>OZ035928.1:8375778-9621694 GCA_964034925.1 Tricholoma hemisulphureum
ATGGAGAGAAAGCAATGTATTTCCGCCCGAAACAGTCGACTTGAAATCATCTATTTGAGCTTTAAAAAGGCGCGCATAGCAGATGGTACCTTCTTGGCTTCTCAGTGGCCCTATCTTCCTCCTGGTCGAGAGCTCTTCAAGCAAGAACCATTTGCCTCCCTGCGTAATGCGGATTCGGACGTATCTATGGATTTTAGCACTCTCCAGCCAGGAGACTTCTCAAATGCTATGGAACGATGGACTCATAAGATAACTAAGGGAATGATTGCACTCCTCCCAGAGCGGGAAGTCACGACAGCTGCTGGAGTGGATCGCCTTCAACTAGCAACTACAATCTTCAGTTGTTTACAGTGCCAGGGCCGGCTCTTCTTTACTCAGAACGATGTTCTCAGCCATCAATGCCACGACTCGGTGTGGGATTTCTCTTATGAGGCATCTGAAGCAGTGAACTCGCTGGTTCTACTTCTGGGTCTCAACCCTGACACATGCGTACCTGCAGACCTTGACGCCCTGGATCCCTGGTTCTGCTGCATGAGATGCCCCTCATTCCCACCCTACTTTGTCGTTGTTCACTCGATTTGTGTATTGAACAACATGCAATCACAGACACGATCTCGCTATCCCTCAAGATGAAACACATCTCATCCACTTCAGCCATATAGGGTGTAGTACTTCTAGCCACCTCATACTTCTGAATAAGCCTTTATATTACTGCATTCCCTGTGGGAAAAAACGCCTTTTCAAGTTAAAAGGAGTTCAGAGTCATCTGGGGGCCAAAGTCTCATGGTAAGCATCCAATGTTGGTTATCTTAGCTGCGTAAAATCCTGACACAATCGTAACAGCGTTGATCACAGTGTCAAAAAACCGATTGAAGGAGTCCATATAAAAGAAGTGTTGTGCCTGGGAGGGAAAACTGGTGTCACAGTTTCTGATAGGCGGAAAAATGAGACTCATTTTTACAGTAAATTGTCACCTACGATTTGGGGACCAATCCACGACTCACAGGAGTTATATCTTTCTCGTAAATATATTATATATAATACATCATTCTATTACGCTTTCGCCTGCTCATTAATCCCTGCGACATCTCTCACTTTTCTCGCTCTGATGGCCCTTCCCGCACGACTAATGCTCTCCCTTCCCAACTTCTCACTGATCCACCAACCGATTTCCACCATTTTGTCAAGGTTGATCGTCCCTCCACCGTATTGCGAGCCAGTAACACTATATTGAGAATCATTCAGTGCGTACAACACGTCCTCAGTCGCGACATTCCCTGTTGCACCAGGAGAATAGGGGCATCCACCGAGCCCGCCAACAGAGGTGTCGATAGTGCGAATGCCTTGCGAGAGAGCTGCAAAAACGTTGGCAACTGCTGTGCCGAAGGTATCGTGGAACTAGAACCATGTTACAAAGGATTAAGGCGAGAGGGGAAGATGCTTACATGGCCCTATCAAAAAATTGAGAATCAAGTCCACGTACAAGAAAGGGCACTTACAGCAAGCTTTTCTACAGGCACAGTCTTCTTGACCTCCTCGATCATCTCTGACACGGTCTCTGGTGTCCCCTGGCCAACTGTGTCCCCCAGACTCACCTCGTAGCAGCCCATATCTGCCAACGCTTTGGCCACGTCCCTCACGCGCTTGAAGTCCACCTTGCCAGAATACGGGCAAGCGATAACGACGCTGACGTACCCACGGACACGCAGACCTTTGTCGAGAGCTGCTCGTGCTACAGGCTCAAGGCGGGCTAAAGACTCCGCGATCGTGGTATTAGTGTTTGCGCGGCAGAACGCATCCGTTGCCGCTGTGAAGATGGATATTTCATCGGAGAGGGGCGGGGTGGCTGGAGTAGAGGAAAGTAAAGTAGATAGGTCGTCGAGCCCTCTTTGGTTGGGGACGAGGACGGCATAATGGACCGATGGAAGACGCTCCATTGTAGAGATCACTTGCGCGGTGCCGCCCATCTAGTTGTAAAGCATTCATCGCTGACGGATACTGACAGGTTATAACACTTGCCTGCGGAACCCACTTCGGACTGACGAAGCTACCTGCTTCGATATTCTGTGCACCGGCTCGTGCCAGACGGTTGATGAGTTCGACCTTTACATCCACCGGGATGACACCGTTCTCATTTTGGAGGCCATCGCGTGGTCCTACTTCCACTATGTTCACTAAATTGCGTACCGCCGACGCCGTTGCCAACGTTCTCCTAGGTCGATGGACTCGTAGCCGTAGATTTCTGGAGGCCCCCAGTGCACCCCTAGCAGTTAACATGATCCAAGAAAGACAAACGGTTCGAGAGCTCTATCAGCTCTATCAGCTCATTCCATTGTTTGCCGATGCTGTCAGCCGTTCGGCCGACCGTGAAATTGTCATTTGTAAATTACATAGACAGATAAAATTTATAATTAATATTTGTACTAATTGCATAAAAATGGTCCCAGAATATATTTTTTCAGAGTAGAATTTTATACAGTCGATATTTTCATAACGCATAACGTGATCACATAAATCTAGTAATGCATAGCATTGGCATAGGTCCCATCATGGGATGCAGGTGAGCAGGGTGCATAATGCATAACACATAATGCATAGGTCCCACAACCCTCATATGCAGTACTGGAGTGTGTGGGAACCAGGCGCAGGACTGAATTGTAACAACAACCTAGGGTCATATGTGCCACTGGCCACCACTGGCACAGTGGCTGGTTGCCTTGAACTTTTTACTACTGAAGAATGATGATGCCTTCCCCATAGAGCACAGTATGGACTGTAACGATGAAAATTGCTTCATAAATGCTCAACAATATGGACTCGGAGCAACTCGAAAAATGCCTGCTGTGGCTGAACCCACCCACAAACCTCGCCCAAAACCAAAACCATACAATCAGAAACCTAAGGCCTCTCTTCTGAAGGACACTACAGTACACAGGACCGCTACAAAACCTGCACAGGTAAAAAAGCACGAATACCTCACCCTGCATGACTGGATGACTGTGTTTGCTTACATAGAAGATCTTGTTAATCCTATCGAAGAGCAAGAGATTGGTGACTCACCATACAGATTTGAAGGGGGTGATGCCGAGATTGTGGCCAAGGTTCAATATGAGATGGCAGTTGCATGTGGCAAAATCATTGAGCTGGATGATTCTGACTCGGAGGATGAGGGCGACATGGATGGGCCCTCTCGGTGTGAGGTCATGGAGCTGTGTGAGAGGCTTGAAAAGGTTTGTTTCAAATTTGGGAGTGAGAAGTTCTTCCTGGAATTGCCTTGTCAATTATGCAAGTTTAGAGCCCAGTTACTCCAAGAAGATCTCCTCAACTCCACTCAAACGTCGTTAGATAACTATTTTGCACAGCAGTCATAATAATTATCGCAGGATCGCCCAACGTTATCAATGTCACACCTTGAAGGGTAGTCACAATTTGTCACCAAGTGTGACATATCTTGTCCTGCATAAATCTGATAATGCATAGCTTTCTGACTGGTCCCAAGGCTATGCAGTATGAGAATATCGACTGTAGTCTGTAAATAGGGTTGTTCACAGTAGCCATTTTTGGGTCATTTTTGCTTCATTTTCAGTTTTCATTTTTCTTCCATTTTTCAAAAATGAACTTCAGAATGAGTCAAGAATGACCTGAAAAATGATCATTTTTGCAAAATGGAGCACCCCCCCCCCATTTTACAAAGATGGCCATTTTCGCTTTCTTTTTCCCTTCATTTTCACATTCCATTGTTGTCATTCTTTCAAACTCCGCTCTGACGCCTATCCCTTGCATCACCATTGACAATGACACCTCCCTCACCTCTGCCATCACCACTCCCATGCCCACTTCCACCGACTAACGCAGCCAACCACTGCAAACCAACCACATAGGGCCCAAACAACGACAGAGGTCATTTGGGCCCTAGGTAATTTACTTTTTCAAGTTCTTTTCTTTTCTTTTCAACTAATTAATGTTTTCATTTGCCTTTTCTAGGTTTTATCTATGCTATTTACTGCGAGATGGTGCCAAGACAGCACACCATGCCACCGCTACAAGCCCCTGCTCATGGGGTGGAATGAGCAACTGGCATGGTGAAGATAGGCAATGACAAAAAGAAGACGAGCAATGACAAAGACCAACAACAAGGAATTAGATGGGGAGGACAACCACCACAAGACAATGATGGGGACAGAGACGGAGATGTAAAACGACAACCACATGAGTCCACAACCAAAACAGTGGTGGCACACGACGAGGGGGACAACAAGCATGGGATAAGAACAGAAGGTGCAGCGCCATATGATGAGGAATGCAAAAAAGGCCCAAGAGACGTTGTCAACATCTCTTGGGCTGTAGGTAAGTTTTTTTCCATTTCATTTCATTTTTTTGTTGCTAACAAAGTTTTAGATATTAACTATTGACAACAACAACAACTATCCGGCCCAGCAGAGAACAGGGAAAGGCACCAGGAGACCTGTGGAGGGGAGACCCATCAGGTAAGCACAGATTGGTTAGCGACAGGTCCCCATGGGATATGGGTGCCCAGACATCCAAAAACCCCATATGACATGGCCCACTGGACTCAGCCCAAGCCAAAAATTAACCCATACAACACAGGTGGGCTGATCCAAAATAAAGCCTGTTCAACACGGTTCAGCCCAAAAAAAATGATCCTGTTCAATATGGATGGGCTGATACATGGATATCAATGAAGCCGATCCCGAGACACAGCAAGCTGGGCATGACAGATGCCAAGGCTGCCTCGGCCCGCAGATAGTCAAGCTGGGACTGATCAATGCTGATGTTACCCAGGCCAAGGACTGTGAGGCTGACCAAGGATTAGTACCGGTATCATGGGTTCGGGTTTGGGTTCAGATTGAGGTGGATGTTGAGTGTCTTAATCAAAAAGGGTTGTATTTTGGTATGCCAATGAGGGTAAAGAAGGGTAAATTACATCTAATAGGGGAAGATCTATGTGTAAGAAATGTATACTAGAGGATAATTTTGGATGTCAAGGTGTCAGCATTCCTTTGGTTCCAGCAGATGATGTTTGGACTGGGAGAGTGAGGACTCTCCAGAGATGGTTGATTCTGCAAGCCCTCACATGTCCTTGCCCATGGTCATAAAGTAGTGAGGAGAGGCGCTGATTGCTCACAGTGTAAAGTTCAGAAGTGGCCTGGTGGACAGTCAGGCCGTGGTTCACAGCATGCAGCCTTATAATCTTGTAGTACCTCTCCATTGCATCTGAATTGAGAGTAGGGTGCTAGAAATAATAAGAAAAAGAAATCAGCACAGAGGGTGGCTCACATCAGGTTCCACAAAATGATGCCAAATTGTATTAAATGCAGGTGGGGATGAGGGTATCTGAACCAGGTAGGTTGCTCTGGTTGTTGCACTGGGCAGGTGATAGCGAAGGTGCGTCGGTGTTTTGATGATGTCCAGTCCAAACGGTGTTCGGTAGTCCTCCTCATCATCTGACATTTGCTCATCTGCAGGAGGTCTGGCCTTTGGTGCCATGTCCCAGGGTGTCTGCTCTGGAGCTGAGCTATCCTGAGGCCGGAGTGCAGCATCAACATCCGGAGTCCAGGAGGTCTTTGCCTGTAGTCTTGTCGAATCAATGTCAGAGATGTGGATAAAATTCAAAGATAAAGACATACTTGAGGGTGGGGGAATGATGTCAGCAGAAGTAGCAACAAGCTCCCCTTGTTGCATGCTGAGATTTTGACCTACATCTTGATGTCGGGGGGACTTTACATCTACAACTATGCTTGAGGGTTCATGTTGAGGGATTTGGAGCTGAGGGGGTTCTGATGATGTAGAGCATAAGGTAGTTAATCCCTTATCAAATGAAAGCTGCTCACTGTATTCAGCCTCGGTTAGTAGAGTGTCAGGCCGAAAGTCCTTGTTCCAAGGGGGGCTGGATATTGCATTAATAGCTGATTCATTACATATGTCAAACATATGGTCTTCAGGGTAACCTAGCAAACAAAATGTGAGATCAGAAACCAAGGCCAATGAAAATGGCCTGCCTTCATTCTTACCAGCCATGTGCTTGGCATTATCTGCATTGAGCCTGAGGGCCTCAAGCCAAAGAGAGCCCAAGTATGCTGTAGTCATGGGGGCCTTCTTCTCTGTATGCTCCACTCCATCACCAATCATTCAGTGCTTTGTGTCTTGAAGCTGAGGGGAGTCTAAGAGGGAGAGTGGTAGCAGAAGGCCCTTAGCCAGTTCACCTATTAATAGTAGCCCTGTTCTCACCAGAATCGGCCTCAGGATCAGGAAGGTTGAGGTGGAGATCTTCAAGCAGAAACAGGTCTGGGGATGCCATTACCATATCGGTCTCAATCTCAGTAGGTTTGGCTCTGTAGTGGTTCATCTTGACATCTGTATCCTGATGCCAAGGGGGGCCTGAGAGTGAGAGGGTTAGCTCAAGTACCTTTGCCGATCATCCTACATAGCTTCATTCTCACCAGAATTGGCATCGGGATCAGTGAGGTCTAGCAGCAGGTCTTGAAGCTGCAAGGGTTCTGGGGTCATGGGGGTTTCATTTTCAGTAGGTTCAGCCTCGTGATGGATGGTTTTTTCATGTATATCCTGAAGCTGAGGGGAGGCTGAGAGGGAGTGTTAGCAGAGGTCTGTTCGCAGATCATCTTAATATCATTCTCACCAACATTGGCCTGGGAATGACTGAGGTCAAGCTGCAGATCTTCAAGCCGAAATGGGTTGGGCGGTGCCATTGTCACTGTGGTCCCATTCACTGTATGTTCAGCCTCATAATTGTTTGAATTATGAATCTGAGGGGAGGCTGAGAGGGGGGATTATCATGTCCCTTTGCCTACCATCCTGCCGACAGTAGTTTTATTCCTTACCAGAATCAACATTGGTCTCACCGAGATCTAGCTACAAATCTTCAAGCCACAAGACTTCTGAGCTCATGGACCATGGTGGTCTCAGCCTTTGTAGGTTCAGCCTCATAGTGGATCATTTTTAGCTGTGGATCCTCAAGACAAGGGGAGCCTGACAGGGAGGGTTGTGAACACTCCCTTGCCATTCAAAATATCCTAGATAGCCAGATGCTCACCAGAATGTGCATCATGATCACCGATGTCAAGCCAGAGGTCCTCAAGCTGAAGGGGCTCCTCGTACACCATAGTCATTTGCCCATCATTCTTCATATAATTGGCCTCATAACTGAGCATTGGAAGTTGAAAGTCATGAAGCCGAGGTGAGCCTGACAGATTGTTTAAGTCAGAATTAATTTGCCGATAAGCGTCATACCAATGAGAGGCCAGTCCTTGGCCCCAGCCCTGTGTACACCCAGTTGGTGCCGAGGCTGATTGGAGTCTTGTCTATGGATCAGAAGATATTTTCAATGACATGTAGTGATTGACAAACCTGCTAATCCTCTCATGATATCTACCATGCCTGCCGGAGAAGGCCCAACAGGTTCGGCAAAACGGAGATTGAGCCTCAGGTCATTCAGCCTTGGGGAATCTGCATTTGTTCTTTGGTAAGCAATGAGTAAGGCGGAACCATCCAAGTGAGGCTGGTGTTACATGAACTCAAAACCATCCATAAAACCATCATCAATCATCAGTTCTAAGTCTTCCAACCTCAAAGATTGCTCTTAAATGCAATGAGTATTGAGTCAAATACTGATCATAACATATACCTTTTTTGCCATTGCCAATAATTCTGGAGTAACTTGGCTCCACTAGCTCATCACTACCAAGGCAAAGATCAAGTTCTGCTAGGGTGGGGGAGTCTTCACGCATAGTTTTGAACATCATCGGGGAATGGGAGTATAGTAATGAGACACTCGCAGTCATGTGCTGCCAATACACATGGAAAGCAAAGCCAAACAACATGAACCAAAGTTCTGCACCTAAGTCCATCCAGATCTATATGACCCATGGCATCGTCATCCAACCCACTGCCTCAACCTACACTGGAGGATGTGATATTGCATTCTGCAACATTCATTTCCTTCGTCTGAGAAACACACAAATGTGTGACAATGGTAAGTCAGAACAATAGAATTGATTTGGTGAAGCACATGGCTCTCCAACTGATAAGTCTGTCCCAGGTATTCAGAATCATACATCCATTGATCTCTGCTGTAGCACAAGATAATTCCAAGCTTCTGAACCCATAACAAATCGATCCTGCATCGCAAGTTCGTGCTTGATGTTCACCTGCTCATCACAAGTGCATTGGAAAAGGGCTATTCTACCTTTGACTGGGAAGCACTAGGCCGAGTGCTTGGCATGAACACCCATTCAGAGCTGGATGCAGGAAGCACAGGGGGGCAAGCTGTGAGCTTGGAAGGGGAGACCAATCATGATGGAAAGTCTGGTAAGCAGACTAAACAGTACATCCTTACTCCATACTAATGACATGATGCTCTAGTCAATCCCATGCCTGCCACAAGTCAAACTAGCATCACCATCAATGACTCCACCAAGAGCGATGCACCCTCCACCCTGGCAGCGCCCCACCCCCATCCAACAACACCAGCCACCAGAACCCTTACCACTGAGAAGCAACCCTCCGCTGGTTCCAATGTGCAGACAGCTCCATCCCCCCATGCAGAGGCCAGTGCTGCCTCGACTAATGTTCTGTTGGGAATGGAGTGTTGAACAGTGACAGGAAGAGTTTAAGGACAAGGTTAGATTATGAAGTTAATCTCAAAGGCTAGTGAGTGAGGGAGTCTGCCACAGGGAGGAATGTTATTATCATCTCCTACATGATGTGCAATATTTATACTACACAGTTAGGAGGTATAGTGTAATGCACTCCTTTAATATATAAAGGAGGTATTCTGTAATAGACCCCTGTACCAGTTAATAATGGAATAGCTATGTCATATCCCCTATAACAGTGTCAATAATAGTGACATATGATATCATGGCTTGGTAAGTCCTAGACTTCCTGCAGGGTGTGTCATAGACACTCTATCCTTAGCTCTGTCTTGGATAGGCTATCATAGACATGGCTATATCTTGCCTATCCCATGATAGACATGCTGCAGGATGATTAATCCTGTAGCATGTGTTAACTGTGGATTTCCCTATATGTCTCTGCATGTGTTAACCTCTGTTAAACATGTGTTAATATGACTTAGCATATTCTGGCAATATTCCCTAGGCATGTTAACTGCCTTGGCTTGCCTGTATACTCTTGTATACATAATCCCAACATGTTCCCAACACCCTGATCCTTGCCACCGAGGTTCCCAATGTGCCTATGCCGCCATCCCCCACCCAGCCTGCTGTGGCCAGCACTGGCACCACCTCCCCAACCATGGCATCCAAGGTTCCCCCCCCTCCATCCCCAAAAACCCCTCCCCAGCCTGCTGTGGCTGGCCCCACCCCCAACTCCTCAATGCTGGCTCCTGAAGTGCCCAATGTGCCAATGCTGGTCTCCAATGCCCCGAATGCCCCCATCGCTGGGCAAGAATCCCCACAAGGTCCCAATGGCCCACACCAGTCACACTGAGCCAGGGATTCCCAGCCCTCAAGTATTCAGCCCCCCAGGGCCATTGCCTCCCCCAAACCATCCCTGCTGCTGACCAATACTGATAAAGCTCTGAAATGTCTGCAGCAGAAACAATGTCCAACCGTCATGGTGGAGATCAGAAATAGGTGCCAGTTGGAAGAAAGTGATAAACAGGAGGATGGCTCATCTGCTAAGCCCGGCACTACTCCGAAGTCTGAGCTGGTGGGAGGAAAGCATAGTTGAAGGGAGGTTGTGGAGGACAGTGGTTGTGAGGCAGGGAGTTTGAAGGATCTGAGGCCGCAGAAGAAAAAACTGAAGACCTCCCATGAACCGAATCAAGCCCCCTTCATCTATCAGCAGGTTAAATGCAACCGCTGCGAGGAGAAAGATAGAATGTGCTTGGCTAGAGCTAACCATGCATGTACAGAGTGCAGCCAGCGGAAGTTAGCCTGCACCCTCCAACACCACGTCAAGAAGCAGCTGAAGTCTGCCAGAGTAGTCAAGGAAAGGATTGAAGCTGCGACAGCAGGTCAATGCATCATGTTAGGAGGAGCTGGACCGCCAACTGAGGCCAAGATCGACAGGTTGGAGCAAGCAAGACAGGAGAGGGAGCCCCTGCCAACAAATGAAGCCTCAGTCCCAAAACCCGCCGCAAAGGAGCAGCGCAAAACTGCTCTGACTGTCAAGAAAACACGTGCTCAAACGGCAGGCTCCAGTTCCCACCCAAGCCAGTCAACTTCGAGCAAGCCAAGGTCATCTACGCATGGAAGGGGAATTACACCAATCACACCAGGGTGGCCTAATGAGCTGACAGGTATGTCCAATTTAATAGCAAATTGTATAGAATTTTATTTCAATTTTCTTCAGTTGCAGCTACTCAAGCTGCGCTGTCAGCTCTTCCATTAATGCCTGCTATGACGCCACCTGTGGAGGCTGAGGTCAAGGAGCAGCTGTCCACAATGCAAGCTTGCTTCACTGCCATGTCAGAAAGGTATGATGCTCTGGAGTCCCATTACAGCATGTTGGAGGCCTTCATGAGTAACTGTGTGGATGGCCTCATGTCCTGCATAAATAGTTTCTCAGCCGACTTTGCCACATTTTCTGGACAGTTTGGCCAGCTCAGCAATGACATTTCGAGGCACGTCAATACGATCCTCGCTGAGCAGCAAACTGCATTACATCAAGCACTTCAAGAAATTCACTCAGCGTCAGTGGGACATATGGCAGAGGGTAGTGGGGTGTTGAATGTTGTCAGGCAGCCGTCGTGGCCATCTGACCCATGGGCGTCAGCCTTGCCAGTGCCAAGCAGGGAGATGCAGGAGCAAGCAATGCAGACCATTGATGCTGATCCTACCCCTCCACTTCTTCCTGAGGCCAAGAGCATTCCTACTAAACATTTATAGCTTCAACTTCACTTTCAATGATTTTTATGTACCTATGTAGATTCTCTCATTCTTTGCCCAATCTTATGGGCCATCATTGTTGTACCGGTACTAGGCATCTGTTAAGTGTAAAACTTGACCTAGAAGATTCAGCATCTGACAGACTCTGTTTTTTCAACTGAAGCCTATTTCAATGTTGCCAACATCATAATGGAACTTTGTGCTTAGCAACTGGTGGCTTCAGAGTCCAAACCTTGCCAATAAGTAACACCCATCAGTCAGCTGCTTAGTTGATTCATTAGTTAATGAATATGTCCCCATTACAATGAAAGACCTACATTGTGCGTTTTAACACACCCAGGCATAAAATTATTGATCAATGGAGGCTGAGTCTGATATCATGTCACTTACCGATGCCATGGCATCATATTGTTCCAAAAAGCTTCTGCAGTTATGCTTGAATGACAACAGGATTGTCAACTTTCCTTCTGAATGGGACCTACCTTTCCTTTCAGAATGTGATTGGATGGTCTGCATAGTGTATCTAGTGACTACTAACTGATGTCTGTCCCTTTTTTCTTCATTAACACACTTGCTAAGATGCCACAGTGTCCACTTCTTGGGATGCTGATTGCTACTTGGACTACCTCACGATTGCTCAAGATGGCCAGATGAGGTCGTTCGAAGCCAACCAAGTGCAATGATACCCCCCTATATTCTCTGGAGACTTATGGCTCGAATCCCGACCTTCGTTAATAACCAATCAGCATGGGCATGCACTTGTTTGGGTGCTGCCAAACATGCTTCTGGAGATGCATAAGGAGTGACACAGGTAACCCCCGGGTATAATTTGTACCCCTACCCGTACCCATGAACACCGTACCCCTGCAGGTATGGGTGCGGTTTTATCATGGGTTTTCAGGGGTTACCCATAAATCCACGGGTTAGCACTGTACTTAGAGGTTTCGGCACTCAGACGAGTGCCGCAAACCTTTTATTTACTTATAAACTATGCAATGAGACTATTATAACCTAATTTACATATTATGTGTGGGGGAAGCAATGCCCCAGAGAAGAGGGAGGCTTGTGGAAGCACATATTATATACAAGTTCATGTTTACTACTGTTTGGTTCCAGTAAACATGAACTTGTATATAATATGTGCTTCCACAAGCCCCCCTCTTCTCTGGGGCGTCGCTTCCCCCACACATAATATGTAAATTAGGTTATAATAGTCTCATTACATAGTTTATAAGTAAATAAAAGGTTTGCGGCACTTGTCTGAGTGCTGAAACCTCTAATGAAACCTCTAAGCACAGTGCTAACCATACCCATAAACCCGTGGGATACGGGTATGGTGTTGCACGGATACGGCAATCCGGAACCTGTACCCGTACCTGAGCATACCCATGACCAGATATCCACGGTGTTACCCGTACCCGTGTCATACCTTAGAGATGCGACAGGTACCACCCAATAATGACAAGCTGGTTATTCCTTGCTGATTGCCAATCATTAGAAAAGGATCATTGATGCCAGCCAACGGTTGGCCGGTGTGCTGACAATCAGGAAGGAGGATTCATCCTGGAGAATATCGCCTATCTATTTCAATCATAGAGCAAAGACCAAGCTGGGAATTATTACAATGTCACCTGCATGGTTTCAGCAAGGCCATGAGGTTTGTGTGACTAGCACACATACTGTATATATCTATACTGATGACACTGTAAGTCTGCCAGGTTCCCCTTAGAAGTCTCGGCCTCATTAAAAAAGCAGGGACCAACCACAGCCTGGGTAGCTGAGATGAGAGAAACCAATGCTCTGCTCTGTGGCTTGCTTTCCATGATTCATCCAGACCTTTATCGGCAAGGCCAAGAGGCCCTAATAAAGCTTTCTAGGAGAGCAGCAGATTCTGCAGGAACTTCTTATGAACTGGGCAAATCCATTTTCTGTGGTCCAGGTCATTGCTAATCAACAAACCCCCCTTCATCAGGATGTACATGGAAGAAATTCCTGGTTTGACATGCTAGTGACAGTGGGGTTGTATGCGGGTGGTTGGCTTGAACTTCCTGGCCTTGGACTGTGGCTTGATTACCCCCCCAGCACTGTTATCAGCATTGCCAGCAAGGTTGTGCTGCACAGTGCAGGTCCAGTGGAAGGGGACCAGATATGTATTGCATATTTTATGAGGAACAAAGTTCTTGAACACCTTAACGTATCAGCCAGGACATGGATGACAGTGCCTACATAATGAGTATATCATTGGACTTTCACTATCATAGGGTTACAACAATATTGACAAAGTGAAAACCAAGTAACCGATGCTTTCCAGTAGAAGTCTCCAAAACATGTGGACAGTACCCCATAGGACAAGCTTGGTTAGGGAACAGCTATGTTTAGTCAGATCGCCACTGTAGATATAATTATTACTTTGGAAGGTATAAACGGTTCCATTCCTGCAATCACTTTGGCCTTAAAACCGATACATACTGTATTAGCTTGTACTCTCAGCATCGGCCTCGGGAGTCAGTTCTTATAAAGACTTACTCATTGTGAAGATCCTACTGCACATCACTTTCATCTGCATGGACCATGGCATCTGGTTCTATTTGTCAGTCTTAAAAAATATCGAGTTTGGCATACTACATCTACATATATTCCAGCTGAGCAATTACTTACTCTGGCTCAGCATCGATGAATTTGATCTTGGAATCAGAATCAGAATTGGGATCGTCCTCGGACTTTAACTCAGAATTGGTATCTTGTTAAATGGTGCATAAAAATGTGTTGGTCAACAGGAGGTGGACATACCATCTGTTAGAACAACGCTTATACCCGAAGGCACAACGAGAGATCCCTCAAGAATAACAACAACACAAGAAAGAGATAGTCAGGTAGTCAGAGGTGGTCACACTAGGTTATAGCGGATTACCCAAGAGAACACGACTAGTGTCTCTGGGGCGATATATTCATACTTATATACTATAATACATGCATTTCCCATGTGCATACCATGAGTCGTTTGCGGGTGCAGCGCCATGCCTTCAGCGTGTGGTGCGCAGCTCCGCAGCTCCATGTGTCTACCATGAGGTCGATCGCCTACCTACCCTTAGCCATGTGTCCGATCATGCCTAATGCATGTCGTGCCTACTGATAATAAAAGTGTCTACACTACCAAACAAACCAATTAGATAAAAGATTAGATAAGATAACAAATATATATTGTTCATATTTTGTACTCTTGACACCATCATCCTCCCCTTCTTCTGTTTGTTCATCACTGTCTCGCAGGCCTGTGTCTGACATCGTGGTCACTGATTCCTCAGCTTCCTCAGCATCCCTCCCGGCTTGAACCCATGCCCGAACCTGATGAGCAGGGGGAGGCAGGCTCCCCAGATTGTCAAGAGTCCACTAGGTCATACCCTGACCACCTGGCCTCTACAGCCATGATTTCCTGAAAGGCAAGGACATGCTCTATGCAGTCCAGGATCTCGTTTGAGAGCTCCTGCAGCTCCATGGCTTGCCGATTGGCAAGTTGTAATGCCAGGTCTCCATACCTGTCCCGGATCTCATCTGTCAAGTAACCAGAATGCAGGGGGCCTTCCAATATATCTGTAAAGATGCTATAAGGGAATGACACTCAGAACACAGTAGATGCGCCACCCCAATGTTCCAGGTCAGCTTTGAGGTCATGTTCTGCAGCAGTTCTGAACCGATCATACTGGAAGTCTGACAAGGCCATACCCTGTCAGGGAAATCTCCACCAATCCTCCAGATAAGTTTCATGAACTCACGTTGGATCGAATGCAATGGCTGCCAGAGATGGGATATCATCTTTGTAAAGGAATGTATCTTTAGTAAGCCACAACACCAAACTGCAGTACACTGGGGGCAGTGACAAAGAGCATCCCAATGCCCGAGCTCTCCCGATGTATGTCAATCCAGCATTCTGAAATGTAATTTATGGAGATTATATGTATACATCCCCTCATCGGTTATCACATACCATTTCCAAAAGCAGATTTTGATGCCACCACTTGAACAGGTGGATGTTGGTTCTAACCTCTTGATCATCACAATATGCTTGTACTGCAGCTCACAGTCTTGCCACAATATAGTTAGTGGTACTTTGGAGGGCTCGTTCTTCTGTGATTGGATTGGTTGACATGGTTTTCAATGGACAGATCAATTGATCAATGTGGGGTTTAACATCTGATGAATCCAAGAGATCCACAATATTGGCCTTGGACTGCAATACAATAGCAAATTTGTGTGTATCAAGGAAGTGAATACATAACAATAAGGTAAGATCTTCTGCCAAGTTTACATAGTGTTATATCCAGGACCATGACCATGGCAAAGCCTGAATTGCAGGAAGACCTAACCAACTACTGTGAATTAAGTTCACTATGACCAAA
This sequence comes from Tricholoma hemisulphureum, assembly GCA_964034925.1. Taxonomy (NCBI): domain Eukaryota; kingdom Fungi; phylum Basidiomycota; class Agaricomycetes; order Agaricales; family Tricholomataceae; genus Tricholoma; species Tricholoma hemisulphureum. The sequence goes on from OZ035928.1 coordinate 8,391,068, forward strand.
TATCACATTGTGCCAGAGGAGTGTGGGCCCTGCTAGATACATGGATATGAGGCTGATGTCTCATGAAACACTCTGTGACCCTGATCTGCAAGGTGCATCCACATTGCACTCTGCCAAGATGCATTTGCATGTCTGAGTTTCCCTTCATCCTCAGACATCTTGGCCCATGCCACCCACTTCCTTGAAGTATTCAGGAAATAGTGAGTAGTCCATTCCATCTCATGCTCACTTAAGATAACCTCCTCTTTCCATTGTTCCATGCAAGCTCTTGCCTGAAGCCAGTGAACCCTGTAAACTATTTGCATGGTCAGCATAACATAACACAGCATAAGCTCAATGTCATTTACATTCTGTTAACAAAGAACTGTCCTGGGTCTTCTCCCCACCATGGATGCTCCAGAACCATGGCAAACTTGCATTTCTTTGTCCACGCACAGTTGGGTGCAAGATAGCATTGCTAGCCCAAAGGTCTGCATTTGTGATATCCAGAAATTGTTCCAGTATTTCAGGCCCAGTGTTGAGTCGTTTAAGAGCATCAAGAGCCACATTATACACATGCCGATAACGGGTAAGTCCACTATCAAGAGCATGGATAGTATCCCATGCCCTTAACTTCTCTTTCTTATATTTTGAAGGCCAAAGCTGTCCCTTGAAGGCAAAAGACTTGTTTCCAATCCCAAGCCTGATAGCTTGCAGTGTGTCATGAACTTGCCCCTCTCAAAGAGCAACCTCCTTAAGTCTAACCCCAATTAGCAAAGCTGTTTGTAGGTCCTTCCACCCGATGTACAATGGTAGAAGAAGCAGAATGCTTTCGGAATGTCCGTTGCTGAGATGCTGAGACCAAACATTCATTGGGTGGTGATTGGCCTCGTCATTGGAGTCCTCCCAATCGTTATCTACTATACCGGCATCCTCGGCTGTATTTTCATAAAGGCCACCTAAGATCTGGGCAGCTGTTAAATGGAAACTATTCACTTGGCCCTGTAGCAGCTCTCTTCTCTTTGCAATCTGCAGCCTCTCCTTCAGGTTCGGTCTCAGCCCTACTTTTCAAATATATTCCCGCAACAAAATTCTGTCAAAATATGTTAATCACTCCATTTCAAATGTGCATATATTTCATACTGCTTCTCTTGAATGTTTATCCCTGCAACTAGCCAGCTGGTTACTCCTGTTCCTGTTCAGGTTGACAACTCAGCCTCAGTTAAATGAAGTTGCACTTTGGCTTTGCTGGGTGCTAAGTGACAGTTATTTTACCATGTACATCAACCGTTAAATAGTGGCTCACACTTCTGCTGTCTTGCTTGATAAATATCCATGGAATCTAGATTTACAAGCTGCTCTTTCTTGGCCTGATTGGCCTCAGCAGCCCATGCAATCCTATTTTGAAGTGATCTTGTCTTGTCCAATCCTTCAAAATGGGACTGACTCTCAGTGGCACCTATCAAAGCTTTTTGGTATTGTCTCGTAATTGTCCACACTATAATAATGTCACTTTGACAACATTCCAAGGTGAAATGAGGTCGTACCAATGTTGACTAGCTTTTTCCAGTTGCTGTCATTCATGTGATCATCAAGCATTTTGGTCCGATGAGCAAGAGTTGCTGTATGAGTGCATCAATTGGCATTGTTCAATACCGACCACAATGATTCAAGAATCTCTCCATCTACCTGGCCTGCCCCCTTAATGAATGTTGGCGCAAACTGGGCAAGGCATGTGACTTGATGTCCATGAACATGGAACAACCCAATTCCAGGGATGATCATGAGGCCAGGAGCAAGTTCTAGTTATGGACTTTCATCAAATCTCTTTTGAAGCCTCCTTTCATACTGGCAAACTATGTCATACAACACAATAACCTTTTGAATTCCATTCATATTCATGTTTTGTAGGGCCTGAGAAAGGCAGTAGTCCATATTCATCTGCCTGCACTTGACTGTTATGCAATTATCAATGAAGTTTGGCAACAGAACTCACATTTCACCTTTCTGGAAGTTTACAACTGATGGGATAAAGAACCCATTCCTTGCACATGCTGCTGCACCAATACCCATAACATCACATCCACCAAGGGCCTTGTTTTTATTTACTTTGTGGTTACTGCATGTCGCTGGCTAAAGCTTGTCATTAACACTCAGCGATGTATCTCAGAGAATTTAGACTTACTTCCTTGACCTCCTTTGCTATGGCAAGGTGCACTTTATACAATCGTTCGACCATCATTCCTTCACCTTCTATAAGCCAGACATCATCTTCAGGCTGGTGCTGTTTCAGATGAGAGGCTGAGAAGTTCCCATCTAGTGTGATACTTCAGATAAACACATCACTTTAGGTAGCCATACATAAGTGACAAAAAGCAATGATTATGTATTCACTTATGGATTCAGATCCTTCTTCCAGTCCTCTGGTAAGTTGATCCCAGGCTGTGGACATGCTGGGCACCCAATCGTCATTTCTCCTGGTCTTGGCTGCCTAGGTTTGTGACTGAAGCCAAACCATTTTCAAAATTTAAGGTTTTGCCACTGTCAGCTGGCCCGTCGAAGTTCAATACATTGATTCTTTGACCTGCATTAGTCGATCTTCATGCTAGGCAATTTATCACTTACTGGAACAACATGTGGGAAGGCTGCCAAAGTAACCCTTTTGAGTTTCACATAGTAGTGGTAGGCTGAGGTTTTACTCTCCAGATTGTCAAGCTGAAAGTCATCGAGTACCCAGAATGTGAAAAATGTCTTGCACCATTTAAAAGAGGCTGGAAAGAAACCTAACTCCATCATCTGTTCATTGTCAGGCTGATGACCTGGACACCAACAATACTTCACAGGAAGCTGATGAATCCCAGAGACGTCAACTATTATAACCAGAATGTGTCCATCTGAGTCTACCAGCGGTGCGGCTTCATCCCAGGTAAAATTTGCATTGCTGCAGTCTGTGTCCGAGTCCCACCCAGCCTCAGAATCATCCTCGGCTTCCGAAGGTGAGGCCAGGTACAACTCAGCATTGTCCATTCAACCTTTGGCTTTACTCTGATCCCTGGGTTGTTCACCAAGGCCAGACTCGGCTTCATCATTTGACTGTATACCAGTCCATTCTTCATCAATACTGTAATCAGTTCCTCCAGGTGTCGGAACAGAGTCCTGGCTGTCAGTTACTTTTGGACCGCTGTCAACTAAGTGAGGAGGGCAACATTGGCCACCATGCCCCCCATTGAGCCAAACTCCACATTGCCACAACCAGGTACTTTCAAAATGGGTCAAGTTCCACTGTTCAACACAATGCAGTGGCAGTGACATATGTGCATCTTTGCAGCATTTAGTGCAAAACAATGGCTTCCCAAGGTAGTCCTGGCACCTCCATGACCCTTCATACTGGCAGCATCAGTGGCATTCTGACTGAACAGGGCATCCCTCAGATGCAAGTACAATGTCAAGGTAACAATCCTGCTTCTGTAACTAACCCCGAAGATAATCATTGCTTGTCTGCCAATAGTCTGATAAAAATAGGATGTACAATCTGTTTATGTCTCACGTTACCACTTGTCTTGAAACTTGGGCCTGGTAATGGTCTTTCTTCTTGCATGTTGGGTGACAGTCCACTCTTGGAACCAGATGGAGACCCAGAGTAAGATTGGTATCACCTGACTGGGATTGCTATATTGGCGAGACCCCTGCCTTCACATACATGCCTTTGCTGTCTTCTGGATGCATTTCCACTCTGGAGCATCCCTCTACCCATCGTTCTAGATAGGGAGTCTGTGACAGAGTGACAGTAGTCCCTTCTGGACAGTCACCATTACTAGGCCCTATCAGGATTCCAGGGACAGAAAAGTGAACCGTGACAAAGAGAAGATCATTCAGTGATGGGAAGGTTTTTCCTTTCTTATCCATTGCCCTAACACCCCCATTTGGTCATGAGCAAACTCCCTGTTGGCGATACAAGAAGCCTGTTTACCAATGCCGAACGTAAAGTCATGCTAACTTTTGTTGATGACTTTACAAAGGCAGATGCTCAAGGCCGCCTCCACATTGCACAGGTGGCAGCAACAAAGATTAAAAAGTTCAACTGAGGACTTGCATGAAGAGAATGGAAGGAAAAGAAACAAGTACGGTTATATCCTGACAGAGCAAGATGCAATTGGGTTAATTTTGCTCTTCAGGCAGTCATGACTCTCCTTCAAAGTCTCTCAAAGTCAAATTGCAAGCCAATCTGGCTGGGTGCATCTCATACCTGGACACTATGCCACATGGTGGCCGAAGAAAAGAAGACAGAGGTACTAGAAAAAGTTGGTGAGTTATCAGATGCGAAGCCAGGATCCAGTGAATTCCTTGCCTTTTATCAACAAGGCTTATCATTTGTTCTTCAAAGCCTCTCACATGCAGAAAAGGAAAGGTTTTGGCAATGTGCCATCAAATGGACAGAGAAGGGGGCACCAGAACTTGTTCGCCGAAGGTGAGAGATCTGCTAATCATGCCCTGTTTTATTTCTGACAAGACTCAGTAGAAATGCTGAGAAACATGGTGCAAAGTACCTAGTAAAGGTGATGAAGACTGCATTTGATCAATTTGGCATGCACCTTTTTGCCTTTGTCTCCCATATTACATCTGACGGCGAGCTGATGGTCTCTATGTAGGTCATGGTATTGCATCAAATGTCTGACTTATTATCATGACAATGTTGTTTTTCACCATAGACATGACGACAATAGCTGTCTTGGACCTGTCCTGACAGACCCTTTTCAGGTGATGCATGAAGTCACTGTGAAGGAAACAATGGAGGCTTGGCAAGTATACTCCAATGACATACATTGTGAGTAACAATTTGGGGCGCCTGAGATTTGTTAACATGATGCTGGTAGATGCCGAGCTTTGTGGTGGGAATCTCCTTGTGCAAAGGAGTCAGAAAAGGGGGGTGAAGCCCTCTGTTATCCTTGAGTCGGACAGCAATGGCTGGCCGCTGCTTCCAGAGGCAAATAGTTGGGGTCAGGAGGACCTGAAATGGGCAAAGGCGTTGGTTCAGGCATTTGTGACAGCGAGCTATTGCATGGCCACCAGAGGGATGCAGCTTAGTGTGCCTTGGACAGTTCTTATGCAGACCCCACATATTTTTATAGATAAAGTATATCTACCAAAGGCAACCAAGGCCTTCAAGGAGCCATCCTGCATGAGGGCCGTCGATGCCAATGTGTGTTTGCTAGTGTTTGAAAGTCCGGTCTGGTCCAGTCTTTCACCCCTTTCAGGCTTGGACCGGGACCAGGACCGGTCTATTTTTTACTCAACTACATAGGGACCGAGACCGGACCGCACAAGACCAGTCCCAAATGGTCCGGTCTCGGTCTTGGACCAGTCTCAACTGGTCTTTCCTACATTAATCTACTATAATCGAAGTGTTCAACCAATTAAATAAGTCACCTCCCCTCACATTTGCAAGCGAGGGGGGCAGCACAAGTCAGGGGGCTTTAGAGTACTCTACAAATAAAATAAAATAAAAATGCATGTGAGGGGGGGTGGCAGCACAAGTTGGGGGGGGAGGTGTTGCTAGTCAGTGGCAGCCGCACCGCTGGGCGGTCCATGGAGGGTAGTGACGTGGCACCATGGGGGTCGCCACCAATGTGGCACCACGGGGGGTCACTAGTGACGAGGTGCCGCAGGGGTTGCTAGTGACGAGGCAGCGCGGAGGTCGCTAGTGACGAGGCGCCGCAGGGGTTGCTAGTGATGTGGTGGCATGGGGGATTGCTAGTGATGAGGCAGCGCAGGGGGGTCGCTAGTGACGAGGCGGTGCAGGGGGGTCGCTAGTGCTATGGTGTCGCTAAGACTCCACCCCACGAGCAGGGGCTCATGGGGCTGGGGCCAGGTAGCGCTGGGGTATCTCACAGTGAGTTCTATCCTATAAAATAAATAGTAAGTCAATTATAGAAAAAAAAAAAACAGAAAAAAAAGCTTACAGGCCCAAACAACACTGGATGTCGTTTGGGCCAGGGGGGTGGTGGTGGTAGTACAAGGGGACTATTGTTGTTTCTTGATGTGTTGTTGGCAGTGTTGTTAATTATTTGTGTGGGATCAGAAAGAAAAAAAAAAAGATGGCATCTATCAAAAAATCACCGTAGCAACACTACCCCTATCAAATAAACATGTGCAAACTCACTAAGGGTATATAAACCCTTGAGATTTCACTCTTTTAATCCCCTGGGCTTGTCCCATTTTATGTAAATTTTGGAATATATTAAGTATTAGTATATAGTAGTCTCAACCGGTTAAGACCGGTCTTGATCGGTCTTGATTTTAATAAAATGGTGATGGACCGAAGACTGGACCGCGGTTGCGGTCTTCATCGGTCTTAATATTTTTTGGTCTTGATCGGTTAAGGTCCAGTCCAGTCTCGGTCTTTTTCCAGTCTTGTAACTGGACCTTCAAACACTATATATCAATCAATAGGTCGCCTAAGATGTTTTGCACTATATGATATTGTTCTGGTAGTTTGGCTACAACGGAGCGAACTTTCTGTGCGACTGGCTTGTACTTCTTCTTCATCACAACTCCTTTCTTCTTGGGAATAGCATCTATAAAAGTCAATAGTGGTGAAATTGAGGTTGTTGAGGGTTCATAAGAGGGATGTGATATTTGTGAAGTGTTGGAGGAAAGTATAGGTGAGAATAATGGAATAAGGCCTGGTTCTATGCTGTTCGGGCAATTGCAAGCTGATAAATAACATCTGGAAACAATCGGATCTGTGAGAGTTGGTGAAATTGAATGAGGAAGAAGAGCATAAGCATAAATGGAAGCCAAATCTTGAAGCGAATTGAAATCTATAAGGATCACAGTTTCTCCTTGATCATCAATCAATTCCTCAAAAGTACGTGAAAATTTCCATCTGGGCCTTTCTGTTAAAACCCAATGTGTCTAGGCTTTCCTCTAGGGATTGTAGGGATAGTGCTGACTCGTCCTGAATTCGGATCTATGATAGTGATTGTCTGGTCTTTGTTCTTGTAATTCTTGACTGTGCTTTCTGTTAACACATCGAATGGTCATCCAATGAGGATGTCATAGGCTGGGTTGCGAATAACATGGATCTGAAAGTAGAGAGTGACTTTGCCGAATGTGCATGAAACGTTTCTTGCTAATCCAAGTGGGCGATCTATTTCACCATTCACAGGTTGCGTGTTGAGTTGTATCGTTGGATCGAAATGTAGACCAAGATTGTAACAGACTGCCTCCGACATTGCAATGATTTGCAAACCGGGATCGATAATCGCCCCAATATGCTCCTGGTTATCAACTAGCATCATGATTGAACAAAGGGCATGCGATTCCTTTGCAACGGTTATAGTCTTTCCTTCTTTGCCAGGTTGTAGATTGCTCAAATAAGTGTTGTATGCACCCCAGACTACGGGTGCATCAGATGGGGGGGGTATTCCATTGGTGCCATGCGAACTGGTTTCTTTGTCAGGTTCTAGTTGTGGTAACTCATCTTGGAAGTGGGTGGCAACTGTATCCGAAACCTTCTCTATCTCTGTTGGATATACACGTTTGGGGGTGACTGCATTGTGCATTTTCTGGTGATATTCTGGCAAAAGGGATAGTAATTCCTCTGGTGATAGAGTAACCAATGGTGCTTTCATAGTTTGGGTGTATACTTCATCAGCAAACCTTGAGTTGTAGATGGGTGCGATAGTCCTATAGGCTGGTTCTCTGGACGGTTTCTCTTTCTCTGGTGTGGTGGCAATTCACAAAGTTGGTGGGGTATACTGCGCTTCTGGAATGTTTGCAAATGGGTGTACAGGTGGTTTTGCTATAGCTGGTACAGGTTGTGCAGCTGTAGTCAATGGTCGAGCGTTTGTCTGTGAGGTCTGGGCAGGAGGCTGTGAAGTGGTTGATGGTTTGGCCAATGTCACAGCATTGTCACTTTCTGTAGTGTGATTCAGGGGTCCTCTGCAAACCCATGGTATTTTGACCCCATCGAATATGGGTTTCGTGTGAAGTGCAAGGAGTTCACGTTCAAGCGCATTGATACGTTCCTCTGTGGAAATGCGTGTAGTAGTTTCTGTAACCACTACTTCGGGTTCGGGCAAAGAGGGGATAAGGTTGTAAATTATTGTGGATGTTGCTGGGGATGTGGAGAGCAATGTGACCATTACTTGTCCAGGATTCAACCTGTGATATTCGCCCAGTCTGTCTGCTAAGAACTTCCCAACGATTGTGTGGGGAAGGAATGACCCTGAGGGGAGAACAACCTTGCCTTCAGCATTTCACTTGCATTTTCCCGACGAGATGTACAATGTCAACTTCAGACACTGCAAAATAAAGTGACCTTGTTTGCCACAGAAGTTGCAATTGCCTGAATTTGGTGGGCGATTGTCCTGTGAAGGCTTTTCTCCTGTCTTTGCATTGACTGCTACAATTATTGTCTGTGCAAGCTTTTTGAAGATACTGTTCAGATCTTCAATCTTTATACCTGTTGCTGGAGGGGGAGTTGATGAAGGATTGTAAGATGTCGAAGACTGTTGCAAAGTTAGATCATGAGCTGGGGAATAACTGCTGTGCGAATTGGGCGATTCTGCAGTTAGAATGTACACCGCTGCATTGTATAACTGTGTGAGAGTGTAGCCTTGATTTGCCACTTGATTTTGATGCATAATCATCAGCCTCATTAACATCCTTTCCCAAAGGTGATGAGGTATTCCTCGAATGAATGCATGACTTTGCTCATTCGCTGAGATCCTAGCTTGATCTATAAGAAACTTCGAAATGGTGCAGAATTGCCTGTAGTAGTCCATGAGGTCTTTGAGTGTTTTGATTCCTAGACGCGATCATTCGCCGACTACTTTGTCTAGGTCTGCTTCTGTCCAACGATCGGTGCTGCTAGTTCCGGGGTACAACTTTAAGATCGTGGTCTTCCAGAGAGCATAAGTCACTGTTGCATCGTATTCTGGTAGGGCTTCCCAGAGTTCTGCGATCTCAATTGTGACATAGCAACATGCATGTAGCTTCTTCTGATCATCAACTGTTATCTGGCATGACCTGAACAACAGTTCCAGTTCTGCAAAGTATTGTCCGAGTTTGCAAGGTTTGTCTTGCATAAACTTCAGTGCACTAGAATGTCCTCTAGTGGGCATATTGGGTGTTGTTGTAGCCATTGTTGGTAATGTAACTGGTTTCAGTGGTTGTGAAGTGAGTGGCAAATTAATTGGAGATGATTCTTGTGAGTCTGATGTGTTTGGTGTTTGTTCTTCAAAGGTTGCTGGTTGTAGTAGAAATGCCTGGTTGAATATCGCGCTAAACGCTTGTGATGGTCGAAGTGGGTCGGTTGGAAATCAGCGGTGGTATGTGGATTCGAAGGTATGGTGGACTGAATCAAGTGGATCGGATGAAAATCCCTTGTTTGTTGAAGGTCATTCTGACGAAATCTTTAAAGAAAACCCCTCGTGGTGGGCTCCAAATTTGATGTGTTTGTTAGTGTTCCAAGCTGCGAAGAGGCACTGGAAAACTAGAAGGGGGAAGAGTTAGCTTAAAGGGTCCCAGAACTGGCCTTCTTCTACAAGGGTGGAAATCTGCAATGACCGCGGTTAACAATGTACAGCCTAAATGAAGTGCAAAGAATGTGAAGTTAGTAGACAAGGTTAGCAAAACATTGTGATAAAGATAGTCTGTAGTTCGCAGTCTAATAACGCAGTTTAATGAAAAATACTTTACCAATGAACTAGGATTGTCCCAGTTCCTGGTTGGAATAATGCAGTGATGATATTCGAATAAGTCGCAAGTCGACTTCACAGTTGAACATGAGAGGAGACAAAAGTTGAAACTTTAGTGCTGAGAAAGGGGGAGACGAGATCTCTGTTTCTAATATTTTACATAGACTTTTTATACTAACTAAATCAAAGTGGATACTATGTGAAATGTGGATACTGTCCATGTCCATCACTAACAGACTGTCTACACTAACTAATTAAGGGTAACCCAGGTAAGTGCAAAGTGGGTCAGTTTGCGACCTCCGCGAAGTAGCTGCGAAGTGTGTGAAGTCCGTAAAAGTGAGATATAGGTAGGTTTGGTTAACAAAGGGTGTTTGCATGTCTTTTGAAAGTGAATGGAGAAAAACGGAAGAAAGAGGAAGATTGCCCCGCGACCCTACAATACTGCGAAATGTGATTTCGTCACCCATACCTGGTGGAAGCCTATCAACATGAAGCAGAACCAACACCCCCTCCAAGGCATGGGTGTTCTGTGAACATCCTCGGTAGTCCAATTGGACTGCAGGACAATGTGAGGCCAAGCTGGAAACGTGTGCACCTAGAAGTTTCAATGGACAATGATGATCTAGATGAAATGCCTGCTGCAGAAAGCACAAAGAACACCCATGGAGTAGCAATACTTCCTGGACCCCATGATCCAGCCATCCCATTCCCATGCAGAGGACAATGCAAGACATTGTCTTTCCTCAATCCACACACAGAGGCCGATGATTGGTTACATTGTTGGGAAGCATTGGAGGCCACTAAAAGGAAAGCTCACCCAGCCAAGGCACCACCACTCCACATGACTGTAAAACCCCCCTCCCCGCATCATAGTGGTTGTGCTCCTGTGCCAAGGAGGTTATTTGATGGGGAGGTGGATACTTCAGAGCCTGCCCGACCATTATTTTCTTCAAGGCCCTCAAAGAAGGCTAAAATGGGCATTATGCCAAAGCCATCCCGATGAACATAAGGGAACCAAGTCAGGGGGGTAGGATATCTTTGGCCAGTTCTTGGGATCGACAACATTTATTGGACCCTGATGCCACATCAGCAATATCCCTGGGATATATGCTCTTTTGTACATGTCTTACACATAGATCTTCCCCTACTAGATGGAATTTACCATAACTAGTCCTTCTTTACTATACCAAAATAAACCCATGATACCGGTACTAATCCTTGGTCGGCTTTGATGTCCTCGGCCCAGCTAACCTTGGCATTGATTGGTCCTGGCGTCGACATCCCAGCTTGCTAAGGTAGGCGACATCCATAATCCGCCAACGTCACATGACCAGCGTGACAATGGCCAAATATGGTGAATTTATTTAGAAAAATGCCTCGAATAATCCCCACAACATATATGACAAAAACGGCTCCTACAAATCATTGGTATTTTTTGCTAAAAGTGCCTGAGATAGAAAATATGAGGTAAATTTATTTGTACAAAATGTAGTTCACGAAAACTCGTTGAGACGCGTCAAAAAAACGCGTCGTGCTCTCATTTAACCTCACGACCCCTTTATTACATTTGGAAATGCCACGCAAACGCAAGCACATCCTTCAATGCATGGAAAATCTTCTATCCGGAGCAAAGAAGCGTGTTCAACACGTGTGGGAGAAGCTTTCACCTCGAAAGAGAACAAGGCTTCAGAATGAGGGGAAAGAAAATGTGTGTGGCTTATTCCCTTGTCGTTTTCAAAGACTTATTATTGGCAGAACTCTACACTAGTGTCTAAAGCATCATCAGCAATGTCTATTAATGTTGTATGCTCAAAGGAATCCATCGATGTCTTCACATCTCCAGCTGCTAAAAATATCCTCGATCAAACTCATGACGCATCGGCAACCAATGGGACGCGTCATTTCATTGGCTTTTTCTATCAGGCTTCTGCCCCCGAGATCCCGGTCGGTCCGTCGACGCATTCAGCCTTTCAGTTCCCAGTCACACAACCCATCAGAGTATGTGATGATGAATCGGTTCTGGCCTTCCGATTTGGGATGCTGAGTGAGCACCAGGTCTTGGGTGATGAAACTGTTGATGCAGAAGATCATCACGAGAGTGACATCGAGGGATCAGGTACTTCTCTACCCAATGAGAGAATTCAGATCCAAATCAACGGCAACGATGCATCAAGTGTGGCTGAGGGGAAACGTCGCGAAGCTCCCAGTGTCATCCAAGCAATGAAGGCACTTGATGATTTGAAGGTCAAGCTTCGTCCACGACGAGAGAAAGATGCAGGTTACAAGGATCCTGGCTTGGATCCATTTACCCAAGCATGGTTGGAAGGGATGCAAACCTTTCTTTCCGTCTACACAGATACAAGATCCGCAACCCACGGGCAATGGGCAGCATCATCACTCCAAGCAGCTATTTCACTACTTCGAGGGAGATACTGCGCTCGAATTCTTCGGAGACTAGTCCGGCAGTTCATTGAAGATCGCAGCGTGCTTCCAGTGAACCCATACGGGGATTGGAACGAGAGCATGCTTGTTGATGAGGATCTCGCCCAAGACATTGGACTGTACCTGCAAGAGCTGGGAAAGGATATTACAGCTGAGAAGCTCGTCGCCTTCCTTGCCCGGCCTGAGGTGAAAGATAAGCATGGGGTCACAAAGAAAATTTCTGTCCGGACTGCACAACGTTACTTACGCGCACTGGGATACAGACGGAAAGAAGCATCGAAAGGCCAATATTCGGATGGTCATGAACGATCTGATGTCGTTTGGGATCGTAACAATAATTATCTTCCCAAAATCAAAGCCCTACAAGCTCGAATGCAAGCGTACTCAAAGGATGGTGTTGCGACAGGTGCTTGTGCAGATGGAAAGTGGGTGATTATATGGTACCACGATGAGAGCATTTTCTATGCTCATGACTGCCGTTGTAAAGCTTGGTACCATAAAGATGCACCTGCAAAGCCATATCAAAAGGGTGATGGACATTCCTTGATGATCGCAGACTTTGTGTCTGCAGATTTCGGATGGCTTCAGTCTTTTGATGGGAAGCAAAGCGCGCGTCGCATCATGAGACCAGGAAAAAATCGAGATGGATACTTTACAACAGACGACATCGAGTCACAGGCGCAAAATGCTATGGACATCCTTACCAATGAATTTCCTTCCGACTTCGAGCATGTCTTCATCTATGACAATGCAACAACACACAAAAAACGTGCCAAAGGGACTCCATCAGCTCGTAACATGCCAAAGAATACTCCTGCAGAAGGGAAAAACTGGTTGATTGAAGTCACCAAGCGAAGTGCCAATGGGAAAGCAATCTACAAGCAGGATGGCTCACTTGAGAAAGTGAAGGTCCAGATGAATGATGCTACCTTTGCAGATGGTACACCACAGCCACTGTATTTTCCAGAAGGTCATCCTCGTGCAGGTGTGTTCAAAGGGATGGTGACTAGTCTTGAGGAGTGTGGTTTCACTGATGTGCACAAGAAGCGGTACGAATGTGAGGGCTTCAAATGTGCATTGCCGGCCATCGACTGTTGTTGCCGTCGCCTCCTATTCAATCAGCCGGATTTCACGAATGTAAAATCTATTCTTGAACTGGCTTGTGAAACCCGGGGATTCCAGCTTATTTACCTTCCGAAGTTTCATTGCAAACTCAACCCAATTGAGCAGTGCTGGGGCTATGCAAAAAACGGGTTTATCGTCTCAACCCTGAATCTTCTTGTGAAGACGCACTTGAACGGAATGCTCTCTCGTCATTGGAATCTATTCCACTCACATCCATCCGCCGCTTTTCAAACCGATCACTTCGGTTCATGGATGCATATTCTTGTGGTCTAACTGGGAGTCAGGCTGCTTGGGCTGCCAGAAAATATAGAGGTCATAGAGTACTACCTGATACTATAATGAATGAAATTGAGAAAGCTAATCTACCATAGACACTAGTATGTTGGATCTAGTCACTATATCAGCCAATCTAGTCACTATATCAGCCAATGTGATCACAGAACATCTGAACAATGACTTGAAATCAAAACTAGTCAGTCAATTCTTAACCTCAGATCAAGTGGTCTTGCCAAGACCTTCTTTATATATATACACATCGATTGTAGGAACAGATTTCGCTCATGTTGGATTGACAATTTTATAGCGATTTAAAAGTAAAATTTCACCCGATATAGGCAGCCATGTCACAGAAAAGTAACATCATGTGACGTTGGCAGATTATGGATGTCATCTACCTTATTTCTTGTGCTTGGCTTAATTCATATCCAGGTGTCAGCCCATCCGTATTGAACATGATCATTTTTTGTGGGCTGAACCGTGTTGAATGGGCTTTATTTTGTATCAGCCCACCCATGTTGTACAGGTTAATTTTTGGCTTGGGCTGAGTCTGGTGGCTGTAAGCCTGCGACCAGACTCACGACACAAACATGCACAGCCACCATGAACATCGGCAAACATCGGCAAACATCAATGCTTACAATGGCTACACAGCCACCCTGAACATCGGCGAACATCGGCGAACTCATATATCAACTTATGCTCGATGTGGCCACTTTCCAACACGGTTTCAAATCTCATATATATACCATCTTTTTTCCTTTGTTGCCCCACTCTTTACCTTGTGCAACAAAGGTATAGTTTACTGACCTTCTTATGTATCTTAGACTGACTCTTGACCTTGTGCAACAAAGATAACGTGATCCTGTCTTACCGTCTGACTTAGTGAGGCTACCTAACCAGGCAGCCTTTCACTTTTTTTTTTTTGACACCGACTGTGTCTTTCAATACCTGACAAACCCACACTGTCTCGGCAACCCTCTACCTCGATTCCACTCCTCACCAGGAGTGCGAGAAGAAAGTTGCAGGACCCTGGCCAACCTGCCAAACTACAGATCCTAACGGACACACATCGACGCCCCAAGCCAAACAGCCCGGTGTCTCTACCACTGTCCCCATCACCTAGTACTGACTCGTCTACCAATGAAAGTGCACCTACCACAGCCACCTCCCATTGCAACTACCAAGCCACCTTACCTGCTGCCCAAATTGCCATGTCACCAACCACACAACCCCTTGCTGAAGTCAAGGTCACGAAGATGAAGGAATGCCCGATGCTCACTGTGGGCAGAATCACCCCACTCATCATGCAGTCATGGACCCTTGCATGCAAACGATACAAGAAGCATGGCGGGAAGACCAGCACTGAAATTGTCAGTTACGTTGCTGAGGGGATGTTTGAGCCGCCCCTTGTTTCTTGGTATCAGGCAGATCAAACTCGGATTGATGCCCTCACCCTGGATCAGTATCTCACTGAGCTGGCCCAACTGGTCCTCGAGAAGAACTGGTCCTATGACATCCTCGAAACCATCCTCTCCACAACCCAAGGCAACCGGAAGTTTATGGATTGGAAAATAGAGGTTGAGAACCTCAACGCAATCCTCACCACCTCGGCGCCAAGCAAAGCACTCACCAAGGACCAGCTCAAGGTCCAACTCCAATCCAACCTACACCCGGACCTGAGGCTCAATCTAAGCCTTGAACCAGTCCTAGCCACTGATCTCGCTACCTGGGCCTTTGAGGTTAAGGAGCGGGATGACTGTATGCGGGCTGAAAACGCCCGGACCCAAAAGATGATTGATGCCTTGGCCGCTGCCCGCACTGCATGCCGAGGTGAAAAAAAGGATCTCCTCTCCCGCCTCACAGATGCACCTTTGACCTCCCATGCCTCTACCTCTACCCCCACCAGCCGAACTAAGAAGACCAAGAGAATTCGCCTGCCGGCCCTCACCGAGGCCAAGAGAACCCTCATCCATGACCACAATGGATGCACCCGGTGCAGGAAGCTCAACGTTGGGCACACCTTCACCAACTGTCCAATGGTTGCAACTAACTCATGGCCTGACCCGGTGACCTACATGACCCTGACAGCGCCAGCCCAAAACATGGCAATGGCCACCGGACACATCTCAGATTCTGAAACAGACTCGTATGTCCCTTCCCCCGTCAATGTCCCCCTCACTGTCCCACAATTATACACCAACCTCTTTGCTACTGGCCCCCTCATCTCCGAATTCCCCATGCCAGTCCAACCACTAATTGACGTTGGATCGGCCTGCACAGTGATTAGCCTGGAGCTTGTCAAGAAACTTAGTCTCCGACGATATCGTCTCCCTGCCAAGGAGAACAACATGTCCTCCTTATCAATGCTGCCACTTGTCTCTGAGGAGTATGTGAAACTAGACCTCAGCTCTGAATGGGGGATATGGAAGTCAGGAGTACATAAGATGAAAGTAATTAAGGGGCTACCATTCCCCATTATTCTAGGAATGCCATTTCTTTCATCAGAACAGATCCTGATAGACCCACATGAGCGAACGGCCATTGACAAACGCACAGGCTACGACCTCCTAAACCCCCCTCCTCTTGCACCTCAGGATTGGAACACAGCCACGAACATCGGCGAACAGCACAGCCACCAATGCCAAAGAAAGTTTGGGCACCCAAGCCTACCACTCTTGAGCAGACCAGAGCACCAACACTTGCTGGTTACCTCCTCCCTGGCCCCATCATGGCTGCTGTTCGAGACTGCATTGAAGGCCTTGCATTCCAAGAGGTCCTCAAAGAAGCAGACCGGAAAATGAAACTAAAATATGCCGACCGCTTCCCACTCCAACTCCCAGACAATACCTCTGAAGTCCCTGGACACATGTTCCACTGCATCCAGCTCAAAGACCCCACCAAGGTCAATAATGGCAAAGGATATGCAGCACCAAAGAAATACCAAGAATCTTGGAAAAGATTACTTGATGACCACCTAAAGGCTGGCCGAATACGACCATCTTCATCAGAATATGCCTCGCCAGCATTCTGTGTCCCAAAATATAAAGCTGGCGTCCCTGACTTAACAGTCGACCCCCGCTGGGTAAATGACTACCGGTCTCTCAACAGTAACACTGTCTGAGATAACTTCCCCCTACCTCGCATTGACGACATACTCGCCGATTGCGGGAAGGGAAAGATCTTTGGGAAGATGGACATGACTAACTCCTTCTTCCAAACACGGGTACACCCTGACGACATTCACCTCACTGCTGTAAGAACACCGTGGGGACTCTATGAATGGACTGTCATGCCACAGGGTGGATGCAATGCCCCTGCCACACACCAGCGCCGAATGACTGACGCGCTCCGAGAACACATTGGAAAAATTTGCCATGTGTACCTCGATGACATTATCATCTGGTCACAAACCATGGAGGAACATGAAAGAAACTGCAATACAGTCCTTCAGGCCCTCCGCAAAGCCAGCATCTATTGCAACCAGGTGACATCCAGCCTGTTTGCCACTGAGTTATGTTTCCTTGGCCACATCGTCTCTGGGGCTGGGATCAAACCTGACCCACGCAAAACCGACCATATTGCGGCCTGGCCCCAACCAACAACTGCCACCAATGTCCGAGGTTTCCTAGGACTAACCAGATACATTGCCACCTTCCTTCCAGCACTCGCAGAATACACGAGTGTCCTCACCCCCCTCACTACCAAGGAATGTGACCGACGATTCCCCACATGGACCCCAGAACATCAGAATGCATTTGACCACATCAAACAACTTGTTCTCAGTGCTGACTGTCTCACCGTAATTAATTACGAAGACAAAGCATCAAACATCTATGTCACCACTGATGCCAGTGACCGCCGGACTGGGGCTGTGTTAAGCTTTGGAAAAACCTGGGATACATCCCGGCCAGTTGCCTATGACTCCTACCAGCTCAATGACGCCGAGAAGAATTATCCAGTCCATGAGAAGGAGCTTCTTGCCATTATCAAGGCATTGAAGAAATGGCGATCCCACCTGCTTGGTGCCCAGTTCGAAGTTTTCACTGACCATAGAACTCTCGAGTACTTCCAATCGCAGAAGGAGATGTCGAGACAACAAATGAGATGGTCGATGTATCTTGCAGACTTCGACTATCAAATCACCTACATCCCCAGAAAAGACAACACCGCTGCTGATGCCCTATCCTGCATGCCTGACACTGTGCCTGATGCCTGCCTTGCGGCCTGTGCGATGGCACACACACGTAATGCACCCAAAACCCAAGTCGCTGGCATACTCAATATTGCCGCTGACCAATCCCTACTTGACGCAATCATTACCGGCTATGAGACCGATGATTTTGCCAAACAACTCACCAAGGACATCAATATGGGGAGCATCGAAGGGGCAACCCTCACCGATCAACTCCTTTATGTTGGCCGCCGGCTGGTGATCCCACGATCTCCGAGTCCGTGAACTCCTTTACAACCTTGCCCATGACACTCTGGGCCATTTTGGCTTCAACAAAAGCTATGAATCCCTCCGTGGCTCCTACTACTGGCCAAACATGCGTCAGGACCTGGAGAAAGCATACATCCCATCATGCTCTGAATGCCAGCCCAATAAAACCCGCACTTCCAAACCCACTGGTCCCTTACACCCCCTACCAGTTCCTGATGACCATTTTGACACCGTCGCACTGGATTTCATCGGACCACTCCCCGAGGAGGATGGAAAGGACACCATCCTGACCATGACTGACCTTCTTGGTGCTGACATACGCATTGCCGGTACCCACTCCACATACACTGCCGCCCAAGTTGCCGTTGTCCTTTTCGATGAATGGTACTGTGAAAATGGCCTGATGCTCCATCTCATCTCTGACCGAGATGCTCTCTTCACTGCTGAACTTTGGACAGCCCTCCATAAGCTCACTGGCATAAAACTGAAGATGTCAACTTCTTACCACCCTGAGACCAACGGCAGCAGCAAACGGACAAACAAAACTGTGAACCAAGCCATCCGGTACCATGTTGACAACAACCAGAAGGGGTGGTTAGCCAAACTCCCTCGTGTGCATTTTGCTATTATGAACACCGTGAACTCATCCACCGGTTTCTCAGGCTTCCAACTGAAGTCTGGACAATCCCCCCAAATCATCCCTCCGATCACACCACTCCCTAGTAATGCCACTACCGAACAAACTACCACACATGACATAATATCCCGAGTCACAATTGATGTCCAAGAAACGCAGGACAATCTCCTTGCTGCAAAAATCAGACAGGCATACCATGCCAATGAACATCGGGCCCCAGAAGATGTCTATGAGATTGGCGACCTTGTCATGCTCTCCACAGAAAACAGACGCCGGAACTACAAACGCAAAGGAAAAATGCGTGTTGCAAAATTCATGCCGAGAAATGACGGCCCCTACACCATCACACACACCTTCCCTGAATGCTCAAAATATACACTAAAACTCCCAAACAACCCAAACACCTTCCCTGGTTTCCATGCCCACCTACTCAAACAATACATCCCGAACAATCCCCTCCTCTTCCCTGACCGTGAGCCTGCCCGGCCACGACCCATCGTTACTGAAGATGGCACTGAGGAGTGGTACATTGACAAGATTGTGGATGCCCGCCGACGTGGACGAGGTGTACAATACCTTGTCCGCTATGAAGGATATGGGAAAGAACATGATGAGTGGCGCCCTGGTTCAGAAATGACTGAAACAGATGCACTTGACAGATGGGAAGCTGAGAATGGGACAGAGGTTTGACACCCTCACAATTTTTTTAGGTGGGGAGGAGTGTAAGCCTGCGACCAGACTCATGACACAAACATGCACAGCCACCACAAACATCGGCAAACATCGGCAAACATCAATGCTTACAATGGCTACACAGCCACCCTGAACATCGGCGAACATCGGCGAACTCATATATCAACTTATGCTCAATGCGGCCACTTTCCAACACGGTTTCAAATCTCATATATATACCATCTTTTTCCTTTGTTGCCCCACTCTTTACCTTGTGCAACAAAGGTATAGTTTACTGACCTTCTTATGTATCTTAGACTGACTCTTTACCTTGTGCAACAAAGATAACGTGATCCTGTCTTACCGTCTGACTTAGTGAGGCTACCTAACTGTAAGCACTAGCCAACCTCCCCCTCAGTGCCACGTCACTGATACACAACGCCTACCCCCAATGCAAAACATTGACCCAGCACCTGCTTCCAGCCCTATGAGAACTGCTCGCAGGGTGGAACATGGGTGCAGCTTGGCTAGAATGCCAGGCATGCAGAGACAACGAGGATGAGACTGCAGCCCAGCACCTGCCTCCTACCACTGTGAGCCTTGCTCGCAGGGTGGAACAGGTGCTAATGGGCCTGTCACCATCTCCACAATGCTGCGCAAGAGGGGGGAGGGGAGGGAGGGAGGGGAGGAGATGATGATGATGACAGCACCAACACTATCACCAACGCAGAACACTATGACGACAGGGACAAGGGGGAGATGACAATGCCCACAGTGCCAGACCCCTCCGCTATGAGCAACTGCTCATAGGGAGGAAGGCTGGTGTGCATGGGTGATGACTGGGAGAGGGGGACCAACAAGAGTCGACAACAATGACAGCACCCCCCACCACCACTGCAAGCAACTGCTCACAGGGTGGATATGCTGCGGTGCAACGCAATGAGAGGAGCCACCAAGACATGGTAAGAAGGGCCATGACAGGGCGCCACCCACTGTCCCGTATGTAGCTGTTTCTTTCACCTTCTTTTCTTTCATAGTTATTTTTGTCATAGTACAAAGGGGTATAGTCGACTCTGTCTTAAACCATACTTGTGACACCCCATAACCTGTAATAACCCATGGGTTTTGGGTGTCCACCAACTCCATTACCAGTAAAATCCCATAACCCTCCCAAATCCCATAACCCATAGCCAAACCTTGTCACCATAACCCATACTAGCCCATATTTGGTTAATATGATATGTATTTTTGCACTAGAAACTAAGCTAAGAATATGCTAGAATGCTATGGAATATCTATTCTGCACAGATACAACACATCGGCAGCTTTATAATCACGTATTGTTTTTACAATGTCAAAAAATCCTCTGAATGTGCTGAAATCAGGTCTCACAAATCTCAAGAATCTCACAAAAACCAGAAGAGATGACCTTTTGGCATGCCTGCACAGGAAGGAGAAGATTTCAGCCAAGGAGGAGGAATGGTTGGATAATGCTGCCAACCCAGTTGATGAAGAAGCTGTCGTTGTTCTGCTAGAAAATGCTTTGGATTATGAACGCAGACTCACAAGGCTCAACTTGCAGCAGAAATCTTTGGTTGAGAAGCTGAAGGAACTCGGTGAGAAGGTAGTGTTGGCAGGAAGGAAGAGAAAAAGTACAAGGTGCATTTTCCCCACCAAGATCATGAGCTAACCAACAGAAACAGGACCTGAAAAATGCAAACAAAAGCCACAAGCAGAAAAGCAGAAAGCTAAGCCTGTCTTCACAAAAAAAGAAAACACGACACTCACACAGCAGATTGAGATTTTGGATTGGCATAATGCAGGCGAGAAAAATCAGACCAAGACAGTGGCATACTGGGATCAGATTTACCCAAACTTGTGGCTCAAGCAGCCAATAATGTTGGCCTGGCTTAAAGAGGAGGAGAAGTGGCAAGCCCAATGGGCTGAGGTGGAGAGCAAGGGGCAGGCAGGGAGGTCAAAGTGGGCAAAGCAGACTGAGCACCCAGAAGTCAATGAAATGAAATGCCCGAGTTGTGGGTCGCAAAGGCCATGGCTCAAAATGTTCCTGTGAACAGAGAGATCCTGTGACAGAAGTGGACATGCTTTGCTGACCTAGTTGGGGTTCCTGAGGACAAGAGGCTGAACCTGAGTGAAGGATGGCTGACATCATTCAAGAAACACTGTGGGCTGAAGGAGTTTCGATGTTCATGGAGAAGCAGCATCTTCTGATCCAGCTGATGTGGAAAAGGAGCAAGCATGTATGTGTGAGCTGATTGCGAAGCACAAATATTGCTTGAAGGACATATTCAACATGGATGAGACAGGGCTCTTCTATGCGTGAGTGTTGCCTTGAATCAGTTTGGACTTAATCCTTGACTCACTTCTACCCATGACACAGGATGCCGCCTGACCGTGGACTCATGAACAAATGTACATCAGGGACAAAAGGAAGCAAGAAACAGCTCATGTACATGCTTACTGCCAATGTTGATGGGAGTGAGAAACTCTCACTGTTTGTCATTGGAAAATCTGCTCGGCCTTGGGTATTCCAGAAGAAAACAGGTGCCCAACTTGGTTTTTATTATTGGAATTGTAAGCCTGGCATCCCCAGCCTTACCACATGCCTCCTTACCCCTAGCTACTCCTGCCCCTGCCCCAATGGCCAGTTGTATGTTTCTGTTGCATTCAGGCTTACAGTTTGTAAGCCAAACCTTATATGTAGAAACTGATCAGTGGCTGTGACATTGTTGAACCTTAGACATCGTAGCACTCGCCTCCATGTAGTCCCCGTGCTTTGGGAATATACGGTGGTCATGTTATGCTTGGGTCTTGTCTCAGTGAGCCTGTAGACACAGGCTTTCAGGAATAATGCAAAGGCATGGATGGTAACGACAATATATCAAGAGTGGCTTTGTGACTGGGATGAGAAATTATGATGGCAGGACAGACACATCCTCATGCTCCAGGACAACTTCAGTGCACATATTCCACCAGATGGTCTAACAAATGTCTGTGTCAAGAACTTCAAAGCCAACCTCACTGCTCATGTCCAGGATAACGATGCCGGCATCATTTGTTGCTTCAAGGTGCACTACCGTGGCAAGTTTGTTAGCTGAGCCATTGACTGATATGACAATGATGTACCCCCTGCCCTCATCTATGAGATAGACCAGCTTGAGGCAATGCGTCTTGCTGATGTTGCGTGGTGCAAGGTGGACACATCAATCCAGAACTGCTGGCACAAAGTGGGCATCTTACCTGATGCTTCGTATACAACAGCAGTGACCTCCACTCCCTCTGTACCTGTTTCTTCCCTTCTAAACTCCAAGCCACTTGAGGGTGTTGACCATGCCGAGAAGGACATTACGGACTCGCTGAATCAGCTGGAAGAGCAGGGTGTTTTGCAGAACAGGAACCAGATGGACCTCAATGAACTGCTGAATCCAATGTCAGAGCAGGGGCTCATGGATGAGACAGTATCAGATGAAGAGATCTTCTGATCTGTCATGGACATGTGTGGGCTGAACAAATGATAGAAGTCAATGGGGGATATGATATCAATGATGATGCTGTGGACCAAAAACCTATGCATAAGGAAGCTCTTATAGCCGCATTTGCCCTCAGAAGTTATGTTGCTGACATAAACGAGCCCTTTGCACGTAAGTTGAAAGGCATTCTTGCAAGTTTTGGACAACAAACTTGTTTGAAGGAAGCTCAGTTGTTAGAACCGACTCTTATCACAGATTATTTCACTTATAAATAGCCTAACTTACATTTTTTGTAATATTTACATCCATATAATGAATCTACAATGCACTAGAGGCACCCTATAATGACCTCTTTTGGAACCCATACTCTGTAAAAACCCATGACTTATGGTGTCCACAGAGGGGGTATGGGTTATGGCAGAGTTGACTGTATATAGCATAGTATAAAATACATATTTTTTCTACACACTATAAGTTTGAAGACTACAAGGAGATACTACCAATTTTAGTGACCAGCCCATAACAATAATTTTACCAAGTCATTTGAGGGGGAGTTTAAATATGCTGAGCACTTGCCAGTACTGCCGAGGACCATGTAAAATGCATTTTTGCATCATTTGTTATTTTTGCTTTCCAGGGTGTTCACAGTAGCCATTTTTCACATCATTTTTCATTTCATTTTTCAGATCATTCAGATCATTCTTCTGCCAAACACATGAAAATGATCCAAAAATGAAGCCGAAAATGAGCCAAACATGGCCCAAAAATGTTTACTGTGAACAACCCTAATAAAGCTGTCAAAATCCAAGCATCAAGGCAAAACATGCAACTACTGCTCCTCCTCAACCACTCAACCTGTAGCTGAAGCTTAGCTTTGGTGGACATAGTAAATGATCGATATGGTGGTCCTAATAAAACATCCAGAATGGAAATTTTATTTTTGGTCTGCAATCTTAAAATATTATTATACATACTACCTGTAGTATTTCATGGTTTCAAGCCACAAATCAAAATGCTGTTCAGAAAGTTTTATTACAACAGTAATAGCAATCATTTCTTCTCACTAAAGCTAAGCCTGGGGTTGAGTGTTGAGGAGCTTTACTTTACCTCTATTTACACTTGCTGATCTAGAACTTTAATTTACTGACCATGGATTTGTAATCATATATTGCACACCACCACTTTTTATTAAATGTACTGTACTACAGTTAACACCCTCCTTAACCCATACCCCTGGTAACCCATACTCTCCTATAACCCATAGAATTTTTGAGCTACCAAGTTGGTAGGCAGGGAAATGGAACCTGTAACCCATACTCCGAGTCTCTAATACCCAGTAACCCATACAAATTGCAAGGCAAAACCCATACATTTTGTTACTATATATGTAATAGCACATCTGAACCTACAAACTATGATGTGCCACAAACCAGCTAATGTTTTTTGATACTCAAATCTCACCTGCTCTGGCTGCTCATGACATTAAAGGCTCTTGCAGTCCTGAAAGATGGGCTGAAAATCTTGCAGGCCCAGGTTAAAGCTAAGAAAGAGAAGCTCCAGGCTCAGCTGCATGAGAGGAAGTCAATCTCATCACAGGATGAGAAATGGCTGGACAACAAAGCAAATTTAGTTGATGAGCAAGGGGTTTTGGATGCTCTGGAGAATGCTTGGGATTGTGAAAGAGGTTTGGAAAGACTTGATGATGTGCAGAAGGGTGCTGTCAAAAGATTACAGAAGGTGGCAGGTGACCTAAGCAAGGTGGTAGGCAAAAAGCAAAAACATATGTTAATGAATTGCAACTTCAGTACTATTCTTGCAGTAACAGACCATCCTGAAGGACCCAAAACTAAAGCTAAGGAATCCAGTGAGTGGAATGAATCAAAGAAAGGTAGCTCTGCTGCACCTGTATTCACCAAGAAGGAGAATGTGATGCTTGCCCAGCACATCAAAATTTTGGATTGGTATCATAACGATGGCAAGAATCAGTCAAAAACTGCAAAACACTTTGCTTCAATCTATCCAAACCTGAAAATGAAGCAGCCTCTTGTCTCAGCATGGGTGAAGGATGAAGCAAAATGGTGTGAGGAATGGGCATGTGGCAATGGTGGACATAAAGCAAAACAGGCTTGTCAGATGCAACATCCAGAAGTCACAGAAATGATGGAGCTATGGGTGTCAAAGGCAATGGAAAATAACCCTCTTCTCACTAGTGAAGTCCTATGCCAGAAGTGGACAAGATTTTCAGACCTAGCAGGTGTGCCAGATGATGAGCATCTCAGTTTGAGTGAGGGATGGCTGGCTTGTTTCAAGGTTCAGAATGGTTTGAAGCAGTTTAAGCATCATGACAATGCTGCATCAGCAGATCTGGAGACTGTGAAGACAGAGCAAAAACATTCAGGAGCTTATTGATAAGTACAGCTATGAGCTACATGACATCTTTAACATGGACAAGACTGGGTTGTTCTATGGGCATGTACCATACCTCTTCTTTGGTTAAAACACTCATTTCAGAAATACTTAGGGTGCCACCAGATCGAGGGTTGGCAAACAAGAAACACTCAGGAGTGAAGGGCAGAAAGGTCTGACTCACCTATGTGTTTACATCAAATGCAGACAGATCTGAGAAACTGTCACCCATCGTTATCAGAAAGGCACATAAACCTTGAGCATTTCAAAAAAAAGACAGGTGCTCAGCTTGGTTTCTACTACTGGAACAATGCAAAGGCTTGGATGACTTTGGTACTGTATCAAGAGTGGATTCAACAATGGGATTGGGAACTACAGGCAAAAAACTGCAAGATCCTTCTCCTGCAAGACAATTTCTTTGGTCACATCATTCCAGATGGGCTTTGGAACATCCATGTCAAGAATTTCAAGCCAAACCTCACCACACATGTCTAACCAATGGATCAAGGTGTCATCCAATGCTTCAAAGCTCATTACCATGCAAGATATATACAATGTGCCATTGATCAGGTGTCACTCCCTCCAAAATCTATGACATTGATCAACTTGAAGCAATGTGGCTTGCTGATGCAGCCTGGCATGAAGTGGACACAACTACAATCAGGAACTGCTGGAACAAAGCCACTATTCTTCCATCATCCTCTCTGCCAGTCCCAAATCCAAGTGTTCCCATCTTGTCACTCCTCAATGTGGATGACACTCATAGTGTCAAAGACCCAGTCATGATTGCTGAGAAGCAGCTTGAAAGTGCTTTTGGTGAGTTAGTCTTGACTGGGGCACTCCAGGCAAGCAACAGAATGGACATTGAAGCACTACTCAATCTGGAAGATGAGTCACATGTTATGAATGAGAGAACAGACAAAGAAATATGCAAGACTGTGTTGGATGCATGAAAAGCTCAGAAAGCAGGGCCAATCAATGGCAGGGATGATGATGTCAATGATGCACCTGTCAAACCTTTGCTCACATGTCATGAAGTGCTTCAGGCAGCTTCAATTATTAGTAAGTACATCAATGGTATTAATGATCCCATTGCACACAAGCTTGAGGGGTTCTGGCCACCTTCAAACATCAAATGTGGTTGGAGATGTCATCCTCTATGAATTCTACTCACCTTACTGACTACTTTCATTGTATATAATTTTACTTGTAGATATAATCCATCCTAGATACATATTCACTTTAGTTGTACCTATTGGTCATAAATAGTTACACTGTATACATCAGAAATATAAAGCCGATTTTATTGCGAATTTTACTGGATTTTTTGGACCTATTTTTAGCACCATCCTTGAACCCCATACTCCCTCATAACCCATAGCCTTTTTTTTCTTTTGTTCAACAATATTTGACATGGTGCACAGGCGCAGTCCATGGCTATCTACTACATGAGACAACAGGTATAAGATGTAAGTTGAGGGGGAAACTACAGCCCCAATACTGCACAGAGGTGCGTGAAGGCCCACATGCTGCTCGCCAGAGCTGTGTGCATGGCCAGATGACAGGCCGAGGGCACTCAGGCGCCTCCCCAAACCAGCTCGCAGGTACTCCCAACAGCACATACTAACCCATTCACACTCCCTACCCCTGTGGCCCCCCACACAGCCCCTATTAGTCATGCATGCCCACCGATGTGTCTGCCAGGAATGAGGATTACAGGCCTTCCCACAGGTCAACCAACCCACCAGCCATAAGGCCTGGTGGGGCCCGGAGCCCCTCAGTTGCCAAAGTACAGCTCCACCCTGCTTAGCCGCCCCACTTATGGGACGGTACCCACCTACAAGGTGGGCCCCCCAGCCTTGCCAGCAGCGAACACAAGGTCCGGCGTTACCGACAGGAGACAAAACAGGCTTGAAAGCTAGAGCATGTGTTTGGCAAGCCATCAGGCACACCAAGCCACCAGATGGGGGTCATACGCCCTGTGCATGTCCCTCATCCCGGGTCCCACCCCTCAGGGGGGGCAAAGGCGAACACCTGCGGGTTCACCTCCACAAGCTCAACCAAGTCCACGATCCAATGCGGACCTTGCCAGTGCTTCTTGCACTTCACGTGCAGCAGATGATCCCTATCCTGGAAAGGTCGGGGTGGGCACGTGCAGTGAGTGTCCTCACTGGGGAAGAAGCTGTCGTGGTAGCTCCCAATGGGGGCATGTGCTGTGATGCACCGACACAGTTGGGCTGTCAACCTGCAATCATGTGCAGTTTCTTTGAGCCAAGGCCTGCAACCAGAGGTTGTGGGCATTGCAGGGGTCTTCCGCTGGGCCTGAAGGTCCTGGAAGCTACTCCCTCTATACTTAGGGTCCGCAAACCGGGCGACCCAGTCTTTCTCTGCCGCCTCCTTGAAGGAGGCAATCAGATGGTTATGAGTGGCCCGGGTGGAAATCCCCAGGGGCATTCAGAGTGACGTTGCAACATCATGGGCTTCCTTGTGGACTGCCCACTCCGCTTTGGAGGGGACAAACCACAGGTGGACATGGCGGTCCTGGCTCAGTTTGAACCATGGGCACAGCAACCAGCATAACCGCAAGGCATGCTGTTGGCCCCCTGTGGGGAGCAATCTACCCACACATCGGCAAGTGTGAGGGCATCAGAGAAAATCACCACCTTCTTGCACCCAGCAGCCACAGCCACGGATACTTTAAGGTGGAGGGCTTTGTGTTCTGCATCAGTCGCTGCAGTGCAACCAACGAAGGCAGTGATTCTGCAGATTTCCTGGTTTCTGCAAAAGACCAGGGCAGCCACTGAAGTTTGGTGAGCTGTCTTGGGCACCAACCCATCACAGCTCACAACGAGGCAGTCCAGGTCAGCCCTGGCCTCAGCCAGGACTCAGTCCAGATGGTCGACGTAGTCTTTGCATTTGTCCGTCCCTTTCAGGGGCAGGTGGTGGGGCATGATCCTGTCTGAAAACAGATCTACTAGGCAGTTGCCAGGTTGGCTCTTGGGGCTGAACGCCTTGAAGGCCTCCCTGGACAGGGAGCAGACGGTGACCGCATCCACCGCAGGGGACACGATTTTCCATCAGGCATCAGGCAGAAGAGCCTGGAGTCCCAGCAGATGCTGGGGGGCGTCTTCCATGAGGTCCCCTTCCAATATGGCTCGGACGGGGTGAGTGCATGTCAGAGTAGCCGTCTGAAGGCAGCTCTTATCAGCAAGATGACATGGCACCTGCGGCATAGGCAGCAGGGCGGTGAGGCATTCCATCGCCCCGGAGGGGGTCATACAGAAGCATCCCATGATCCAGCGGGCAGCAGTGTGCTGCATCTGGGACAGGGACTTGACAATGCCTTGGGTGCACGTACCTCAGCAGAACCATAATCTCAACCCGTACGTCACCACTGGAATGATGCAGGACTGGTACAGAAGGCGTTTATTTGCCAGGGAGAGTCCCCTGGACGAATTGCCCAGCATGCGCATGGCGCTCACCGCAGTGAATGCCTTGGTCATATAGAACTGGACGTGCTCCTTGAATGAGAGTTTCTGGTCAAAGAAGAAGCCTAGGTACCACCAAATCGGTTTAGGCCACAGGGGGGTGGCTCCAGTGAATGGGGCCACACCGAGGTTGATGGGCGGGTTGGCCGCCGATCATGCTCTGGAGAAGTGGAACACCTCAGATTTGGCATGTTCTAACACCAGGCCCAAGGCTGTGAAGAGGCAGAAAACCTCAGTGTAGGCTTCCACAAGTTTTGGGAGGTTGTCCTCCACCCGTTTAGACTGTGCGATGAGGGTGCCATCATTGACATAGGAGATGAGATCTGCCAGCAGCTGGGGGGCACATGCAAAGAAGATCCACAGCATGGGCACTATGTAGAGCGCCGAACAAACTGGGGACAGGGCGGAGCCCTGCCCCACACCAACGTCAGCAGAGAACTTGCTGGACATGTCTGCATTCCATTTATAGGTCATGAATCAGCCTACCAGATATGAGCAGAAGAAGTTCACCACACATCATGGGAACCCTGACCTCTTGACAATTGCCAGCAGAACCTGATGGTTAAGTGATGGGAAGAACTGCACAATGTCAAAGGCCACCATGCTGGTTTGAAGCCCCTTCACCCATCCAGCCCAGATGATGTGAGTGAGGTAAACCCCTGCATCCTCAGTGGAACGCTGGGTGATGCCCCCAAACTGGCTGGGGTGGAAGATGCTGTGTGCCATGCCATTGAACTGAAGCTGCCTGGACAGCATCTTCTCGATGAGCTTGCCCAAGGTGTTCAGCAGCACAATGGGCTGGAACGACTTGGGGGTGGAGTAGTTGGGTTTCCCCGGTTTTGGTATAATGACCAACATGGATTCCTTGAAATGTGTAGGCCAGTGGCCTAGCGTGACACACACCTTGGCGATACAGACCAAAAGACAGGCAATTTCAATGTTGCCTGCCCAGCATTTGAGGAAGGACCACATAACATGGTCCAGTCCTGGGGCCGAGCATGAGGAACATGCTTTGAAGGCTTCCTGCAGCTTGAGCAGGGAGAAGGGGACCCAGTCCCGGGTGGGGAGAGGGATGTAGTCGTGAAGCACTGACAGGTCTACTGGGTGGTTGTTGGCTGCATTGTAGGTGCCATCCAGCGCTGTCCAAAGCGACTCCAGCATATTGCAAGGGGCACCCCCATAGGAGATGGCCTCGCACTATGGGAGGTTTTGTTGCTTCACCCATGGCATCAGGTCCCATGGGCATTGGTTGGTGGCAGACACCTCTTCAATGCACACATCAAAGAAGCTCTGTTTGGCGGCTCTGACAGCCTGCTTAAACATACTCCAGTCCTCAGGGTCCCAGGATTCCTGGTACTCCTCAAGGGCTGTGTGACATTCGTCCGACATCTGGGTTTTGGGCCGAAAAGGTTAAGGGTAGATAAGGTCTTGAAATAAGCAAATTATTAATAATATATGCAATTCTGATATGTAGTCTGGAAATGCTATTTAAAGGACGGTAGGGTTGACAAATTTCGCAAGCACCACCTGAATTGAGATGTTCCACAATTATAGTACTGTTAGACCAGATGGTACACATATGTATCATTCCGAATACCTGAAAAGCTGAATGTTACTAAAGTTAGTAGTACTCATTTCAGTCAGTGCATAATTATGTCACGCGCCGTGCCATGATTAATATGATCAACTTCAAGTTCGAGTGCGTAAAGGTTGGACTCCATTCAAAATCATTCCCACTGCTGATCTCAGGCCTATCAAGTTCGTCCTATAAAGGCCATTGTCAAACGAACTATGACTCAGATGACACTTCTTCCCTAGCGATCGTGACGCTCACAGGACTTCTTCTTTCCACATGCATCAGCAAACTCCGCATGAAACTCCATCCCACCTATTGGTTCTTTGCTCCCTGAACGTTATCATCAGTGTGGCTAGTTTAGTTCCCTGCCATCGACAGGTCGGTCAGACGTCGACGAAACTTCTGAAGCGAGGTCACCTCCTAATATTTCCTCGTGTCATCTCTACCTGTGATATAGTTTCCACATGTTGCCAACCACGTAATCCGCGATCCTCATGTGCGACGCGCCTCTTCAGTAGTGGCAACTACGGGGCGGTGGCCAGGCACGTCTAATAAGTGCTCTTCATCCGGTGCACGACCAGGAGTTGCACTTCTTTTCTCCATTAGACCTGCTTCCAGAAGTGAACAATTGGGGCGCGTCCACAGCACGTTCGTGATGACTTCGATGAGCTGGTGGAATCATTCGAAGAATTTTCCCAAGCAATTCGCAATTCGATAGCAAACTCGGAGCACGATGCGGAAGTCGAAAGGCAAGGTGAACGCTATTCGTGAACATGTTCTATCGCAATGATAGAGCTCGAGGGAAAGTGAACGAAGAAGACGATTGTGAATGCACTTTGGCATCTGACAAGTTTTGCGGATATTCCTTGAATTGGTATATGTACTGCTACTTCGTATCCACAGCTTTGGTTTACTAGTACACACATTCAACAAGCTCGACAAGGGCGTCGAGGATGGTGTCGAGGCACAATATAAACATCATAGCACGAATCATTCTGGGTACGCTCTGTAGTCTGTGTTCTGCTGACATTCCTGCTGATATATAATACTCCTTCCCGGCCTCCTACTATCACGCGGTCAGCTCCTTTCTCATTTCATTGTCTTCGTTTGACGACGGCTTGGGTGTGATTTTCTTCAACTTATTTTTTAGTTCAAGTCAAACGCCCAACAATAACAAAACTAGTAGTACAACGAGAGTCTGCGGTCTCTCTCACTTACTCTGAATTACATACTTGTGAGTCTCTTTTTGTTCTATCTTTCTTCCTACCATCAACGTGTTCTCATTGGTTTACTTTAGCCCCATGCCCCTCCCCATCTATGCCATCCATGTATTTCGACCTCAATTGTCTATCGGTCGTTTCCTGGTGCGCTGGTGCATTCGAGCCACAATTAGATGGCATCGGGCCGATATCGTCTCAAAGATTGGCGACCTAAATACATATCAGTGGATAATTTGGTGAGTCCTTTATTTATATCTGCATTTCTTGCTGGATGACGCCTCTAGCCGAAATCTTCATCGTTCTACCCAAGGATCGTGGATGGCCATGCACTTCAAGCATTGGACAGTGCGCGCCTTCAAAGCTGGCTCCTCACGTTTTTACACCCTACACATCTACCCCATCTTGCCGCCCGAGAAGTTTCATGATGGCGGGAAGCACTGGGTTTCGCGTCGTCTGCGCCCTAACAAATATGCTGAAATCTGATTGGGTGGTAAGTCATGCAACATTTGTTTTTCATGTGATACGCTGATTGGTTACTTTTATAGAAAACACTTGGATGTAAAGGCATGGAAGAGTGGGATATCGGTGAGCTCTATTTGATATACTTACAATGTCATTCTATTCTCACTATGCAACTCTAGTTCATCATGATTGTGTAGTATAATAAAATTTATATCACTCGTACAGTTACAATAACTTGAAGACGTCAATGACTTGGAGATGACCCGAACATCAAATTAAGTGTTCTCATGTGGTCTCTCCTAGCACTATGAATTCATGATATCTTCAGGTTGAATTCACGTTCACGCCATGCACAAATTTTGCAATAATGTGTAGTCATGCGTTAGAAATGGGTACTAGATGTTTGGTATGTCACGGTGCACCCTGCCCTTTATGGCCTTAGTTTAGTAATATGCTCCTTGTCACTTGGGACTCGGACAGCTAGCCAGCTTTCAACTCTGTCAGTCGATGCATGACCGTTCTCCAACACAGGGAACGACCAGACGGCCCCCAGCATCGAGACGGCCTAGCTTTTGAATGCCGCCATTCTCCTGTCACCTTGCATTCGACAACGACCTCCACCCATCTCTCCAGGCCTCCCGCTGCCCACTGTTTGCCACGTCTTCCACGACGTCCCCTGCCAGTGCTGTTCTGCTGACCTCGATCCCACATTGCTGTCCCCTGCACCCTGTCGACCACACGCCCACCCACGAGCACCCTGCCCCTGTCCTAGCACCCTGTCCATGTCACCTCTCAACCCCTAGCCCCTGCACCGTGTCCAGTGCCTGTCACCATCACCATCCTCGTCGACACCCTCGTCAACACGCAGCGACAACCAAAGAGTGCCTCTTCAACTGATCGAAGCTTATCCCCATCCACACCTAGTATCACACGTTATTCCAGTAGTATACTTTGAGGCCTTGTCCTGTATCTTAGCTATTATCTCCGAATATACTAAGTTCCTAACATCTCTCGTTCCCCTTGAGTGTTGGAAGCTCTGGCTTCCTTCCAGCATGAAAATTCTAGGGAAGAATGATATTAAAGGGGATGCTAATATATGGTCATATCTTTCACTCAAAAAATGATATGTTATGATAAAATACTATCATGTCTCATAATTCTGTCAGATAAAGCATCAGCAGTTGAACATTTCTTGCAAGGGTTTTAGCATTTTACCAGTGCATGAAAATTCTAGGGAAGAATGATATTAAAGGAGATGTTATTATACAGTCATTTCTTTCACTCAAAAAATTCTTTGTTATGGTAAAATACTATCATGCCTTGCAATTTTGTCAGACAAAGTATCAGCTGTTGAACATTTTTTGCAAGAATTTGAATATCTTATCAGTGCATGAAAATTCTACAGAAGAATTATATTAAAGGAGATGTTAATATATGGTCATTTCTGGCACTTGAACAACTGTATGTAATGGTAAAATGTTATCATGCCTCACAGTTCTGCCAGTCAAAGCATCAGTGCATGATCCCTTGTCACCTTTATTTCACCATCTTGTAAGGCCTTGCCAAGTCTTATCAACTGATTGCGGAGTGCTAATTGTTGATCAGATCAGTCTAGTTATACCAGACCCCTGCCGATTTCCAGATGGACCACCACTCCTTGGAGCGGCTGCAGATGTCCTTAGACCAGGCATGGGTGCTCCATGCCAATGCAAAGGCCTCTGAGATGGCATCCACCACATCAACCTCTGCCAGCATGTTCCCCATCCACTGGGACAGGGCAGATATAACCCATAGCCTGGAGTGTCCATAGAAGGGGCATGGGTTAAGAGGGTGGCGACTGTAATATGACCAACTCTTCATGCCTTGTGACATGTGACCAATTTTCATGACTGACCAACTCTTCAAGGTTGGGAAAAAAGTGTGACAAATGTAAAATCTCTTCAAAATTTGGCCAAAAAAAACAGCTGATTTTGGTAATTTTTATGCACTTGCAAGAGGCCAAATTTTTGTCACACTCTTCAAAACTCATGGTGACCTGTGACAAGGCCCATATCTCTTCACTTTAAAGAGGCTTGTGATGTGTGACTGAAGAGTTGGTTGTATTAGTACAGTACTAAGTTAGTAACTATTACAGTTACTAAGTACTATCATTGACCCAGTAGTGCAAGAATCTTGCACTTCTGGCCTAACTTTTTAATGTACTCAGGTTTTTTCCCACTTCAAGTCTGTGTAGACTATACTATCTTGAGATTCTATTGATGATTTTTCCTGATTTTTTGAGTGGCAGAGTTCTACCGAGACACAAAAAGGGGTTACAAATCCCTGCCAAATTTGGCTGTGTTTGTGAGCTTTCTGATTCATGCAAAAACAAGGTTTTTCTTTGCTCGCGCTACTCACACTCAACATACAGAGTCCTAGGCCTAGAATATGTATATTAGATATGATACCCATATGTAAAAAATTCCATGAAGGGAGAGATCAACACCGAGCCTTTTAAATGTCAAATCTTGCACTACTGGGTCATCTTGCACTACTGGGTCAATGATAGTACTCCTGGTCTGAGTCGTAGGGTGTATAAAATATAGAGTGGACAAGAAAAACATGTAGTACAGGATGAGGAAGATAATAGGGTGGATTTCAGTCGAGGTACAACAACTTTAGTACTATTAAGTTATTGAGTTATTTGGTCCGGGCTTCCGAATCACTATTTCTTCGAACAAGACTCCAATTTCTGCAATGATTGCGTTACAGCCAGCATAATGGTCGCACTCGGGGTCCTGGCAACGCTATTGCAGATCCCAAGAGGGGAACGTTGACAAACCTAATCATTGGGTTTCCCATCGACAACCAGAATGCCACCAACGGCGACGCGAATGGTAATGCCGGCGACAACAACGACAATCGCAATAACAATGGCAGCCACCATGACGAGCTCAGCAGGCATTGCCCCCTGAGCTCGTCGGTAAGTTTTCCTTCTTTCCTTATTTTGTAATGTATACTTTTACTCAAACAATGACAGATGCAATGACCCCACCTCTCTACATATTCACCAGCTCCCACAGGTTAGAATGAGCCAGTTGGGTAGAATTAGTTAGAGCATGTCCCCTTTTGCATTTGTGTGATGTATCTGTATGTGACCTCAATAGTAATGACACCAAGCCAATGTGTTCCCAAGAACTTGAAATTCACCTGGCAAATAATGTGATTACTTCGAGCTTACTTTGGACTTGGACGAGATCAACAGCTCAATGTTACAGTAAGTAGTTTCATAGTAGGCTCATCCGGGGTCCCTCTGATCCTTCTCCCCTCTCAATATTTCGGTGTCACACAATTGCTTGATCACGAAGAAAATAGTTATTCGGAAGTTCCGGGCCGAATACCTGAAAAGCTGAATGTTACTAAAGTTAGTAGTACTCATTTCAGTCAGTGCATAATTATGTCACGCGCCGTGCCATGATTAATATGATCAACTTCAAGTTCGAGTGCGTAAAGGTTGGACTCCATTCAAAATCATTCCCACTGCTGATCTCAGGCCTATCAAGTTCGTCCTATAAAGGCCATTGTCAAACGAACTATGACTCAGATGACACTTCTTCCCTAGCGATCGTGACGCTCACAGGACTTCTTCTTTCCACATGCATCAGCAAACTCCGCATGAAACTCCATCCCACCTATTGGTTCTTTGCTCCCTGAACGTTATCATCAGTGTGGCTAGTTTAGTTCCCTGCCATCGACAGGTCGGTCAGACGTCGACGAAACTTCTGAAGCGAGGTCACCTCCTAATATTTCCTCGTGTCATCTCTACCTGTGATATAGTTTCCACATGTTGCCAACCACGTAATCCGCGATCCTCATGTGCGACGCGCCTCTTCAGTAGTGGCAACTACGGGGCGGTGGCCAGGCACGTCTAATAAGTGCTCTTCATCCGGTGCACGACCAGGAGTTGCACTTCTTTTCTCCATTAGACCTGCTTCCAGAAGTGAACAATTGGGGCGCGTCCACAGCACGCTGAGCCCGTTATCCTCATCAATAAAGAATGTCGAGTGATCCCCAGTCCATTAGGACTTCAGGTGTCATCTGATCGCCTTGATGACGACGGTTCGTATGGGTAACTGAAGGACCTTGAAGGATCCGCCATCCTCTCCAGCACCTGTGGTATAAATTTGCTGTAAGACCTGTGGTTTCTCATCCGCTACTTAGGTGACGGTTTGGTCATACTTATGTTTTCTTTCTTATGGTCAGCTTTCTGTGTTTTGTCTCTTCTCCTCCCCGGAGGTGCTAGCCCGGTGTCGCTCGGCGGGACTGGCAAACTTGATGTCAATACCGAAGTTCTTGCTCGCGCAACTTCGTCGGCCCCTCACTTCTTTATCTACGACGATGCTTCAACTGCTCGCCAACCCGCATCCCAACTTAAGGTATTGTTCCCACAGCTGTGCAGTCCTCTGTGTCGAGCTAAACGGATCCGCCTTAGGGTTTCAATGTTTAGTATGTGGAATTATTAAATTGCGATTCTCGTAACTCTTATTTTAATGTGCTGCAGTGCTCTCTCATTCCTTCTACTGGAAGGTGCCTGGGACAAGGTAAGTGCTGGACCGCTTTCAGTGATCTTTTTCGTGACTTGGTAATCAGGCTGTAGAATGGACGTGGTTCACAGATGCCCAAAGGGCTGCCACAAAAGCCGAATATGCAGCTGCCGGGATCAAACTCGTCGTCTCTGCGTTTGGATCAACCGATGTTCCTACTACTACGAACGCCGACCCTATTGCGACGGCCAACACTATGGCTGCCTGGGTGAAGAAGTACAGCCTAGATGGAATTGATGTGGATTATGAAGTCCTGAGTTCCTGTAATGCAGCCTCTTACATAGTTGTTCTGACAGTGTAGTTTAGGATTTCCTTGCATTTGATGCAGGGGACGGGAAAGCCGAGGTATTCATTTTTCGATATACCCCACAACACATTGCTGATATCCCATCCCGACTCGGATAGAATTGGCTCATCAGTTTTACCAAACAGCTGCGGAATAAGTTACCGAAAGGAAAATATCTTCTCACACACGCTCGTAAGTAGCGACAGACATTTTACAAGTTTCCGGTTCAATCAATATAACAAACATAGCCGTTGCACCTTGGTACGTTACCGTCCGTAAAACGTCCGTTGTGATCGTTGACGTCTTAATCCAGGTTTTCTCCAAACAAGTGGGGAGGCGGCGGCTATCTGAAGGTCCACAAGGAAGTTGGTAGTCTGATTGACTGGTATAATATCCAGGTAACTTGGGTGCTCACTATCTGTGAACGTGCCTAACAGTGCTGCTTCGACCAACAGTTCTATAACCGTAAGCGTGATCCTCTCTATGGGGTTTTGTTTTAAACCTAGCCCAGAGGGCGTATCTGAATACACGACATGCGATAATCTCCTCAATAAATCATCGAGCACATGGCCTGGATCTGCAGTGTTTCAAATTGCCGCCAATGGCGTTCCTCTTTCTAAAATCGTCATCGGGAAGCCAGCTGGTGCGGGCGACGCTAACAATGGATTTATGTCAACGTCAACACTTGCAAGTTGTTTGCAACAAGCTAAGAGCAAAGGATGGAGTAAGTAAAATTGGATGGTCGTCATTTTTCCCGTCCCTAATGCTATATACAACCGTAGATGGCGGAGCTATGGTCTGGCAGGTATGTTTCTGGATCTTTACCAGGACTTTCGTCATACCTACATACCTTCACATTAGTATCCTCATGCCACGACATCTTGGATCACTGAAGTTCGGTCTAAGTCTTTCCCTGTTTAACCCTCTTCCATGCAGGAAACGTTGCTATCTGTATCAGTGTGTCATCAGTATGTTTCAGTATCAGCTACATAATGTTATCCTCGATCTGATTCTAAGGAACTCATCGTTCAGTAATGTAATCGAGTTTCCCTCACGACATGTGCTACGGTCTCGCGAGACGTCGAGTCGCCGTAGATGGCTTATATTTATATTATTCATCGTCTAAGGAGTAATGGCGGGGAGTATAAGTATAACACAATATCCGATACTCTACGTATACCAACTACCAATTACCATACTGCATCTCAAAGCCGACTCGGGCGGGTTGCCAGACCGTTCGACCGTAGTTGGAGGTCGCGTAAGTTATTCATAATAATCGATCATAATCTGTTTACCTGTGCAATAAGTGAGTGCTCCACTGTAAGATGACAAGTGCACGAGAGGGATCGTGGGAGACCCCTCGTTGATGTCGAGCGGTAGCTCAACGACAGGAGGTGATCCTCCATGCTGGCAAAGAAAGGAAGGGGGTGAGTCGGCATTGGAAAATTAATATCTCGTTCCGTACCCTCTCTAGCCTGTCGACTGTCTTGAAATGGTTTCCTTGAGCCATCGAGACACCCGGCACACCTTCTCCCAAGGAGAGAATTCCGTAGTTCCAGTACCTCCTAGGTTGTTCGGATATTTTCAAATGACCAGCGTAGGAAATGCTAGCGTCGTTCAGAAGTAACCACTGAGTCTTTGGAGTATCCGGGTAACCAAGGCAGTATCCCCTTCTACACAAGAGTTCGGAGAGTAACAGGTGGTATTTTCGAACTACAATCGTCCTTTGGTTGTTGATAAGAGATTCTGCGAACATCCATATGACGTAGAGACCTTCTTGGAGGGGAGAAGCATGCGCGGATAGGTAGTGACTGTACCGAAGTGGACCACCAAGAGGAATCGGCTCAAACACGAGAGGGATATCATCAAAGCTAGTATTGTTTTGAGCTGCGGTGGGCGACTTCAAGAGCAGGTCTGTCTTCCAGATACGGATGCTCAGATGATCGACGAGACCATCCGATTGCGAAGTGATGATATACCCAGGTATGAGTACAACGTTTGAGTCAGACTAATGACATAAAAAATAAAAACAACGAAGATAATGCTACATGAAATCACGCACTGAAGGTAAGGCAAAAACACGATAAGATATCGTCGATAGGTTGAGGAGGAAGATCTTCGGGTTTCTATTGAACTGGTCCAGCCGGACAGCGACCAAGTCGCTGCAGATTGTGCAAGACACGAAGTGCATAAGCCGAGTATTGGAAACCAGATTGAGGACATAGTGAAGAGGAATCGATGTGATCAAACGTGATGACCCGCTCAAAAAATCGAGATGCAGAACCTCTAACAGATGGGGGCTGTACGCAATTAATGAGATAACTCGGTCAGCAGATAGGAGAGACACACGCACACGTTGCCAGTTTTCGTGACGCCAGCGATGATGACGGCAGCGCAACCTCCTTCAACGACTTCCGCAGTGAATACCGCTACCGACGAATGAACTTCCGAGCCTCGGTATTCCCAAACGAGTTTATTTTCGGCGACACTCCAACATCGTAGGAGTCCCGCGCTGCCATGGAAAAGCACAAATTGACCTCCAGAAAGTAATCTAGCTTGATATCGTTCATTTCTCGGGGGCTGGCCATGGTGAGAGCTCGTATTCAAGATTATTCGATGCGCGACAATGGCCTTTGAAGGTTTAGCATTTGTCCACGACCGAGGGCCTCGAACTGCCCGCTTTACGAGTTTGACGAGTCCGTCCGTAGAGAAGTCTTGAAGGCTTTTGCCTGGAACAAAATCCAGAAAGTTCCTCGCATGTAGACTAGAAAGAAGTGCATGCCAGACCCATGTAGAGAATGCTAGAAAATGATAGCGCCTGCAGGTCTGTTGAATAACCTCAGCACAACAAAACAAATAAGTTATCACGCATGCTGCGAGTAGTTCAGTAACATACCGAGCTTACCGAGAGCACTGTTGCGATGTCGCAGAGGCACAATATATTCAGGAGAATGTCGTCGACTAGATTGGGCGGGTCGGCGCTACTAGTAATGGTATTGTCCGAGTCCGAGATACTATCCTTCAGGTGAATCAAAGCATTTCTGGTGTCCCTACCGGCGTGTGTAATTGCAGACTCCACAGTCATAACTAGAAGCAACTCTGGATGTAATGAGCCAGGATGAGGTTGTGAAAGAGGAGGTCGAGGAGAAGGACCAGGATGAAATCGAGTGGGTTGTAGAATTTCAGCGGGTTGCCGATAAGCAAAAGCCAAGATGAAGCAAGAGCCGGAACTTGGAGAAA
Organism: Tricholoma hemisulphureum; assembly: GCA_964034925.1. Taxonomy (NCBI): domain Eukaryota; kingdom Fungi; phylum Basidiomycota; class Agaricomycetes; order Agaricales; family Tricholomataceae; genus Tricholoma; species Tricholoma hemisulphureum. Next base: position 8,431,096 of record OZ035928.1, read on the forward strand.
GGGTAAATATAGGCGAGATCTTATCTCCTACTTAAGATCCATGGTTCAACTTGAACCTTATGACCCATGAATATTAATCTGACTAAATGAATGTGTAAAATATCTAACTTTAAAGTGTGAACACGCCGAGATAACATATTGAAGGGGCGAAAGCTCACACACACGTGCGTTTATTTTGCCAGAATTGATGGTCATCCAGTTGCCTGGAGGCAGTTCCATCAGCGAAGATACCATCACAGGATTTTCCCCCGTGAACTAGCTCTCATGTGTAAACCAGAAAAGGAATTTTAAGGGTCGAGCACCACCGAGAAATGACTAGATGTTTGGCCGCCAAAGAACACACCGGTTGCAGAGTGGAAATACATCTTGAATATGATGACACTACTAGCACCATAGGGGAATGGAACGCGGAGATCTGCACCTCAAGTATGGAGACTGCCAGAAGGGTTCTGGAGGCCCATAGTCCTGGCAACAGGCAGTTACCCACAGCATTGGGCTCACAGATCCGTTGTAGTAGGGCGATGATTCACCCGAGTATACAACCCATGTACAATCCCCGAAGCTTGAAGTATCAAGAAGTTATCGAGGTCGGCGGAGTCACAGTCGCGAACGGTCACACATAGTACGCGTCTATTATAGTCACAGGACCACTGAACATTTTTCTTGCATAATCAATCCTCCGACACCAGCATCGAACTTCGTAGCAGCAAGGTACAACGATCCATAATCCTCTCCTATACATCTATAATCCAAAATACATCTAGACAGAACAATGTATAAGCAACGATGGATATACAAGCGCCCAACCACGTCGGTGCATTCGTCGAAGGGTGACGAAACGAACATCAGGGTCGAGGGATCGCTGAGTAACTCAAGCAGCACCGCCCTCCTCTGCGGCACGCTGCTGTCTGCGCGCCTTCTTTGCCGCATTTGCAGCGGCTGATTTTTGTTTCTTGGCTTCCGCGCGCGCAGTCTGGAAAATAAGTCAGTGAAATGTCAGGGAAGAAAGAAAAAAGCAGAGCCAGAGAAATGAAACCATCAAAAAAGAAAAAAAAAGGAAAAAAAAAAAACACCAACTTTTTCTGCCTCTTCCTTACGCTGCTTCTCCTCCTCCGCACGTTTCTTGTCTTCCTCCTCCTGTGCCTTCGTCTTTTTGCCGCCATTGATGCCGTTAACCCCAGTGCTCTTTTTAGCTTCACGGGCTTCTTTTTCTTTTTGCTTGAGTAGCTTGATGCGGGGATCAAGGCTGTTTGGATGAGGAAAAGGGAGACAGGGAGGCGAAGGAGAGGAGGGTACCTTAGAGTAAGATCAACGAGCCCACGCAACTTGGCAGTATCCTCCTTCTTCCTCCTCGCTCGCTCGGATTTGTTCTTCTTCTCCGTGTAGCGCTTATCGTCACGGCTACGGTCACAGATACATTTTATAAATGAACCAGTTCTAAAGGGGAACAGGGGACTGAGGCAACCTTACCTGTCGCTCCCTTCGTTGACCTCCTTGTCCCACCACTCGAAGCTACGCCACGAGTCGAAGTTGTACCAGAAGTCGTAGAAGCCCTCTACCTGCTCCTTGGAAGCATCGATAGTTCCCAATTCTGGGACAGGCTGGACCCGCGAGAAGCGCTCATACAGTACGAAAATCGGAGTGAAGACTTTGAAGAAGTCGAGCTTTTTGTTCTATGTGGAGTAAGGGTATTAGGCAAGTATCAGCAAATGACGCTGCGATCCGCCTATTTTGAAAAATCGCCCTCCAGTACAACAGCCTTGGAACACAACGACATCCATGGTTCCACCAGAAGTGATAATAGCAAGATAAACAAAAAGCCCACCTTGAATTCAGCAGCAGTGATCCCCGTCTTCTCTTCCTCTTCTTCTAGGAAAGCGGGGTCCACAGAGTCGAATTGACGCCGCTTCTCGGGGTTGTTCAGCACCTCATGGGCCTTTTGGATGCACTTGAAGAACGCGTCGTCGTTTGTGTTTTGGTAAACGTTGATGCCGAGGAGGGCGGCAGCGGTGTCCGAAGCGGGAGCGCCTGTGCTGGAAGCCTTTTTGTCTGGGTGGTGCTTGAGGACTTTTTTGCGGTCTGTGGGAGTCTCAAAGTCGGAAGGCTGAAAAAAAATGATGGAGAAGAAAGCTTACGAGCGACCTTGATCTGATCGGCAGATGCTCGATATCTGAATTTTGAGAGACCTAGGACAGCATAATGATCCTGTTTCTGCAGATTTGAAAACTTATTGTCAGGTCCCTGATCTGTTGCAGGAGAAGCAGAAACAACTACCTTCCACTCCTTCGGATCGAGGGCAAGCAGCTCCGCCGTCTCCTCTTCATCACCGACACCTAAATCGTCCTCCGAGCCTGTGCCTCCAGCAGCGAGGAACTTCTCTTTTTCTTGGCGCTCGGCTTCCAGATGAGCGTCGAGAACGGAAAAGTTGTGGTTGTGGTGGAGGGCAAGTCGCAGATAGTTCAGATGTGCAGGACCACCGGGGAGCAGCGTTCGGTGACCTGCTGGGTGAAGCGGCGAGAGACGGCTGGAGGATGAGGCAGGCGGTGAGTACGATTTAGGGAGCGGTGGGGTCGTTATGGGGAGAGTGAGCACTGAAGCCATTACAGTCCAGAACAACCTTGCTTTTTATTACTGTCACAGTGTGACTGTGCCCAGGTAAGTTCTATCACCACATGTACGGACTACGCAAAGGAAATGGTAATTGATTCAAGACCGTAATGGCCATTGCCCCTCATCAATCCCTTACCGACTATGTACCCTACTGTCCGCTACGTTGCGAGATTTCAAGCTTCAGCAAATTGGGGGATCCTCAGCTTAACACTGTATTCAGTTTTATGCACAACAAGGCATGAAATTTCTCACAGAGATAATCGACAGCAGAATCCGTGATATAACATCCATCACTTGTCTTAACCCACCATCTAGAACCCCTGGTCAGTTGAAGCATTCCACTAACGGAAGGACACTCACATGTCCCCGTTAAGGGTTTCAGTATTTACATTGGTGGAGCAGTTGATCCTCACAAACTATCCATAGGTCGTCAAGGGAAATATCACAGATGGCTCGGCCTGAAATACTCACGTCTCCGTCCTTGTACTCCCTCTGTACCGCGCACTTCGTACGAGGACACGACCTGCACTGAATCGTGTTGTAACGGATGAGGTGGGCTGGAACGTCTGCATGGACGGTAGTAACGAGGAAACCCAAGAGAGGAAGAGCGTATGCAAGTGTAAACTTCATCTTCGCAAGACTATCCGAAGTGCTGACTATATTTGAGGTCTGTTGGGAAGTTTATATACTTCTGAAGAACATATTGTTCGGCTAGATATCAGCTAAGGTTTGAGAGAAGCTTGCTCCTTCAGGTTTAGCATGCTAACATATGCTATGTGATTTTCTGTGATTGGCGGCATGATGCATGATGCATGGAATACCAGGGGCGAGTCTCGACACGAGAGCCTCATGTCTGGAATACATATCGACTTACGGAAACGCTTGTAGGTTTTACCTGTTTGATTACGAGTCAAGAAGCTCAACTCAGCCCGACTGCTTGCTTGAGTTCAATGCCGGTGACCGTCGTAGACTCGTATAAACATGGTATGTATACTGGTTGTTGCGAACACATGAAGGCTGTCAAATTTGCAAAGCCTCCGTCGGTCAGGGTGAGTATTAGTTATGTGCTAGTTTGATACCCTGATCCAACCCTGATCTATTGGTCGAAAATTTTTGTAATACTATCACGTGGGTAGATATGTAAAAACCTTTCTACGACCACATCTGATGTGTGGGTGCAGCGCCTGCCAAACTTTGTCCAGCTTATGTAAACATAATGTGGCTGAGACCATGGTATACGACTTGCATCGTCGATACAGCTTCACACACAAAACCCACGGACTAGTTTTGCAGGGGAAAATTGTATTTATTTACATTTTGAAGACATTGTCCAGAATACATTTCGTGTTTTCGCTTTTTTACACAAGTTGTTAAAATCTGCAAACATAAGAAGAAACAAATTTCAAAAAAAAATCTGGACAAAATCTTCTGATCACTTCAGCATCACTATTCCCGCAATTTTTGACGCTATCAGAGGAGTGTGTCAACTGCTAGCGATGATACAAGATTGAGGTGATTTAGTGTCTTATGTAATTAACGCGTCAAGTCTGCAAAACGCGTCGCGTCGCGTTTTCGGTCCATAATCCGCCCATGCCGCTGCCATATGGGCTGGAACCCATCTAGAAGGCGGTCAGAAGGGCGGATTGCCCAACTGAATGCTGTCCGCCCCACGAAAGGAGCTACTCATGTGCAAGAAAAGGAAAATCAGCCGATCACACATATTCTCCCCTCGGATGCTGTGCTGAGTGCGCCAGAGGACCGAAAGTTTCTGCGCACAACCGCACGTATTGTAAATGGCGAAGGTCGTGAGAAGCAACGACGAGAGGTGCAGGTGAACGCAGCTCGTGAACTTGTAGATGAGAAGCTCCAGGGCGACAGAGACAAGGCAGAGAAGAAAGCCGAATACGCCAAGAAGATCTTCGCAGTTGACACACCAGGGTTGTCATCATTTCAGGACAACTGAAAACATTACCAAAATTTAAGGTTTTAGTCAAAATTTACTTATTACTAAAATAAAAAGTTTTTTGTGTCCTGAAACTATGAAAAGTGAACTGAGACTTTAACTGAAACTAAGGAACTGAACTGAAACTTAAAGTCTCAGTTCACTTTTCATAGTTTCAGGACACAAAAAACTTTTTATTCTAGTAATAAGTAAATTTTGACTAGGGCCTTAAATTTTGGTAATGTTTTCAGTTGTCCTGAAATGATGACAACCCCGGTGTGTGATTGTGAATTCGATGTGGCAAGGCTCGAGGACCCAAATCTAAAGATGATCAAAAAAGATATAGATCTCCAACTCGAGTGGCACAGGTTTAACGGAGATAAACATGTTCCGAAAAAGAATGAGCTCCCGAATAGGCCGGAGAAATTAGCCGCGTTGATAGCGACTGTGAAGCGGTACAACGTGAGGGAGTTGTCTGGAGAATCCTCAGGTGCAGATGCGCCAGTTGTTGAGCCGATCTTGCATAACGATGTCGATCTTCTTGATGATGACTGGGAAATGGACAAGGAATAGTGTCTTTATAATTTTGGGAACGACATATATAATTTCTAGGCTATATACTAGTCTAGTACTACTGACATCTTGTGTAAATATACTAAAACATACATATTGTGCACAATTTGGGCGAGCGGGGTGCTTGAGGAAGGTCTAACAGCCGGGATACCATGATTTACGAGCGAAATTGTCATTTTGGCGGGGGACCAAACAAAAACAAATAGGACAGAATTTGGCAGGCGCTGCCAGTACCCACGTGACATCTCCTCATATTTTGGCCTCGGACTCGACATTTTAGGAATTGGTGATATCATAATTATATCTGACAAATTTTGGCACTGGAGAAACACCCGGGAAACAAGTATAGGAGACCTCCGAATGTGCACCCTGTTGCGAGCATACTATTCTACGTAGTGGAACTCCTCTCGCTACTCACCGTTGAGATGGTTAGGCTTACTGTTAACTACAGAGGTGGTGGTAAGAGTGAAACAGCTCTTATTATTTATAGTTGAGTACAGCGGGTTTATATACCTATGTAATACACGCACAGACCATTTGTAAATAAGAGCACATGTGATCTACTGGTCTACAGAGTCACATGATGAGAGTGGTGGAAATTGGTATTTCAACACCCCCCCACAAGTAGTGCGGCGCTTCTGCAGCTGCATTCTACTTGTCCTTGGTAAATTCAATTCCAAGGAGCTCTCTGCATTTGAGGAATGGTACTGCGACTAAGTTCTTTGTGAACATGTCTGCTGGATTATCCTTCCCCTCGAGGAACACGATGGAGACTTTGTTGTTCTCAATGCATTCGCATATGTAATGATAGCAAATGTCAATGTGTTTTGTCCTTCTTTCTTGAACTGGATTTGATCTGATGAATATGGACCCTTGATTGTCGCCACACAATGTAGTAGGTGCCAGGTCATATCCAAGTTCTTGAAATAGGGACTGCATCCACATGATTTGTCGGCAAGAGTTGGACAATGCCATGTACTCTACCTCAGTGGAGCTTAACACGACCGTTTTTTGTAGGCGCAATTGCCAGCATACAATGCCGCTAGCAAGTTTGGCAAAGATTTCTCACCATCGTAGACAATTCGGTAGGTTAGAGTGCCTACTAAATAGCGCATTATGTACATCGCTTTGTCTAGATGTTGTTGGCTAGGATTAGCCGAGAATTGTGACATTTTAATGACAGCATAAGCAATGTCAGGTCGCGTTCCGAGCATCAGATACAACAGTGATCCGATGACCTGTTGGTACTTCTGATGGCGTGTGGAGTCAACTTGATCAGTGTTTTCTGATGGTTGATACCCCGATGGTAAAGGTGTGGGAGCACTCTTGGCATTTGTCATGTTAAAGTGATCAAGTACCTTTACCAGATACGATTGCTGATCAATCATGATCTTTGCAGCGGATTTAGTTATGCGCATGCCTAAGAAGCTCGTGACTTCGCCAGTGTCAAGACATTCCCAGTGTTTCAAGCAAGCTTGTTTCATTTTATCCGCAAGTTGTTTGTCTCGTGACATAAAAATGCCGTCATCAACATACACCAGCGCGATGACAATCGTGCCATTCCTTGCTTTGTGGATGAAAATGCTGGCATCAGAACTCGCGTGTTCGAAACCAATGGTTTTCATGAATGCTGCAAGTTCGCGCCACCAAGCTAAAGATGCTTGTTTAAGGCTTTAAAGTGAGCGCAAAAGTCGCAAGACCTTCTTCTCTTGGCCTTTCACTGCAAAGCCTTGAGGTTGGAGCATGTATATCTTCTTGTCTAGTTTGCCATAAAGAAAAGCGGTCTTTACATCTAGGCCGGTCATGTACATGCCGTCTAAAGCCGCTAATGCAAACATGAGATGAATTGACTCGTAGCGGACGACAGGTGAGAAGATCTCATCAAAGTCAACGCCTTTGACCTGTAAATGGCCTTTGGCCACGAGTCTGGCATGTTTTCTTCCATCATCTTTGATGGAGAAAACCCATCAATTCTGGATCGCTTTGCGATTCGGTGGAAGATCCACAAGTTCATAAACTTGCCTTTTGGAGAGAGCTACCAACTCTTCCTGACAGGCTAGTTTCCAATCAGCTTGCAGCCGTTTAGGTAGGCGCATGATATCGTGGTATTGGTTTGGAACTTGGTCTTTCCCACTGTCTGATGGAGACACTGCTTGTTTGAGCAGTATGTGGGTAAGATTGTTTCCTCCTTCCCTGACACTTCTGGCGAGCCATGTGTCTTCTTCCATTGGATCGTAATCGTGTTTGACAGGGGTTTCAGGGACTGTGGCTGTTTCAGATCCCCTGTTATTGGAAGGTGGCGCAGCAGATGGCTGTGGCGCCAGAGCACGAGGTCCAGTTTGCCTGTCTCCATGAAGAATTTGTGGCCGAACGCGGGAGCTACCCGGTTGATCGGAATCCACTGTCTTCTTCCAATAACGGTCATGTCGGATGTCTCACTCTATATCCGAGGGAGCACAATTTTCTCTGTACATGTTACCTGGACGAGATGGAACATTCCTACTTCTGCCAGATCGCCGAGGGAGATTTCTCCACTCATTCTGATCATCTGCCCTAGGTGTAAAGTCCTGTGGGCTAACTGGGGGCGATGTAGGAGGATTCTCAGCAGCAGTATCCCGCGCTTCCGAATCTCTTGGTATGTTCGATGTTGAAGGTCCCGAAGGACTCGACTTAGAGAAGGGGCGGTTAGAAGGTGGATTATCATCATCATCACCTTCATCCGTTCCATGCTGATGGTCGTGATCATCCTGGTCATGATCTGGTTATCTAGTTCCTCCAAACGGTGTAGAATGGGGTGTACTAGCTTTTGGACATCTAGGGAATAGTTCTTCGTCGAACACGGCTTTCGTGCTGATGAATAGTGAATTGTTCGCACACATGAACAGATATCCCTTTGTTCCATCATCCACCTCATAGCCTAAGAAGGTCATGAGTTCCGAGCATGCAGCCAATTTGTTAAGGCGCTTCTCTTTTGGAAGGTACACGTAAGCAGCGCAACCAAAGACTTTGACAGGTGACAAGTCCGGTTTTTTGCCTTCAATCTGTTCGTATGGGGAAACCCATTTAGTCCGATTGATCAAGAAGCATGCGTGTCTTACACAGAAACTCCACCAAGAAGCAGGTAAACACGCATTGAACCGCAGTGCTTGTGCCTTCTCAGTAATTGTCCGAATGGTGCGCTCAGCGCGGCTGTTCTGCTGGTGTTGGTAAGGGGCAGATGTTTGAATCTTAATCCCCTGTCCAAGCAGAAACTGCGTGAGTTCTTTAGACTTGAGTTCCCCCCCAGCATCCATACGGACACTTTTTATGGGCTTTCCATAGTGGTTGTTGGCTAACGCAACAAGTTGCTTTACAGCGTCAAGTGCATGTGACTTTTTGGTCAGGCATACATTCCACATGGCGGAAGACTTATCATCCACGAATACAATGAAGTATTTCTCTTTGTGGTATGACAATGTGGGAAACTCTTTGAGATCCATATGGATTAACTCAAAGACCTCAGTCGCACGGCTGTTTGAATCTGGGAAAGGCCGTGAGGCCATTTTACCCTTCGCACAGCCTGGACAAATGGGAGTCGATCATGGGATCATTATTCCCGGGAGTCCGGTACTGGAAGTTGGAAACTTGCGCATTGCGGCATCACTTGGATGGCCTAAGCGCTGATGCCAAATTCGATAATTGACATGATAAACAGTGTCAACATCGAAGACCAAGCTGAGGACAAAGGTATTTGTCACTTGAGACCAGAGCCCGTAAAGGGACTTAGCATCACTCAGAGGTGTACACTTCATCATCAGTTGATCGTTGCGACTCCAGACCTCAATACCATCTTTATGACCATAGATAGTATTTCCGGTCAGAAGGAAATTTCCCATTGAGAGTAGTTGCCCACTCAATTGGGATGAGTAGAAGACTGGGTACAGGCGGATAGTACGTGACTCGTCTCCTAACTTGAATTTTAGAAATACAGCCCCCTTGCCTTCAATGCAGGCTGACGCATTATTGGAAGCAGTGGATATTTCAGGCTGTGTTTCTAAGTACTCAAAGGACAAAAAATCATTTAGATTATTTGTAAAGTGTTGAGAGGTGCCGCTGTCCATCAGCCAGAGAGCGGTGTGTTCCCCTAAGTCATCAGAATTGTGACTTAGGCAGTTGTCACACTCTTCATTCACACACAAATTAATTTTATTCGGTGCCTCTAGGGCACTTAAAGCATGTACATAATGAACTATTTTTATTGGTGCTTTAGCAGCCAACCCATTACATAAAAATGTCACTGGGAGGTTCACATGAGCTTTAGTGTGAGAAGATGGATTGGTGATGTACTTGTGATTCTGGGGTCCTCCATAAATCTCTAAGTACTCTTCTTCTTTGCGCTGTTGTAGAGCATCATCTACAGCGTTCCACACAGCTTTGTTAGAAGTTGGAGGGGGTGAAGGAGTGGATCCTAAAGATACAATGTCAGGATCTTCTGACACTTCTTCAAATCGTACAAAAGGGACCGGGGGATCCGGGTCGACTGGACAGACCCTTCGCCGCTTCTCCTCTCGTCTAGCAAGATGGAGTTTGGCTTTTCTGAGGTTCTCCGTGTCAGGTGTGAGATTCTCAGCAGCAAGTAACTCTCATGCTTTTTGATACTCAGGGAACTGATGTCGTGCCAATTACGGCACCCGAGTACGATTGAGGGGCAGGACGCTTCCTCAGATCTTTGGTACTAGGAGTTGGTGCTTGTGCAGCCGGAGGGATGACTGTCCCGCTACCAGTGATGGTGGTCATGAGCGGTGGATAGTCCATCGCCATTGAGGCGAGGTGAACTGGTTTAGCGGTCCCCTTTCTTTCCTTCTTCTGTTTTCCTCCCCGCTTACCCCTCTTTGAAGCGCTCTCGGAAGTACTAGGCTGGGACTGACCAGCATTGTCTTGCTTGGGCTGCCATTTGGGGTTGGCGCCCTTGCGTTTGACAGCTGACAGCTTGTTAGCCGTTTCTCCTTTGGCAGGCTTCGCAGAAGATCACCTTTTAGATTTGGCAATAACCGCTTCTTGGACGATGAGGAACGTAAGGTTCTCAGTGTCCGGGTTGGTTTGCAAGACCGTAGACACGAGTGCATCGTACTCGCGTGGTAAGGCGTTGAGTAAAATCATTGCCTGTACCACTTCCGGGATTACGACTTTGTTTGCCGTGAGGTGAGAGAAACTCTCAGCCATCCTGGAAATCTCCAGTTGCGGATTAGAAACCGATAAGTGCATAGAGACTGCAGCTTTAAAATTGGAGAAGATTTGGGAAGGGCCCACTTTTCCGAATGTGTTCTCCAACTCCCTCTATTGGGATCAGGAAGCTGAGCACAAGATGAGGACGAGGTTTTTGAGGTATTGAGTTTAAGTCAAAGATAAGTGTATGAGGGAGTCTGCCACAGGGAGGAATGTTATTATCATCTCCTACAAGATGTGCAATATTTATACTACACAGTTAGGAGGTATAGTGTAATGCACTCCTTTAATATATAAAGGAGGTATTCTGTAATAGACCCCTGTACCAGTTAATAATGTAATAACTATGTCATATCCCCTATAACAGTGTCAATAATAGTGACATATGATATCATGGCTTGGTAAGTCCTAGACTTCCTGCAGGGTGTGTCTTAGACACTCTATCCAAGGCTCTGTCTCTGATAGCCTATGATAGACATGGCTATATCTTGCCTATCCTATGATAGACATGCTGCAGGATGATTAATCCTGTAGCATGTGCTAACTGTGGATTCCCCTATATGTCTCTGCATGTGTTAACCTTTGTTAAACATGTGTTAATATGACTTAGCATATTCTGGCAATATTCCCTAGGCATGTTAACTGCCTTGGCTTGCCTGTATACTCTTGTATACATAATCCCAACACCCTCCAGCACTGGTTTGCCATCATGGAGTCTGTAAGGAGGTGGCGCATTGATGGGGAGAGGCGCATGCCAATCGACCCTGCAGCCCAATTGTTCTTATCAGCCCAGTTGGAGATATCATTCCACAGCTCCTTCTTCTGGTCAACCGTCAAGGTAGACGCTGAAGTGACACAGGCGCCAGATGAATCTGTCCTCGTGGTGATAGTCAGATCCTTCGGGTAAGGGACTTGCCCAGCAGTATGCTGCCACAAGCCCTGGGACCGGAGATAGGCTTTCATAGATTCAGCCCAGGCATTGTAGTTGGATCCGGTGAGGATCAGAACAGATGACAAAGTTGAGGACATGTTGAACTGCGACACATAGTCAGCACATGTTCTCAAACTTTATTTAGTCAAAATTCTCAGCACTCCTTTAGAGCACATGTAGAGAACATGCAGCATGCAGGTGATTCCCGCGCATGATAGCAGTGTGGAATCAAGGGCAGTGCATAACGGTGGTAGAGCAGAGAAGCTAGATAGTTTTGAGCGGTGACGGTCGCAGCCCGTTAGGGCGCAGAGTGTCTGCCAGCTATCTTGGCTCCAGGGCCCATAACCTGTTGCGAGCATACTATTCTACATAGTGGAACTCCTCTCGCTACTCACCATTGAGATGGTTAGGCTTACTGTTAACTATGGAGGTGGTGGTAAGAGTGAAACAGCTCTTATTATTTATAGTCGAGTACAGCGGGTTTATATACCTATGTAATACGCACACAGACCATTTGTAAATAAGAGCACATGTGATCTACTGGTCTACAGAGTCACATGATGAGAGTGGTGGAAATTGGTATTTTAACACACCCACTGCTATAAATCAGTTTTGTACAATTTCCAAAGTTTACAAAAGGAATTCCACTACAATTGGGCAGCAGTTGAGATACATGGCTACTACAGTCACAGTAAGCAAATGGGCTTCATAGATAGCCTCCAACGCTCAAACTGTGCAGATGCAAAATTGAGTGTGACAGATGTCGCATAATTTTCAAATGTCGCCCAAATGGGTCCAAGTTGCGTCTTTGTTTACGTAGTATTAGTAATGGGGATAACGCCGTGTGTGACAGTGTCACACGACCAAAATCAGTGACCCAGCCTATTTGTAGCTTGCACAACACTCTAAGTTACATGCTTGAGGTATGAACCTACATAAAAAAGGTCTTGGAATTATTTTTTGATAATATATCTGCCACATATGCAGGGGAAGCCAAACCCCCTGCCAAAATACAAGCCAAAAAAAACATCTGCTACTCCTCAACTGCTCAACATCAGGCTTAGCTTTAGTGAGCGAAAATGATCAGTATGATGGTCTTAACAAAACATCCAGAATAGAATATTTATTTTCACCCTGCAACCATGACATACTGCCATTCTACCTGCAATATTTCATGGTTGCAGGGTGGAAATAAATATTCTATTCTGGACGTTTTGTTAAGACCATCATACTGATCATTTTCGCTCACTAAAGCTAAGCCTGATGTTGAGCAGTTGAGGAGGAGTAGGTTGAGGAGGAGTAGCAGATGCAATGCTGGTACAGTATTTGTACTTGTGTTTGTGCTTGTGACATCATAGCTACCAGTGGCCATGCAGTAACCTCATGCCCAGGCTTTACTCTCTTCTTCCTCCCACTCCCTATATCTCTGTTGCTGAGTGCCAAGGCCCTACTCAACTGGTATTGTGGTCTATACTGCCAGTTTGGTGTGTATTTATACTCATTGGCCTGCTGAGAACCTCTAACTTCTAATTTCAATTCAATTCCTTACAGTTACATCATCATGCCCAGATATGGGAGTCAAGCCCAAATTCTGCAGAGATCTGAAGCTACAAAGAAGGCCTCAGCCAATGCAGTGGGTATTTCATCACAAAACCTGCTGGAAGAGTACAGTGCAAAACACTAAAAATTGACCTCTTGGCACCTGAAAATTTGGAATTGTATCTCTGTCACAGAAAGTTGTGGGAAAACTCCAAAAACCATCAGAATTGACTGGAATTGAAGAGAGCTTTTAGGTGAACTCAACCTTTTGTCAAAATTCCAACATTTAAGAAAATTTGTGACCCAAAAAGTGGATTTCAGACCCTTAAGGGTCCTGATGGCCCTTGATGGACCCCTAATTTCCTTATATAGGTTGCTCTCACCGATGGATAACCATTGACTGTGAGTGTTCGAGCTCAAGACAGCTTGCACAGAATACTCCAGTAACTAGACAGGATTATTTAATATATCTATTGGGATCAGGAAGTTGAGCACAAGATGAGGACGAGGTTTTTGAGGTATTGAGTTTAAGTCAAAGATAAGTGTATGAGGGAGTCTGCCACAGGGAGGAATGTTATTATCATCTCCTACAAGATGTGCAATATTTATACTACACAGTTAGGAGGTATAGTGTAATGCACTCCTTTAATATATAAAGGAGGTATTCTGTAATAGACCCCTGTACCAGTTAATAATGGAATAACTATGTCATATCCCCTATAACAGTGTCAATAATAGTGACATATGATATCATGGCTTGGTAAGTCCTAGACTTCCTGCAGGGTGTGTCATAGACACTCTATCCAAGGCTCTGTCTCTGATAGCCTATGATAGACATGGCTATATCTTGCCTATCCTATGATAGACATGCTGCAGGATGATTAATCCTGTAGCATGTGTTAACTGTGGATTCCCCTATATGTCTCTGCATGTGTTAACCTCTGTTAAACATGTGTTAATATGACTTAGCATATTCTGGCAATATTCCCTAGGCATGTTAACTGCCTTGGCTTGCCTGTATACTCTTGTATACATAATCCCAACAATATCTAAGTTCATCATGATGTTAGCACTAACTCTCCTGTGAGAACAATATTTTCAGACTGCAAATACTGCTTGTCAAGCATTCAGTCCTTTCCTGTGCATTAAAAATCAATGGCACTGCCAGTCAACTCAACATTGTAATTGGCATTCTCCAGACAAGCATATGGTGTGCTCTCTTCCAAATCTGTGCCATCCTCTCCATCACTCTCATCTTCAGTAACTTCCTCCTCTCGTCCATCTGCCCATGAAAATACATATCCACATGGCTCATGTTCATTTCCAGATTCTTCACTCCTATCATCACTGTCACCTGTCAGTTCAAAGTCAGGGTCCAACAGATGCTTGAAGGGGTTATCCATCCATCCAGAGTTGAACCCATGTTTTCCTGAGGCTCTCTGGGCCTTTGCTTGTTGCTCTGCTTGGGCATTGCCTCCAAATTGCCTCTAACTATTTTTGATTTTTCCCTCCAAAAAGTGGATTTAGTCATGTGATAAGGGGATTTTCAGACATTTCATTTTTACATTAATTGACCCCACTTTCCTTCTAAATTTAAAATATCTTGGCAAGAAAGTAAAAATTGCACTCAGCCCTGACAGGCTGCCTTTTAGTGTTCTGCACTGTACAAGAAACAACTGGAAAAAGCAACTGAGAAAATTGCATATTTGGAATCTGAATTGGAATCCAAGTGCCTATATTGTTCACAAATGGTTCCAAGCCTAGAAAAGCTGCAGAAAACAGCTGAAGACCTATCTGTAGAGTCAAACTCCAAGCAGAGACACAGTATAAAAAAATGCGAGTAGAGCATCATGCATGACTGTGGGCTCAGGCAAGGAAGGGTGTTTTGTTAGAGCAGATCAGACTTTTAAAATCTGCTGCTAGGGAGAGATCTGATGGCCATGAAATGAGCTCATCCAAAGCTATTGATTCATTGCCCAAGCTTGGGAAAGAAAAATCCAAGCTTCAGAGTGAATTATCAAAATGTCTGGAGAGATTACAAGCAGATTTTAGGCAATCCCAAGATAAACTGCTTGCTCTTTGGATTAAGGTCAAAGAATCAAAATGTTTGGCATCAAATTTCAAAAAACAGTATGATTGAGCTACAGTCTGACAAGATAAGGCTGTTACAAAAGCACAAGAGCAGTGTGAAAGAAATATGCTACACAGAATCTCCTCTATATACAGAGGCTACAAGAAATTTGATATGCCTTCTTGTCAAAGCTGGCTGTTCCTGAGACTATGTTGGCAAAGTGATTCAAGCAGTTTTAAAGAGTGAGGTCTTTACTCTCCCCCTCCGCTTCCTGGTCCATTCCTAGGATTTCTAGGAATCCCAGGAATGAACCAGGAATCCTAGATAGTGTAAATGGAATAGAAATTCCCTGTATCAGTCCTAGTCCATTCCTGATCCATTCCTAGTTCATTCCCAGTCCTGCCAGGAATGCCAGGAATATTCCTTAGGAATGGTCCCAGTCCATTCTGGGCTGTTAGTATTAATATATTAAATATTTGTATTGCACCATCAAGGATTGAACCCAGGTTTTGGGAGATGATTACTCAGCACAAATGTGGCAATATAACCATTAGACTAAACAGCTGACATTGTTAGGTAAGCTAAGCAAATATGTTATGTCCCAACCCTCACAGCCACTCAGCACATGTTTGGTCATGTGTTGGTTGGAAATGCATGGTTGTGTGTGACCGTTTTGTTTATCAGTGACACATGTTGCCACCATCACCAACATTGACCATGCTGCTGCCACCTCCGCTTCCCTCACACTGCAACTGCCACCACCTCTGTCCACAACTGCCACCCCCACTTGCACTGGCACAAGATGACCAATGTGCGACGATGGCCCGACCACACTGGTAAGCCCCCCCACCCTGACATGCCATGTCACTGACCCCCCATCCATGAAGCAACACCCCTGTGACCTGGAACGATGACCCCAGCACCTGCCACCGCCTGGTAAGCCCCTTGCCTCCCCACCTCACATGCCACATCACTGACACTGCCTCCTCCCCCAGCCACCTCTCCTCTCTGCCCCCTCCCCCTCTCTGCCTCCCCTCCTTTCCTCCTCCACTACCCATCCATGGGGGCCTCAGGCCCCCATGTTAAGTATTTTTAATCATTGGAATTATTTTTTAAGCTAACAAATTTCTTTTCTACTTGTAACAATGGGTGCCCCTTGTGCCCCTTGTGCTGCCCTTCCTCCCCACTCAACTGGGATGTGAGGGGGTATCTTTTTTCTTATTCTTTTTTTTTTAAAGCTGATATCATTTTTTTATTCAGTTTTTTCTATTTATACATCAACAATGAGCTTCCCACCATGCACTGCCCCTCCTCCCCACTCAGCTGGGAGGTAGAGGTTTGATGGCTGATGGGATGGCCTGAGGGAGGTGCTGGGAGGCCTGCGGAGCAGGGTACCTGCGAGGTATGCACCAAATCTATCCCACCCACTGCCATATCACTAATGGCTGCCCCCCTCCTTCTAACACCCCCCTGATGGCCCCCCAAGCAGCCCAGCAAGCCCCTGCTCATGGGGTGGGCAGGGGGCATGATCTTTGGCCGAGAAAGGTCACCCGTGACCCGCCACATCACCACTGGACAGGACGCCCCCCAGCGCCCAGGGGACACATCTCAATGCAATGGAGCACCCGGACATGACCAACCCAGAAGAGGGGATGCACCTGCCAGCTGGGGGGGACACCAGACAATGGGGGGGATGCTAGATGACAGAGGGGACACCCAGGGATGTGACGGGATGCAACAGGCCATCAGCAGAACATGACTGGAGGCCAGGGGACGCAACTGGAGCTGAGGGGATGCAACTGGAGCCAAGGGAACATGATGCAAGGGCCTAGGACCTAGCAGGACGTGACAGCAGGCCCCGATGGCTGAGGGGGACATGATGGGAGGCCCCAGCAGCCCAAATAACACCACCTGGCCCAGCCTCATGAGCCACTGCTCATGGGGTGGAGTGCAGGTGGAGCAACAGCAGCACTGAGCGGGCCCCAGCACCCCATGCCAGCACCCCCAACTGCTACCATGAGCCATTGCTTGTGGGGTGGAACAGGGTGCTATGTGAGGGGCAGGTCACTGCAATGCAACACAATCGCTAAGCCCCCCACCGCCTTGCTCTGAGAGATGTGGGGGGATTTTAATTAGTTTAATTTAGTCTTGTATTATATTAATAAATAATATCTCCCCCCTGCCTCATAGTGAGTTGGGGGGTTTTTACACTTTTTGTTAGTATTTTTTGTTAGCATTGATGTTTCCATAAATGGTAATAAATGCATTTAATATTTGAAATAATGACCTAGTACCTCCAGGAATGGTGGCTAGGAATGGTCTAGGAATGGTCTAGGAATGGCTAGGAATGGACCAGGATTCCTAGGAATGCAAGGAATGAACCAGGAATGAACCAGGAATCCAAGAATGAACCAGGAATGAACCAGGAATCCAAGAATGAACCAGGAATGAACCAGGATTCCACAAGGAATGGGGGGGGAGTGTAAATACTTGTAAAGAGTGCAGGAATTACAGCCATAGGAAATATTAGCCAAACAACAGTTTCTCATGTTGTTACTGAAGGTTACTATGCTGCTCAAATTCAACTTGTGCATAAGATGCAAAATGCAGAGAGTATGACTTTCAGTTCAGATGGAACAGGTCATTGCAATGTCAACTATAATGCCTGCCATGTTAATCTGAAGGCAGAGTCATATGAGTCAAACAATGGTGCAGATAAAACACATCATGTCACTCACTTTTTTGGTATCCACTCTGCTTTAGACGCTACAAGTGAACAGGCTATGAAGGATTGGGACAAATGCTTGGGAAATATTGTTGATATCTATAATTGCAGTCCATTTGGAAAGGGAACAGGAAACTTCCAACATACTGTGGATATACTCCTGAAACTTTGTGGCATGCACTCAGATCATTGTAAAAATGAAAAAAAAAAAGATGCTCAGCTGACGGAACAGAAGAAAATGGATGCAACATTCCAAGTTCTTGGAGAAAATGAGATACTGGAGTCCTCAAATAAGGAGCTGTTGCCACACTTTCTAGAAGCAAACAAGAATATGATTCAAAGTGTTGGTGGCCAAAACAAATGGGATAGCTTGCCAGGAGAAGAGAAAAAGGAATATCTTGCTGTAATGATGGAACAGCTTGTTGTCAAGCTAGGGAAAGAGGCCTATGAAATGCTTTCTGACTATGAAAAGAAAATCATGAAGTTGTTCATATGGGCTGGCTGTAGTTGCCATAAAGATTTAAATACAGTGTGAGGAGGGTGTGCTGCTGTCATCCAGTGGTGGATTGACAATGATGTTGAGGCTCCAGTATTACTAGCTAACAGAGATAATGCAGCTGTTTTGAAGGAGGTGACCTTCAAGGGTGACATCAGTGAATCTTAGTGTTTGAAGGTCCAGTTACAAGACTGGAAAAAGACTGTTGGGATACAAGCCTATAATTGCTATATCCAGAGCGGTAATTATGACATTACTAATTACTGTTACTTCAGCATTATATACTATATATACTATATGTATAGTATATACTGAGACAATTAATTCCTGACCTCTGAGACATACAGAGGAGTGCCCCCCTTCGTCTAAAAGCCTCTAGTCAGCTTCCAGCTTTACCTCCCTACAGGTTATGGGCCCTGGCTTATTTTAAACAACCCAAAAATCTATTTACAAAACCTTCTACAACATGTCAAAAGCCCCAAGCAATATTGAAGAATTTGTCCCGGACAGTGACAAAGAAAACCCTCAAGAATACGTCCAGGAGTTAGCTGACCATATGGAATTATTTGGGCCATCACCAGCTGCTTCCCAACACGCTACAGTGGGAGCGCCGCCAGCCGCGCCCAAGGCGGGAATCCCGCCAAAACAAAAGAAGCCCACGATCCTTCTAATTCGTACCAAAGAATATTCTAACATAAACAAGATCTCCGATTGGGATCACCTTACTGATGAGAATTGGCACGAATGGAGAGAAAGGATGAAACAGGTATTTATTAATTGTGACATCACTGGATATATTAATGGGGCCGTAAAACGCCCAAAAGAATCCAGGGATGCCAAAGGGGCGCACAACTGGGACAAGAATGACACCTGGGCACAGCAAGTTATAATACATAATGTTACCTCTTCGCAAATGAATCACGTCGGATCAAAAACTACGGCAGAAGCGATGTACTCCGCGCTATCCGTTACTCATGAAAACAAGGCGCATCAAACCGTAAATCATATTCAGTGCCTACTGTACGAGACAAAGGCCGACGCTACCGACAATCTTCTAAAGCATATGGACACCCTGAAATCTTACCGCGACCGCATCAATAAATTCCCTAATAAGGAATTTCATATCTCCGACACCCGATTCAAATCTATCATATCGGCATCTCTACCATCGTCTTGGTAAACTTATGTGGAGCCATACAATGGCAACGCAAATGATCCCAATGACTTGGACCCCAAGCACCGCTTATCATCGGACGCGTTTATAGGATTATTACAAGAGGAATATAAACTTCGGCTAAATCAGAACGGGAATAATAACGGAACCAGTGGGAGCGTAAATCTGGTGTGAACCCAGAAAGCTACCGGTCCCAGTAAATCCCTGAAAAACCGTATTACCGAAAAGAAAACCTCCATCAAATCTTATTGTGATCATTGCAAGCGCGCAGGGCATTGGACAAGCAAATGCCGAAAGTTTGATGGGAACAAATGCCGTAACTGCGGGAAATTTGGACATTACGCGAAAAATTGTTGGGGAAAGAAGAAAGAGAAAGCGAAAGAGAAGAAGCCTGGGGATACTTCAATGATAGGAGAAGAACATATTACTTTCTCAGCAGACGAGGAAGGGCATAATTTTGATGCATGTAATAATGATGCCATAATTGATGAGCGTCTGATCTATTATGATTGGCTGGCCAACTCGGCAACCACTTCACATGTAACGCATCAAAAAGAAGCATTTACCTCCTATGAGCCTATGAAAAATATTTCTGTAACAGGTGTAGGAGGGAAAGAGGCAAAGATAGAAGGACGAGGAAATGTCGATCTAATTGCGACATGTAATGGAGAAAAATATATTCTTCATCTCAAAGACGTTCTGCACGTTCCAGGAATGCAGAACAATTTAATTTTGCTAGGAAGATGGGACGCCGCAGGAGGAAAATACAAAGGGGGACAAGGGGAAATAACCCTCATCAATAAAAATGGTAAAGCCGTTGCACACGGGAATAAAATCAATAATCATCTCTACAAAATGGAAATGATTATTAGAAACCTGAGCGACACTGCCAACAACACTGAAAATGATATAACTTTCAGTGGAAATGAAAAATCACTCAGTTGGGAAACATGGCATCGATGATTTGGACATATCGGATATACTGGGCTACAATTACTACTCAACGGAAATATGGTAAAAGGATTTAATGTTGATCTGGCCACCCCAAAACCAGAATGCGAGACATGTATAGCCGCAAAACAACACATTAAACCATTCCCAAAATCAGTCAAATGGAATACTGAATCCGGAGAATTGACGCATATAGATTTATGGGGAAAATATGCCGTCAAGTCCATCAACGGAAAACACTATTATTTATTATTCGTTGACGACGCCAAGAGGTATGTCACCATTGAATGTCTAAAAGAAAAGAGTGATGCAGGACAGGGAGTAATAAATTATTTGGCCTATATAAAAACACAAGGCTGAACACCCAAGGGGATTCAAATCGATTGCGGAAAAGAATTCGTCAATGAAAAATTGGAAAACTATTCTAAGGAACACGGGATACAAATACGATTAACCGTGCCGTACTCTGCATCGCAAAATGGCATTGCAGAAAGAATGAATAGGACACTTGTCGAATTATCACACGCAATGCTATCCGCGAGCGAGCTCCCAGAATACCTCTGGGAATATGCCGTCATGCACGCCGCCTATCTCCGCAACCGATCGTATACGAAGCATCTTCAGAAATTAACTCCTTACGAGGGATGGCACAATGAACAACCGGATGTTTCACATTTACGCAAATTTGGCACACCAGTATGGATCTTATTACAAGGTCAGAAAAAGGAAAGAAAAATGCTTCCTAAATCAAAGCGCCGCGCATATCTTGGATACGATGACGGTGCCAGAGCAGTCAAATATTACAATGCCAAAACGCGTAATGTATTAACTTCGCGGAATTTCGAGCTATTGACTGGTACTCCACAATCTAAACCTTCCGACAACAATACAATGGAACCCTCGACGCGCGAGGGGGAGTCTGATGGAGGCGCGCCACCGAGAATTCCAATTATAGAATCCCACCGTTGGCAGATTGAGGCACAGCCACCCCCACAACTGCCAATCACAAATGATGAACCTCTGATCAGAGCCGCATCACCGATCGGAGAAGAACCGGATATACCGGAAATAGAACCTCATAACCCGGAGAAGCAATCCCGGAAGCGGAAACAAGTTGATAATAATGATTGCATTGATATTGATGAACCGCGCAAGACGCATGCAATGCAGAGAAATGAACCGCGACAAACGCGTGGAGTTCGTACCGACTATAAACCCTTGTTAAACCTTACAGAAGAGGAAGAAGCGAATACCTTCCTAGATAACGATGAAGCCTATGCAATAATCGCTGGAGACGAAATAAACACGCTCAAAGACGAGCAGATCTCCCTTGATTGGCCGGAATGGCAAAAAGCCATACAAAATGAATTGAACCTACTAAAGGAGAAGGGGACATGGGAATTGGTCCAGAAACCTCCTGGCATGATACCGATCGCGAACAAATGGGTCTTTGTCCGGAAAAGAAATAAACTAGGGGAAATTATAAGATACCGAGCGTGATTAGTTGCAAAAGGATGTGCACAACAACCAGGCTATGATTATACGGATACCTTCTCACCCGTAGTCCGGATGGACACGCTCCGAGCAGTATTAGCGCTCGCATCAAAGAAGGGTCTAAAAATACAACAGATGGACATAAAGGGCGCATACCTCAATGGCACATTAAAGGAAGAAATATATATGAAGCAACCTGAAGGACAAGAAGATGGAACAGGCCGGGTATGTAGGTTAGTGAAACCGCTTTATGGACTAAAGCAGGCAGGGCAAGAGTGGAATAATGAATTTGATGGTAAACTCAAAATTCACGAATACGGATGCTTATTTGCAGATCCATGCGCGTATATTTGAAGGGTCGACGAAGACTTGGGAATAATAACAGTCTGGGTCGACGACACATTACTCTTTGCGTTTTCCGATTCTATGATGAAGTATATGAAAAATACGCTCAGTACAGAATGGGAAGTAACCGACCTCGGGGAGCCGAGCAAAATCGTCGGCATAGAAATTACGTGCCAAGACGACGTGATCAAGATATCTCAGGAGAAATATATCTCCGCAAGGAGGGAATGCTTGATGTGAATCCAGTCGGAATGCCAATGGATCCCAATATTAAATTATTGGCGAATCCGGATTATAATGAACCCAACAGGAGTAATTCATACGCAAAATTATTAGGATGTTTACAATTCCTATCAAATTCCACACGACCCGATATCAGCTTTGCCGTTAACAAGTTGGCCGCCTACACCGCTAACCCAGGTTTACAACACCACGGTGCAATAAAGCGAATACTCAGGTACTTGGCTGGTACGAAAACTCTCGGGATAATTTATAAATCCCAAGATGAGACTGAAAACAATAACCTCTTCCACGGATATGCAGATGCTTCATTTGCTAATATTGAAGATCTTAAATCCACAACCGGCTATATTCTCAAAGCGTCCGGGGGAGCAATAACATGGAAATCTAAGAAACAAACTATTATTGCACTATCCTCTACCAAAGCTGAATATATTGCATTATCAGATGCTGGACGCGAAGCTGTATGGCTAAGAAATTTATATGAAGAACTCGGATTTGCACAACAATTCCCCACAGTGATTAAAGGCGATAATGAAGGGTCAGTAATTTTAACTCAGAACCCTCAATTTCATCAGAGATCAAAACACATCGCTATCCGCTATCACTGGGTCCGGGATCTCGTGGCCAATAAATCAATAGAAATTCAAAGCTGTCGTGATCCGGAGCAAACTGCAGACATATTAACAAAGGCTCTGCCGAAGCCTAAATTTACACGACATAGGGATGAGATGGGAGTTCAGTCAGGTTAACCCAGCAGCTTTCCTCGCGTGAGTTGGATTTTTTCCCAACGGGTTTTTTCCACCACAGAGGTTTTAATGCAACTGGAGAAACTTATTCCACCCTTGACTTCAGGGGGAGTAATGACAAAATATTTAACCATTTCACCCAGCCACTATAGGCTTGAGGGGGAGTGTTGGGATACAAGCCTATAATTGCTATATCCAGAGCGGTAATTATGACATTACTAATTACTGTTACTTCAGCATTATATACTATATATACTATATGTATAGTATATACTGAGACAATTAATTCCTGACCTCTGAGACATACAGAGGAGTGCCCCCCTTCGTCTAAAAGCCTCTAGTCAGCTTCCAGCTTTACCTCCCTACAAAGACTGAGACTGGACTGGACCTTAACCGATCAAGACTGAAAAATATTAAGACTGATGAAGACCGCAACTGCAGTCCGGTCTTCGGTCCATCACCATTTTATTAAAATCAAGACCAATCAAGACCGGTCTTAACCAGTCTTAACCGGTTGAGACTACTATATACTAATACTTAATATATTCCAAAATTTACATAAAATGGGACAAGCCCAGGGGATTAAAAGAGTGGAATCTCGAGGGTTTATATACCCTTAGTGAGTTTGCACATGTTTATTTGATAGGGGTAGTGTTGCTATGGTGATTTTTTGATAGATGCCGTCTTTTTTCTTTTCTTTTCTGATTCCACACAAATAATTAACAACACTGCCAACAACACATCAAGAAACAACAGTAGTCCCCTTGTACTACCACCACCACCCCCCTAGCCAAACGATGTCCAGTGTTGTTTGGGCCTGTAAGCTTTTTTTTCCATTGTTTTTTTTCTATAATTGACTTAGAACTCACTGTGAGATACCCTGGTGCTACCTGGCCCCAGCCCCATGAGCCCCTGCTCGTGGGGTGGAGTCTTAGCAACACCATAGCACTAGCGACCCCCCTGCACTGCCTTGTCACTAGCGACCCCCCCCCACTGCCTCGTCACTAGCAATCCCCCATGCCGCCACGTCACTAGCAACCTCCGTGCTGCGTTGTCACTAGCGACCCCCCTGCGCCGCCTCATCACTAGTGACCCCCACACCGCCTCGTCAATAGTGGCCTCTGCGCTGCCTCATCACCAGCGACCCCCCTGTGCCACCTCATCACTAGCAACCCCCCACACCACCACATCACTAGCAACCCCCCATGGTGCCACATCGTTGGTGACCCCCACAGTGCCACGTCACTACCCTCCATGGACCGCCCAGCGGCGTGGCTGCCACTGACTAGCAACACCTCCCCCCCCAACTTGTGCTGCCACCCCCCCTCGCATGCAATTTTATTTTATTTTATTTGTAGAGTACTCTAAAGCCCCCTGACTCATGCTGCCCCCCTCGCTTGCAAATGTGAGGGGAGGTGACTTATTTAATCAGTTGAACACTTTAGATTAATGTAGGAAAGACTGGTTGAGACTGGTCCAAGACCGAGACTGGACCGTTTGGGACCGGTCTTGTGTGGTCCAGTCTCAGTCCCTATGTAGTTGAGTAAAAAATAGACCGGTCCTGGTCCTGGTCCAAGCCCAAAAGGGGTGAAAGACTGGACTGGACCAGACCTTCAAACACTATCAGTGATCACAACTCCTGCCCAGGAATGAGCCTTTGAAATGACTAGCAGAGGTGCAATTAAAGCTGCTAAAATTGCAGGAGAAATTCTGAATAAAAAATTTGACAAAAAAGGATATCATGATGTATTTTGGTGGTGGTGGAAAAAAAATGTTGGCATAAATTTTACATTTCCTGATACCTCAAATAATCAATTTCAATCATTTTGTGATGCTGCAGCTGTCCTACTGCTGTATCTGCCATACTTTATACAATTTCTAGAATTTATTTGTGATTGAAAACAAAACAAGCACTTTAGCCATATGGATCCAAACCTGTAGAATGTCCTCCATTGCACATCAACAAAAACTGAGTTTGCAGTACTGGCATTATATGCACAAGCAATTTCACATCCTTATATGAAAGCAATTTGTGCACCTGGTGATAAAAATGTTAACATGCTGATGCTGGATCTTGGACATATGAAGGTTTCTTCTCATATAACACAAATCATAGAGGATCCATCATTTCTTGTTGACCAAAATGTTGTTCATGAGACTGGTACAATGGATGGAGAGCCTTGGAAGTCACCAGAAGTTGTTGCAGAAACTCAAAGAATGGCACCAGAATTTCCTCATCTCAAGCCATTGTTGGTGGCTTTCTTTACAGGAGCATCTCAAACATGGAAGAGGTTTACTTCTGAATGTGCACCTGGAGGCTTGATTGATGAAGCCACTGCTGAAGAGAGGGATTTAGCCTGGATGCCATCAACTAATGATGTCAATGAAGGGGCTTTAGGTGCATTTCGTGTTCTCATGCAATGGCAGCCACAGCTAACTTTGCTACAATACAATGCCAAAGCAATGCTTCATCACAATGATACCCAGGCATTTATAGAAAAGAAGGTCCAGCCTGAGGACTACAAATTTCTACATCAAATGGCTTGGGAGTCAAGAGGAGAAGAGAAAAAAAGGAGGGAAGAACTTGTTTTGCATGCTGAAGCAAAGATTGCCAAGCAGGCAGATGCTGCTAAAAAGAGAAAGGTAAAGGCAGCTGCAGCTGCCAAAAAAATTGCAGGCATCAAACTAATTTTGGACAGGGAGGAAGTAGTAAAGCTCAAGGGACAATCCCTCAAAGACCATCTAAAGGCTTTCCAATCAGCAGGAGCTCCAAATCTGAAGACTACTACCTTAACTTCCAAGGTAGCCATCATCAGAGAAGGTCTACATAAAGCAGTGGATATGCACTTAGCTGGGGAGTGGAAGCCCATCCAGACTACTGAAGAGGATGAAGATTATGGATCTGATTCTGGTGAAGAGATTGAAATACCAGATCATCTCATCTGGGAGGAAAATGACAGTGATTGGGAAGATATCTAACAGACTAGTGTACAGATGTAATTATGCCAATAAAAGCACTTATTTAGTTCCAAATAAAGACCTAATCTATAGCCATAGGTACTATTAATGTTATATAACAAAAAGAAGTACAGTCCAACATGAGGAAGGAAGGAAATTGCTCTGGAAACATGCTGGGTCACCATTTGTCACGCTTTGGCGTCACAAGGCGTGATGTCACACACCACGCCACCTATGGTGCGAAACCCCTAAACACCGCCAATTTGGACAGTGGCCAAATTGGTGGAGAAAAAAATTACATAAGGACTTGTATGTAAGTCTAATTTTGAGTGACAAATTAGGAATATTCTATTTGAAACGTAATGGGGATCGAAATTAAGTGGTATGCGGGCAAAATTTTGAATTTCCGCAATTTTCAACTGCCAATAGTTATGGGTCGCCCTCGCAAATGGCGTGTACTGTCTGCTGCAAATGCTCGTGCTGCAAAAAAGAACTTGAACTATGCAGTACTACCTCTTACTTCTCCCATTGAGACCAGCATGGAGGTCTTGGAGTTGGAGCTGCCAACTGCCACTGACTCGGAATCTGACAGCGAGGTCATTGAAGTCACAAAATGGACAGGTGGTGTCAACCACAATCCGGAAACAGACAACAGTGACTTCTCCTGGGACGACATCACAGACACAGAAGCTGACGAAACCACAGATGATGAATGTGACAAAATGGCTTGCCTTGAGAGGATTATCGAGCATGAGCTCTTGCTGCTCAACGAGCCGACACCATATGACCGGATCACAGAAAAACACACTACCACTGAGGAAGGAATTTGAGAAGAACCGAGGTTTTGGGTACACTGGAAACTCAGATAGGACCGCTCGAAGAAAGGATCAGCTTGCGCGTACCAAGGCCAAAAGTGATGCAAAACTGCAAAAGTCGTGAGTTTGATAAACAAACCAGTATCATGGATTCTCGCTTATTCCAAAAAAAAAGAGATGGTGCTGCAATGATGCGCACATTTTTGTTGGCACCACCGAAACGACGTCCTGTGATACCAACAGCAGTGGCAGTCGCTTCCACTCTGGCAACCGAGACAGCGCCGCCGGTCACCGTCACAGCGGGCACACATTCTCAACCAACATTGGCAAACTTCACCGGATATCTTTCGGACATATCAAGCGATGAGCTCCAGCTTGAAGATGACTGTAATCTGGATGGCGATGCAGATGATGAGTGCACTGCCCTTGCTTCGAAGGATGAAACTGTGAACTCACCTGTTTCCGTGACTCAATTCCGCAGCACTCAGCCTCCGCCACTCAAACGTCGTCGCCTTGATGTTCCAGCTTGTGTTGAACGTCAGCGAATCCGGGAGGAACGTCGCCACTTGCTGGAAAAGGCCCTTTTTGATATCGAGAAGCTCATTGCATCAAAAAAAACAAAATTTGAGGCCGGGCGTGAGGGTTTGCAGGCACGTCGGGCTCGGGCAATTCAAGCCTACCTCTTCATGGTGTTGAAGAACAAAAGGAAAGGAAAGGACGCCTCAGAACGTGCAGCTGAGGCCCAAGGCTTTTCTGTACAGTGGGGTGGAAGGCTTGTGAAGAAGTGGGTTCGAGAATGGATCAACTCACGTTCACTGCCGCTGTCCCAACGTGGACGCCATGTCAAATCATTCTCGCTCTTGGAAGATCCCGCGATTCGTGCTGAATTGCGCTTTTTTGTTCGTTCAAATAAGTGGGCAATGAATCCCGCAAAGCTTGTCGAGTTCAGTCAGCAAAACATGATCCCTGCAGCCGCGGACAAGTACCTTCGAAAACTTGTTGATGATGAAATGCCTCGCGGATTAAAGCAATACATCGAAGTTGAACTCTTTCCGCGAATCAAGCAGAAAGTGGGAAAGGGAGTTACTCTCAAGACGGCACGAAAGTTTCTGTGCAAAGAAGGCTTCCGTCATGTGGAGCACAAGAAAGGGCTGTATTATGATGGGCATGAGCGACCCGATGTTGTGGAATATCGTCAAAAGAAATTCTTACTGCAGATGGAGGCATATCGGCAGAGGTTGGTTGAATATCAGCCTGGGAATGAAAAAGAAGAAGTTGTCAAGACTCCGGCCAATCTTGTTGAACGTCGTTTGGTGCTTGTCCCTCAGGATGAGATGACCGCGCAAGCCAATGATGGGATGAAGAAGAGCTGGATCCTTGATGGTGAGCAACCATTGAAGAAGAAAGGCGCTGGGCGAGGGATTCATCAATCGGATGTTGTTTGTGCAACGTTTGGTTGGATCTCAGAAGCAAGTCAGTCCATGGAGTATGGCAAAAACTATGAGGGTTATTGGAATGGTGAACTGTTTGTAAAACAGGTTTGTAACGGACAATTATACTCATGCAACTGTGGCTAATCTTGATCTCAAGCTTCGTGAAAAAATCATTCCAGCATTCGAAGCCAAGCACGGTGCCGGCTATCAGGCACTTATCATGGTGGACAACTCGCAAGGCCATTGTGCATTTGCTGAAGATGCCCTTCTTGTCTCTCGCATGAATTTGAGACCAGGAGGTAAACAGGCAAGAATGCGAAATGGGTGGTACTTCAATAATGATGGCGCGAACATTGTCCAAACAATGATCTTTCCACCTGATCATCCTGACCATCCCGACAAGCCCAAAGGAATGAAACAAGTCTTAGTGGAGCGGGATCTGTGGAACAACAAGCTCAACATGCAATGTAAGTCTTGTCCCAGTGATGCAAGTGCATGTTGTGCGAAGCGAATCCTCGAGTTACAGCCTGATTTCAAAGGTCAGAAATCTCTTGTTCAAGAGGTGATTGAGGCGGCAGGGCATCTCTGCATCATCCTTCCAAAATTCCATTGTGAATTAAACTTTATTGAATACTTTTGGGGTGCTGTCAAACGCTGGCTACGCGAGCACTGTGATTACACATTTGTGACGCTCAAGGCGAACATGCCCAAAGCACTTGCCTCGGTTGATGCACTTCTGATCAGGAAGTGGCAGAATCGAATGCTACGGTGGACAGATGCTTATCAAGCTGGCTTGAATGCAAAAGATGCTCAATTGCATGTCCAGGCCTTCAGCTCGAGGAAATATACCTCCCACCGCCGTGTCCCAGACCGTGTGGCTGCAGCCTTTGATTTATAATTGATATTACATAATAAAATTACCATATTTAGATTGTCTGACGTCATCTGGCCAAATTCAATGGTCAAAATTTTATAACTCGGTCAGTTTTACACCAAATAAAAATCTGTCTGGTGGTTTGATTCAATTAGTGAAAAGGCGTGTTTCTACCAAAAGAATAAGAAATTCGGTGATTTTTGATCATGCTATTTTAGTTGTACAAAAGTGGCGGTGACTAGGGGTTTCGCACCATAGTGACATTGTTCACCCCCAGTAGTAATGAATTTGCAGCACTGAGGATCAAAGGTTTTGGAAGTTGAATCAGCTTGATTTGGCATTGTGACACTTTGTGACAATTCACAGCTTTTTTGCATTCTGAACACTGGAAATGATATTTTCAGCATCTTGGTGTTGTATTCACTCAAAGTAACTTGACAAGTAACCATTATATGTAGCTGAAAGCCAAAGCCACTGGCTCAGGCAGCTTTGATCATGTGGTCATGCTTATTGGTAAATCAGCTTGTGATTTGTGCCCCTTTGAAAGTATTTTGCCATACATCCAGTCTGACAGTGCTGACACAGATATCTTCAAGTGCAAATGTCCACTCCCTCTCCCTTTGTGGTGGCTCCTGCAAGTATATAGATCCTTTTTTTCTTTCTTTTCAATCAGATTTCTACTTTGCTCAAACCCCTCCAAATGAACAATGTCTACCATCTCAGAGATCAAGACATCTATCAAAAGCATGTCTGTTGTGGCCCAGATCCTTCTGCAGTGGCTGCACCACCATCAACGTCACTGCCTGGATGTGGCATCAGCATGACTACTTCTGTCAAGCCAAGTGAAGATGAGGATATTGATGACCTGCCCAGACCATGTATGTTTCTCTTCATTTAAAATAAAACTCTTATTCACTTTCTCTGTGTTGCAGTCAAAAAGTGATGCATTGTGCTTAGCACCTCACAGAATGAGCATACTATCACAAGTGATGAGGCCAACATGATCTGCTATTTTGGGAGCCTGCTCCTTTGTCAACTCTCAAATCAGAGTTCAACAAAGATGGTGAGGATGACAAGGATGGTGGAGAAAGGTCTGAAAATGCTGGGGGTTGGGATGATTTGCTGATGGACTTGGAGGATGATGACAAAGGATCAGGGATGGACATCAATGGACACTGAATCCAATGATGATTAGCTAGACTGTAACCACACTGATTGTGTCATGCCAAAATATGCATTTTCTCTGCCAACAGCCAGGGCTTGGGCCAAGCTGTCAGTGGGGGCTTTGGCCCAGCCCAGGTTTGAGAAAGCCAAAGCCAGGGCCTTTGGGCCAAGCTGGGCCAGAACATCACTAGCAGAGGCTGCGTGACTTTTTAGAAATGAATGACATAGGCCAACCTGGAACTACCTAACTTGGCCTGATCTTCCATCAAACCCATGAGTTGGCACAGCATGGAAACATATCTTCGAAAGCCAAAATGATTGGGCATTCATCACAATGATGGGTGTCAATGTGGAAACTTTCAATTTCATTATTAATTCAGGGTTCAGGGAACTTGCACCAATCCCCCATGATGATACTAGCTCATATGGCAATGCACGGCCTGGGAGAAGGTCTCTAGATGTCAATGGAGCATTAGGTCTAGTGTTACATTATCTCTATTTGACAATCATGGAGCTGAATCTCCAGGAGATCTTTGGCTTGATTCCCTCCACAGTGTCTTAGTATATTGTATTCAGCTTGGAAATACTCCTCAACATACTGCATCACATTTGTGATTCCAGGGTACAATGGCCATGGACTCAGCAGCAGTTCAAAAGCTGCACCAATCTGATCACAGCATGCCACCCACAGTTACATGGGGCATTTGCAACAATTGATGGTCTGAATCTCATGGTAGAGACTGCTGATGATGTAGATGTTGAGAATGCAACTTATAATGGTTGGTTATCTGAGCATTTTATCAGTTGCATCATTGTTTCACCTCTGATGGTATGAAATATGTTTGAATTATCAAATGAGCTGTTGGTCTGACAAATTATATCTGTAAACTCCAATGCACCAGGTAGCTGGCATGATGCATGAGTCACATATCCAATTTACAACCAACTATTAGAGCATACACCAGATGGCTTTTATCTTGTGGCTGACACAGCATTTTCTTGGGGAACAGTGAACATTGGAGGCCACATTGTTGCTCCAATGAAGGCTGGACAGACAATCACTGGAACACAAGAACAGATTGAGGAAAAAGCTTTATTTGACCATGAAGTCATCTTGTATTGACAGTCAGCTGAATGGGGCATGTGGTCAATTCAGGGTTCATTTGGATGACTTTGGCTTCCCCTCTTGATCTGCAATAATCAGCAATGAGCTGATCTCCTGAAAGTCTGCTTCAGGCTTCATAATCTGCACACTCAGAAAATAGGGCAAAATCAAATTCAATCTGTCTACATGCCTGAATGGAGGAAAACAGCACAGGAGG
Organism: Tricholoma hemisulphureum; assembly: GCA_964034925.1. NCBI lineage: Eukaryota > Fungi > Basidiomycota > Agaricomycetes > Agaricales > Tricholomataceae > Tricholoma > Tricholoma hemisulphureum. The sequence continues at coordinate 8,462,707 of OZ035928.1, forward strand.
AAGAAATATATGAATGATACTTGTAATGATAGGATGTAGTTAGGAAATAAGGGGTGTAACAAGTTGGGCCTAGCTAATTGGATCCTTGATGTAACAACAGTACATAGTTGATGTATAAATAATGAAAAGGGTCGGCATAGCAGAAAAAAAGGAGTCAAAGTGTTATCAGTCACCATTCATTTTCCAATGACATTTGGGGTTGAAGTGTAGAGCCATGTGAAGAGGAGGGTTCAGCCATTGAATGATCAGTGACATCAGCAGAACCTGTATGAGGTGGCCAATTAGGGGAAGAAAAGGATGTTGAAATCTTGTTTTCCTTGCAGTCATTGAAATTGGAAGCACTGGACCCATCAGTAATCCATGTCATACATGAACCACCCTCAGGATAATGGACTGTGGAACAGACTTTGCCTCACATGTTGAATGTCAGAATAATATTTGTGAGACTTGGACGGATATCCAGCAGTTGACATTGCTATTCCTCCCATCTGCCTTTCAAGATTGAGTTCCATGTCAAGGCAGTCATGGATGCTCAACCTTGTGAAGGTGATCACAAAGCTGATTAATTTCAGTTTGGAGTGATCAATTAAGCTGTTGACAGTCTTGTAACTGGTGTGTAAGGGAGAGGAAGTGGGTCTGTTGGAGTGAACAATTAGCCCATTCTTCATCATGAGTGCATTGAGTCTCAGGATCAAGGGCAGTGGCAATCTTTCCCACCAGCTCAGCAGTTTGATGTGCATGAGTGTGACAAGGTTTGGGAACATCAGAGTGGCCATTATGGGCCACAGCAGTGTGGAATTTGTCAGCATGAGATGGAGGTTCATGATCAGATGTGTCAGAGGGGTCATCAGCATTAGGATCCTCAATATGACGGAGAGAGAGTTTCTTGTTAATCTTCTGGTCAATGGCTTTGGCACAGGTGATATGAGTTGGGTGCTTTCCATTCCTGGTTGGTTTCTTTGACTTCACGAGCTGCAGTAGAGAATATTAGAACTAGAATACATTAAAAATAATAAACATACTCCTTTAAATTTTGAGTATGTTACACTCCTCCACCTATTCCGGTCGGATTCCGGTTGGACTCTGGATTCCGATTGGAATTTCCGGAATTCCGGAGCATTCCATTTACATATATTTTGTCTTATAATAGATAATTCCGGTCGGACTGGGGGTCAAATTTATGACCGGATTCCGAGGAATCTACCTGGACTCAAACAAAGCCGGAACAGCCGGAACAACCGGAGGCACGGCAATGAGTAACCGGAATCATCAAATAAAATTGTTGAATATACCGAGAATCGAACCCTTGTCCTCAGCACCATAGATACACCTGCGCGTTCACCACTAGGCTACCCGACAATTCATTTCAGAGGTGCATTTAACGATTCTATTCCCCAATTGAGCTGTGTTCACAAGTCACAAATCACAACAGTGTGACGTGGCACCTCATACGCTCTCACACCCATCCATCAACCACCACCGACACATCGTGATCCATCTGCCAACCAACCCACCTCAAAACCATGCCAACCACCCGTGCTACCATGCGCAACAAGGGTTCAGACCCATCGGTGCCCAAATCACCTCCCAGATCGGGTTTGCGAACCCGAAAACGTGCCACGTCATCGCTCGAAAAGGCCGGCTCGAAGAAAGCAAAGCAAGATGAGGAGGAGGAAGACGAAGAACAGCCTCAGAAGGGGAAAGGTCATAAAAGGTAAGTAATCCAGGCTGTATATTCATGGTTATCAACCTAATCACTCTAATCACCCAACAGGTCCTCGAAAAAAGGCTCGAAAGCAAAGGGTGCAGCCTCAACCACTTATTTAAGGTATTTTTCTTTTTCTTATATCTTATCAACTAACTGTTTCTTTCTGTTTTAGAGCTGAACTTGCTCTCGAGGCCAGCGGCGTCTCTGTCGCCCCCCCTCAATGTGCTCGCTCAGCAAAGGGGAGCCTCCTACCCCCACCTCCTGCTCTGGGTGGCGCTGCCCGAAGGCGAGTCCAGCAGCCCCCCTCTAGTGACAGTGAGGACAGTAACGAAGGGACCAGCGATGAAAATGACGGGGACGACACCAGCATGAGCCAGCACAGCAACAACAGGGACGACACCAGCGCGAGCCAGCACAGCAATGACAGCTATAGCGACAGCAACGGGGAGTCTGGGGATGACAACAAGAACAACGACAAGAACAACGACAACAGCAAAGCCAAGAACGACACCAATGGCAATGGCAATGGCACCCACAGGAAGGTCCGGGATGACCACACCAATGCCAACGCCAACAATGACAACAACGGAGAGGCCGACAACACCAACGCCAGCCACGGGGAGGCTGGAGACAACAACACCAACAACGCAGAGGCTGCCAACGCCAACGCCAGCCACAGGAAGTCCGAGGACGACAATGCCAGCCTCAGGAAGGCCGGGGACGACAACACTAACACCAACACCAACAACAGTGCCGACACCACCAACGTCGGTAGTGGGACGGCCAACGCCAATGACGACGAGGTCGACACCGCCAACGCTAGCAGCAAGAAGGCCAGGGATGGCAACAAAGACTATGGGATGGCCGACAGGGGGGGTACAATGACCACCAGCAAGCTGTCTTTATTTTACTTTTACTAATTACATGCTGACCATCCCTCCCCCCCATCTACATAGCCCAGAGGACTAAAGGTACTGTAATTTGTCTTCATTGTAATTTAATCTACCATTTGTGTTAGATAATTTGCTTGGTGAAACCTCCATGGGTGACCCAGGTAATGAAAAATAATATTACTTTTGTTTTTTTAATATATTGTCTTAGTTATTCCTGAAGTGATGTCCATGGTCCAAGCTGAAGGGATTCGAGATCATGGTAGGAGGTTTTTAATTCCGTTTTTGTTTTTTAGCATTGTAAAACATTTCTAGATATTCATATGGCTAGTCCACCATCTAGTCCACCTGCTCTCCGTGGATCATCCTGTACTAGTGGAAGTACTCGTGGACGTGCCACTGGAAATGTTTTCAATTTTGCTGATGCAGGTGATGACGACAATCTCGAGACTCCCGTTTTAAGAACTGGAAAAGTACACATTTATAACTCACCAGTCAATCCTATTGAAGTCAAGCCATTTCGTACTCTCAAAGTTGATGTTCAGTTTTCTATGGCACCTGTCCTCAAATCAATTGCTGCAAAGTGGTCTCCTATTGAAAGTATGGCATTTTGCTGTATGTTTATTATTTATAATGATCTCATCATAGAATCCAATCCTCAAATCTCTGTTTATGAACAAGGGGAGTGGACTGACAAGGGTCGATACACTGCAGCAGTAAAGTTTGATGAAGATATTGAATGGATTAAGCAAAAGAAGGACTATATTCTTCCAGTCTGTTATGTGAGACATATTTACTCTCTTCAAGATTACTTGATATTTATTTCATATTAGGAACAACAACCTGGATTTGTTCCTGCATTATCTGTTTCAACTCCTCTTGGTTCTACTGGTACTACTCCATCTGATACTCGTGACTCTACACCTCTTTCTGCTACAACTTCCCATTTCCCAATGACCTCTAGTCATACTGGCTCTCCATTCAAAGACAAGATCATCACATCTCTCAACATTCCAGTTGAGTTGACTGTTCACAAGGATGTCAATTTGGGTTATGCATGGCAGAAGTACAAAGCCTGCTTGGCAGCTATCAAGACCTGCAATTTGTTATGGGAGGGTAAAAAGTTGAGAGATGTTTTTGATCGAAAGCCAACACAGGCAGATATTATCAGCATCTTCAAAGGAAAATCACAGTGGCACCTGACATACAGCCAGGCTTTTCCAAAGGTTTCTGGTTATCCTGCAATGGTATCTTGGCTGGAGGATAGTGATGACAAGCTCTCAGATATTGCATTGTGGGGAATATCAAAGCCTGTATATACATTTTCAGATCTTTTGGAGTGGCTGGCAAATGGAGGAGAGGGTTTGACAAAGGTGGAGACAGAGGCAGAATTTAACATGGAGGAAACTCAGAAGGAAAAGAAGAAGGAAAAGAGAAAGGGAAAGGAGAAGGAGAAGGAGAAGGAGAAGGAGAAGGAGAAGGAGAAGGAGAAGGAGAAGGAGAAGGAGAAGGAGAAGGAGAAGGAGAAGGAGAAGGAGAAGGAGAAGGAGAAGGAGAAGGAGAAGGAGAAGGAGAAGGAGAAGGAGAAGGAGAAGGAGAAGGAGAAGGAGAAGGAGAAGGAGAAGGAGAAGGAGAAGGAGAAGGAGAAGGAGAAGGAGAAGGAGAAGGAGAAGGAGAAGGAGAAGGAGAAGGAGAAGGAGAAGGAGAAGGAGAAGGAGAAGGAGAAGGAGAAGGAGAAGGAGAAGGAGACAGAAGGGAGAAAGGCAAAGACAAAGCAAAAGAGGTAACTGGAGGCAAGAAGAAGAAAGCTAAAGGAAATATGTAAGTAGATACAGTGGACAAATCCAATTGTGTTATAGTTTCTAAGTTCACTATCTTAGTGACAATTGCTCAAAAGCAATGCTCTGGCTGATTTCAAGTCTTTGCTATCTACCTTTGCCATTGTGGATTCTGCTGGGTCTTAGTTTTTTGCCCACAGCTGCTGCATTGCCAGAATTAAGCCCATTTCCAGAATTATCTTTCCTCTCCTTCAGTCAATTCATCCAAACAAATTTCTCACCTGACATATCCCTTTCAACAGTTTTATTAATGCTGTTTACAATGACTGAAAATCCCAATCTTCTCAGTTTACATGCAAGACAACAGTATTCTCTTGGAAAAGGAGAAAACATTTCTGCCATTAACAGCTGGATCAAAAGCTTGTCATGGGCAGTGTATGCAAAAGTAGACAACAGTGCATCCACATTGTTGCATGAATCTGACCGGTATGAAGGCATTTCTGATAAACATATTGTCAGCAACATTGCAATCAAACTTGATAAAGCAATTGAAGCTGTCAATATCATTTGTCCTGAATCATATCAATGTGTCACAAGTGGATGTAAATTTCAGTCTCTGGTTCAGACAACCAAACAAAGAGATATTCCCTTGGTAACACTTGTGAAAAATAATACTATTCACAAAGATGTTCCAGTTCTTACTGGAAGGTGCCCCAATTGCACTACATTGTATAGTGCAGATCATGAGCGCTCTCCAGAAATCAATGAAGAGAACAAGTTCACCAACTTGTATTTGAATTTTGCCAAATACCTCAAAGTTGGTCAAAGTATATGGGTAGATCGAGTTTTTTCAAATGCTGTTGTGAATGCTATGTACAGCTTTCATGCCTCAGCCTCAGCATACATGGAATTCTGGAATAATTCTTTTGGAAAAACACAGCAACATGTTTTACAGTTGTCACGTCGTCAGATCTGGCAGGCCTTTGTTCAGGAGTCCATCTGCACCATTGCTGCTTCTGCTAATAGAGAGTTATCAGTTTGTGATAATCTTGCAATTGATGAAATTACAAAAGAAGCTTTCTCAATTCTTGGTGAAAATGGAGTTATCAGAGCTGCAGATCAACATGCTTGTTCAGAATGCACTCATAACTACATTCCAACAACTTCTGATAATATTCCAACTGCTCATTCTGCTGCTGTAGTTGGAGTTGATGAGGATGTTGAGCAATCCTCTCAGCAAGCTGCTGATTCTGGTTCACCATCTTCTGGTTCAACATCTGCATCTACCTCTGAAGATGGCATGGATGTTGACAAAGCACCAGTAAAGATGGTAGTTGTTGATGGAACATGCTTTGGGCCAAAGCACTGTGCATATGAAAATTGTGCAGATGATCTTATGAACTATTGTAGTGGTGTCTTTTGTGAAATACATGAACAAACCCATGGTGCAAAGTGCCGTGTCCGCAACTGTGACAATTCCAAAATCAGAGGAACACAGGCATGTCAACAACATCAGCAGCAATGGAAGAAATATGTCACTCAACACAAAAGACAATCAGCACCTGGTTTCCGAAGAATTACACAAAGGCCAGCTGAAAACCTGCCTTGGGTTTCAACAGGTACACAGACAGAACAACCACATGATGAACCAATGGAGGAAGTAGAGCATAAAAATTATTTCAGTGCTCCTAGGTTTTATTGTGTGGAAACAATATGTGCACCATGTGGTGTGGTTATTGCCTGGGCAAAATTCCCTAAAGCTGAATCACCTACCAATATTTTGGCATTTTTGGAAAATGTTTTTCACACTGAAGAGTCCAGACCAGATTACATTTGCATTGATAAAGCATGCCTGGTACTTCGAACTGCTCTCAGAAATGGATCATGGAAAAGGGCATGGGAAAAGACAACACGATTTATTGTTGATACTTATCATTACACCAACCATCAAGATGATGATGAACTTTGCAAGAAATGGTGTAATCCTGCACCAGCTGATGGCTCTGCACCTAATCTGGTTGTTGAAGCCAAAGATAAACAGGGCAAATCTTGTTTCAGACATGCATTCAATACACAGGCAAGCTTTGATATTGTTTCATATAGCAATGATACTTAACTAAAATACAACAAACAGGCTTGTGAACAGTTAAATGCATGGATGGGAGGGTATGAATCAATGTTGAAGAAAATGACACCTGGGAACTTCAACTGGTTTCTGCATAGTATGCTATTTTATCATACTAGACATGTTATTGCTAAACAAGAGGAAAAGGCAAGTAGGGTAAACAATAGTGATAGTGATGGTGATAGTGATGATGACATGTAGATAGAAATTACTGTACAATCAAAAATTCAGTGGGGATATCTTGATGATGCCCATCCTAAGTATATAACAATCCAGGCACAGTCAGTAAATCATCAGTACTAAGTCATGTTCAGTCCAAGTCTACCAGAAACTGTCAAGTTCCATTGGAATCCACTGGAATCCAGCGGAATCTGGTCGGACTCACCAGACTCCAGTGAGTCCGATCAGAATAGGTGGAGGAGTGTAAATTACAGTAAATTTTGATTCCAGAGCTTTCATGTTCGGCACCAGTTGGCCCTTACAAGTTGCCCATTGTTCATAATGGACAGAAATACGCTTCCACCCATTCCCACCAATAGGTAGCTCTTCCTCTACCAGCCAAAAAACTCATTGAGATTGCCATCCTTATAGTTGCCAGCTCCTTGTTTGCAACCTCCATGAGATCCTTTGGCTTTCACCACTGTACTTTCATCACTGGAGTTGATTTAATCAATGTCCAAAATATTGATGGCTTTGTGCTTGCCCAGGGCCTTTGAGGTAGAGGGTGTTATTGTAGAAATCTGGTTGGGACCACACAGTCGATAGGCAATGGATACTGTTTGTATTGAGCTTGTAACAAACAAGTAAAGAGTTATAATTAGCCAAACTAGCATAATAGTAATTACTCGGGAATCCCCGAGATCATACTGATGGTGTCCAAAAATAGTCCAACACTACCCCTCAGACAAAGAAGTATGAGGACAAAAGAATGTAAAGTGGAGTTTAACTTACTCCCCTTCAATGAATGATGCTCTCCCTTTGTTAAGGCAGAGCCTCAACTACTTAGTACAAGTTATCGAGTTTGTTAACGACGAGGCTTTCGTCGCTAAGTTCAATCACACTAAGACGGAGGCTTTCCGCTTAGGTCGAGTTTGTCAATGAGCAGTTAAGGTAAGATTGCCTAGGTCAAGCTAAGGAGCCTTGACCGTAAACTACTACAGTTTATATAGCTACAGGTATCTAGCTAATCATCTAATAGTATGTGAACACACACTACTTGCTGCGCGCGCAGCGATATAGCTGTTATACTACGGAAGGCTATGTCTACTGTATGGTAAGCGGCTGCGCTTGTTGCTGCGCTACAAACAAAGGTATCTAATGGGCGCTGCCCGTTGAGTCAGTATTTGCTAAGTACCAGAAAGGAAACGGAGTAAAGAGGATGAGCATAAGGGAAATTGTAACATCACCCCCCTTCTATCATCGAAGTTTCCGACTTCGATCTCTTAGAACTCGTCTACCATCAACCGAGATGTGTTCGGCGTTCTGTAAACCCAGAAATGTGTGTCTCCCGGTGGGTTGACTGGAGGTGGCGGAGGAGAATGGTTCGGGTGACGGGGAATGTACGCATCTTCGGGGGGTGAGACCAGCTCCAGGGGGACGACGACGAGATCTTCTTCGGCGATTGAGGTGGGACGGGGTAGAGGCGTCAGGTTGCGATCGAGGTTAATGAGGAGGAGGTCTCTGTCAACATGGATCGAGCGTTTGGTGGAGCGGATGGATTGGAGGGCGAGGAAAGAAAGATCAACCAACAAGTAATGAAGAATAGAAAAATCGTTAAGACGAGGATGTTCGAGATCTGCATAGTGGGGTGTTTGCGTTGTCGAGTCAGCTTCTTCTTTTCTTCTTTAATATTGGCGAAAACTAGGGTCGGGTTCTCCTGTGACGTTAGCCCAAGCGTTCTCATCAAATGTCGCTAAAAATTCGGCGCCCGGTTCCTGATCAGATCTGTCATCAATGGGGACCTGTCGCGGTGGAGTGTTACGGTATCTGGGAGGGGGTCGGTTCGGGTTCGATTCGCAGTCTCGTGAATAATGACCTGGTCCTCTCTTCCTGCAATGGGAACATTGGTAGAGGTTGCAATAGGAGGCAAAATGCCCCTGTCCCTTGCATTTGAAGCAATATTCTCCGCGCATATGCGGCGGCACTTCCGAGCTAGGCTGGGTGGCAGAGAGTCGCATCGATGGAAGGATGAGAGGGGTGCGGCTTTGGGGCGGGCTACGCAAAGGCTGATATGCACTGCCAGACACTTTGCGGGCTGACAGTCTGTGAGCGGGAGAGGTCGCTGATCCAGGAGGGGACGGTTCGTTTCAAGAGCGAGATGGACCGGCGGAGCGACTGGCGGATTTCTTTGCTATTCTGGGTCGGGGGCGGCTGGTGGATGGAACAGGAGGGTCGTACCAGTTTCTGTAACTGCTGACTGCGGATTCTAATCCTCTCTCCAGCATCTGACACAACATGCTGTGGGCTAAGCGATTCAGGCTAACGATGTTCTCGAGAAGAAGGTCGTATTGTCAGAGGGGTTCTTCGAGGTCATCGTTTAAGAGGTCACGAATGAGTGTAGCCCGGTTCGCAGGGTCGGAGAGGTAGTCGTGAACGGACTGGGCGAGAGGGGGAGGAACGGGGAGAGGTCGAGCGCCGATGGGGATCGAGGTAGACATAATAGACGGGTTGTTCGAGGTGATGGTTGCAGTTTGGTTTGCTGGTCGGTTTTCAGAGGTGTTTCTTCTCCTTATATGCCTTAAGGAGGTCCGCAGCATTTCCCAAATTGTCCGTAGGCTCCCAGGTGTTTTCTGAGGTGGGGTAACCTAGCCACTTCACCAAGAACACATGTCCTCGTCCACGCTTCTTATGCGCGATGATCGCCTCGACTTTGTGTTCCTCTTGTCTGCCGATGAGGTCAGGTGGTGGCCTCAGGTAATTAGGCCCGTGGGCGTCCGTCTCGCGATAAGGGGTCAGGAGGGCGGCATGGAACACCGGGTGGATTCTCCACTGATGAGGAAGTTTCAGTTTGTAAGAGAGTGGCGACAGTACCTCCTTAATAGGGAAGGGTCCTTCTCTTTTTGGGGAGATCTTCCTTGTCACGTCTGTCAGTTTCAGGTTCTGTGAGTCCAACCAGACCTTCTGTCCTTTCTCGAATGGGGAGAACTTTCTCATGACCCGTTCCGCCATGACTTGTCGAGCCAGTTCGTGCGCTGCCAACGCTTCTGTTCGTGCTTTTAATAACTGAATGAAACGTAGTTCAGCTGCAGGCACGTCACTCTTCTGATACACCACCGGTATAGCCCTAGGTTCATAGCCCATCATTAGATAGAATGGGGAATGTTTCACCGCTGAGTGCGTCCTTTGATTGTGCGCGAATTCTGCTGTGGACAGGAGTTGCCTCCACGTTTCAGGGTTGTTGGTGCAGAACATTCGAAGGTAGACCTCGACCTCTTGGTTTACCCGTTCTGTTTCTCCATCAGTCTGAGCATGAAATGCGGTACTCATCGACAGTTTGATCCCAAGGAGTTTTCCGAGCTCTTGATAGAGCTTTGATGAGAATCGAGGGTCTCAATCGGAAATAATCCTGTCCGGTAGTCCGAATCTGGTGTAGACGTTTTTCAAATACGCATCCGCTGCCCCTAATGCATCAATTGTCTTGTTGCAAGGGATTAAAATTACCCCCTTCATAAGACCATGGTCTACCACGACCATGATTGAATTGAATCCGTCCGAAGTGGGTAAGTCCGTGATAAAGTCGGTTGTGACTAGCGTAAATGGTCATGTCGCCGTGCTTTTGATTGGCGTCAGAGGCGGTGTTGTTGGATGTGTGTTGACCTTCATCTGTTGACATTTTGGGCAGCCTTCTACCCATTTCTTGATCAGCGTCGTCATTCCCGGCCACCAGTAGTCTTGTCGAATGAGTTCAATCGTTTGGTACTGTCCTGGGTGTCCGGAAGGTAATGAGTTGTGATACTGTTCGATGATTCGTTTCCGTAGATCAGCGTTCGGCGGCACATAGCAACGGTTTTTAAAGAATAGGACATTATCTTTTACTTCCCAATCAGCCAGATTGGACCTGATCGGGGGTGTTCCGTTGGTTTTCAGTGCCTTGATCGCATTGGCAACTAACTCGTCTTTCATAGTTGCTTGAATGAGGGCCGTTTGCATTTCTGTGTCGATGACGTTGATAAAGACGTTCTCTGGGAGGAGTGTGATGTTCTCATTGTCGTTTTCTATTCCTCTGCCCCAATCCTCTCGTCAAGAAAGGGCATCGGACTGTATCATCTGCGATCCAGGAACGTGGAGTAATTTTAGTTCAAATTCCGATAAGAACAGACTCCACCAGGCCTGTCTTCGGTTCAGCTTCTGAGCGGTCCTGAAGTACGTCAGGTTCTTGTGATCGGACAAGATCATGATGGGGTGCGGGCTTCCTTGGAGGTAGTGTCTCCATGTTTCTAAGGCACATATGATCCCGAGGAGTTCTCGATCATAGATCTCGTAGTTCCGCTGCGTCGTATCGAGGGCATGGGAAATGTAACCACAAGGGTGCCATTCTCCATCTGTTCCTTGTTGTTGTAATACAGCGCCGGTAGCGAATTTCGAGGCGTCAGATTCGATGGTGAAGGGTCGCTCCGGGTTTGGCATCTGCAAGGTCGGTGCCTGTGCAAACTTTGCTTTTAGCGCATCAAAAGATTGTTGACATGCCGTTGTCCATTCAAATTTGACGTCTTTTCGGGTCAGGTCATTCAAGGGTCTCGCTAGTTCGGCGAATCTCCCGATGAATCTTCGATAGAAGTTTCCGAATCCTAAGAAGGATCGTACTCCTTTGACATTAGTCGGTGCCGGCCAATCTTTGATTCCTGCTAGTTTTGTCGGATCCATTAATATCTGATCCAGTTTGACGATCAAGCCGAGGAATTCGACTTCTTGTACGTCGAACTTGCACTTTTCCGGTTTCAAGTACAAGTCGTGTTCTTCGAGTCGTTGCAGAACCCTTCTAGTCCGTTCCTGATGTTCTTTGAGATCTTTTGAGAAGATGAGGATGTCGTCCATGTAAATGACTATCCATCCTTTGTCAATCATGTCCTTGAAAATCTCGTTCATCATTGCTTGGAACGTAGTGGGGGAGTTGCATAGTCCGAAGAACATCACCGTTGGTTCGAATAACCCTTTATTTGTTTTGAAGGCTGCTTTCCATTGGTCGCCTTCTTTAATCCGAATGTTGTGGTATCCCCATCTAATGTCAAGTTTCGTGAATCATTGCGCTCCTTTGAGTTTGTCGAAAAGGTCGCTAACTAGTGGAAGAGGGTAAGTGTTCTTAACCGTTCCATTGTTCAGGTAGCAATAATCTTGACATGGTCGGAGGGTTTCTGAGTCCTTCTTTGCGACGAAGAAAAAGGGGGAGGCCATTGGGGATTTCGACGGGCAGATGTAGCCTTTCTTGAGATTTTCCTCGAGAAAGTTGTCCATCTTGGTTTGTTCGATGGGTGACAGTGGGTAGACTTTGCAGTCTTTCGGTATAAAATTGTCTTTCAGATCGATGGCATGGTCCCATGGTTTGGATTCAGGGAATCGTTCAGAAGCGGCTTTCTCGAAGACCCGTTTGTAGTCCCAATAATGTTCTGGTAGTAGATCATCGAGAGTTTTGGCTTTTTCCGGGTTATCTGTTTGATTGTTGTGAGTGAGTTTCTGTGAAATGGAAGTCTTTGCTCTTATCCAAATCCCTTGTCCAAAGCAAAACCGTGGGGTAGTCAATGAAGAGACGATCTTTGATATCCTAGTCGTTTTTCTGAAGTAGGAGTATCTTGGTGTTTCGTATTCTTTGGTGAGGGGTGGTTCGGTGACATTGTTGGGATCGAAGATTCCTAAGACCGGCTCTCCTTTGACATATGCAATAATGAGGTCTTCGTTTTTGGGTTGAGTTTCGTCTCGGAGTGGGATGTCTTCTTTAGGAGGGTTCGGGTTTTGTTCCATGATCGGTTTTTCTTCCGGTTCAGGGGTGATAGAGGAAGTGATGACGTTTTCCTCTTCTTGTGCTTTATCTGTGATCTGTTGTCCGAATGCCGTTTTGCCCATCATTTCCCTGGTTTTGGCCACAATCTTTCTAATACGAGTGAGTCGTTCTTCAGGGAAGGTGAGGGTACCCTTCTTCCAATCGATGTGAGGGTTCTCTTTCTGGAGCCAGGGTAGTCCGAGGATTACTGATTCCTTTCCTAGACCCGTTACCAAATACTTCCCCTTTGTCTGCGTATCTCTGACGGTTAATCGGGTCGTGGTGGAGTGGGTCGTGCCTTCTCTGTTCAGGGTGCCGTCGGCATTCCAGGTTTTGATCGGTTTTGATAGGGGTGTCATTCGTAGTCCGCGGCTGCGCGTGAAGTCTCGATCAATAAATGTTTCTGCAGCTCCTGAGTCGAGGAGCGCTTCTGTTTCGACGATTCCGGTTTCCGTTCCTAGTTTGACAGGGATGCGCATAGATTGTTTTCCCATATTAGCTACTAGTACAGAGGAAACCGATAACTCAGCGGGTTCTGACGTCGTTCCAGTCCGCTTCTTTAAAAACCCTTGTCTTCAAGGATGGTGAGGGCCTTCTCCCTCTCTTCTTTGTCTAACTCTGCCATCATGGAGCGGAGATTCTTGTAGACCCCTTCGCCAGTCTTCTTCTGCCAGGGTTTCGGAGCGGACGTGGTGGCGACGGTCCCGTCTTTTCTGTGATCTCCGGAGCGGTGTCCGGGTTTGTGACAGATGAAGCATAACCCCTTTCTCATGTGTTCCATATGCTCGGAGTTGGATAGGCGGTTGAGATCAAAGCTGGGTTCGCGTTTGATGGTGGTGGAAGGTGCGGGGTAGGCGGCGTGTAACTTTCCCGTGATAGTGCGTGCTCTCTTCCACTGTCCATCGTACTTTGCGGCGGCTTTCATCATGTTTTCGAGGGTGACTGGGACTGTCTCCATGTTGTAGATTTTCTCTACGAGCTTGGGGTTCAGTCCATCAATGAAATATTCGATGAGGGAAATATCTTCGTTTATCCCAGCCCTCCCTTTCAAGATTCTAAACTGTGAGATGTAGTCTTCGATATCTCCAGTCTGTTTCAGGGTCTTGAGCCCGTGGCGTGCGTCTCCGGCGTCGTCGATTGGTGAGAACGCATTTTTGATTTCTGTTTTAAAGGCTTCCCAGGTCCCCCATGGGGTGGTCTGTTCTCCCTTCGCTTCTGCCCATCCTGCTGCAGTTCCTCCATTCATAAAGGAGAGGGCAAAGATAATTTTCTTGTTGTCGGTGTCATAAACGTCGGGGTTCGCCCTCAAATAGAGTGAGACTTGCAAGAGGAACTTGCCGGTTTTTGTTCGCTCTCCGTGGAAGTCTGTGGGCGCGCGAAGCTTAATTTCTTTAGAGTTCTGTGCGGCCATGTCGATAAATGGGTCAGGGTGTTCTTCGTCGAGATCCAGTTCTGAGTCGGATGATTTGAATTCTTCGTTCTCGAGATAACGAGAAGGTTCAGTGGCGGTTCTCTGGCTAAACCAGCGTTCTGTGGGTTCAGAGTAACGTACTAATTGTCCCTTGTGTCGATGCCACAAGGAGTCAGGTTCAGGGGTGGCACCACGAGGTGGGCGGTCAGGGGTTTGTCGGTTTGATCGTCGAGATAAAGCGTCTGCTCTTGAGGAAGAGGACGTTGTGGATCAGCTTGACCTTTTGTTAAGGCAGAGCCTTAACTACTAAGTACAAGTTATCAAGTTCGTTAACAACGAGGCTTTCGTCGCTAAGTTCAATCACGCTAAGACGGAGGCTTTCCGCTTAGGTCGAGTTCGTCAATGAGCAGTTAAGGTAGAATTGCCTAGGTCAAGCTAAGGAGCCTTGACCGTAAACTACTACAGTTTATATAACTACAGGTATCTAGCTAATCGTCTAATAGTATGTGAACACGTACTACTTGCTGCGCACACAGCGATATAGCTGTTATACTACGGAAGGCTATGTCTACTGTACAGTAAGCGGCTGCACTTGTTGCTGTGCTACAAACAAAGGTATCTAATGGGCGCTGCCCATTGAGTCAGTATCTGCTAAGTACCGGAAAGGAAACGGAGTAAAGAGAATGAGCATAAGGGAAATTGTAACACCGATACTTCATGACGTCAAAGAAGTTGAACCGGAGGCAAGCGCGGTGGGCGCTCTATTTATCCAGATTCAATTTCGAGCTGGTCAACAAACCTGGCACGGCAATGGGAAAGGCCGACGCCCTGTCCAGGAGGCCAGATTTCAAGAGAGATGGGGAGCACGACAATGAAGACATGACATTGCTTAAGCCGGAATTCTTTGCGATCAAGGCTACGCAACACGGTCATCTATTGATCGAGGGCTCCGAAGAGAAGTTGTTGGGCAAGGTCCGGAAGGCGAAAGAATGGGACGAGTCGGTGGTGAAGGCTGTGGAGGAGTTGAAGAGGTTGCCAACGAAATGGCTAAGGACAGAGGAATGGAGCGAAGAACAGGGGTTGGTGCTGTTCAGGGGAAAAGTGTACATACCAAGGGAGGTACAGTTGAGACGCGAGATCGTGAAGTTACATCACGACTCGGCAATCGCAGGGCATCCAGGGCGGTGGAAAACCTTGGAGTTGGTGGCCCGTAATTATTGGTGGCCGAACATGACAAAGTTCGTGTTCGATTATGTAGACGGCTGTGACAAATGCCAGCGGTACAAGAATGTGCCAAAACCTCCAGCGGGCAAGCTGAAACCGATCGACTCCCCTACGGAGCCGTGGAAAGCAATTTCCGCGGACTTCATTACGGGGCTGCCAGAGGCGCAAGGATATGACGCGCTCTTAGTGGTAGTCGACTGGGCCAAAAAGCAAATGCATGCAATTCCTACAACGGAGGAGACCAGCACGCTTGGCCTGGCTAAGTTATATCGCGATAACATGTGGCGGTACCATGGACTCCCCGACTCAATCATATCAGATAGGGGACCTCAGTTCGCAGCTGCACTGATGCGCGAATTAAACAAATTATTAAAGATACAAACAAAAACGTCTACGGCTTATCACCCGCAGACTGATGGACAGACCGAACGAGTCAATCAGGACGTTGAGCAGTACCTGAGGCTATTCGTAAATTATCGGCAAGACGACTGGCCAGAGTGGATTGCGTTGGGTGAGTTCGCCTACAACAACAGAATCCACTCGGCAATCCAGGTGTCGCCATTCTACGCTAATTATGGCTACAACCCCAGGATGGGTTTCGAACCGAGAAGGGAAGGAAAAGTCGAAGCGGCGGAGGACTTTGCAGAGCGAATGAAGGGAGGCGCACGCCGCGCTAACAAAAGCGCGAGACGAGATGAAGAGATACGCGGATCAGATACGGGGAGAAGCTCCGGCATACAAAGTAGGTGACAAGGTGTGGCTGGAGTCTGAGGACTTGCAGATGAATCACCCCTCGCGCAAATTGGCAGAAAAGCGATTGGGCCCCTTTCCCATCACGGAGATCGTATCCCAGAACGCCGTGAAACTCAAACTACCGACATCGATCAAGATCCATCCGGTGATCAATGTGTCCAGGGTCAGGCCTCACACGGCTTCAACGATCCCGGAGCAACGAGCCGAAGCACCGCCACCTGTAGAGATAGAAGGAGAGTTGGAGTACCATGTGGAAGAGGTACTGGATTCGAGGCTGCACTGCAACCAGCTGCAGTACTTGGTGAAATGGCAAGGGTATACCGAGGAAAACAACACCTGGGAGCCCGCCGCAAACCTTGAACACACAGCGGATGCTATCGCGGCATTCCACCGAGCACACCCCGCCGCCCCGCGTCAACTTAGGTCATTGGCGCACTTTCAATTCCGCCTGTACGAAAACTTCACAGAGACTCTGGAAGGCCTTGTGTCTCATCTGGAATCCGAGCCCTAAAGAGGGGGTGATGTCAAGAGTACGATTTTCCGTTATCTTTTCAAGGACATTTAAAACTATTTAGTTACGCATTTCTCTTTATTTACATTTGTTGTAGTTATTATAGAGTTAGCGGACACAAGGCAAACACATGGCGTCCGAGCATCACGCACGCCGCATGATTCAAGCATGGTCATTACGCCTCATGTAGCCCATGCTGTTGTCTCATGGTTAACTCATGTATTGTAGTATTTAAGTTGTTAATATTACGCCTAGAGACTCTAATCGAGTTCTCTTAGGTTTACCCACATTCCTGTGCGGCTGCCTTAAGACTATTTGATTGTTCTTTTCCTTTGTTCGACTGTGAGAGCCAGCGCGACCCTTAGTGGTTTGTGTTGTCCTAACACCCAATAAAAACTGGAACACCATTTACAACAATGATATGTTTTGTAACTTTATGAGAATGGTCAATGGCTACAATTCTCCCTGTCAGCATTGAGGTATGTTGATTGATCTGTGGCAAGTGCAGTTCAATATATGAGTCATATATATCTCTGAACCAATGGGAACTTGGAATATAGCCAGCATACCCCAATGGATCATTGAATGCAGAAAAGGCTTGAAATGTAGAGTTACTCCAGGGTGAATTAATTCTCATTGCATCAATCATTTCCAGATATTGTATTTGCAAGAGATCAAACTGGTGCAAATGCTGAACATGTACAATGTTAGCAAATTGCTGTGCCCTAAGTCCCTTATGAAATAGGGAATGCTGCAAAGACAAAAGAGGTGTATGGATTGCACTTCTGTGAGTCAAGGTGATTGGAAATTCAGCTGCCAAGGCTTTGGGAAGAGAACTGATTATACAAGCATCCCAACTCATAAAGTATACAGTCTTTTTTCCAGATTTCTCATTAAGACACTTTGAACACTTGTATCGTGCACCAATCATCCAAAAACAACTATCAAGATCAATGCAGCGACAGGGACGTTTACAGATGGTATTGCAAATAAGAAATGATTGGCAGGTTTTGAAGTTGGGGCACTTGATTCTAACCAAGTCTAATGGATCCCATTAGAACCATCTGGGATTGTAAACAGCCTCTGGGCCAAGGGTTTTGGCTTGCAGCATATTAAACCATCCAGCTTTCTGTGGCAGCCAAAAGTTTTTGACCTGAGCATAGAATGTATGCTTGTTAAGAACTGATCCTAAGGCGTGGGAAATCGGCGGAGTCCGGCGGAGTTCCGATGTACGACGAGGACTTGGCTTCAACCTTTAAGAGGTTGCGCCCTTCTCTACGCTCGGTGTCCAATTTGCAAGGAACTGAAAAGTCCGGAAGTCCGTGCGGAAGTCCGAGGTAAGGAAAAAGTGCAAAAGCGGAGTTCCGATTAGGAAGTCCGAAGTAAGGGACAGGAATGAAGCAGAGGTCCGGAGGTCCGAAGATTAAGATAGAAGTTCGAGGTCTTAAAGTTGACAAATGATAAGTTGATAACAACTAATATTTGAACTGAAGAATACAAAGTATGTAAAGTAGTTTTATACTAAGGCTGGTACTCGGTGTAGCTGCGGCGGAGTTTTGCGGAGTTCCAAGTACAAATTTCGTGATGATATCTATGATGAAGAACAGACTTGAGTAAACTACGGAAGATGTGATGTAAGTAAAACAGGAGAGATAATTTGAAATGAGGAATTTGAAATACTCGGAGTTCCTACGGAGTTCCGTCGGAGTTCTGAGGCAGAGTTCCGAGGGGTGCTTGCATGGGATATGACAATGCTTTCCATTAACCTGTTTGCTAACAAGTTCCAGTTTCTCTTCCAACAACTTAGAGAACCAATCTGGATAGTCTTTGCAACTACTGTTGCCAGAGAATTCATCATTGTCTTGGTCTCCATCATGATCATCATTGCCTTCATCCTCATCATTTGAATTTTCTAGATTCTCTATTCCAATCTCATCAGTGTCACCATTGTCTGTAACTACTGCATCTTCCTCTTGTTCAGCAACAATAACTCTGACTGGTGGCCCAGGAGCATTATCTGCCACAGGTTCAGATGCAGTAGTCTGTAATTGAATCTGAATTCCATCTGGCTTATTCTGTAGCCACTGTGATACAGATGTAAAGGTTGGACCATGGGGGGCAGATGGATCTCTCAAAGGAGGAAGAGGATGCTGCCTTGATCCACTACTGCCACTTGGCCCAGAATGTTCTGCAGCTGGCCTTCCTACAGATCTCTTTGGCAGTGAAGAGTCAGGAAGTGGTCTAGTTCTGGGTCTGCCACCCTTGCCAAGTCCATACACAAACACTAGGAGGTTATGTGAAGATGGTGTAGGACCAGACTGGTCTAGGGCAGACCCCATACTGCTCATATCAATATCAGGAGACACTAGGAGCATGCCAGTAGCTGGACTACTATCAGTATTGTGAAACACAGCCTGATCTTGACTTAAATAATTATCTGAGACACCCTGTGCTGCATCAGAAGGGCCCTGGAGGGCAAGGGAGTTAATGTCAGAGCCAATAGTAGAATCAAAGATCATTGGATCAGGTGGAGTAGCAGTAGGTTCCAAACTAGGTGACAATATCACCTCTGGAACACTTACTGGAGTTTCACCATAAGGAGGAAGAAGAAGTGGAGAAGGAAAAGAAGGAGGAGCCTCAGGGGAAGATATTCCAGCTCTGGAAAGGCAGAGAATGTCACCCGCCATTTCCAGAAATTATATACCATGTACTCACCTCTCAGCAACATGTCCATCCAATAAATTGATCTCATGCTGTGACAAGTTCTGAAAGTCAATGCCCACAAATGGAATGTTATCATATTCTAAATATTGAAAGTCAGTCATCAGTGACACATTTCACCTTACTTTGAAGGAGCCTCATAGAATTTCTTACCATCCATGTCAAAAACTTGGAATTGGCAAATAAAGAGCTGCAGTTACAGCCTTATCAGATGTGATCCTGAGGAGGGATGCCCATTTGAATGAGGTTAACATCAATAATATCTTGTAACACATATATGTATACCTTTATCTGTCAATCAGACCTTGGGAACTGGCAGAAGAAGTCTCAGAACACAGTTGATTGTAACAGAGATGACTAGTGATGACTGTGGGACACTATTGACATAACAGGAGGTAGGAAAGGTTATGTAAGGTAGCAGCTGCTACCAGGTGCAAACACCATCACAGCCCCCATTTTCTTGAGCTTAGGCATTATACATGATGCATTATGCATTTTGTTGGGATAGATTTGGCTGGTGGCTAAATATAGATACTAAAAATTGAATTGTACTGACAAATGCAAAATCCAATTCCGAGGAATTGAGCTTTTGCACTTTCCACTCAATTCCTCATGCACAGATTTGGTCACTTGAAGTGCCAAGTAACATTTTTGTCATGTGATCCAGTTGAATGTGCCTGAGTACCGTGCACCATGTGTATCAGGATTGATTTCCAAATCAGATTCCAACTGCTTATTCGGGTTATTATTCGGCTAAGCTTACAAGTGGTCATTTTACTGTATTACATAAGTAATACTCAGTAACAGTTCCATGTTAACCGTTTTTGGCAACATTGCAGTGGTGATTCAACGTTGCTGTGTCACATCACGCTCATCATCCCCGATGACGAGCACACTGTTCCACTCATTCTGGACCATTTCCCTTTGCATTTTTTGTAGATAACACCTGAATATGTAATATCACAGTATATAGGGTTTCCTTGTGTTAGAGAATGCCCAGTCAGCAGTAGTCATAGAACATGCCAGAGAAAGTTGAATCAGGTGATACAAAAAAGGCAATAACTCAGAAATGACCCGACAGCAAAATTAATTGGACAGCAAAATTAATTGGACAGTGGCTGTGGATACTATCCCATAGAACAAAAAGAGACGAAGGGAATCCATAGGAAGGCAGGTGAGGTACAACCAAAACAAGCTGGTTGATCAAATGGGTTATGTGGTCATGTACATCATGTATTCCCATTATCAACAAGAGCACCATGCCTCCATTTCTCAATGGATTACCTTTGGTCCTTTTGCTTCTTGTGGAATCAACTTGCCTCTATCCACTCCTGCTCTCTGATTACGAGCACGCTGTGTCGTTCTTGGGCTATTCTCAAACTATTGCCTTTTTTGGAACATCTAATTCAACTTTATCTCTGGCATGTTCTACAGGCTCAACTGCTGACTGGACATTCTCTAATGCAAACGAACCCTATCTACTGTAATATTACATCCTGATCTAGACACCACACCAAGAAATTACAGCACTGTAGGTATTGGGTGAGTGACTGTATCCTATCTCAACATATTGACTCTCTACTACTCTTCTATAGACTCACATACCATTGTGAGGTATGAATAATATATTGCTTTATCTTATCTGTCTATTCTGTTACTGATGACCTGTGTTAGCTGGAATAGAGTGACAAGGAGAATAGGTGAGTATGTCAAGTCCCTACCTTCTAGGACAATGTATTGACTTTCAGGATTGTACCTATGGTAACTTTGAGGGTAAATATGAACTGGGAATATGATTTGAATGATACTTGATCTATGGTGAGTAAAGTTCACTTCTGTTGGGGGAATTCATGCCCTGGTGAGCCAGCAACTTCCCCCCCTGCTTTATAATAGACCCAGGGATCCAAGAAAGTGAACATTTTGGCCCCACAGATCACACAGGATAGCCAAAGCTCCTCCTGACTCTATATCTTTATTTTTGTCTATGCTGACTACTACAGGGCTTCCATGGGGTCTCTCCTATTGTTTAATAAGGCTATTACATCCTATTTACATACACAATCTGTAAGGGAAAGCCCCAGGAATGTAGGTAAGTGATAGCCTCTCCCCCATCCCCATGCAGTGCATTGAAACACAAACCTTGGCTTCCAGCTCTCAAAAGTTCATTCCCTACTCCTAAGTTCATTTCTCCACCTCACACAGACATTCATTTGGTTTCAGAGGATGCAAAAACTCAGCACTAGGAAAGTATGGTCCTCACACCTCTCTCACTTCTCCCTATTTATCCTCCATCCTGCTCATGTGGAACCATCCCCTGCAATGTATATAGCTACTTATATGATTGTCTAGCCCTGTACATATAGTAGAACCCCTCAATGAAAAGAAGAGATCCTCCTCCTCCTTTATCAAGGGAGAATGCTTACCACAGACCTGAATATAGGAGTAAGAGTGGAAATGACTGTTTATTCCAGTAACACTATAACGTATTTCAAGTGTTATCTACAAAAAATGTGAAGGGAAATGGTCCAGAATGAGTGGAACAGTGTGCTCGTCATCGGGGATGATGAGCGCGACGTGACACAGCAGCGTTGAATCACCGCCGCAACGTTGCCAAAAACGGTTAACAAGGAACTGTTACTGAGTATTACTTATGTAATACAGTAAAATGACCACTTGTAAGCTTAGCCGAATAATAACCCGAATAAGCAGTTGAAATCTGATTTGGAAATCAATCCTGATACACATGGTGCACGGTACTGAGTCAAATAGGAAAAAGTGGCTGTGCCATCTTAGGTGTGCATGTGCAGAGACGAGATCTTTCCATCAGATCCGGATCAAGATGACGTGCGAAGGTATAAAAAATTGCGACTCCGAAAATATTACTGTCCCGGAGAGACTTGAACTCTCGATCTTCCGATTGAGAGAATTAACAGTCGGACGCCGTAACCAACTAAGCCACGGGACACCTAGATGTGTGTAGGTTATTTAAAATATAATACAACTCGGAGTACCAATGTAGCAATGAATAGTTTTCACCGTTCGGCGTTGGAAGCACATTGTGCTCAGGCTAACTTAAAATCGAACTTTAACGACAGCACTTCTAATTTTTTAGTAATACATACATGTAGAGGACATTCTATAAACTTTATTCGTAGTATTCGATCACTATGTGCTTGTCTGTGGCGTGCGTCAATACTCCGCCATAGGCGGACAATTGTGGATTCCCATCGTAATCCCTATAGCTATCGACATCTTTACTCAATTCAGAAACACGGAGCGATCGTTCCTGCATATATCACGCATGAGGATGCGGAGCACAGGAAATCGGTGAATCGTCTTGTCCTCACCTTTTTGAATATCTTCCGTCTCTTCTTTTCTTTATATACACCGGCATTGCTGACTGGGCAGCCGGAAAGATGCTCTCCTAGACGAAGGAATCCATGCTCGTATCTCCTGCGTTGGAAGTCGCCCCCGGGCCAAAGGTGGTGGTAAACAATCATATGGCCTGCGTACGATATTCTAGCATCAGAGCGATCCCACCAGAATTTTGGACTGAAGGGGAGACGCGGTTGACAAGCTTGATGATGGCAAGAGGGCTCAGAGGGCGACAGGTGATATTTACGAATAACGACTGTGTGCCGCCCATTTAAGAAGGCATCCGTCGACAACCATATGATATAGAGACCTTCCCGGAGAGGAGATGCATGTGCCGAGAGATGATGACTATAGCATTTAGATCCGCCGGCAGAGACAGTATCAGAAATGAGCGCTAGACTATCGTCAAATTCACAAAAGTTAAGGCTATTGTTGACAGACTTGATGGGCGTCTCCAACAGCAGATCGGCGTTCCAAACACGAATCTTCACGTACGAGCAATTCAGTTCGTCGAGTTCTGATATGATGATATGCCCAGCGATGAGCTCGATTTGACATCGGGGCTGAATTTTTGGAAAAAAAGTAAGACCGTGAGACTGAGGGAGGTATAGAAAGCGCACTGAAGGCGATTCAAACCAACGATGGGTTAGTGTCGAGAGCTTGAGAAGAAGAATGCCGGCTGGATGGTCACCCACTTCAATGACCACAAAGTCCCCGGAAAGTTTTGAAAAGCAAATGCGATGGCATAATGAAAGTGAGGGATCATGGTCATAAGAAACCGAGGCGAATGAATATAACGGTCCACCAAAAAGGGGCAGACAAACCACCCGAATGAAATGAGCGCTACCATTTCCGGTGAGTCAGCTGGCGCCAAGAAAGGCTGAGGCATGGGAAAAGCTTACCAGCAGAACGTGTTAACCAATCTAGTAAAACGGGCTACGATTGTCACGGCTTGTCCTCCTTCAACCATTTCTGTAGCAGGAACTTGCACCAGTGGACAGTCCGGTGTGCCGCTGTATTCCCAAACAATACAGTCCTCAGCGATGCTCCAGCATCGGAGCACTCCAGAAACGAAAAACAGCACAAATTGGCCTCCGGGGAGCAGTTTCACCAACTCTGCTTTACACTCGGCGGGGTGCTGATCAATCTGGGGGTTCAGCACAATTTTATGTGCGATAGTGGGCCCTCTAGGATCGGACCATGATGCTGACCATGAACGAGGTCCGTGAGCGGTGCGTTTTGCGAGATCAATGAGGGCGGGTGTAGAGAATTGCGGGAGATTTTGCCGGGGTAGAAGATCCAAAAAATTGCGAGCGTAGAGATTGGAAAGGAGGGCGAGCCAGACTGACTTGGAGAACGCGAGGCCATGAAGATGTTTACAGGTCTAGTGGACGTTTGTCAGGTACGCCATCACGAATGATTCCAAAGAGTGGAAACATACTAGGCTTACGGAAAGGACTGTTTCAATGTCAGATATGCACAGGATGTGGATGAAAACGTCGTCCAGAAGACATAGTGGAAAGCAATTGGTATGAGGGGCCTTGTGTGGGAACTTGAAGATCTTCAACCGGCTTAGGGAGGTTTTGATGCGGTTTCGAAACTTTGCACTCGCTGCCATTGTTTTCATGGTCGACGCTGGGCGGAATGGCGTGGTTGTGGGTTGAGATGAAGGTGATACATGGGTTGAGCGATAACGAGGAGCTTCAACTTGAGTTGATGGCTGTAATAGTGCGGACCCGCCCAGAGGTTGACATTTCCGGCGCGCAAGGCACCGATCAATCGATCACAAGATATGTACATATGTGATTACAGTAAGTACATACTTATTGCCATAGAAACATTCACGCCGTATGGTATTGCCATAGTACTCTCAATACAAACATTCTCTAGAATACACGCCGTATGGTATAATGTATTGCCCAACACTGTCACCGTTGCACTCGCTTCTCGTACCTCCCGTCTCGGTCATCGTTCCATCCTCGTTGCCGATGATCCCACCGCCGGTCTCTCCCGCGATGTGCTTCTTCCACCTCCCTCCTATTGAACACATCCGCGTACCCACCGTCATCGTCACCGTGCACCGTGCTCGGTGTCATGTTGCCTTGCATTTCTCGCTTCTTTCGCCGAATTAGCGCTAACGCACGTTCGCGCTCAGATGATTCACGAGTTAGACGTTCAGCTATTTCCGGTGGCGCGCTGGCTGGTGGTGGCCGACCCCGAAAGCCGTTACAGGATGTGGATGAGGCTGCAGAAGATTGGGAGGCAAGTTGGCGGGTTATGGAAGTTAGAGGGTCGTGTATGGATTTCCGTGCAGTGTCTCGGTTTCTATGAATACAAACATGAGATAATTATGCAAGATTGTCGACGAAAGAAGGGTTACCTCCGTTCGTCGGGTTCTTCTTCATAGTTCTGGGAGTCTTTACATTTCTCTGAGTACCATGGGTTGAGGTCCTTGGTGGACGGGCCTAGCGGGACACCTTTGTCCGTTTCAGAAGGCTCTGCCTTCTTAGTGGCTTTGACGGCGGCGGTAATAGCGTTCTGTCAGTAGCAGTTCAGCACCACTCGAAAGAATGATACAAATCAGAGGTACCTGTTCTAAATCCTCGAAGAAATTGATATGACCACCAGTTGTGGGCAGCACCGCGGCCTGCATCGAACCAGCCGCAATGATTTTATCCAGATCCTCATCTTTCCGTTTCTTTTTCGGTTTGTCAGAGGCACCAGCACGATCTCTCAAAAGGTCTATCCGTGCTTCAGAGTCCTACAGTTGGGATCAGAATGTTCATTATTGGAAAGAGATTCAGAAACGTACTGCTAGCTGCATCCTGCCCTCTTCCTGTGCTTCCTTCTGCCGAGCTTCCTCTTCATCTCTCCGCACCTTTTCGATATTATCCCGTCGGTATGGGTGATAGGACTTGTGATGCGCAATATTAAGCTTCCCCATCCTGCAACTTGAAGTTGGATTCAGGAATCGTGGGAAAGTCGGCGAATCGTTCTTGCTCTCCAACAACTTGCAAAACGCCTATTACATGGCGACCCAAAAGGCAATTAACCCGAGGAGGCTGGTAGGAATTCAGTCAGAGCGCATTACGCATGTGTCTAGCACCGATTTTCCTGGACATTACCCTGGCGAGGATCATTCCTGGAATCTGGCAAAGTTCCGAGAGGTGCGTCACTAAAATCACCTTCCAAGCCGGTAATTGATCGAATCATCCGTATGGAAGGGCAGAACTTGAAGGTCAAGGTCCAGCGGCTCTCGCAGCGCTCAATCGAATTTGACCTTGTAGGTGTAGATACGTCCATTGCAAACGCGTTTCGGCGTATCATCATGGCTGAGGTTTGCTTAATTTGTGTTGTTTATACTCTCGACTAACGGAATTTTCGCTCTCACTACAAGGTTCCAACGGTGTGTATAGAATATGTGTATGTGTGGGACAATACGAGTGTCATAGTGGATGAGGTTCTTTCACACCGAGTGGGGCTTATCCCGCTCAATGTAGACCCGGCATTGATGGAGATGAGGGACAGTATGTTCCTTCGACCTTTCTTCAACCGCCTCTCGTTTGTTGATGTATTTTTAAGGCTCAAACCAATCGACAGATCGCAACACTATCGTCTTCACTCTCAAATTGCACTGTGAGCGTAACAAGGCAGCACCGGTCGACAGCACAGACCCGAACGAATTGTATATCAATCACGAGCTTCTCTCCTCACATTTAGTATGGAAGCCGGCTGGCGAGCAGGCGGAGGTGTTCGCCGCCAATGCGCCTGCACCGACTAACCTAAACATTGTGCTGGCGAAGCTCCGCCCTGGTCAGGACATTGACATGGAGATGCATGCCATCAAAGGCGTCGGGAAGGACCACGCGAAGTTCTGCCCCGTAGGCATGTCAAAATCTACTTTGTTTTCGAACGATTGAGCCTGACCCAGTCATCCTAGCAACGGCTTCGTACCGCTTCCTCCCGCACATTATCATCAAGCAGCCAATCCCACCTCACCTCGCAGAAAAATTCCAACAGTGCTTCTCGCCAGGCGTCATCCGCATCAACCCGCGCTCGAAGGCGGTTAGCGTGGATGAGAAGAATGTGCGTAAGGATACCGTGAGCAGAGAGGTTCTCCGGCACCCCGAGTTCGCAGGCATGGTTGAGTTGAGCCGAGTTAGGGATCATTTTTTATGTGAGTGTCTTCAACGTATAGCCCATGTTTTTTTTGTTGATTGTTGATTGTGTGTGGTTAGTCAGCGTGGAATCGGAGAGCATGTACGCGCCTGAACGGCTGCTTCTTGAGGCGATCAAGGTCATGCGAGAGAAATTGGCAGTGATGAAGAAGGCTGCGGAAGCCCTTCTTATCCAGGATGGCGTGGTTGGCGGTGGTGCAGGTGTTCCGATGGATATATGATTCTGTTGTTGCTTATTCTAGGTGCTCTAAACTTGTGGTGCCTAAGCCTAACAAATTTCATTTCATAACAAGCTTATGAAATATGCCTCTGGCACTCTGCTTGTTTTGTTCCCCAAGCATGTGTCCCAGCCCACCTGGGCACAGCCCTGGCTTTTTTTTTTTTTGTTCAACAATATTTAACGTGGTGCATGGGCGCAGTCCATGGCTATCTACAACAATGAGATAATGGGTATATGATGTAAGTTGGAGGGGAAACTACAGCCCTGATAATGAACAGAGGTGTGTGAAGGCCAGTGTGCTGCCTGCTAAGGCCATGTGCAAGGCCAGACTACAGGCTGAGGGTGCTCAGGTGCCTCCCCAAACCAGCTTGCCAGCACTCCCAACAGTGCATACTAACTCACCCTCACTCCTACCCCCACAGCCCCTTGCATGGCTCCTATTAATCATGTGCACCCACTGACACGTCGGCCAGGAATGAGGATTACAGGCCTTCCCGCAGGTCAACCAACCCACCAGTCATAAGACCCAGTGGGGTCCAGAGCCCCCTGGTTGCCTGAGTACAGCCCCACCCCACTTAGCCACCCCATGTATGGGACGGTACCCACCCACAAGGCGGGCCCCCCAGCCTTGCCAGCGGTGAACACAAGGTTCAGCATTACTGACAAGGAGCGATGCAGGCTTGGAAGCCAAGGCATGCATTCAGCAGGCCGCTAGGTGCACCAAGCCACCAGATGGGGGTCATATGCCCTGCACATGTCCCTCATCCTGGGTCCCACCCCTCAGGGGGGGGCAAAGGCAAACACCCATGGGTTCGCCTCAAGAAGTTCAATAAGGCCCATGATCCAACACGGGCCCTGCCAGTGTTTCTTGCATGATGTGTGGGCACATGTGAAGAAGGTGATCCTGGTCCTGGAAGGGCCTGGGTGGGCACATACAGTGAGTGTCTTCACTGGGAAAAAAGTGGTCGCGATAACTCCCAATGGGGGCATGTGCCATGATGCACCAGCAAAGCCAGGCCATCAACCTGCAATCATGTGCAGTCTCTTTGAGCCAAGGCCAGTGCCCAGAAGCATGGGCATCATGGGGGATTTGTGCTGGGCCCACAGGTCCAAGAAATTCCACCCTCTATACTTGGGGTCCGCAAAGTGGGCCAACCAGTCTTTTTCTGCTGCCTCCATGAAGGAGGCAAGCAACCAGTTGCGAGTGGTCTGGGGGGAGATCCCCAGGGCCAGTCAAAGCGACATTGCAGCATTGTGGGCTTGTTTGTGGATCACCCACTCTGCTTTGGAGGGGACAAACCAGAAGTGGATGCTGTGGTCCTGGTCCAGCTCGAACCACAGATGCAGAAGACGGCACACCTGTAAGGCATACCGTTGGCCTCCCACAGGGGAGCAGTCCACCCATGCATCAATGAGTGCGAGTGAGTCAGAGAATATCACCACCTTCTTGCATCCAGCAGCCACAGCCGCAAACACTCCAAGGTGGAGGGCTTTGTGTTCCACATCGGTCACAGCAGTGTGACCAGCAAAGGCAGTGACACAGCGGATCTCCTGGTCTCTATGGAAGACTAGGGTGGCCACTGAGGCCTGGTGTGCTGTTTTCAGGACCGACCCATCACAGCTCACAATGAGGCAGTCCAGGTCCATCCTGGCCTCAGCCAAAATGCAGTCCAGACAGCCGATGTACTCCTTACATTCATCTGTCCATTTTGGGGGTGGGTGGTGGGGTGTGATTCTGTCCAAGAACAAGTCCACAAGGCAGTTGCCAGGCTAGCTTTTGGGGCCAAATGCCTCAAATGCCTCCCCAGCTTGGGTACAGATGGTGACCACATTTGCTGTGGGGGATACAATCTTCTGCCAGAGAGCAGGTGAAAGTGCCTGGAGCCCCAGCAGGTGCTGGGGGGCATCTTCCACAAGGTCCCCCTCCAGGATAGCCTGGATGGGGTGAGTGCACATCAAAGTAGCCATCCGAAGACAGCTCTTATTGGCCAGGTGGCGCAGCAGCAGTGGCATAGACAAGAGGGCTGTGAGACATTCCATTGCCCCCAAGGGGGTAGTACAGAAGCAGCCTGTGATCCAGCAGGCAGCAGAGTGCTGCATCTGGGACAGGGCTTTAACTATGCCTTTGGTACAAGTACCACAGCAGAACTATAATTGCAGTCCATACATCACCACAGGGATGATGCAGGACCAGTACAGGAGGCATTTATTCACTGGGGAGAGCCCCCTCGACGAATTGCCCAGCATGCACATGGCACTCACAGTGCAGTACTTTACTGTCCCCCACAAGATCTGAGCAGATCTGAGCGGTTCCGACCAGTTCTGACTGGAGTCTGAGTGGTTCCAACCAGAGTCCAAGCAGATCCGAGTGGAGTTCAAGCAGATCCGAGTGAATCCAAGTGGAATCTGAGCAGATCCAAGCAGAGTCGGAGTGGATCTGAGTGGAGTCTAAGCAGATTCTGACCAGTTTTTATATCAACATCAAAAATGAAACCCCCCTATCTCACTACAAGGCAAAGGGATGGGTTATTAGGGAATGACTTAGTAAGCAACTCACAATTGAACCAAATAGCATAGCAAAATATCAATATTACTACTATTTATTACCCATTTACATAAGACTACAAAATAAAAAGCCCACCCCATCACTCAATTGAGCAATGGAGGGTATAAAATATGAAACATGGCCCCTGTCACACTTCAGGGAGGAGGGGGGGCCTATTTTTTTATCTACTACAATACATGATATATCCATAGTCATTTACATAGAAGACTAAAGTGGAAAAAAAAGGGGGGGCAGGACATGTCCAGTCACATTGCAGTGACCCACCCATTGCATAGCACCCTGTTCCACCCCACAAGCAATGGCTCGTGGTAGCGGTTGGGGGTGCTGGGGTGGGTGCTGGGGCTGGCTTGGCAGTGCCATCGCCCCACCTGCATTCCACCCCATGAGCAGTGGCTTGTGAGGCTGGGCCAGGTGGTGTTATTCGGGCTGCTGGGCCCTCCTGTCACGTCCCCCTCAGCTGTCCTGGCCAGCTGGTGCATCCCTTCAGCTCCCATTGTGCCCCCTCGCGTCCCAGGGATCTGGGGGCCTCCCATTGTGTCCCATCACATCCTAGAGGGGCTCCTTAGGCTTTGGGGGCCTTCTGTCACATCCCCTTGGCTGGTGGCATGACCCGGCATGTCCCACTGCTGGCAAACGTGTCCTGACATGTCCTGGGCAGGTGCCATGTGGCGGGTTGTGTGGGAGTATGTGGGAGTATGTTGTATCAAAAATGAAAGCCCCCTGCCCACCCCGTGAGCAGAGGCTTGCTGGGCTGTTTGGGGGGCTGTCCAGGGGCTGTTACAGAAAGGGGGGGGCAGCTGTTAATGATGTGGCAGTGGGGGGGGCTTACCTTGCAGGCACCCCACTCCACGGGCTTCCTGGCTCCTCCCTTGGCCCATCCTATCCCTTTCTGACTCCCTCGCGTCCCAGTTGAGTGGGGAGGAGGGGCAGCACGAGAGGTGCCCATTGTTACAGATAGAAAAGCTGAAAAAACAAATTGTTAGCTTGAAAAATAAACAAAGAAAGAAATACTTATGATAGGGGCCACAGGCCCCCACAATGGTGGAGTAGAGGAGAGGGGAAGAAAGGAGGAGGGGGGCAACGTGGGGGCAAGGGGGGCATCATTGTTGCAAGTACAAAAACTGAAAGAAAAAAGTTAGTTTAGGAATGAAAAACAAATTGATAAGTTTAAAAAAATGCTTACTATGGGGGGGCTGCAGGCCCCCATGGAGGTATAGTGAAGGAGGCAGGGAGAGGGAGGCAGGAGGGAGGCAGTGTCATGGGTGGTGGCAGTGGAAGAGGTGAGCTGGCAGTCACAACATGTGGTGACACATTGTGTTGCACAGTGACAGGTCCCAATTGGGTAGCACATGCCACTGATAAACAAAGTCACAGGACTTTGTGTGCATGGATCTGAGCAGAATCTGGTCGGAATTATTCTGCTTGGATCTGATCTGATCAGTTGGATCCAGTCAGAGAAGATCACAGCCATTTGGCAGGCTGCTCTATCAAAAATGTCCAAGCGGATCTGAGCAGAATCCGACCAATTCGGAGCAGATCTGCTTGAATCTTGTGGGGCACAGTAAAGACCTCCCCCATCCCATACTCCAGGCCCAGACATGCCACTATCTGACTTTTGTGAACTCTATGGTCTCAGCTCTAATGTCCTTGACAAATTTACTGAAAATTCTTACTGAGATGCACATGTCCTCTGCTTTGTGACATTTTCTGAACTCAAGGAGATGGGCTTCTGATTGGGAGAGATTGCAGGGCTTCATGATGCAATTGAATCATGGTCAGTGCCATGGTCTAATTGATATTTATGTTCTCCTGCAAGCTGTAATGCATACATGACATTATGGACTCATTTGTCCTTTCTATTGTGATTGTTCCTTATTGAAAAACCTGTGTATGTGGTACCAAAAGTAATCCCCATGAATGAAACATCCTTCTGCATCTGATGGCATGATAATCTCCAAGACCTTGAGCATATCATACAAAATACCATCTCCCTGCATTGCAGCATAGTAGTCCTGAAAGCATCAAAGCCAATGCTTGATCTTTGAAAAGGCCTCTTCAATGGGGTTCAGATCTGGGGAATACAGTGGAAGATACTCAATACAAACACCTATTATTTCAATAGAGAGGACATGGAATTTGATTCAACTGTTCCACTCACCAAAACAATCAGCAAGCTTGAGAATTTTTGGGCCATGATGAATCTTAGCATTGTCCATCATGAGAACACTAAGTGGTCCTGGATATGCTGAGCACTTTGGGATAGTGTTTCAAGGTCTGGTCTGGTCCGGTTTTTTGACTTTTTTGGGCAATAACCAAGACCTTAACTGGTTAAAAGAATTCTCAACTTGAATGGTAACTGTAACTGGTCCCTACCAGTTCAGTTTCAGTCCACCAACTGGTTGTAATCAGTCCCCCCCTCAGTTGAGACTAGTCTTACATATACATACTATACAATAAATATTTTAATGAATAAAAAAGACCAAGCCCCCCTTGCTGAGAGGGGTGGGGGGGGTGTAGCATCATCAGTAAATAAGAAAATGGGTCACCTGAGGTTGAGGGGTGGTCCAGCATCAAGGGGGGGTCACCACAGGGGGATGGGGGAGGCAGTGCCATCAATGGGGGGTTGCCAGAGGTCAAGGGCATTGAGGGGGGAGGCAGCACCATCAAAGGGGGGTCACCAGAGGTCAAGGGGGTGTCCATCATCAAGGGGGGAAGCAGCACTGTCAAGGGGGGGTCACCAGAGGTTGAGGGCATTGAGGGGGGAGGCAGTGCTGTTGAAGGGGGGTTGCCAGTAGTCAAGGGGGGGACCAGGGGGCAGCAGAACCATTGAGGGGGGGTCACCAGAGGTCAAGGGCATTGAGGGGGTTGCCAGAGTTGGCCATGGCATTGAGGGGGCAGTGGCATTGTTAACAGTGGTGGTGGTGGTGGTGGTGGTGTGAGGGATGTGGGGAATTTGAACTTAATGGCTGGAGCTGCTAACATCATTGTGTGTTGAGTAGGGGAAAATAAATCATCCAAAAAGGATGGCAACTGTCAAAGAAAAAGAAAAAGATGCCATCCATCAAACTGTCAAAAATAGCCCTAGGAAAGATGGCCCTAGCAAACAAATAGGTGCAAACTCACTAGGGGTATATAAGTCCTCTAGATTTGGAGCTCTTGATGCCCTGGGCTTGTCCCCTCTGGCATCAAAAACAGTAAAATAGTAAAATAATTGTAGTAAATATTAATACTAAGTATATAAGACCCAAGTCTGGTTATTAGCCAGTCTTAACTGGGCCTTACCAGTTATATAGTGTACTTAAATATCTTGTAACTGTAACCATAACCACTGTGTAACCAACTGTAACCAAGACTGATGGTCTGGTTACACAGGTTACAGTCCAGTTATGGTCTCAGTCTTTTGCCAGTCCTAGTGACCAGACCTTGAAACACTACTTGGGAGCTGCAGAGATTGTGGACAGGTGAAACAGTTTGCAAAACTTGTGATGTTGGCACATAACTCACAACAGTTAGTTCCAGGAACTCAAGATGCATTGCCTTTGTCTTCCCTCAACAGCAGTGCCAGCAACAATTCCATCCAGTGTGAGTAATGCTGTCATGGAGGTGCAATGCCCACACACAAATGGCTGCCTCATTGTCACTCCCATTTCCTTTCTGGATCTGCCATACCACCTCCTGAGAGTCTTCTCATCTTCTGATGTTTCATCCAAGAAACCAAGCTCATCTGGATCATACTAAACCATTTGTCAGATGAAATCAGTTTGGCAGGCCTCATTGCATTCTTCAGCAATATGTTTAAGCTTCTTGAAACTGACAACAGCTCATTCAAGCTATTGATGAATTGTAACATAATGCATGGATACAAAACAGTTGGTCTTCAGGAGGTGAAGTAGTTCATCAAGGAAGTAGTCCAGGTTTTGGCAAACAAGATGCAACAGATACTGTACATCATCATGATCAAGTAAATGAAGTCAGCCTCAAAGACTTGTTGCTGGGTTGATTACATTGCCTGTCTCTCTCCAGAGCTTGAGAATTCAATAGAAGGTGTGCTCAGAGAATCTGCAGCAGTCTATAATATCATCAAGCTCCAGTAGGCTTTGTTCATAGAGTTGGATTGCAGCAATTTTGACATTGCAGCTGATCTTGCAGAAGCCCATGATGCTCATTGTGATCAAATTTTACCAAGATAATTTATTTTGTAATCAATAAAAAATCTTGGCTACTGCCATCCTTTGTGAAAACAGCTGTAAGCAGGCTAAGGAGGGGTGGTAAGCAAGACAAGTAAAGTAAGTACACCAGAGTTGAATCTGGCATGGTGATATGCAAAACACAATAAAATGAAAGTGGCAAGTGGATCCTCAACAATATACCACAACTATCAGCAAAACAGGGTCCCTGGTGGAGCACTTGCATCATGTGGCAGCACAGCATGAGCTGGTCAACACACTATAAGGGCAGCCTAAAATGCCACAGCCTGCATGTTAAACTTGAACCAAAATATATCACATTTGGGAGGTTGTATAAGAGACTTGGAGAAATAACTTACATTTGTTGTCTGAGTTGGTATCAACAAGACATGCCCACTCATCTTCATCATCATCAATTTTGATAACCTCTGTGGCCAGGGCAGCCTTGCAAGCACAGTTTCCCTTCATGACCATGAATTGTTTGGCCCTTTTAAGGATCTTCTCAAACCTGGAGCTCTTACATGCCAACTTTGTGTAAGAATGGGTGTTGCCACTCCATGCAGTGTTGCTGAAACCTGTCAAATGTGTAGGTTCCTTGGCAGAGGCACAATTGAAAATCCAAGGGAGGGGTATCACCTTGCCTTCAGCAGTGCAGACTATTGTGATCATTATTGTTTGAGTGAAAATCAAAAGTAGTGCCCTCTTGACCTGGCAACAGTGTCAGTAAAGTACATCAAATGTACTGTACAGTGCACCTTGGCAGCAGACAAGGCTAATCCACCAATTGTGTGAGTAGGTTTTTTATAAAGATCAGGAACTTGTTTCACTCCACCTGCCCCTTGGTCAGCAGCAATCTGCCCAACAACAATGCAGCTCACTGCAACACCCCACACTGCCATGTCACTAGCAACCCCTGCACTGCCAGGCTGCCATCAGTGTCACCATGTTACTAATGACACCCCTGTGCTGCCACATAACTAGTGTCCCCCACACCACCAGATCACTAGCAGCCCCTGTGCCACCCAGCCACCACCAGTGTCACCATGTCAAGCAGCCCCTGAACCACCAGGTTGCCACCAGCACTGCCATGTCACCACCAGCACCACAATGCACCACAAATACAATGCACCACAATGCACCACCTAACAACAACTAGGGAGTGACATGGGTAACCCATGGGTAGTTTTGAGCTTACCCATACCTGTACCTGTCACTACCCATACCTGCAACCCATGGGTTGTGAGCTATGGGTCATGTAGATATGGGTCCACATAGATGGGTTCACTCAAAAAGTATGTACTAAAAATAAATAGATATATTTAATTATGTACTTATAATTATGAATCAAACCACCCTATGAGCAGGTGCTTGTAGGCATGGGGTGGAAGGTGGGCCCAGAGAAATGAAAGAAAAAAAGAAAAAAAGAAATGGTCCAGGAGACACATGTCTGTTAGGACAACACAAACCCTAAGGCTCACGCTGGCTCTCACAGTTGAACAAGGGGGAGGAAAGGATCTTATAGTCTAAGGCAGTCGCACAGAGTTGTGGATATACCTAAGAGAACTCAATTAGAGTCTCTAGGCGTAATATTAATGACTTAAATACTACAATACATGAGTTAACCATGAGGTAACAGCATGGGCTACATGAGGCGTAATGACCATGCTTGAATCATGCAGCGTGCGTGATGCTCGGACGCCATGTGTTTACCATGTGTCCACTAACTCTATAATAAGTACAACAAATGTAAATAAAGAGAAATGCGTAACTAAATAGTTTTAAATGTCCTTGAAAAGATAACGGAAAATCGTACTCTTGACATCACCCCCTCTTTAGGGCTTGGATTCCAGACGAGACACAAGGCCTTCCAGAGTCTCTGTGAAGTTTTCGTACAGGCGGAATTGAAAATGCGCCAATGACCTAAGTCGGCGCGGGGCAGCGGGGTGTGTTGGATGGAATGCCACTATAGCATCTGCTGCGTGTTCAAGGTTTGCGGCGGGCTCCCAGGTGTTGTTTTCCTTGGTATACCCTTGCCATTTCACCAAGTACTGCAGCTGGTTGCGGCACAGCCTCGAATCCAGTACCTCTTCCACGTGGTACTCCAACTCTCCTTCTATCTCTACAGGTGGCGGTGCTTCGGCTCGTTGCTCTGGGATCGTTGAAGCCGTGTGTGGCCTGACCCTGGATACATTGATCACCGGATGGATTTTGATTGATGTCGGTAATTTGAGTTTCATGGCGTTCTGGGATACGATCTCCGTGATGGGATAGGGGCCCAAGCACTTTTCTGCCAATTTGCGTGAGGGGCGATTCGTCTGCAAGTCCTCAGACTCCAGCCACACCTTGTCACCTACTTTGTACGCCAGAGCTTCTCCCCGTATCTGATCCGCGTATCTCTTCATCTCGTCTCGCGCTTTTGTTAGCGCGGCGTGCGCCTCCTCGTGCACTCTCTTCATTCGCTCTGCGAAGTCCTCCGCCGCTTCGACTTTTCCTTCCCTTCTCGGTTCGAAACCCATCCTGGGGTTGTAGCCATAATTAGCATAGAACGGCGATACTTGAATTGCTGAGTGGATGCGGTTGTTGTAGGCGAACTCGCCCAACGCGATCCATTCTGGCCAGTCGTCCTGCCAATAATTAACAAAGAGCCTTAGGTACTGCTCAACGTCCTGGTTGACTCGTTCGGTCTGTCCGTCAGTCTGCGGGTGATAAGCCGTAGACGTTTTTGTTTGTATTTTTAATAATTTATTTAATTCGCGCATCAGCGCAGCTGCGAATTGAGGACCCCGATCAGATATGATTGAGTCTGGGAGTCCGTGGTACCGCCACACATTATCACAATATAACTTAGCCAGGCCAAGCGCGCTTGTCTCCTCCGTTGTGGGGATTGTGTGCATTTGTTTCTTCGCTCGATCGACTACCACTAAGAGCGCGTTGTATCCTTGCGCCTCTGGCAGCCCCGTAATGAAGTCCGCGGAGATTGCTTTCCACGGCTCCGTAGGGGAGTCAATCGGTCTCAGTTTGCCTGCTGGAGGTTTTGGCACATTCTTGTACCACTGGCATTTGTCGCAGCCATCTACATAGTCGAACACGAATTTTGTCATGTTCGGCCACCAATAATTACGGGCCACCAACTCCAAGGTCTTCCACTGCCCTGGATGCCCTGCGATTGCCGAGTCGTGGTGTAACTTCACGATCTCGCGTCTCAACTGTACTTCCCTTGGAACGTACACTTTTCCCCTGAACAACACCAGCCCCTGTTCCTCGCTCCATTTCTCTGTCCTTAGCCGTTTCGTCGGCAACCTCTTCAACTCCTCCACAGCTTTCACCACTGACTCGTCCCATTCTTTCGCCTTCCGCACCTTGCTCAACAGTTTCTCTTCGGAGCCCTCGATCAATAGGTGACCGTGTTGCGTAGCCTTGATTGCGAAGAACTCTGGCTTAAGCAATGTCACGTCTTCATTGTTGTGCTCCCTGTCTCTCTTGAAATCTGGCCTCCTGGACAGGGCGTCGGCCTTTCCCATGGCCGTGCCAGGTTTGTTGACCAGCTCAAAATTGAATCTTGATAAATAGAGCGCCCACCGCACTTGCCTCTGGTTCAACTTCTTTGACGTCATGAAGTATCGGAGATTGGAGTGATCCGTCCAAATCTCGATCTTATGTGTCGCACCTTCTAAATGGTGCCACCATGCTTCCAGTGCCCTAATGATGCCAAGCATCTCCCGATCATGTACGTCGTAGTTTCACTCGACGTCATTCAATGACTTGGAGATGAAGGCGCACGGCCTCTACTTTCCATCCTCCATCTTCATCAACAATACTGCCCCTGTCACTACCCCAGAAGCGTCCGCTTCGACTCGCAAGGGCTTGGAAGGATCTGCAGTAGCGAGGATCGCGTTCCGTGTGAAGAGCGCCTTGAGTCCGTCAAACGACTCCTGTTGTTCCGTCCCCCATTCCCACTTCTGGTCCTTCCTTAATAGTTTATTCATGGGTGCGGCTACCTTGGCAAAGCCTTTGGCAAAGCATCGATAGAAATTCACGAGACCCAGAAAGCGTTGAATATCTTTGACTGATCTCGGAACCGGCCACTCCTCTATCGCCTTTGTTTTTTCTCGATCCATCTTGATTCCCGAAGGGGTAATGTGCAGCCCCAGGAATTCGACTTCATTGACTTCGAATTCGCATTTCTCTGGTTTCAAAAACAGGTCATTTTCTTCTAATCTTTTCAACACCTCTTCTACAATTTTGTTATGTCCATTTTTGTCCTTTGTAAATATCAAGATATCATCTATATACACTACTACTGACCCCTGATCGATGAGGTCCTTCAGCACACCGTTCATCATGGTCTGGAACGTGGCTGGGCTGTTGCAAAGTCCGAAGTACATAACCAACGGCTCGAACGCACCCCTGTGGGTTGTGAACGCCGCTTTCCATTCATCACCTTCTTTTACTCTGACGTTATTATATCCCCATCTCAAGTCCAACTTTGTAAATACTCGGGCACTACCTACTCTGTCTATTAAGTCACCAATGAGCAGCAACAGATAATTGTTACGTATTGTCCATGCGTTTAAATATCTATAGTCCTGCACCATCCTCTTTTTTTTTGTCTTTCTTTGGGATGAAGAACACGGCCAATGTTTGTGGCGACTTGCTCTCTCTGGTGTATCCCTTTTCTAATTGGTCGTTCAAGAAGTTGTCGACTTTGCCTTGTTCTTGCGGTGACAGCCTGATGTTCTTGGCTTTCTTGGGCTCATAACCGGGTTTCAACTCGATGGCGTGATCCCACGGCTTCCACTTTGGCATGCGTTCAGACGCTTTCTTCGAGAACACCTTCATCCACCTCCAGAACCTTCGCGGAATCTTCGCCTCAATCTCCGACTCCGTCATTCGGATCTTGAGCTCCTCATCGCGTACCGGATTTGCATTCTCTTCCTGGAAAATTTCTTCCAGAATTCCATCTCTGTCTTCCATCGTTCCTCCTACTTGAATGAATGTGTCTTCGTCCTCTACTTCCTCGATCGTTGGATGGAATCTCTGTCTCTCGGCCAACTTCCGCCTGGCCCTATCCTTCTTCGCTGCTCTAATAAATACATTGCACTCCTGAGGGCAGCACGTCATTCTAACCTCTCCGGTATCCCAGTTGATGTCCGGGTTGTGCTTGCACAACCACGGGTGTCCCAGGATTACCGTTGTCTTCCCTAGATCGCACACCTCGAAGACTGCCTTTTCTTTGTGGCCCCTGAATGATACCATTAGGACGATCTCTTCAGTGATCGAGCCGCCCTGGTTCAAGGTCCCATCAATGTTGTAAACTCTGATCGGTTGATCCAGAGTTCGGGTCTTAAGTTCACTTCGGTGTACAAATTCTCTATCCACAAAAAGTCCGGTAGCCCTGCTGTCTAGTAATGCTCTGACTGTGCAGGTGTCGTGTGTATCTAAGGTGGTAATAGTAATAGGAATCATAATCTCGTTCTTTATCTTATTTGATCTTACAAAGTGTCGTACCCCCTCTTTAGGTTTTTCAGTAACAGTGTCTATTTTGGTAACTATGGGAGTACAGAGAATTAAGCACAGCTCCAGGCTGCCGAGCCGACTTGTGTTGGGCCCCCCACCGTTGTGACTAACTACCGTATTGCTATCTAAGCTAACTACTGTAGTAGTGTCCGTTTCCGTATCTGAGTCCATATTGTCAACCGAAAGTCCGTCATACTTATTCTGGGAAGTGAGCGAGGGGGGTCTCACTGGCCTCCGGCGGGAAAATCCTTCTTGGCCTTTGCGTCGGCCTCCTCGGTCAACTTCGCGGTCCAGTAGCCGCGCAAGTCCTCATAGTTCATCGCCCTGATGTCCAGGCGCGATCTGCAATCGCGGGCCATGTGCCCTGGCTTCCTACACTTGTAGCAAATGAGTGGCGGGCGTTTTGCGCTCCTGTCCACATCCATCGCATTCAGGTCGCGTACTCGAGGGGGGTTTGAATTCCCCTGAGCCTGCTGGCCCCACTGTTGTCTCGCGGGTGGTTGTTCGCCTGCCCGGTGTGGTGGTGGTGGCGCTGTATGCCCCGCCGCTGCTGTTGGTGCTGCTGATGCGGCCTTCTGTCCGAAGTGCCCTGCAAACAGCCTTTGTTCTGTCCTGGCTTGTCGCCACTGATGGTCCATCCTCATCGCCTGCACGTACCACTCGTCGATGGTGGTCGGGGGATGGTCGAGATTGTTTAGCCGCTCTCGCAACAGTGCTTTCAAGGACCGCTTGAATTCATAGATCAGCGGGGTGTCCGAGTATCCTGACTCGTGTGCCGCGATCTTAAAATTCTGGACGTGTTCGTCCGCGGTGTCGTCTCCCTGGACCATCATGGTCAACTGGAAGACCTTGGTGTCCCTAACATTGGGATCGCCGAAAGATGATTGCAGAGCTGTCATCAGTTCCTCTGCATTCACAAAGGGCGGGGCTCCGCGCATCATCTGTTTCACTGCTACCTCGTGCCACTTCGCCGCTGTGCCACCTTGGAGGTACGACAAGATCCAGATGATCTTTGCGTCCTCTGATCAAAACTCGTCAGGTTGACCGTGAGTGTACATGTACACGGCCGTCTCGAAACTGTTGAGCTCGTCCGACTTGCCGGAGAAGGGGAGGGGGGTGGCGACTTTGGGCGTGCGGAAGGACTTTCTGCCGGCCGATGTGGACTCTGCACGTTTCGCCTCATCGTCGCGCTCTTTTTCTCGTTTCTGCTCCATGAGGATCTCGAGCAGCTAGTCACGTTTGCTACGTGCCTGTGCGAGGAGTTCCTCTAGAGTTTGGACTGGGGGAGGTTTGATGGGTGCCGGTACCTCGACATTCTCGATCTCGGTCATGGGGAAGAGTGGAGGGGGGAGGAATAGGGGTGGTGTTGGGGGTGTGGATAAAAGTTGGGTGCGTGGGGAGACGGAATGTCCGGTCCAATCGCTGATGGCGGGTGAGGCGGAGCGATGGACGAGTGGAAAAGCAATAGTACCCTGGAGCGGGCGCGCGACCCTGCTGTGCTCCTTGGGATCGAAAACGGGAAGACGTCGCTTTTGGGGCAACGTGGAGAAAAGGTAAGGTCGAGGACTGTTGCGTGACGTAGAGCCGTGGTCAATCACACTACACGCGCGCTCTCAGAACAATCAGGTGGCGTCCCATGAATGTCTGTGTCGAGTGGTCCTCGGTCCGTTTGAGGGTTTGCTCAACAGGATCAACCCTGATGAACGGTTGTGCTACGACTGTTCAACAGTGCTGGCACCAGAGGAACGGGGAGGAGGGATTGGGGAAGAAGGTCTCGCAAAGCGAGCGGGGTGAGTATAAAACGTGGAACAGGGACGAGCGTACCGTCGCCTCCACTGTACCCTTAGGACGATTGTTTGTCCAAAGTAGGTGCAGATGAATGTGTACAGATAAACTCGGCCTTGAGGGGATCGGAAGTGTGAGCGGTGGAAAGTCGAAGGCGTCTTGACTTCAACGATGGCGGCGCAAGCTTGCGCGCGTCGTTTCAAGTGAGGCCCGAAGAAAAGTGATGAGAATGATTGAGAGGTGTGAGAGGGAGTGCGGGGAGAGGAATCGAGTTCTTCTGTTAGGACAACACAAACCCTAAGGCTTGCGCTGGCTCTCACAGTTGAACAAGGGGGAGGAAAGGATCTTATAGTCTGAGGCAGTCGCACAGAGTTGTGGATATACCTAAGAGAACTCAATTAGAGTCTCTAGGCGTAATATTAACGACTTAAATACTACAATACATGAGTTAACCATGAGGTAACAGCATGGGCTACATGAGGTGTAATGACCATGCTTGAATCATGCGGCGTGCGTGATGCTCGGACGCCATGTGTTTACCATGTGTCCACTAACTCTATAATAAGTACAACAAATGTAAATAAAGAGAAATGCATAACTAAATAGTTTTAAATGTCCTTGAAAAGATAACGGAAAATCGTACTCTTGACAATGTCCCCTGGGCCAGAGAACAGAAAGAAAGAAAACACCCAGGAGACGAGTGTCTCCTGGGCCTGGTGTTGGTGTCCATGGTGGTTGTCTCATTCCCCCTCTCCTCATCATCCCCTCTCCTCATTGTTGTCCCCCCTCTCATCAGGGGCAACAGTGGGCTTATGGTGCCAGATGGGGGCCATCTTGATGTTGTGGGGGCTGGGGGCTGGGGGTGGGGCTTGGGGGTGTGGAGATGGCTGGGGTGCTGACTCAGATGCGCTAGACGTTGCAGGGAGCAGGACAGGCAGAGGCAGGGCAGGGGACAGTGGCAGCGGCATGTGTGACATGGCACAGGCAGTGGGGCCTTTGACTTGTTGAATGGGGGGTCCTGGAGGTAAGTGGGGGCTGTCAGAGGTGTGCATTGCCATCTCGCAAGTGCTGGGGAGGTCACAAGTCCATCATTGTATATACAAAACCTGAAAAAAATAGTTTATTAGTTTAAAAACATAAAAAAGAAAAGAAAATACTTAATATTGGGGCCCTGTGGCCCCATAATGATGGAGTGGATGGGGGAGGAGGGGAAAAGGAGGGAGGGGGAGGGAGGTGGTGGTGGCATTGTGGGTGGTGGTGGTGTGGGTGTGAGCCAGCAGTGGCTGTGTAGTAGAAAAACATAGGTAAATAACATGTGAACAATCAATGGAAGATGTGATTACTTTGTGCACACAAGGCCAAATGGCCCATGCATGTGCCAGGGGTATATAAGCCCTCCCATTTCAAACCTTTTAGCTAGGCTTGCCCCACTTCTTTATTTTTTAATATGTAGTTATATAGTTTTATATAGATTATTTAATATATTGACCTTTGCCCTGTGTCACCTCCCTCTGGGTGATGGGTAGGCACAGGTTGCAGGTAACCATTCCATGACCCATACCTGTACCTGTGCCTACCCATACCCATAACCCTCCCAGGTTGCCAAACCCATGCTATTCCCTAACAACAACACAACTGCCACATCACTAGCAGCCCTCCTGACCTTGTCAATGACTCCCCTCACTTGCAAGGGGGGACTTGTGTATTATTTATCACTAGGCCAATTAAAATTTTGGTAAGTAGTATGAATAATTTAGTAAAGACTGGTCTCATGGGGGACTCTCCTAGAGATCTCAGGTCCAGTTGCAGGAACTGCAAAAAACCAGAACCCAACTGGACCACAACCAGAAGCAACCAGACTTTCAGTTGCAGTTGGCCTGTTTGGGCCAGTT
This sequence comes from Tricholoma hemisulphureum, assembly GCA_964034925.1. Classification (NCBI taxonomy): domain Eukaryota; kingdom Fungi; phylum Basidiomycota; class Agaricomycetes; order Agaricales; family Tricholomataceae; genus Tricholoma; species Tricholoma hemisulphureum. The sequence continues at coordinate 8,505,522 of OZ035928.1, forward strand.
ACCTTGCATGTAGCCTATCCTAAGTACAAGATATATTTTATTTACTTTTTATTTTACAAAGTAGGGCATGCCCAAAAAATAATGGACAGATGTTCAAGGGTTTATATACCTTTGGCCCATTTGCACATGTTTGGATGTCATGTGCAAATAAATGATGACATGTTGTGGTGTGCAACACATTTGCATTTATTTTCACATGTTCATGTGCAAGTAAACAATGACATGACATGTTGTTGTCTTCCAACCACCACCCTCATCTGCTGTCCCCCCCTCTTGCCTGACACCCCCCCTTCTCATCTGCCACCCCCCTCTCTTGCCTGGTGCCCCCCCCTTCTTGTCTGCCACCTCCCCTTCTCATCTGCCACCTCCCCTCTCATCTGCCATCCCCCTTCTTGCCTGCCATCCCCCCCTCATTTGCTGTCCCCCCCCTCATTTGCTGTCCCCCCCCTCATTTGCTGTCCCCCCCCTCATTTGCTGTCCCCCCCCTCATTTGCTGTCCCCCCCCTCATTTGCTGTCCCCCCCCTCATTTGCTGTCCCCCCCCATTTGCCTCTCCCCTGTCTCCCCCTTCCTCACCTCAATGGGAGGGGGGGCATGATTTATTTTGCTTGTACATTTTAATGAATTTAAATTACTAAGTACATATATTAGTCAGTAGTTGTAAGTTGTAACTTGTCAGTTACAGTCAGTCTTGACTGACTGCAACCAACTACAACCCAGTTGGGTTGTGACTGGTTGCAACCAGTCAGAACCAGTGAAACAACTGCAAAGCAACTGCAACTGCAGTTGCAGTCATGGCTGGAGCATTTGTATGTGAATCATCAACTGGTTGAGGTCCAGTTGGGGCCAAAAAACCAGACCCAACTGGACCTGAGAACTCTAGGGGGGACTGGTCAAGACCAGTACAAGACCAAGACCAGACTGTTTGGGATCAGTCTTGTGCAGTCCAGTGCTGGTCCATAGCTAGTTAAGTAGAAAATTGACTGGTCCTGGTCCTGGTCCTGGTCCTGGTCCTGGTCCCCAAAATGGATGAAAGACTTGACTGGAGTGGACCTTTAAACACTACTCCCAGGTGCCTTCACTTTCATGTGAGGAAGTTGAGATTTCACCTGTGCCCAAGCATGAGCAACCTGTATTGATACCTTAGACCCTGGAGCCACCTTCTGCCTGATTAAGACAATCATTAGATCATCTTGTTTGTCTCACAAGAAATGGTTCCCCTAGAGAGAATAAGGGGGGAGGGTGTAGTGATCTGGGTAATGACCCAGATATTTGTATATATTTTATTATAAGACTACAGCATCAACTGGCCTATTTATGGCCAGTCACTAACTAAAAGTCACTAACTAGATAGGATAACAGTATACATTATTTGTGTTCTTGACAGACCCCTGAGTATAGTTCCCCTTTGACTCACTACATATAATTTATGCAGAAGTCAACTAATTTCTGCAAGAAAAAAATTGTTCTGTAACACTATTCAAAGACTTTTGTTATGTGTTACATGAAGACTTGGTTGGAACTCAACAGTATGTTCAAGAAATATTTTCCTACATTGATAGACACTGGCACAAGATACACAAAGGCTTTTGTGGATCATTTTATGGTCCCAATAAAGGTCCCGCACACTCTTTGAGATCAGAGCTAATTCTGCAGTTGACCATGATGGAGATGGTGCAAATTGAAAATACAATGTTTTCCTTCTTGGGATTACCAAAAAAAATCACGATCTTATTACTTTTGGGAAGCACTGTAAGGGGAATAAGGAGATATTAAAAATAATAAGTGAGCATTGGATTTTCCTGATCATGATGCATATGCATTCAGGGTGGCCAAGATGAGCCTAGATGGTACATATATCATCAAGTTGCTCATCGCTCAATGAGATCGGCTTGATTGGATCTCGATATTTGTATTCCGAAGACGTGTTTTGGGAATTCACATGATGCATGATACCCTCGTCAAGTTACTCGTCGATGCAAAAAATATACAAGCAAGTATGCTTCGTTTGCTCATGGTTTAGACAAACCTACAAACATAGTATCGGTGAAAATCAGCCCATCCCACTTGAAGAACCATTAAAGCTCACGGGCTGGCACATGCCATACTTAGTACTGCACACACTTCAGTGCAGAGGCTGTGCTAATCCTTGTGCAGGTGCCGGCCTATGTACGTATGTCGCGGCAGGTCGTATCATGATTCCTCCGGCACATATATTACGGGCAACATCAAGATTCAACTTGGCGTATTACCCAAGTTTTACCTTTAGGATACTAACGACCCGATGCCCACAGAGACCAAAGCCCGTTCCCTCAATGACTCCTATTCACCTCCCTCCATCCCCACGGCTATATTCGTTGGCGGAACATCAGGGATTGGCCGTGCAATGACCGAGTCGTTTGCTCGAGCGACAAAGGGCAATGCCAATATCATTATTATAGGCCGCAACCGCGCCACTGCTGAATCTATCATCTCCTCCTTCCCGAAACCCAGTACGACCTCAGGCACAACACCCACTCATGAATTCGTTCAATGTGATGCCACGCTGATTGAAAACGTTCGCACCACCACCCGCGCACTCCTCCAACGTTTGCAGAAGGTGAACTTTCTAGTTCTGTCGGCGGGCCTGTTCCCAAATTCGGGAAAACGCCCCACGACCGAAGGGATCGACGAAGAATTTGCATTGATCTACTACGCTCGCTGGATTTTTACACATGACCTCATGCCTGTATTGACTAAAGCGTCAGAAGCAGGAGAGGATGCAAAGGTCATGTCGGTCCTTGCAGCAGGCTCTCCTTATGGCATTGAAACTGACTTGAACGACTTGGGCATGAACAAAAGTTTTCTTGGTGCCCTGAGAGTTGCACCTACCTACAACGACCTGATGTTTGAGGTGCGTGTCCAAGAAATCTCCAAGACCATACGTTGAGGGCAATCAATACGTTGGACAGAAATTCTCTGTGCTTAACCCTTCCATCTCGTTCATACATATACAACCCGGTCCTGTGCGCACGCCTTTCCTTCTGTCCAAGGGCGGCATCCTTGGCCCATTCATATATGCTTTAATCTGGCTGTTTGCTGTCTCCCAATCCACGTGTGCGGAATACATGTGGTATGCGTTCCACAATGCCAAAGGTGGCTTCCACCGGCTTGGACCGAAGGGCCAGGACTGGGCTACAGTACGCTATAAGGGTACGGAAACTGCAAGAGAGGCATTATGGCTGTACACCATAGACATTACAAAATCGGGTTAGATTCTCGCTTGTAACATCATTGAACATTTTCAGGCCTGTTATATGTCAGTCCGCTTATCATAGCACATACCCTACCTTAAATAATTTGCCCAGATGTACTGCCTTCGTAGTATATTCCCAAATGTAGCAGGCTCCGATGATTGATATCAGCTCATGTGATTGCCCCTGCCCACGGCCTAAACTTGGTGAAACCAAACGAGGGATTCGACACCGACTCCGCGAGGATGGGCAGGATCCTGGAAAGCATCACGGTCTGGCGCTGGAAAAATATCATCTTCTCTGTATGCACACCTATTTTTTGCTGAATTGCCCATTTGGCTCAGGAACGGTAAGACTATCCCAAACGAAATGCACCCTCGTTCAAGTTATCGTTCAGTCCCCAAGCTTGATTAATAGGGTCCTATAGGCAAGGGCAATTCGATGTAGAAATCTGAAAAGATTCAGGCAGTATGCAATTCAAGTTGGAAGTCAACGCGGTTGCACGTGACCGGACGCGATCATGTTGAACTTTGGAACGCATTCTACAACTACTGGTACAGATGGCGCAGGCCCTCAGAGAACCATTTTCTCTGGTCTCTCGCTGTCTCTCCCCTACTCGACAGGCAAGAAACGGAATTCTAGGAAATAGCCCTACAAAACGGCAAAACACCACTGCTCCCGCAAGCGGGCCATCCAAACTTGTCGCAGCACTCGACGCACTTGATTTCGATTCGGTAGTCGGAGTGTTCGAACCGGATGCAGGCCCTAGGGTGCTTCGACCAGGCCGTACTATAATAAACGACATTGAAAACGGACAGATGGGTAACGCTAACGGGAAGAGGAATCAACCTACCACACAAGAACGAAAGACGAAACAGTACGGGCAATTTATCCTGCTCCACCCATTTTGTCTGGATTTCTGACGCTTTCTGACAGTGTACATCCTTTCTTTCGTGTGACACCCATGGAAGTGGCCTCGGATGAGGTGCTGTCTGCCCCCAAGAACACAACACGCAAAAACGGGGAGTCAAAGGCTAGTAATAGTACTAGTTCTAGTCTTTCCATTGCCTCCATTCCCATCACTTCAGGCGTTCGTCCTTCACACCCACCGCCACCAACCACCCGCACGAGCAAAGCTAAACTCTCGCCATCCGTCACACTCCCGATATATTCCTACAGGGACTATATAGAGCACAGGCCAGTGATGGTATTCACGAAGATGGAAGACGAAGCGAATGAACTGGTGACTACCCTGAAAGCTGGGTAAGTTGCGTAATCTAAGAGGATTCTGCATGAATACGCTAAACCAGTCTGGCTACCTTGCAGCCCGATGGCTCTTGACATGGAATGGCGGGTTGTTTTTACCAGGGGACATAATTCGACTGCGGCTCAGATGTCAGAGCGTAGGACTGCGGTTGTGCAGGTTGCAGATACGAGGGGTGTTATTCTAGTCATCCAAGTGTATGCCATGGAAAGTACGCCCACTCCTCTGGTTAGATGTGCTCTCCTTATCTAACCACCAGTTTTCATGAAGGATTCCCGAAGAACCTGCAGGTACCATCCATCTCGCACAACAGACTGTTTTTCCTCTGAATGATATACATTTGTATTCTAGGCATTAATCGAGAACCCGGAGATTCCGAAAGTCGGAGTGAATATCTTGAGTGAGTATTGTGTTTTCCTGTTTTCCTCTCAGGTTTCCAACTTGAACAATATCTGTTCATGTAAAATTTGATTGCTCACAGCTACCTCTTACGCACAGACGACGGAAGAAAGCTCTTCAGGGACTATGGCATCCTCCCCAAAAATCTCGTCGAGCTTGGAGCTGTGGCCCTCGTTGCGGATCCCGATGTTCAATTTGGCCAGACCAAGCGAAAAATTGTTAGTCTCGCAAAGGTACAAATTCTGAAGCATCGTACTTCTCTAGGTCATCTAATATGCATTTCTATGCAGCTTGTACAGAAGTATTGTGGTAAGGTATTGCAGAAGGGGAACGAGCGAACAGGGAATTGGGAGGGCCCATTGGACTTGGCACAGTTGGAGTGTATGCCATTTGCCGTTCCTGTATTGGCATTGGTTTTGTTGACGACACGCTTATCACCAGATGCAGCGAATGACGCACACAGTTCTTTATTGGTATACCAGTGCCTAGCTGACCTCGCACGGAAGCGAGGGGCAGAGCTCAAAGACTTTGTTGCTGAATATACCTCGAACGTTGATTTCGATCGACTCCAATGCGCTTCGCATTCTATATCTCGTACTTCGTCTCAGTCAACGGCCATTACTGAGGGGAGCCAGGGAAACGGCGCACATCGGGATGTGACAGATCCGTCAGTGGCAGTGATGCGCCCACAATATCTACGCGCCTATCAATATTGGCATGACCGTGGGATGGGTCTGAAGAAAATGTGTTTTGAGCTGAATGTCAAAGGAAAGCCTGGCGAAGGCCTGAAGGCCTCAACAGTCATGTTTGTGCATTCTCCTCCCCTGATCTCCCTAGAAGTCTAAATCATCCCGTTTCCGCATAGCTCATACGTGATAGGCGCTTTACAGGCCGATTCCACGTTGCCATTCGAGATCTGGAAATTAAGGGATCTCGTACAAATGGACGGAGGGTCGTGGGTCAGGCATCGAGAATGGATATTGACCGCATGGGCGGAGCGCAAAGGCGTGCTCAACGAGTAGCGAAGTTGATGAGAGGAAATAAACTTATATGTACTACAAGCGTATCTATTGAATAAGTTACATGAGTCGTAGAAAGACCCAAGATCTAGACGACCATCATCTGCATTTATATCGTCCACGTATCCACAGAAAAAAGATTTGTGGTCAATTCCACAGATGAGGGAGTACGTGTTTTGAGTCTCTGCATGTTGAGGATAAGATGACAGGTCTAGATGCAAGAGTATCAATGCGAGTCGTTACTGCACCTAGAGGGGGGGGAAGCACTACATACAAGAACCGACATGAATGCCATAGGTCCGCTGGAAATATATGTTCAGTGATGGTATGAACAGCTTGACCTTTACTCACAAAAATACGACCTGAAAAGCTACGTTGACAAGAAACGAGTAGGGAAGCATGGCAACAAATATAGCTGTGGAGAGGATCGACCCAAACGTCATGTAAGGTATAGTATAGAGTACCCACAGCAGACACTAGCCAACATCCACGCACCGTCTCGCATCACAAGTAGAACCACGGGACTACTCCCCCATCCGTCACGGATGGCGATGCTTCGTCTGTGAACGGTTAGTACCCATAAGAATACATGGAAGAGAACGACACTGCAGCTATAGATGTAAATTTTGTCAGTATCAGGCAGTAGGTAGAAGGGCGAAACATGACAAGTACCAGAGATAGACCATCTCCTGTGGCGGTCGATCGCCGTGGCATGTGGCATCGAGCGAGAGCATATTTAGGATACGATTTGACCAGATAACCGGCATGACCCAATACGCTAACAGAAGGCAGCCTAACAATATCCCGAGCCTGAGGTTCCGATTATAAAGCGCGTATACTGTTTGGTATGGAATGATGAGTGATGCGATAATCCGGAGGGACCAGGGACTTGACTTACTCCTTAAGCTAAGTACGAGTTCAAGAGCGCTCAATAAAGACCGAAACCCTATAATTTGGAATCGGTAAAATGCCCTGCAAACTTCCGGTTTGGTTGGTGGATGGTCAAACGGTACCGCCGAGATGATGATGAGAGTAGTTCTGGAATTTTTCGCGTGTCAGCAGTAGTTTATTTTCTTCTTTACGGGGATGGTAGTTGCATTTGGATGAGGATCCCGACATATCGTGCGAAGATGTAAACACACTTCACAACGGTGCAATGACTCCTGAGCGACGAGATGAGTGAGGGGGCTCTAGATTGCAGGATTTGACGCACGTCCAAATGTACTTGTGCTCATGATTGAGGTAAACGAGGCCGTCCCACAGAACACACGTTAACGCAGCAACTATAACTGCCATAAGTGATCCTTTCCGAGGTCGAGCATATTCTAAACACGTACCAGAAGAGCATTTCCTGTAAAAGACAGCGGAGAGGTTAACCTGGGCCAGATCTTGAGTTGACATAGAGGGGGGAGGTATTCCGGCATGCGTGGTGAAAACATGACCGTTCTATACCTTATAACTTGAACCGGATTTCACATTTCTCAGCACTACTTGCTCAACTTTTTCGCGAGACGTACCTGAAGGGTCGATCCCGAGGTCACGTGCGTTACGTCAGTTGAAAAATTGAAATCGCCCGCTGGTTCGCGATCTCTGCCATTTTTGGTGCCCAGCGTCTTCCAAGTAGACGTTCAACGCAATTGTGAACAGATTAAATAGTAGGATATTCTCATAGCTTTTCAATCTCAATGAACTCACTATGTAGCCCCTGAGGCATCTGCGAATCGCAATTGCCCTCTTTCTGACTCCTGAGATCTGACATGACATGGCCGGCTCAGAACAAAAAACCTTGTGTCATTACTGTATCAAGTCTTGTGATCGACATCATGCAGTCAATTCAGCTTTGTAGCGCTAGCGCCACCATCTGAATCGTGGGTTTTTTATACTGATTTCTATTGATATCCTAGACCTCGTTGTAGCAGATTGTACCTCATGACAAAAAAACACAGCGACGACAAATTTGACCTGTACGATCTCCTTGTAGAGGTGATTTGTCCTCCTGGCGAGCGAATCATGTGCGGTGCAAAGGAAGGAGACAGCTTCAGACTTGAAGGAGAGATGTTGCATTTTCCACCTGGTCAAGGATTTTCGATTTATTCATTGGGTATAAACTCTGTTGTTCAGTTGCTCATAGTGATCGACGTGGCCACTGTAGGCTCTATCTTGCCCCTGTTGGCGGCGAAACAGCGAACAACACATCCAAATGATTGGATGTCGACGGATGGAGAGATCGCCTGCCCTGATCCGAATTGTAAGTCGAGGTTGAGGATAACAAGGTTGGGCTACAGGACGTTTAGCCACTCGGAGGTTACTGCGACTCCATTGAGGACGGGGAGTAATTGATGCAAGACGCGCAGAGGTTGGATAGAGATCTTGAATCTTGGGGAGGAGAAACTTGGGACGGACACTGCTATCGGACACTATCTATCGGACATGTTTGTTTAGATTCGATGATAAGTAGAACTAGGACAGCTGGAGTGTTGGTGCGTGTTGGGAGAGTGGTGGAAAGACGAAAAGCTCATGGCGAAGGCATGTTTATGACTTGTCGATGCTTAATTCGTGTCAGCTGAACTGGTAAAATGGATCGCCACCACTTTCGGCAATTTCATTAGATTTCTGGATGGAAGTGTCAAATGTCAATGGTTGAATGCACCAACGTGAAAACCTCCAGGCTCAGGGAGGTTACCGATTACCTGACAAGCCATGGCAGTGTAACGACTATAATTGCGGATAACTCATTGATACATAGCTCCTTGCATCTCCCATAACATAACCTTGTCCTGCCTTGGCTTCTGCTTCTCACAATGGGCGCCCAACAAAGTCGTTCGGATAGGCGTTCTAGCCAACTCGAGCGACTCAAACAAAGCCTACACCCACGATCACGAGAAGCGGCTTCTACGTCGAGCTTGCCACGTCGGGAGCGACCCAAATCTGCGCTTGGGAGTCCTGGGAGCAAGGGAGAGAAACCTGTAGAGAAGAACGTGGCAACAGCTCCCCCTTCTGTGAGTTTCATGTGGCTGTACATCTATTCTTATCTTCATCGCCCTTATCGAGCGCCCGTTGTTGACCTTCATTTCTCCTTTCCTCTGATCTTCATTTGAGCACCGATCGCTACCGTCGACGTCTAGCAACTGATATTATCCCTCACAGCCTTCCCCTCCACAATCATCGATGCCGGTTACTGTCCCCTGCCAGGTTCGTCACAATTGATCGAGTCATTTTAGTCGAGGAACTAACCGAACTTATCGGTAGTATCGCACAGGGAAAACCCTTGGAAGTGGGACTTACGCTATCGTGAAGGAAGCGATTCATATAGAGACTGGGAAATACTATGCTTGCAAGGTGATCAACAAGAAGCTCATGGAGGGAAGGGAACACATGGTGTGCAGCATCGCGAAGGATCGCCGTATTTTCATTTTAATCGATGCTGGTAACGCAGGTACGGAACGAGATCGCAGTACTCAAGAAGATATCGAGCGGACATCGGAACATTGTGACGCTACACGACTACTTCGAGGTAAGCTTTCCAGATCACGGGGATGTGGCCAACCCCTAAGTTCCCCCTACTAACACCCCTGTCGACAGACTGCACACAACCTCTACTTATGTTTCGATCTGTGCACAGGGGGTGAGCTTTTCGACCGGATATGTGCCAAGGGCAACTATTATGAACAGTGCGCCCTCGTTCATTTTTGCGTGTTTTCCCTAACCCATAGTCCAGGGACGCGGCCGGTCTGGTGCGCACAATATTCAAAGCCGTCAAATACATCCACGGGTGTGGGATTGTCCACCGTGGTGCGTTTACTTGCTTGCTGTCTACCTCTATCGTCCTTTTTCTAATTATCGTGCAGATCTGAAACCAGAAAACTTGCTGTTCCGTACGGTGGACGAGGATGCAGATATCATGATTGCGGACTTCGGACTGAGCAGGGTTATGGATGGTGAAAAATTCAGCATGCTCACCGAGATCTGCGGGACACCAGGGGTGAGTTGACACTGTTGCGGTTGGGGTTTGTATTGAAGGGATCCTTTGATAGTATATGGCTCCGGAAATCTTCAAGAAGAGTGCGTAACTTCTTTTTTGATGCGTCCCCGTCTTACCGGTGCTGCAGCTGGACACGGGAAACCAGTCGACGTTTGGGCAATGGGCGTGGTCACCTACTTCCTGCTCGCTGGCTACACGCCTTTTGACCGGGACTCTCAGCAACTAGAGATGGAGGCCATCATTGCAGGCGACTACAAATTCGAGCCGGCTGAATACTGGGCGAACGTATCGGAAACCGCTAAGAAATTTGTCGAAGAATGCTTAACGATCGACCCGGTCAGCAGGCCCACAGCTGCTGAGGCGTTGGAGCATAAGGTACGTCTGACACCGCGCTTCATGGTTCAGACTGGTTTGAGATCATGGTGATAGTGGCTTGCGGATACCACGCCACATTTCGTACCGGACCCCAATACCGAAGGCCCGACCGATTTATTGCCGCACGTCAAGAAGGCGTTCAATGCTAAGCAGTTATGTATGACATTGCTATTTCGTCCGTTCCACCGGGGTTTCTGATTTGAATGTGGTCACGATGCAGGGCGGAAAGCTGCATTTAGTATCAGGGCTATGAACAGGATGGCTACACTCGCGGGGCACCGTGACGGCTCTGATTTCATGCGACTGCGAGACGACTTGCAACAGTACAAGGAGGAATCGGCAAGGGTCTGTTGCTCGACCTTTCGTTCTATACCCACCATCCTAACTTTTCATCCCCCATGCTAGGAAATCATGGAGGTGCGTCTTTTCTTTCAATGTGTATTTGGTGCTGATCATTGAAGATAGGATGCTTCTATCACCCACCATCACCTCGCTGACATCAAGGAAGCTGATGATCTCCCGAATAAGATGGCAAAGGCGAGCCTGTGTGAGAATAGTTAGGTCTTGTTGCTAGGGAATGATCTACAGAGCATCGATTTACGGAAAGGATATTGTTAAGGCTTGATCGTCATTTCATTTTTGCTGGTGACTATCTACGTTGTAAAATAATTACGCAGTTGCATACATAACGAATATACTCTAAGATCATGACCACTGCGTGCAACCAAGTGAGCAACATGCTACTTCGAGGGCAATCGGCAAAAAGTCTCCACGGTATGCGATGCAGATGCATCATGCAAAGGGTCTAGTTCACTGAATAATTTTAATTCGCTGTAAAGATCCTGAAGATCAGAACTCTAGGCAGTTATCATGCATCCATGATGCATGAGGGCTCAGGCGATCAACATTTTCCTGCGACAGTTGAGTAATTGCTTCCTTCTCTAAGTTTGCAATCAACCCCACTATCTCCTCATGCTCGTCGTGCGCCTGGAAAAATGCCCGCTGCGATTCTACGTAGTGCTTCTTGGCAGCTTCCACCTCGCGTAAACAGTCATGCATGCGAACCTCCACGACCTGCTTTCGCATGTAGAGCTCAGCCATAGAATGGAGATGTGCAGTCCCCAGGTGGTCCTCTCCTTGTGACACCTGTAGTCGGAGATTGTGTTTTTTTTTTATACGAGACATCGTGCTATGAATGATGCTTACCGTGTGTGACTCCACAAGAGGAATGTGTCCCAAGACTTTCTCTTCACTCTCGAGTGGAGCTTGGAATGGGTTTCCCGGTAACTGTAAGTAATATTGCAGCAATGTAAGTAAACGTGTCAGCAACGAGGCATATAGCACAAACTGATAGGTCAAATTCAGCCGAATCAGCCTTCTGCACTGGAGATTCGTCTCCTTCGAAGTCGACTGCATTGGTGGTTAGCCACGAACGCGATAGCTGCCTAAGCAAAAAATGTCCGAGTTGAGAGAAATACGAGGTCACGGATAGCACCCCGCTAGTGTCCTGTGACATTGCCGTTGAGTGAAGGAGTTGTGGGCGAATGCGCTCCGGCAACCATGCATATGTAGATGCTAGGGGACATGACTAGGTAGGCAAACCTCGTTGAAAACAGCCGTCACGGCAGGTTCGTGAAGAAACAATTGTTGAAAACCAATACCTACCTCAACGACTCACTTATTGAGTCACGTGCTTGATTACATATACATGGTCCATGCGCATGTACTAAACGTATATAAGACGCTGTAAACCTCGTAGTAATACAAGCAGTTCTCTCTTTCTAACCACCACCAGAGTAAGATTGTATATTAGCAACACACACAAGGTATGTAGGACAAAATGCCTTCCTCTGCGTGGACGCCTAGCGGCGACCTGCAGTCTCAACAGGTTATGGGCCCTGGTGCCTATCGTTGTCACTCTCTGCAGCGCCCAGCGCAGCAAAATAGAGTAAAATGTCAGCATTAATGCAGACATGACGACCGATAGCATTATCCCCTACACCTTAAGCGCTTTCACAAGCTGCCGTGTGACTTAAGTCTAAAATTACGTTCTTATCAAACATGCTCTCAAGGAGTATGGGAACAATGTGTTTTGCCTTCGGCGTTATCGCCTCATGGCAACGGAAATGAATTGAAGCAGATTCGTGTTTATCACGCAGCATCAATAATGTCGTCAACTTTGACTTCCATTCCCGTCCTTACCGGCTCGAACTACCTTTCATGGGCTGAAATGATGAAAGCCTATCTCCGATCCCAAGGTCTCTGGCAGATAACGTCAGGGGCTTTTCCTTGTCCGACGGATCATACCATTCAAGTGTCAGAAAGACCAGATGGCACCTCGCGCTCTACCGCCAGCACTCTCACGAGCGCTGAAAGAAAAGAGCTGCAAAAGGATATTGCCGACTGGAATGACAAGAATGATAAGGCTGCTGGATCTATAGGGATGAGAATCTCTCCCTCCATGCGCCATTTGATCGCGGATGAGATGACAGCCGAAGAGTGTTGGGATGAATTACTCAAGGCTTTTGGGAAAATCGGGCCTTCTCAAATCTTTATGGACTTTAAGGCGGCAGTTTCCATGCGCCTGTCCGTAGCGAATCCGCAACTGGAGATCTCAAAAATGGCGGAATATTTTTCCCGCCTGACCTCCAACAAAGTTGTAATCCCCGAGATCGTCCAAGCGATGATCTTGATGAACGCTCTTCCCAAAGAGTATGATTCGCTGGCCTCTACAATCCTGCAGACGCACCCTGACACGACCAACTTGACATTCAATGCGGTCCAGGAGGCGATCACCGCTGAAAGCGGGAGGAGAAATCACTCCTCATCCTCTAAAACTCAATCGGCTCAGAAGATCTCTGCTGTCAAAAGAAAAGGTAACAACCCAAAGTGGCAACCTAAAGACAGACATGAGGATAAGCCCGAGGCTTCGGCCTCTAATGAGAAGAGGAAAAATCGCCGCGCAGGCAAACAGGTCAAAGACCGGAATGAGAAAAAGGCAAAGGCTGCAGCTTCACAGCTCGCCTCAGCTACTTATCAGCCGGCACCGCTTTTTACAACCATAACTGGTAGCGGCGCCATCATCCCTCCATCTTTCTACAAGCCTACTACGGCTCTTCCCATCACGACGAAAGACCCGAGAAAGCGACCCGCTACTCAGGCCTTCACGGGAACCCTAATCGGGACCCCGTCTGTATATGAGGACTACCAGATAGCCCGAGACACTCTCGAGGCTTTGGATCTGTCAAGATCCCAAGGTAACATGAAGTCTCTCGAATCACGCCTTACTGATAGGCGAGACGGCAAACGCCGAAAAGTCGAGGAGACTCAGTCCGAGCCTACAGCTCAGATCGAGGAAGTGTCTGATGAGGATCTAGTATCCCTCGGATCAACTCCCGAGCTTCCTAATGAGGAGCTCATCTGGGACTCAGTCGATGAGGAAATCCAGAATAGGATGGATAGCGACGATCAGCCCATAGGGCTTGATACTGGCGCTTTTGACGAAAGGTCAGTACTCTTTCCTAATGCACTCAGCGAGGCTTATTGCAGTTTTCCAGGATGCTTTTCTAGCTCCAGGACGGCGATCTCATCGCCTATAAATTACTTGCATGTACCTGACTCGCGTGTCATGATGACACAAATAAATACTATTTTGATGTGCAACGGACCTGAGTGCTCGAGTCACAAAGACTCACAAAACTTAGCTACCTGGATCATAGATTCAGGAGCTTCCCAACATTACACCAGCGAAATCTCAGATTACGCCTCCTATGAGAAGCTCGATGAACCTGAGAACATCCAAACCGCCAAGGGACCAGTCCCAATGGTAGGCAAAGGTGCAGTGTTTATCAAACATCTTGTGAATGACAGACAGCGAATCACTCGCTTGTACCCTGTTCATCACATCCCCGGCATGGATATGAGATTGATCTCCATGGGGGTTTTATTAAGATCTAAGATGACCGTGAAAGGTTCCATTCATGGCATCAATTTTTATGATCAATCAAATCGCATCACTGTTCAGAGTCTCCCTTCCGAAAGGATTGAATCAGCGTATGTGGTAACGTCGACAATTGAAAGAGGAATGGGCTTAACCAAAACCTCTGTCGCAACCATATATGCTGCAGACTACCGAACTTGGCACCGACGCTTAGGACATCCGTCCGACGCAGCGTTGAAAAAGATGCCTTCCACATGCACCGGATTACCCAAGGAAATCTCGATTCCTAGGAACATCCCGATTTGTCCAGGTTGTGCCAAGGGTAAAATGACGTCAAAGTCTTTCCCTGAGTCGCACACCAGAGCAAAGGAAACCTTTGAGCTAATCCATATGGATCTCAAGGAATTCTCCGTTCTGTCTTATCACAAATTCAAATATTTTATTGTTTTTGTTGATGACTATTCGTCAGCCTTTTGGGTGTCCTGCTTAGCTAAAAGGTCAGGAGCGAGCTCTTCAATTAAAGAGTTCATCGCCATGGCCAAGACTCAACACAACAAACAGGTCAAACGAATTCGTATTGACGCTGGAGGAGAATTAAAAAGTACAGAGCTCACAAAGTTCTTGCTTGGTTTGGGAATAAAACTTGAACAAAGTGTCCCTTACCAACATCAACAGAATGGCCGTGCCGAACGTGCCATTCGGACAATCACGGAAAAAGCCCAGACATTACGCTTCACAGCGTGTCTACCGGCTTCCTGGTGGGAATTCTGTGTGCGGCATGCCATCCATCTCCACAACGTCACGCCAATAGCGAGACTAAAGTGGATAACCCCTTACGAGATGATTAACGGCTCTAAGCCTGATCTCACCAGGGACAGAGTTTTAGGATGTGCAGCCTATGTTTATCTGCCCAAAGAGAGACGTGCAAACAAACTTGCAGCGCGCTCTGAGCTAATGGTCTACCTAGGCTCGGCAGATGTGGACGGAATCAAGGGATATTACTTTATGCGCTCGGACAACTCAATGTTCATTGGCGCTACAGCAATATTTGATGAGGAATTATTCCCTCGTTGCCCTGGTGCCCACACCCCTGAAGTAACGCCTATCGGCGATGACTTCAATCGTGATGACGAATCTCAGGAACAGAGAGATCACGACATTCTACATGGAAAGGTTGGCGACGATGACTATCCTCCGCCTGAAAACCGCCCCTTCTTACGGTCTGAACCACAGACTGACGTACCAAGAGAACAAGAGGCACATGACAATGCCAAAGTTCCTCCTGCACCATCTACTCCAGTAACCCCCGCAGACTTTGCTCCGCGAAGGGAAGATCAACGCAAATGGAATGAACTTCCACGCAGATCTGGTAGATCCAGGAACGTCCCAAATCGTCCGGGAAACGTGTATGGTGAACAACGTTTACCAACGGATATTGAGCGAGATATCCGACGTGAGAATTATTGGAAGAAGACAGTTGGTCAGCCTTCTCAAGGCCTGAGAAGACCCCAACAAACTTCTCGAAGTGACATGGAACCTGGACCAAGCACTTCTACGGCACCACATGTTGATGTGCCTACCTCCAATAATAACAACCCTTCTACTGCAACTGATAATAATCAGAGGGTTGGAACTCAGCGCGAATATGACCCGATGGACGAGGACACATGGCTCGCTGCACGTGTCAAAGAAGGAGGAGTTTCATTGATGAACTATTTGCTTAACCAAGCATTACCATCGAGTTCTGACATGGAAGTTCCAACACAATTCAGTGACATTGCTCGCTTGAAAGACAAAAAGCAGCAAGTAGAATGGAAGACTGCGTGTCGTGGCGAGTTAGACGCCTTATACAAACGACAGGTCTTCGAACTCGTGGATCTTCCGCACGGTCGCAAAGCGATCAAAAACAGATGGGTTTTCGACATCAAAGCTGATGATCGAAAACGTGCCAGACTCGTGGCCAAAGGCTTTTCACAAGTCGAAGGCGTTGACTATAACGAAATATTCTCTCCGGTAGTCCGCTACGAGACCGTCCACCTGATGTTCGCCCTGGCGAGTCTAGAAGGCATGTACATGACCGGATTAGACGTTAAAACCGCCTTTCTCTATGGCAAACTGGACGAGGAGATATACATGCTCCAACCTCAAGGCTTTGTTGTAAAAGGCCAAGAGAAGAAGGTCATGCGCCTTTTGCGCGCACTATATGGTCTTAAACAAGCTTCGCTTGCCTGGTGGCGCGAACTAGAGGCGTTCATGAAGACCATAGGTTTTCACCGTGCCAGTTCTGACGCTGGCATCTTCATTTACAAAAACAAAAAAGGCATTATCGTAATCGCCATTGTATACGTAGATGACGGTATCTTTATGTCGAAAGACAAGAAGTTAGCCGACAAAATGAAACAGGCGTGCTTGAAGCACTGGGAATGTCGTGACACTGGCAATGTCACTTCCTTTTTGGGGATGCGCGTCGAAAAGACTGCGCAAGTCATTAAGCTTGATCAACAAAAGTACCTGAAAAAGGTCCTTGATCGCTTTAACATGACAAATGCTAAAATAGCTCAAACTCCATTACCCACTGGCTATATACCATCGGAAAATACCGAGCCGGTTGATGCCACCCGCCGTTCGAAGTTTCAGCAAGTCATTGGGTCTTTATTGTACCTAATGCTCGGAACGCGACCTGACATTGCATTTGCTGTCATTAAAATGTCGCAATTCTCGGCTAATCCAAGCCAGGAACACCTAGACAAAGCGATGTACATCATGCGCTATCTTGTAGGAACTCAAAACTACCAGATCGTCTATAATGGTGCAAAATCCGAGGGATTGATCGGATACACAGATTCCGACTGGGCGAGTGATCCTATCAAACGCCGATCCACTACTGGCTTCTTTGCCACACTTGCTAGCGGCATTGTATGCTGGCAATCGCGCCTCCAAAAGACGGTCGCACTCTCGTCCACAGAAGCCGAATATATGGCTCTCTCTGACTCTTGTCGGCAGATAACGTGGATACAGTCCTTATTTCAAGAACTAGGTTTTAATTTGAACCGCACTATGATTTGCGGAGATAATCAAGGATCCATCTTCATCGGATCAAACCCTGTTCAAGAAAGAAGGACAAAACACATTGACATTCGCTATCATTACATACGCGAATGCATCGAGAACGACAAAGTCTCTGTCGTATTCCTCGAAGGAAAGGATAACCCGGCCGACATGTTCACAAAGAACCTACCCGCCGCCTTATTCCTAAAATGCAGAGAGCACCTAGGTATTGAATTTACCAAGGTCAAGTAAGCGCACACAGCGCCTTTTATGGCTGCAGATGCTGCACTACTTGTGGGGGGGTGTTGAAAACCAATACCTACCTCAACGACTCACTTATTGAGTCACGTGCTTGATTACATATACATGGTCCGTGCGCATGTACTAAACGTATATAAGACGCTGTAAACCTCGTAGTAATACAAGCAGTTCTCTCTTTCTAACCACCACCAGAGTAAGATTGTATATTAGCAACACACACAAGGTATGTAGGACAAAATGCCTTCCTCTGCGTGGACGCCTAGCGGCGACCTGCAGTCTCAACAACGATGGTGTGTCCCGGACATGTGGGTTTTCATCACCATGCATGCCGTAACATAGCATCCGAATTTCGAAACATCTGGTTATACAGTTTGTGCTCTGAAAACGTTTCACTTACGTGAAGGGAATTAGGGTTTATACAAAGGCCAATAGAAAGGGTTTCCTTCGTGAGAATGCAGAACTTCAGACAAGACCGGCTGGCGATCGAGCCCAGAACCACGCCTTTAATAATGGTATGTATAGCTCCTCCAGGTTTTCTACCTCGGTCGTTGCATAGGCCAACAGGCCAACCGCACAGGAGAAAATGCTCAGCTTGAGCTCACCCAAAGCACAATCAAGGGTGAATAAATCCCAGCTTGGTGCCACGTGTATCCATCCAACGGAGTCCAGAGTCTAGAGATATCCGACCTGCTCTAAGTACCCCAAGCCCCCAAGCGATGAGCCTCAGCCGCAGGAATGGATGTAGATTACGGAGCGCGATTTCAAGTTGTGCGATGGGGGAGATGAGCGGCGAGAAAGCTGAGGACTGATGAAGTTGCACCGAGAGCACGCTCATGCTTGCATTACGGGAAATGGTGGAAAGGACAGAGAGAAGGAAGCTGGGAAAGTCAGGAGGAGGTGGATAGTAGTGGTAGAGTACTAGTAGCCTGAGAGTCGGAAGAATATTTTTCTACCGTAAGGCGTCAGGAGAAGAACGTTAGAGAAAAACTGCAGTACGAATGGTTCCCAACATCCGGGCCATGTATGCTATAAGAATTTTATAAAGACGGTCGCTTGGCAGGGAAAAAGTGACGGATATGGATATGCGCGATTGCAGCCAAATCCAACAAAATCTACTTCTCACAGCCATAAAGTAAAACGATTACACTGACAAGTTCTGGCGATCAGTAATTACATGGTAATATTCTAGGACCTCTGTAATTGCTCGGTCGAAATTTTAGCTTCAATTTGAATTAGGATTCGTTCAATTCGTAGTAGCTCCCGTATCTCGGAAAGATGACTGACAATATTCTGTCTTGGCAGCCGCAATATTTTGGAAAAAAACCAGTGCACCTATGTCCGCCTGAGTTTTCAACAACTTTGAGGAGTTCGATTACATCCCAACTTTAGTAGGATCCAGAATGTGAAAAGTCAGGATGATTATCAGATCTTCGAACGGAGGGCTTACGACCTGGCATATTACCAATTATTGACTACTTATCGATGCGACGCAAGGTAAAAATTAAAATAAGTATCATGCAGGACAAACAGGCATGGCAAAAAACCCCAAAAAAACCCTTCCACCTCTAGACTTACAGCCTCGTAAGCCAACCGAGCCAACCCGTTCTGCTCGCTTCCTTCGGACTGACTAGCAGTGGTGTCTCCTCTCCAACCTCCTCCTGAACATCCCTCGCTGTATTCCCCTCTCTAACATCAGCTTCTACCGCACTCTCCAGCGCCGCTTCTAAAGCTACCCGCATCTTCGCCCGGTCTTCATCTTCATCTACCACCAACCCTGGAACACCCCCATCGCCTTCTTCTGCATTCAGATCTAAGGATGAGCGAGGGACTGAAAGCGGATTCCCAAACTCGTCGATCCCCAGCCGCCGTTGCCGGAATGTCCAGAGGATGCACATGACGAGAAGACTACCCTGCATTATGCCTGACACGGCAAACGTTATCCAGCCTGTCAATAACCGTGAGCAGTTCAAAAAGTTGGGGAACGAAGGAAATCGCACTGGTCCAATTCGTGCCAGGTCTAAAATAGAATGAGTATCAGTCACTCCGTAACGAGGAACGGCAAATGCACCAACCTGAGTGCAATACTCAATACCATGATCGCCGCCCCAGGGCTCTGGATGCACATCATCGGAATACTGAGTGCACCCACAACTTTCATCCGATACGTATGTACCAACTGGGGCGCATACTGGATACCAGCGAGCACTGCAGAGGAGACACCAAGGAAGGTTGCCCATGAGGAGATCGCGTGCGGCAATGGGGCCGACGGATTGGAGGAGGGGGGTGTGGGTGTGTTGGCCAGAAGATAGATCGTTGTAATCAATATGAAAAACCTTTTGATCTTGTCAACTTCGAAGGCGGGAGAAGGAGAACAATACGCACAGGTGGGCGACAACGATCCATGTAAGCGTTATTGAAAGCCGCCAGTCTGGACTCTGGGCAACTATGGGTTTGAAGGCTCCAGTAAGCAGGGGCTGGGTATCGTGCGTATCGTACGTATCGTACGTAACATCGTCGTCCACAGAACTTTCAACGGGGGTATACTGGTATTTGAGGTGCGGAGGATAGTAGATCATATATAGGACGAGTCTAGGATTGTGGTGAGCGTAAGTGTCTAGGGCCCAATGATGGCGAAGGGAAGCCGTACATGATTGTAAACATGAGCCACTGCAGCCCGACTTGCACTATACCCGCGGTCATCTCGACGCAACTTCCCATGCTCTGTTTGTTTGTAAGTTGATTGTAGTCCAACGAAAGTACAAAGTGGAGACAGACCAAAACACGGCAGCATTTAACGATGCGCCATTGCATCGTCACCCTATAATGCCACCCGGTTAGGCAAAAAGTTTCAAATGGGTTCGAAACATAACGCACATGTTCAAAAAGCCAGCGGCTGACGACGTGCTCCCCAGAAGTAAGAACCATGGACTAAAACCTTCAGAGGATCCTTTGTGGATTATCCTGTAATGCTTTGAGCCATGAATATCAGCGATCTCCTTTATTATGTCGTCGGAAACTGTACCTGGGGAGCATAGGAAATGACGAGACCGCAACATAGCCCAAACGTAAGTACCGCCGTGAACCAGTCGTGGTGCTACAACAACATGAGTTTTAGTGGTATCTATTGCGGAGACAAGAGTGGAGGAGAACTTACAGGAGTACATGTGCTGGACATGAGGATGGTAAGTACTAAAAGGAAGAACGACGCGAGCGTGACAATGGGTGTGGTCACGGGGTTTAGAGATTAGATTATGTTGATCAGTCTGCAACCAACTTCATGAATAATATCTTATAACAATCTGTCTAGCTGTGCAGTATGTCAACGCCCCGCTGTACGTAGACAAATGTACGGGAAACCCCCTAAAGTGGCCATATTGTGAAACATGGGTGGACGGCTTCAACTTCCACTTTTCCTGTATCAGATGTCAGAAGGGCAGAACGATCTAGATTGCCATTTCGTCCTAACCTTTTGCTGTTTGTTCTTTAGTCGAACTGAAGCATTGGAAATGCACTCCGCTAGCGGAAAGATAGCGCATTTATGACGCTTGTAGCTGGAATGGTCGATGTTCGCATGACCAGCATACGAAATCCGTGAGGTTTTTCGAATCCCTTCCCCGCCCTGATACAATACGATACACACTTCCAACCCCAGCGAGCGCCACGAAAGGTGTAGTGGTTTCAGAATGGAAAGGCGGTATTTATAAATTTGTGCGCCCGAGTCACCGGACATTACTATCCACACCGTGTATAGATCTTCTTCGAGTGGGGATGCATGCGCCGATAAAGAAAACCCAGCACAATACAGATGCTCTTGAAGAGAAACCAGTTCCGAAAGGAGCGGTAACCCAAAGTCAAGACTGACTTCATCGTTGTAATATGGGAGCGCCATCAATGACTCTGTGCTCCAGATTCGAATAGCAAGTTCTCTAGAGAGGTCCGTTCGCTCTGCTACTATCATATGTCCGTGGATAAGTTCCACGTCATAGTTAAGCTAAAGATAAAGTAAGACTAGTAAAAATGATCACCTAGGAAGAGCACCGACCTGCTGCATTTTGAATGTTCGGAAAGACTTCGTAGATATTTGCATCACATAAATATTTCCCTTCTCCGCATCCAATGGGGCTAACTGGACAGCAGCGAAATCACCACAAATTTTGGCTGACGATATGTCGTATTCTGGAAAACTTCCGGGAATAAGGTAGCAGGCAACTGAATAGGACATTTCTGCCAAGAAGTCCAAACGTACAATCTCTATACATCTGCGACTAAATGACACAATCATTAATTTATCATGCATTATACACAAAAATCGTACATACGTTGCAAGGGGGGCTTGAGTCGTAGAGACATTAATAACAATCATAGCAGCTCGCCCTTCTTCAATAACTTCTGCAGCAAATTCCTTGACATTTGAACCATCCTCGCGGCATGGGTAAACCCATATGAGTTGATCGTCCACAACACTCCAACATTTCAACGTTCCCGACTGAGTGAATAGCACAAACCTGCCGCCAGGAATCAACCTTGCTTTTTCTCCGAAAAGAGGTGGATCCTGGTGATCGCAGGGATTGAGGGATGTTTCAGTAGATGTCAACCACGAACGAGGGCCATGAACTGCGCGTCTTGCAAGATCGATGAGCGTATCAAGTGAAAGGCTTTGAAGATTAGATCTGGGGACGCGATCGATGAAGTGGCGAGCACGGAGGCTAGAAAGAAGCGCGATCCAAACCTCCCGGGTGAAAGCAAGCGTATAAAGGCGTTTACAAGCCTAATCACCGCATGAGAGAGTTCATGCATCTCACCGAATCATATGCGGGAAACGCACCTGGCTCATACAAATGACAGTCGAGATATCACATACGCACAAGATGTTCATAAGAACATCATCGTTAGGGAGGGTGAGTTGGTACGTAGGCTTCAACTTGGGGCCACTGGCGTGACTGGAAATAAAGCGTCTCAAGGTGAGCCACTTGGATGTCGCTTTCGAGGAAGCTTGGCCTCCAACTGCTCCAACCTGAGGCATCTCTACCCAAGTGAAAGTGGAGCTTGAGGCTTAGTTGAATGGGTTTGGCGAGCCAGGCACTCCACGAACAGGACGGAGCAGTTGCACCTTCCCGATATACTGAGCGGAGTTTGTAACTTTCATGTCATAGCCCCTCGGACAGTGGTAAATGCGAAGGATGTGAGTATAGATAATCCTCCCTCAGAAGAAAAGAATGAGTTGTGATTTTACAGCAAACTTTACATAACGCATGGGTCGGATGCGACAGAGTCGTTCGGCTTCGAAGATATCTACATTCACGTGATTGCGGTCCCATTGGATGTTGAACTTGGATAGCTTCCACCAGGCTTCCATTGCGGCACACATATTTCGTCGGTAATGATACTACCCCCATCAGCTATCTTTCGATGTCCGGTCGCCGTGTTGTCAGTGGAGGAGGAGATGTGGTTCAAATCTAGTTCTTTTGTTATATTCTGTGATGCGTTTGTGGACAAACCGCTGCCTTCCTCCGTGGTTCTGGAAGTCACTACCTCAGTATTCGCCCGAGGCATTGTGGAAAGAGCTATGCACTCTGAATGATTCAGTTGAGTTCCTTTCTGATTGTACTTGCTGACAACACTTCAGAGAGTCTTGGCAGCAGCCTCCTTGATGTGAACCACCCCACTCTAGAGACATCAATATGAGTACATTTTTTGATTTTTATTCTGATCTCTGATTAGAACTCTGTCATTTTTGGATAGTTTGTGCCCCTTGAACCCTGTTTTTTCTCATGATCTGTGGTCTGCAGCCACTGTTTTTATATGCATACTGAGCTGTGGACTTGCAGACTGTGAACTGTGAACTGTGAACTGTGGTCTTGTCACCTGCAAATGGATGAAGGGATGGCATGGAAACTTTTCTCTGTCAATGAGTATACATGTACTACTAATTAAAATTGGTCAGAATATATATTCCAAGCCAATGCAAGTGCTTCAACCCATAGCCTTGCCACATCTATCTCCTCAGCAGCCCCTGCAAGATGTATCAGTGACCTGTTAATCCATAGATACTCTTCTGCTGTGAAAATTCCAGTTGGTGGCTCAACAGGCACCTCATTCAAGTGCTCAGGAGGGCCACTGCACCTTGAGCTGGTACCTTCTGTAGAGGGATTATTCACTTCCCTTGACTGCAGCAAATTGTCACTGTGGAGACCATCCCAGTCAACACCAAAGACTTCCAGCTCCTCATCTGTCATTGAAGTGGTATTGGCAGGAGGGGTAGCTGGGTTCCACAGATCCCCTGTGTAAACATATCAAATCCAAACATATCAGCTGGTGAATGATTTGGGCCACGTCAGATCTGGATGCAGTGGTGGTTCCAACTTTGTGCCAAAAATTCTAGCTGGACATTGAGGGTGTTCAGAAACAGGTAGTGGAGAAGCCAGATGTGGTTGGTATTGTTGATGTCCAGTCCATGGCATACTTCAAGCATTAAAAAATGCTCCACCCATGTGGCTCCCACCTGGGCAGTAACATCAACCCAGAGTTGCTCAATGTAGATGTTGTGAACACTTCTGAAATGCAGATTAGAATAAGAATATCTGCTGGTGCATGTTTTCATCCTCAGAGATAGGCCCTGTTACCAAGGGTTTCTTCCATCCAAGCAGCTACAAGGAGATTTTCAACACCATGATCTCCATGAAGGTGTGCTGGAACACCATAAATAGTACATGCAGCAAGGAATAAATCCAGAACTGTTTGGCCACTGTTGTTGTTGTGGGCATGCAGTCCTGTGATAAGCCATGAATAACCATCAATAAATCAATGCCCCAGTGGATTAAACCTATCAGCATGGATTGATTGCACTGGAATCAGATAGCACTGGATTTCACATACCATGCTGACCATCGTGATGCCACAGGGAATTGGGCCCTGGAACACTATATACCTGCCACTGTATCTGGATTCTCTGAAATACCTGCTGAACAGGATCTATCCACATAAGAGACTGGGTAATACAGTTTCTTGATATTCTGTAACCTAAATGGCAGAGCATTCTATCAAACATGGTGACACCAGCACAGCAAAAGTGGCAGCAGAGTCTGACAGGAAGGTCATCTAGCTCATCATCAAGTATGGCTGACTGTGGTCAAGTGTATGATGTTGTAAACCTTGTGTTATCAGGAGGTGGATTGAGGGGTGGTGCATCATCAGAAGGATCAAGAAAGTCATCACCACCACCATTTGTATACTGTATTGAGAGCATAAATGGCTGGGACTGGGGTTCTGCTATTACATGTTCAACCAGCTGCTGGTGGACAAATCCCTGGCTAACACCTAGAAAATGTGCAATACTCATAATTGATTGTAATGAATATGCTCACTGCAGAAATTCAGGATCAATATAGAAAGATGGCCAGCCATGCTGTCCTGTATGGATAGTTTCAACAATAGCTGGATGGCCATGATGAGATTCATTGATTGACTGCTCATATTGCTGTTGAACATCATTTCACATGATAGCCAGGCTTTGCATGATGATACTGTGCTCTGATGGCATGAATATTGATGCATACTTATTGTTGTTATGGGTTCAAATATCTCAGAAAGCAATAGAACTCACTTTAGTGGCAAGTCTGATGTACTGATCAAGATCATCACCAAGTTGCCAGAGCACTACTTAAAGAGAACTCAGCTCATTATGAAGAATGACTGAGGAAAGGAAGTACATGAAAACAAACCATAGTCATGTGAACCTGATTGTACCACCATTTCACAACACTCCCACTTGAGTGATATTTCAACTTGTGAGTATAGCTCCCACTGAATCCAGCTATAGGCCAGGACAGGTTAAAATACATGAACATCATCATCATAACCTGATTCAATTCTGAATGACTCCAGAAATGAGGCAGCAAGTTTAGCCTGTTCAGAACCATTGCCAGTCAAATTGGCATGTTCACCCTTTTCTTTCATCTTGGCCCATAGTTCATCCCTTTCCAGATCCCTTTTGAGTTCCTGGCAGTTATTATGATGATGACCAGTACAATGGCAGTAGTCACATGGCTGAGTTGAGCATGAAGAGTGTGAATCAGGGGATGAGGACTTGGGTTTGGATGGTGAATGATCTAATGCAGTTTTGATGCATTATGTTTGTCATGATGAGCAAGGAGGGCTGAAGAAGGACCAAGAGAAGCATCTTGATTTTCATTGAGACATTGTGCTTCAGACAAAAGATGGGCTGTGACATCTGTGACAGTAAGCTTGGTCAAGTTTTGGAGAAGAGAAACTACAAAGGTCTTCCATGTGGTGCAATGGAGAAGGGACATGAGGATGAGTTGAGCTACAAACTCATCTTTGAAAGCCTGTTCACCAAGTTTCTTGTTCTCCAAGATGAGGTGGTTGAGGTGTCCCTGCATCAATGAAAATAGGGACTTTGAATCAGATTCCATACCATTAAGGGCAAAACACTTAGGAACAATCGCGGGGAATTTCCACGTGTCGCTGTCTATTTCGATAAGTGGCTGCAAGCTCTGAGGCCCAGCTACCGCCGGGACCTTGTCAATCATCATGATGTCATCGTCTTCACCCTAGGTGCGGGCGATAACCTCATCTTCCTTGCCAACATCTATTCAGACAGGAACCACACTGGGATCCGCCTCCTCTCTGAGGGAGCGGAGACATGGCCCCATCGCTTCCACCTCATCAGAGGGGACTTTAACTGCTGTCACCGCCTCTGGGACCCCCAGGGACCGGCGGCCAACATCCACGCTGACCGCCTCTTGGTGGCCACCACTCGACTCGGGCTGTCGCTCTGCCGTCCTGATGAGGCTAAGCTAGGCAATAGCACGGGTACTCCCGCGGGTACCCAGAGCTCTACCCGTACCCGTACCCGCGTCTACCCGTACCCGCAACCCACGGGTCACGAGTCACGGGTCACAGCGGGTACGGGTAGACCCCCGTCTCCCATTGTGTAACACCTCCTGCATAGGCCCCAACAATGACGGTGACAACACCATGTTGTCACCGTCATTGTTGGGGCCTTGGATTTGTTACATACATTTAACTAATGGTTTCGTCACTCAGATGAGTGTCGACAACCTTTTAATTATTTATGTACTATGTGTATGTACTAACTAACTTAATATATATATTATTTACGGGGGAAGCGACGCCCCAGAGGAAGGAGAAGCTTGTGGAAGCAAGGTCTTATATACCAGATAATGTTTATTACTATTTGGTTCCAGTAAACGAACGCGAACGCGACACGTCGTTTAAGTTGATGTTTGCCATTGTTTGGTTTCAGTAAATGCGAACGCGACTCGTTTATGTGCTGCATTCATTTACTTCAACTATATACTAGTATTAATTATCAACTTGTTTCAATAAATGACACATCACATTCAGAAAAGTTAAACCAAACAATATGTACTAGTAAATATCAACTTGTTTCAGCAAA
The DNA here is from genome assembly GCA_964034925.1 of Tricholoma hemisulphureum. Classification (NCBI taxonomy): domain Eukaryota; kingdom Fungi; phylum Basidiomycota; class Agaricomycetes; order Agaricales; family Tricholomataceae; genus Tricholoma; species Tricholoma hemisulphureum. The sequence continues at coordinate 8,532,481 of OZ035928.1, forward strand.
CAACGTGTCACGTTCGCGTTTGTTTACTGGAACCAAATAGTAATAAACATTATCTGGTATATAAGACCTTGCTTCCACAAGCTTCCCCTTCCTCTGGGGCGTCGCTTCCCCCGTAAATAATATATATATTAAGTTAGTTAGTACATACACATAGTACATAAGTAATTAAAAGGTTGTCGACACTCATCTGAGTGCCGAAACCTGTAAATACAAAACTGTATGTTAGTACATAGACATTTGGTGACGGGTTGGGTGCGGGTCACGGGTACCTAAATCATGACCCGTACCCGTACCCGTGCCTACCCGTACCCGTAACCCGCACGGGTTGGCCAAACCCGTGCTCTTCCCTAGGCTAAGCCCACCCACTACCCTTATAACAACAAGTTCAATCCCACGGTGATTGACTTGCTTTTCATCAGCTCAGCAGACGAAGCAGTCACTGAACACACAATCTTCCCGGAGCATCGCGGGTCCTCAGACCACGCACCCCTCCTGGTTAATCTCAGGACCCCCTTCTACTGTGTTCCGCTGCAGACGAAGGGTATTGCCCCAGACTCAGACAAGGAGACAGCCTACTTAGAGGACGTCTCCGCCAGGCTTTTGGCCCTGTCCAACTGGACGGGCCACTCACCGGCAGAGGTGGATGAGGTGGTGCAAGCCATCTCAGAAGCATTTGCAGCGGCGTGGCGCACCCATGCCCGGTCTAAAGACATCTGCAGCCGCTCCAAGGAGTGGTGGTCGGACGAATGCCACACAGCCCTCGAGGAATACCGGGAGTCCCGGGACCCTGAGGACTGGAGCATGTTCAAACAGGCTGTCAAAGCCGCCAAGTGGGAGTTCTTTGATGCGCGCATCAAAGAAGTCTCATTTACCAACCAACGCCCCTGGGATTTAATGCCCTGGGTCAAACAATGTAACCTCCCGTCGTGCAAGGCCATCTCCTATGGGGGTGCCCCTTGCAATACACTGGAGGCGCTTTGGATGGTGCTGGACGGCACCTACAATGCGGCTAATGACCGCCCAGTAGACCTGTCGGTGCTTGACGACTATGAACCCCTCCCCCCCCCGGGAGTGGATCCCCTTCTCCCTGCTGGAACTGCGGGAGGCCCTCAAGGCGTGCTCGTCACGCTCTGCCCCAGGTCCGGACCACATCACATGGTCCTTCCTTAAACGCTGGGCTGGCAACGTTGAGGTTGCTGACCTTTTTGTCCGCATCGCAGAAGCGTGCGTCACACTGGGCCACTGGCCCTCTCATTTCAAGGAATCCACGTCGGTGATCATACCAAAGCCGGGGAAACCTAACTACTCCACCCCGAAGTCGTTCAGGCCTATAGTGCTGCTGAACACTCTTGGGAAGCTGGTCGAAAAGCTGCTGTCCAGACGGCTCCAGTTCGACGGCGTGTTTCACCCCAACCAGTTTGGGGGCGTCGCCCAACATTCCACTGAGGACGCTGGCGTCTACCTCACCCACCTTATCCGCACAGGATGGGCGAAGGGTCTGCAGACGAGTGTTGTCGCCTTCGACATTGCTCAATTCTCCCCGTCGCTGAACCACCAAGTTCTGCTGACTATCATCAAGAGATCGGGGTTCCCACCATGTGTGGTAAACTTCTTCCACTCATACTTGGTAGGCCGATTCACGACCTACAAATGGAACACCGACAGCTCAGGCAGATTCTCTGCCGACGTCGGGGTGGGGCAGGGCTCGGCCCTGTCCCCTGTTTGCTCGGCGCTCTACATCGCGCCAGTGATGTGTCTCTTTTTTGCTCGCGTCCCCCGGCCGCTGGCGGATCTGATCTCCTACGTCGATGACGGTACCCTCATCGCGCAATCTAAACGGGTAGAGGACAACCTCCCCAAACTTGTGGATGCCTACAACGAGGTCTTCCGCCTCTTTACGGCCCTTGGACTGGTGTTGGAACACGCCAAGTCCAAAGTCTTTCACTTCTCCAGAGCCCGGGCGGCGCCTAACCCTCCCATCGACCTTGGTATCGCCCCCTTCACTGGGGCTACCCCTCTCAGGCCCAAGCCGATTTGGCGGTACTTGGGCTTTTTCTTTGACCGGAAGCTGTCCTTTAAGGAGCATGTCCGATTTTACACGATGAAGGCGTTCACAACTGTGAGCGCCATGCGTATGCTTGGTAATTTGTCCAGGGGGCTCTCCCCGGCAAATAAACGGCTGCTTTACAGGTCCTGCGTCATCCCGGTGGCAACGTATGGCCTCCATCTCTGGTTCTGCCGAGGTACCCATACCAAAGGCATGGTCAAGGCCCTGTCCCAGATGCAGCACACTGCTGCCCGCTGGATCATGGGATGTTTCCGTATGACCCCCGTGGGGGCTATGGAGTGCCTCGCGGCCCTGCTGCCTATGCCGCAGGTGCTGCGCCGCTTGGCGGACAAGAGTTGTCTTTGGACGGCCACTCTGACATGCACCCACCCCGTCCGAGCTATCTTGGAAGGGGACCTGGTGGGCGATGCCCCCCGGCATCCGCTGGGACTTCAGGCCCTCCCGCCTGCTACCCGCCGGAAAATTGTGTCCCCTGCGGCGGACGCGGTTACTGTCTGTTCCCTCTCCGGGGAAACTTTCAAGGCCTATGGCCCTGAGAGCCAACCCGGAGGACGCTTGATAGATCTGTTCATGGACAGGATCTCCCTCCACCGCCTGCCCCCCAAGGGGACGGACAAACGCAAAGATTACACTGACCGTTTGGACCACGTCCTGGCTGAGGCCAGGAACGAGCTGGACTGTCTCATTGTAGGCTGTGACAGGTCCGTACCCAGGACAGCCCACCAGGCCTTGGCGGCCGCCCTTGTGTTCTGCGGGAACCAAGAGATCCGCCACGCTACTGCGTTCCTCGGTTGCGCCTCAGTGACCGACGCTGAACATCGTGCCCTCCACCTAGGAGTATCTGCGGCCGTGGCCGCCGGATGCAAGAAGGTGGTGATATTCTCGGACGCCCTCGCACTCGCTGATGCGTGGGTGGACTGCTCCACAACGGGGGGTCAACAGCATGCCCTTTGGCTGTGCCGCCTCTTATGGCCCTGGTTCGAGTTAGGCCAGGAATGCCGGATCCACCTGTGGTTCGTCCCCTCCAAGGCAGAGTGGGCGGTCCACAAGCAAGCTCATGACGTCGCGACGTCACTCCGACTGCCTCTAGGGATCTCCCCTAAAGCCACTCGCAATTGGCTGATCGCCTCCTTCAAAGAGACGGCAGAGAAAGACTGGGTGGCCTGCTTCGTGGACCCCAAGTATTGAGGGAGGAGCTTCCTGGACCTGAGGGCCCAACGGAAGGCCCCCGCAATGCCCACCGCCTCTGGCTGCGGCCCTTGGCTCAAGGAAACTGCACATGACTGCAGATTGATGGCCCGACTGTGTCGGTGCATCACGGCGCATGCCCCCATTGGGAGTTACCGCGACCGCTTCTTTCCCAGTGAGGACACTCACTGCGCTTGCCCCCCCCGGCCCTTCCAGGACCGAGATCACCTGCTCCGCGTATGCCCCCACGTGAAGCGCAAGAAACACCGGCAGGGCCCGTGATTCATCACGGACCTCGTCGAACTTCTCGAGGCGAACCCGCATGCGTTTGCCTTTGCTAGGGTATTTCACGGGTGCGGGTATTCCCGCGGTGTTTTGGTCATGGGTGTGACGGTTACGGGTATGGTGTTGGATTCTGCCGCACCGCGAAGTACCGTTGACCCGTACCCGCGGTTTGCGGTTATTCCACGGGTTACTACAGGCACCCCGTATTTCTATTTATGGCCGAGTTTGGAGTTTTATTTTTATTTTTAGTTTCGTTGTCGACAGTACAGCATCTGATGAAACTCCGACATGTGACCAACCTCAAGGTCTGGCGTCTCTCGCCGTCTGTTTCATCCTGACTCCCCCCTCAAGTCTACCTTCACAAACTCGCTAGACAGCCGTCCGTGCCATGCTTCTCCCCCCCAATGCTTAGCCACGTACGAGGATTCGTTTGGACATTTCACCGCGGGTACCCATGGTACCGCGGTTATCTTGTGATACCGTATATATATGGTACGGGTTTATACCCGTACCCGTAGAGGTTAAGGTGTTCTCGGGTACGGTTACGGTTATAGAATTTTGTACCCGCGGTATACCCGTGAAAAACCCTAGCCTTCGCCCCCCCGGAAGGGTGGGACCCGGGATGAGGGTTACGCGCAGGGCGTATAACCCCCGTCTGGTGGCCTGGTGAGCCTGATGGCCCGCCGAACGCACGCTTGGTCTCCAAGCCTGCAAGGTCTCTGTCGGTAACGCCGAACCTCGGGTTCGTCGCTGGCAAGGTTGGGGGGCCCGCCAGTTGGTGGGTACTGTCCCATGCGTGGGGCGGCTAAGCGAGGAGGGGCTGTACTCGGGCAACCGAGGGGCTCTGAACCCCATCGGGCCATATGGCTGGTGGGTTGGTCGACCTGCGGGAAGGCCGGTGCGTCAGTGGGCGTGCACGACTAATAGGGGCTGTGCAGGGGCTGAACGGGGGTAGGGACTGGGTGAGTTAGTATGCGCCGTTGGGAGTGCCGGCGAGCTGGTTCGGGGAGGCGCCCAAGCACCCTCGGCCTGTAGTCTGGCCATGCATGCCGCTCAAGTGGGCAGCACGCGGGCCTTCACACACTCTTGTGCTCTATCAGGGCTGTAGTCTCCCCTCCAACTTACGTTGCATACCCGCTGTCTCCTGTAGTAGATAGCCGTGGACTGCGCCCGTGCACCACATTGAACATTGTTGAACAAAAAAAAAAAAAAAAAAAAAAAAAAGGGCAAAACACTTCTTGATGATTCCATGCTTAATAATGAAGGCAGCAAGGCCAATGTTTTTGTTCTTGTGCTCCTCTTTGATTTTGTCCCAAAGTGCCTTTGACATCAATCCTTGAGAAGTGATCATTTGTTGGTGACTTTTGTTGAGTAGACTGATAATGATCCCAATCACATGGTCATCATGACAGAGCTAGGCTTGACAATCCTTGAGATCAGCCTTGTGCTTGCATTTGTAGTGCTTGAAGGTCCAGTCATGCAGACTGAAAAATAACTGAGACCAAACTGGACCATAACCAATAAAACTGGACCTGCAGTCTCAGTTCTAGTGGTTATGGTACCAGTCCAATCCTCAGTCCCTGATTGCAGGATTTTAAGGAGAACCATTCAAGACTGGTCAAGACTGGTCTTGAACTGGTCCTATGATCCTTGGTATTAATATTACTTATTACTTATATTAATTATATTATTCTACTAAAATACAAGAGGGCAGAAGCCCAAGGGAACAAAAGAGTGAAATACAGAGGGTTTATGTACTCTTAGTGAGTTTGCACTTGCTTGTCTGATAGGGCTAGTGTTGCTACAGTAATTTTTGACAGATGATGCCATTTTTTTTCTTTTTTTCTGACAAGCTTCTGAAGCACACCTCTGGTGCTCTGCTCACTTTGCTCCTGCTCCTGCTCCTTCAGCTTGTCAGGGGGTGCAGCCCCCTGAACCCCCTGCTCACATCTTTTACTCATCTTGTCAACACAGTCAGAAACCTTTGGTCCCTGCCTGTGTGAAGGAAGTGTTATTGCAAATCAGCATTCAGTAGCTGCCCCAAAAATTTACACATCTTGACAATACAAACAGGAACCTTTAGCCTCTGCCTATGTGGAGGAGATGCTATAGTAAATTAATAGTAAGATAGTAAGTTAATAGTTATATAGTATTTTACTTGCTTATCTATATCAAAAACTATTGATACATCCCTATATACATCTTATATTACCAAAGTCAGTGACCAAATACCCCTGCCTGTGTCTGAGAGGGGAAGGCATTTCCAGTCCAGTTGCCCTGTGTGACATAGCATACTCTTAAGGAGATCAGCTCAGTAGAGGAAACAGATGTACAAAGCAGAGCCAGGCCATCTCCCTCAATGCCCCCAATCTCACATAGCCCTTTCTTAGTATTAGCCATTTGATACCTATCCCACCCCCACTCTCCTGCTTTACTGTCTGTCTCTCATCCCCCCTCCCCCTCCCCCTCCCCCTCCCCCTCCCCCTCCCCCTCACCCTTCCCATCCCACCCCTCACCCTTCCCATCCCACCCCTCACCCTTCCCATCCCACCCCTCACCCTTCCCATCCCACCCCTCACCCTTCCCATCCCACCCCTCACCCTTCCCATCCCACCCCTCACCCTTCCCATCCCACCCCTCACCCTTCCCATCCCACCCCTCACCCTTCCCATCCCACCCCTCACCCTTCCCCACCCTTCCCATCCCACCCCTCACCCTCACCCTCCCCCTCATGTCCTTCTCCCCACCACACCTCTCTCCATTCCTCACTCCTCCCTTATTTTCTGTATTACTCTCCCCACTGCCCATCTCACCTCACACCCCCCACCCCCACATTCCTCCTCCTCTCACACTCCCCCTTACACCCCCCCACTGTCTATCCCACCCTCCTCACCCTCACACCCCTTTTCCCTCACAGCCCTTCTCTCCCCCTCCCCCCCCCCTCTCCTGTCTCCCCCCCTCCCCCCCTCTCCCCTTCCCAGGTCTCCTCCCTCTCCTCCTCTTTCTGGGTCTCTCCCCTGTGTCCCCCTGTGTCCCCCTGTCCCCCTGTCCCCCCTGTCCCCCTGTCCCCCTGTCCCCCCCCCTTTTCCCCTTTTCCCCTTTTCCCCTTTTCCCCTGCCTCACCCCCCCCCCACTCTGTCTCACATCCCCCTCCCTCCCACATCCCTCACCATCACACCCCTCATCCTCATCCCATCCTCACCTTTGCTGAACACTCGGACAGAACTCCAACCTAAGCCATAAATAAAAAGCATCAACTTACATCTTGACTTGTTAATTTTTTTGTAATTTTTCGGACCGTAATCTAACTAATTCATATTATTGACCTTACTGAATTGCTTACACTGAACTGATTTATTTGCTACTAAAGGCTTATTTCAGACTGAAGTTGCTTTATTGAACTTATTTTCTTATTTTGGACTAACTCGTTGCTTAATAACCTTACTGAATTGCTTACATTGCTTACATTGCTTATTTTGGACTGACTTGTAGTGGTCATGTGCTGGGGTCATGAGCAGGTTTTTGCATTCATGGAGTTGTGGCTGTACACCCTATGTATTAGAGGACAGTTTGTCATGCTTAGTCAAATTCAAATGCTTAGTGTAACTGTCCCATGGTGCCTATCTCTATTACTTATTGACAAGCTTCTGAAGCATGCCTCCAGCACTCTGCTCACTTCACTTGCATCACTCCTGCAGCCCACTTCTTCAGCTTGTCAGGGGGCACAGCCCCCTGAACCCCCTGCTCGTGTCTTTTACTCATCTTGTCAACACAGCCAGGGGCCAAAGGTCCCTGGCTGTGTGAAGGAGGTGTCATCAAAAATTGGTGTTCAATAGCTGTCTTAATAATTTACACATCTTTACAACACAGCCAGCAACCTTTGGCCCCCACCTGTGTGAGGTCTCATAGCTTATAGCTCATAGTATATTAATAGTAAATTAGTAGCCATCTCATATTTTACTTTTTGCTTTCTTATTTACAGTTAAAACTATTTCTACTCCCCATCCCCTCCCTATCCATCTTCCCCATCCCACCCTATCTCTTCTGCTTCACCATCAGTCCCTCACCTCCACATCCCCTCCCTCACCTTCACATCTCCTCCCTCAGCCCTCCCCCTCCCCCTTCCCCTTATATCCTTCTCCTTCTCTCCCTGACACTCCTCCCCATCCCTCACCTGGGCCCCTCTCTTACTGTCTGTATCACTCTCCCCACACCCCTGTCCCTCACACTCCACCCCCCTTCCTCCAGCCCATTGGTGTAAATCCTTCCTCCCCTTCTCCCCCCCCCCTCTCCCCCCCTTTTCCCTTTTCCCTTTTCCCTTTTCCCTTTTCCCTTTTCCCTTTTCCCTTTTCCCTTTTCCCTTTTCCCTTTTCCCTTTTCCCTTTTCCCTTTTCCCTTTTCCCTTTTCCCTTTTCCCTTTTCCCTTTTCCCTTTTCCCTTTTCCCTTTTCCCTTTTCCCTTTTCCCTTTTCCCTTTTCCCTTTTCCCTTTTCCCTTTTCCCTTTCCCCCCCCTCCCCCCCTCTCCCCTCTCCCTCTCCCTCTCCCTCTCATCCCTCACCCTCACCCTCACACATCCCTCACCCTCACCCTCACACCCCTCACTCTCACACCCCACCCCCTCCCCCTCAACCCCCCCTGACATCCCCTCCCTCACATCCCTCTCTTTGAGTCTCTCCCTACTTTCTTCTTCTTCTCTCTCTCCCCTCTCACCATCATCATCATACTCATCCCATCCTTACTCTTCCTGGACACTCACTCAGAACTCCAAAGCCATAAATAAAAAAACATCAACTTACATCTTTACTTACCATTTTTTTTGTAATTTTTCGCACTGTAATGTAGTCTTTTCTAACTGAGTGAACTTATTTTTCACTCACTCATTTGTTACTCAGTGGTTGTTACTTGTTGCTCTAGTTATTGACCTTACTGAATTGCTCTGGTAATTGACCTTACTGAATTGCTTTATTTCAGACTGACTTATTATCTTACTTGGTTGCTTAATTGACCTTACAATTGCTTACTTCAGACTGACTTCACTTACTCAAACTCAAGCTGAACATTATCTACAATTGATGGTAGTCATGTGCTGGGGTCATGAACAGGTTTTTGCATTTTGTTCAGCCTACAGGGTTGTGGCTGTACACTGTATGTAATAGAGGATGGTTTGTCATGCTTAATCATATTACCAATCTTTGTCCCACAAATGCACATGTGACCATACTCTATTAGAGCTTACTTAAAAACACACATGACCTGAAATGGTTGCACAGGTCCTAAAAAGGGCACTTCATGTGACCACTTTCAAATACTTTATTATCCAATGCAAACTTTTGATCATATACAAACACCAGCAAGTGCCTTTTCTTCCCCCCTCAACACTGCTTCCCTCACAACACTACCACCACGTCACCCATGGGCCCCAACAACACATCCATCATTGGAGTCCTCTGTTAATTTTTTTTCTTTCACCTTTGTACCTTTAACTGATGTTCTAAATTTAATTTAGTAAGTAATGTGGGGATGGTGGAACTAACATCATTGGCATGAATATAGTACCTAATAACAAAAACAAAAAGCCCCACCCCCACTTTGTACCACTGCTGCAAGCCTCTGCTCATAGGGTGGATATATTAGATGCTAACAATGCTGGATGACTATGACCCAATGGATGAGGATGATGATGATGTGATGGATGATGCAACAACAACAATGACTCTTAGGACAATGGTGACAATGACAATAACAATGACAGTGATGGCTTGGGATGATGATGCCTATGTCCAGCCCTGCAAGCCACTGCTCATGGGTGCATTTGGTGGCAGTATCAGCAGTTGCACTGGGCAACATTGGTGCACCAGGATCAGGATCAGCACCTGAAATGTTGAGCCACACTCCTGCTTCTCAAAGCTTGATGGTGGTGGGTGCCCAAGAATGATGATTCTCCTGTGAGAGGATTTCAAGCCCAGTTGTTGAGTAGGAATAGGTTTCAGTCATGGTAAATGGAAAGAATGGATGGCAGAGGCAAGAGTGAGTGAAATATGAACAAGTGGCAGATAAGGTGCAAAGAGACAAGGTGCAAGGGGGCAGTGATAGAGGGAGAATGACAAAGATTGAGGACTTGAAGAGTGCTGTCAAGAGGTCATGACCACTGGAGATTGTGAGCATGTTGTGAAAATAGGAGGTTGGAGTTTGTAGAATGCCACAGAAGAGCCAGCTGATGGGGATCATAGACCACTGCAGATCATGCCAAGAGGTGGTGGGTCCAAGTGTGCCATTTGACATTGGGGCTTGTGGAGCACTGCTAGTTGTGAGGGTGTTTTCAGTACCACAGAGAGGGTGTACTCCAAGAGGAGGAGCCATGAGAGAGATTTGGGGGATGGGAGGCTGTTACATGTGTAGCAGTAACATTTTGAGAAGCTGATGTGTGCATAGATGACAATTGAGCCTTTGATATAGTTGTTGAGTCACAGTGTGTAGTCAGGGTTCATAACCTAAAGAGAACTCAGCTCATTATGAAGAACAACTTGATTAGTAACTACCTAAAGAGAACTATATACAATAGATATTAGTTAAATAGGCAGTAATTAGTATAAATGATAGTGCATACCTCAGCTCATTATGAAGAATGACTGGGGGAAGGAAGTACACAAAAACAAATTGTTATCAACAAAGTCATGTGAACCCAATTCTACCACCACTTCACAACACTACTGTTTGTCACAGCATCAAGGACACTAGTTTCAAAACACCAATAATGGGTTTGGAAAGCCTCAAGAAGATTGGCAGTAGATCCAAGGTTTGGTTTGGTGGCATTGGGAGCTAGAAGAGATCAGCTTTATTTGTTTGGCTGGGTGCAAATACAATGATAAACTGAAACACACAGACAGCTTTCTCTCCAATTTTCGTTTTTACAGTTTTACTAGTACAAACCCTAGGGATGTATCAGTACTTTATAAAACCAAGCATTATCTGCTATGAGCTAGTACATTATCTATGGGTATACTATGGAGGCTGCTTGCTGTGCAGATATTACTAGTACACAGTATCACCATATTGTCTTTCTAATTTCTGATAAATTTGGCACATATCCATTTCTATGCAGTATCTCCCTCGCCTGCACCATCACCTGCCTCAACCTTTGTTCCACAGGCTGCAATCTTGTATGCTTCCAAGATATGATTTGAGAATGCAATTGTGCAGCCACAACTCTGGGCACCACAGAACCTTGTGGTTCCATGGGGATACATGGGCTGAAAGTGTTAGAATAGGTAATCTAGTTAGCATCAGACTCAATCTATGGCCAGTTTAGTCAGTAACCATTTCGTCGTTTAGTGCACAGTATTGCATCATCAGTGCCGGAGCGCATGATGTCATTGCACAGTCAATGACATCAGTAGTTTATACTTAGCACGGCTTTATGTATATAAGTAGATGTAACTGGAGACTACCTCTCCAGTTACAAAGACTCTTATACACTGGTTAATGCCCTCACACATCAAGCTCTGTTGGCTGTCTTCACTGACACCTTGTATCATTCAACAGAAAGAGCATAAGAGTTCCAGCAGCCTGCTGCACCACCACCTTTAGTGTAGTGTTGAAAGGCTGCCTGGTTAGGTAGCCTCACTAAGTCAGATGGTAAAACAGGATCATGTTATCTTTGTTGCACAAGGTAAAGAGTCAGTCTAAGGTACATAAGGAGGTCAGTAAATAACTATACCTTTGTTGCACAAGGTAAAGAGTGGGGCAACAAAGGAAAAAAAGATGGTATATATATTACATTTGAAACCATGTTGGAAAGTGGCTGCATCAAGCATATGAGTTTGCCAAAGTTCATGGTGGCTGCATAGCCACCTATGTTTGCCTAAGTTCACTGAAGTTCATGTCATGAGTCTGGTTGCAGACTTACAAATGTCAACAAAGTTTCTACCACCACCAGGTGGCCATGCTTCCTTATTCTCACCACCATGGTTACAGGTTACACAGCTGTTTGAAAGGCTGCCTGGTTAGGTAGCCTCACTAAGTCAGACGGTAAGACAGGATCACGTTATCTTTGTTGCACAAGGTAAAGAGTCAGTCTAAGATACATAAGAAGGTCGGTAAACTATACCTTTGTTGCACAAGGTAAAGAGTGGGGCAACAAAGGAAAAAAAGATGGTATATATATGAGATTTGAAACCGTGTTGGAAAGTGGCCGCATCGAGCGTAAGTTGATATATGAGTTTGCCGATGTTTGCCGATGTTCAGGGTGGCTGTGTAGCCATTGTAAGCATCAATGTGTGCTGATGTTCGCCGATGTTCGTGGTGGCTGTGCATGTTTGTGTCGTGAGTCTGGTCGCAGGCTTACACTGTTACCAGTGGCTGGGCTTTGGACAATCCTGTCAACACACCATGAAACTGCATAATGTGCCCAGCACTTGTCAGTATGTGATCAGCTAGGAATCTAGTTCAAAGATAAGCCATTATAAAAAAAGAAAGTAGACATACACAGCATAATCCTGGGACAAATAACCCTCTGGTGGTGCATGGGTTACAGCTGGAAACTGGTATACTTTTCCATTAATCTCAAGACAATAACCCTTGCCTGGTGGGATAGATGATAAAAGAAATGCTGGAGAGTTGCAGCTAGTAGAACAACATACCTTCACTGATGTTTTGTGTTGCAAGATGGGGAACCCCACTCTCCTCTAGGCACTTCTCAATATAATCTATAGCATCCCTAGAAAATGGGATTTAGCAAGGCTCCAGCATACTGTAAGTAGTGCAACAGCATCTTCATCATGCTGGATCATTGTATTCTTGTCAACCTTTTTGTTCCAGCTTTTTGCAAGTCCCCAGACTTTAAGATGGTGTATTCCTGCATTCCATCCTAACTGGACCATTGAACCATCATGAGTGGGCTAGGACATTATCAGTAGAAACTTTGGACAAGAAATTGATTCCTAAACATACCCAGACATTTCCCCTTTTACAGCATGCCTGTGCAATCACCTTAGAGGCCCATTCATAAAGCTCTTTGGATTCATGAGCAGCCTGTGCAACCCCATGTAGTGCAGCTAATTCTATTATGATCTCAATTTCTCCTGTCATATATTTTTGTCAGCAAAGGACCACAGCTGCCATTCAGTGATTAAAATGCTTACCATCTGGCTTTCATGACCTGGACAGAAAAATAATAGATGAGGTGGAACAGCATAAAAACCTGTACTTTTATTGACAATTGTATTGCATTGTGGGCAACATTTAGTGTCTGCCAGGACAGACTAGAAAGTGACAGTGCTAGAAGTATCTCTATCATCCCATACAACCTTGATATTAGTTGCACCAGGGCCTGCTGCAGTAGCTTTGAGGAGCTCTTGCACCAACTGTGCCTTGTTATCGAATGCAAGAGCTGAAGCCTACAGGTATACAGGTGGGGACCCACAGCCAGAAACTCAGAAGCCAGTTAGCTCACCAGCCTCTGTTTTTCATGGTGATTTGCCCAAGCAACTTTTTTTGAGCCACAAATCTTCTGGAGTAGTAAGTGCAGTGCAGCACACAAAGTTACATGTTCTTCAGCAATGTTCCATGCACACCTAATGTGGTCAAGCTGTAGTGTGGCAGTAAGTCCATGAGCTGCACAGTTTCCATCTTAGGCTCACATTGACAAGGTTGGGATTGATGACTTGTGCCTCCTGCAAAATTTTGGTTAGGGTGGGATCTCCAGGTGATGAAGCACTGATTATGCTGATAGTTTTATCTGTATTGAGTAAGGCTAAAACTATCAATGGGCATGAAAAGTCACAAATTCAAGGAATTAGGACTTGCACAGAGATATGGAGTTTGAAACAGTCACGGGACCAAGTCACAGTGCATCTGTTGTTGGTGTAATTAGTCTGTACAGTATCTCTGTGCTCTGTGTACCCTGTATCTCTGTGCATCAACTCTGCTCACTTACAGTCATGCCTGGACCTTCAAAAGCAAATGCAAAAGTGCTGCAAAATGGCCAACTTGCTGCTGAGGAGGAGAGCCAACTTGCTGAGATCCCATTGCTTCAGAAGGCAAATTCCAACCAGAAGGACAGTATTCCCGCATGCCTTGAGCTGAATGACACATCACGGGAAGTTATGCAAGTGCACATCAACCTCATTGGACTTGACAAATATCGGTTTTTGCATACTGTAAAGGAACAGAGTAAGCAACATCAAATATTGTAACTTGGAGGGTAATACTACATTCTAATTGTAATACAGATCAAGGTTATGAGATGTTTTTATCTCTCAGCCTTCATATCCCACATGAAATTGATCGAGATGTCCACTCAAAATACTCCATTTGGACAAGTGCTTCAAAACCGCATGTGAACTGCTGTCAAGGGAGAACGTGGCAGGGAGCTCACTCGATGGACATGGACATATCAATGCCTATGTGGCTCTGACTCTGAAGCTTGGTGACTCACAGGCTGGAAGAACATACACTGTTGCTCATGGATTTGGATGGTCACAACACATGATGAGAAGAACACCGCTGGTAAGTTGTTGTGTTACTATTATATGCGCTGTAAATTGACTCAGGGCCACTGTAGGTAAAGATTTCTTTATGATTGATGAGATTTCCGGTATTCTCAATCACTCCGCTGCATGCCAAGAGCTCCTTGAGATGGATCGTGACCCTTCCATTGCATTACATCCGGATTTGCAGCTGTATGCATTGTCACTCCTGCATGATAATATACCTCTGTCACAGCTAAAAGTGCTATGTAAGAGATGGGCAATGGAGTGCTGGGGAGAAGAGATGGGGGACAGGCATCACTGTTACCAACTAAATGACCATGATTCTTCTTCACTATATCATACTCTTGCTTGTGAATGAGGGATCAGACAGAGCACTGCTGCCAAAGATAACTTGGATCTCTGGCTTTGAGAAGATTGCGCAGTGCCACCAAATCCACTCATTTCAAAATCTGTTATATTTTACCAAGCTTGTTGTGATGGAGGTGGCGATCAACTGATTCTTATCATTCCGACGAGCGAAATGCAAGATGCAGCCTGGAGATATGGACACAAATGACATGTTCTCATGGATCTTACATTTGGCTTTTGTTTGGCACACACAAATCTCCTCATCATCATGGCACTTGATGACAATAAGAAAGGTATACCAATTGGGCTCATTGTTTTTACAGCTTGACCAAGTGCAAAGGCTGTTCATGCTGACTATGACACTGGGCTGATCTGTTTGCTCTTGGAAAAGTGGCGTCTAGGCTTGGGAACTAGGGCTGGTTCTGATTTTCACTTGGAGATATCTGTTGCAACTACGGATAATGACACAAGAGAGCACACAGCCCTACAAGAAATCTGGCCTTTAGTCTTGCTCCTATTGTACATGTTCCATGTCTGGCAGTGCTGGCAAAATGGCCTCAACAAACATCTTGCTGTTATACCAAAGGGCAATGATCAACTACACATGCATTGTCGACTCGCAAAATTTCTCATGAGGCTACTGAAGGAAATCACTGAGTATCCCGATGCTATATCTGCATACAACTCTGAAGTCGAGTACTTCAAAGCACTAGGGAAGAAATGGGATGCTATCTCTGTCAAGAGTACGATTTTTCAAAGACATTTAACACTATTTAGTTACGCATTTCCTTTTATTTACACTTGTTGTGGTTATTATAGAGTTAGCAGACACATGGTAAACACATGGCGTCCGAACATCACGCACGCCTCATGATTCAAGCATGGATCAGATGCCTCATGTAGCACACGCAGTTACCTCATTGTTAGCTCATGTATTGTAGTATATAAATGGTTAATATTATGCCTAGAGACTCTAATCAAGTTCTCTTAGGCTTACCCACTAAACGTGCGGCTGCCTTTAGACTGCTTGATCCTTTCTTTGGTTGGGTTTGACTGTGAGAGCCAGCGCTAGACTTAGTGTTTAGTGTTGTCCTAACAGAAGAACTCGATTCCCTCCCTCCTGCGCTCCCTCTCACATCTTACACTCTCTCTCATCATTCTTACCCGGGCCTCGCTTGAAACAACACGCACTACCCAGCGCTGCCATCGTTAAAGCCAAGACGCCTAGGCTATAGCACGGGTACGGGTTACGGGTACGGGTATCCACGGGTACAGGTACGGGTCACACAATCGGTACCCGTAACCCGTCGGTACCCGCCACCAAGAGGGCAATCGCCCTGTGTTTCCAAGTGTACCAAGTAAATAATATTTTAAAACTAACTATATGTATTATTATATTATTATTAGTGGGGCGAACCCAGCTGGAAAGTTGAAAGCGAGGGGGTTTATATATCTCTCAGATGTGCACAGACCATTTGGTCTTGTGTACACACAAACGCGTCATTGTTGAACGTTGAACGTTGATCATGCACGCATTGTTTATTCATGTTTGTATGGTCCCGCTGTGCATTCTTCCCCACCCACAACACTGCCGACTTGGTGGATGGCACACCCCAATCGGGTGTGCCATCTTTGGTAAGTTTCTTTTGTTTTCATTTTCATTTTTACTAACAATGTTTTTAGGTTATAATTTGCACTATTGACAACCACGACGACTACAACAGGACGGCAGGGGGGCAATGAAGACAACAGGAACCCGACGACCAGCCCCCGCCACCACAGTTGCGAGCCCCTGCTCGCAAGGTGGATCATGGGTGTTTGACGGCGAACCATGAAGATATGGCGAAGGCACCAGCATGCGGAGGACAACGGACGGCAGGAAAACGGGAGCAGGACGACAAACAACGGCAGGAGGCCCACGACCCCCTCTTGCTTGCAAACGCGAGTTGGGGGTCGTTCTTCATCCGTCTCACTCAAAACGGCTGCCACGTCATGACAACGACCCCCTCTCGCTCGCACACGCGAAGTGGGGGTCGTCCTTGCTTCGTTTCACTTGGGACGGCCGCCACGTCACGCCGACGACCCCCTCTCACTCGCATACACAAGGTGGGGGTCATTCTTGCTTCATTTCACTAGGGACGGCTGCCACATCACAACGACGACCCCCTCTCACTCGCACATGCAAGGTGTTGCTTCGTTTCACTTGGGACGGCTGCCACGTCGACAACAATGACCCCCTCTCGCGTGCACACATGGGGTGGGGCTTCGTTTCAGTCAGGATGGCCGCCACATCACAACAAGACCCCCTCTCGCTTGCACACGCGAGGTGGGGGTCGCCCTTGCTTCGTTTCACTCGGGACGGCCGCCACGTCACGCCGATGACCCCCTCTCACTTGCACATGCGAGGTGGGGGTCATCCTTGCTTTGTTTCACTAGGGACAGCTGCTAGGTCACGACGACAACCCCCTCTCACTCGCATACACAAGGTGGGGGTCATTCTTGCTTCATTTCACTAGGGACGGCCGCCACATCACAACAACGACCCCCTCTCACTCGCACACGCGAGGTGTTGCTTCGTTTCACTCGGGATGGCTGCCACGTCACGACGACGACCCCCCTCTCGCTTGCAAATGCGAGGTGGGGGTTGTTCTTCCTTCATTTCACTTGGGACGGCCGTCACGTCACGATGACCACCCCCTCTCGCTCACAACCACGAGGGGGGGTGTTTCTTTGCTCGTTTGACCCTGGAAAGCGACCACCACCCCCTCTCGCTCATGAACGTGAGGCGGGGGTGGTTCTTAGTCAATTAAATAGTTACCATAGTTAGTGTAGATAGAATTGATTTATTTAATTTGTATACTACGAAACCCGGGCGGGTATCGACACCCGCCTATACCTGCCTATACCCGCCTGTACCAACCCGCGGGTCGACGGGTTACTACCCGTGCGGGTACGGGTACGGGTAGAGCTCTGGGTACCCGCGGGAGTACCCGTGCTATTGCCTAAAGACGCCTTCAACGTTCCACTGTTCACATCACCCCTCCCCTCAAGGCCGTGTGTATCTGTACACATTCGTCATCACATACTTCGGACAGACCATTGTCCTGAGAGTACGGTGGAGACGCTGGTACGCACGCCCCCGTTCCTCATTTTTCACTCACTCCTCCCGCCTCCCACAACATTTTTCCCCTACCCCTTCCTGAAACCCGCGACGTTGTACATCAGGTTTAAATCTCATGTGTGACGCAGAGGTTTTCTCAGAACGCCGCAAGTGGAAGGTGTAGTCCACTCATGTGACAGACTGTACGAGAAACGTTGAGCCCGTCTCGTACTGTTCTGAACGTGCAGGGGATTGAGACCCTGACGTGAGTTCACCAGCAAAAGACTACCCGGCCAGGACTCTCCACGTTGCCACAAAAGCAACGTCTCCCAGTTTTCGATCCCAAGGAGCACAGCAGGGTCGCGCACCCACTCCAGGGAACTATTGCATTTCCGCTCGCACATCGTTCAGCCTCACCCGCCATCAGCAAGTGGACCGATCATTCTCCACGCGCCCGACTCCTTTCCACACCCCCAACACCTCTCTTCCTCCTCCCCCCCATTTTTCCCATGGCCAACATTGAGAACGTCGAGGTGCCAGCACCCATCGAACCCCCACCAATCCAATCCTTAGAGGAACTCCTCACGCAGGCACGTAGCAAACGTGACTCTGCGCGCTTTGCCTCATCGGCGTGCTCTTTCTCGTGTTTCTGTTCCATGAGAATCTCCAACAGCTGGTCACCAGCGGCCGGCGGAAAGTCTTTCTGCACGCCCAAAGTCGCCACCCCACTCCCCTTCTCCGGCAAGTCAGATGAGCTCGACAGCTTCGAGACGGCCGTGTACATGTACACACACGGTCGCCCCAACGAGTTTCGGTCAGAGGACGCAAAGATCATTTGGATCCTGTTGTACCTCCAAGGTGGCACAGCGGCGAAGTGGAGAGAAGTGGCCGTGAAACAAATGATGCACGGAGCCCTGCCCTTTGCGAATGCAGAGGAGCTGATGACAGCTCTGCGATCATCTTTCGGCGATCCCAACGTCAGGGACACAAAGGTCTTCCAACTGACCACAATGGTTCAGGGAGATGACACCGCGGACGAGCATGTCCAGAACTTTAAGATCGCGTCGCACGAGTCAGGGTACTCTGACACCCTGCTGATCTACGAGTTCAAGCGGTCTCTGAAGGCGCCGTTGCGAGAGCGGCTTAACAATCTCGACCATCCTCCTACCACCATCGACGAGTGGTACGCACAGGCAATGAGGATGGACAGACAGTGGCGACAGGCCAGAACTGAACAGAGGCTGTTTGCGGGGCGCTTCGGACAGAAGGCCGCATCAGCAGCACCAACAACAGCGGCGGGACGAACAGCGCCCGCGCCCCAGCGGGCAGGCGAACAACCACCCGCGAGGCAACAGTGGGGCCAGCAGGCTCAGGGGAATGCACACCCCCCTCGAGCACGCGACCCGAATGCGATGGACGTGGACAGGAGCGCAAAGCGCCCTCCACTTATTTGTTACAAGTGCAGGAAGCCGGGGCACATGGCCCGGGATTGCAGATCGCGCCTGGACATCAGGGCGATGAACTACGAGGACTTGCGCGGGTACTGGACCGCGAAGTTAGCTGAGGAGGCCGACACAAAGGCCAAGAAGGATTTTCCCGCAGGAGGCCAGTGAGACCCCCCTCACTCGCTTCCCAGAATAAGTACAATGAACTAACGGTAGACACTATGGACTCAGATACAGAATCGGACACGACCGCAGTAAGTAGCCTAGATAGCAATACTGTAGTTAGTGACAACAGTGAGGGGTCCGATTCAATTCGGCTTGGCGCCCCAGAGGCGTGCTTAATTCCTCATGTACCCGTAGCTACAAAAATAGACACTGATACCGAAAAGCCTAAAGAGGGGGTACGACACTTTGTTAGATCAACTAAAATAAAAAACGAAATCATGATACCAATTACTATTACCACTTTAGATACACATGACGCCTGCATGGTCAGGGCATTATTAGATAGCGGGGCTACCGGACTTTTTGTGGATCGGGAATTTGTGCACAAAAGCGGACTTAAGACTCGGACCCTGGATCAACCAATCAGGGTTTACAACATTGACGGTACCTTAAATCAGGGCGGTTCGATCACGGAAGAGATCGTCTTGATGGTGTCGTTCCGAGGTCACAAAGAAAAGGCCGTCTTTGAGGTGTGCGATCTGGGAAAGACGACGGTGATCCTAGGACACCCGTGGTTGCGCAAGCACAACCCGGACATCAACTGGGACACCGGAGAGGTTAGAATGACGCGCTGCCCTCGGGAGTGCAACATATTTATCAGAACTGCGAAAAAAGAAAGGGCCAGGAGGAAGTTGGCCAAGCGACAGAAGTATCGTCCTACGATCGAGGAAGTAGAGGACAAAGACACATTCATTCAGGCAGGAGGAACGATGGAAGACGGAGATGGGATCCTGGAGGAAATCATCCAGGAAGAGAATGCAAATCCGGTGCGCGATGAGGAGCTCGAGATCCGAATGATGGAGTCGGAGATCGAGGCGAAGATTCCGCGTAGGTTCCGGAGGTGGATGAAGGTGTTCTCGAAGAAAGCGTCAGAGCGCATGCCAAAGCGGAAGCCATGGGATCACGCCATCGAGATGAAACCCGGTTACGAGCCCAAAAAAGCCAAGAACATTAGGCTCTCACCGCAAGAACAAGGCGAAGTCGACGACTTCCTGAATGACCAACTAGAAAAGGGATACATCAGAGAGAGCAAGTCGCCGCAGACGTCAGCCGTGTTCTGCATCCCAAAGAAAGACAAAAAAAAGAGGATGGTGCAGGACTACAGATACTTAAACACATGGACAATACGCAATAATTATCCGTTGCCACTTATTGGCGACTTAATAGACAGAGTAGGTAGTGTGCAAGTATTTACAAAGTTGGACTTGAGATGGGGTTATAATAACGTCAGAGTAAAAGAAGGCGATGAATGGAAAGCGGCGTTCACGACCCACAGGGGCGCGTTCGAACTGTTAGTAATGTATTTCAGACTTTGCAACAGCCCAGCCATGTTCCAGACCATGATGAACGGTGTGCTGAAGGACCTCATCGACCAGGGGTCAGTAGTAGTATACATAGACGATATCCTGATATTTACAAAGGACAAAAACGGACATAACAAAATTGTAGAAGAGGTGTTAAAAAGACTAGAAGAAAATGATCTATTCATGAAACCAGAGAAATGCGAATTCGAAGTCAATGAAGTCGAATTCTTGGGGTTGCACATTACCCCCTCAGGAATCAAGATGGATAAAGAGAAAATGAAGGCGATAGAGGAGTGGCCGATTCCGAGATCAGTAAAAGATATCCAACGCTTTCTGGGTCTCGCGAATTTCTACCGATGCTTTGCTGAAGGCTTCGCCAAGGTAGCTGCGCCCATGAATAAATTATTGAGGAAGGACCAGAAGTGGGAATGGGAGAAGGAACAGCAGGAGTCGTTCGACGGACTCAAGGTGCTCTTCACGCGGAACGCGATCCTCGCTACTGCGGATCCTTCCAAGCCCTTGCAAGTCGAAGCGGATGCTTCTGGAGTGGCGACAGGGGCGGTGTTGTCGATGAAGATGGAGGACGGAAAGTGGAGGCCGTGCGCCTTCATCTCCAAGTCATTAAATGACGTCGAGCGAAATTACGACGTGCATGATCGGGAGATGCTTGGCATCATCAGGGCGCTGGAAGCATGGCGGCACCATCTAGAAGGTGCGACACATAAGATTGAGATTTGGACAGATCACTCCAATCTCCGATACTTCATGACGTCAAAGAAGTTGAACCAGAGGCAAGCGCGGTGGGCGCTTTATTTATTCGATTTCGAGCTGGTCAACAAACCTGGGACGGCAATGGGAAAGGCCGACGCCCTGTCCAGGAGACCAGACTTCAAGAGAGACAGGGAGCACGACAATGAAGACGTGACATTGCTTAAGCCAGAATTCTTTATGATCAAGGCTACGCAACACGGTCATTTATTGATTGAAGGCTCCGAGGAGAAGCTGTTGAGCAAGGTGCGGAAGGCAAAAGAATGGGACGAGTCGGTGGTGAAAGCTGTAGAAGAGTTGAAGAGATCGCTGACGAGACGGCTGAGGACAGAGGAATGGAGTGAAGAGCAGGGGCTGGTGTTGTTCAGAGGGAAGGTGTACATACCAAGAGAGGTACAGCTGAGACGCGAGATCATGAAGTTGCACCACGACTCAGCAATTGCAGGGCATCCAGGGCGGTGGAAGACCTTGGAGCTGGTGGCCCGTAATTATTGGTGGCCGAACATGACCAAGTTCGTGTTCGATTATGTAGATGGCTGTGACAAATGCCAGCAGTACAAAAACGTGCCAAAACCTCCAGTGGGCAAGCTGAGACCAATCGACTCCCCTACGGAGCCGTGGAAAGCAATCTCCGCGGACTTCATTACGGGGCTGCCAGAGGCGCAAGGATACGACACGCTCTTAGTGGTAGTCGACCGGGCCAAAAAGCAAATGCATGCGATCCCCACAATGGAGGAGACCAGCGCGCTTGGCCTGGCTAAATTATATCGCGACAACATGTGGCGGTACCACGGACTCCCAGATTCAATCATATCTGATAGGGGTCCCCAATTCGCAGCTGCGCTGATGCGCGAACTAAATAAATTATTGAAAATACAAACAAAAACGTCTACGGCGTATCACCCGCAGACTGACGGACAGACTGAACGAGTCAACCAGGACGTTGAGCAGTACCTGAGACTCTTTATTAATCATCGGCAGGATGACTGGCCAGAATGGATTGCGTTAGGTGAGTTCGCCTACAACAACCGCGTCCACTTGGCAATTCAAGTATCGCCGTTTTATGCTAATTATGGCTACAACCCCAGGATGGGTTTTGAACCGAGAAGAGAAGGAAAAGTCGAAGCAGCGGATGACTTCACAGAGCGAATGAAGAGAGTGCACGAGGAGGCGCACGCCGCGCTAACAAAAGCGCGAGACGAGAAGAGGTACGCGGACCAGATACGGGGAGAAGCTCCGACGTACAAAGTAGGTGACAAGGTGTGGCTGGAGTCCGAGGACTTACAGATGAATCGCCCCTCGCGCAAATTGGCAGAGAAGCGCTTGGGCCCCTATCCCATCATGGAGATCATATCCCAGAACGCCGTGAAACTCAAATTACCGACATCGATCAAGATCCATCCGGTGATCAATTTATCCAGGGTCAGGCCTCACACGGCATCAAAGATCCCGGAACAGCGAGCCGAAGCACCGCCACCCATTGAGATAGAAGGAGAACTAGAGTACCACGTGGAAGAGGTACTGGATTCAAGGCTGCGCCGCAACCAGCTGCAGTACTTGGTGAAATGGCAAGGGTATACCGAGGAAAACAACACCTGGGAACCCGCCGCGAATCTAGAACACGCAACAGATGCTATCGCGGCATTCCACCGAACACACCCCGCCGCCCCGTGTCAACTTAGATCATTGGCGCATTTTCAATTTCGTCCATACGAAAACTTCACCGAGACTCCGGAGGGCCTTGTGTCTCGTCTGGAATCCGAGCCCTAAAGAGGGGGTGATGTCAAGAGTACGATTTTTCAAAGACATTTAACACTATTTAGTTACGCATTTCCTTTTATTTACACTTGTTGTGGTTATTATAGAGTTAGCAGACACATGGTAAACACATGGCATCCGAACATCACGCACGCCTCATGATTCAAGCATGGATCAGATGCCTCATGTAGCACACGCAGTTACCTCATTGTTACATTGTTAGCTCATGTATTGTAGTATATAATATTACGCCTAGAGACTCTAATCGAGTTCTCTTAGGCTTACCCACTAAACGTGCGGCTGCCTTTAGACTGCTTGATCCTTTCTTTGGTTGGGTTTGACTGTGAGAGCCAGTGCTAGACTTAGTGTTTAGTGTTGTCCTAACAATCTCACGAAAGCAGTCAAAAGGTGGACTGGCATTCCTTGCATATCTGAGCAGCTACCTTCATGTACATTCTATGTGGCTTGCATGGTCAAAAGCCATCACGATAGAAGCATCAAAGCGCCTGGAGAAGCCTCTTGAAGACATTCCTTGAACAAACAATCACCCTGAGTCATTTAATGGCCGGATCAAAAATAAGTATTTTGAAGGGTACACACATGCTAGACAGTTGCCATGGCTCAATCTCTGGGTCCTCATCATTATCACAAATGTAATGCCTGGCTTCTTTCAAGAACTTCAGGACCAAAAAGCACAACAAAAATACTATGCAGAAATGCGCTGAGCTGCATCATGTCACCCTGGTCCTCAAGAACCCACCACCCCTCCCAATAGTCCTCAGCTTCTCAGTCATGACTGATCTCCAACAAGTTTTGAGGTCTCTTGTGAAGAAGAAATGCTGAATGAGATGATTGATGATGACAATAGCAACAACAGTGATTGGTCTGACAGTCGAGATGCTTTGCCAGTGGGTGTTGATCTCGGAGAAGGGGAGGACAAACCTCTTCAGTTTCCCAAAGATAGCGATAAGGGGTTCTCAATTCAAGTTGACAGTGATGGGGAAGGTTGTAGTGTAGCAATGATTGAAATGGCCCTGGAAGATGAAGAGACTCATGAGGATCCAATGCTTTGGGACAATGATGTGAGTGAATCTGACATACTGCATGGCCTCAACGAGCTTCTCTCCTCCCCGATTGACCCATCCATGATATCTATACCATCACAATCCATATGCCCACCTTCTCCCCTCATGCTCGACAGCTCTCCCAAAGAACAGAACAGACCAACATCACCTGCTTCAACATCACTGATGAATGCCCAAGCCACTGTGATGCAAGATATGCTGGTTGCACAAGACAACTTAGGCAAGACTCTTAGGCAGCTTCAAATGCTGAAGATTGACGATGACACCTTGTCTCAATACACACCCATGTCTCTGCATTCAGAAGTATTTGGTAGCGTCGCTAACCCTGCATCAATTGGACATGGATCAGCTCAGATTGCAGAGGATAGATGTGCCTCAGAAGAAAAAGGTCAGCTGCTCCCTTTGGTGCCTCAGAAAAAGGAGAAACAGAAGAATTCATATGGTATTCAGTAGCAAACAAGGGTAGTCAGTATACTTAGATAGCAATGGGAAATGTTGTGTCACAATCATTTATTTATTAGTAAGCCCTGTGCAGCAGTGTTAGTGCTGTAGGCATAGGCCCCGTTGGAGACATGCAGTCTCACAGAAGCAGGCTGGGACACAAAGCGGAAAGCCAAAGCACGGGGCAAGACTGTATAGTGGTAGTCTAAGGATGCCTACAAACAGTGTCTGCTCTACACAAACATGAACCCAACATCACGTGACCGTGGATGTGGTATGTGGCCTACAGCCTGCATGCACGGTTACATGTACCCCTCTCCACAATGGCAACGCCCTCGTTGCCACTGGACTTTAATCAAAAAAGAAGGAAAAGAAAAACAAGAGAACAAGGTGGGTATTGTAAGGTAGCAGAATGGTATATGTAACAAGGAAAGAAAAGAAATAAAAGGCTCAACAGGGTGGTGTCCATCCCAGAGCTCGGAGGGCCTGGCTGATTAGCCAGAAGGGGGTCACTGTCCCAGTTGAGGTTGCAGGGTGGTCTGCTCAGGGCACTGGGTCCTCGACGTCGACGTCGGACACGTCTCTGAAGTGTGCAGAACGGGGCAGGCTGGGTAGAGCGGAGGCCCGAGAGGTCTCGTGGGCCGTAGGATCTCGCAGGGGAAGCCGTCGTGGGCAGGGACTCGGCATCGACAGCCCAGTCGAAACGCGGGGGTACGGGCGACGTGGGGGCCAGGGGTGACGAGGGGTAGTTGGAGGAGGTCGGCGTCGTCGAGCGCGACGGTGCAGGGATAGCAGGGGGCGAGCGGCGTCGAACGTGGGGCCGTTCGGCCGTTCTGGGTGCTGGGGCTGGCTCTAGGGGGAGCTTGGGTCGTCGAGGGATGTTCTAGGGGGCACTGGGGGCACGAGGGGGCCGTTCTGGGGGTAGTTGGGCTGAGGGCGCGTGGGACGTCGTTGATGACGTGGCGCGGGGGGTTGGGGACGAGGCAGGAGGCGGCGAAGGGCGCTGGGGCCGTGATGAGGCCTGCGTTGGCCTACGAGGGTTGCTAGACGCGGTCCGTGGTGCGCTGGGCCATCTGGGAGGCCGTTCAGATAGTGGGGGGTCAGGGGACGCCGTCTGGGGCGTGCGTGACGTGGCGCCGGCCTTGGGGGCCGCGCTGGGAGAACGGGGGCTGCAGGGAGTGTGCTGGGGGGTGGCGCAGCTGCGCGTTGTCGTTCTGGGGGCGCTGGGGGGAGTTTGGGGGCGGCTGTCAGAGGTGGCGGCCGTCTGTGAGCCTGTTGAGGCTCGAGCTGGGTTGTGGGGCCGAACGCCGGCCTGTGCACCGAGCTGGGGGGCTGTAAGTCGGGTAGGCAGCGTGTGCCGCCGTTTTCGAGCTGCTGGGGCTGGTTCTGAAGCTGGGGGGGCGACGGTGGTGGCCGTCGTCAACGTTGATGACAACGTTGATCGCGGCTGTGCCGGCGTTGTCACGGGTGACGTGGCATGGCTCTGGGACCCAGTGGGTGGCAGAACAGGTTGCTGGGGGCCGTCGTCCGCCTGAACGGTGGTCTCATAAGTGCTGGGGGGTTCTGTGGACGTCCCCGCGTCATTCAGTAGACGCGGCGGCCCGTCGTCGAGTGCGGTTTGCATAACGGCGTCGGCAGTGGTGGTGGAGGTGGTTTGGGTGCTCGAGTCCGTCGTTGTGCTAGTCACTGGCTCGGTTTGTACACCGATGTCGAACTCGACATCTGGGATCCATTTATGCAGTGCGACGCACTTACTGGCACCGTGTTTCATCTCCCAGACTCCTCGTTCGGTTGCTCTCCCATCCTCTAGCCCGTTCTGATAGCCTTCTCTTTTCCCTGCTCGTTTCCCTGCCTCGAATGGTGCTTCTTTGCCATATTGGAGCAAATCCTCATAATCCTCCTGTGCTCGTCCGAATCCTTCTTCACTGCCTCGTTGTAGAATTTCTTCATAAGCCTTCTGCTGGTTCTGCTGTATGTAATCGACGAGTGCCGCAATTGTTTTTGTAGTAGTTTTCTTCTTTCCCATAGTGATAGATTCTCAGTAAATGGGTGACGGTTGACAGAATGACGGTAAACGGAAGCAGGATGACAGAATGACGGTAAACGGAAGCAGGATGATAGTGGACAGAATATGACAGTTAGCAGAATGACAGATGACAGAAGCAGGAGACTGTGGACCGAGAACTGAAGCACGCGTTACACAAGATAACAAAAGCTTGGGACAATGAAATCTTCGAAAAGAAGCAGCTCGCTGTTGCGCGGAGCAGAAACGACCTGTTGTCACCAGATGGAGACGTGCAGTCTCACAGAAGCAGGCTGGGACACGAAGCGGAAAGCCAAAGCACGGGGCAAGACTGTATAGCGGTAGTCTAAGGATGCCTACAAACAGTGTCTGCTCTACACAAACATGAACCCAACATCACGTGACCGTGGATGTGGTATGTGGCCTACAGCCTGCATGCACGGTTACACCGTGCAGCGGAAAGGGGGGTCTGTGGGGGTCTCCCCTGCATAACAGTCTGATCAAAGAACATTGAAGATGGTGGATTGGTCAATTTCCAATAATATTGTGACTCTGTAGTATTATGACAGAGAAATGACTCAGACTCACATGTAGCACACAGAGAACAGAGAACAGACACAGAGAATGACACAGAGAACAGACACAGAGAACAAAGCACAGAGAACAGATTGAAAGGCTGCCTGGTTAGGTAGCCTCACTAAGTCAGACGGTAAGACAGGATCACGTTATCTTTGTTGCACAAGGTAAAGAGTCAGTCTAAGATACATAAGAAGGTCGGTAAACCATGTTGGAAAGTGGCCGCATCGAGCGCAAGTTGATATATGAGTTTGCCGATGTTCGCCGATGTTCAGGGTGGCTGTGTAGCCATTGTAAGCATCAATGTGTGCCGATGTTCGCCGATGTTTGTGGTGGCTGTGCATGTTTGTGTCGTGAGTCTGGTCGCAGGCTTACACTCCTCCCCACCTAAAAAAATTGTGAGGGTGTCAAACCTCTGTCCCATTCTCAGCTTCCCATCTGTCAAGTGCATCTGTTTCAGTCATTTCTGAACCAGGGCGCCACTCATCATGTTCTTTCCCGTATCCTTCATAGCGGACAAGGTATTGTACACCTCATCCATGTCGGCGAGCATCCACAATCTTGTCAATGTACCACTCCTCAGTGCCATCTTCAGTAATGATGGGTCGTGGCTGGGCAGGCTCGTGGTCAGGGAAGAGGAGGGGATTGTTTGGGATGTATCATTTGAGTAGGTGGGCATGGAAACCAGGGAAGGTGTTTGGGTTGTTTGGGAGTTTTAGTGTATATTCTGAGCATTCAGGGAAGGTGTGTGTGATGGTGTAGGGGCCGTCATTTCTCGGCATGAATTTTGCAACACGAATTTTTCCTTTGCGTTTGTAGTTCCGGCATCTGTTTTCTGTGGAGAGCATGACAAGGTCGCCGATCTCATAGACATCTTCTGGGGCCTGATGTTCATTGGTGTCATATCCCATGCAAGCCTGCGACGGATCTCCGGCGGATCACCGACGGAGCCGCCGTCATATCAAAAGACTATTTCAAATTGTATTTCAAATTACTCCTGTTTTGTTTATATCACATATCTATCATTGCTGATCATCTTACTTACTGCGTACTCGGTACTCCGTTGATCCCGCCGTAGTTACCCCGGTTACTTACTTACTATAAAACTTAGTATAACGTCACTGGTAACTTCAGTTTGATAATTGTATTGTTATCTCCACAACTCTCTCACATCTAAAGTCCTCGCTCTCTCTTAAACTTCCGGAACTCCGCCGGACCTCCGCTCTCATTACCGTCACCTTGTAAATTGGACATTGGGCGTAGAGAAGGGCGCAATCCCTTTTAGATTGAAGCCAAGTCCAGTGCCGCCACAGATCTCCGTCGGAACTCCGTCGTAACCCCGCCTACGAGATCAGTTCGTAACAGTATTATCAAACTCACACTTCTTACGCCCATTTTCACGAACCTATTAACATCTTATGTCAAGTTCACAAACAGTCACTATGCGTACACGCTCTACTACCAATTCGCAACGCGCGGGTCTCTGCAGCGGATTGCAAGCAGTGCGCAGATCCCGACTTTCCTCACCAACCCTCCACCGACCTTTGTCAACCTTCGGTACTACACCGCGTCCTTCGAACATCTTTCCTGGCCTGGGCGCAAACCCAGAAAACCCCGACGAACCACCTCCAACAACACCGCTGGTTCCCCGCGGCACTCCGGTCGACAACCAACCTAGTCATGGCTATCCTGATGGGCCTGATGACCCTGATGGTGACGACAATGACCCGGAAGGTGATGACCATCAATCCATTCCCGAGTCGGAGCCCCGCAACGACCGGTTATTCCTACACGTACTACAAGAGTTATCGGACAGCATCCGCTCCTCCCGCCAACCCCGTAATGAAAAGGTCAAAGTACGCGAACCTGACACGTTCGACGGAACGGACCCGCGGAAGCTCCGTGATTTTCTAATCTCTTGTAACCTTCACTTCCGTGACCGTCCTACTCTTTTTGCATCTGATGAGAAAAAGATTCTATTCATTCTTTCTTATCTGAAGGGAGCAGCACTTGGTTGGTTTGAACCAGGGCTGATGGACAACACCAATAGTGCCAATTGGATTTGGGACTTTGAAGCCTTTATCAACGAGCTCGAGACCAACTTCGGCCCACACGACCCCGTTGGAGATGCCGAAAAGTCTCTCTACACACTCAAAATGAAGGAATCAGCACACATCGTCAAGTACAATGTCGAATTTTGGAAGTTGGCAGCCCGAGTTGATTGGAACGACTCGGCACTCCGCGAAGCGTACTTCCGCGGACTCCCGCTACGGATCCGTGTTGAAGTCCTCCGAGGAGGCAAGCCTACAACATTACCAACATTACGTCTCAAGGCCCAAGAAGCCGATGAAGTCTACTGGATGCAGAAGGACGAGGCAGCGCTTGAAACCCGCCCCGCCAAGTCTAACAACAACAACAACAAAACTGACGACGCTTCCACCTCCGGCGGTAAATCCGCAAACTCCGCCGGTAAATCCAAGAACTCTAACAAGTCCAACTCCGGTAACAACTCCAACACTTCCAACAATGCTAGCGGCTCCAGCAACAACAAAACAAAGCCCTCAATAGCCGACAAGTTAGGGAAGGATGGTAAGCTCACCGGAGATGAACGGGCCCGCCGCTTGAAAGAAGGGTTATGTCTTTATTGCGGAATAGCGGGTCACGAGGCAAAGGATTGTAGGAAGGCAGCTAATCCTAAAGGCAGAGCAGCGACAACGGAAACCACCACACCGGCGGCCCCCACGGCGACCTCCGCCGATTCAAAAAAATAGTCAGCAACCCTCTAGTTGCCTCCGCACGGGCTGGGGGTTGCGTTGACACCGACCGTGCACCAAAGGAGGTCCGCCTCAACGCCGCCGCTCTTTTCGACCCTAAATCTTTTCAAATTGCTTTAACATCTATTTATGACCCTACTATGATTACTCTTTTAGACAGCGGTTCAACTCATTGTTTCATAGATTCGTCGTTTGTATCAAGTCACAGTATTCAGACGACAACTATACCACCGATACGGCTCCGCCTTTTTGATGGAACGTCCAATACATGGATAACGCAACAAGTACAGTTGCTAGTTTCATTTCCTACTGGCGAGTCATTCGACATATTGTTTTACGTTACCCCGCTCGACTCTAGCAACTCCGCTGTACTTGGACTAAATTGGCTTAGGCAAATCAATCCATTGATTGACTGGACCTATGGCCAAGTCACTTTCCGGACGGCTGGGTACAGAGGTCCCGCACCGTCGACATCCTCAGGTGAAGCAATTCCCTTGCCAGAACCTAACAAATCTCCCCTAGAACCGTGTCTACCCGACGCGTCGACGGATTCTCCGATATCCGCCGCCGTCACCAAACCCATCAACATTTCGATCATCAATGCCGCCGCTTACGCTCGTGCTGTTCGCCTTCCTGGCTCCCAGACTTTCTCGGTCTCCCTCTCTGACGACGGAGTCTTCGGCAAAGCCACCGCGCCTGTCGCGGAGGACGCGCCAGACTTATCCAAAGTCCCTGAGGAGTACCATGAGTTTGCGGACGTCTTCAGCAAAGGAAAGGCCGACACACTCCCACCACACCGACCTTACGACCTCAAAATTGAACTCGAGGAAGGGGCGGAACCTCCGCCGGGTCGTATGTACTCCTTGTCCGCCTCAGAGCTTAACGCTCTCCGCGCGTTCATTGAGGAAAACGTCCGGATAGGTTTCATACGGCCATCTAAATCCCCGCACGGAGCCCCGATCCTTTTTGTTCGCAAGAAGGGCGGTGAACTCCGGTTATGCGTCGATTATCGTGGGCTTAACAAGCTTACGAGAAAAGATCGCTATCCGCTACCCCTCATCTCCGACCTACTCGACACCCCGCGCAACGCCCGCGTCTACACCAAAATCGATCTATGACATGCTTATCATCTGGTACGTATCGCCGACGGCGAGGAATGGAAAACTACATTCCGTACCCGTTATGGTTCCTTTGAATGGCGTGTAATGCCTTTCGGACTTACTAACGCTCCCGCCGCTTTCCAACGTTTTATGAATGACATTTTTAGTGATATGCTTGACGTCTCCGTCATCGTTTACCTGGACGACATCCTGATCTACTCCGATGACATGTCTCAACACAAGAGGCACGTTAAGGAAGTATTACGACGACTCCGCAAACACGGCCTTTACGCGGCTCCGCAGAAATGCGAATTCCATGTCGACACCGTAGAATACCTCGGTTACATTCTATCACTGGAGGGCCTACGGATGTCCGCCGACAAAGTCCAAACAATTATGGACTGGCCAGAGCCTCGCAAGATCAAGGACGTACAATCGTTCCTAGGCTTTTGTAATTTCTATCGGCGGTTTATTCACGGGTATTCCGATATCACCGTTCCCCTTACCAGACTAACTAAAAAGAACGTCCCTTGGACTTTCACTGACAAATGCCGACAAGCCTTCCAGAAACTCAAGGAAGAATTTACGCATGCCCCGGTCCTTGCACATTGGACCCCGGACAACACTATGATCGTCGAAACGGACGCTTCTGACTGCGCGCTCGCCGCTATACTGTCGACGTACACCGCCGATGGCGAGCTGCACCCGGTCGCCTTCCACTCCCGTTCCTTCACACCTCCCGAACTCAATTACGACACACATGACAAGGAGCTACTAGCTATCTTTGAAGCCTTTAAACATTGGCGTCAATACCTTGAAGGTAGCGGAACTCCGGTCTCCGTCGTTACTGATCATAAAAACTTAGAATATTTTTCCACCACGAAACTACTCACACGGTGGCAAGCCCGCTGGTCCGAGTACCTCTCCCAATTCAACCTCATTATTCGCTTCTGTCCTGGGAAACTTGGTACGAAGCCCGACGCTCTCACTAGATGATGGGACGTCTACCGCAAAGGGGGAAATAGCGATTCCATCACGGATAATCCGCATAACCTCCACCCGGTATTTTCCAAAGAACAACTCACTGCGTCATTACGAGCTACTTACCTCGCTGAACCAATATTACGCAGCGCTGTAGCCCTCGACATAGAAAGTTTGCACACGGACATCCGTGCGGCACTTCCGTCGGACCCCGCTATAGCTTCGCACCTTACTACACCTTCCGCACCCTGGTCAATTGGGGATGACGGACTTCTTCGTCTCAATGATCGCATTTACGTCCCGGACTCCGCGGACCTCCGACTACGCGTTCTCCAATACAAACATGATCATATCCTTTCAGGCCACTTCGGCCAAAATAAAACATTACAACTGGTACGCCGAGAATATGTTTGGCCTAAACTCAGAACATTTGTAAAGGATTATTGCAATACGTGCACTTCATGTAAACGCGCCAAGTCACCGCGGCATAAGCCGTACGGACTATTGAAGCAACTACCGATCCCGGAGAAGCCGTGGAACTCCATCTCTATGGATTTCATTGAACACTTACCCCCATCCCTCGGTTATACCTCCGTTTTGGTCGTCGTTGACCGACTCTCTAAACAGGGCATATTCATCCCTACAGTTGACGAAATCGACTCCCCGGAGCTTGCCCGGCTCTTCATCCTTCACGTATTTTCTAAACACGGAGTTCCGTCGCACGTCACTTGTGACCGCGGTTCTGAATTCGTCTCTAGGTTTTTCCAGTCACTAGGTAAAGCCCTCGACATGAAGATCCACTTCACTTCGGGTTACCACCCGGAGGCCGACGGACAAACCGAACGACTTAACCAGACATTAGAACAGTACCTGCGCATCTTTTGCAACTATCAGCAGGATAACTGGTCGGAACTCCTTCCCCTCGCCGAGTTCGCTTACAACAACGCGCCTAGCGCTACTACCGGTATATCACCGTTCTACGCTAACAAAGGCTACGACCCTAACATCACCGTCTACCCTGAACGCGAGCTGGCTTCCCAGAAGGCTAGGTCTTTCGTCGTGGACCTTGACGAACTACATACGGAACTCCGCCGGCAAATCAAACTTGCCCAAGAGCGTTATCAAGTTCCCGCGGACCGCCGCCAGCACCCCGCTCCGCCGTTTAAAGTTGGTGATCAGGTCTACCTTAATGCTGAAAACATCCGCACTACTAGGCCTTCAAAAAAGTTGTCAGAAAAGAACCTTGGTCCCTTTGAAATCATCGCCCAAGCAGGCACACACTCCTTCACCCTTCGCCTTCCGGACCACCTCCGCGCATTACATCCGGTCTTTCACGTATCACAAATTGAACCCGCACCCGTCAATACCATTCCTAACCGGATTCAGCCGCCGCCTCCGCCGATTACTATCGACGACGAAATTGAATACGAGATTGCAGAAATCTTGGACTCCAAACTCGATAAGCGGCGGCGGTGTCCGCTGTTATACTTGGTGCGCTGGTCAGGTTACGAGAATACTGACTTGGAACAGTCCTGGTTACTTGCCGAAGAACTCGAGCATGCCCAGGAAGCCGTAGCGGACTTCCACGCACGGTACCCCGACAAACCCGGTCCATAATAACTTCACCCTACATCAATAAAACAAAGTCACTTCAAAATTAATAAAGCCATTTCATTTTTTCTTATACCATACTATTACTTACTGAAAACAAAGCCATCAGATACCGTCACCCTACGTACAACAAAACAAACAAAGTCAACATTACCTATCAAACACCGTCATTACTTACAAGAAAAACAAAGCTATTTCATTATAATTCAAAAAACCGTCATCTTACTTACAACATTACTTATCAGATCACTCCTTACTTACAAAACAAAAACAAAGTCAAAACAAAACATTACAAACCAATCTATCTACATACAAACCAAAGTATTTACATTTTACGGTCCCCGTCGGACCTCCGTACGTACTATGTTACTTGTACTTTCTTTTTTCTACTAGTCATCCTCCATTCCTAACTCCTCCTCCTCCTCGCTCCAGTTCGAGACCCCGTCGGTCTCCGTCGGATCCCGCTCCGCTTGCCACGCCTTGAACGCGGTGTACTCCCCTTCTTCCACCTCCAGTCGCTCCAACTCCCGTTCCACTTCCACCTCTTCTCCTGGGTACAGGAGTTCCTCCACCCAATCCACGTCCCCCTTCTCAGTTTCTCCGCCCCACTTCTGGAACTCGCTCAGTTCCGTCATCACCGCCGTCAACTCCGACAGCCCCTTCGAGATTGTCGCGAGCCACCCCACTAGTTGGTCGCGCTGACCTACCTCCGCCGTTCCCGCCGCCCCCGCCGTCGTCACCCTCGCCCCTCGTCGCACCCCGCCTTCGCACTTCTGCTTCAGCTTGAAGCAGTGGTCACAGGCGAGGCGTCGGGTCCCGCCGGACCTCACGCACACCTGACCCGCATATCGACACCTAAAACAAATCAACTAAAAAGGAATAGAGTGGTGACAAACACCACTCACCTGTTGCAACGGGCCTCCGTCGACGGCCCCGCGGTCTCTCCGCTACCAGCGGCCTCACTTGCCACCGCCTTGGTCTTCTTCTTCTTGGGCGGCTTCGCGACCACCTCTTCGTCGTCCTTGGCGGCGGACTCCACGGCCTTCCGCTTTTCTGCGCGGCGTGCCTCGCGACTACGCGCTTTTTCTTCTCTGCGTTGTCTTTTCTCTTCGGCGGCCTCCTTTTCCGCCTCCTCCGCGGCAGTCTTCTTCGCGGTCTCTTCCTGCGTGGCGAGTTCTTCGAGACGCGCCATCAGTTGCGCGCATTCCTCAGCGGCGGACGACAGGGGGGCGGGTAAGGATGTGTTTTGCGAGTTGGACATGATAGTTGGATGTTGAAGAACTGCAGACGTCAAAATTCCTAAATACGGAATCCGAACATCACATGACCTCGAAGGCTCGGTCCTAAGGGGGGGATACTGTCATATCCCATGCAAGCCTGCGACGGATCTCTGGCGGATCACCGACGGAGCCGCCGTCATATCAAAAGACTATTTCAAATTGTATTTCAAATTACTCCTGTTTTGTTTATATCACATATCTATCATTGCTGATCATCTTACTTACTGCGTACTCGGTACTCCGTTGATCCTGCCGTAGTTACCCCGGTTACTTACTTACTATAAAACTTAGTATAACGTCACTGGTAACTTCAGTTTGATAATTGTATTGTTATCTCCACAACTCTCTCACATCTAAAG
Organism: Tricholoma hemisulphureum; assembly: GCA_964034925.1. Taxonomy (NCBI): domain Eukaryota; kingdom Fungi; phylum Basidiomycota; class Agaricomycetes; order Agaricales; family Tricholomataceae; genus Tricholoma; species Tricholoma hemisulphureum. Next base: position 8,567,690 of record OZ035928.1, read on the forward strand.
TCCTCGCTCTCTCTTAAACTTCCGGAACTCCGCCGGACCTCCGCTCTCATTACCGTCACCTTGTAAATTGGACATTGGGCGTAGAGAAGGGCGCAATCCCTTTTAGATTGAAGCCAAGTCCAGTGCCGCCACGGATCTCCGTCGGAACTCCGTCGTAACCCCGCCTACGAGATCAGTTCGTAACAATTGGCATGGTATGCCTGTCTGATTTTTGCAGCAAGGAGATTGTCCTGCGCTTCTTGGACATTAATTGTGACTCGGGATATTATGTCATGTGCGGTAGTTTGTTCGGTAGTGGCATTACTAGGGAGTGGTGCAATCGGAGGGATGATTCGGGGGGATTGTCCAGACTTTGGTTGGAAGCCTGAGAAACCGGTGGATGAGTTCACGGTGTTCATAATAGCAAAACGCACATGAGGGAGTTTGGCTAACCACCCCTTCTGGTTGTTGTCAACATGGTACCGGATGGCTTGGTTCACAGTTTTGTTTGTCCGTTCGCTGCTGCCGTTGGTCTCAGGGTGGTAAAAAGTTGACATCTTCAGTTTTACGCCAGTGAGCTTATGGAGGGCTGTCCAAAGTTCAGCAGTGAAGAGAGCATCTCGGTCAGAGATGAGATGGAGCATCAGGCCGTTTTCACAGTACCATTCATCGAAAAGGACAATGGCAACTTGGGCGGCAGTGTATGTGGAGTGGGTACCGGCAATGCATATGTCAGCACCAAGAAGGTCAGTCATGGTCAGGATGGTGTCCTTTCCATCCTCCTTGGGGAGTGGTCCGATGAAATCCAGTGCGACGGTGTCGAAACGGTCATCAGGAACTGGTAGGGGGTGTAAGGGACCAGTGGGTTTGGAAGTGCGGGTTTTATTGCACTGGCATTCAGAGCATAATGGGATGTATGCTTTCTCCAGGTCCCGATGCATGTTTGGCCAGTAGTAGGAGCCACAGAGGGATTCATAGCTTTTGTTGAAGCCAAAATGGCCCAGAGTGTCATGGGCAAGGTTGTAAAGGAGTTCACGGACTCGGAGATCTTGTGGGATCACCAGCCGGCGGCCAAAATAAAGGAGTTGATTGGTGAGGGTTGCCCCTTCAATGCTCCCCATATTGATGTCCTTGGTGAGTTGTTTGGCAAAATCATCAGTCTCGTGCATTACGTGTGTGTGCCATCGCACAGGCCACAAGGCAGGCATCAGGCACAGTGTCAGGCATGCGGGATAGGGCATCAGCAGCGGTGTTGTCTTTGCCGCGGATGTAGGTGATTTGATAGTCAAAGTCTGCAAGATACATTGACCATCTCATTTGTCGTCTCGACATCTCCTTCTGCAATTGGAAGTACTCGAGAGTTCTGTGGTCAGTGAAAACTTTGAACTGGGCACCAAGCAGGTGGGATTGCCATTTCTTCAATGCCTTGATAATGGCAAGAAGCTCCTTCTCATGGACTGGATAATTCTTCTCGGCGTCATTGAGCTGGTAGGAGTCATAGGCAACTGGCCGGGATGTATCCCAGGTTTTTCCAAAGCTTAACACAGCCCCAGTCCAGCGGTCACTGGCATCAGTGGTGACATAGATGTTTGATGCTTTGTCTTCATAATTAATTACGGTGAGACAGTCAGCACTGAGAACAAGTTGTTTGATGTGGTCAAATGCATTCTGATGTTCTGGGGTCCATGTGGGGAATCGTCGGTCACATTCCTTGGTAGTGAGGGGAGTGAGGACACTCGTGTATTCTGCGAGTGCTGGAAGGAAGGTGGCAATGTATCTGGTTAGTCCTAGGAAACCTCGGACATTGGTGGCAGTTGTTGGTTGGGGCCAGGCCGCAATACGGTCAGTTTTGCGTGGGTCAGGTTTGATCCCAGCCCCAGAGACGATGTGGCCAAGGAAACATAGCTCAGTGGCAAACAGGCTGGATTTCACCTGGTTGCAATAGATGCTGGCTTTGCGGAGGGCCTGAAGGACTGTATTGCAGTTTCTTTCATGTTCCTCCATGGTTTGTGACCAGATGATAATGTCATCAAGGTACACATGGCAAATTTTTCCAATGTGTTCTTGGAGCACGTCAGTCATTCGGCGCTGGTGTGTGGCAGGGGCATTGCATCCACCCTGTGGCATGACAGTCCATTCATAGAGTCCCCACGGTGTTCTTACAGCAGTGAGGTGAATGTCGTCAGGGTGTACCCGTGTTTGGAAGAAGGAGTTAGTCATGTCCATCTTCCCAAAGATCTTTCCCTTCCTGCAATCGGCGAGTATGTTGTCAATGTGAGGTAGGGGGAAGTTATCTCGGACAGTGTTACTGTTGAGAGACCAGTAGTCGTTTACCCAGTGGGGGTCAACTGTTAAGTCAGGGACGCCAGCTTTATATTTTGGGACACAGAATGCTGGCGAGGCATATTCTGATGAAGATGGTCGTATTCGGCCAGCCTTTAGGTGGTCATCAAGTAATCTTTTCCAAGATTCTTGGTATTTCTTTGGTGCTGCATATCCTTTGCCATTATTGACCTTGGTGGGGTCTTTGAGCCAGATGCGGTGGAACATGTGTCCAGGGACTTCAGAGGTATTGTCTGGGAGTCGGAGTGGGAAGCGGTCGGCATATTTGAGTTTCATTTTCTGGTCTGCTTCTTTGAGGACCTCTTGGAATGCAAGGCCTTCAATGCGGTCTCGAACAGCAGCCATGATGGGGCCAGGGAGGAGGTAACCAGCAAGTGTTGGTGCTCCGTCTGCTCAAGAGTGGTAGGCTTGGGTGCCCGAACTTTCTTTGGCATTGGTGGCTGTGCTGTTCCCCGATGTTCATGGCTGTGTTCCAATCCTGAGGTGCGAGAGGAGGGGGGTTTAGGAGGTCATAGCCTGTGTGTTTGTCAATGGCTGTTTGCTCATGTGGGTCTATCAGGATCTGTTCTGATGAAAGAAATGGCATTCCTAGAATAATGGGGAATGGTAGCCCCTTAATTACTTTCATCTTGTGTACTCCTGACTTCCATATCCCCCATTCAGAGCTGAGGTCTAGTTTCACATACTCCTCAGAGACAAGTGGCAGCATTGATAAGGAGGACATGTTGTTCTCCTTGGCAGGGAGACGATATCATCGGAGACCAAGTTTCTTGATGAGCTCCAGGCTAATCACTGTGCAGGCTGATCCAACGTCAATTAGTGGTTGGACTGGCATGGGGAATTCAGAGATGAAGGGGCCAGTAGCAAAGAGGTTGGTGTATAATTGTGGGACAGTGAGGGGGACATTGATGGGGGAAGGGATGTACGAGTCTGTTTCAGAATCTGAGATGTGTCCGGCGGCCATTGCCATGTTTTGGGCTGGCGCTGTCAGGGTCATGTAGGTCACCGGGTCAGGCCATGAGTTAGTTGCAACCATTGGGCAGTTGGTGAAGGTGTGCCCAACGTTGAGCTTCCTGCACTGGGTGCATCCATTGTGGTCACGGATGAGGGTTCTCTCAGCCTTGGTGAGGGCCGGCAGGCAAATTCTCTCGGCCTTCTTAGTTCGGCTGGTGGGGGTAGAGGTAGAGGCATGGGAGGTCAAAGGTGCATCTGTGAGGCGGGAGAGGAGATCCTTTTTTTCACCTCGGCGTGCAGTGCGGGTAGTGGCCAAGGCATCGATCATCTTTTGGGTCCAGGCGTTTTCAGCCTGCATACGGTCGTTAGGGATCTGCACGGGTTTGGCATACCCGCGCAGGTTACGGGTACGGGTACTCACGGGTCACGCTTGGCGTACCCGTGGACCCGTGCCCATACCCGTCACCAAAGTGGGGGCGAGGGCTCGAAGTCTATAATAACTATTAATTTTAATTACTATATGTAAAACTATTATATCTAGATATTAAAAAATACATAGGTGGGGCGAACCCAGGGTGAGGTGGTTGAAACGAGAGGCCTTATATATGCGCACGGGCCATTTGGCCTTGTGTGCACAGGTAATCGCGTCTTCGTTGAATGTTGACGCGTTGTTTACACACGTTTGGCTCCCCACCACAACGTTCAGAACCAGTCAGGACCTCGCTTCACCTTCCACCCTGCTCCGTGGCCACTACGACGACAAACGGGACGAATATGTCGATAACGAGGACCACGGGCTAAGACAAGAAGGCGACGGTGACGACGAATGGGAGGGAGAAAGGAGGAGAACCAGGAGCAGGGCTCAAACGACGCAAATTGTCGTTGGGCCCCAGGTATGTTTCGCTCTTCTCATTCTTTTGTTTATTGACTATGTTTCCTTTGTTTAGGATGTAACCTACATGCTACCACCACCACCACCACCACCACCCTCTAGCGACACCCACCGCTGCGAGCTGCTCGTGGGGTGGGACTTCTTCAAAATTACTGGGAACAGGGGACGTCGCTGCCGCTCCCTGGTCCCCTCATCTCAACAAAGACGACGATGGCATCAACTGGCACCGCCACGGGCCCAAACGACACAATGAGAACCACTGCCGTGAGCAACTCCTCGCGGGGTCGGAATCGGTGCCACTTCAAAATGGCGAGACAACGGCAACGCCGCCACCAGGCCAAACGAATGACGAGACGACTGGAGCTGAGGGGGAAACAACGAGGAGGCAAAGGAAATGGAAAAAAAGGCCCAAGACTCGTCGTTTGACGTCTCTTGGGCGATTGGTAAGTTTTTTTTACTCCTGTTTCGTTATTTTGCTGCTAACAATCCTTTTAGGTACTAACTAGAATACTATGATGACGACGACAGGACAACGAAGCCGACCAGCACCTGCCACCACCGTTGTGAACCCCTGCTCACAAGGTGGATCGCAACGATGAAACAACGACGACGGGAGACAACGACAACACGGGGAGAGGACCAACAACGAAGCACACCACCCGCCCCCAGCCTCACGAGCAACTGCTCATGGGGTGGATCGTGGGTGGACCGACGACAATGGGGATGACGCCACCACCACCACCGCCCCTGCTCGCAGGGTGGGCGCGAGGGAGGGGAGACGATGACGAGAGAGGATGACGACGAGAGAGAGGAACGATGAGAGGGGATGACGATGAGAGAGAGGGACGATGAGAGGGGCCCAGGAGACACTCGTCTCCTGGGTATTTTTGTTTCTTTCTTTTCTCTGGCCCAGGGGACACGCTCCTGGACCGTTTCTTTTTTTCTTTCTTTCGTTTCGGTGGCCCACCTGCAATCCACCCCATGCCTACGACTCGTAGGGTGGTTTGAATGATTGTAGTTAAGTATATAATTTAATAATTGTATTTTTGTTAGTATAACCCCTGACGAAACCCGTACCCGCCGTGACCCGTGGCTCATGACCCGCGGGTTGCGGGTACGGGTAAGGCACGGGTACGGGTACGGGTACGCTTGAGCGTACCCGCGGGTTACCCGTGTGGATCCCTAACGGTTATCCCGCTCCTTAACCTCAAAGGCCCAGGTAGTGAGATCAGTGGCTAGAACTGGTTCAAGGCTTAGATTGAGCCTCAGGTCCGGGTGTAGGTTGGATTGGAGGTGGACCTTGAGCTGGTCCTTGGTGAGTGCTTTGCTTGGCGCCAAGGTGGTGAGGATTGTGTTGAGGTTCTCAACCTCTATTTTCCAATCCATAAACTCCCGGTTGCCTTGGGTTGTGGAGAGGATGGTTTCGAGGATGTCATAGGACCAGTTCTTCTCGAGGACCAGTTGGGCCAGCTCAATGAGATACTGATCCAGGGTGAGGGCATCAATCCGAGTTTGATCTGCCTGATACCAAGAAACAAGGCGCGGCTCAAACATCCCCTCAGCAACGTAACTGACAATTTCAGTGCTGGTCTTCCCGCCATGCTTCTTGTATCGTTCGCATGCAAGGGTCCACGACTGCATGATGAGTGGGGTGATTCTGCCCGCAGTGAGCATCGGGCATTCCTTCATCTTCGTGACCTTGACTTCAGCAAGGGGTTGTGTGGTTGGTGACATGGCAATTCGGGCAGCAGGTAAGGTGGCTTGGTAGTTGCAATGGGAGGTGGCTGTGGTAGGTGCACTTTCATCGGTAGACGAGTCAGTACTAGGTGATGGGGACAGTGGTAGAGACACCGGGCTGTTTGGCTTGGGGCATCGATGTGTGTCTGTTAGGATCTGTAGTTTGGCAGGTTGGCCAGGGTCCTGCAACTTTCTTCTCGCACTCCTGGTGAGGAGTGGAATTGAGGAAGAGGGTTGCCAAGACAGTGTGGGTTTGTCAGGTATTGAAAGACGCAGTCGGTGTCAAAAAAAAAGTGAAAGGCTGCCTGGTTAGGTAGCCTCACTAAGTCAGATGGTAAGACAGGATCACGTTATCTTTGTTGCACAAGGTAAAGAGTCAGTCTAAGATACATAAGAAGGTCGGTAAACTATACCTTTGTTGCACAAGGTAAAGAGTGGGGCAACAAAATAAAAAAAGATGGTATATATATATGAGATTTGAAACCGTGTTGGAAAGTGGCCGCATTGAGCGTAAGTTGATATATGAGTTTGCTGATGTTTGCCGATGTTCAGGGTGGCTGTGTAGCCATTGTAAGCATCAATGTGTGCCGATGTTGGCCGATGTTCGTGGTGGCTGTGCATGTTTGTGTTGTGAGTCTGGTCGCAGGCTTACACAGATACAGTAAACAGGATAATGCAACTGGCAGTGGGAGAGCAAACTGACTACAATCATGTGACTACAATTATCTCTGTGGGGGTTCGACATCCCAAATTCAATTGAAGATATCCAATTTTACACAAACAATTCTGCTGAATCTGCTGGCAATCCTTTGTTTTGTGTTTCATTGGGCTTGTCAGTACTGTGGGATAGTGGGAGTTGTCATGGAATTAAGCCTCATCATGTGCTGCCATGTACCACCTGCTCACTACTAGTTCAACATCCAAGCTTACCCACCATCCCTGCCAAGTGGGACTCCCAGAATGACAGCAAGCTGTTCTGCACACCTGATGCTGCTTCCTGCTCTGCATAACCATGTGAGCCTGCATCAATCTCTGAGTCCCTCCTGCTGACAGCTGTGTCAAGGGCAGGATATTTGCAGTGCAGTGAACAACAGCAACACCTAGGTAATGTTAACACTGTGAACCTCAAACACACTGGTAGTACAGTGGGCAGCAGTGGCAGCCATAACTGCAGCATGTTGCCAGTGAGTTTATTTTGTGTACAGGCAGGATAAGCTGCCACTGATCTTGGCAGTGGAAAGCCCTCTCCCATGTGTGAACAATGACAGGAAATGGCCCAGCCCTTTACTTCTAGCTACCACAATGCTGGTTATAGCAGGAATGGGGGGAAGTGGCAGGGACTGTAGCTGATTCTAGTGGCACCAGCTGCAATGGTGTGCATGACAATGGAAGAGGGCTGCATGACAGGCCCAGGTAAGTTTTTTTTTTGCTTGCCTTACATATTTTCCCTGCTAACATGCATCACCTATCCCCAGGGATTATTCTATCAAATTCCCTGACAAATCAGCAGCAACAGCACCCATGGAGAGTGGGGCATGGGCCAATGAACATGGGTGAGAAACTAGTGGTGGCAGCAATGGGCAGAACCAGGGTAGATGGCAGTGGCTGGGAAGACAAGGGGGGCCATCTTTTGGGCTATGTTTTTCTTTGGCTGTTTTGTGTTTTTTTCTGTGGCTGACACATTCCCTGTCTATTCTACACAGGTAGTATTCTACCAAATTGGATGGTGATGAAGGAATCACAGGGGGGAGGGGCTGGGCTAGGGTCAAGGGAACATGACAGGCTGTCATCCAGGCCTCCCAGGTGAGTTTTTTCTCTAGCTGTTTCTTGTTTTTCTCTGGCTAACACACCATCCTACTGAATTGGATGGTGGCAAGGGAATCCCATGAGGGAGGGCTGGGGCTATTATCTGGGCCCCCCAGGTATGTTTCCTGTCCTTCCCATCATATCTCATGTGTCATTTATTCACTGGCTAACCCTGCTCTGTCCACTTCTAGGTCCTATCCTACCAGTGTAAGCCTGGTGCTCACTCATCACATTGCTCATATTTATCTGTCTGTCATCCTTCCCCATATATACTCACAAGCTTGTAGCTTTCCTTCTTCCTTCCTTTGCTCCCCTACTATGTCCACTGCTGTTCCCTCACCAAAGTTCAATACCTACTTGCTTCTGATATATATCCTGTTCTTGTTCTGTCTCATCTGACTCAGTAAAGCTCAACTTTAGCTGAGGTGTGCTTACATTTTTTTCTGAACACAGAACAGTCCTCCAACCACCCTGTCTTTACTGTCATGCCAATCCTAGTTGCCAATTCTTTCATTTTTCCAAACTATCAAACAGAAAACCAGCTGCTGCCCTGAAGCATGTTTCCATGCAATTATGGTCTTCTGTCACTGCCTCCACACCAACAATGCTGGCATCACATAAAGTATCAACTCATCACTCAGGCACTGCCTCTGCAACATCACAATCACCCATCACAGCATTGCCATTGACACCCATTTGTAATCCTGGAGCTGACTCATTGATTACTCATGTTGACACAGCTGCTGATTTCCTCACATATATGATGGATGTGTCACTTTTAGCAAGCTTCCTTTTTCCCTCTTTCCTTGACCTCATCCCTTCCTGCTGTATTGTTGTACCTACCTGCTTTCTGCTATAGATCCTGGTCTTGTTCTGTTCTGTCTGCCTTAGTGAAGCTCAGCTCCAATCAGGGTGAGCTTACACTTTTTTTTGAACACAGACCAGCATCCCAACTGTCCTGTCATTACCTGCACATCATACTAGCTGCCCACCATTCCTTACATTCCCAAACTGTCCCAACAAAAGTCTCATGCCCCTGCAATGTGTACATCAACACATTTGCAGCCAACTGCTACTGTCTCTGTGTCCAGCACACCAGCTTCATGCCAACCATCAGCAAATCAGCTGGGTGCCACTTTGGCACTGTCAAATTCACCTGCTGCCTCCTTGCCCTTGGTGCCCATCCCTGAAAATGACATGGCCAGCATGCATACAGCCACCCCCACCACATCACCACCCCAGCAACTGGCAGAATCAGACTTGTCATCTGACTTTGAATATCCTGCAGCTCATACAGATCATAACCTGCTTAACATGTCCTTCATTCCAAACCAGTTGGCTGTTGTTGAACACATACACCAGTCAAAATCACCAATCCTGCTCACAGGTGAGATTAATCCAGCAGCCATGTGCATGTTTGAGCTGGGTTGCTTGGATTTTTTTGACTGTAAAGAGATCAAGGATGTTGAGCAAGTTCACAAGATCTTGGGATGTTTCAGGGACTCACATATCCATGACTGGATTAGTGGGGATAGCAACCAACTCCTCATGCTTTCCTTTGTTGAATTCATGGCCAAATTATATACTAACTACCTTGACCCAGACTGGGAGTCTACTGTCTGCTGCTGTATTCTTGCAGCCACCCTCAAGAGCAACCAGCCCTTCTGGGACTGGTTTTTGCACATCCAGTCACTTAACTCCTTGCTTGCCAACACACTGTCTCATTTCTCTGATGCATCACTCCATGAAAAACTGGAGGCTGGCCTTGACCCTGAGCTGACATGCTGGTGTAATGCTAACAAAGTCAATAAGATCCTTGTCCTACAGCCATGGGCACTGGAAGTTAAGCAACATGATGAGAACCATTATACTGATTTAAAATGGGCTTGTGAAGTAATGGAGGAAGTGTTCAACCACCATGAGGACAATGGAAAATGTTGTCATAACAACACCAATGCTCTGAACACTTCCTCTTACATGCCATCATATGGACCTACTCCCATCTCTGCTTCCCCCACTGTCACAATAACTGCAATCCAACACCTGGCACCACTCATGAACATCAAGCATGAGCAGCTGGACAACAGCAACGGGTGCTGGAAATGCCACTGCCTCAATGTACATCACATCTTGAAGAACTGCCCTAACAGCTTCCCTGATGCCACAACATATACTGGGGTCATTAACCACCCTGTACATCCATCAATCACCACAGCTGCATCAGCCAACAGCATACCCACCATTAGCTCAGCTATAGGCACCAATGCTGTGGCTGTCACATCCTGCAACAGAAACCAGCCTCATCCAATCACAGCTGTAGGATCTTGGGCTGATGAGACCACTGCTACCTTCCTGTCAGCATTGTCAGCACTGGAGGGTCTGACACTGGTGAAGATGATGTTGATGATGTGAGTGCCCCTTTTTGTGCATGTCACCTCTGGTGGAAGGCCTGTGTCAGTGGGCCTGACATGCTGCTGCCTATCACTGTTCTGATGCTGCTTTTTTTTTTTTTTTTTTTTTTTTTTTTTTTTTTTTTTTTGTTCAACAATATTTAACGTGGTGCATGGGCGCAGTCCACGGCTATCTACAACATGAGGCAGCGGGTATACGACGTAAGTTGGAGGGGAGACTACAGCCCCGATAATGCACATGAGTGCGTGAAGGTCCACGCGCCTAGGGAAGAGCATGGGTTTGGCCAACCCGTGCGGGTTACGGGTCATGATTTAGGTACCCGTGACCCGCACCCAACCCGTCACCAAATGTCTATGTACTAACATACAGTTTTGTATTTACAGGTTTCGGCACTCAGATGAGTGTCGACAACCTTTTAATTACTTATGTACTATGTGTATGTACTAACTAACTTAATATATATATTATTTACGGGGGAAGTGTCATATCCCATGCAAGCACCCCTCGGAACTCCGCCTCGGAACTCCGTAGGAACTCCGAGTATTTCAAATTCCTCATTTCAAATTACCTCTCCTGTTTTACTTACATCACATCTTCCGTAGTTTACTCAAGTCTGTTCTTCATCATAGATATCATCACGAAATTTGTACTCGGAACTCCGCAGAACTCCGCCGCAGCTACACCGAGTACTAGCCTTAGTATAAAACTACTTTACATACTTTGTATTCTTCAGTTCAAATATTAGTTGTTATCAACTTATCATTTGTCAACTTTAAGACCTCAAACTTCTATCTTAATCTTCGGACCTCCGGACCTCTGCTTTGTTCCTGTCCCTTACTTCGGACTTCCTAATCGGAACTCCGCTTTTGCACCTTTTCCTTACCTCGGACTTCCGCACGGACTTCCGGACTTTTCAGTTCCTTGCAAATTGGACACCGAGCGTAGAGAAGGGCGCAACCTCTTAAAGGTTGAAGCCAAGTCCTCGTCGTACATCGGAACTCCGCCGGACTCCGCCGATTTCCCGCGCCTTAGGATCAGTTCTTAACAGTATATTTGAACGGAGTTCCGAGGCGGAGTTCCGAGGGGTGCTTGCATGGGATATGACAGGAAGCGATGCCCCAGAGGAAGGGGAAGCTTGTGGAAGCAAGGTCTTATATACCAGATAATGTTTATTACTATTTGGTTCCAGTAAACGAACGCGAACGTGACACGTTGTTTGCTGAAACAAGTTGATATTTACTAGTACATATTGTTTGGTTTAACTTTTCTGAATGTGATGTGTCATTTATTGAAACAAGTTGATAATTAATACTAGTATATAGTTGAAGTAAATGAATGCAGCACATAAACGAGTCGCGTTCGCATTTACTGAAACCAAACAATGGCAAACATCAACTTAAACGACGTGTTGCATTCGCGTTCGTTTACTGGAACCAAATAGTAATAAACATTATCTGGTATATAAGACCTTGCTTCCACAAGCTTCCCCTTCCTCTGGGGCATCGCTTCCCCCATAAATAATATATATATTAAGTTAGTTAGTACATACACATAGTACATAAGTAATTAAAAGGTTGTCGACACTCATCTGAGTGACGAAACCATTAGTTAAATGTATGTAACAAATCCAAGGCCCCAACAATGACGGCGACAACATGGTGTTGTCACCATCATTGTTGGGGCCTATGCAGGAGGTGTTACACAATGGGAGACGGGGGTCTACCTGTACCCGCTGTGACCCGTGACTCGTGACCCGTGGGTTGCGGGTACGGGTATGGGTAGAGCTCTGGGTACCCGCGGGAGTACCCGTGCTATTGCCTACGCGCGCCGCCCCGTAGGGTGGCGCGCAAGGCCAGACTACAGGCTGAGGGCGCTCGGGCGCCTCCCCAAACCAGCTCGCCGGCACTCCCAATGGCGTGTACCAACTCACTCCGCTTCCTACCCCTGTTCAGCCCCTGCACGGCCCCTATTAGTCGTGCGTGCCCACTGACGCACCGGCCAGGAATGAGGATTATAGGCCTTCCCGCAGGTCGACCAACCCGCCAGCCATAAGGCCCGACGGGGTTTGGAGCCCCTTGGTTGCCCGAGTGCGGCCCCTCCTTGCTTAGCCGCCCCACGCATGGGATGGTACCCACCAACTGGCAGGCCCCCCAACCTTGCCAGCAGCGAACCCGAGGTTTGGCGTTACCGGCAGAGACATTGCAGGCTTGGAGACCAAGCACGCGTTCGGCGGGCCATCAGGCTCACCAGGCCACCAGATGGGGGTCATACGCCCTATGCGTGACCCTCATCCCGGGTCCCACCCTTCCGGGGGGGCAAAGGCAAACGCCTGTGGGTTCGCCTCGAGAAGTTCGACAAGGTCTGCGATGAATCGCGGGCCTTGCCGGTGCTTCTTGCGCTTCACGTGGGGGCACATGCGGAGCAGGTGATCATGATCCCGGTCCTGAAAGGGCCGGGGGGGGCATGCACAGTGAGAGTCCTCACTGGGGAAGAAGCGGTCGTGGTAGCTCCCAATGGGGGCATGCGCTGTAATGCACCGACACAGTCAGGCCATCAGCCTGCAGTCATGTGCAGTTTCTTTGAGCCAGGGCCCGCAGCCAGAGGCGGTGGGCATCGCAGGGGTCTTCCGCTGGGCCCTCAGGTCCAGGAAGCTCCTCCCTCGGTACTTGGGGTCCGCAAAGCAGGCAACCCAGTCCTTCTCTGCCGTCTCCTTGAAGGAGGCGATCAGCCAATTGCAAGTGGCTTTGGGGGAAATCCCCAGAGGCAGTCGGAGCGACGTCGCGACGTCGTGAGCTAGCTTGTGGACCGCCCACTCCATCTTGGAGGGGACGAACCAAAGGCGGATTTGGCGGACTTGGTCTAACTCAAACCAGGGCCATAGAAGACGGCACAGCCAGAGGGCATGCTGTTGACCCCCCATTGGGGAGCAATCCACCCAGGCATCGGCGAGTGCGAGAGCGTCTGAGAACACCACCACCTTCTTGCATCCAGCGGCCACGGCTGCGGACACCCCTAGGTGGAGGGCACGATGTTTGGCATCGGTTGCTGAGGCATGGCCGAGGAATGCAGTAGCACGGCGGATCTCCTGGTTCCCGTGGAACACCAGGGTGGCCGCCGAGGCCTGGTGGGCTGTCCTGGGTACGGACCTGTCACAGCCTACGAAGACAGTCCGGCTCGCCCCTGGCCTCAGCTAGGACGCGGTCCAAACGGTCGATGTACTCTTTGCATTCATCCATCCCCTTAGGGGGCGGGCGGTGGAGGGAGATTCTGTCCGCGAACAGATCTAACAGGCGATCCCCGGGCTGACTTTCGGGGCCATAGGCCTCGAAGGGTTCTTCGGAGAGGGAGCAGACGGTGACCACGTCCGCCGCAGGGGACACAATCTTCCGGCGGGCGGCAGGCGGGAGGGCCTGAAGTCCCAGCGCATGCCGGGGGGCGTCTCCCACCAGGTCCCCTTCCAAGACAGCTCAGATGGGGTGGGTGCGCGTCAAAGTAGCCGTCCGAAGACAGCTCTTGTCCGCCAGGCGACGCAGCACCTGCGGCATGGGCAGCAGGGCCGCGAGGCACTCCATAGCCCGATCGTACAGAAACAACCCGTGATCCAGCGGGCAGCGGTATGCTGCATCTGGGACAGGGCCTTGACCATGCCTTTGGTACGGGTACCTCGGCAAAACCAGAGACGGAGTCTGTACATCACCACCGGGAAGACGCAGGACCTGTAAAGCAGTCGCTTATTTGCCGGGGAAAGTCCCCTAGACGAATTGCCGAGCATGCGCATGGTGCTCACAGTTGTGAACGCCTTTGTCATGTAAAACCGGACATGCTCCTTGAAGGACAGCTTCCAGTCAAAGAAAAAGCCCAAGTACCGCCAAATCGGTTTGGGCCTGAGAGGGGTGGCCCCCATGAAGGGGGCGACACCGGGGTCAATGGGGGGGTTGGGCGCCACCTGTGCTCTGGAAAAGTGGAAAACCTCGGACTTGGCATGTTCCAACACCAATCCAAGGGCCGTGAAGAGGCGGAATACCTTGTCGTAGGCATCCACAAGCTTGGGGAGGTTGTCCTCTACCCGTTTAGATTGCGTGATGAGGGTACCATCATCGACGTAGGAAATCAAATCCGCCGACGGCCGGGGGGCGCGGGCAAAAAAGAGGCACATCACCGGTGCGATATAGAGCGCCGAGCAGACAGGGGATAGAGCCAAGCCCTGCCCCACTCCGATGTTGGCAGAGAACCTGCCCGAGCTGTCAGTGTTCCACTTGTAGGTCATGAAATGACCTACCAGGTATGAGCGGAAGAAGTTCACCACGCACGGTGGGAACCCCGATCTCTCGATGATAGTCAGCAGAACTTGGTGGTTCAGTGACGGGAAGAACTGAGCAATGTCGAAGGTGACAACGCTCGTCTGCAGTCCCTTTGCCCATCCTGCATGGACGAGGTGGGTGAGGTAGATGCCAGCATCCTCAGTGGAATGCTGGGCGATGCCCCCAAACTGGTTGGGGTGAAATACGCTGTGTGCCATGCCGTCGAACTGGAGCCGTCAGGACAGCAGCTTTTCGACCAGCTTCCCCAGAGTGTTCAGCAGCACGATCGGTCTGAATGACTTCGGGGTGGAGTAATTAGGTTTCCCGGGCTTCGGTATGATGACCGACAAGGACTCCTTGAAATGAGAGGGCCAGTGACCCAGCATGACACATGCTTCTGCAATGCGGACAAAGAGGTCGGCAATCTTGATGTTGCCGGCCCAGCGTTTGAGGTAGGACCACATAACGTGGTCCGGACCTGGTGCAGAGCATGACGAGCACGCCTTGAAGGCCTCCCGCAGTTCCAGCAGGGAGAAGGGAATCCACACCCGGGGGGGGGAGGGGTTTGTAGTTGTTGAGCACTGACAGGTCTACTGGGCAGTCATTTGCCGCATTGTAGGTACCATCTAATGCCGTCCAAAGCGACTCCAGCATGTTACAAGGGGCACCCCCATAGGAGATTGCCTCACACGACGGGAGGTTGTGTTGTTTGACCCAGGGCATCAAGTCCCAGGGGCATTGATTGGTGAAAGAGACTTCTTTGATGCGCGCATCAAAGAACTCTCGTTTGGCGGCTTTAACTGCCTGCTTAAACATGCGCCAGTCCTCAGGGTCCCGGAATTCCCGGTACTCCTCGAGGGCTGTGTGGCATTCGTCCGACCACCACTCCTTGGAGCGGCTGCAGATGTCTTTAGACCGGGCATGGGTGCACCACACTGTTGCAAATGCTTCTGAGATGGCTTGCACCACCTCGTCCACCTCTGCTGGTGAGTGGCCTGTCCAATTGGACAGGGCCGAAAGCTGGGCGGAGACGTCCTCCAAGTAGGCCGTCTCCTCATCTGAGTCTGGGGCAATCCCTTTCGTCCGCAGTGGCACGTGGTAGAAGGGGGTCCTGAGATTGACCAGGAGGGGTGCGTGATCCGAGGATCCGCGGTGCTCCGGGAAGATCGTGTGTTCAGTGACTGCTTCGTCCGCTGAGCTGATGAATAGCAGGTCAATCACCATAGGATTGAGCTCGCTGTTGTAAGGATAATGGGTGGGCTTTGCCTCATCAGGGCGGCAGAGCAACAACCCAAGTCGGGTGGTGGCCGCCAACAGACGGTTCACATGGATATTTGCCGCCGGTCCCTGGGGGTCCCAGAGGCGGTGTCGGCAGTTAAAGTCTCCCCCAATGAGGTGGAAGCGATGGGGCCATGTCTCCGCTCCCTCAGAGAGGAGGTGGATCCCGGTGTGGTTCCTGTCTGAATAGATGTTGGCGAGAAAAATGAGGTTGTTGCCCGCACCTAAGGTGAAGACGATGACGTCACGATGATCGATGAGGTCCTGGCGGTAGCTGGGCCTCAGGGCTTGGAGGTGCTTATCAAAGTAGACAGCGACGCGTGGAAATTCTCCGCGATCGTTCCTAGGGAACGGAGCGGCATCATTAGGGGCAGGGGCAGTATCTGTTCCGGCCTGTCAGACCATGCATCCCCAGTTGGGGTGCATAGGGGCGCCTATCACCGCCTCCCCATCTCTGGTCACAGATGAGGGTGTGTGCCTTATTAGGTTCCAGGGCGGTTCCTGTATAAGCAGAAGATGGAATTCATTGCTCTGCGACTCAAGCAACGTGTCTAAGAGTCCATAGTTTCTATTGACATTTTGACACATGACTTTTAAATAAGAAATATCCCAGATATGACTCATTTACGTTCACCCACCACATCCTGCAGGGAAGGGGTCAGACAAGAGGGTGCGGGCAGCGCGGCGCTCACGTACCTCAGCGTATCATTTCTTAATCCAGTCACCATCAAAACGGTGCTTCCAGAAATTGCAGCGACGGTCATCAGCTGTGTGTTCCTTGCGGCAGTTGGGGCAGTGAGGTGGATGAGGGCACGGGGAATTCTCCGGTGTGGGGGGGATCGGGGGCATCGCCTTGGCGTTGCCCTTGCAGCAGCCTGCTAAGGTGCGATGATGCTCCTTGCGGTGAGGACCGCTGCAGATGGGGCAGTGGATCTGAGGGGCGTGGCAAGTGTTGGTCGGGTGACCCCACTTCCAGCACCGTTGGCACAGGGAGACGCCGGGGTTGGCCCGGGCCTCGCGGATAGGACAAATGTACGGTCCAAATTGGACCACCCGTTTGGAGAGGGCCTTGGCTCGTGCGCCGCTGACAGAGTCAGAGACGTTCATATAAACCGTAGCAGTATCAGACTGCTTTGAGTTCCTGACGATCCATAGGGGAGCGTTTAGGATGACCAAGTCCTTGAGGCCAGACTTGGCGATGAAGTTGAGCACCGACTCCACAGTAGTGGGGTGGTGGTCCTGGAAGTATGGCACGTCGATAATTTTCATATATGACGTGGATGAAGGGAGCTCCGCAGTGACGCGGAGGTGGTCCCCGACAAACGCCACAGCGATCGCCTGTCGGACAATGCGGAGGTCCTCCGCAGAGGCCACCGCGTCAGTGGCAATGGAGTAACCCCCATACGCCAGAGAAACCGATTCCGCCCGGAGGACGGAGTGGTGAAGGGACAGGGCCAGACGGACCCTCTCGAGGATCTCGTGGCTCTTGACAAGGACGACTGGGGGGGGGGGCATACCGCCCTCTCCCGGGATCGCGTGGACGATGGCGATGACCTGTCAGCGCGACGGGCCATGGACGGTGGACGAAGCCTTGGGCTTCACCGCAGTGGGTTTGGCCTGCTGGTGCATCGCAGCCAGCCTGGCGGTGGGAAGTTCAGGGAACGCCTTGGCCATGCAGACCAGGCCGTCCACCGACGAGGTAGGGACATGGCCGCCCTTGAACCAGGCGGCTTGTGCAAATGTGGGGGCCTGGGGGGGGCCAGGCCTGGTTGGGGGGGGTCTCTGCTGCAGGATGGCAGGGAGCGGACGCCCACCCTTAGGGCGGGAAGCGCGGGGGAGGCGGTTGGCCAGCCCCCTCCTGCGTGGTGGCGGGGGAGCAGGGTGCACCGGAGCCGCGAGGGGCATGGGTACATCCTGGATGGGAGCAGGAGTCACCTCGTGATCAAACGAGTCGACAAATGAGTCGAAGGACATGGACCGGAGGGGGTCCATGACCGGGGCCAAGGGTACTCCAAAGTTGTCAGCCACCCGAAGGAGGCCAGACAGCACGGAGACGAGATCGGGGGTGCTGCCCTGCAGCAACTCCTCAGAGGCGCCCCGAGAGGCGAGAGAGCTGAGGGTATTGGCCCCCTGGATGATTGATTCGACCAGGACCCTCACTTCGAGCTCGGTCACTGGTTCAACATCATACATGTCCCCATCCTCTTCATCAGATGAGGGGGTGGTGCTGGGAGGACTGCCGGTGATGACAGTCAAGGCCCTAGAGGCAGCTTGCGAGGCGCTGGAGATGCGCGGCACACGGGGGGTGTCTTGGCTGTGGCTATACGGCGACGGCAAAGGGGACAAGCGAGGTGTGCGGACTGGGCTGGCCTGCGAGGGAATTGGGGGCCTCCCCGTGGGCCTAGAGGCCACTGGCGAGGCGATGGAGGGGGGGGGAGCTCTGCTGGGAGTGGGGGGCTCGACATGCGGGTTGCCCCGGATCGCGCCGCCCGATCCTCGTGTGGGTTGGGAGGGCGTTGACATGCACTGCTGGCAGTGTGGAGAGAACCAGATCAAAGGGATCAGAGACGAGTACCAAGCTACAAGACGGATGAGAAGATGAGGGGCTGTAGAGATGTGGCTGTACACGTCGTGGTAACAGATCAAGAAGTGATGGTTCTGATGCTGCTTGACAATGGTGCTCACATTGTTCTGATCCACTCAAATCTAGTGAACAAGCTAGGATTATGCCACTGCCAATTGCCTGAACCCAAAACCATAGATTTCATGCTAAACACTTCAAATGAACTGTCTGCACTACCCAGACTGAGTGGGTAAAACCTTCTGTAACTTCACTAGATGGTTGATGGACCTCATGAACTGTATGTGCTCTCATCACCCCTCAGCTTTGCACTTCCACTATACTTGGGCTTCCCTTCCTGACTCATAATCTCATCATGATTGGCCATGCTCCTTGCACCTGTATAGATAAAAGAGATGACTATGATTTGCTAAACCCATCACTATTACTGCCATGTAAGTGTACTAAACTGAAGCTGAAAGAACAATTACACCAAGTACATGCTGACTGCAGACTGCTGCTTGCAGAGTTGAAATACATGTTGGCTGCATGTAGGTGCCTCATGTTGTTTGATTTCATCAAACCCTTTGACATTGTGAGGACAGTCCATGCCCATGTTGAGACACTCACACACCTTGCCAACTTGATGCACCATGAAGATGAACTGAAAGTAGAGTTTCACAACATCTTTGAGCCAATTCCACATGTTGATCTACTGCCCACAGATGTCCAGGCCCATATCAAATTGAAAAATGCTAAGCAAGCTATCAAAACATGCATGTATCAATGTCCATGCAAGTTCTGTGAGGCATGGGGCATGCTGATCAAGAAACACCTGAATGCAGGTCACATACAGCCATCAGCATCATCATGGGCCTTACCCACAGGGCCACATTTAACATCCCCAAAGCCAACCCAACTGTGCTGCCTTACTGGTCAATGACTACTGACAGTTAGTGCTTTGAGGTCTGGTCCAGTCTGTTTTTTTTTTACCCTTTTGGGCTGTAACCGGGACCATGACCAGTCACCTTCATTTCAAATCAGAGCAGACCTTTGACTGGACCATATAGGACCAGTCCACTATAGTTACATGAAATTGAGGGGGGGGTTGCTAGTGGGGTCGCAAGAGGAGGGGGGAGTTGTTTGAGGGGGGGTTGCCAGTGAGGTTGCAAGAGGTGGGAGTCATTGGCATTGAGAGGGGGGCTGCTAGTGGGGTCATGAGAGGTGGGAGTTGTTGGTGTTGAGGGGGGGGTCACCAGTGGGGTCATGAGAGGAAGGGGGAGTCATTGAGTTTGAGGGGAGGGGAGTCACCAGTGAGGTTGTGAGAGGTGGGAGTCATTGGTGTTGAGAGGGGGTCACCAGTGCGGTTGCAAGAGGAAAGAGGAGCAGGTGGGCATTACCAGTGGGGTGGTGGTGGTGTGAGGGCAACAATGTGGGTAAGTGGAGGAGTTTGAAAAAAAAATTGAAACCAACATCATGTACCTTGACAATGCTAGCCACATCTTGTTTTGATGAACAATTGTTCATCAAAAAAAGATGTGGCATGACTTTTTGGGTGATAGTGAACAAACAGAAGCAAACTCAGCTGGGGTTTATAAACCCAGCAGATTTTGCTCTTACAGTTCTCTGTGCCTCTGCCCCTTACTTATTAGTACATACATAGTAGTATAGGATCAGTATATGGTTACAACTGGTCCCAACCAGTTCTCTGTGGTTATGTAGTTGATCCAATATTAGTGTAACCAGAAATGGACTGTCCCCTAGCCTGGTGTAACTATGACCGATAGTCTGGTTGCATCAGTTACAGTTCATTCCATTTTCAGTCTTTTTTCAGTGTTTGTGACTGGACCTCAAAGCTCTACCTGATCCACCCTGTGAGCAAGTGCTCACAGCAGCGGGTGTCAGGTGCTGGGTGCTCACCCCCCTCCCTCACCCCATCCCTGTCATCAACTCCCCCTCCCATCATCAGGCTGGTGGCATTGGTGCTGGTCATTGTCATTGGTTCCAGTGTCATTGCCATTGTTATACCACACCAACATTCCTCCCTATGAGCAGTAGCTTGTAGCAGAGGGGTCTGGTGCTATGGGTAGCATTTGTTAGAATGGACTGATGTAAATAAATGTTACTTACATTCTAGTTCACATCCTCACATGAATGATGCATACACATCACACTCGTTATGTTTACTGTGATGCTTAGTTGTTGTCTACTACAATACTGAGCTTACCTTTTTAATAGGTTATGGGCCCTGATCCCATCCTGTAGTCTTGGTTCAAGTCCTCATGAAATCCGCTCGAAAACCCCCTGCTTACGGCCTCTTGTTCACAACCCTAGACACCAGCTACATCCCCATCTGTCCCACCTTCACACGACATCCCCCTCTGCAATGATAACATCAGCCACATCATCAACAACAACTGATGACTTTGCAAAACTCTTGCATGGCAACTACAACACCTGGGCACCCCAGATGACCACCAAACTGCAATGTCTCGGTATCTGGTGCATGTGCACAGGTGATGAGAAGGACCCGGAATCTTACCCGGTCCTGTCCATCCCTGGAAGTGCGACGGTTTTGGAAAGGATCGCCCTTCAACAAAACTACCAGGATGAGGTGCAATCATATGAATCTGCCTGCCGCCACAACAATCAGGCTGTCGGGATGATCAAAACCCACATCGAAGCCTCGCAGTACAAGGGCCTTGATAACAAACCTGCAAAGGAGGTCTGGGATACTCTCATTACGAGACACAAGGGGACACACACTGGGCTATCTGCATTTTACACAAAAGTAGGCATACTGGAAAAGAAATACAATGACGGGGACAACATGCACAAACACCTGAACCTCCTCACCATGGAAAATCGCAAACTTGGGACCAAGGGCTTTGATGACAAATTCCTCGCTCAGGTCATGCTCATGTCCCTTTCGCAAGAGTCCACCTGGGAGACTCTCATCGTAGTCCTGCTCCAATCCACTACCGACAACAAACCCCTCACTACCACCGATGTCACAACACGACTCATGCAAGAGTACCGCTGCCTCAACGGAAACAATGCAGACTCTGCTCTCACTGCTCATTCCAGGTAAAAGGCTGGCTCTTCGAAGAGGTCCAAGTGCCAATGTGGCTACTGCAAGAAGCTCGGCCACACTGAGGACAAATGTCGGAAGAAAAAGAGGGACCAGGAGAACAACGATGGCAAAACCTCAAATGAAAAGGAGAAAAAGAAGGGTAGCCCAACAAGTGCCAACGCTGCAATAGCGAAACCACCTCAGGACACCATAACCACACAAATTGTGTGCACATTTGACAAATTCCCATCTGATGATGACAATGTTCATGTCTTCATTGCACTGGATGTTGTTGCCCTCCTCTCTCGAGAATCTAAGGATGAGACCTATATCGACTCAGGCTGCTCTTGCCATCTCAGCCCACATCACAAATACTTCTTGGAAAGCACCTACATCACCCTTTGTTAGGACAACACTAAACACAAGGTCTAGTGCTGGCTCTCACAGTCAAACCCAACACAAAGAAGGGGAAAATCTTATAGTCAGAGGCATCGCCGCACGTTTAGTGGGTAATACCTAAGAGAACTCGATTAGAGTCTCTAGGCGTAATATTAACACTTAAATACTACAATACATGAGTTAACCATGAGGTAACTGCATGTGCTACATGAGGCGTAATGACCATGCTTGAATCATGCGGCGTGCGTGATGTACGGACACCATGTGTTTACCGTGTGTCTGCTAACTCTATAATAACCACAACCAATGTAAATAAAGGGAAATGCGTAACTAAATAGTTTTAAATGTCCTTGGAAATTTGTACTCTTGACATCACCCCCTCTTTAGGGCTCGGATTCCAGACGAGACACAAGGCCCTCCGGAGTCTCTGTGAAGTTTTCATACGGGTGGAATTGAAAGTGTGCCAACGATCTTAGTTGACACGGGGCGGCGGGGTGCATTCAATGGAATGCCGTGATAGCCTCCATTGCGTGTTCAAGGTTTGCGGCAGGCTCCCAGGTGTTGTTTTCCTCGGTATACCCTTGCCATTTCACCAAGTACTGCAGCTGGTTGCGGCGCAGCCTCGAATCCAGTACCTCTTCCACGTGGTACTCTAGCTCTCCTTCTATCTCAACGGGTGGCGGTGCTTCAGCTCGCTGTTCCGGGATCTTTGATGCCGTGTGAGGCCTGACCCTGGATACATTGATCACCGGATGGATCTTGATCAATGTCAGTAATTTGAGTTTCACAGCATTCTGGGATACGATCTCCATGATGGGATAGGGGCCCAAGCGCTTTTCTGCCAATTTGCGCGAGGGGCAATTCATCTGCAAGTCCTCAGACTCCAGCCACACCTTGTCATCTACTTTGTATGTCGGAGCTTCTCCCCGTATCTGATCCGCGTACCTCTTCATCTCGTCTCGCACTTTTGTTAGCGCGGCGTGCGCCTCCTCGTGCACTCTCTTCATTTGATCTGCGAAGTCCTCCACCGCTTCAACTTTTCCTTCCCTTCTCAGTTCGAAACCCATCCTGGGGTTGTAGCCATAATTAGCATAGAACGGCGATACTTGAATTGCTGAGTGGATGCGGTTGTTGTAGGCGAATTCACCCAACATGATCCATTCCGGCCAATCGTCCTGCCGATGATTAACAAAGAGTCTCAGGTACTGCTCAACGTCCTGGTTGACTCGTTCGGTCTGTCCGTCAGTCTGTGGGTGATAAGCCGTAGGCGTTTTTGTTTGTATCTTTAATAATTTATTTAATTTGCGCATCAGCACAGCTGCAAACTGAGGACCCCGATCAGATATGATTGAGTCTGGGAGTCCATGGTACCGCCACACGTTATCACGATATAACTTAGCCAAGCCAAGCGCGCTTGTCTCCTCCCTTGTGGGGATTGCGTGCATTTGTTTCTTTGCCTGATCAACTACCACTAAGAGCGCGTCGTATCCTTGCGCCTCTGGCAGCCCCGTAATGAAGTCTGCGGAGATTGCTTTCCACAGCTCCGTTGGGGAGTCAATCGGTCTCAGTTTGCCCGCTGGAGGTTTTGGCACATTCTTGTACCGTTGGCATTTGTCACAGCTGTCTACATAATCGAACACGAACTTGGTCATGTTCGGCCACCAATAATTATGGGTCACCAATTCCAAGGTCTTCCACCTCCCTGGATGCCCTGCGATTGCCAAGTCGTGATGTAGCTTCACGATCTTGCGTCTCAACTGTACCTCTCTTGGTACGTACACCTTTCCCCTGAACAACACCAGCCCCTGCTATTCGCTCCATTCCTCCGTCCTTAACTGTTTCGTCGGCGACCTCTTTAACTCCTCCACAGCTTTCACCACCGACTTGTCCCATTCTTTTGCTTTCCGCACCCTGCTCAACAACTTCTCCTCGGAGCCTTCGATCAACAGATGACCGTGCTGCGTTGCCTTGATCACGAAGAATTCTGGCTTAAGCAGTGTCACGTCTTCGTTGTCGTGCTCCCCGTCTCTCTTGAAGTCTGGTCTCCTGGACAGGGCGTCGGCCTTTCCCATTGCCATGCCAGGTTTGTTGACCAGCTCAAAATCGAATCTTGATAAATAAAGCGCCCACCGCGCTTGCCTCCGGTTCAACTTCTTTGACGTCATGAAGTATCGGAGATTGGAGTGATCCGTCCAAATCTCAATCTTATGTGTCGCACCTTCTAAATGGTGCCGCCATGCTTCCAGTGCCCTGATGATGCCAAGCATCTCCCGATCATGTACGTCATAGTTGCACTCGACGTCGTTCAATGACTTGGAGATGAAGGCGCACAGCCTCCACTTTCCGTCCTCCATCTTCATCGACAACACCGCCCCTGTCGCTACTCCAGAAGTGTCCGCTTTGACTTGTAAGGGCTTGGAAGGATCTGCAGTGGCGAGGATCGTGTTCCGCGTGAAAAGCGCCTTGAGTCCGTCAAACGACTCCTGTTGTTCCTTCTCCCATTCCCACTTCTGATCCTTCCTCAATAGTTTATTCATGGGCGCGGCTACCTTGGCAAAGCCTTCGGCAAAGCGTCGGTAGAAATTTGCGAGACCCAGAAAGCGTTGAATATCTTTAACTGATCTCGGGACTGGCCACTCTTCTATCACCTTCGTTTTTTCTCGGTCCATCTTGATTCCCGAGGGGGTAATGTGCAGCCCCAAGAATTCGACTTTGTTGACTTCGAATTTGTATTTCTCTGGTTTCATGAACAGATCATTTTCTTCTAATCTTTTTAACACCTCTTCTATGATTTCGTTATGTCCGTTTTTGTCCTTTGTAAATATCAAGATATCATCTATGTATACTACTACTGACCCCTGGTCAATGAGGTCCTTCAGCACACCATTCATCATGGTCTGGAATGTGGCTGGGCTGTTGCAAAGTCCGAAATACATAACCAACGGTTTGAATGTGCCCCTGTGGGTCATGAACGCCGCTTTCCATTCATTGCCTTCTTTTATTCTGACGTTATTATATCCCCATCTCAAGTCTAGCTTTGTAAATACTCGAGCACTACCTACTCTGTCTATTAAGTCATTGATAAGCGGCAACATATAATTATTTCGTATTGTCCATGCGTTTAAATATCTGTAGTCCTGTACCATCCTCTTTTTTTTTGTCTTTCTTTGGGATGAAGAACACAGCCAATGTTTGCGGCGACTTGCTCTCTCTGATGTATCCCTTTTCTAACTGGTCGTTCAAGAAGTCGTCGACTTCGCCTTGTTCTTGTGGGAGCCTGATGTTCTTGGCTTTCTTAGGCTTGTAACCGGGTTTCATCTCGATAGCGTGATCCCATGGTTTCCGCTTCGGCATATGTTCAGACGCTTTCTTCGAGAACACCTTCATCCACCTCCGGAACCTATGCGGAATCTTCGCGTCGATCTCCGACTCCGTCATTCGGATCTCAAGCTCCTCATCGTGCACCGGATTCGCATTCTCTTCCTGGATGATCTCTTCCAGTATTCCATCTCCATCTGCCATTGTTCCTCCTGCCTGAATGAATGTGTCTTCGTCCTCTACTTCCTCGATCATAGGACGATACCTCTGTCGCTTGGCCAACTTCCTCCTGGCCCTTTCTTTCTTCGCAGTTCTGATAAATATGTTGCACTCCCGAGGGCAGCGCATCATTCTAACCTCCCCGGTGTCCCAGTTAATGTCCGGGTTGTGCTTGCGCAACCACGGGTGTCCTAGGATCACCGTCGTCTTTCCCAAATCACACACTTCAAAGACGGCCTTCTCTTTGTGACCTCGGAACAACACCATCAAGACGATCTCTTCTGTGATCGAACCGCCCTGGTTTAAGGTACCATCAATGTTGTAAACCCTGATTGGTTGATCCAGGGTCCGAGTCTTAAGTCCACTTTTGTGTACGAATTCCCGGTCCACAAAAAGTCCGGTAGCCCCGCTATCTAATAGTGCCCTGACTGTGCAGGTGTCATGTGTATCTAAAGTAGTAATTGTGATCGGTATCATGATTTCTTTTTTTACTTTACTTGATCTAACAAAGTGCTTAACCCCCTCTTTAGGCTTGTTGGTAACAATGTCTAATTTAGTAACTACGGGTACATGGGGAATTAAGCATAGCTCCGGGCTACCGAGCCGACTTGTGTCGGGCCCCCCACCGTTGTGGCTAACTACTGTATTGCTATCTAAGCTGACTACTGTAGCAGTGTCCGTTTCCATATCAGAGTCCATTTCTTGTACCGTAAGTTCATCATACTTGTTCCTGGAAGCAAGCAAGGGGGGTCTCACTGGCCTCCGGTGGGAAAATCCTTCTTGGCCTTTGCGTTGGCCTCTTCTGCTAACTTGGCGGTCCAATACCCGTGCAAGTCCTCATAATTCATCGCCCTGATGTCCAGGCGCGATCTACAGTTGCAGGCCATGTGCCCCGGTTTCCTACATTTGTAACAAATAAGTAGAGGGCGCTTCCCGCTCCTGTCCACATCCATCGTGTTCGGGTCGCGTGCTTGAGGGGGGTTTGCGTGCCCCTGAGCCTGCTGGCCCCACTGTTGCCTCGCGGGTGGTTGTTCGCCTGCCTGGTGTGGCACGGGCGCTGTTTGTCCCGCCGCTGCTGTTGGTGCTGCTGATGCGGCCTTCTGTCCGAAGCGCCCTGCAAACAGCTTCTGCTCCGTCCTGGCTTGTCGCCACTGATGGTCCATCCTCATCGCCTGCGCATACCACTCGTTGATGGTGGTCGGGGGATGATCGAGATTGTTTAGCCGCTCTCGCAACGGCGCCTTTAAAGACCGCTTGAATTCATAGATCAGCGGGGTGTCAGAGTAGCCTGACTCGTGTGCCGTGATCTTGAAGTTCTGGACGTGTTCGTCTGCGGTGTCGTCTCCCTGGACCATTGTGGTCAGCTGAAAGACTTTTGTGTCCCTAACGTTGGGATCGCCGAAAGATGATCGCAGAGCCGTCATCAGCTCCTCTGCATTCACAAAGGGCGGGGCTCCACGCATCATTTGTTTGACTGCCACTTCTCGCCACTTTGCTGCCGTGCCGCCTTGAAGGTATGACAAGATCCAAATGATCTTGGCATCCTCTGACCGGAACTCATCAGGACGGCTGTGGGTGTACATGTACACAGCTGTCTCAAAACTGTCAAGTTCGTCCGACTTGCCTGAGAAGGGGAGGGGAGTGGCAACTTTGGGCGTGCGGAATGACTTTCCGCCGGCCAATGTGGACTCTGAGCGTTTCACCTTGTCGTCTCTTTCTTGCGTTTCTGCTCCATGAGGATTTCAAGCAACTGGTCACGCTCGGCGCGTGCCTGTGCGAGGAGTTCCTCTAAGGATTGGATTGGGGGAGGTTCGATGGGTGCTGGCACTTCGACGTTCTCAATGTTGGCCATGGGAAAAAGTGGAGGGAGGAGGAAGAGAGGAGTTGGAGGTGTGGAGAGGAGTCGAGTGTGTGGGGAATGTTCAGTCCACTCGCTGATGGCGGGTGAGGCGGAGCAATGTGCGAGCGGAAAAGCAATAGTTCCCTGGAGCGGGCGCGCGACCCTGCTGTGCTCCTTGGGATCGAAAACGGGAAGACGTCGCTTTTGGGGCAACGTGGAAAGGGGTAAGGGTGAGGTCTCTTGCGTGACGATGAGCCGCGGTCAATCACACTACGCGCGCGCTCGCAGAACAGTCGGGTGGCGTCCCACGACAGTCTGTTGTCAAGTGGACCTCAGTCCGGTTGAGGGGTTGCTCAATGGGTTGCACCCAGAAGAACGGTCGCTACGACTGTTCAACGGCATCAATGCCAGAGGAACGGGGAAATGGGGTTGGGGAAGAGTGCCGTGTGAAGCGGGCGGGGTGAGTATAAAAAGATGATCGGGGGCATGCATACTGGCATCTCCACCTTACTCTGAGGACAATTGTTTGTCCGAAGTACGTGATGACGAATGTGTACAGATACACACGACCTTGAGGGGAGGGGTGATGCAAACGGTGGAATGTGGAAGGCGTCTTGTCTTCAACGATGGCGGCGCGGGATTGCGTGTGTCGTTTCAAGTGAGGCCCGGGTAAAGATGATGAGAGTGATGAACAGTGAGAGGGAGCGCGGGAGAGAGGAATTGAGTTCTTCTGTTAGGACAACACTAAACACAAGGTCTAGTGCTGGCTCTCACAGTCAAACCCAACACAAAGAAGGGGAAAATCTTATAGTCAGAGGTGTCGCCACACGTTTAGTGGGTAATACCTAAGAGAACTCGATTAGAGTCTCTAGGCGTAATATTAACACTTAAATACTACAATACATGAGTTAACCATGAGGTAACCGCATGTGCTACATGAGGCGTAATGACCATGCTTGAATCATGCGGCATGCGTGATGTACGGATGCCATGTGTTTACCGTGTGTCTGCTAACTCTATAATAACCACAACCAATGTAAATAAAGGGAAATGCGTAACTAAATAGTTTTAAATGTCCTTGGAAATTCGTACTCTTGACACCCTTGACAAACCAATTAAGGTACATCTTGGGGATGCCTCGGTCATCCAAGCCATTGCCAAGGGATCCATCTGCTACCTCATGACCACACCAAAAGGAATTGTTCCTGCCATCATTCCCAACATCCTCTATGTACTGGAGCTCACCACCACACTCCATCGCACGCTTTACAGATCGATGCAAACACCATCTCATCTTCGATGACGATGACTGCTCCATCCACTCAAAGCACTCAGGCTGCTGCATTGCTACTGTCTGTAAAACCAGTGGGAGCCTCTACAGGTTGTTTGCTTGCCCCATGACATCCAAGGAGTATGCAAATGCAGCTCATGCCTCTCGCCACATTGACATTAATATCCTTCACTGTCACCTAGGTCATCTCGGCCATGACAATGTCAAATGACTAGTCACTAAGGGCATGGTAGAAGATGTTGATTCAGTGGGAGGTTGTATAGAATCTTGCAAGGCATGTGTACATGGCAAACAACATAGATTCCCTTTTCCACAATCTGGAAAACGTGCTCATCACAAACTGGACCTCGTCTATTCCGATCTCTGTGGACCACTACCTGTCAGCTCTAAGGGATTCTGCTACTTCATTACGTTCTGTGATGACAACAAAAGTCTGGATTTATTTCATGTGCACCAAGTCTGAGGCCTACAGCAAATTCAGAGAGTTCAAAGCACTCGTCAAACTACAGACCAGTCTCAAGATCAAAGTCTTTCATTCCGACAGTGGAGGGGAGTATGCCTCCCTCAAATTCGAAGCCTTTCTGAAGAACTGCAGTATTATACACCAGAAAATGGCCCCCCACACTCCAGAACAAAATGGTGTTGCTGAAGTCCTCAACCACATCATCGTTGAACGTGGCCGATGCATGCTCTATGAAGGAAATCTCTCTGCCTACTTCTGGATCTATGCATTCTCCTGTGCAGTACACCTGATGAACTGGTCACTCATCACTCATCTACCTGATTCAACTCCTGAAGAAGCCTGGTCTGGTACCAAACCCCTCATTGCTCGATTCCGACCCTTTGGCTGTCCAGCCTACGTCCACATTCCCAAAGCCAAGTGCACAAAACTCACCCCCAAATCGAAGAAGTGTGTCATGCTTGATTACGAGCCAGGTACAAAAGCCTACCATCTCTGGGACCCAAAGGCTCGATCAGTGATCATCTCACGAGACGTCATCTCTGATGAATGTCCCAATCCTCCTGCACCACCAGAACCAAAAGTTGACCTCTCCGAACTTCTCTGGAATGGTGAATTACCTGGAGACAACATTGAAGGTATCACACAAGTGGGAGATGCATGGAACAAATCAGACTCGGACTCCACTTCCACACCTGCTCCTGCCACTCATCCTACAGCTGATCCAACTCCTGACATTGATGAGGACCACCCACTGGCTCCTGACCTTCCACCAATTGAACCACCTGCTAAGGCACCTCCTCTGCCTTGTTGCCATTGCACAGAACTGGAACTGCTGGGCAAACCTCCTGTTGTCGACAGACCACGCTCACAATGCCTACCCAAACGATTTAGGCAGGATTCCCCTCCACCAGATCCTGACACCCAAGTGATTGAGGAGGAACCCCACATCGGTGAAGCAGCCATGGCAGAAATCACTTTTGCCCTTGCAGCTTCCTCAGCTACCTCTCCTGGCTACACTGACCCCCTCACACTCAAAGAGGCCATGGACAGTCCTGACACCAACATGTGGAGGGAAGCCATTAACACCAAAGTAGAATCACTTGAAGACATGGGCACCTTTGAAAGTGTGGACGAGTTACCTGAAAATTGCAAGGCCGTTGATTCAAAACTCACCTTCCAGGTCAAATGTCACAACAACAACTCTATTGAGCGCTATAAAGCATGCCTCGTTGCAAAAGGGTATGACCAACTCCCAGGGATTGATTTCGACAAGACCTTCTCTCCTGTGGTAAAACTCACCTCAGTTCGCATCCTCTGTGCCCTTGCCACACTCCTTAACCTTCACTTTTACCACCTAGACATTGACACTGCGTTTCTCAATGGAACCCTTGAAGAAGAGATCTACATGCGCATGCCCAAGGGGATTGGACAACTCTCTGGGAAAATTGCCCGATTACTCCGTTCGATATATGGTCTAAAGCAAGCATCCCATGTATGGAACCAACTACTAGATGCAGAACTCTCAAAACTCAGTTTCCATTGCATCACTGCAGACTACTGCATCTACATCCTTTGTTCTGGAGACAATGTCTGCTTTCTTGCTGTATATGTTGATGACATGGGACTACTCTGCAATAACCTCATATTCATGGAGAAACAGAAGAGAGAAATTGGAAAGGTCTTCAAAATCAAGGACCTTGGCCCCATTTTGCGCCTACTTGGTTTGGCAATCGACTACAATTGCAAAAAAGGAGTTCTACAACTCTCACAAGGCCAATACATCCAACAATCCCTTGAACGCTACGGTTTTGACAATGGACCCACACATCCCACACCTCTCAGCTCTGGATCAAAGCTCACAAAGGCTGACTGTCTACAAACCACTGCTGACATCAAAGCAATGAAAGCTTTCCCATACCAAAGCCTCATTGGAACCTAATGTATGCCATGCTTGGAACTTGGCCCAACATTGCTTTTGCTGTGGGTGCACTCAGCAAATACAGCTCAAACCCAGGAAGGAAGCACTGGAATGAGGTGGTGCACGTACTTCATTACCTTAGTGGAACAAAGGACCTCAGCCATGTCTACGACAGGAGCAAAGGTGCTAACCTGTCATCCTTCATTTTGGGCTACACAGATTCAGATTGGGCTGGAGACCTCAATACATGCTGACCAACTGGGGGATTTGTGTTCCTGGCCTGTGGAGCCGCCATATCATAGAGTAGCAAACTCCAACTCTCCCCTGCACTCTCATCGACTGAAGCTGAATACATGGCATGCACATGCGCTGCACAAGAAGAAATCTGGTTGTGACAACTCCTTGAACAGCTCAGATACAAGCAAACAATACCCACCAAAATCAAGGGAGACAACCAAGGCACAATTGCCCTTGCAAAAAATCCTGGAGACCATCCATGCACAAAACACATCCAACTCCATTATCACTTCATTTGTTTTGCAATTACTGACAGACAAATTTCACTTGACTATGTGCCAACTCAAAACATGGTCACTGATGGACTAACAAAAGGTTTGACTGGTGAAAAGCACAAGGACTTTGTTTCTATGCTCGGACTAAAACCACGAATGAGTGGGAGTGTTAGAATGGACTGATGTAGATAAATGTTACTTACATTCTAGTTCACGTCCTCACATGAATGACACGTACACATCACACTCATTATGTTTACTGTGACACTTAGTTGTTGTCTACTACAATGCTGAGCTTACCTTTTTAATAGCATTGTCATCTCCCCCTCTCCCTCATCCCTGTCATTGTCCTGGCCTGCCTTGGCAGCATTGATGGTGATGGCATTGTGGTTGTCCCTCCCTCTCCCATACCCTGTTGCTGTGACAGGCTGCACCCATGATACACCATACAAGCAGTTGCTCATAGGCATGGGGTCAGGCGCTGTGTTGTCCATATCAACTTGGTGTGGGTGTGGACAGCCTTGTGGGTGCTTGTTCACCATTCATTGTCATTGTTATGCCCTGGTGTTTGGTGCATCCATTAGGCAGGTGTACAAGCTCCACCATCTACCATCCAGTGATCCACCCTGTGAGCAATGGCTTACAGCAGTGGTGGTTGGTGTATCCCCATCCAGCATTGTTGTGTCAGAGGATGGTGTACCTAGCTCAAGTGGCTTATCAGTGATGGGTGCAGGTAGGGAGTTCAGGAGGTGCTCACCAGTTGGGTATCCCTCCTGGGTCTTCTGGTGTCCCTCTCCACCCTCCTATCTATAATCAGCACCCTCACATCCCATTTGGATGGGGAGATGGGGTTGCATTGGTGTGGCATGTCTTGTGTTTGCATCCATCATTACAAAAAGTTTAGCACCTAAATAAGTAACTAAAACACTTTGTTAGTTGATAAAAAGGAGAAATGAAGAAGAAAAAAACCTTAGGCCAAAACAACATTTGCCATCATTTGTGCTCATGTTGCATCCAGGATCCTTTGTTTGGGGCACTTTGTTGGTGTAGGAGTGGGAGTAGTGGTGGTGGGTGGGGCAGAGCAGGCAATGGTAGTAGAGGCATGAGATGGAAGGAGGGAAGGAGGTGGCATCAGGCCTGGGCTCCTTTGTTGTGAGTTGTAGGTCAGAGCATCAGAGTGGTGTGGAAGAAGTAAGGGAGCATTGGTTGGGTTCTGTTTTGGTTGTCAAACTCTGGGTGTCCAAGCTAGGGAGAACCAAGGAAGGGAGAGGGGAGGGCCACTACTAACTAGTGAGGAGTAGGGAGGAAAGCTGAATGTGTAGGGCTGTGGAACAGACAAGTTTGAGACTCAGGAATGTGCACATTTACATGTGATGGGTAGTGGGTAGTAGTAGAAGTCAATACATAGGAGAAATGTAGGGAATAAGGACTTCTGAGGCTTATGGGATGAAGTGAGAGCTGGCTTTCTCTGAAGCAGGAACCTCAAGAGATCTAACAGGCCAGAAAGTCAGGCTAGGGGAATAATGACTCATGTACTACACCTTTTTGTGTAGAACACTTAGTCTCCTCTTTGTAGGAGACAAACTTATTGAAAAGCAGGGAGATTTTCATCAGATGGTCAATTTTTTTTTCAAGAGGTGAGAGGACACCTTAAGTACAAATCAGAGATCAAAACTCGGCCACATGTGTGCTCTCACATTGGTCAGACTGTGCAACAGCAATGTAAACTAATCAGGAGGAAGGATCATGGAGGAGACATGAAAGTATAAGGTCTAAATGAATGATGTGAAAAAGAAGGCATACAAGCACATGCTGAAGACAGACAGCTGGACAATGACTTGGGGAGTTGTGCATGGATTCATGAGCACCATTGTGAAGTTTGGAGTGGTTAGGGAGGCTAAATGAGGGCAGAAAGGATCAATCGATAAGCGGCATGACCTGACATATATATGGAACAGTAATCATTACTAAGTAGATCAATCGCAGTAGAGGTCTGTGCACTTATCATCAGACAACGATCACTTGCACGTCCCAACACTCCCCCTCAAGTGGAGCATTGTATTTGTTGGGTGCATCAAAACCTCCTATTCAGTCAAAAACCCTATGGGATAAAAAGATCTGAATAGGTAGGAAAGCTACCATCAATTTCCATGGGAAATTACCACATGGAATTTTCAATTTTCAATTGGGCGATTTTTAATTTTGGTGAGGCCCATTGCACCAACATGTTTTTGGTGTTTCAGTCATGGTAAAGCCTTGGTGAGTACATCGGCTGTTTGATCAGTATCACAGCATGGTTGAAGTTTATAGATTGGTTGATTTCCTCCAGGATCCAATGGTAACAAAGATGGATGTGTTTTGTTCAGTGATGGAACAAGGGATTCTTTGTTATTGCCATTGCACCATTATTGTCACCACATAGGATGGTCAGTGAGTTTTGTATAAATCCTAACTCATCATATAATCCCCTGAACCATAATATTTCCCTTCCAGCTTCTGATAGCACAATGTATTCCGCCTTGGTCAACGATAGCACACATATGGTTTGTTTCTTAGATCTCCAGGTAATGGCTCCCCCTGAAGCTAAGCATACATATGCTGATGTTGACATTAGCTCATCCAAGTTCATAAAGGTGGCATCGGCATATGCATGGAAGAGATTTGGAGAAGGCTTGTTGTCAGGATTTTGTGAGTAGGTTATGCTGAGGTTCCTGGTCCCAGCTAAGTATCGAAGTAATTGTTTGAGTGCAGTTATATGTTGAAGACTGGGATTAGCAGTATATGCAGCAAGTTTATTGATAGTGGACATGGTGGATGTGTCCTCAGCCTATAGCTATGGCTGGGATCACGTAGTGATAGCTTGTCTGACTATGTACAGTGTGACTGTCTAACTGTCTACTGGTCATGTGATTGTGTGGATGCCCACATCCACTACTCCAATGGTATATGCAATATCAGGTCACATCACATTCACGATCCATTGCAATTCTCCGACAAGGTGCACATACAAATTGCTTCTATCACCTTCATTACCATCTGGGTTCAGCTCAAGTTGGATGTTGGGATCTGATGGTGTGCCAATGGAATTGGCATCCAACATATGTTCCTGCCATGAGATATTCTCTATATATTTTTGTTGAGAGATACTGACCGAATTTTCATTT
The DNA here is from genome assembly GCA_964034925.1 of Tricholoma hemisulphureum. NCBI lineage: Eukaryota > Fungi > Basidiomycota > Agaricomycetes > Agaricales > Tricholomataceae > Tricholoma > Tricholoma hemisulphureum. The sequence goes on from OZ035928.1 coordinate 8,602,149, forward strand.
ATAGTGATTTCTATTCCAACTATTTTAGTCAGTTCACCTATATTGGTCACTTCCCAACAGGATTTTATATCCTTTTTCATTTTCGCCATCAGATCATCATCTGATGCAAAAAGAAATAAGTTGTCTACCCATACTGTGATTATGGAGATTTTATCTCCTTTGTGTTTTATGTAGATGCATGAATCAGAAATCAGTCATGTGAAGCCAAAAATAAGTAATTTGGCATTTAATTCTGAATTCCATTCTCGGCCTGACTGTTTCAATCCATATAGGGTTTTAACAAGTCAGCAAACACGTCTGGTTCCATCATCAAAACCTTTGGGTTGCTTCATGTAGACTTGTTCTTTGAGATGCCCATTTAAATAGGCTCCTTTTATGTCCATTTGTTGGACTTTTAGCCTTTTAGCAGGAACTAGAGCCAATATTGCCTGTAATGTATCAAGCCTTACAACAGGTGAGTAAGTCTCGTTATAATCCTGTCCTGGGCATTGTGAGTAACCTTTGGCTACAAGTCTTGCCTTGCATTTGACAATTTTGCCTAGTTTATTCCATTTCTGAATAAAGACCCATTTATTGGCAACAGGTATGGCATCTGGGGGTTTATCCACCAGTTCCCATGTCCCCATTTCATGTAGCTGAGTAAGTTCAGCTTGTATTGCCTTCTCCCATTCCAGCTATTCTGCTGATCTCTTTGCTTCATTTAGGCTTGTTATTTCACCTCCTGCAATAACTGCATATACGATGTCAGCCATTAGCATGAGGTCATTGTCGAAGTCCAGAGGGAATAGATCATTGAGTTGTTGATAGTCGACTCTTTTACCATGCATTTTTCATGGTTCATTAATACTCTGATCATCACATTTTCTTTTTAGGTTTTCTTTCAATCCATCATCCTTTGCATTTGGTAGCATTTCCTTCAATCTCCCCCTCATGTGATGAATTAGGTTTGATGGTGATTTCTTCAGGCAGAGTTGAGGTGGACAGGGATAAAAACCAATAGTTACATGAAGTGAGTATTGTTTGTGTCTCGGCATTGTAATACAAAACCAAATTGGACCCTTCATCATAGCCAACCAATGCTCTACATCTTGATTTAGACATGAGTTTTCATTCTTTATGTTGGCCTTGTAAGAGGATCCATACAGATGCACCAAATTCTCGTAAGTGAGATACATCTGGTTTTTGTTTTCACCAAATTTGATATGGCATTGTATTGGTAGATTTCGTATATGAACGGTTACGTATGTACGAAGCGTGAGCAGTTGCAGACTGCCACGGGGATTCTGGGAGTTCAGCTGCTCCAAGCATCGCATGTGAAAGCTCTATGAGCATGTGGTTCATCCATTCTGCAGTCCCATTTTGTGAAGGTGAGTAAGGTGCATTTAATTGTATAACAATTCCCTGTTACTCACACCAGGGCTTCAATTGGTCAGATAGAAACTCAGTACCCTGGTCTATCCATATAGCCTTTGGTTTCTTACCTTTATTTATTAACAAGGTAAGATAATTCTTTATGGCTTTTGCAGCTTGATTTCTCTCTTTGATAAAATCAAGGCTTGTCCATCGGCTTGAGTCGTCTACCATGATGATATAGTACTGGTTCCCTTGTACGGAATGAATGGCGTACTTTCCCCACAAATCAATATGGGTAAGTTCACCAGGTTCAGTATTTCAATGAGCCATTTTATTAAATGGTTCTTCACATTGTTTAGCTTCTGTGCATGCTATACAATCTGGTTTCAGAGTACACATGTCCACATTGAAACCATTGACCAATTTCAAGTCATGCAATTTTTGAAGACCCGTATAACCAACATGGCTAAATCATCAGTGCTAAGTCTCCCAGCTTTTAGCTGGTTCATTGGCAGTAAAATTTTGGGGGGTAGCAGTGACATTTTTCGAAGAGGTCATTCCAGGTTTCTTGGTGTGAACATCCATATGATAGAGGAACCTGTCACTTTCAATTTGCCTACCTTTAGCAACAGCTATTCCATCTTTCATGGATAGAATTAGGGTACTATTTTGAATCTTAATATTCCCTTTGCTGATTCGGTCCCATCGTCCAAGAGAAATCAAACTATTGGACATATTAGGGACATGTAGAACTTTGTCAAGTTTTATAATGAACTTTTGTCCATTGTAATTTGACTCAAGTTCTACTGTTCCATATCCTATGGCACAAGCATTCTTATTCCCTACCCCTGTCACCACATGATTTAATAACAGTGTATAATTAATGAAGGCATCTCTTGTATTTGTTATATGAGATGTTGTTACTGTGTCTCCCAACCAATCATAGAAGCGATAAGCTTTATTGGAGGGACTATTACCATAACTATTAGAAGTAGAGGGGTCGAACATAGAATCTTTGCCTAAGGCTGCTATGGCTACAACTTCCTCCCCCTTTGACACCTGACTTTTTGACTTCTTTTGAGGCCAATCTGCTTTGCAGTACTTGGTAAGATGACCATATTTGCCACAATGCTCACATGGGTGACAGTCCACAGTGTTATGCATAGTAGTTCAGCAACAGTCACACCATCTGGTGGAACTAGTCCATTTTTGGACAGGGGTTTTCCCCTTCAGTCCCCCTCATGGTTTAGTAAATTGGGGAGTAAATGTGGAGGATGCGCTTCCTGCAATAGTGGCTTGCGCTTGGGCATTTCTTGATTTTCACAGCTCATATTCCTCTTTGATAATCCCAATTAATTGGGAAGAGGCAACATGAGTTTTGCGATCAAGCTCCTTGTCCCTGATATGGCATTGAACATATGGTTTGGTGAAATTATGCCATGATGGTGGCAGGGAATTTGTGATGATGGATTTGAACATAGTGTTGGTGACTCCAAATTCAGGATCATCTGTGACAGTAATATGTTCTTAAAATTCAAGGAGTTTATTAACATGCCTTGGGATATCAGCATTTTCATCAGCTACTGACTGAAAGAGACTTTTCATCCAAGAGGTAATGGTATCATGATCCCATGCCTCATGGATGTCAATGAGTGTATTCCAGGCTTTGTTGGATGTTGCCTTGCAGTTGATGTGTATTTTCTGGCTCTCCAATAAATTTATGGAGATCAGGTGGAGCACATAATTATTGTTGTGCTCCCATGCATTGGTGCTAGCTTTGTCATCTCGTAAATCTGGTTTAGAGACCCTTCCTAGCGGGTAATCTTTAATCTTAAGAAAGTTAAACATTCTCAAGATATCTTCCCACCAGTTGACCCAATTGCTGTCACTCAGCTTGGTTATTTGGGTCACCCCAGATCCAGTCTTGACTTTCACCTCCTCTATCTTTTTATCTTTAATACCTTATAAATCACCTACTTAGCCTTCCTTATAAAGATTCCCATGTATAAACCCTTAAGGATGCCTTTTGGAGGCTTTACCTTAATCTTTATAAGTGTGCATGGGAGCATGCACTTTAGTTATAATGGTGGGTTAATCTTCAGAGCCACTAAGGCTCACTTAATCATTTTCAAAATCTTCCAGTTCATATTTAAACATTATAATAAATAGAGGATGTCAATATAATTAGTTAGGATCCTAATTGTCACCAAGGCCCATAACCTATAAGGTTCAGAGCGGTTAAAGAGGCTAAACAAGGGCAGAAAGGATCAATCGATAAGCAGTATGACATGACATATATATGAAACAGTAATCATTACTAAATAAATTAATCATAATAAAGGTCTATACACTTATCATCAAACAACAATCACTTGCATATCCCAACAACCATTGACATATGTCACCTGGCCCCCTTCAAGTGCAGTGCCCTCCAAATCATAACTCTCAATCCTATATTCCAACTAACTGAATCCTATAAAGGCACCTGAATGCAAGTGAAAACAACAGTATGTAAAGAAGTTAGAGCCATAAGTGTCAAAGTGGAGTAATGATAAGGAATCACCTGAAGCCCAAACTAGAAAGCTGGTCTGTCCTACAAAGTCTTCTTTGGCTGGTTGTCCCATCTTTGCAGAAAGAGGTTATCAAGAGGTTAAAGGTGGAGAGCAATGGTTCTGTCAAGAACTAAGTGACACAAAGAGAGATGAGATTTTAGTAGAATAGAGGGGAGATCAACAGATGACAAGAAATAAGAGCTATCAACAAATACATGCTTGACGTGTATTTCAACATTAGGGCTGGCCATAGGTCCAGTCATGTCCTGATCAATGGTCCAGATGTGTGATCACATTATGCCTTTGAGTCTATGAGCATAGCCCCAGACTCTACAACAGCAGAGTTTGAAAGAACAACAAAAAGTGAAGATGAAAATGAACACGAAAAGGAGCCTCTTTGCAAAATGGGGGGTATAGGCCCATTTTGCAAAAAGGCTCCTTTTTGACTTCATTTTCAAGTCATTTTCAGAGTTCATTTAAGGAATCAAAAAGTAAAACAAAAAGTAGCCAAAAAGGAGCTGAAAATGTACTGTGAACAACCCCATTGAGGCTTTGCTTGACTTTTATGTTCATCATTACATCCTCAGTACTATACCCTGTAGGCTGAACACCAACATTCTAATCAATTGGTGGCATTCCTGACCCTATGTCACTGTGACACACAGGTCCCACCTACTCCAGTACTGCATATTGGGGTCCATAGACCTATACATTATGCACCCCATTTCCCTGCATCCCATGGTAGTTCCAACACCAGACCCATGCATTAATATATTTATGCATCATGACATTATGCATTATGAGAACTTCAACTGTAGTCAACCAAATGTATAAATTGTGGAACAGCATCAAGAACTAGAGTAGTTACATGAGAGCAACAGGGGTTTCGCTTTGGTAAAAACCAAACTTGAAACTCTCACAAGGTACCATCACCTGGCGCTGCCTCTTTACTTTCTTCCAACTTTGCCTTCTCTCTCCCCAACCTCCCCTTTCCCCTGGCAAGGTCCACCTCCCTCCAACACCTCCTCGCCTCATCCAACAGCCCAACCTCCATCTCTCCATCCATCCCCACGCCCTCATCATACCACTCCTCGTACCTTTCTACTTCCCTCACAAAACTCTCCCTATCCTCCCTCAATGCCTGTCGCACACCGCCTAGAAAAGCATCCAGCACAGCAAGATTATGCATCACAAGCCACGCATGCGCCGCCATCTCGTGTGTATCCAGGAGATGGTGGACATATGCCCGTGTGTATGGTAGATTGTACTCTCCCTCTCCTTCCACCTCCGTCTCCACATCAGAAGGCGCATGAACGATTCGGTCTCTCACCCGCGGCCTCACAGGTGAACATGCCATGCAAGGACATATAGATTTATCTGCATCCGTAGCCCCGTCCGACAAAGCACCTCTCATCGACGTGGCCAAGCTCCCAAAATCAAACTCATAATCCTTGTCGTATAGGTTATGCCCTAGATCCCTTTTTCCGTTCCGCGGTTTTCCTCCGCCCCTTTGTGCAGCAGCACTAATAGGAGCGGGAAACACAAAATCGAGCGCTACTCCAACATTTGCAGTTTCCTGTGCCCACCGCGCGTCGAAGATATCGACACCCACGTCCCGAATAAGGCGTAGCATCTCGTGCGGCGAGCGCGGAGAATTTACGAGCCGAGGTTTGTCCGGTGGTAATGGGACAAGTGAGGCATGGAGGAGAGGTGTAAGGGCGGAGGTAAAGGTAGTATGACCATCAGGGTTGGTGTCTCCATCAGGAGCGGAAGTAGATTGAGTATGAAGATTAGAGTTAGGTTCTTGGTCATCCCCGGACTGAGTCGGCTTCAAGGCAAGAAGGGACATTCTGAGGGGAACGAGATCGAAAATGTACCCCTGCACGCCATCGTCTAAGCAGTGGAGGGGCCGGACTGCGTCCGCTTCTTTGCCGTACAACTTCTCTATAAGGCTGTCGGCGAATGCGCGGCGCGCCGGCAGAGACGTTGAACCTGCCAGGTGGACGAATACACTGGGGCGGTACTCGGGAACGTCTTGTGTGATGCTGTTGATATCAACGGATGGCACATCAGGTCCTATGGTGGCAGTGGTAGTGTATGAAGAGAGAGCCTGTGGCTGCAGGAGATGAGCGAGCCATGTTGCTGAACGCTCGATGCTCTTCGTGAGCCGCTTCTGAGAGTACGGAGGGTTGGTAAATGGCGTATCGGAGAGTGCAAATACGATGTCCGGCTTGCATTGTTGGGTGTATGTGCGCCAGTCAGTCGGGGTAATCTGTAGTTGAATCTTATTAGCTGACAATGGCCAGACGAATGGCGCGGGACTTTACCTTCCTCACACCCCTCATACTGGATACAGAGATATGAGCGTTTCCATTTGGTGGCAACTCCTTCCCATCGTGTGGATCTCTTGCCGACATCGAGAGGACGTGTTGTGAAGGCGAAAATCCCAGAAACGTGTGCAACGGATACTTCCTGTTTGCAGCTTGAAGGGTGGGTATCGGTGGTAGAAACTCTAAGCTTGCAAAAAAAGAAAGCGAGAGTCCAGTTATGGCTATCGCGTGAAGCAGATAGGCCACACAACTCACTCACAACGTCTCAAACGGGATGTTCACTAATCTTATAGCATTTGTAACTCTACAATGGTCTCTAGACAGGTGCGGTACAACTCCTCGCGAGGTCGATACAAGTAGACCTGGGGTGTCGATGTTGAGCTCCACTTGACGGTCACCGTCACTGGCATCGATCTGAGATCCTGGACCATTGCCATTTTTTGGGCGCTTGAGACAGATAGTGCCCAGGCGCGGGCCAAAACGGACACCAGGAGAAAGCGGCGTGGCCAGTGTGAAGCTGAGCGTCGACGACATGTGGTTGACTTGAGGGTTGGAAACAAACAACCAACGCGAAGCCATCATACCAACTGACTAATTTAGTAATTACAGTAACTGAGTGCATCACAAACAACTCTACTATAGCTAGTAGTAGTACATCCATACTACTTACTAGCCTACAGGCATCTCAGTCATTTTATTGTATCGATGAACACATGACGACTGGAAATTGGTGCGAAACTTGCCTTATTTTGGGGAACGTGCTGTAATTCCCTCCCGAGCTAGTGTTCGGCTCAGCTGAAGAACCGAATAACATCCGAGTCTACCACCGTACTGCGCCTGCCAGTGCCGGTGTGAACTTTCTACGACCCGATGCCTTAGATATTACAGTACAACTCAGTCACACATTAAGCCCATACACTGATACAGACCATAGACAGACCCACGACACATTGGCAACATGACTTCACACCTTTCCGGGCCTCAGCTTGATTGAGGGACCTTTCAATTTGTCCGGCGACCCGGTCAGATGTTGACCGTCTTCCTCGCGTGCGGCGTCATATAACTCTTTTATTCAACCTTTCCTCCGAAGGACTAGTGTTCTCCCAGCCCAGATCTCAACCCTCGGTACGACATGCACTTCGCATCCTTGTTCCTCCTCCTACCAACGCTCGTCTCCGTGGGCTCGTCCCAGTTGCATCTGAACCAGCTCCAGGAGCAGATTCTTTCCGACCGGCTGTTCCAGATCAACCTTAGAGGGCCGCGATGGAGTGAGTCATTGTATTCTGCGAGTTGGATACTTCCTCAGCAAAATTACGCAGCGGGCAACGAGAACCAACATGTTCTTAAAGATCTCCTCGCAAGTAATATGGAGCTCGCTGCGCTGGATGTTACCGTCCTCAACTACACTTTCACTAGGTACGTTTCGGAAGTGGCCTTGTTTTCTTTCTTGCTCTCAATGTCGAGCACTGTTTAGATGGGACCCACGCTGGTGGTATCTTAGCCTTAAACTGAAGAATGGCACCTCCGTAGGGCTTCCCACCACTGGGTATTGGCCTTACAGTGGCGACAGCGGGTCTGGGGGTATCACTGGCCCCTTGCACGATGCAGGGAGCTTCGGACTGTTGGCAGATAACGTAACTGCGACCAACCACACTCTCGATTTCTCCAATCTCCCCTCGCAGAACACGGTGGTTTTCTTTGACAACCCAACTCCGACCAAGAACTACTCGTTGCCTGGGTATCATTTACTAGGGTGAGCTTTTCGTATTTCGTGGGACATTATCCTTCACATGAAGATGTTCGTATGCAGGACATCCCGCAACATTCCTGCTATTGACATTCCAGAAGTAAGTCTCGGACTTCACTACGTCTTTCTCCCTACCTCACCGTTACGGTACTCCAGAAAGGCAATCTTCACAACCCGCATTGGCAGTCGAAAAAGACTCTCAACTTCCACGAACTCAGGAAACAAGGTGTCGCTGCCGTTATCGCCTCCTGGGTCGGTATCTCCGACGAAGACGCTGCTCTCCAATTTCTACCTAATTCTGCCCCCGCAAATATATCATACGACGTCCCTGCCCTGTATGTCGGGAACTCCACAGGCAATCTTATCAGGGAGCTCATGACGAAGGGTGAAATTGTGAACGCAACTGTAGTGTTGGATGCCCCGAACTTGGCTGCTACGACGCACACAGTGTGGGGTCGTCTGAAGGGTTCGGGGGAAACAAACGCTTCAATTATCGTGTATACACATAGTCTGTGTTGTTTTTGTGGTTGGTGCTTTGATGCCTGCTTATCCTCCCGCAGGCGACGGCCCGTCGATCATCGAAGAAAATGGTGAATTCTGCTGCCTCACCTCTTGCGATACGGTCCCTCATTTTCCATCAAGGCCCCATTCTACTCCTCACGCTTGCAGAGTTTTTTTCCCAAAACCGCCCCAAAATCAATATCGAGTCTGTCCCTTTCTTCCCTTTCTTTCTACTAGCTAACCCCCTTCCCAGCTTCGTTGTAACTACAGGTCACATGTCTGGGGGGCACGTCGATGAGCAGGCTTGGATGTCCTCCACCCCTGAGATCCTTGCGACCGCCAGGGCCGCCATCGTATGCGAGCACTTTGGGGCTATTGAATACAAGGATACATTTCGGCACCCTGACGCTAAGCCTGTGTACGAGGCAAATGGCAAGCTAGAACCGATGTGGACCATGGTGTATGTGCCGGATTAAGTTGGCGACGTCTATCGATTTAGATAATGGTTGCACATAGAAATGACTCGTCAGCAAGCAGTTTGCTCCACAGCCTCTACTTGGATTCGTTTCGAGACACGCCGGATTCGTTGAGGATGGCGCTGCTTGCTCCTCAGACCGTCGGTGGGGTAAGATATCAATGGCAAGTGACATCCCCCCTTTGGACCCTTTCATTTCACCTGCAGTCAAACAGGTACGGTGCAGGTGGCAGCAGCACCTTGGGGGGCGGTAAGATTCCCACCATTGGGTATGACTCCCTTCTTTTATCGTCCCCTATGTTTACTGATTGATGATAAAGAGTCATCCCACAACCCGACTACCTATGGGCTGCCATGGTTGATGGTGGCTGGAGCAAGTTGGACGTACAGCAGGTGATCGCGCAATTGAATGTTATTATAGGTCTGATCTCGCGGTTAGACGACAAGTTCGCATCTACATAGTGACCTGTGAATTATACTGCACTTTCTTCTGATCTTATCTTATCTGTGATTTATGTACCTATTTGGTAGTTGGAATTTCAAAATTGAGGCGCCACCACTGGCACTTCAAGTTGATGCCCCCTCGATCAACACCTCCTCCCAAAGGCTCTGTCTATCCACCTCACGATAATTCAACATACCGCGATCTCCTTCTCTTTGAGGAGCGTCTCAAGACAAATGCTGCCAGCCTCCAGAAGCGGAAATCACGCTACCAATGTGCGATCTGGGCGTTCTGATAGTTGTCCACAATTTGCTCAACAGAAGTTCACAGTGTTTCTATTTCAGTTACTTCTCGCCATAGCGTTTCTTCTTTCTGAAGTTCTATTGCCTCCCCAGTCGTCGCTTCTTGCTATCCCTTACAAGCTCTTGCTTCAACGATTGTTACCTGACGTCTACACACCAGATGTAGAGGTCACGGTACATCCATATGTTGCAAGTGGCCTCTTGTTCGTAAGCGTAACAACGCTCGTCCTTTTCTTTGCAAGTGGGATGTATTCAGAGAAGATAGCCTATGCGAACAAGTGAGTCCCTTGTCGTAATTACGAACAAACGACCAACTCCCCAACTAGATACGTTCCACATGCAAATCGCGCACTAAGGTCATTTAACATGTACCTCAACGTTCGCAAGCCCCCACTCAGATCAAAGATCTCCTTCAACCCACTCTCCTTCTTCTTTCCGCGCCCCGACGAACATTCGAATCCATCGTCATCCCAACCACCTCGTTCCCGCTCGCTTTCCCCGTCTCACGGCCGAACCAGGTCTCCATCTGCCCTCCCCATCCCTTCCATCCCGCCAGCTAGCAGCTCACGAGGAGAGCTCATCTTCTCCGGCCGTGTCGACAAGAACTTCCGCGAATCGTACGAGCGGTATCGCGCTGCCTTCGAACGGAAGCGGGAAGAGAAAGAACGCTCAGAACGGAGAAACCGCTGGCTTGGCAAGGTGCTCTTCTGGCGAGAAACACCTGCCCCCTCGGGGCTACTAGCGCCAGCGATCCGCGCTGTATCGTCGTCGTCGTCCCGTGGCAGAAGCGGCGGGTCTAGAAGCGGAACCCCCCCTGCGACTCTAGGAGTAGGTGGCAGTAGTAGCGGATCCGCTGATGGGATTGTCATGAGGCAACGAGAGAGAGGTGGATCTCCGACACGGCAGGGCAGCGTGACACCTCCTGGGAAACAACGGCTCGGGATGCCACCTTCCCCACAGCGCGAGCGGGGACGGAGAGAGCTTGGTCAGGAGGGCGATATGAGGACTCTGGCCCTGGAACGTAGCCTGAGTCATGGAGCACAGGGGAGATGACTCTGTGCGTGTATATTACTACTAAATTTGGCTAATCGACCTTTGCCCTTCATTGTATTGTTATGTCTTGCATGTCTTCCCGCTAATTTATTCCCCCTTATAGACGTTACGTTATTCAAATATGCTACCGTTTCCTCGTTCCCATTCCGAAGGACGCTCTGCCAAGCCACGAGTCGTTCAATCTCGATCTCTCTCAAAACACGGAGTAAATATGATTGATTCCCCGTGGAGAAGGCGATCCTGGCCTCGGACATCACTCATTCAAGGTGGTTAACCAATGTCAAGGTAACGCGCAGACGCTTACTTGATGAATAACCGATTTCCCCTCATCTCAGTACACATTTGGTGGATTGCAAGGAAGTCACGGCGTTGCCTGCCAAGTCTGAATTTTGAATCTCGAGGTACTGCAATCTTGAGTGTTTGTGCCAATTGGAACATTTTCAATATCCAGATCCTCGGGTTTCTTTCAATAAATGCAATAAAAGATGACGATCAGGGCGCGGGGTTAAACGCGATAGTATTGGAAGCCCTCGGCAACTTAATGCCCTCGGTACAGTGTTCAATAAATGCGAAGAAAATTCTCCATATGAATGACAATAGATCCACCAGTCCTGCTCGACGGGAAATTGTCGTTCTGCTCATGAACATCCTCGCTGTGGACGGGGGGTGAGCATAGATAACTACATGTATGTTTGTCGGGCACAGGCCATACTCCGACCATCGGTTCCTGTTGCTATGGGTGGGACGCAGTGTGATGGCTATTTTTGTATGTCAGAGTGCGGCACACCAAGACTTAAAGGAGATGTATACTTGAGCGCCTCCGTAGGCCTCATGATTTATGTCTAACGAAGGCCTGGTGAACTTGTTGTTTCTTGGGGTTTCAATGATTTTTGCTGCTATAGTGTTCAACTACTGTCAGACGTATGCCATGCCATACAGCACATACTGTGACTTCAGCATTTTCACCTATGGAGATTACTTTGGTAACAACCCCCACCATCCATATCCTCAACACGGCCTCAATCGCGGCGGGTGCACGTGACATTAGCATCGCTTTCGGATTCGGAATGTGAAGTGTGGTAAGTAAGACTGACGCGCCCTGAGATATCGATCTGATCTGCTTCATCTTTTCCGAGAAATATGTTCGACATTCTGCCAAAGTTACAGTTTCGGCGGTGTTATGAATCACAGATCGTGGAGGTTGTTTCAGTTGGAAGCAAGTAAAGATCTTGATAATCATTACGCATATGCTATATTGTCCGAGTCCAAGTCGACTAGTAACTGTACACCCCCTTGTCTGAGGGTGTCGATGACTCAGTGGCCAACACGAGTTTGGACACATCTAGCCGTGACAAGCACATCTACTGCCAGCGTGTTGTTTCTCGTTGACCGCTCTAAATCCGTCCCAAGATCATATACTTATACGACCCTGGACGGCGTCGTCCGACGACATAGCCCTCCGAGGTGATCCAAGAACAACGTGGAAGGTCTGTAGTATAATCTTACAACCAGAGCGGGGCATCATTTACGTATGAAAACGCGTTAGATACCCTACAAACGGAGAGAAAAATTGGACTCGGATGGAACTTCTAAAATGTTGAAGTATGGTATACTAAATTTACATTGCCTACAGATACTCCGTCCGTCATAACATTCCATCATTAGTCATAATCTTGACATAGCCGGCTGCATTTTATTCAGAAAAGCGGATGCAATGATCCTGCCAGAGTCTTTGTCGACAATCTAAACGAGGACCATCAAACAACGCCCATGTGATTGGAAGGAGAAACGGACTTCACATCTGGAAGTCATGATTCTTCCCCCTAGAGTTATCGACGTGCTGATTATTCTCAAACAAGTACCTCTGGCGTGATATCAGTACAGGGTCAAGAGAGATCACACGGGCAGCTTAGCGTACAAGGATGCGGGCGAATGAAAGAGAACGTTCAGAGCTTGGGTGACACCGACTCCATTCACGCTCTGCAACAGTCCAAGAACGACCAGGGGGCTACTGCAGCAGCTATAGAGTAAACATGCGATTAGAACAATTCAAAGCGGGCGGAATCAAGAGTACTTGTCGATCAGATATGCAAGGCACCCTCCGTGTAACATTCCTGCCCCATTCAACATTTCTGTCAGTCATAGGGGTAATTACTGTTAATCAAACACTGCTATCAAGGTGATGTAGAACTCACGTTTCGTCACAAGGACTTCAGCCACAGTCGTCGACTCCAATCGATCTCCTCGTTCCATCCTGCGGTCGACATTGACTTCAACGAACTTGACGGCTTTTCCAACCTGATGTCCGAAACAATCTTCATCCCCAACCCCGTAAGACAAGTAGGTATTCATATTCAGCTGTTTGACGTAGTCGGGGGCGTTTCCGGCAATGGAGGAAGGGTCCACCCCATAGTCTGGTAGAGAGGCTGGGTCAACCCACGCTCTTGGAGGCTGTGACCGTGAGTGAGAGCGAGTATGGGTGGAGGAGACAGATGTTGAATCAGTGGCCAGCGTTGAAGCGGCACCGGTAGAAATGAGATCCAGCCTAGAAGACATGGGGGCAGGGACCTTCGTCTTGGCTCTCGAGGGCCTAATGTATATAGTGGTGTCCGAGTCTTATGTAACTAGGAATTATAAACTTTAAGCAGGCAGAACGCGCGCCACGTGCGGAGCCCCGTTTGGAGAACCCATACTACCAGACCCGGTGTTGAGGGTAATTGGAAAATTGGTAAGAAATCCAGGATTTTTTGCGGATCGTTGGGAGATGGGGGTGTTGCTAGGAAAGGGATTTACTAAGAGGGGACTTGGATCAGTTTATGTAACGCTGAAGTTAGACGTTTCGTCCGTTGGCATAGTTGCACCCCACTGATAAATAATTTGAAATTAATTGTAAATTAACAAAAAAAAGGAAAGAGAGAAGAGGAGAATTGTCTCTGTGCATGTAGCTCTATGTCGTTGGATCTTGATGTAGTTGATGACACAGTGTAAGCGGTAGCATTTTAGTAAGTAATAAATTTTCTGTGCCTGCCAGTGTACCACCAATTTTGCATCAATTTACCTTCATCTTGAACTAACAGTTTTAAATGTTTACACAACTTCATGCTTCAAGTTGAATGAGTTGCATCAACTGGAGTATGGAGCCTCATGATAATAGCATGGATACTATTGAAGGTTGGGTTCTTGGCCACCTAACAAATTTTGATGGATAGAGAGTGAAGGCACAGCTGTAATAACTTCAAACTTCACTCAGATGTTGTCTAGGATGCTGGGAGGTTGATAATTTTTTTTTGTATTTTTAGGTACAGTGTGAAGCCTCCTGTGAATATTTTTGGACAGTGAGTGCCAAATCCAGCAAAATGAGGAAGTTGGCACACCTGTGGGAATCTAGGTCTAGATGACACATGTCACCATCACCATCATCTCCTCAATGCACAGCATGTGGTCTCTGAACATGAAAATGTATTTGTGTGTGTAGGGGTAAGTCTAATGTATCAATCTAAGCCATATACCCTTTTCAGCAAGTCTTCTACTGAGCCTCACTAGTAACTCACTCTCTGCAACATTCTCACTGCCCACTGGGCCAATGCTCAGTTCTCCACTCAAAACAGACCGTGGAGGCCCCCCCCCCTGTACCTCCAGATTGCAATCTTGTGCCATGGGTGGAGGTAGAGTTCTTCTTGGGAACTGAACAAGTCTTGAATCAACTGAGGTGGTATAGCTTGGAGTGCAGCAGCCTGCTCTGCACTTTTGGTGAGCACAATTTCCCCTTCTGCATGCTCTCCTGAACATCCCAGTGGACATGCCAGGGGTGGTCCTCACTATGCTGTGGATGCAGCTAGCAAGTGATGTAACATTCTGACTCTCTATGACATGTGACTCTCTATGTACTAGCTACCATCACATGACTGCCAACTGTCAAATCTTTGTGATTCTATCAATGAGGCTGTAATGTTGACTCGGGGGGATAGAAGGAACTCACCATTTTCCTTCATCCTAGTAGGGCATTAGGTATCCAGCAGTTTATGTTTCAGACCAGACATGGACTCTAGAAGGATCTCAACAGATCTTGACATGAAGTCATGCATTCACTGTTTTTGAATCATGATTAGAGGACCCTGCACTGAGGGGCTTAGAACACCACCTGACAGAAGTCACCAAATATGGTAGTAAAGTTCACTGTGGTATTGCCAGTGAGTAAGATAAGTCACACCATGAGGAATTCTGCTGCCTGGGATCATGCCAAGCTCTGTGCTGTACATGTGCACCAGCTTGAATGGCTGCACAAGCAATGGGACTGAAGATGCCATGTGCTCACAGTTGGCCAAATTGTTTTACTTGATTGTCTGAGTGGTGCATCATGAGTGTATACTATAGGATTGGTACTAGTATACTAGGATCATCTTACTGTTCCATCTGTCAATCTTTCAAATGGTGATGTCCCCATCACTTTGAACAAAAACATGAAGAGGAAACAGATATAAAAAATATATGGACAGTAGCAAAAAATTCTATAGTTGGTATGAAAGGAGAAAAAATAATATATCAATGAAAAAAAGGTGGGACTTAGCAAGGGGGTGTCTATCCCAAAGCATGAAGTGCATGACTCAAGTCCTTGAGATGGGGGTCCTGGTTCTAGTCAAGCCTCAGAACAGGGGCTAGAGTGGCAGTAGCTGTCTGAGCAGGGATGGTGATAACAGGCTTGGCAGGTCCTGAGGGATACCACATGGTCACCAGGGGTTGCAGAGGTGGCTGGCAAAAAGGGGGTGGGCATGACATTGGGAATTGTTGTGGAGGTCATCATCACCTTGTTTATTGTTGGTGGGTCCCGGATGGATGCCTACAATCTGTTTTCAGGCATGAGAGGTCACATGGAGGGATTCCTGGGAATATAACAAGCAGTATTGCAGCATCTTTGGCCTAGTCAAACCATGAGGAAGGCAGGAGTGAGGGGGCAGGGGCTGTAGAGGGCCATTTGGGTGATGGTAGGGCAGAGGGCAGTGGCAGTGGCAGTGGCAGCAATGTCTGTGGCCTGGCATTTGATGAGGGAGGTGTGGAGGAGGGCTTGGGGGGTAGAGAGGGTCTGCAGGGGGTTGGCAGTGATGCAGGGGCCTTGTTCTTGCTCTTGGCCCTGGTGGTCAGGACCATCTTATCTTTATATGAAAATGGGGATCCAAGAGGGAAATTCTGGTTAAACTTGCTGGAAAGGCAGTGAGAAAATTTTCTTTCTTCTAAACTTGATGTGAGAGCATTGAGATGTTGATGGGGATCAAAAGAATCAATCTTTTGATGCATCAGGAATGTGTTGAGAGTTTCAGCCTTTGCATGAGAATTACTGTAGGGAGGTAAAGCTGGAAGCTGACTAGAGGCTTTTGGATGAAGGGGGGCACTCCTCTGTATGTATCAGAGGTCAGGAATAATTGTCTCAGTATATACTATACATATAGTATATATAGTATATAATGCTGAAGTAATGCTGAAGTAACAGTAATTAGTAATGTCATAATTACTGCTCTGGATATAGCAATTATAGGCTTGTATCCCAACACTCCCCCTCAAGCCTAGAACGGCTGGGTGAAATGGTTAAATATTTTGTCATTACTCCCCCTGAAGTCAAGGGTGGAATAAGTTTCTCCAGTTGCATTAAAACCTCTGTGGTGGAAAAAACCCATTGGGAAAAAATCCAACTCACGCGAGGAAAGCTGCTGGGTTAACCTGACTGAACTCCCATCTCGTCCCTATGTCGTGTAAATTTAGGCTTCAGCAGAGCCTTTGTTAATATGTCTGCAGTTTGCTCCAGATCACGACAGTTTTGAATTTCTATTGATTTATTGGCCACGAGATCCCGGACCCAGTGATAGCGGATAGCGATGTGTTTTGATCTCTGATGAAATTGAGGGTTCTGAGTTAAAATTACTGACCCTTCATTATCGCCTTTAATCACTGTGGGGAATTGTTGTGCAAATCCGAGTTCTTCATATAAATTTCTTAGCCATACGGCTTCGCGTCCAGCATCTGATAATGCAATATATTCAGCTTCGGTAGAGGATAGTGCAATAATAGTTTGTTTCTTAGATTTCCATGTTATTGCTCCCCCGGACGCTTTGAAAATGTAGCCGGTTGTGGATTTAAGATCTTCAATATTAGCAAATGAAGCATCAGCATATCCGTGGAAGAGGTTATTGTTTTCAGTCTCATCTTGGGATTTATAAATTATCCCGAGAGTTTTCGTACCAGCCAAGTACCTGAGTATTTGCTTTATTGCACCGTGGTGTTGTAAACCTGGGTTACCGGTGTAGGCGGCCAACTTGTTAACGGCAAAGCTGATATCGGGTCATGTGGAATTTGATAGGAATTGTAGACATCCTAATAATTTTGCATATGAATTACTCCTGTTGGGTTCATTATAATCCGGATTTGCCAATAATTTAATATTGGGATCCATTGGCATTCCGACTGGATTCGCGTCAAGCATTCCCTCCTTGCGGAGAATATTTTCAATGTATTTCTCCTGAGATATCTTGATTGCGTCATCTTGGCACGTAATTTCTATGCCGACGATTTTGCTTGGCTCCCTGAGGTCGGTTACTTCCCATTCCGTACTGAGCGTATTTTTCATATGCTTCATCATAGAATCGGAAGATGCAAAGAGTAATGTGTCGTCGACCCAGACTGTTATTATTCCCAAGTCATCGTCAACCATTCGAATATACGCGCATGGATCTGCAAATAAGCGTCCGTATTTGTGAATTTTGAGTTTACCATCAAATCCATTACTCCACTCTCGCCCTACCTGCTTTAGTCCATAAAGTGGTTTCACTAACCTACATACCTGGCCTGTTCCATCTTCTTGTCCTTCAGGTTGCTTCATATATATTTCTTCCTTTAATGTGCCATTGAGGTATGCACCCTTTACGTCCATCTGTTGTATATTTAGACCCTTCTTTGATGCGAGCGCTAATACTGCTCGGAGCATGTCCATCCGGACTACGGGTGAGAAGGTATCCGTATAATCATAGCCTGGTCGTTGTGCACATCCTTTTGCAAACTAATCGCACTCGGTATGTTATAATTTCCCCTTGTTTATTTCTTTTCCAGACAAAGACCCATTTGTTCATGATTGGTATCGCGTCAGGAGGTTTCTGGACCAATTCCCATGTCCCCTTCTCCTTTAATAGGTTCAATTCATTTTGTATGGCTATTTGCCATTCCGGCCAATCAAGGGAGATCCGTGCGTCTTTGAGCATGTTTATTTCGTCTCCAGCGATTATTGCATAGGCTTCATCGTTATCTAGGAAGGTATTCGCTTCTTCCTCTTCTGTAAGGTGTAACAAGGGTTTATAGTTGGTACGAACTCCACGCGTTTGTCGCGGTTCATTTCTCTGCATTGCACGTGTCTTGCGCAGTTCATCAATATCAATGCGATCATTATTATCAACTCGTTTCCACTTCCAGGATTGCTTCTCCGGGTTACGAGGTTCTATTTCTGGTATATCTGGTTCTTCTCCGATCGGTGATGCGGCTCTGATCAGAGATTCATCATTTGTGATCAGCAGTTGTGGGGGTGGCTGTGCCTCAATCTGCCTACGTTCGGGTTCTATAATTGGAATTCTCGGCGGCGCGCCTCCATCAGACTCCCCCTCCCGCGTCGAGGGTTCCATTGTATTGTCTTCAGAAGGTTTAGATTTTTGGAGTACCAGTCAATAGCTCGAAATTCTGCGAAGTCAATACATTACGCGTTTCGGCATTGTAATATTTGACTGCTCCAGCACCGTTGTCGTATCCAAGATATGCGCGGCGCTTTGATTTAGGAAGCATTTTTCTTTCCTTTTTCTGACCTTGTAATAAGATCCATACTGGTGCACCAAATTCGCATAAGTGTGAAACATCCGGTTGTTCATTGTGCCATCCCTCGTAAGGAGTTAATTTCCA
Organism: Tricholoma hemisulphureum; assembly: GCA_964034925.1. Taxonomy (NCBI): domain Eukaryota; kingdom Fungi; phylum Basidiomycota; class Agaricomycetes; order Agaricales; family Tricholomataceae; genus Tricholoma; species Tricholoma hemisulphureum. The sequence goes on from OZ035928.1 coordinate 8,620,833, forward strand.
AAGATGCTTCGTATACGATTGGTTGCGGAGATAGGCGGCGTGCATGACGGCATATTCCCAGAGGTATTCTGGGAGCTTGCTCGCGGATAGCATTGCACGCGATAATTCGACAAGTGTCCTATTCATTCTTTCTGCAATGCCATTTTGCGATGCAGAGTACGGCGCGGTTAATTGTATTTGTATCCCGCATTCCTTAGAATAGTTTTCCAATTTTTCATTGACGAATTCTTTTCTGCAATCGATTTGAATCCCCTTGGGTGTTCGGCCTTGTGTTTTTATATAGGCCAAATAATTTATTACTCCCTGTGCTGCATCACTCTTTTCTTTTAGACATTTGACGGTGACATACCTCTTGGTGTCGTCAACAAATAATAAATAATAGTGTTTTCTGTTGATGGACTTGATGGCATATTTTCCCCATAAATCTATATGCGTCAATTCTCCGGTTTCAGTATTCTGTTTGACTGATTTTGAGAATGGTTTAATGTGTTGTTTTGCAGCTATACATGTCTCGCATTCTGGTTTTGGGGTGGCCAGATCAACATTAAATCCTTTTACCATATTTCCGTTGAGTAGTAATTGTAGCCCAGTATATCCGATATGTCCAAATCGTCAATGCCATGTTTCCCAACTGAGTGATTTTTCATTTCCACTGAAAGTTATATTATTTTCAGCATTGTTGGCAGTGTTGCTCAGGTTTCTAATAATCATTTCCATTTTGTAGAGATGATTATTGATTTTATTCCCGTGTGCAACGGCTTTACCATTTTTATTGATGAGGGTTATTTCCCCTTGTCCCCCTTTGTATTTTCCTCCTGCGGCGTCCCATCTTCCTAGCGAAATTAAATTGTTCTGCGTTCCTGGAACGTGCAGAATGTCTTTGAGATGACGAAACTCCATTACATGTTGCAATTAGATCGACATTTCCTCGTCCTTCTATTTTTGCCTCTTTCCCTCCTACACCTGTTACGGAAATATTTTTCATAGGCTCATAGGAGGTAAATGCTTCTTTTTGATGCATTACATGTGAAGTGGTTGCCGAGTCGGCCAACCAATCATAATAGATCAGATGCTCATCAATTATGGCATTGTTATTACATGCATCAAAATTATGCCCTTCCTCGTCTGCTGAGAAAGTAATATGTTCTTCTACTATCATTGAAGTATCCCCGGGCTTCTTCTCTTTTGCTTTCTCTTCCTTCTTTCCCCAACAATTCTTCGTGTAATGTCCAAATTTCCCGCAGTTACGGCATTTGTTCCCATCAAATTTTTGGCATTTGCTCGTCCAATGCCCCGCATGCTTGCAATGATTGCAATAAGATTTGATGGAGGTTTTCTTTTCGGTAATACGGTTTTCCAGGGATTTACTGGGACCGGTAGCTTTCTGGGTTCGCACCAGATTTACGCTCCCGCCGGTTCCGTTATTATTCCCGTTCCGATTTAGCCGAAGTTTATATTCCTCTTGTAATAATCCTATAAACACGTCCAATGATAAGCGGCGCCTGGGGTCCAAGTCATTGGGATCATTTGCATTGCCATTGTATGGCTCCACATAAGTTTGCCAAGATGATGGTAGAGATGCTGATATGATAGATTTGAATCAGGTGTCGGAGATATGAAATTCCTTATTAGGGAATTTATTGATGCGGTCGCGGTAAGATTTCAGGGTGTCCATATGCTTTAGAAGATCGTCGGTAGCGTCGGCCTTTTTCTCATACAGTAGGCACTGAATATGATTTACGGTTTGATGCGCCTTGTTTTCGTGAGTAACGGATAGCGCGGAGTACATTGCTTCTGCCATAGTTTTTGATCTGACGTGATTCATTTGCAAAGAGGTAACATTATGTATTATAACTTGCTGTGCCCAGGTGTCATTCTTGTCCCAGTTGCGTGCCCCCTCAGCATCCCTGGATTCTTTTGGGCGTTTTCCGGCCCCATTAATATATCCAGTGATGTTACAATTAATAAATACCCATTTCATCCTTTCTCTCCATTCGTGCCAATTCTCATCAGTAAGGTGATCCCGATCGGAGATCTTGTTTACGTTAGAATATTCTTTGGTACAAATTAGAAGGATCGTGGGCTTCTTTTGTTTTGGCGGGATTCCCGCCTTGGGCGCAGTTGGCGGCGCTCCCGCTGTAGCGTGTTGGGAAGCGGCTGGTGACAGCCCAAATAATTCCATATGGTCAGCTAAGTCCTGATCATACTCCTGGACGTATTCTTGAGGATTTTCTTTGTCACTGTCCAGGACAAATTCTTCAATATTGCTTGGGGCTCTTGACATGTTGTAGAAGGTTTTGTAAATAGATTTTTGGGTTGTTTAAAATAAGCCAGGGCCCATAACCTGTAGGGAGGTAAAGCTGGAAGCTGACTAGAGGCTTTTGGACGAAGGGGGGCACTCCTCTGTATGTCTCAGAGGTCAGGAATAATTGTCTCAGTATATACTATACATATAGTATATATAGTATATAATGCTGAAGTAATGCTGAAGTAACAGTAATTAGCCATAATTACCACTCTGGATATAGCAATTATAGGCTTGTATCCCAACAATTACTGTTGGTTTTTATGACAATTGCTGATAGGTGATGTCAAGTGCAAACTATATGTTGTTCATGTTGATGGTAGTAAGCATGTTACATTTTTAGTAGTCAACTGGCCTATTTAAGGCCAGTCAAAGCTGAAGTCCTTGTAATAAAATATCTGGGATATTACCTGGATCACTACAAATTTATACCTGCATGCAGCTGGTAGATGTTGCAGGAGATCAATGTATATGTGATCTTGAACCAATCCTGAAAACAGATGTATGGATAATGTTAAGATTGGGTTTTAACTACTCAGTTCGAGTTCTACTAGTTCACACAGCAACTAGTATATCATCATCTGGTGCTTCCTAGACAGTGTTTGAGGTGTCAGACTTAAGATGCTTCCTTAAGCCAAGTTTGTCATATCAGACTCTAAGGAGATTCCTTAGGTCAAGTTCAGTTGAGCAAGTTAAGAGTTAATAGCTTTAGGCCAAGCTGAGGCCTTGACCAAGTGTCTACTACAGGTTTACTACTTGGAGTAGATAGGTATCTACTCTGGTCTAGAGATGAGGATCTACCTTACTCTATCTAAGTATCTACTCTGGTTCAGTAAGGGATAAAACAGCAAGTGAGACAAGGGTAAAACAGGAGGTGAAACAGGGATGGGTGCAGCTCTGCTGTGCTGGGTAAGAGTCAGAGATAACAGTGTAGCAAATGGAGCAGGCAATTAGAAAGACATGTGGGATGAGGGGATGAGCATGTGAGGGATGAATGTGCAAGTCATGTGTGAAGAAGGGAAAATCATAACAGATAATGGGGAGAAATTTATCTTTTTTACATATTTTCAGAAAACAGATCAATCCTATACACTATGCAATGAATTTGAGATAGTCAACTGGGGTGTAGCTACACCATGTAGCAAAGAATCCAGGAAATGGACCTGAATGAAATAAAATCAAGCATCATGTGAAGTCACACCACACCTGCTTAATTGGAAAACCAAACAGAGAAGGCATCACAACAATTTTTTTCAACTTGCTATGGTGAACAAGGCAAAGTCCCAGGAGTTCAAGAGACAAATTCTTAGAAAGGAGGTGGATGGTCTGAAGGCCCATGCTGCTGGTATTTATGTTGAAGAACAGGGGAGATCACTTGCACCAGGAGAAAAAAAGAAGTCAATGCATCAAATCTGCCAAGATGCATCAGATGCTCATATTGCAGCAACAGGCAGGCACATTCCACTGCACCATAACACCTTGGCATGTCATGGAAAAGGTGGAGTGACTTTAACACAGTACCATGGGAAAAAAAAGCTGGCTTACAGCAGGTGAAGACAAGACCATAGTAAAGTTTACAATTGAAATGGCACATATGGCTTCCTGGTTAGTCCAAAAAGGTTGAAGGAGCATGCTGAGGCAATATTCCAACACAGGATGGGTCAAGCTTTTCCATGTACAGATGGCACATCTTGATGGTGGTAGCAATGTAGATAGCAATTAGTAATTGTCCAAATCCAGTAATTGTCAGGAGTTGTAAGCCTGCGACCAGACTCACGACACAAACATGCACAGCCACCACGAACATCGGTGAACATCGGCACACATTGATGCTTACAATGGCTACACAGCCACCCTGAACATCGGCGAACTCATATATCAACTTACGCTCGATGCGGCCACTTTCCAACACGGTTTCAAATCTCATATATATACCATCTTTTTTTCCTTTGTTGCCCCACTCTTTACCTTGTGCAACAAAGGTATAGTTTACCGACCTTCTTATGTATCTTAGACTGACTCTTTACCTTGTGCAACAAAGATAACGTGATCCTGTCTTACCATCTGACTTAGTGAGGCTACCTAACCAGGCAGCCTTTCACTTTTTTTTTGACACCGACTGCGTCTTTCAATACCTGACGAACCCACACTGTCTCGGCAACCCTCTACCTCGATTCCACTCCTCACCAGGAGTGCGAGAAGAAAGTTGCAGGACCCTGGCCAACCTGCCAAACTACAGATCCTAACGGACACACACCGACGCCCCAAGCCAAACAGCCCGGTGTCTCTACCACTGTCCCCATCACCTAGTACTGACTCGTCTACTGACGAAAGTGCACCTACCACAGCCACCTCCCATTGCAACTACCAAGCTACCTTACCTGCTGCCCGAATTGCCATGTCACCAACCACACAACCCCTTGCTGAAGTCAAGGTCACGAAGATGAAGGAATGCCCAATGCTCACTGCGGGCAGAATCACCCCACTCATCATGCAGTCGTGGACCCTTGCATGCAAACGATACAAGAAGCATGGTGGGAAGACCAGCACTGAAATTGTCAGTTACGTTGCTGAGGGGATGTTTGAGCCGCACCTCGTTTCTTGGTATCAGGCAGATCAAACTCGGATTGATGCCCTCACCCTGGATCAGTATCTCACTGAGCTGGCCCAACTGGTCCTCGAGAAGAACTGGTCCTATGACATCCTTGAAACCATCCTCTCCACAACCCAAGGCAACCGGGAATTTATGGATTGGAAAATAGAGGTTGAGAACCTCAACGCAATCCTCACCACCTCAGCGCCAAGCAAAGCACTCACCAAGGACCAGCTCAAGGTCCAACTCCAATCCAACCTACACCCGGACCTGAGGCTCAATCTAAGCCTTGAACCAGTCCTAGCCACTGATCTCACTACCTGGGCCTTTGAGGTTAAGGAGCGGGATGACCGTATGCGGGCTGAAAATGCCCGGACCCAAAAGATGATTGATGCCTCGGCCGCTGCCCGCACTGCACGCCGAGGTGAAAAAAAGGATCTCCTCTCCCGCCTCACAGATGCACCTTTGACCTCCCATGCCTCTACCTCTACCCCCACCAGCCGAACTAAGAAGGCTGAGAGAATTCGCCTGCCGGCCCTCACCGAGGCCGAGAGAACCCTCATCCGTGACCACAATGGATGCACCCGGTGCAGGAAGCTCAACGTTGGGCACACCTTCACCAACTGTCCAATGGTTGCAACTAACTCATGGCATGACCCGGTGACCTACATGACCCTCACAGCGCCAGCCCAAAACATGGCAATGGCAGCCAGACACATCTCAGATTCTGAAACAGACTCGTACGTCCCTTCCCCTGTCAATGTCCCCCTCACTGTCCCACAATTATACACCAACCTCTTTGCTACTGGCCCCCTCATCTCCGAATTCCCCATGCCAGTCCAACCACTAATTGACGTTGGATCGGCCTGCACAGTGATTAGCCTGGAGCTTGCCGAGAAACTTGGTCTCCGATGATATTGTCTCCCTGCCAAGGAGAACAACATGTCCTCCTTATCAATGCTGCCACTTGTCTCGGAGGAGTATGTGAAACTAGACCTCAGCTCTGAACGGGGGATATGGAAGTCAGGAGTACACAAGATGAAAGTAATTAAGGGGCTACCATTCCCCATTATACTAGGAATGCCATTTCTTTCATCAGAACAGATCCTGATAGACCCTCATGAGCGAACGGCCATTGACAAACGCACAGGCTATGACCTCCTAAACCCCCCCCCTCTCGCACCTCAGGATTGGAACACAGCTGCGAACATCGGCGAACAGCACAGCCACCGATGCCAAAGAAAGTTCGGGCACCCAAGCCTACCACTCTCGAGCAGACCGGAGCACCAACACTTGCTGGTTACCTCCTCCCTGGCCCCATCATGGCTGCTGTTCGAGACCGCATTGAAGGCCTCGCATTCCAAGAGGTCCTCAAAGAAGCAGACCGGAAAATGAAACAAAAATATGCCGACCGCTTCCCACTCCGACTCCCAGACAATACCTCTGAAGTCCCTGGACACATGTTCCACCGCATCCGGCTCAAAGACCCCACCAAGGTCAATAATGGCAAAGGATATGCAGCACCAAAGAAATACCAAGAATCTTGGAAAAGATTACTTGATGACCACCTAAAGGCTGGCCGAATACGACCATCTTCATCAGAATATGCCTCACCAGCATTCTGTGTCCCAAAATATAAAGCTGGCATCCCTGACTTAACAGTCGACCCCCGCTGGGTAAACGACTACCGGTCTCTCAACAGTAACACTGTCCGAGATAACTTCCCCCTACCTCGCATTGATGACATACTTGCCGATTGCGGGAAGGGAAAGATCTTCGGGAAGATGGACATGACTAACTCCTTCTTCCAAACACGGGTACACCCTGACGACATTCACCTCACTGCTGTAAGAACACCGTGGGGACTCTATGAATGGACTGTCATGCCACAGGGTGGATGCAATGCCCCTGCCACACACCAGCGCCGAATGACTGACGCACTCCGAGAACACATTGGAAAAATTTGCCATGTGTACCTCGATGACATTATCATCTGGTCACAAACCATGGAGGAACATGAACGAAACTGCAATACAGTCCTTCAGGCCCTCCGCAAAGCCAGCATCTATTGCAACCAGGTGAAATCCAGCCTGTTTGCCACTGAGTTATGTTTCCTTGGCCACATCGTCTCTGGGGCTGGGATCAAACCTGACCCACGCAAAACCAACCGTATTGCAAACTGGCCCCAACCAACAACTGCCACCAATGTCCGAGGTTTCCTAGGACTAACCAGATACATTGCCACCTTCCTTCCAGCACTTGCAGAATACACGAGTGTCCTCACCCCCCTCACTACCAAGGAATGTGACCGACGATTCCCCACATGGACCCCAGAACATCAGAATGCATTTGACCACATCAAACAACTTGTCCTCAGTGCTGACTGTCTCACCGTAATTAATTACGAAGACAAAGCATCAAACATCTATGTCACCACTGATGCCAGTGACCGCCAGACTGGGGCTGTGTTAAGCTTTGGAAAAACCTGGGATACATCCTGGCCAGTTGCCTATGACTCCTACCAGCTCAATGACACTGAAAAGAATTATCCGGTCCATGAGAAGGAGCTTCTTGCCATTATCAAGGCATTGAAGAAATGGCGATCCCACCTGCTTGGTGCACAGTTCGAAGTTTTCACTGACCACAGAACTCTCGAGTACTTCCAATCGCAGAAGGAGATGTCGAGACGACAAATGAGATGGTCGATGTATCTTGCAGACTTTGACTATCAAATCACCTACATCCGCGGCGAAGACAACACCGCTGCTGATGCCCTATCCCGCATGCCTGACACTGTGCCTGATGCCTGCCTTGCGGTCTGTGCGATGGCACACACACATAATGCACCCAAAACCCCAGTCGCCGGCATACTCAATATTGCCGCTGACCAATCCCTACTTGATGCAATCATTACCGGCTATGAGACTGATGATTTTGCCAAACAACTCACCAAGGACATCAATATGGGGAGCATCGAAGGGGCAACCCTCACCGATCAACTCCTTTATGTTGGCCACCGGCTGGTGATCCCACAAGATCTCTGAGTCCGTGAACTCCTTTACAACCTTGCCCATGACACCCTGGGCCATTTTGGCTTTGACAAAAGCTATGAATCCCTCCGTGGCTCCTACTACTGGCCAAACATGCGTCGGGACCTGGAGAAAGCATACATCCCATCATGCTCTGAATGCCAGCACAATAAAACCCACACTTCCAAACCCACTGGTCCCCTACACCCCCTACCAGTTCCTGATGACCGTTTCGACACTGTCGCACTGGATTTCATCGGACCACTCCCCAAGGAGGATGGAAAGGACACCATCCTGACCATGACTGACCTTCTTGGTGCTGACATACGCATTGCTGGTACCCACTCCACATACACTGCCGCCCAAGTTGCCGTTGTCCTTTTTGATGAATGGTACTGTGAAAACGGCCTGATGCTCCATCTCATCTCTGACCGAGATGCTCTCTTCACTGCTGAACTTTGGACGGCCCTCCATAAGCTCACTGGTGTAAAACTGAAGATGTCAACTTCTTACCACCCTGAGACTGACGGCAGCAGCGAACGGACCAACAAAACTGTGAACCAAGCCATCCGGTACCATGTTGACAACAACCAGAAGGGGTGGTTAGCCAAACTCCCTCGTGTGCGTTTTGCTATTATGAACACTGTAAACTCATCCACTGGTTTCTCAGGCTTCCAACTGAAGTCTGGACGATCCCCCCGAATCATCCCTCCAATCGCACCACTCCCTAGTAATGCCACTACTGAACAAACTACCGCACATGACATATTATCCCGAGTCACAATTGATGTCCAAGAAGCGCAGGACAATCTCCTTGCTGCAAAAATCAGACAGGCATACCATGCCAATGAACATCGGGCACCAGAAGATGTCTATGAGATTGGCGACCTTGTCATGCTCTCCACAGAAAACAGGCGCCAGAAATACAAACGCAAAGGAAAAATGCGTGTTGCAAAATTCATGCCGAGAAATGACGGCCCCTACACCATCACACACACCTTCCCTGAACGCTCAGAATATACACTAAAACTCCCAAACAACCCAAACACCTTCCCTGGTTTCCATGCCCACCTACTCAAACGATACATCCCGAACAATCCCCTCCTCTTCCCTGACCGTGAGCCTGCCCGGCCACGACCCATTGTTACTGAAGATGGCACTGAGGAGTGGTACATTGACAAGATTGTGGATGCTCGCCGACGTGGACGAGGTGTACAATACCTTGTTCGCTATGAAGGATACGGGAAAGAACATGATGAGTGGCGCCCTGGTTCAGAAATGACTGAGACAGATGCACTTGACAGATGGGAAGCTGAGAATGGGACAGAGGTTTGACACCCTCACAATTTTTTTAGGTGGGGAGGAGTGTAAGCCTGCGACCAGACTCACGACACAAACATGCACAGCCACCACGAACATCGGCAAACATCGGCACACATTGATGCTTACAATGGCTACACAGCCACCCTGAACATCGGCGAACATCGGTGAACTCATATATCAACTTACGCTCGATGCGGCCACTTTCCAACACGGTTTCAAATCTCATATATATACCATCTTTTTTTCCTTTGTTGCCCCACTCTTTACCTTGTGCAACAAAGGTATAGCTTACCGACCTTCTTATGTATCTTAGACTGACTCTTTACCTTGTGCAACAAAGATAACGTGATCCTGTCTTACCGTCTGACTTAGTGAGGCTACCTAACCAGGCAGCCTTTCAGGAGTACGATTTTCTTAAGATGTTTTTAACTATTATCTTCAATGTTTGGCCTTGTAGACACTTTAATGTACACATGGTAGGCACATGTAGCTGTGCACCACATGCTGTAGGCATGGTGCTGTGCCTGCTGATGACTCATGGTCTAAGCATGGCTAATGGAGGTCTCTACTGTCCCCCACCTAATCCGTGCAGACTCCGCGCGGAATCCGAGCTGTCCACACGGAGTCCGAGTTGTCCGCTTGGACTTTACTAGGATTTTTTTTGGCAGAAGGTCACTGCCAAACCTCCATTCCTAGTCCGAGTTTTGTCTGAGTCTTGTCCGAGTTTTGTCTGAGTCTTGTCCGAGTTTTGTCCATGCAGACTAACTCAGACTAGGAATTCCTAGCATGGATTCCGCACGGACTGTCCTAGCAAGTCACTATTTAAAAGGTAATGTAATGGAAGGGTTTGAACCCAGGACCTTGTGGCCACGTGAGTGTGACAGGTAAGTAATATAACGACTGTGCTACCAGGCTGTATGAGCCTGGGCAACATATGCCCATTTACTGGGCACCGTCGTCACAACGTCGGTATGTGTCACCCCGTGACTGCCAACTCACGCGTTGCCACCCACCATCACAACAACGGCCTCCCTCTCCTCTCCACCCCTCCCTCTGTCCCCCCTCCCTCCCTCTAGCACAAGATGGGGGCCTAAGGCCCCCATGTTAAGTATTTTAAAATCTATTTCATTCTTATTTAAAGCTAATAAAATGTTTTTTTCTTTCAGTTTTTCTTTCTGTATGCAACGACGTGCCACCCCTCCTCCCCACTTAGCTGGGAGGTGGGGGGCTTCATAGAGACCTGCCACGTCACGCCAGCGCCGCCTCCCTTCCGACCGAGCACCCATCGCCGCCGCCACGTCACGCCCACCATCCCAGCACCCGCCGCCACGTCACCGCCCACCGACCCACCGACCTCCCCCAGCCACAACCCAACACCCACTGCCACGTCACCGCCCACCGCCCACCGAATCAGCACCCTCCCCCAGCCACAACCACCACTGACCCAGCACCCGCCGCCACCACGTCACCACCACCCACCGATCCAGCACCTGCCGCAGCGGCGCAGCCACATCACCGCCCACCAATCCAGCAGCCAGGGACAACCCCCACCAACGCACAGGACGTGCCAGGGACGACGGGACGCACCGGGGGACAGGGGGACGCACCAGGGCCGAGGGGGACGCGCTGGGACTGAGGGGGACGTGCTGGGAGGGAGATGGATGAGCCAGGACCAAGGGGGATGAGCCAGGACGGAGGGGGATGCGCCAGGAGGGAGGGGGGACATGTGGGGGGGACGGGGGGACGCCATGGGAGGGAGGGGACGCGCCGGGGGACAGGGGGATGCCCTAGGGGGGAGGGGGGACGCACCAGGCGCGACACCCAGCGCGATAGAGCACCCCCACCACCACTGCGGGGGGATAGGCACAGGGAAGGGGGGGGCAGGGAAGGGGGGCAATGATGGCAACACACCGCGCCCCACTCCCTCCCCTCCCCTTTAATTTTATTTCGTACATATTTATTTTATTTATACTCTATTTTAATCAATATAAGTATTAGCCTGTCAGAGCGAGGGGATGCGCCAGACGCCTGACCACATGACAGCCAGCGCGACAGAGCACCCCTCACCACTGCTGCGAGCGACTGCTTGCAGGGCGGAGGGGGTGCAATAGGCGAGGGTGACGGAAGGGCACGGGGAAGGGGAGGGAATGGGGGACAGGGGGGGGGCAACGACGCCCTTTGAGTGCCGTTGCTTGATGTGAGCAATGGTAACTTTTTTTTTATTGCTAGCATGTATTTGGAATAGGTAATAAATAGTAGTAATAATATTAATATTGTGTGCCCATTTGGCACAGTGGTTAATTGTGCCCAGTTTGTGTAATCTTGATCAAAGTGCCTTGGGTTCAAACCCTGCCAGGTACACCAATATTTTGATCTTACTCTCATGAAAAAATTCACCAAATCTTTATTTACTCGGACATTACCCGGACCAGCTAGGACAACTCGGACATCATTAGGACTTCTTACAGTTCCAAGATGCTAGGACTCGGACCAATTCTTCAGTCCGCATGATGTCTGAGCTGTCCATGCGGACTGCTCGGACTTTACTAGGACTCCCTGCGGACAGCTAGGAGTCCGCGCGGACTAGGTGGGGGAGTGTAAAGTACAGGGCTAATGCATGGTTACCTCATGTAGTTTAGTATTTAAACCTCAATAAATCGCCCAGAGACACTAGTCATGTTCTCTTGGAATTTCTGCTATAACCTAGTGTGAAACACCTCTGACTACCTGACTATTCTTTCCCTTTGTTGTTGTTTGTTTGTGGGAGCCATTGTTGTGTCTTTGGGTATAGCATTGCCCAAACAGAAGAACACAACTGCCTCTGATGACCCCTCTCACATTCTCACTTGCCCTCACTTGACATTGCTGCTGCTTTAAGTGTGGTGGTGTTGAACTTCTTTCTTTCTTTGGGCATCACTTGAGATGACATGTGACTACTAGTTGCTGCTATTGTCAAGGTACAAACCTGTTCTTTCTCCCCACTCACAATTTCTCTCTTCCCAGCCAACTCTGGTTTGGCTCAGCACCACCAGCACAACTTGGTGTCTTCTTTTCCCCCCTGCAAGATGTGTTGTGGGCCACCTGTGCTGCAACCCATGCTGAGAAATGTTGAGCCCATCTCAGTACCATGTTGAACGCATGGAAGATTGAGATTCTAGCATGAGTCAGCCCACAAAAGCCCATGCATCATTCACATTCTGAACTCCTAAGCTGCAAGACAGGGTCATGCATGTCAGGAGTACAATTTTCAAAGACAATTAATACTATTATTTTCATTGTTTGGTTGAGTGGACACTTTTATGTACATATGGTAGGTACAAGGCCCTTACAATTGAATGCATGGCTAAGGGTAGGTAGTACACATGGGCAACACACTGCACGATCGGGCTTATGGTAGGCACATGTAGCTCCACACCTCATACTGAAAGCATGGTGCTGTGCCTGCTGATGACCCATGGTCAAGGCATGGCTGATGCATGGTTACCACATGTACTCTAGTATATAAATTGTAATATATCACCCAGAGACACTAGTCATGTTCTCTTGGGTCATCTGCTATAACCTAGTGTGACAGCCCTCTGACTACTAGACTACCTTCTTTATTCATTTGGTTGTTGTTGTTTTGTTTGGGAGCCATCATTGTATCCTAGTGGTATAGCATCATCCTAACAATGTGCCTGCAGCAAGGTACTATTGTCTTTTCTGATCCCACCATCACATCATGCTCCCCACCCCCAACACCCCTTTCCTCATCACCCCTGCTCTCACCAATTACAATGGGCAACCTCCAGAAACTAGAAAACCTGGCACTTGAGGATGCTCCGGAACCTGGACCAAGCAGGATGCTTGAAGAACAGCTGGCAGAGTGATGTCCGAGTTTTGTCCGAGTTTTGTCCATGTGGACTAACTCAAACTAGAAATTCCTAGCACGGATTCGACACGGACTGTCCTAGCAAGTCACTATTTAAAAGGTAATGTAATGGAAGGATTTGAACCCAGGACCTTGTGGCCACGTGAGTGTGACAGGTAAGTAATATAACGACTGTGCTACCAGGCTGTATGAGCCCAGGCAACATATGCCCATTTACTGGGCGCCATCGTCACCACGTCACTATGCATCACCCCATGACTGCCAGCTCACTTACTCCTCACCACCACCACTCATGATGCTGCCTCCCCTTTCCTCCCCCTCCTCCCCCCTTCCTCCTCCCTCCTTCACTTCATTAATATGGGGGCCTGTGGCCCCCATATTAAGTTTTTTTTTCTCTAATCATTTTTTTTTGGCTAATTATTATTTTCTTTCAGTGCTTGCCAACGATGGCTGCCCCCACTCCCCCCTGCTCCCTGCTCCCTCCCTCCACCCCACTCCACCATTATAGGGGCCTGAGGCCCCCATAGTAAGTCTTTTATTTGTTCTAATAATTTTTTATTCAGCTAAAAAACTTTTTCTTTCAGTCCTTCTACTGTATATGCAATGACGGCCTGCCGACTACACACCGGCCCTCCTCCCCACTCAGGTGGGATGTGAGGGGCCCAAAGGGGGATAGGATGGCCCCAGGGAGGTGCTGGGAGGCCTGTGATGTGGGGCACCCACTAGGTATGCACCACGACGCGGTTAAACCCGCCATGTCACCGACCCCCCACACCCCTCTGTACAGGCAGAATGCCAGCCGCGACGGCGATGACCGATGACCGACACAGCGCCCACCTCTGCCCCTATGAGCAACTGCTTGTGGGGTGGATCGTGGGTGCAGCTATCAATGCCGACCAGCCACCAGCAAATGCCACGGGGGGATGCCATACGATGGTATTGTTTTTTCTAGTGTTGTCCTAGCTTAACACATGTGTTAATATGACTTAGCATATTCTGGCAATATTCCCTAGGCATGTTAACTGCCTTGGCTTGCATGTATACTCTTGTATACATAATCCCAACACTCCCCCTCAAGCCTAGGCAGTGTAGGACAATGAGTGGAATGGTTCTGTGAATGTCATCACTCCCCCTGGAGTGGTTAATAATTTTCTTTCAGATGCATCAAAACCTCTGTGGATGGAAAACCCATTGGGAAAAACCAATCTCACCAAGGAAAGCTACTGAGTTACTTTTGACTGAATTCCCATCTCTTTCCTATGCCGTGAAAACTTAGGCTTTGGTAAAGCCTTTGTTAATATGTCCGCTGTTTGTTCCGGATCACGACAGTTTTGAATATCAATAATTTTGTTGGTGACTAAATCTCGGACCCAGTGATGCCGTATAGCGATATGTTTTGACCTCTGGTGAAATTGAGGGTTATGGGTTAAAATTACTGACCCTTCATTATTGCCTTGAATAATTGTCGGATTTTCTTGGGTGTATCCGAGTTCACCATACAAATTTCTTAGCCATGTGGCCTTGCATCCAGCCTCAGATAGCGCCACATATTCGGCTTCCATTGAGGATAGTGCAATAATTGTTCATTTCTTTGATTTCCAAGTTATTGCTCCCCCTGCTGTCAGGAAAATGTATCCTGTGGTGGACTTGAGGTCCTCAGAATTTGCAAATGATGCATCGGCATATCCATGGAAAAGGTTATTGTTTTCAGTCTCATCCTGGGATTTTCTGTAAATAATTCCAAGAGTTTTCATACCTGCTAAGTACCGTAGTATCCACTTTATTGCACCGTGGTGTTGTAAGCCCGGGTTTGCGGTATATGCTGCCAATTTATTAATAGCGAAGCTAATGTCAGGTCGCGTGGAGTTTGCAATGAATTGTAGACATCCCAGTAATTTGGCATATGAATTGCTCCAATTCGGCTCATTATAATCTGGGTTTTCAATTAATTTGATATTTGGGTCCATTGGCATTCCAACAGGGTTTGCATCAATCATGCCTTCTTTACGAAGGACATTCTCAATATATTTTTCTTGAGATATTTTGATGCTATCATTGGCGCACGTAATTTCTATGCCCACAATTTTGCTAGGCTCTCCAAGGTCGGTGACGTCCCATTCTGATGTTAACGCATTTTTCATATGCTTCATCATTTTATCTGCTGATGCAAAAAGCAGGGTGTCGTCTACCCATACCGTTATGATGCCTATATTTTCTTCATCCCGTCAAATATATGCGCAAGGATCTGCCATTAATCATCCATAATCATGAATTTTAAGTTTACCATCAAATTCGTTATTCCACTCTCGGCCTGCCTGCTTTAATCCATAAAGCGGTTTAATTAGCTTGCATACTCGGCCTGTTCCATCTTCACATCCTTCAGGTTGTTTCATGTATATAGTCTCTTGTAGCGTGCCATCAAGGTATGCGCCCTTTACGTCCATCTGTTGTATTTTTAGACCTTTCTCTGATGCGAGTGCTAAAATCGCCTGGAGTGTGTCCATTCATACAACTGGTGAAAAGGTTTCCGTGAAATCATAACCGGGTCTTTGTGCATACCCTTTTGCAACTAGCCACACTCTGTATTGTACAATTTCCCCTTCTTTATTTCATTTCCGAATAAATACCCATTTATTTGAGATTGGAACGGCATCTGGAGGTTTTTCGACAAGTTCCCAAGTACCCTTTTCTTTGAGCAAGTCTAATTCAATTTGCATTGAATCTTTCCATTCCGTCCATTCCGGGGATTGTTTTGCGTCTTTGAGACTGTTTATTTCGTCTCCGGCTATTATTGCATAGGCTTGTTCTATATTTAGAAAGGTTTCGTCATCTTCCTCTTCCGCAAGGTGGTAAAGATGGTAGTCGGTACGAATTCCATGAGTTTTCCGTGGTTCATTATCACTTGCACGCGTCTTCCGTGGTCTAGTGATATCTATGTTTCCCTCATTTTCATTCTGTTTACGCTTCCGAGGCTGCCTTGCCGGTTCCATGATCCGTTGATCGGAGTTACCTGTCGGCGGCACATTCGGTGTTTCCCCATCAGACTCCCCCTCCGTCAAGGGTGTAACATCAGTGTCTTCGGGAGGCTCAGGTTCATCTGTAGTGTCTATAAGTCGGAAGTTCCGAGAGGTGAGAACATTTCTTGTTTCGGCATTGTAATATTTTATTGCTCCCGTGCCGTCGTCATAGCCGACATATGCACGGCGCTTTGATTTAGGTAGCATTTTTCTCTCTTCTTTCTGGCCTTGTAATAATACCCATACTGGGGCTCCGAATTCACGTAAATTTGATACGTCCGGTTGTTTATTGTGCCAGCCTTCATAAGGTGTTGTTTCCCGAAGATGTTTGGTAAATGATCAGTTCCGGATATAGGCAGCGTGTAAGACTGCAAATTCCCATAAAAATTCTGGAAGCTGGTTAGCAGCCAGCATTGCTCGGGATAGCTCAACCAGGGTTCTGTTCATCCTTTCCGCAACTCCATTCTGTGATGGTGAGTATGGTGCAGTAAGCCGATTTTCTATACCTCTTTCTTTGCAATATTTTTCCAGTTTTTCGTTAACAAATTCTTTTCCACAATCAATTTGTATACCCTTCGGCTTCTTGCCTTGTGTTTCCAAATGGGCAAGGTAATTTATTACCCACTTTTTTCTTTGAGACATTCAATTGTGACGAACCTTTTAGCATCATCCACAAATAGGAGATAATAATATTTGCCATTAATAGATTTGATGGCGTATTTTCCCCATAAGTCTATATGGGTTAATTACCCGGTTTAGGAGTATTTTCGTCGACATTGAAACCAGTCACCAATTTTCGGCTCAGTAATTCTTGAAGTCCAGAATATCCTACATGTCCAAATCGTCGGTGCCAAGTTTCCCAACTAAGTGGTTTAACGTTTCCGACGAATGTTTGATTAATGGCAGGAGTTTTAGACGGCTTGCTTGAATTTTTTAATACCATTTTCATCTTGTATAAATGGTTATTAATTTTCTTTCCTTCTGCAAGTTGTTGTCCGTCTTTTGTTGTGAGGATTAGTTTTCCTTGTCCTCCAATATATTTTCCGCCGGCCACATCCCATCGCCCCAATGAAATTAAATTATTTCGTGTTCCAGGCACATGTAGGACGTCTTCCAGATGAATATTAAAATTTTGATTGTTGCATGTTGAAATTATTTCAACAGTTCCTTTGCCTGCAATTTTAGCTTCCAATCCACCTACCCCAGTTACAGAATTATTTTTCATTGGAGTGTATGTTTTGAAGGCTTCTCTTTGATGCATGACATGCGATGTTGTTGCTGAGTCAGCCAACCAGTTGTAATAGATCAAACGCTCGTCCATTACGGCATCATTACAAGCATCGTAGGAATCAAAATTATAATGTTCTTCTTGAGCTGAAAATGCAATAAATTCCTCCACAGCATTGGACTGTTCCACAGGTATTTTTCCTTTTTCCTTATCTTTCTCCTTTTTCTTCCCCCAACAATTTTTTGCCTGATGTCCGGTTTTTCCACAATTATGGCATTTATTGCCTTGGAATTTTCAGCATTTACTGGACCAATGTCCAGGGCGCTTGCAATGATCACAATATGGCTTTAGGGATTTTTTACGGTCGGTGAGACGGTTTTCAAGGGTTTTCTCCTTTTGGGCGGTCATCTGGGTTTTAGCCAGGTTAACAATTCCGCCGGAGTTATTATTCCCGTTATTCTGGTTTTGCCGAAGTTTATATTCTTCCCTTAATAATCCAATAAATGCGTCCGAAGTTAGGCGATGCTTTGGATCTAAGTCATTTGGATCATTTGCGTTTCCGTTGTAGGGCTCGACATATGTTTGCCAAGAGTTTGGTAAGGATGCCAAAATGATCGATTTAAATTGGGTATCTGAGATATGGAATTCTATATTCGGAAACCTGTTGATTTGGTCTCGGTAAGACTTCAAGACATCCAAATGCTTTAGGAGGTCATCGGAATTATCAGCCTTTGTCTCATATAATAGACACTGCAGTTGATTAACTGTCTGATGTGCCTTTTTTTTTTTTTTTTTTTTTTTTTTTTGGTTCAACAATTTATAACGCGGTGCACGATCGCAGTCCGCGGGCCTGAGGTAAAATACAACCTAGTACACTACGATTCAACCGTACTCTAACCCCCGCCAGTGTGATACCCCTTTCTCTTTTGGTAGCCGCTCAGGTGGACAGGTGAGACCACGGATAATGCCCACAGGGGCGTGAAGGTCCGCCGCGTCTATGCGGCCTGTGAACCAGAAAACTCCCCCCCCAGTGGTTGCCACGGTCCCCCCACGCGCAGCCGAAGCCGGTGAGCGGTGTTAATTCACCGTAAGCCCCCAGACCACAAGGGCCCGGAGGTTAACCGTTTCCCCGTCCGGAGAAAGAATGGTGACCGCTGCCCGTGAGCAGCGGACCATGGGTCCAGTGCTGTCACTGTCCCATGAAGGCACCTGGCTGTGACCGTGTACGGCCCAAACGACGCCGGTGAAGGTGGGCAAGCAGGGGGAAGAGGGTGGTTGGTAACGACCCACTCCTCCTGCTCATCCGGACAAGCCCGGGACGAGTCCCAGGAACACTCTACCCGTAGCGGCAGAGTGTGTGAAGGGCCCCGCCCCTATTTAGAGGGCGGGATGCCTGACCGCATGGGCTGGGGACAGCCCCAGCCAGCCCCAGCCTCGAAGTGAAGGATCAGTTGTGCCGCCATCGTGGACGATGGCGGCGATGGGGAAGGGGCCCCGTTGGAATCTCAGTGGCGGCCTCGGCAGGCCCGCCTCCTGATCGTCCAGAAGAACCGCGGGCCGCATTAACGAACGCAGCCGGGGAGGAGATGTCGGTGGACTCCACTAGGGCCGAGGCCAGAGGTGAGTCTGAGAAGCGAGCAGTGGTGAAAGCGAAGAGCTCCCAGGCCAGCTGCTGTATAGATTCCCTCGTCTCCAGAGACAGGGAAGACAGGGGAACGTGCCCTACCCAGTAGATGGCGTCGTCCAGCAAATGTTCCAAGGCGTGAGCGTCGTTGGCGATGGCAGCGCGCTCACGACCCGAAGGGACATACCCCTCATCTCCCCAGCCTTGCGGCCTGGGAGCAGAGGGAGGAGGGGCAGAATCGGGACCCTCTTCTGCCATAAATGAGTCGTTCAGGGTGAACGGCCCGTGGAGGGTGGCGGCAGCACGGCGCTCCTCGCGCTGCCACCGGATATCATGGGTGGGCATCAAACTAGCCCTAGCCCCAAAGTCCAGAACCGGAGAACAGATGGCGTGGTGCGCGCAAGGATTGACCGCATCCTCGTCATCTGAGTCGTCAGTCCAGGAGGGTTCATCCTCCCGATCTGACAGATCTAGCCGTCCCCTCGCAGAGCGGGGAGGGTAGAGGGGGCCCCCATCACGAGGGAGGAGGGAGTCAACAGGATCGTATAGATCGGGGTAGTCAGTATCGAAATCCATTGAAAAGGGTGGTTTGCGCACGTAAAAGGTGATGGTATGAGACCAAAACCTTAGTGTGGGAAAAAGACGTCCTGCGCCTAAAAGGCGAGGGGGTGGAGTTGCCCAGGGATCGCTTGTAGGGGGAGCAGAACACCAGGTCTGCCAAGAGGGAGGGGAAAAGAAGCTCTTGTTTAGACAAGGAGCGGCCGTGGGGGGCCCCCCCGTCGACGAGGGAGGCGAGGATCGCTGGTGATACCTCAATGCCGGATCACCTGTGGAGGGTGGTCCCGTAGTCAGTGCATGTGCTAAAGTGCCCAGTACACACCTAGAGCCATAGATCCTCTCCAGGGATCCAATAGCCCCGCTAAGTTCCCCCCCCGCCCCAACGTGTTCTCCCCTCAGTCCCAGGGCAGGACCCCCAGCCGAAGCCGGCAGTGTTAATTCACCGTTAAGCCCCCCCACCTAGGTGGAGGATGCCCCATCCCAGAGCCTCAGATCATCGAGTCAGAGCGGAGATGAGAGAGATAAAGGAATGACCCCTGAGGCGGTCATCCGGGAGACATCCGAGGGGATCGGACAGACGGGTCAGCAGGGTGCTCAGGACTGCTCCCAAGCACCCCTCCGGGGTTCCAATAGTCCGGTCTGATCAGAGATCAGGCCTGAGGATGAGACGCTAGGCAACGAGCCAGGCGTTGTGAGGAAAGTTCCCACGGGGCACTGTGGTGGTAACAAGTCAAGAAGCGATGTGTCTGATGTGCCTTGTTTTCATGAGTGACTGATAATGCGGTATACATAGCTTCTGCGCTTTGTTTTGATCCGACGTGATTTATTTGCGAGGAGGTGACGTTGTGAATAATCACTTGTTGTGCCCACATGTCATTTTTGTCCCAGTTATAAGCGCTGGCCAGGTCTGTGTTTTCTTCTGGTCGCTTTATTTGTCCAAAGACATATCCCAATATGTCACAGTTAATAAAAACTTGTAACATTCTTTCTTTCCATTCATGTCAATTTTCATCCGTCAAATGATCGCGATCGGCAATCTTGTTTACATTTGAATATTCTTTGGTACGAATTAGGGGTATTGCTGTAGGTAATTGAATATTCCCTGGTGGGCCGTTATTTTCCTGGCGCCTTTCTTCTGCTCTTTGAAGAATTTCCGGGGGGATATTCACTTGTCTTTGTTTCTGTTTTGCTTTGGAGACATAAACTCTTGTAGGGTTTTGTTCTGTTGCTGAAGATGCGCTGGGCTCTTCAAATAATGACTCCATGTCATCACGGTCCCCAACATATTCCAATTCTTGATCCATGAGCCCCTTTTTAATAAGTTAGTTAAAATATTGGCCAGGGCCCATAACCTATTGTTTTTTCTAGTGTTGTCCTAGCTTAACACATGTGTTAATATGACTTAGCATATTCTGGCAATATTCCCTAGGCATGTTAACTGCCTTGGCTTGCATGTATACTCTTGTATACATAATCCCAACAGACGGTGCTCCCGACGATGGAGGAGGGCCAGGCGAGGGGGGGGGACGTATTTAAAGCTAATAAAAGGTTTTTTTCTCTTTCAGTTTTTCTTTCTGTATGCAACGACGCGCTGCCCCTCCTCCCCACTTAGCTGGGAGCTGGGGGGCTTTATGGGATGAGGGTCAGCACCAGGGGGGTGTCAGGGAAGGGAGAGGGGGTGGCGACGGCTGCCATGTCACCACCAGCCACTGATGCAGCACCCACTGCCGCCACTCCGCCTCCACCTCTTTGCGCCAGATGCGAGGAGGACGCGAGGGGAGCACGATGCCGACGACAGGCCGCCATGCCACCAGCGCCCACCAACCTGCCGCTGCCACATCACTACCACCTACCAATCCAGCACCCACCGCCGCCACGTCACCGCCCACTGATCCAACACCCTCCCCCAGCCCGGGACAATCCCCACTGACACATGATCTGCCCCCAGGCCAAGGAGGGACAGGGGGAGGTCCCTCAGAGCAAGGGGACGCGCCAGGGACGACAGGACGTGCCGGGGGACAAGCGAACATGCCAGGACTGAAGGGGATGCGTGGGGGGACAGGGGGACGCGCCAGGGGACAGGGGGATGCCATAGGAGGGAGGGGCAATGCCAGGGGACAGGGGGACATGCCTGACGCAACACCCAGCACGACAGAGCACCCCCACCACCACTGCAAGCAACTGCTCACAGGGCGGAGGCGGGGTGCAGTAGGCAAGGGTGACGGATGGGCACGGGGAAGGGGGGGGACAGGGAAGGGGGGCAACGAGAGGGTGACGTGCCACACGCCACTCCTCCCCCCCTCCCCTTTAATTTTATTTCTTGTATATTTATTTTATTTGTACTCTATTTTAATTAATATAAATACCACTCTGTCATAGCAAGGGGATGCGCAACCACACGACACCAGGGCAACAGAGCACCCCCCACCACTGCTGCGGGCAACTGCTCACAGGGCGGAGGGGGTGCAATAGGCAAGGGTGACAGAAGGGCACGGGGAAGGGGAGGGAATGGGGGACAGGGGGGGGGCAACGACGCCCTTTGAGTGCTGTTGCTCGATGTGAGCAACAGTAACTTTTTTTTTATTGCTAGCATGTATTTGGAATAGGTAATAAATAGTAGTAATAATATTAATATTGTGTGCCCATTTGGCACAGTGGTTAATTGTGCCCAGTTTGTGTAATCTTGATCAAAGTGCCTTGGGTTCAAACCCTGCCAGGTACACCAATATTTTGATCTTACTCTCATGAAAAAATTCACCAAGTCTTTATTTACTTGGACATTACTCGGACCAGCTAGGACAACTCAGACATCATTAGGACTTCTTACAGTTTCAAGATGCTAGGACTCGGCCCAATTCTTCAGTCTGCATGATGTCTGAGCTGTCCATGGGGACTACTTGGACTTTACTAGGAATCTGTGCAGACAGCTAGGAGTCCGTGTGGACAGCTGGGAGTCCACATGGACTAGGTGGGGGAGTGTAAAGTACAGCTTTTTCCAGGAAAGGCCAACAAGCTGGACTCTTTTGAGACAGCCATCTACATGTACATGCAGGGATGCCCCAATGAGTTTAGAGTGGAGGATGCCAGGATCATCTGGATTCTTTCATATCTGCAGGAAGGCACCATGGCCAAATGGCATGAGGTGGCTGTAAAAGAGATGATGCACAGAGACCCACTGTTCGCAATGGCGCAAGAGTTGATGCAAGCAATCCAGGAGTCCTTTGGGGACTCCAACATTCAAGACACCAAAATCTTCCAGATAATGACAATGGTGCAAGGAGACAAGACCACAGACAAGCATGTCCAAGATTTCAAAATTGCGGCACATGAGTCAGGGTACAATGGCATGCCACTGATCTATGAGTTCAAGC
Source organism: Tricholoma hemisulphureum (assembly GCA_964034925.1). Classification (NCBI taxonomy): domain Eukaryota; kingdom Fungi; phylum Basidiomycota; class Agaricomycetes; order Agaricales; family Tricholomataceae; genus Tricholoma; species Tricholoma hemisulphureum. The sequence continues at coordinate 8,643,752 of OZ035928.1, forward strand.
AGTCATTGAACAAGGGGCTGTGTGAGTGGCTCAACAATTTGGAAAGGCAACTGGCAACTATAGCCAAGTGGTATCCACAGGCAATGCACATGGATTGCCAGTAGAGACAAGCACGTGCTGAGGAGCACTTATTTGGATCAGGGACATGTGGGCCACCAAAACCACCCACGCTGAATGTGCCAAAGATGCAGGGGTCAGTGTAATCCTGGAGCTTACTAATCAGTTACAGTTATTTGCACTGCTGTCACATTCCCCCATATATACTACAAACCGACATCATCTTTTTATCTTTTCCTTTTCCCCACTTATGTTCACCCTCGCTTACTGCTGTACTCTCTGTTTGCCTCTCATTTGGTTATATATACTGGTCCTATTCTGCCTCGTTTGATCTAGTGAAGCTCAGCTCTATCGAGGTGAGCTTACACTTTTTTTTTTGAATACAGATCAGTACCAAAACTGTCCTGTCACTACCGTTCATCACTGCTAGTGCCCCGCCAATCCTTAATCTTCAAACTGTTGCAAAAAAAAGTCTCTGTCCCAGCGACGTGCATGTCAATGTGCCTGCAGTCTACTGTTTCTGCTCCCAGTATGCCGGCGTCACATCGTCTAGCTGCTGGCCCATCAGGCACTGCATCTGCACCATCACACTCTCCTGTAGCTGCATTGACTATGATCCCCAAAAATGAGGTTGATGACCCCCAATCACCTACTGTACCACCGGTAAACATGCATATAGTTACCCCAAACACACCACCTCACCATCTTCAGACTGATTCTGACTCCTCCTCAGACTTCAAATACCCCATCTTCAGGACAAGTCGCACCTCGCTTATAATGTCTTTTACCCCCAATCAGCTCGCTGTTGTAGAACATGTCCACCAGTCCAAATCACCCATACTGCTTGCGGGCAAGATTGATCCAGCTGTCATGCGCACATTTGAACTGGGTTGCCTCGATTTTTTTGATAGTAAAGAGATCAAAGAGGAGAACCAGGTCTGGAAGATCCTCGGTTGCTTCAGAAATACATGAATCTGTGACTGGATCAGCAGTGACCGCAACAGACTCTTGACCCTTTCCTTCCCTGACTTCATGACTGAACTACATGCAAATTACCTGGACCCCAACTGGGAACCAACTGTCCACCGCTGGATTCTTGCAGCAACCCTGAAACAAAACCAGTCCTTCTGGGACTGGTTCTCACACATGCAATCTCTCAACTCCCTCCTTGCAAATACTCCTTTGCACTTCTCTGATACTTCCCTCTGCAAAAAATTAGAAGCTGGACTTGATCCCAAATTAATGCACCATTGTAATGCAAACAAGGTGGACAAGATACTGGTCTTGAGGACATGAGCTCTCAAAGTCAAACGACATGACGAGAACTGCTGTGCAGACTTGAAACATGCACATGAGGTCACTGAGGAGGTTTTCAACTGGTGTGAGGACACCAACAAACATTGTTGTGGTACAAATGGACTGATGAACACTGCTGGTTACACTGCAAATGCTGCTGGTGCCACTGGCGCAGCAATCACAGGGACCATGCAACATTTGGCAGTGCTCACAAACACCAAACGTGAACAGCTCAACAATAACAATGGGTGCTGCAAATGCCATTGTCTCAATGTGTATCACATCTCAAAGAACTGTCCATATGGTTTGCCAGATGTGGCCACGTACACTGGCCTCATTAACCACCCTCTCCATCCTGCACAACCATCTGCTCCAGGTACTTCAAATAATACCATCAACATTGCCACCTCCACTGTCCCTGGCCCAAGCTCGAATTGCACTGCGCCAAAGAACAGATCCCAAAGTTGACCTATCGCTGCTGTTGGATCATGGGCAGATAAGACTGTGGCAACATTCCCTTCAGCATCGTCCACACTCATAGATGGTTCTGACACAGAGGACGATGAAAATGATGAGGTGAGTCCCCCTTTCTGTACGCCACATCTGTGGTGGAAAGGTACCGTTACCGGCCCTAGGACTTCACTCCCCATTACTGTCCCTATGCTGCTCCACAATGGTGCTCACGTCATGCTCATTCACGCAGACCTAGTCATGAAACTGGGCTTATGCCACCGCCTGCTGCCTGAACCAGAAACCATCGATGTCACTCTTAATTCATCCAATATACTGTCTCACACCACCCTTACTGAATGGGTTAAACTTTCTGTTACTTCACTAGATGACCAATGGACATCTTGGACTGTATGCACCCTCATGGCCCCACACCTCTGTACTTCGATAATACTCAGACTGCCTTTCTTAACACACAATTCAATCATTACCAATCATGCTGCATGTACATGTATAGACAAACAAAACAATTATGATCTGTTAAATCCTGTACCCCTGCTGCTTCCAAAATGTAGGAGACCGAAACTGAAAGACCAGCCAAAGCAGGTTCGTGCGGACCATAAACTAGTGCTGGTGGAACTTAAGTATGTACTGGATGCTTGGAGGCACATGATGTTGTTCGACTACGTCAAACTGTTTGACGTTGTTGGTGCGATCAACAAATGCATTGAAATGCTAAGTCATGTTGCAGAACTGATGCACCATGAAGATATGCTTAAAATGGAATTCAAAGAAATCTTTGAGCCGATACCACACACAGACCAACTGCCTACTGATGTTCAAGTGTGTATCAAACTCAAGAACATGGGACAAATGATCAAGACACGGACATACCAATGTCCATGGAAATTCCATGAGGCATGGGGCATACTGTTGTGAAAACATTTGGACACTGGGCGGATAAGACCATTGGCTTCATCCTGGGCGTTACCTGCATTCATCATCCCCAAAGCCGACAGTACTGTGCTACCATGCTGGGTCAACGACTACTGACAACTGAATGTGAGTACTGTCATTGATTCACACCCTCTACCATGGGTGGATGACATCCTGAACAATTGTGCTAAAGGGAAAATCTGGGCAACAATCAATATGACTGACAGTTTTTTCCAAACTAAAATGCATCCTGATGACATTCCACTCACAGCTGTATCCACACCTTTTGGCCTGTACGAATGGCTCATCATGCCCATGGGACTTTGGAATGCGCCTGCCATTCACCAACAAAGGGTGGCAGGGGCCCTCCGCAAATACATTGGCAAGATTTGCCATGTATACCTAGATGACATTGTCATCTGGTCAAATACAATTGAAGAACACCATTGCAATGTATGAATAATCCTCACTGCTCTCTGAGCCACATGTCTGTACTGTAACCCAAAAAAGACCTGGCTGTACTGCTCAGTGATTGATTTCCTTGGGCATCACATCTCTGAAAATGGGATTGAAGCCAACTCGAACAAAGTCAATTGTGTTCTGTCATGGCCACGGCCATGTTCAGCAATGGATGTTCGCTGATTCTTAGGACTGGTCCACTACCTTGCCACCTTCCTGCCAGACCTTGCAACACACACCGCCATGCTGACACCACTGACGATGGCAGAGGCCAACTGAACATTCCTGCTGTGGACTTCAGAACACCAATTTGCCTTTGAAGCAATAAAAGCAATTGTAGTAAGCCGTGACTGTCTAACAACTATAGATCACTCTGACTCTACCAGAAAAATCTTTGTGACCACAGACGCGAGCGAGTTGCACTCTGGGGCTGTCCTCTCATTTGGCAAAACATGGGAAACAGCTCACCCAGTTGCTTTCGACTCAATGACATTCAAAGGAGCCAAACTAAACTATCCGGTGCATGAAAAAGAGATGCTGGCAATTATTAAAGCATTGAAAAAGTGGTGGGCAGACCTGTTTGGGTCCTCATTCATGATCTTCACAGATCACAAAACGCTGGAAAACTTCAACAACCAACCAGACTTGTCACATCACCAGGCGCGGTGGATGGAGTTCATGTCCCAATTCAACAGTAAGATTGTTTATATCAAAGGTGAGGATAACACAGTGGCAGACACACTTTCTCATCTACCAGTTGCACTGTCACCTTCTAGTAGTGCTGCCATACAACATGCTAGATCACCCTACAAGTTCTGTCCTGACGACGACAATGGCCAAACTGTCAATGCCATTCTGCCCGCAATGCACACTTGCCAACTGTTGACTGCACACGCTCTTGCAGAGACTGACATTGCCTCAACACAAGCCATAACTGCTGTACTATCAATCTCCCAGGATCCGAAGCTCTGTACTGCAATCACTGAAGGCTACAAGACAGACACTTGGTGTAAAAAATTGGAAAGTGCTGTGCCTGGAATGCTGTCAGTAAAAGTACAAGAAGGCCTCTTGTTCATTGGGGAACATCTAGTAATCCTGCCTACTGGCAACATCCGTGAATCATTGTTCTGATTGGCGCATGACTTGCTGGGCCACTTCGGGTTTGAAAAATCCTACAGGGCACTACATAACTCTTACTACTGGCCAAACATGCAAAGAGATTTGGAGTCTGCATATGTCCCTGAGTGCCAGCATAACAAGTTGAGAACCACCAAGCTGGCTGGACCCTTGCACCCACTACCCATCCCCAATCAACGTGGGGACTCAGTGGTGATGGATTTCATTGGGCCATTGCCAGAGGACAACAGCTATGACTGCATCCTTACAATGACCGACCGACTAAATGCTGATATCCAAATCATGCCCACCAGAACAAACATCACAGCGACAGACCTCATGGGAATCTTTTTTGACTGCTGGTACTGCAAGAATGGGGTGCCACTGGAGATTGTATCTGACCGTGACAAATTGTTCATGTCCAAATTCTGGACAGCCTTACACAAACTGACTGGCGTCAAACTGAAACTGTCTTCAGCCTACCACCCTCAAACGGATGGTGCAAGTGAACAAACCAACAAGACAGTTAATCAGGCCCTACGATATCATGTAGCTAGGAACCAGAAGGGTTGGGCTTGAGCGCTACCATGAGTCAGGTTTGACCTCATGAACACAGTAAACAAGTCAACTGGATTCTCACCCTTCCAACTGCAACTTGGGCAGAGTCTGCGCCTTATTCTGCCCCTGTTAACACTGATCATGGTGATGACTCCCAAAGAGGTGCGTGTGTGGGAACTGATAGACATGTTGCAACAGGATGTTTTTGAAGCTCAGGACAACCTGCTGAAAGCAAAAGTTTCCCAAGCTGCTAATGCCAATCTCACACACAATCCTGACCTCGAACTGGACATTGGGGATCATGTGATGCTCTCAATGGAAAACCGAAGGTATCAATATGCTGCTAAAGGTGAAAAACGCGTGGCTAAATTCATGCCCAGGTTCAACAGTCCCTACCCTGTTGCCAATGTCAATGCAGAAGCATCTACTGTAACACTCGACCTCTCTGCCACATACCCTACATTCCACACAGTGGAAGTCAAACCTTACAACGAAAATAACCAGGCCCTTTTCCCATCATGAGAACTCGCACGACCTGGATCAATCATCATGGAAGACAGCATGCAAGAGTACTTTGTGGAGAAAATCATTGACACATGCAAATGCAGACATGGCATGCAATATCTTGTGAGGTGGCTAGGCTATGGCCCAGAAGAAGACCAATGGCTCCCTGGCTCAGAACTTGTGGACAATGCAGCATTGGACAACTGGTTGCCAGGAACACAGTGATGGCTTCATGTACAATTCATATTCATCATGTCCCTGCTGCTGGTAGCCTTTCCCCCAGGGGTTTTTGATGCACCTGATGAGCAGTTTTTTAATTATACTCACTTATCCTTTCTTCTCTGGTTGAATGGCTGACGTTGTGGAATTCTTCACAGGGGGGGAGGGTGTAATCCTGGAGCTTACTAATCAGTTACAGTTATTTGCACTGATGTCACATTCCCCCATATATACTACAAACCGACATCATCTTTTTATCTGTTCCTTTTCCCCACTTACATTCACCCTCACTTACTGCTGTACTCTCTGTTTGCCTCTCATTTGGTTATATATACTGGTCCTATTCTGTCTCGTTTGATCTAGTGAAGCTCAGCTCTATTGAGGTGAGCTTACAGTTGACTCAGCCCCATCCACAGATGATTCAGGGGCAGGCTGCCCCCCAGCAACAACATCAGACTGGGCTCCAGCCACCACATGGCTCCAACACCATGGACATGGACCATTCAGCATGAGCATGGCAGCCACCCCTTATTTGTTACAAGTGCCAAAAGCCCAGGCACATGGCCCATAACTGCAGATCGCACCTGGACATCAGGGTGATGAATTATGATAAATTACAAGACTATTGGGTACAGAAGCTGGAAGAGAGAAGATGCAGAAGGAAGCATGGGATTTTCCCAATGGAAGCAAGTGAGACTATTGGGATCAGGAAGCACAAGATGAGGACAAGGTTTTTGAGGTATTGAGTTTAAGTCAAAGATAAGTGTATGAGGGAGTCTGCCACAGGGAGGAATGTTATTATCATCTCCTACAAAGTGTGCAATATTTATACTACACAGTTAGGAGGTATAGTGTAATGTACTCCTATAATATATAAAGGAGCTATACTGCAATGACTTCATAGTGACCTCATTTCCCCTATATAATTCTCCAGATAGACTTGTCTATCATTGTAGATTATAGGGGGTTCCCTGGATAGCATAGGAGACAGTCTTGGCAGTCTTTGTAGTCTTGGTCAGTCTATTCCTGTATAGGAGACTGCCATTGCTCTAGGGTTAAGGGTAGCATCTGCTAACCCTAACCCTAAGCTCAGGACTTGTATTCCATCTCCCTAGGCTTGTATCCCAACAGAGACTCCTGTCGCTTGCTTCCAAAAATAAGTATGAAGGACTTACGGTACAGGAAACAGACTTAGATATGAACACTGACACTACAGCTGTAGATAGTTTAGATAACATCTCAGTATGTAGCAATGGCAAGGGGTCCAATGCAAGTTGGCTTGGCGCTCCAGAAGTGTGCTTAATTCCTCATAAACCCATAGATAGCCAATCAGACAATGTTACCAACAAGCCTAAAGAGGGGGTACACCATTTCATATGATCGAGTAGAATAAAGAATGAAATTATGATACCAATTACAATTACTACATTGGATACACATGACACCTGCACAGTCAGGGTGGTTTTGGATAGCGGGGCTACTGGACTTTTTGTGAATTAAGAGTTTGTACATAAAAGCAGACTTAAGACCCAGACTCTCAATCAACTGATCAGGGTCTACAACATTGGCAGAACACTGAATCAGGGCAGATCTATTACCAAAGATCACTCTAATGATGTCATTCCAGGGTTACAAAGAGAAGGCCGTCTTTGAGGTGTGCAACTTAAAGAAGGTGACAGTGATACTGGGACACCCATGGCTGAGAAAGCACAACCCAGATATCAACTGGGAGACAGGCAATGTCAAGATGACATGCTGCCCTCAGGAGTGCAACATATTTATTAGGACGATGAAAAAGGAGCAGGCCAAGTGGAAGTTGGCTGAGCAAATGATGACATTCAACAATTGAGGAAGTAGAGGATGACAAGGCCTTTATCATGGCTGGAGGAATTATGGAAGACAGAGATGGAATCCTGGAGGAGATTGCCCAGGAATGGAACAAGAACCTGGAAGATGAAGAGGAGCACAAGATCCACATGACACAGAAGGAGCTTGAGGCAAAGATCCCTCAGAGATTCCAGAGGTGGATGAAGGTGTTTGAGAAGAAAGCGTCTGAGCACATGCCAAGATGGAAACCCTGGGATCACATGATCAAAATGAAACCAGGTTACAAGCCTAAGAAAGCAAAGAACATTTGGCTCCCTCCACAGGAGCAAGGTGAAGTCAATGACTTCTTGAACAATCAGTTGGAAAAAGGGTACATCAGGGAGAGCAAGTCACTACAAACATCAGCTGTGTTCCTTGTACCAAAAAAAGACAAAAAAAAAGAGGATGGTGCAGGACTATAGATATCTGAACACATGGACAATTTGTAATAATTATCCATTGCTGCTTATCAGTGACCTTATAGACAGAGTAGGCAATGCACAAGTATTTACAAAGCTGGACTTGAGATGGGGATATAATAACATCAGGATAAAAGAAGGAGATGAATGGAAGGCAGTGTTCACAACCCATAGGGGCACATTTGAGCCATTGGTTATGTATTTTGGACTTTGCAACAGCCCAGCCATGTTCCAGACTATGATGAACACTGTGCTGAAGGACCTCATTGACCAGGGGTCAGTAGTAATGTATATAGATGATATCTTAATATTTATAAAAGATTGAAAAGGACACAATGAGATAGATAGTGGAGGAAGTACTGAAGTGGTTGGAGGAAAATGATCTGTTCCTGAAGCTGGAGAAGTGCGAGTTCACAGTTGAGGAGATAGAATTCACATTGGCAAGGATGGAGTCAAGATGGATTGGGAGAATATGAAGGTGATAGAAGAGTGGCTGGTGCTGATGTGGAAGGGAAAGGTGACATACCTGTCAACTTTCCCCTTCCAGGGCATTTTATTTGGTAACCTCATTATGACCCACCATATTCCCTCCTCCCCTCTGTCCTTGTTTTCTGTACCTTTCAACTTGACAGCTGACATTTGATTATTTATTTTGAACTCTCAGATATTAGCAGAATTGATTATGAAGACCCTGAACTCGAAAATGTCATTTCATGCATGGGGCTCAAATGTTTTCACTATTTCCCACTTCCTCCTCATTCCCCCTTGGAGAAATCAACCTCACTTCCATGGATTCTTATGGGAGAAGGCAATTTTTCATTTTATTTTCTTGGTTTCTCTCTTTTTGGCATTTTTCTCAAAATTCTGTAGTTATTCAATGTATCAATGCTTACCCCTTTCCAGGGTTAGTTATTTCCAATTCAACAGATGGGACTGTCAGATGAGTAGGGTCAAGAGGACGTGTTCAAAGAGGCTCTGCACTTGTTGGGGGTCCGAGTGTCATAATGTCAATAGAGCCCATTGAGGTTAGTCCCCTCCCCAAGTAATTCCTGGCAGGTAACATTCTGAGAGGTGGATGTGATGACACCAGACCAACAATTGTTTATCTTTGGACACCATGACATAGTCAAATTTGGTACAAGACCCTGAACTCCCCTTTTGATCTTTTTTTTACTTTGTTGAACATCCCCAACAGACTGATTGACACAAGAGTACGTGTGCTATCACATGTTTTTGTAGGCAGTACTCACATTTTGTATTTAAGGTGTCTCTCCATCTAATGAATGGGATCTCTCTTTCTTCCTCCCATTTTCTTGCTCTCTGTAAAGACTCCACTCGATGATGCAAACTTCATCAAAGTTGATTACACACAATGTGTAACAATTAAGTTAAGTTCTTTAGTTTCTTCAGCAATTGGACAATACAGTCCTTTTCTCATATAAACTCAAGGTGGATAAACATATCCTCTGACTCCAGTCTCTCACCAACATGTATATTCCCTCTGCCAGCCTCACTAGACTTAATTTTGCTTAGGGAATAGCATGGGTTTGGCAACCTGGGCAGGTTATGGGTACAGGTTGTGGAGTTGTTACCTGCAACCCATGCCTACCTGTCACCCAAAGGGAGGCAATGCAGGGCAAAAGTCAATATATCAAATAATCTATATAAAACTATGTAACTACATATCAAAAAATAAAGAAGTGGGGTGAGCCCAGCTAAAAGGTTCAAAACAGGAGGGCTTATATACCCCTAGCATGCACATGGGCCATTTGGCCTTGTGTGCACAAAGTAATTGCATCTTTTGTTGATTGTTCATGCGTTATTTACCTATGTTTTTTTCTATTACACAGCTGCTGCCAGCTCACACCCGCGCCACCACCACCCACAACGCCACCTCCACCCCTCTCCCTCCCTCCTTTTCCCTCCTCTCCCATTCACTCCATCATTATGGGGCCACAGGGCCCCAATATTAAGTGTCTTTTTTTCTTTTTTAGGTTTTTAAACTAATAAACTATTTTTTTCAGGTTTTGTATATACAATGACAGACTTGCAACCTCTCCAGTACTCACGAGATGGCAATGCACACCTCTGATAGCCCCCACTTACCTCTAGGACCCCCCGTTTGACAAGTCAAAGCCCACTGCCCATGCCATGTCACACATGCTGCTGCCACTGTCCCCTGCCTGCCCCTGCCTGTCCTGCTCCCTGCAGCCCCTAGTGTTTGAAGGTCCAGTCCAGTCTGGTTTTTTTTGCCTAATTTGGACAAACCAAAACCAAAACTGGTTGCCCCTTATGGTAAGACTGTGAAAAACCAGACTGAACTGCAAAAAACCAGTCCAAAACAGTTTGAACTGGTTTGAACTGAAGTCCAGTCATAACCAGTTCAGACTGGTCTTAGTCCAGTGCTTAGGTACTAAGACCAGCTGAAAACTATGTAATACAGTGTACATAAGGTGCCTGCAAGGTGTTTATGGTGATAACAAATTTTTACATATGAAAAAATGCAACAATTAGATGTTGTATAAGTTTGGTTTGGCAGTAGGATATCATTTTGGCCATAGCACATGCAGTTCTGGACCATTTGTCTTAAAAATTGTGTCAAAAGATGCGCATTTATAGGGTATACCTTGTGATGGTTTGAACTGGTTAAAACTGGTCTGGTTCTGTCCAGTTTGGTGTGGTTTTGTTATCACAAGAAGCTTGAACTGAAACTGGAAGTCCGACCTTTTCCAGTTTAAGTCCAGTTCAGTCCAGTTTTTTTTCAGTTCATAGGACTGGACCTTTGAACACTAGCAGCCCCTAGCACATCTGAGCCAGCACCCCAGCCATCTCCACAGCCCCTAGCCCCACCCTCACTCCCCACAACATTGAGACGGCCCCTGTCTAGCACCATGAGCCCACCATCACCTCCAACAAGAGGGGAAGACAATAACTGACAAGAGGGGGGAAACAACAACAATGGTCAATGAGAGGGGGACATGGGATGACTAGAGGGGGGGGGACAATGATGAGAGGTCACAACAAGGGGGGGGGATGACAACAAGCGGGGGGACAACTAGAGGAGGGTTGGTGACGACAATGAGGGGACAACAACGAGAGAGGGGGCAATGGTGTGAGGGGATGATGAGGAGAGGGGGCAATGGCAAGGAGAGGGGATGATGAGGAGAGGGGGGACAAGACAACCACCATGGATACCAACACCAGGCCCAGGAGACACTTGTCTCCTGGGTGTTTTCTTTCTTCCTGTTCTCTGGCCCAGTGGACATGTGTCTCCTGGACTGCTTTTTTTCTTTCATTTCTCTGGGCCCACCTTCCACCCCATGCCTACAAGTGCCTGCTTGTAGGGTGGTTTGATTCATAATTATAAGTACATAATTAAATACATCTATTTATTTTTAGTACATACTTTTCAAGTGGACCCATCTATGTGGACCCATACCTGCATGACCCGTAGCTCATGACCCGTGGATTGTGGGTACAGGTAAGCTCGAAACTACCTGTGGGGTGTGCATGCCACTCTCTAAAAGTTTTGCTGTCTGTTGACCATTTCTCATCCTTTTCCCACAAGCTTTGATCAGTGATTGACCCAATCATGACGCATTGTTCACAGACATGCTCTTTTTTTATTTCTCCATCCTCAAGTCCTTGATCCTTTCGAGAACTCCCTGTTCCATTTCCATTTTATGCTGACAACATGTTTGACACTTTTGTCGCATGTTTTCCCCATTCAGACTTACCTTTGCCAGCACAATGTGATGACCTGACAACAGCGACCTCAGCTGGGCACTTTCCCCTTCCACACCAACCTCAGTAAAAGACATTCAGTGCTTCCTGGGGCTTGCAAATTTCTACTGATGCTTTGTCAAAGGCTTTGCAAAGGTAGCAGCACCAATGAATAAGTTATTATGGAAGGACAAAAAGTGGCAGTGGATGGGGAAGGAGCAAGAGTCGTTCAATGGATTCAAAGCACTGTTCACACAGAATGCAATCCTGGCAACAGCAGATCCAACCCGCCTGCTGAGCATCAAGGCTGATGCCTCTGGAGTAGTGATGGGAGTGATGTTGTCAATGAAGATTGAGGATGGAAAGTGGAGGCCATGTGCCTTCATCTCAAAGTTGCTCAATGACATTGAAAGGAACTACAACGTCCACAACCATGAGATGCTTGGGATCATTTGGGCACTGGAGGCATGGCAGCACTATTTGGAGGGCATGATGCATAGGATCGAGATTTAGATGGATCACTCCAATCTCTGATACTTCATGACATCAAAGAAGTTGAATAGGAGACAGGCAAGGTGGGCACTGTACCTCTCAAGGTTCAACTTTGAGCTGGTCAACAAGCCTGGGACAGCAATTGGGAAGGCAGACATGCTGTTGAGGAGGCCAGATTGGAAGGCAGGAGCAGAGCATGACAATAAGGATGTCAAGCTGCTGAAGCAAGAGTTCTTTGCAATCAAGGCAATGCAGCACGGGCACCTGTTGATCAAAGGGGCAGAGGATAAGTTATTAAGCAGAGTGTGGAAGGTGAAGGAGTGGGATGAGTTGGTGGTAAAGGTGGTGGAGGAGCTGAAGAGATTGCTGACAAAGCAGCTAAGGATGGAGGAGTGGAGCCAGGAGCAAGAGCTGGTGCTCTTTAGAGAGAAGGTATATGTCCCCCAAGGACAAACAGCTGCAACATGAGATCATCCAGCTTCATCATGATTCAGCAATCATGGGACACCCTGGGTGGTGGAAGACTCTAGAGCTGGTGGCTCGTAATTATTGGTGGCCAAACATGGCTGAATTCATATTTACTTATGTCAATGGGTGCAACAAATGTCAGTGGTACAAGAATGTACCCAGACCTCTGGCAGGCAAGCTCATGCCAATTGAAACCCCAATGGAGCCATGGAAAGCAATCTCCGTGGACTTCATCACAGGACTACCAGAAGTGCAAGAGTATGACACACTCCTAATAGTGGTCAATCAGGCCAAGAAGCAGATGCATCCAATTCTGACAACGGAGGAAATGAGTGCCCTGGGGCTGGCTAGACTATTTAGGGACAATGTGTGGTGGTACTACAGGCTGCCTGATTCAATCATATCTGATCAGGGCCCACAGTTTTCTGCTGCACTCATGTGGAAACTCAATAAATTATTGAAAATACAAACAAAAATGTCTATGGCTTATCATCTGCAGACTGACAGTCAGACAGAGTGGCTCAACCAGGATGTTGAGCAATACCTGTGCCTCTTTGTAAATTATAGACAGGACAACTGGCCCAAGTGGATTGTGCTTGGAGAATTTGCATACAATAACCAAATTCATTCAGCACTCCAGATGTCCTTGTTCTATGCTAATTATGGCTACAACCCCTAGATGGGCTTTGAGCCTCAATGAGAAGGAAAGGTGGAAGCTGCAGAGGACTTCACTGAGCAAATGAAGAGAGTACATGAGGAGGCTGAGGCCATGTTGACAAAGGCACACGACAACATGAAGTGCTACATGGATCAAGTTAGAGGTGATGTGCCAGAATACCAAGTCAGCCAAAAGGTCTGGATTGAAGCTGAGGACTTGCAGCTGAACAGGCCTTTGTGCAAGCTCACCAAAAACTGAATCAGCCCCTACCCCATCATGGACTTGATGTCCAAGAATGCCATTTGTGTGAAACTCCCCTGCACAATCAAGATTCATCTGGTAATCAATGTCTCTTACACCCAGCCCCATCAGGCACCAGAAGTTGAGGGGCAGTGAGCTGAAGCACTGCCCCCTGTTGAGATAGATGGAGAGTTGGAGTACCATGTGGAAGAGGTACTGGACTCATGGATGCATCATAACCAGTTGCAGTACCTGGTTAAGTGGCAAGACTATACCAAGGAGAATAACACCTGGGAGCCCACTGCAAACCTTGAACATGCAGCAGATGTGATTGCGTCCTTTCACCACTTACATTCTGCCACCCTGGGCTGCCTTCGATCCCTGGCACATCTCCAATTCTGCCTGTATGAAAACTTCACCAAGACACTGGAGGGATTAACTTCTTGTCTGGAATCCAAGCCTTAAAGAGGGGGTGATGTCAGGAGTACGATTTTCTTAAGATGTTTTTGACTATTATCTTCAATGTTTGGCCTTGTAGACACTTTTATGTACACATGGTAGGCACATGTAGCTCCACACCACATGCTGTAGGCATGGTGCTGTGCCTGCTGATGACTCATGGTCTAGGCATGGCTAACACATGGTTACCTTATGTAGTTTTGACTTGGATTAAAGACAAAGTTTTGCCTGATATTGAACTTCTGCACTGATTAACCTCTTTATGTCTTTTAACATCATTCAATAGCAGTTCTGAAGAGCTTAGTAGATAGATTGTATATAATACACAAATACCCTGTCTATTTCTTTCATGTGACCAATTTCTGGAGGTCATCAACATTTGATTGGTCCAAAGAGGCATGAAAGACTGTTTTATTCATGTAGAACAAATTCTGGCCTCCAGCTTGTGAAACCCATGTTCCACATTGCATTTTCTCAGCCCACTTTACAGTAAAGTCATGTATTTCATATTAAAATGGTCCTATTTGCTTTAGCCATACTCAGAATTGTAGTGCTCCAGTCAGCCTCCAGCCTGAACAGCAGAAGTTCCATATTGAGCCTGAAATATGACTGGTGGCTGCTACAATTATGTAACAATAGCTTGTTGTGTGCCCTCCATTACCTCAAGAAGTTTCCATTTAAGAATGAGTGGTAGTTTCAGAATCAAGATATTGGAGTCACTACATATATTTCCAAACACACAACCAGTACATAGAACACCTTTGAATTCAAGTTAGTGCATGTAATGTACACTATATGGCACAAAGCTTGCCAACATAAATCATAAGGTAAATGGGATGTCATGCATGTCATGGTTAATCTACATGGTCTCACTGGCCCCACAATGCAAAATACTAGGATAGTGATATTGATCAAGAAATTGATCTGCTCCAGCCCTTCTACTGGTAAAATGAAGGACATGCATCATCCAAATGATGCCAATTCCAATGCAAGTAAACAATAATTACTCACCAATCAGCCTAGTAGAGAAGGTGCTTCTGGGATCGGGAGGAAAGAGGGGGACAACTAAAGAAACACCTGTGGTATTATGTAAACCTATCCAGACCCAATTTAGCAGGCAGTTCCAGCCAGTGAACACACAACTCCTGACAATTAACTACTACAAACAACAGGCAGAAAGCTGAGGATCCAGGTTGCACATAAAAAGGCAGACTAGGGCAGACTCCTGATTGTAAGTAAGAACGGTGCTCTCTAGATCATCGTAAATGCGAACGGAGACAGGTACTGGAATCCCAATGAGTGTAACAGTGAGAAGAGAAAGGCAAAATAGTGAACATGAGGTGGAATGAGACCGGTTTGAGTGACCTTAAGTTGAACATGGCCAATGATTATGTGATCACGGGATTCTCCGACTCAGCTTTTCCGTTCCTGTGTGGAACCTAGCCTAGCCTCCTTAGCCTAGGCCCGGCACTGCACTACTGTGGTATTGTCCCTAGGTTCCTGGTCTTTAAGCCCCTTGTCCCTAAGTATCGCATAGGGCCTCAACGGATCGGACAGAGACTGAGGAAAATCTTGCATGTGCGTGCTGATCGGCTTATGCCAGCTGCACCTCAAGTTTGTGATTTACAAATATCTGGACAACTTGTGTAGCATGCTTCCGATTATCTCGTGGTCGGTGACTTCTTTCCAGAGCTTGCCATATTCTTCAGGTCTACAGTATGGCGGTATCAATTGACTGGCAAATCTGCCTTTACCCAACCTTTACCATGGGCAGAATCATTGCTGAATTTTTAAATGAAAGGGTGCAGAACATTCTGTCGATTGCTCATGAAGATGACTCGACCTCCTACATAGGGGAAGCTGCGTCACGTAATGCCTAATGCACGTTCCTTTCGTTAACAGGCACCTTACTTTCTATGTCTTATCTCCGAGTCGGGTGTATCACCATTTGCGCCGCACCGAAGAATGACATCTCGGTGTTTTTAAATGACCATCACTGATTCACAACATTTGAAAGGCTCTGCGGTGTCAATGTCGTATAATTTTGCTGGGGTGACATCCTTGACATGGCATTCCGGTTGACGGACGCCAGTCAGCTGGGATATTAAGTAGTGCTAACGCGACTTGGATGGTGTATCACCGCAACATTACCGTTGGCTATGGAGGACTCGGAATACATTCGTTGCCGTAATATTAAAGCTTTCGGATATCCGCTTAGACTCCCTTGGAGTTAGTTTACCGAATTGTCGCAATAAATGCTATGTTTAGACATCTAATGTGCACTACTTGCATTTACCACTTTTTTTTTGCAATTTCCAAGTATTGGATGTTTTGGCACGCTGCAACCTGCTGACTCGGATGCCCGGAGTCATTTCTTGTACCTCATCTATCGTCGATAATCCTATCTTTAAAATTTGATCTTTATCAGTCTAGCTAACCTGATTTCTTACCGTCTAGCAGTGGTAATTTAGTTTGCTTGTTCTGGAACAACTTGAGGCACAAGCTTAGCGATGGCTATCTGGAACAGCATTGACACATCTACTTTACTCAGGGATGCTTGATGATAGTCACAGGTCAGTCTATTTTTGTTGGGCTGCGACACCTGCACATTAACTAGGGAGGTGTAGATCAGCATTCATGCTTCCAAATCGACCTTCTTGATGACCAGATAGACACACGATCTTGGTCCCTATCTTCTCGTTAGCTCGATCACATCGGCACCAAGCCTTCGGGCAATGGGTCCTATCTTGATTGGCGCGCACTTCCCCTCCCCTTGATAACTGATGCTTAGCGCGTCGCATAGTTAGTGCTGCCCTACCCTGTCATCGCCTGTGCGAATCTTTGCCGACAATGAGGTATGAATATACTGTAGGTGTATGTCTCCTATGTCTCCCTCCCTGAGTTACTAACAGTTCTTTCTTCTGTAGACCGCCAACGATGCACGAACGAGCAACGCGCGCGGAAAGTGCACCAGTATAGGTGATTCTAGACCATGTCTACCTCGCCCAACACTATTGCCTCCCGGCCCTATTGTGGATCGTCGGCGAAGTCTGCCTCTAGCTCGAGGCCAACCCTTTCGCTCATCTCCGCTAGCAGGTCCTGTCGTTTCCAGCGATTTATTGGTTGCCGAAGCCCAGAATGACATGAAGGAAGACCTAGAACCATCTTTCCCACCCCCGGAACAGCTCACGTTGCTGCAGCCTTCTCTTTCTACGTGTCTTTCGAAAGCCTCCAAAACCTCGCAGCATGTTTCATTTTCAGCTGTCGCGTCCTCCCTATATCTCGCTACGTCAGGACCACCGCGTTCCGACCTTCTCGTAGACTCCTCACAAGCAGGACCTGAGAAACTTGAGGGTCAAGATGGTCCATCTACTCCACACACCCATCTCCGATCTTTGCAAGGGACGAACCCCCCCAATAATAATTCGACGTTTCCCCCTTCCATGACCGCCACTGCTCCGCCTTCGCGTTCAAATGCGATTCCAACTGCCCCGATCAGGCATCCTTCTGATCTTCCTCATTCGCCTTCGGCGAGTCCCTCCGAACACTGGATGACCTTCAACACATATGATGCTACCCCACGGTTTTCTCGACTTGGCTTGACTGCACCACACGTCGTTCTTCCGGTTTCTGCACGACAATGTCGACAGGTGGCGAGCACGAAGTTGTCGTCATCAACAGTCGGTTTTAGAAGCACAAGCACTACCGCATCGAGGATGTCTGTTTCTCATTCTACGCGCTTTGCGTCGAATAGCGCTAAGTCTCCCAAGGAAACATTGGTTCTTTCTTCACTTCCGAGTTATAGTTCCGCACCAAGCATCGGAAGTAACTCGGAGATGGTTACTATTGTAGAGTTAGATGATAGTAAAGACAGTGACGATACCAGTTCTATCGTCCTCACCTTTCCTCCTCCAATTCCAATCAAAGAGGGCATTCGACTTAAAGCCTCTAGACCAGACGTTGATTTCTCGTCCATTCCTTCTGCCGTGTGCTTGGGAAAGGCCAGAAGTAGCCTCAGTTTCTCCGACGAACATCAGGTCAACTTGGGAAGGCGGTTAGGAAACGGGTGGGACGCTCAGTCTAGGAAAAGGCGTGGGGTGATGAACCGCCTTCTCCACAAGTTGTCAAATATCTCTCACAACCGCAATTTCTCACAGTGAACGCTATTCGCTTTCTTTTGGCTTTCTTCGCGACACGTGATCTGCGGGAAACGCTGTTGCAGAACGTCACGTGCACATAATTCGTATATTCACATCGAAGTTTGACTTTTAATTGCCACACGTACTTCAGCACTATAGAATTCATACGTAAATGGTCACTTTCAGTGCCTAGATAGTCAAAAATGCTATAGTGGTTGATCTGAAAGGTCCCCTGTTGGGAGGCAAGCCGACCAGCTGTAGGTAAAGTAACACGGTACAGTGTTGGCACTGACTGGTAAAAATAATTATTACCTTACCTAGGTCAGTGGGTAATTACGGTCAGTCATTTCAATCAAGAAATTTGGGAGGGTCAGTGGGTCAGTCAGCTAAAGCTGGGTTGCCATCAAACCTAACCTTTGAACTGCCAAATGAATGCAACAGCCCACTTTTTCAGGTGTGTTTCACTCTTCTCATCAGTGTTGCACTGTCAACGTCATAATCAAGTCCCAATGGGGTGAGAGAAGAGGGTCTAGGAACATTTTCATCAAGACAAGGATGAGGTTAACTTGACATTCTATGGCACATGGTGCTCATATTGTACCAAGAATAAACTGAGGGCACTTCAAGATGAGGATGACAAGGCTGTTAGGGATGGTTTAGTTGACACAGCTTGTCCAACTGATTTACTTTTGGCTAAAGGCAAGTCTGTGCTGCTTATCTGCTCTTGAATGCACAAAGTATTCTCTAGCAAAAGAGACCATCAAGCATGTCACAGGAAAAGGACCAGTCATGGTCAACCATCTACTTGAATGCAACTATTGCCCTGATAATGTCAAGAAGAAAGTGCAGGCATTCAAGGATGGCAAGGAGTTAGATTCTGATCATGAGCCTGAAGAAACTAATGCAAGGAGCTGGAATTCTATGAGATGCTGAGTCAGCTGGGTCTGGATACAGGAAACAATGGACCTGGTCATGCCAATAATCATGCTGGAGCATCTATGGACCCTTTGGAAGTTGATGATGATGGTTAGAACCACCAGATCAACAGCAATACTTTTTCAGTCAAATTACCCCACTGACCTATGGTAATATATGGTAATAAAAATTTATGCATATTGAATTATTACCCAAAAAGTAATTACCTGGGTCATTGACAACACTGACATGGTAAACTAATAGTCATGGTAGTCACGTGATAAACAAGCTAAGCATCTCACAATCTGCATCCATCTTGTGTTCGCACATAAGTCAGCAACTGGAAAGTTCCCAACAGGTTATGGGCCCTGCGCCTGTTCTCATTTACATTTCAGCCTAAACATTCCTTGTCAACAACTTTTTTTGCACTATCTACACAACTTGCCGATTTGCTACATCTGAGACATTTCCTCCTACCTCTTGCACTATGGTTGGCAGAACACCTACCACCCCTACTGCTTCTATCTCATCCTCTAACAATCTGACAATCCCACTCATCAAGACTTGTGAAGGTGCTATCACAAAAGTTACTGGGGATGGATTAACTGGTCTGAATTGGGTCACATGGCACATCCGGATGATGTTGCTCCTTGTGTTATGTGAAGTTGAGACTTATGTCTGTGGCGATGTCCTACAACCAAGCCAGGAGGATGACCCAGTTGGCCACCACAACTGGAAGAAGAATGACAACTATGCCAAGCACTTAATTACTCAAAATGTTGGGGATGAATCTATCGTCCACATTCAACATGGCTCAACATCTCATGTTGCCTAGAAGAACTTGGAGGCCATCTATGAGGACAAAAGCCAGGAGACCGCTGTTGTAATAATCCACAATCTCTGGCTCACCATTGCTGGGGAAGACAATGACATTAGCAAGCACCTCACCACCCTCAAAAAGTACTGGGAGCATCTTAACATGGTTGATGACAGCAGCTTCAAGATCCTGGAGGTCCAGTTCAAAATTGCCATTGTCTCCTCCTTGCCACCATCCTGGGATGGCTTTACTTGACCGTATATAGGTATAAAGTGTGACAATGTTGATCAAAAATTACAAGCCATGTCCCAAGAACTCATCGGAGTCCTCAAGGAGGAATATGTACGACATTTACAATGTGCTGGGAAACTTGAGAAGCAAGAGGCTGTCCACCAAGCCAACATTTTGAAACCCTCCCTCTCTAATCGCCTCACAGATACTGGATGCTGTGGCCAATGTGGCATGCAAAGTCACAAGACTAATGATTGCAGGTTCCTTGGCCAGAGCAAGTGTGGTATTTGCAACAGATTTGGTCACAAAATAGATGACTGTTATTTGAAAAAGGCTAAGGAGTAGAAGCGAAAGAAGGATCTGGATAGGAAGAAAAATAAAAAGCAAAGGAGGGAAGAGACAAATGAGGGGGGAGGAAGTGGAGGAAAAAGATGATGACAAACACATTGTATTCACTCTTGAGGAGTCACCAAAATTTGCATTTGACTCTTTGGAGGAAGGCCAAGTCTTTAACTTCAACAATCCCAATATAAACAATTCTGATGAAATTGATACTCACCTTATCTTTTATGATTGGCTTGCTGACAGTGCAACAACCTCACATGTCAGCAATTGACATGAGGCCTTTACAACATTCCACCCATTAACTGGTACAACAGTGTCAGGGGTAGGAAATGTAAAAGCTGAGGCCCTAGGACAAGGTACAGTTGAACTGATATCTTCATGCAATGGCCATGATTATATCCTCCAACTTAAGGATGTCCTCTATATCCCTACCAACTGCAATAATCTTATTGCACTAGGAAAGTGGGACAAAGCAGGAGGACAGTACATAGGAGGAGGGGGAGTATTGACTCTCATCACTAAAGATGGGATTTCAGTTGTGAGAGGCACCAAAGTAGAGAACAACATCTACAAAATGAAGGTTGCTATCTGCAAGCCAAACAATACATTCCCTAAGGCAGCAATTGCTACTCCTCAAACCTTTTCAGCCAGTGAACTGGCACAAAGCTGGGAAATGTGGCACAAACATTTTGGCCACATAGGCTATAGTGGACTACAGCATATGCTAGATAACAATCTAGTAACAGGCTTTAGTGTAGACATGCATATGCCCAAACCTGACTGTGTCACTTGTACTGAGTCAAAACAAACTGTGGAGCCATTTGGTCAAAAGTCTGACCAAATGACTGAACCCAGAGAGCTTACCCATATTGATCTGTGGGGTAAATACAATGTCACATCCATCAATGGAAACCAGTATTATATTCTATTTGTTGATGACTCCGAGAAATTTTCAACCACAGAATTCCTCAAGAAGAAAAGTGACACTGCACAAAGGGTCAAAGAATACCTAATATTCCTTAAATCCCATGACAAGAAACCCAAGGCAATTCATATCGACCATGGCAAAGAATTTGTTAATGACGGGCTGAAGGCATGGTGTCAAGAACAAGGGATAGAAATTTTGATCATTCCTCATATCTTCAGAATTGAGCATTCAGCAAAACCTTGGACAAACAAACACCATATGAGAGAAGGTTCAAAATGAAACCTAATGTTTCTCATCTCTGAGAATTTGGAACTCCAGTTTGGGTTCTACTTCAAGGTCAAAAAGAACCAAGAAAGATGGAATCCAAATTGAGGCAGCAAGTGTTTGTGGGATACAATGATGGCTCAGGATCCATCAAATATTATAATGCGGAAACCCGCAAAGTTCTAACCTCTCAAAATTTCTGTTTCCTATCTCTCACAAGTAATGAGACCCCTCCAGAGCCCATTGTGGTAACACCTGATGCACCCATTGAGGGGGAGTCTGAGGGAAGCACACTGCTGACATCAGGCAACAATAGTGATAGCATAAAACAGAAACGAGATAAAGAGGAACAACCACAAGAAAAACAACGCACTTGAGGAATACATGTTGACTACCATCATCTCAATAACCCCTTTCCTGATGAAGAAGACAATGTGAATGAAGCAACCTTCACATCAGATGAAGAGTTATTCACCATCATAGCTGGAGACAAACTTACAAACCTCAAGGACGCTAAAAGGTCCCCAGATTGGCCAGAATGGGAGCAGGCAATCCAAAGTGAACTAATCCAGCTCCAACAAATGGGGACTTGGAAATTAGTCAACAAACTGCCTGGTGCTGTCCCAATAGCCAACAAGTGGACATTCATCAAAAAGAGGAATAAACTCAGCAAAGCAGTCAAGCACAAAGCATGACTGGTGGTGAAAGGTTGTTCACAGAGACCAGGACATGATTATGTTGAAACTTTCTCACCCATTGTCAGAATGGATACTATTCAAGCACTATTGGCACAAGTACCAATTAAGCGCTTAAAGATCCAACAAATGGACGTAAAGGGGGCATTCCTAAATGGGATATTGAAAGAAGAGGTTTCCATGTGCCAACCAGAGGGGTATGAGGATAATACAGGCCAGGTCTGCAAATTAATCAAGACATTATATGGCCTAAAGCAGTCAGGTCAAGAATGGAACAAAGAATTTGATGAGAAGCTCAAGCAATTTGGGTTTCAATGCCTGTGTTTGGATCCATGCATCTACATTAAGGAAGATGATAAAAATGTGGTTATAATTACTGTTTGGGTGGATGACCTTCTCCTATTTGCAACTTCCAATAAGCTCATGCAGCAAATGAAGTCGGATTTACACACCAAATGGGAGGTAACCAACCTTGGTGAACCAACCAAGATCATAGGTGTTGAAATAACTCAGACTAAAGATGACATCACTATCTCACAAAAGGTCTACATCAAGTCCATCCTGGCATGCAAGGGCCTTAGCAAAATGAACAGTGTAGCGACACCAATGGATCCAAATATCAAGCTGGAACAGAACCTTGATGGCAGTGAAGGGAACCATAGTAATTCCTTCACGAGACTTCTTGGAGAACTCCAATTTGTAGCAAACAGCATGTGACTTGATATAGCATTTGCCGTGAACAGACTTGCAGCCTACACTGCTAATCCAAGCTTACAACATGTTATGGCATTGAAATGGATACTGCAGTACTTAGCTGGAACCAAAAATCTCAGCATCACTTATTTGAAAACCTCCTGTGACAACTCCAACCTCTTTCATGGATTCACCAATGCTGCTTTTGCAAACCACAATGATCATAAGTCGACATTGGGATATGTTTTCTTAGCAGCAGGGGGAGCTATCACCTGGAAATCCAAGAAACAAATGACTATAGCCCTCTCCTCAACGGAAGCCAAATATGTTGCCTTATCAGAGGCCAGACATGAAGCCAGTTGGCTTTGAAATCTCTTTGAAGAGCTAGGGTATCCACAAGAGTTCCCTGTCCTCATTGAAGGGGATAATGATGGCTCCATCTCAATGGCCAAAAACCAACTCTTCCATAGCCGAAGCAAGCACATCACTATCAGATGGCACTGGGTAAGAGATCTTGTCAAAAAAGGCCTGATAATGATCGAGAATTGCTGGGACCCTCAACAAACAGGTGACATCCTCATGAAAGCTCTTCTGCATCCAAAGCACCAGCGAGATACTTCCGAAATGGGACTGGTATCAACTTAGGGGGAGTGTTGGGAAGCAAGCCGACCAGCTGTAGGTAAAGTAACACAGTAAACTAATAGTCATGGTAGTCATGCAATAAACAAGCTAAGTGTCTCACAATCTGCGTCCATCTCGAGTTCGCACGTAAGTTGGCAACTGGAAAGTTCCCAACATCCCCAATTCTTGATTGCTGCTAAGTACCTTCAAATTGTCTGCCATTCTCCTTCATAAGTGCGGCAATGGCCAATGACCCAGAATTCAGGAACACATATCAAAATTTTCACTCCTGAGAATGTGCTTCTGCAATGCTTCATGTGTTGCACTATCCTGTTGACATTGTTGAAATGCTCCCATCTGAAGCATGAAATCTAGGGATTTTTGGGAATGGTTTTGAACAGTCTGTCTTGAAGGATATATCATGAGGCTTGTCAGGAGTACAATTTTCTTTAAGGCAATATAATCTATTATTTTCGTTGTTTGGCTCTGAGGACACTTTTATGTACACATGGCTAAGGGTCAGTGTCAGATCCTTATGATTGAATGCATGGTCAAGGGTAGGTAGTGATTGAACTCATGGTAGGCACATGTAGCTGCACACCTCAGGCATGGTGCTGCACCTGTTGATGACTCATGGCATAAGCATGGCTACCTCATGTATTGTAGTGCATAAACTGTAATATATTGCCCAGAGACACTAGTCATGTTCTCTTGGGTTCTGCCATACCAGCATGACAGCTCATGACTAAATGACTATTCATTTGTTGTTGTTGTTTTGTGGGAGCCATCGTTGTGCCCTTTGGTATAGCATCATTCTAACAGAAGAACATGACTACCTTCAATGACCCCTCCCTTCTCTACATCTTACTCATTCTCACTCGGCATCATTTGCTAGCCTGTTGGTGGGCAATGGTATTGAACCTTTCTTTTCTTCAGAGTTCACTTGAGACAACATACACATTGTGGTCCCTCATCAAGGTATGATTCCCAACCCTCCCTTACTCACTATCCATCTCTCTCTCCAATCCCCATTCTGAACCTGAGTCATTGTACAACCAGTTTAAGAACTTATGCCCTGTGCAGAGAACTTTCTCAGGATGCTGCAAGACATGTTATGGGCCACCTGTACCACAACCTGCCTGAGAAACATTGAGCTCATCTCAGTGCTGTGTTGAATGTGTGGGAGATTGAGATCCCAACTTGAGTCAGTCCACAAGAGCTCACATAGTATCACTGCATCAAACCTCTAAGCTGCAAGACAGGGTCACATGCCCACAGCAAGAGACTATTGTCTTCTCCGATCCCACTGTTACTACATGCTCTCTGCCCCCAACAACATTATCCTCATTACCTCTCCTTACTCCAATTTCAATGGGCAACCTCCAAGACCTAGATAACCTGGTGCTCAAGGATGCTCTGGAACCAGGCCTGGTAAAAACCCTGGAACAACTACTTGCTGAGACACAAGATGAGTGTGATGCTCTACTTGAGGCCTTGATGGAGGAAAAGCACCAGCAAGACAGACCAGTTGAACAAGTGGTGGAAGAGAGCAGGGGATGACACATGCTAAAAGTAGCATGCCTGTTGCCCTTTTCAGGGAAAGCTGATGGGCTGGACTCTTTTGAGACTGCCATCTACATGTTCATGTGGGGACAGCCCAATGAATTCAGATCTAAGGATGCCAGGATTGTCTGGATCCTCTTGTACTTGAAAGGAGGCACCACTGCCAAATAGGGCCAGGTTGCCATCAAAGGACTGATGCACAGAGAGCCACTGCTTGCCATAGCTCAAGAACTGATGATGGCAATTTGGGAGTTGTTTGGAAACCTCAACATCCAAGACATGAAGGTCTTCCAAATCATGATGATGGTTCAGGGAGACAAGACTGTGGGCAAGCATGTCCAAGATTTCAAGGTTGCCATGCATGAGTCAGGATACTTGGGGATGCTGCTGATCTACAAGTTCAAGCAGTCACTGAACAAAGGGCTGCAAGAGCAGCTAAACAATCTAGAATGATGCCCCACCACCATCAATGAGTGGTATATGCAGACCATGTGCATAGATCATCAGTGGAGACAGGTTTGCAATGAAGAGTGCTTGTTTGGAGCAGGGTTGCACATGACCCAGAAACAGGAAGAACAGGGGCAGTTCCCCATGTGAACCACACAGCCCCAACTCTGCCAGGTGAAGGGGATGACACAACCCCAACAACAGCAGCAAATGGGGCAGTATCCACCTCATGATCCCAATGCCATGGATGTGGGCTAGTCCACAAAATGGCCACCTCTTATTTGTTACAAGTGCAGGAAGCCCAGGCATATGGCCTGTGACTGTTGATCCTGGGTGGACATCCAGGCTATGAACTACAAGGATCTCAGGAGTTACTGGGTCCAGAAACTTGACAAGGAGAAGAGACAGAAAGAAGCTGACAGAAGCAAGTGAGGCCCCCATTGCTATCTTCCAAGAATAAGTACAATAGGTTATCAGTAGAGAATATGGACTTAGTTATGGAATCAGACACTATGGCAGTAGGTAGCTTAGATAGCACAACTGTATGTAGCAATGGCAAGGGGTCCAACACAAGTCAGCTTGGCAGCCTGGAGCTGTGCTTAATTCCTTGTGAATCCATAGATATGAAAAAAGACACTATTACCAAGAAGCCTAAAGAGGGGGTATGGCATTTTGTGTGATCAAGTAGAATAAAGAATGAAATTATGGTACCTATAAGGCTATAACTATTACTACTTTAGACACACATGATGCTTGCATGGTCAAGGTGTTGTTGGATAGCAGAGCTACCAGACTTTTTGTGGACAGGGAGTTCATACACAAAAGCAGACTTAAGATCCAGACTCTTGATCAACTGATCAGGGTCTACAACATTGATGGCATACTGAAGCAGGATGGCACACCTTGATGATGTCATTCAGGGGTCACAAGGAGAAGGCCATCTTTGAAGTGCGTGATCTGGGAAAGACAACAGTAATATTAGGACACCCATGGCTGAGAAAGCACAACCCTGATATTGACTGGGAAACAGGCAATGTGAAGATGACCAGGTGTCCTCACAAATGCAATAAATTTATCAGAACAGCAAAGAAAGAGTGGTCCAGGTGGAAGTTGGCTGAGAAACAGATATGGCATCCAATAATTGAGGAAGTAGAGGACAATGAGGCCTTCATTATGGCCAGAGGTATTGTGAAAGATGGAGATGGAATCCTGGAAGAGATTGCCCAAGAGTGGAATGAGGATCCAGAAGATGAGGAGGAGCGTGAGATCCAGATGACAGAACAGGAACTTGAGGCAAAGATTCCTTGGAGATTCTGGAGGTGGATGAAAGTGTTCAAGAAGAAGGTGTCAGAGTGCATGCCAAAGTGGAAACCCTGGGATCATGTGATTAAAATGAAACTGGGTTATGAGCCAAAGAAAGCCAAGAATATCCATGTAAGCCTGGCCTCAGCCCCAGACTTACCACATGGTAAACACATGCAAACAACACACACCACACCCTCTGTGTTGAACCAAGCACCCAACAATGGCATTAGGCCCAATCCAGACTCCACCAATCAGGCATAAAACAAGGGGAATGGACTATTCTCCATGCAGACACTTTCTTACATGGTCCATGTTTCTAATATATATATCATCTTTTTCTGCCTTCATTGCTTCACTCTTACCTTGTGCAACAAAAGTATAGTCCTTACCATCCATATAATGTAACTTACTGACTCTTACCTTGTGCAACAAAGATTACCTTGTCTTGTCTTTCTGATTCATCTTAGTGTAGGCAGCCAAATCTGGCTGCCTTCCACTTTTTTTTTGACAATGACAACACTCCTGTTGTTCAACCCACCACACTGTCTCAGCAACCATCAACTCCCACTCCCTTACTCACAAGGAGAGCAAGAGAACATCAGGCTGAGTTAGGAGTCACCACCAAACTCCAGACCTTCACCCAGGAACCCCGGAGACGATGATGACACAGCTCTGTTGCCATGTCACCACCACCAACACCATCCACCAAGACAGACAGCTCTGTGGAACCCTCTGCTACGTACACCAACGCCACTACTCACTGGACAACCATGTCCCAACCCACTGGGACACAACCCATGGCCGAAGTCAAAGTCACCAAAATGAAGGACTGTCCCACGCTCACTGCTGGATGCATCGGCCCCCTCATAATGCAGGCTTGGTCCCTTGCATGCTGGAGATACATGAAACATGCCAAGAAGACTGCCTTGGATATTGTTAGCTTCATCGCCAAAGGAATGTTTGAACCCTGGCTCATTGGCTGGTACCAGGCTGACCAGACCCAAATTGATCGGCTGCATACCTGGCAGAGCTTGCTGGACTTGTTCTTGAGAAGAACTGGGCACACTATGTCCTCGAGAAGATCCTGTCCTCCAAGCAGGGGACATGAGTTTTCATTGACTGGAAGATTGAGATGGAAAACCTGAATGCCATCCTTTCTACTTCCTCCCCCACTCATGCCCTCACCAAGGTGGCACTAAAACTGCAACTCCAGTCCAACCTCCACCTGGACCTTCAGCTCAACCTCTGCAATGAGCCCACCATTGCCACTGACTTTGCTGCCTGGTCTGTGGAGGTGAAGGAACAAGATGACCAGATGCATGCAGAAGATGCCCAGACCCAAAGACTGATTGATGCAAATACTGCTGGTTGAGCAGCCAGATGCGGAGAGAGGAAGGACCTCCTCTCCTGACTCACAGATGCACCTCTGACGGCTATTACCACCTCTGGAAGCCATTCCAGAACTTCCGGAAACAAAGGGAACACTGCCTGTGCCTGTGTTCCCCCACTTACTGAGGCAGAAAGGACCTTCCTAAAGGACCACAAAGGCTGCACCCAGTGTCGATGGTTCTATGTCAACCACCAATGGGACACCTGCCCAAAAATTGCTGGCAACACCTGGCCAGACGCCTCCACCTACATCACCCTCACTCCAGCCATGGCAAATGCTGCTGCCCCCTGAGCACGAGAGCTGGCAGCACTTGCTCCATCAGACCCATTAGATGATGATTCTGATTCATACATCCCCTCCACCTCTGGGATCCCATTCACAGTCCCACACCTATATGCATGGTTGACCCCCACTGGACCTCACATCACTGAGTTCCTGGTGCTGATCAGGGCACTTATTGATGTCAGATGCCCCTCCACAGTGATTAGCTCTGACCTTGCACAGAGCCTGGGCCTACAACGATACCCTCTCCCAAAAAGGGAGGACAATGTGTCCTCTCTCTCTGACTTGCCACTTCTGTGTAAGGAGTATGTGAAGCTGGAGCTACAGTCAGGCTGGGGCCAGTGGAAGTCTATGGACGGGTGTGGGTAACCGATCATGTGATCTTGACGCATCTGTAAAATAAACAATATATTGATGCGTTGCCGCACGTACACTGCAAATGTCCACAACTTCTGAGGGTGACACTTCTGATTCTGACTTAGAAGAATGTTTTGCTAGTGCACCTGAACAAGCCCCCCAGATCTGACCCCCTCATCCAACAAACTGATCGATGCCGACAATTTTTGGACGCTACTGGCGACATTTCCGATCGCATGCTACAGGTTCTCGATCTGATGGATAGGCTGCACCTCAACCTTCCATGAGAACGTTGACTGAAGGAGATACAGGATGGAGCGAGCCAGACATGATATTGCGAGCGACACCATCGATGAAATTGTTCATTTTGCAGCGCGTCAAGATCACATGATCAGTTACCCACACCCGTCCATACGAAAGTCACCAGACCCTCTTCTCTTTTTCGCACTCCGCTCTCGGATGTGCCCGCCTGTGATAGAATGTCTGGAATCGAGACTAGAAGTTGGGCGTTGAACGGCAACACTTCCACTCCACATCTCGTTCCACATGCCCACTCACTATCTGGCCATCGGATCTTTGGCGCTGACGACTGCGTTTCAATAATAAAAAAGTTAAATTGTTGGTACTCAAAGAAGATGCATTAGCTTGGAGTAACTTTTTTTGCCACAATCCTGCTTCAAGTTCAGCATGCCAACGTCTAAAAGCAAAGCGACAATCAAGTTCATCCCCGTATTTCCCGTCCATTTTCCTATGACTGAAGAGTACGACACCATTGACTCTTTTTCCAGTGTACAAACAAGAAGATTCCGCCCACAAAGCTCATCGGTGAAGTAGACGGGGCGAATATGTATATCTGGTACATAACTGAGAACGAATACCTACGCCTCAACGAGCTTTTCAAGCGAGACTTTCAAGAAACCGGTGTTGCATTTACAAGGCTCTTCGGTCTTCCAGGTCCCTGTGATGGATGTGGTAAATATACAGAATTTATTGACTGGTGAGCTCGCTATCGTAGTAATATCTTATCTTATTCTAAGATCGCTGATTAGGATTTGGACTGCTTTACATCGAGGCGTGCACTCGGACGAATTCATGTTCAATGCACTGAAGGATGGCCGTGCAGGAGAAGAGTCAATGCACGACGTGTATTGCTCGGAATGTGGCGCTGCCGTAGCTTATTCACGCGACAATGTTGAAGGGGGCGCTCCAAATATCCGGCTCGCTGGCGTGCGTTTGATATTTTTGGACCGCCCTAACCCTCCTAGATAAACTGGTCGAAAGCAGCGTCTGAAGCGTTCGGACTTGGCCGGAAACCTTGTGAAGAAATCAGGCGGGAAGAAGCACGACGATCAAGAACAGGTGCGTGTTGATACAGACACCGATATATCGATCTTCCATTCTGGCTGCAGATCAGGTGGGGGAAATGGTGGCTCGATGACACCGGAAGCACTGCGGCGTACCTCGCTACAAAGAGAGAAGAGAAAGCACATGCGCCAATGTGAAGCACATGAGTCAGCAAATGCCAGCTACTACTGAGGATACCAGTCTCTGCTAAGGTGACACCAACCCCTGTAGATAGTTGGTAGAGAGTTGATCTGCATGGTGAAAAGGAAATCAGAATTTGATATTGCATAGGCTTTCTACTTATATCTGCGCCGACGAACTTGGGTGTAGACAGTTCAACAGTTACTAGTATAGTCACATCACTCCAACTCTAGATGGCAACCAGTCAGTTCAATTTACGCTACCTGTTGCACACTCACTTATGCTCCCATATGAATAAATGGGATCCATCGATTCGGTGTCACGTGCTTACTTAACCGCATGGCCGAAACGACCTTATGCATCGCTTCTGCTGTGTCTCTGACATCGATCTGGACAGGCCCTCCGGATCCCTTCTGACGGAACAGACGTCGGTAAAATCGTTCTGCAAATTCTGGACCATCAACATCCATCATCTCCCAAAGTGTTCCTACAACGCTTCGGAAGCCACAAAACTGGAGTGCCGCTGCTGGGTGTATAACTTCATTAGGTGTGTTTTCATTGTCTCCAGCTGCCGTATGACATGCGCATAGGAAAGCGAAGTCGGCATCCAAAGATTTTGCCTTCATCATATCGAGCACTCTCAGCTGTTCTCCGTCATGAAGCTGCAACGAAGACTGAAATGGTCGTGTCGGATGGTGAAGCCCATGTCCAGTGAAATGAACCCATGAGTGTTGTTTGAGACCATCCAGCACAGCTTGCGCATTTGCTTGTTCGCCAACCAGTATGTTCACAAACTTCCCCAGGCCCTTTATTCGACTAATCTCCTTTTTTACATTTGGCAATGTAGCATCATCTGGCTGTCCAATCACAAGCAGACTCTTGGGGACGGGCTGAGGTGGAATACCTTCTCTGGCTCTGATTAGAGACGACAGAGTGGAGATATAGGAAGAGATGTAAAGATCTGGCAGATTTGTATTTTCTCCGTCATTATACGGACCTGCAGCATGCAGAGGCAAGCCGCAAAGAGGGCCGGTCGGACACCACCATAAACGGCTCTTTCTGGGCACTTCGAGTATGAGAAGCTTGTCAACGATGGGGAGCACGACATTCTCCCATAAACTACGAAGGATGAAGTCATATGGCTCTCTCAAGATGGGCCTTTCTTGCTCCAGGGCTTCTTGGAGCTTCGCAGCTAGGTCGTTTAATACCACAGGGGAGGCTTTCGGGAGAGGGACGAGGACCGGATCGCGAGCATGGAGCAGGATAACGGCATCAGAACGATACTCGCTGATGATGATTACGATTACGGGCCCGCATTCTGCAGCATGCCGAAGGGTATCGAAGGATGGAGGCTGCAAGAAATCTGAGTATCCTTTATGCTGTCGTATTGCCATCACTGTCTTATCCCATTTCTCGGATGAGATGCGCTGCCATTTCATGCGAGTTTCTAAGGAAACAGTGATGTTCACGTCCCCTATCTTATGATTCCTATCCGGCAAGGTAAGGATCCCCTTCTGACCCCCTAAAGATAAAGCGAGTGCCTCAAGTCGGGCGCTGTGTAGTTCGAAATCGGCTGCGAGTGTTTCATCTAGTTCACGGATCCCATCGAGCGGATGGTGATACCCCCGCATGCGAGACCACAGAATTCCCTTGCCTTGTTCTACCAACTTCACCCCGTCTTCCACCCTTCCATCCTCAATGGCACTGGCAGCGGCATCCACAGCAATAGAATTCGGTACGTTGATTAAAAACTGGTGCTGGGACTCGATGTTAGGATTCGTATTGAGGCACTGGTCAAGGAGCGATAATGCATGCGAATACGCGTCTGTTAAGGATCTGTGTTGATGAGCTCTCGCTTCAGTTACCCATTCTAGGGACGCGTCAAGCCGAGCATGACTGCTAGCCGAAGACTGATCAGCCGCTTGTCGAAATGCTCTGAATGCTTTTTCAACAGTGTCAGCAGTCTGGTCGTGCTTTGCTTGTTTCAAATATGCGGAGCCGAGCGAGTTTTTGACGAGAGTCTGCTGAGGGTGATCAATCGGTAACAATTTCTCCGCTTCGCATAGATATCCACAAGCTTCTTTCAAGTCTTTGCTGTCCTGCAATTTTTCTCCACGCAGCAGCAAAATATTCGCAAGATTGCGTAGAATGACCGAGCGAGTTGAAATATCACCGTCAGGACAATGACGAAGGGCGTCATGCTGGTAAGTAATTGCTTGATCCAGATCTTCTGTTCCGGCGGTTGGGTTACGCAAGTCATAGCGAGTTAGATGGGCAACTCCGAGACCATTGTATAAGTGATGGAAATCCTGTGGATTCAGTTGGAGTCCCCTATGGAATAATTTGATTGCCTCGTCGCAGTCCAGGAGGGCCTTGGAGCGTTCTTCCTCATCCACTTGCTTAGAATCGGGGAGCATAACAGCAGCAAGATTTCCGAAAGCAGCACTAGCAAAAGGTGAATTCGTTTCAGTTTCGAGAGCCTCATGGTATCGGGACATCGCTTCCTCGCGGAATTTGACATAATGGAACCGTCCGAAGTACTTCGATAACGAATTCCCGAGGTCAATGAGTGCATTAACGCGTGTTACGTGCCGAAGATCATCGGATTCAAGGACGTGGTGTTGGTGCTCAATAGCCCCCTCAAGATCGCTCATTTGGCCCAGTTGAGTGTACCGTATAAACAGGGCGGCTGCGAGATTTTCCAGGAAGGTAGTGCGTCTTGGATGATTAGTGCTACCAAGGGCGTCTCGAAAACTGGAGATGGCTGTTTCTAAATGTTCAAGCTGCCCCGAATGGCTGAAAAGAGCACAATGATCAATGCCATAATTGTTGGCTACAGATGAACGGTCAACGCTATGGTTTCCTCGAGAACAAAGCGCTAGTGCCTGTGCATGGAAATTGATAGCTTTCTCTAGATCACTGGTCTGACCTAGTTGGACCCAGCGAGTCAATATACTGAGTCCCATGTTGTTCAGTGAGGCAAGATGATGAGAATGTCCCGGCGGACTTAGAGCAAGCAGCTCAGTGTGGTGGTTTATGGCGGCATCGAGATCTTGTGTCTGCCTCAGCATCTCATACCGAGTTCTGAGGGCTATTGCGAGGTTATTGAGTACAAGTGGATACTGGTGGTCATTGGTAGGGCAAGAGAGAAGAGCCTTCTGACCAAGGTTTACTGATTCACCGAGATCCTCCAAATTGCCAGACAACTCAGAGGAGGACAGAAGACTAGCAGACAAATTATAAAGAAGCAGGAAATAGTAGGAACTGTCGGACGAGCAGTGGCCTAGTGCTTCACGGTAGCAGTCGACTACACAACGTAGGTGTTCCGACAAGCCAGAGGAATTGTACTGCAATCGCAAGGCATCGCCGAGGTTATTTAATGGGAAAGATCGTTGGGGGTCGTTAATATTATAGAGCCCGATGGCTTCTCGGTACAGGATGATTGATCTGTTCAAATCCGTTTCAATATGACCATTTTGAAACCGGACAAGAAGTAGATTGGCAAGGGAAGTAAGGGAAGAAGCACGATCCGGATGCTTCGAAGAAAGGTGGTCTAATATTTCACTATAAGCCCCAATCCCATCATCAAGCCATTGTAAATTCCCCGATTTCTCAGCTGCGATGTAAACTGTTTGGCCAAATACACAGAGAGAAGAAGTGCGCATATGATGTTCTGGAGGTAAGAGTGCAACGACAGTTCGATAGTGAGAAAGGGCTTCGTTCAAGTCATCCGTTCTACCAGAATATTTGAACCGAGACCAGAACATATTGGCTATGTTCGTGACAGCGCTAGGTCGGTCAGGATGAAGGGCATGAAGGCTCTCAAGGACCTTCAGTAGGCAGGATATTGCTTCATCGACATCATCACTTTCCCGAATGATTTCAAAGCGACTGTGAAGGGCGATCCCAAGGTTGTTAAGCGATGTAGGATAGTCTGGATGGTCTGCCAAACGAAGCTTAAGCGCTGAACGGTGGCATTTAATGGCTTCTTCGAGATCGACCATATGTTTCTGCTCCTCAAACCTAGTAAATAGGTCAAGTCCTAAATCATTAAATGCGTTGGAATGTTGATTAAGATTTGCAGAGGGAAGCTGAAGAAATTCTCTGTGAAGTGAGATTGCTTCCTCTAAATCCGCCATTTGCTTCATATCCTTGAACCGGATCCTGAGTGCGTTTCCGAGGTTGGAACGACACACTGCGTAGTTAGAATGTCCAGGAGGGGAGAGGCGGACTGCATCACGATATAAGGAGATAACTTCCTCCAAAATATCGTTTTCACCAGAATAGTGGTAATGATCTAAAAGGATGAATCCGAGATCATTGAGAGAAGTAGAGCGATAATAATCATCGGGATCCCTGAGAGCAAGAGTGATCCTAAAGTTCGTGATTGCATCATGGAGATCCGTAAGTTTGCCTTGCTGCTGATACAGGTCCTGAAGGGCGAGTGCAAGTCGATGGTATGAAATCACACGACGATCATCTTCGAGCAGAAAACTGTCAGTCGCCGTTCGAAAATGACCTACAGCCTCAGTGAGGTCGGCCAGGTGACCCGATTTTCGAAAGCGGTCCATTAGTGCTTCCCCAAGATTATGGAGACAGAGAGGATAGATATTGGGGTTATCCACCTCACAAAGTTCCACTGCCATGCGAAGATATGTGATTCCGTTCTCGAGATCCTCTGGATCTCCATCCGATTTGAAACGACTGACGAATTCGTGACCGATCCGATTAGCAACGATTAAGGAACTGGATTGCTGTTCAATACGATCCGCTTTAGTGGAATTGTGATTTCCCATTTCTCGCTGTGATGACGGTATCAATTTCAAGGGATAAGAGTCTAATGAAAAGCGAACTTGGACTCGGACGTCCTCGATATCAGGCTATCAGCATCAACTAAACAAGCGCGTTTAGAAACTACAAAAGCACGGTATGGCGGGAGTAGAGGTCTCACCTTGTCACTCACACTGGGCCTGTCCGAGTCAGTGTCACCGAGTCACCGTGACACTGGCAGAGAATTTACTCGCTGAATTTGAGGTTTTGAAACACACAAATGTGTCACGATTTGAGTGGAATGTTGTGTGCTCCCTGCCTGCTCTATTTGCCCCACTGAACTTTGGAAGTTGACATTTTGAAAGAACCACTTTTATGGAAGGCCGTTCACCGTTCAAATTCAGCCACACAGCCCGCACTACAGTAGTAACTTTCTCAAGAGTAATCTGACTCGGACTCTTTTGCGATTCATATGGAAATGCCAGTGAAGACTGCTGTACAACTTCGAGGTGCTTAACCAAGACATCAGCAATCCTGTGTCGCCTCTGGAACTTTGGAATGTAGGTCCAAGAAACGCCACTGCCATCCAACTTCAAGTTGAGTCAAGTTCACTTCATGATCGAAAAGACTATTGAACTGGTATCACGTCCCGATTACTAGGCTAAACCCGTCTCGGGCTAGATGACAAGCCAGAGGATTCACATCACAACCCTCAGAATACTGTGTTCTAGAAAATAATATCCTGACTATTCAACATTTATGTACGCTTCTTGTCACCTCGTTACTCTACTACATTAACTAACTGCAATATAGAGGATTTCGTCCCGCACACCAAGTAATCAATTTTGACAATAAGTCCTCGCGCCATGAGTGCATTTTTATCACCTTTGGGAGCGTTCAGGCCAGACTGATGTTTTACCCCGTCATCGCTCGACTCGGAGATAAAGAAGGAGTTATCATTGCACAAACACAGGCCGTCGATGTCTGGCTCTTACTACAAGGGTTACGAACGACGTCGGATGGTTATTGAATGTGGGACGACGACTGCTTGAACAACTATTAATATAAGACAGCTCGTGAACCAATCGGATCACTTCGCCCAACTCGATCGGCTCTATAAAGGTTGAAATCGATCGACCAATATGCCCACAATATAGGCAGTTCATAGAAGACAAGACCTCCTGGCATGTGGAAGGGGGTCAACATTGTTGCCCCAACATTACTGCTGGGGGGGGGGGGCAAGGGGATGGCGGATTTCTGAGATATCCTCTTCCTGATCCACCAATGCTCCGAGCATAATCCCCACCTTGATTTGATCACGGGCGATCCCATGGCGCGCAAAGGCCTCACTTTTTCTAAAAAGAATCAGATCTTCAGAGGCTGTTTGTGACCTGGCAAAATTAGTAATCAAAGCTTCGACGCTTTACGGTGAGATATGGTTTATAACGTCTTCAAATGGCTCCCTGACGCCTCGGATCTCGTTATGGTCGCACAATTAGAAAAACTGAATATCGCTCTTGGATCATCGAACAGTATCTCGACTGCTTCGCTATGAGGCATTTGAAGGGTCTCTTCTCATCATGATCACTGGCAGGTAGGGTAACATGGGAAGTCATGTTATGCTGAAGTCATGTTATGCTCAGAAGGTGCTCGTGTGCTCAGACTCGAAATAAGATCAATTGAAGGAGGAACATAAGCTAATGATCGATGCTGGGATGTCAAAAGAAAAAAGTGCACCAGAGAGGTAAGTTGGCGAGTCCACCGCTGGATGGTATAAGTAGCATGAGGGAGATTCACCACGAATCCTCCGTTACGCGAAGTTCCTATTGAAGATGTGTGAGCAGAACAGGGAGACTTTGAAAAACACTGGTAAATGTACCACAATGAGAAACAAAAGCACCCCACAGCAACGTTCTCAAGCACTCGGTTCTCATCCGTGGCGGCCGCGGGGGCTCGCTCAAGGGGCTCAATGAAAGGAACGATGGTTGGCAGAGATCGCGGCTAGTTAAAACGATTAAGCTATTTTTGAATGAGGTTCGACTAGATCTGTAGTAGTGGACAATCACCAGAAGCATCTCATGCGCTTCGAAATCAAGGAGAATCTGCTCTTCCTCTATCTCGCGCTACAAAAAGTGGACGCGTAAGAGGAAAAGATAATTGATTGACCAAGGACTGACGAGATACTCCGAAAGCTCCCACATTGCTCTCAAGTAAGGATGGAATCGACGTGGCTGACATGCAGATATTGTCGTAGGGCATGGTGATCAGGATAACAGCCCACCTGTCGCTGAGCAGAAGTTCGGATGGCAGGCATATCCTTAACAGTACGGTGTGCTGAAGGAAGAGAAAGAAGATAGCCAAATCGCTAGTGGTCGCGTTTAAAAGTCAAACAAGCTTCACTGTAGACGAAAGCGTGGTAGACAATCAAGTAGAAGCGAAACGGAGGTTACCGCGTCAGCTTTCCCATTCCGCGAGGTTATCAATTTGTTACTTGTCATTGCCTAGCCGCCTCACGGATACATCGTATACAACAATGAAGGGAACAACCGCAGAAGTGTCGTCGCAGACCGATGTGTGGAGCTGCTGCTGGGTTTGGTTTGTTGCCAGAATTTGGGTGGGACGACTGTGAGTGAAATTTCGAAGGCTGGCATTCACCTCTAGTATCCAGTCCACGGGCTTCCCTCCATGCTTGGCCTTCAACCATAACAACGCACCATTCAGTGATCCTGAGTCATCCAAGAACGACTCGTCTGGGTCGGATATGTAAATATCCAGGCCAGTCGGTAGAAGGGCGCTATTGCACTTGAAAGGTGAGCTGTCCATTTCACAGCAAGTAACGGGTATTTCAAGCGTGACTTTGAGCACTTCATCTGACACAGCGATACCAACAGACTCTCGTTTTCCCAACTTCAGGGTGACAGTGGAATGCATTCCGTTACCTGCGACGATGAAGAGAATTCTCATCTGTGAGGGCCCGCCTGTCCGCTGGGATGTCGGATCTTGTTGTCTCTGGAGACATAAGCCCGTCTCAAGCGACACTCTTTAACCCTTACTTCTGGGCCATGTACCGTGGCAGACCATAAACTTCAATTTGCATGGAATTCTACACTCTTCGAGGGCAACGGGCCAAAGGGCAGTAGGTGTCCAACAGCAATTCCGTGGGCAACGATAGCCTTTTGAGGAAGGTGGACCCTGTGACCGCGTTCCCGAGCTCGAGGTGACAGGTGCAAAGGAAAAGGACGTTGTTCCCAGCCTAACAGCTTATCCCTAGTGAATAACAATGATAAAGAGAATCGCATTCAACCCCAAGTGAGAATTGAATCACCAGGTGCCTCTTATTCATCAAGAACGACGAACCCCTTCAACCTCGGCGACAATTGACATCTATGCCAATGTTCGAGGCTGAAATATTGTACAAGTCAGCAGAGCATCGTAACGACGAGTGGTACCTTACCTGGAAGCCAAATTCCCATTATCGACTGCCCCTGTAATCGCACCAGCGAGAAAAATATTGCGTCTAGGACTGCTATTGAAACGTTGTCCATGAGGTCTATGCCAGTCTCATGAGGCAAGTGCCTGAAAAGCCCTCGAGGGCCTATAGGAGGCTTGCTCTAATGTCTGGCAATAATGTTTCTGCCTGGGTGGTTGCTTGTGATCGACGGGTAACTCCCACCGCACGGCCATGGCTTCGAGATGAAAGAAATCCGGCTGTGACCACAGGGGCAGGAGGAGGAGAAAGCCGCGGGCAGTTAGCAGTGACTCGCCAGTGGATTCGATGGCCATGGAGGGATGTGATACAACGCAAATTCTGACATTTTTTGAGTGCAGTTAACCTATAACCACTAGCATTGCGCATGCCATGGCACAGAGCCAATATGCATGATACAAAATCCTGCAAGCGAGATTCAAGAACTTTCCAGACTGAAGTCATAGCCGTCGTACACGTTGGGTGAGTGAAGCCCCAATGAAGCTCTCCGAACGTGACCGGTTGACCTCCAAATTTCAAATTTCAAAGCCCGGCTCCGGGCTACCGATGCCTACTGTTATCTCTTTATTAGAAACCCCTCTACCTTCCCTTCTTTTCGTACCCCAAGTTTCCTGGCGCCCACGCCCCCAGTAATGGGAGGGGATGACACGGTTTCACATCCAGGATCCAGCATGATGGGCGCTCGCTGAGTCGAGGACACTGGCAAATCCCTAAAGTCCAAAAATATCACCGCGACCTTGCAAAGTTGAAGCCACCACGGGTCATAGGTGTGCGACTCCATAATGCTCCTCTAACTTGATTTCTTCTTCACAGAGTTTTAAGGTAAAACCTCATCTTGTCTAGGTGCCGAATTGGTTATAGAAGCCATTGACAATCCTTTTCTGAACCGAGCACGGGCGCGCCGCTAGAAGGCATTGGCGCTCGATATTTTCATTCTGTGTTTCTCTTCCTGCAACTATACATGTTTTCGGTTTTGTCGATCTTTGCATCTTAGTATGGATTACCGGTCACCAGTAAAGAAGTCTTCTCTTTCTGCTCTCAAGGGTCAGGCTCCGTCTCGTCTACCGAGCGCTATATGGGAGGGACAGGGATTAGTGCTGTACTGCAGTGGAGAGGGATAGCAGACGAAGGAGTCGATCCCGAACCCTTCTGGCTCAATTAGGATCCCACCAACATTGCCTTCGTAGCCCCACTGTGATCTCCGCTGCTACTTCTCACCTAGATCTGCCCCTTTCCATCCTTTCTTTCCGGCTGGTATCAGGGATGTGCAGCTTCACGATGATGTACAGACCCAACGGAACCTGACGTCGCGACAACAATCCCGTGATGTACTCTGAAAACAAAGCACCCAGAGTTAAATGCGCGTTCAATGGTTATATATATGGTATCAAAGTGGTCCAATGATCTGTCGCATACGTGCCTAGAGGAAGCGCACGAAGGAGGACAAATGCCTGTACCAGTGGTATAACCCGGGCAATGACATATAGAACGATAGGCCCGAAAAGAAACAGCCGCTCATCAGGAAATATCCAGCGTCTAATCACTACGTACGATGTGCCCGTTGGCCGAGCGCAAGCTTCGCCTGCGATGTAAGATCATCAGTGAATCCAATTTTTTTTGTCAACATTATATAACACAAGAAACATCAGCCAATTTCTCAGGGAA
This sequence comes from Tricholoma hemisulphureum, assembly GCA_964034925.1. Classification (NCBI taxonomy): domain Eukaryota; kingdom Fungi; phylum Basidiomycota; class Agaricomycetes; order Agaricales; family Tricholomataceae; genus Tricholoma; species Tricholoma hemisulphureum. The sequence continues at coordinate 8,684,071 of OZ035928.1, forward strand.
GAATATCCCATCAATAACCAAAAATGAGTCAAAACTTTATAGGGATTTTAATATGGTGAATGTGTGAAGATAATTCAAACTGCTCTTTTTCAATCTTGATAGATGTGAGGTACAATATCCCTTACCTGTGATATCCAAAAAGGTTTTTGTACTTTCTTTGACTTTCATGCAGACAAAGATATTTTTGAATTTCATGCACATGAATATAGGAAATCAAAGACATTTAGAATTTCTTTGGAAATTGTGTCCCTGAATATGATATTTCTTTTGGTAGGCATAGAAAGTCCAAAAACCTTTGTGTATATTATATTACATTTATAAATGAGGGATATTAAAATATCACTCAATTAAGATTGGAATAAGCAGTCTGATTTATCTTCAACCAATCCTCATGTGGAAATCTCTATAATGTTTTAACTTATTTTCAGATATTAGTAGGATATTCTTCCCTGAGAAATTGGCTGATGATTTTTGTGTAATGTGGGTGTAATACATAGATGACGAGCAAAAGGGGCAATTAAGATGTTTGTGATTGCACACCCTTGTATAGCCTTATACATCCCAGTCATGTTCCCAAAAGGTGATAAAGAGGTTAATATATCCCATTGTGAAATTGTCTATAAGCATATGCCAAACTTATGAATGACTGCACAGTTCTGGAATCTTGGAAATTGTGCATATTTCCAATACAGCACTACAGGGAGGTTGATTAGAAATAGGGTCATTCACAGTAGCCATTTTTGGCTCCTTTTCAGCTACTTTTTGATCTCCTTTTTGACAGTTTGGCAGAAGAATGATCAAAAAAGTGACCAAAAAGGAGATCAAAAAGTAGCCCAAAAATGGCTACTGTGAAACCCCTGGAACATAAAAAGAACAAAAAGGAAGCCAAAATGCATTTTACCTTGTTGATGGCAGGCCCTGGCAGGCATTGGGACATTCAAACTCCCCCCAAATGACTTCATGAATTTTTTTTTCATGAGTTCATCACTAAGGCAGGTGACTCATCAGCATGTTTTCAAGTCTTTTACAACTTGACAGTGGGGATTCCATTAGTAAATGTATATTCTTTCATACTAAATAAACTACAAAAGACATAAGCAGTTCTCTCTCTCTAACCACTACCATTGTTAGGGATCCGCACGGGTTTGGCGTACCCGCACGGGTTACGGGTACGGGTACTCAAGGGTACGGGTACGGGTCACACTTGGCGTACCCTTGGACCCGTGCCCTTACCCGTCACCAAGAGGGGGCGAGGACTCAATATATATATAGCAACTATTATTTTTAACTACTATCTATGTAAATTTATTTTAACTAGATATTAAAAATTAAATAAGAGGGGCGAACCCAGCGTGGATGGTTGAAACGTGAGGGTTTATATAGCCCTGCGATGCGCACGGGCCATTTGGCCTTGTGTGGACAAAGTAATCGCGTTTTCGTTGATTGTTCACGCGTTATTTACCTATGTTTTTTTTACTACACAGCCGCTTGCACAACCGCCTGCCCCTCCCTCATTCGTCCTCCCTTTCCCCTCCTCCCTCGTCCACTCCATCATTATGGGGCCACTGGGCCCCAATATTAAGTATTTTCATTTCATTTCTATGCTTTTAAACTAATAAACTATTTTTTTTCACACTCGCGTCACCATCAGTCACCACGCGTCACCACGCGTCGTGACTGCCAGCTCACCATTGACCACCACCACCCACGACGACAACGCCTCCCTCCCTCCCTCCCTCCCTCTCCATCTCCATGGGGCCTGTGGCCCTATGGTAAGTGGTGGGTTTTTTTTACCTTGTCAATTCTTTTTTAGCTAACAAAAAAAGAAATTTCAGCTTTTCTATTTGTAACAACGAACGCCAGGTGTGCCGCCCCTCCTCCCCACTCAAATGGGATGTGAGGGCCCCGAAGGGGAATTGGACGGCCCCAGGGAGGTGCCGGGAGGCCCGAGGAGCGGGGTACCCGCGAGGTGCGCCACGAATCGCGTCCCTCCTGTTGCCACATCACTGACGCCCCCCCCCCCCCGCGCTCCCCCCTCCTTCCCCTCTCCCTCTAGCAGCCCCAAACAGCCCCTCATGCAGCCCTGCGAGCCCCTGCTCGCGGGGTGGGTGGGGGGCTTGGTTTTCGACCGGGGGACTCCCATCCGACCTGCCACGCGGCACCCGCCCCAGACGACAGCAGGGTGAAGGGCAATGATGGAACGCGACGGGGACGTGCCAGGCCACGTCACCAGCCAGGGGGACACGATGGGAGCCCCCCAGAGCCCTGGGGACACCCCTTGGATGCGACGGGAGGCCCCAATGGGCACCAGGGCGCACCAGGAGCCCAGGGGGGACGCGAAGGCAGGTCCCGACAGCCGAGGGGACATGGCGGGCGGGCCCAGGAGCCCCACTGACACCACCCGGCCCAGCCTCACGAGCCACTGCTCGTGGCGTGGAGCGCGGGTGGGGTGATGCAGCGACGAGCGGACGTTCTTTTTTTCTATTTTTCTTTTCCTTTTTTTTCTTTTTTTCTTTTCCTCTTTGTTTTGTTGGGCCCACCGGCGACCCCATGCCTACGAGCACCTGCTCGTAGGGTGGTTTGATAATTGTAGTTAAATATATAATTAAATAAATGCATTTTTGTTGCTACAACCCCTGACGAAACCCGTACCCGCCGTGACCCGCGCCTCGTGACCCGCGGGTTGACGGGTATGGGTAGACGCGGGTACGGGTACGGGTATGCTCAAAAGTACCCACGGGTTACCCGTGCAGATCCCTAACCATTGTAAAAACCATATCAACACACAAGGTATGTAAGTAAGATGCTTTCCACAGCACATGCTTGCCTTCTATGGGGAGCTGCCTGCTCAACAGGTTATGGGCCCTGGTGCCTACCTAAGTTGCACAATGCAGCACTTAGCGCAGCCAGCAACAAAGGTTGCAATACCCCTACTACCTTTGCACTTTCACAAGTTGCAACTTGTGTAAATCTAAAAATGTTCTTATTGAACATGCTCTAAAGGAGTATGGGAACATGTGCTTTGCCTTTGGCATTTTTTGCCTCATGGCAATGGAAATGAATAAGTTTGCTGACTCATGTTTATCACACAGCACTCATTATGTCATCAACATTGACTTCCATTCCCATCCTTACTGGCTCCAACTACCTCTCATGGGCTGAGAACATGAAAGCCTATTTCCATTCCCAAGGTCTCTGGCAGATAACATCAGGGAACCTTGTGTGTCCCTCTGATCACACCATTGTCACATGTAGTGCACCTGATGGCTCCTCCTCTTCAAGTAGCACTCTAACAAGAGCTGAGAAGAAGGAATTAGAAAAGGAGATTGCCAAATGGCATGACAAAAATGATAAGGCTGCTGGATCAATAGGGATGAGAATTTCTCCCTCCATGCACCATCTCATCACAGATGACATGCAAGCTGAGGAGTGCTGGGATCTACTTCTTGATGCTTTTGGGAAAGTTGGACCATCCCAGATCTTTATGGACTTTAAGGCCACTGTTTCAATGTGCCTATCTGTAGTGAATCCACAACTGGAGATCTCTAAAATGGTGGAGTACTTCTCATGCCTTACCTTCAACAAGGTTGTGATTCCTGAGATTGTCCAAGTAATGATCTTGATGAATGCTCTTTATAAAGAGTATGATTCACTCACCTCCACCATCCTCCAAACCCATCCTGACACTGCTAAACTTACATTCAATGTGGTCCAGGAGGTGATTACCACTGAAGCTGGCAGGAGGACTAACTCCACTTCTTCTAAAAATCAATCAGCTCAGAAAATCTCCACTGTCAAGCAAAAAGGCACAAACCCTCAGTGGAAGCCTAATAACAAGAAGGAAGATAAACCAGAGGCTTCTACCTCTGAGCCTAAGAAGAAGAATCACTGAGGTGGGAAACAGGTGAAAGATCAGAATGAGAAAAAGGCACAGGCTGCAGCTTCACAGCTCACCTCTTCCATGTATCAACTGGCACCCCTGGTGACCACTATCATGGGGAGCAGTGCCATCATTCCACCGCCCATCTATAAGCCTTATATGGCTTTACCTATCACAACCAAAATCCAAGGAAGTGTCCTGCTCCTCAGGCCTTCATGGGTATTCCTATCAGAACCCCATCCATGTATGAAGATTACCAAACAGCACAAGACACTATCAGAGCTCTGAATCTTTTGAGATCTCAAGGTAATCTCTGGTCTCTCAAATCATGCCTTACTGATCAGTGAGATGGCAAATGCCAAAAAATTAAAGAGACTCAATCAGAACCCATGGCTCAAATTGAGGAAGTCCCTGATGATGATGAAGCATTGTTAGGATCAACACCTGAGTTGCCTTCACAGGAACTCATTTGGGATTCAGTTGATGACAAGTTACAAGATTGGATGGATAGTGATGATCAGCCTTTACAGGTTGACACAGGTGCTTTTGATGAAAGGTATGCACTATTTCCTAAAGCACTCAATGAAACTCATGTGAAAATTCCAGGATGCTCTTCTAGCTCCGGAATGGCAGATTTAATGCTGATGAGGCAGTAGGACAGTTGGAGGTCTGAGGGAGCATATTTTCAGATTTACAGCCTTCAATGTTCAAATTGCATTTCTGGCTCAGATTTATCAACTGTGACTCATTGCATTCAATTGTGATCAACTTTCAAGATGTCAATTCCCTCTTACATGATTTGTGATCTTATTGTTTCACCTTCCATGTGTTTGAGTGTTGTCAAAAGGCTCTACTGGATTACCTTATCCTGCTAAGTCATTGATTTCACATCGTTCTTTGTTCTACTTGGCTTATATGAGTCACATTACTATTATCTGGCTATCTGTACCTCTAGGCAAGCTTGTGGCAGATATGTTATGGCCTCCTGGTACCATCAATTGTACCCTTCTCAATATGTGTGATTTATGATCACTTGATCCTCTTGTCGAGCTGCACACCATGTTTGACATTAGATTCTGGAACTAGTGTTTTCAAGTCCAGTCTGGTTAGGTTTTTCAACCCCAAATTGGATTAACCATAACCGTGACCGGTCCAAACCATACCAAGATTTGACCTAACTTTAACTGGACCAATCAAAACTGGTCTTTTTCAGTTCAGTTAACCAAAAAAAAACTGATTACAACCAGTTTTAACTGCATAAATTACTATATTAGGAAATTTTACTACATAATATTATATCTAATGCCCTCCTGCTCGCATTTGGGGCAAGGGAGAGGGTGGCAAGGGTGGTGGGACATGACAACCACCCTCCACTTGCATTTGAGGTGAGGGAAGGGGTGGTGAGGGTGTTGGGACCAAAGAATGGCCCTCTGGTCGCATTTGAGGCAAGGGAAGGGTTGGCAAGGGTGGTGGGATGAAAGAACCCCCTCCACTTGTGTTCAAGGCAAGGGAAGGGGTGGCAAGGGTGGTGGGACCAAAGAACAGCCCTCCACTCATGTTTGAGGCGAGGGAGGGGGTGGTGAGGGCGGTGGGATCAAAGAACTCCCTCCGCTCACATTTGAGGTGAGGGAAGGGTTGGCAAGGGTGGTGGGACCAAAGAATGGCCCTCCACTTGCATTTTAGGCAAGGGAGGGGATGGTGAGGGCAGTGGGACATGACAACCACCCTCTGCTCATGTTTGAGGCGAGGTGGTGGGATGCGACAACCACCCTCTGCTTGTGTTTGAGGCAAGGATGGGGTGGTGAGGGTGGCAGGACCAATGAATGGCCCTCCACTCATGTTTGGGGCAAGGGAGAGGTTGTTGTTGGTTGTTGTCATCAATTGTCAGCCTGCAGTGAGTACAAAATGACAGTGTAAGCACATACAAATAAATGCTCATTGAGTGCATGAGACTTGGCAAACATGTCCAAATGGTCTGTGCATGGAAAGGGGGTATATAAACCCCCACACATTCATCCACTCTGGCCCCATTTAGGTATTATATTTACTTCTTTGTATTAGTTTTGGTATTATAATATATTATTGAAAAACCAGTCTTAACTGGTCCTAACTGGTCTTTGATCAGTTTTTTAATATGTTGGAAACCTTGTAACCAATGACTGAACTGGAGGGGGAACTGGCTTAACCATGACCAAAGGACTGGTTAAGTTTCAGTTATATTTTCAGTCTAGTAGACTGGACCTGAAGACACTATCTGGAACAGTTGTAGCATGCCCACCCCAGTCAACACTCTTCCAAACAGGATTCACAAACTGAACTTGAACAGGATCATCTATATCAATCACTCCTCTAGCAACTCTTGCCTGGTGTAGGTGATGTGACAAATGATTCCAAAAGCTGACATGAATAATAAAGCCAACAAAGATGATGACAAGGATGATAGAAATTGAAGTGAAAAGAGTGTCAGACATAGTGGGATTATGCAAGTTATAGGGATTTGGAAGAGTTGAACTCTTTCTTCACTTCCTTATACTTGTGGGGACATGTGACTTGGGTCCCCATCTTGTTCCATCTGATTAAATCTCCCCAGGCAAACAGGAAGCTCATTAACATTTATTCAGAGGCAGAATGCTGTTTTGAGGGACATCTGACACTATTTGACATTTCCTGTCCACTTTCTGACTTTTGATCCATTGTGTGACATTGTGCTTAGTCACAATCTTTGTTCCTCTCTTTGTTTGACTTCACCTACTGTCTGTGTGTTGGGATGAGTTCCCCCTATACTTTCCAGATTCTGAGATCTGTCTAGTTGACATGCAGTGTCTTCCTGATTATTGTGCAAGAAAGATTGTTATTGCACACTTGATACATGGGCATTGACAAGTTGTTCAGGTACCAACAAACCAACTTTGGTCTCCTCCCGCCACCTTCGAGCACTTGAAATGAGCCTAGTCATGATTTGGGATTGGCCAGGGTTACTTTTTGATCCTTAAGGATAGAGGACCAGGCAACATTGATCAATATTTGTTCCAGAATGTTTTGATAATTGATCCAAAGATTATGTAGTTGGTTGTCTTTCCCTTTATGGTTTTCTTCCATTGTTTTTAGGTATGTTATCATGGAATTATGTCTTACTTACTTTGGATATGATAATATATAGTAAATTGTAGAGTAGTCAGTATGAGAGAGAATTCCTACCAGAGTACCCCCACCACTGAGTATAGAGTACAGAGCTCAATTATTGTCTTGTTATCATATTGGCTCAGATAACCATTGTTGCTGACCTTGTTTGCGACCAGAGCACTGCCATTATCAAATCATCCTCTGCTGTAAAGTTGACAGTGCAAGCTATAGTATTGTATTATATTATCCAAATCATCTATCATACATTTTGCCTTCCTGATATTTTCTGACTCCACCATCTTCTGACATTTATCATCCTGAGTTGCACAACTTTTGTATTAGGTTGCATTCACCAGTTGATCAGTCTGATGTCTAGTTGAGACATTGCAAACTGCTCATTTTAGTTCCTTCCATTCCCTTGTATAGTCTTAATCCTTGCATCAACCTCAGAGCCCACCTTGCATCCTTCCTCTGGTCAAGTTGAAGCCTAGTGAATAGGTTGGTTTTCCACTGGTTTCTCCAGCTGAGTATCATCAATGCTTATAAATTATTCTCATATAAAAACTTCAGGTGCCCTTATGGCACAAATATACAATATTTTGATGTGGAACAGACTTAAGTGCTTGGGTCATAAGCATTCACATGACCAAGCTATCTGGATTATCCATTCAGGGGCTTCCCAACACTTCACTGGCAAGATATCAGATTATGTCTCTCATGAGCTGCTAGATGTTCCTGAAAAAATCACCACCACCAGAGGACACATCCACATGGTTGGAAAAGGTGCAGTGTTCATCAAGCATTATGTGAATGACAGGGAGTGTGTCACATGCCTTAGTCCTGTCTATCACATCCCCAACATGGACATGAGACTAGTGTTTGAAGGTCCAGTTACAAGACTGGAAAAAGACCGAGACTGGACCGGACCTTAACCAATCAAGACCGAAAAATATTAAGACCAATCAAGACCACAACCACGGTCCAGTCTTTGGTCCATTAAGATTTTATTAAAGTCAAGACCGCCCAAGACCGATCTTAACCGGTTAAGTATACTACATACTAATATTTTATATATTCTAAGTTAACTACATTTTACATTAATGGGACAAGCCCGGGGAATCAAAAGAGCGAAATATTGAGGGTTTATATACCCTCAGTGAGTTTGCACCTATTTGTTTGATAGGGCTAAGTGTTGCTATGGTGATTTTTGACAGACACCATCTTTTTTTTTTCTTTTTGATCCAACACAAACACTGAACAACACTGCCAACAACCCGCATCAAGACACGACAATGATTCCCTCACACCACCACCACCATGCCCCCATGGCCCAAACGACGTCCAGTGTCATTTGGGCCCCTTGTAAGTTTTTTATATTGTTTTTTTTCAAATCCACTAACTTGTGATTCAATTATTAGGATTTTACTTGTTCTGAACAGCCAAAACACGGCCTGCAGCACCCACCCACTGCCACGAGCAACTAGGGAAGAGCACGGGTTACGGGTACGGGTACGGGTCACGGCTTAGGTACCCGTGACCCGCACCCAACCATCACCAAATGTCTATGTACAGTTTTGTATTTACAGGTTTCGGCACTCAGATGAGTGCCGACAACCTTTTGATTACTTATGTACTACATGTATGTACTAACTAACTTAATATATATATTATTTATGGGGGAAGCGCCGCCCCAGAGGAAGGGGAAGCTTGTGGAAGCAAGGTCTTATATACCGGATAATGTTTATCACTATTTGGTTCCAGTAAACGAACGCGAACGCGACGCGTCGTTTGCTAAAACAAGTTGATATTTGCTATTGTTTGGTTTCAGTAAACGCGAACGCGACTTGTTTCTGTGTTTGCATTCATTTACTTCAACTATATAGTAGTATTAATTATCAACTAGTTGATATTTACTAGTACATAAGTATTGTTTGGTTTCACTGTGATGTGTGATTTACTGAAACAAGTTGATAATTAATACTACTATATACATAAACGAGTCGCGTTTACTGAAACCAAACAATAGCAAATATCAACTTGTTTTAGCAAACGACGCGTCGCGTTCGCGTTCGTTTACTGGAACCAAATAGTGATAAACATTATCCGGTATATAAGACCTTGCTTCCACAAGCTTCCCCTTCCTCTGGGGTGGCGCTTCCCCCGTAAATAATATATATATTAAGTTAGTTAGTACATACATGTAGTACATAAGTAATCAAAAGGTTGTCGGCACTCATCTGAGTGCCGAAACCATTAATGTATGTAACAAATGCAAGGCCCCGACAATGATGGCGACAACATAGTGTTGTCGCCATCATCATCGGGGCCTATGCAGGAGGTGTTACACAACAGGAGACGGGGGTCTACCCGTACCCGCGGTGACCAGTGACTCATGACCCGCGGGTTGCGGGTATGGGTACGCCCAAAAGTACCCGCGGGTTACCCGTGCACTTCCCTACGAGCAACTGCTCGTGGGGTGGATGCATGGGTGCACTACCACCAACCCACAACGTGGCTGCCCCCTCTGAATAACTAACCCAGCCGCTGTCTGATGCCGTCACCGCTAACCCACCCAACGCCGATGGCGCCTACATCTACGATGATGAATGGCGACACGGCATCCTGTCCAATGCCGTCACTGCTTACTCACCCCATGCCCATGCCACCTATGCCTACGATGACAAATGACGACGCGGCATCCTATCCAACGCTGTCACCACTAACCCACCCCACGCCGATGCCGCCTACATCTACGATGACAAATGGCGACTTGGCATCCTGTCCAACACCATCACCGCTTACCCACCCCATGCTGTCACTGCTTACCCACCCCACGCCAATGCCACCTACACCTACGACGCCGGTGATGACACGGCGTCACCTCCCCCAACGATACTGCCAATGCCGACTTTATGTTATTTATTTTGTAGATTAATTAGTATTAGTAATGTACATTAATGTAAGGTGAAAGACCGGTCTAGACCAGTTACAAGACCGGTCTAGACCAGTTACAAGACTGGTCTAGACTGAAACAGGTTCAGACCGGTCTCGTAACCGGAAAAGACTGTCAAAGACTGGTGAAGACCGGTGAAGACTGGTTTACACTGGTTCGGTCCAGTCATAGCATGTAGATGGCTATGTGAGGACCAGTCTCGGTCTCGGTCTGAGCCCTTGAGGGTAAAAGACCAAGACCGGACTGGACCTTCAAACACTACATGAGACTGATCTCCATGGGGGTTTTATTTAAGACAATGACTTCCATTCACAGCATAAACTTTTATGATTGATCAAATCATCATGATTCAGTGTCTACCTTCCAAAAGGATTGAATCAGCATATATTGTAACATCAATGATAGTAAGAGCAATGGGGTTAACCAATGCTAAAGCTATCACTGTATATACTGCAGACTACCAAATTTGGCACCAATGCTTAGAACATCCATCTGACACAGCATTGAGGAAAATGCCTCCCACAAGCATTGGATTACCCAAGGAAATTACAATTCCAAGGAACATTCCAATTTGTCCAGGTTGTAGTAAGGGCAAGATGACATCAAAATCTTTCCCTGAATTGCACACCAGAGCTACAGACTCCTTTGAGTTAACCCATATGAATCTCAAGGAATTCTCTGTGTTGTCTTATCACAAATTTAAATATTTTATTATTTTTGTGGATGATCATTTGTCAGCCTATTGGGCATCCTGTCTTGCAAAGAAATCAGGAGTGAGCTCTTCAATTAAAGAGTTCATTGGCTAAGACACAACACAACAAACAGGTCAAATGAGTTAATATTGACACAGGTGGAGAATTAAAAAGTCATGAACTCACAAAGTTTTTGCCAAGTCTGGGTATAAAACTTGAACAAAGTGCCCCTTACCAGCATCAACAGAATGGCTGTGCAGGACATGCTATTCAGACAATTACAAAAATAGCCCAAGCACTATGCTTCACATCAGGAAAAATCACTTTCATCTTGGACTGCCCTGGGAAGCCTTGGGAAGCCTTGAGGGGTCCTTAAAGATGCCAAGAATGAAAAGATCCCAAGGCTCCACAAGGCTCCATACTGGAAAGTTACTGCTGTTTGATTTTCTTGGGGTGCCTTGGGAAGCCTTGGAGAGCCCTGAAGTTCCCCCAAGGCACATTTTTTGACCTGCTTTGGCATCCTCTGGAAGCTTTGGCTGTCCTCCAAATTCTGCTAAACATAAAGTAAAAAAAATAACTTCATTATTATATCTACAATAATAGCCCACACCAACTCCACTCCCCCATAATGATTTCCCTCCTCCACCCCCTCCCATCACCCTCTTCTGGTCCTCCCCCCTCACCATCCCATCCACCCTCACCCCTCATCATCAAACATTAGCTGCTATATCATACCACCATAAGAGAAAGTCCCCCCCTACCATCTCCCATTCTCCCTCTATCTTGTCATCTTGCATATAACCAGACATGGGAGGAAGCTGTCATGGGGTGGGTATGTCATTGGATGGGGCAGTTAGTAAAAAGAAAACAACACACCTGGCTTCAAGCATGGGAATTGATCTCATCATTTTCAAACTTTCCCACACATTCTGGACCTGTGTTGTAGGCATAGGAATGAGGGGTCAGCAATGATGAAGGCAGTGGAGAGAAGGCAGAAGCTTTAAGAATAAAACACAAATTGATAAGTTCAAAAAAAATACTTACTATGGGGACCTAGGGGGCCTTTCGGATGACAGCAGGGCAAAGGGAAAAGGGCAGTGATGGGGAGGAAGGGGGGCAGCAGTAGTGTCTGGGACCTGGGGTTCAACAGGGGAGGTGTGGGGGAGGTCCTGGGGGCTGCAGGGTGCACAGACAGCTGGCAGGGGGTCAGTGTGGCAGGGTCAATGGTCTGTTGGTAAATCATTGACAAGGTCATCATGTCATGAGGAGTGGGGTAAGTGAGAGACAACAAAAGTGAATAATAATGGGGCAGTTGAGTGCAACGATGCCTGGAAATGACTACAAAATGTGTGGGGTGTGTGGTGCAATCGAAAGTGATCAGGAACACGATTGACAAGATTGAGTGATCAGAGTAATGAAACTTGAGTACTTAGCTTGTATATAGACTTGAAATGATAACTTGGAGTGAAAATAACTTGGAGCTTAGTGGAAATTTCAGGGGACCTTAGTTAAGTGGTTGCGAAAAGATGACTCCATTCGAAGGTGGGAGTGCACCTTAAGTACAAATACAGGCCGAGAACACTACAAACAACCCCATCACATGCACTCTCTTGCATCAAAGGGACCAAACAACAAGAAAAGATAAGCCATAAAAGAAGCTGATAAATGACTGTAAGGGATACTGATGAAACATGAAAGAAGCATGCCAGATCCTCATCTTGGGGTTTCACAGCTGGGAATGACTTGGGGAAAGGCTCATTGATGGGAGTCTCTATTTGTGGAATGCAACTTGTCCCCCCAGCAAGTGCAGAGAGCCACCAGATGAAGTCTCTTGACCCTACTGTCCAGTTGTTTGGCCCATTGATCTGGATGTTGACTAGCTTTTACCAAAAATAAAATAAAAAAGGTTAATTAAGGGGTCACCACTCAAGATTTAGTACCGATCCATCGATCATCAGTGAGATTGATGCATCGTGTGGTTACCATGGTGTTCTCAAGGATTATCAATGAACTAGAAAATAATTAAATGACATTAGCAACACAAAATATAGATAAAAGCATGGCAAAGGGAAATGTATATGATAACTCTTGATAATTGGTACTGGCAGTGGTGGAGATGGCCCAGCTGTCCTCCCTCATGAAGCCTAGTGAAGGGGATGGTATAGCAATGATTCTGTGACTACAACATGTGACTGGCTACTGATTAGCTAGTCATGTGACATCCTGGAGGGGTGCAGCCTGCACCACTCCATCCACCCATGTCCCAAATGGCGACGTCCTCATCACCTAAGAAAACAGAAGAAAAAAGACAGGAAAACAAAAAACAGACAGAGGGTATAGTAATATAAACAATAAGTCAAGAAAAAAATTATGGTGAAAAACAAATTAAACAAGACTCAACATGGGGGAGTCTATCCCAAATCACAGAGAGCTTGTGATAAGTCCACGAGCTGTGGGTTGCCATTCCAGTCAAGTGTCGTGGCAGGCACTGGTGGTGCAGGAATGCCAGGGGGCTAGGCTATAGCATGGGTATGGGTAACCCATGTGGGTTGCGGGTATGGGTAGGTATGGGTATGGGTATGGGTCATGAATCTGTTACCTACAACCTGTGGCTACCCACCACCAAGGGGAGGCAGTGGGGGAGTCTGAATATTATTTAATACTATGTATGTAAAAATATATGTATTAACTACATATTAAGAAATAAATAATGGGTCAAGCCCAGCTCAAATCTTTGAGATGTGAGGATTTATATACCTTCAGAATGTGCATGGGCTATTTGGCCTTGTGTGGTGAGTTGCATCTTCATTGATTGTTGACATGTTATTTACATACATTTGTACACTACATGACTGGCAATTGCACCTTAATGGCTAGGTACGGCTGTCACAACCACAACCTCCAATGAGGATGATGAGAACATGAAGACAAGGCAAGGAGAAGACAAGGAACAATGATGATGAGGGCCCAAGAGACATCAACATCTCTTGGGCTGTAAGTTTATTCTCTTTCTTATTCTTTCTCTTTTAATTCTTACTGACTACTACATTTTTAGGCTTAATTATGATGATGATGACTGACATGGCATTGTGACTGCCACCCCTCTCACTCACAACCACTCCAGACAGCTGCCACATCATGATGACCACCCCTCTCTTGCAAACATGAGGTGGGGGTGGCTCTTCATTCATTTCACTCAAGATGGCCACCATGTTATGACAATGATCCCCTCTCACTTGCAAACACAAGGTGAGGGTTTGTTCTTCCTTCCTTTCACTCTGGATGGCCACCACATCACCATGACAACCCCCTCTCACTTGCAAATGCAAAGTGGGGGTCGTTCTTGCTTCGCTTCACTCAAGATGGCCACCACGTCACGACAACAACCCCCTCTCACTCACAAACGCAAGGTGGGGGTCTTTCTTGCTTCATTTCACTCTGGATGGCCACCACACCACCATGATGACCCCCTCTCTCTTGCAAACTAGTTAGTTTAGATAGAATTAATTTATATATTTTGTATACTACAAAACCCAGGTGGGTATTGACACCCGCCTGTACCCACCTGTACCCACTGTTAAGAACTGATCCTAAGGTGCGGGAAATCGGCGGAGTCCGGCGGAGTTCCGATGTACGACGAGGACTTGGCTTCAACCTTTAAGAGGTTGCGCCCTTCTCTACGCTCAGTGTCCAATTTGCAAGGAACTGAAAAGTCCGGAAGTCCGTGCGGAAGTCCGAGGTAAGGAAAAGGTGCAAAAGCGGAGTTCCGATTAGGAAGTCCGAAGTAAGGGACAGGAATGAAGTAGAGGTCCGGAGGTCCGAAGATTAAGATAGAAGTTCGAGGTCTTAAAGTTGACAAATGATAAGTTGATAACAACTATATTTGAACTGAAGAATACAAAGTATGTAAAGTAGTTTTATACTAAGGCTAGTACTCGGTGTAGCTGCGGCGGAGTTCTGCGGAGTTCCGAGTACAAATTTCGTGATGATATCTATGATGAAGAACAGACTTGAGTAAACTATGGAAGATGTGATGTAAGTAAAACAGGAGAGATAATTTGAAATGAGGAATTTGAAATACTCGGAGTTCCTACGGAGTTCCGTCGGAGTTCCGAGGCAGAGTTCCGAGGGGTGCTTGCATGGGATATGACACCCACCATGTACCAATCCACAGGTCAATGGGTAACTACCTGTGCAGGTGTGGGTACAGGTAGAGCTCTGGGTACCCATGGGAGTACCCATGCTATTGCCTACAGGGGGCTGATGTTGAGTGGCAGAGGCTCCAGAATGGGGTGGCCAGACACCAGGTGGTGGGGATGGCTGAGAGAGCTGCATCAATGGTGCAGTGCCACGGCCAGGGCGTCACTGGATGGTTCTGAATGGCTTTGAGCAGCCTGAGCTTGGGCAGGAGAGGTCATGAAGGGAAAGCCCATGGTGATGGGCAGTGACGTGGCATCTTCAGCCCAGTCGAAGTGCGCAGGGCGCAGTAGGTGGTGAGCTGGGAGTGGTGTCATATCCCATGCAAGCCTGCAACGGATCTCCGGCGGATCACCGACGGAGCCGCCATCATATCAAAAGACTATTTCAAATTGTATTTCAAATTACTCCTGTTTTGTTTATATCACATATCTATCATTGCTGATCATCTTACTTACTGCGTACTCGGTACTCCGTTGATCCCGCCGTAGTTACCCCGGTTACTTACTTACTATAAAACTTAGTATAACGTCACTTGTAACTTCAGTTTGATAATTGTATTGTTATCTCCACAACTCTCTCACATCTAAAGTCCTCACTCTCTCTTAACTTCCGGAACTCCGCCGGACCTCCACTCTCATTACCGTCACCTTGTAAATTGGACATTGGGCGTAGAGAAGGGCGCAATCCCTTTTAGATTGAAGCCAAGTCCAGTGCCGCCACAGAACTCCGTCGTAACCCGCCTACGAGATCAGTTCATAACAGTATTATCAAACTCACACTTCTTACGCCCATTTTCACGAACCTATTAACATCTTATGTCAAGTTCACAAACAGTCACTATGCGTACATGCTCTACTACCAATTCGCAACGCGCGGGTCTCCGCAGCGGATTGCAAGCAGTGCGCAGATCCCGACTTTCCTCACCAACCCTCCACCGACCTTTGTCAACCTTTGGTACTACACCGCGTCCTTCGAACATCTTTCCTGGCCTGGGCGCAAACCCAGAAAACCCCGACGAACCACCTCCAACAACACCGCCGGTTCCCCGCGGTACTCCGGTCGACAACCAACCTAGTCATGGCTATCCTGATGGGCCTGATGACCCTGATGGTGATGACAATGACCCGGAAGGTGATGACCATCAATCCATTCCCGAGTCGGAGCCCCGCAACGACCGGTTATTCCTACACGTACTACAAGAGTTATCGGACAGCATCCGCTCCTCCCGCCAACCCCGTAATGAAAAGGTCAAAGTACGCGAACCTGACACATTCGACGGAACGGACCCGCGGAAGCTCCGTGATTTTCTAATCTCTTGTAACCTTCACTTCCGTGACCGTCCTACTCTTTTTGCATCTGATGAGAAAAAGATTCTATTCATTCTTTCTTATCTGAAGGGAGCAGCACTTGGTTGGTTTGAACCAGGGCTGATGGACAACACCAATAGTGCCAATTGGATTTGGGACTTTGAAGCCTTTATCAACGAGCTCGAGACCAACTTCGGCCCGCACGACCCCGTCGGAGATGCCGAAAAGTCTCTCTACATACTCAAAATGAAGGAATCAGCACACATCGTCAAGTACAATGTTGAATTTTGGAAGTTGGCAGCCCGAGTTGATTGGAACGACTCGGCACTCCGCGAAGCGTACTTCCGCGGACTCCCGCTACGGATCCGTGTTGAAGTCCTCCGAGGAGGCAAGCCTACAACATTACCAACATTACGTCTCAAGGCCCAAGAAGCCGATGAAGTCTACTGGATGCAGAAGGACGAGGCAGCGCTTGAAACCCGCCCCGCCAAGTCTAACAACAACAACAACAAAACTGACGACGCTTCCACCTCCGGCGGTAAATCCGCAAACTCCGCCGGTAAATCCAAGAACTCTAACAAGTCCAACTCTGGTAACAACTCCAACACTTCCAACAATGCTAGCGGCTCCAGCAACAACAAAACAAAGCCCTCAATAGCCGACAAGTTAGGGAAGGATGGTAAGCTCACCGGAGATGAACGGGCCCGCCGCTTGAAAGAAGGGTTATGCCTTTATTGCGGAATAGCGGGTCACGAGGCAAAGGATTGTAGGAAGGCAGCTAATCCTAAAGGCAGAGCAGCGACAACGGAAACCGCCACACCGGTGTTGTAGGGCTACGAGTCCTACTCGTAGACCCCACAGATTGGACCATTTCTTTTCTGGTATGTTCCATGACTCATGACCTTTCCAGATCTGGCACTCAAGCTGATGTGGGGTAAAACTGCATGCTTTGCATTCATGCTAAGCTTCTCATGTTTTCTTATGCTATTTGTACTTGCACTAATCTTGGCTTCCCCCTGAGGATTAATTCCTTGTCAGCATTCTGTATTTTACCTTGTTACCTTTTGACGTCCACCTCGATCACACTCGGAGCAGTTAGCCGAAGAATCTAGATCTGATGGGCTTTGCTGGGGATCTCGGGCTTCCGTCACTTCACACTTCATTTACTAATTCGACATTTGATGTGTTATGCCTATCGTTCTTTGGCCTTTTCTCTGCCGTACAGGTGCTTCTCTGGATTCTGGAGTCTGGAACGTAGGGTCGAGCGACATTGTCTGGAGGGTCCCGCGCTTGAACTGGGGCAGGCGATGCAAGTCAATAGGGCCCACAGGCAATGCTCGTCTCCCTGAGCTATTGTCCAGCCTCTCGTTTTTGGTATGGATTTGTATGTGTCCTTTTTTATGTGATCTTCCTGTAGTCTTCAATCTTCTCTCTTTGGGCATTTGATTAGTTTAGATCGTTGATCTGCAGTCGGACCGATGCAAGAGTACGCATGCGGCCCGTTTTTCTCTCGCGTTTTGTATTTAGGTGACCTGCCACCTGTCAAATGCAGCATCAAATTCTTCCTATCCTTTTGCATCTCTCGACTCTAAGTTATACCCTCTACAAGAGAGGGCTAAGTTTGCTGCACACTAAGGTGTAGTACTAGTATTTTAGTATTTAGTGACTGACTCTTCGCCTTTCTGATTCCTCGAGAATTGGGATCTGGACAGCGTGGACTACAGTTTGATATACTAGGGCCCGATTCCCTGGATTCTCGCCTTACCACCCTCATTGCTCCGTTCTCCACCCTACGACGACCTCTCGTAACCGTTTACGGTGACAAGATCCATCAACCATCACCCACGGCCACACTTTCTCATCATTCCCTTCCAAACTCGCGTTCGCGTCCTTTCCTGGACCATGCGTATCCGATTCCTGGAGTCTTCGACGACCGGAACTAGAACCTGCCAGAGCCCCACTCACCCTACCGCACCGGCGGCCCCCGCGGCGACCTCCGCCGATTCAAAAAAATAGTCAGCAACCCTCTCGTTGCCTCCGCACGGGCTGGGGGTTGCGTTGACACCGACCGTGCACCAAAGGAGGTCCGCCTCAACGCCGCTGCTCTTTTCAACACTAAATCTTTTCAAATTGCTTTAACATCTATTTATGACCCTACTATGATTACTCTTTTAGACAGCGGTTCAACTCATTGTTTCATAGATTCGTCGTTTGTATCAAGTCACAGTATTCAGACGACAACTATACCACCGATACGGCTCCGCCTTTTTGATGGAACGTCCAATACATGGATAACGCAACAAGTACAGTTGCTAGTTTCATTTCCTACTGGCGAGTCATTCGACATATTGTTTTACGTTACCCCGCTCGACTCTAGCAACTCCGCCGTACTTGGACTAAATTGGCTTAGGTAAATCAATCCATTGATTGACTGGACCTATGGCCAAGTCACTTTCCGGACGGCTGGGTACAGAGGTCCCGCACTGTCGACATCCTCAGGTGAAGCAATTCCCTTGCCAGAACCTAACAAATCTCCCCTAGAACCGTGTCTACCCGACGCGTCGACGGATTCTCCGATATCCGCCGCCATCACCAAACCCATCAACATTTCGATCATCAATGCCGCCGCTTACGCTCGTGCTGTTCGACTTCCTGGCTCCCAGACTTTCTCGGTCTCCCTCTCTGATGACGGAGTTTTCGGCAAAGCCGCCGCGCCTGTCGCGGAGGACGCGCCAGACTTATCCAAAGTCCCTGAGGAGTACCATGAGTTTGCGGACGTCTTCAGCAAAGGAAAGGCCGACACACTCCCACCACACCGACCTTACGACCTCAAAATTGAACTCGAGGAAGGGGCGGAACCTCCGCCGGGTCGTATGTACTCCTTGTCCGCCTCAGAGCTTAACGCTCTCCGCGCGTTCATTGAGGAAAACGTCCGGATAGGTTTCATACGGCCATCTAAATCCCCGCACGGAGCCCCGATCCTTTTTGTTCGCAAGAAGGGCGGTGAACTCCGGTTATGCGTCGATTATCGTGGGCTTAACAAGCTTACAAGAAAAGATCGCTATCCACTACCCCTCATCTCCGACCTACTCGACACCCCGCGCAATGCCCGCATCTACACCAAAATCGACCTACGACATGCTTATCATCTGGTACGTATCGCCGACGGCGAGGAATGGAAAACTACATTCCGTACCCGTTATGGTTCCTTTGAATGGCGTGTAATGCCTTTCGGACTTACTAACGCTCCCGCCGCTTTCCAACGTTTTATGAATGACATTTTTAGTGATATGCTCGACGTCTCCGTCATCGTTTACCTGGACAACATCCTGATCTACTCCGATGACATATCTCAACACAAGAGGCACGTTAAGGAAGTATTACGACGACTCCGCAAACACGGCCTTTACGCGGCTCCGCAGAAATGCGAATTCCATGTCGACACCGTAGAATACCTTGGTTACGTTCTATCACCGGAGGGCCTACAGATGTTCGCCGACAAAGTCCAAACAATTATGGACTGGCCAGAGCCTCGCAAGATCAAGGACGTACAATCGTTCCTAGGCTTTTGTAATTTCTATCGGCGGTTTATTCACGGGTATTCCGATATCACCGTTCCCCTTACCAGACTAACTAGAAAGAACGTCCCTTGGACTTTCACTGACAAATGCTGACAAGCCTTCCAGAAACTCAAGGAAGAATTTACGCATGCCCCGGTCCTTGCACATTGGACCCCGGACAACACTATGATTGTCGAAACGGACGCTTCCGACTGCGCGCTCGCTGCTATACTGTCGACGTACACCGCCGACGGCGAGCTGCACCCGGTCGCCTTCCACTCCCGTTCCTTCACACCTCCCGAACTCAATTACGACACACATGACAAGGAGCTACTAGCTATCTTTGAAGCCTTTAAACATTGGCGTCAATACCTTGAAGGTAGCGGAACTCCGGTCTCCGTCGTTACTGATCATAAAAACTTAGAATATTTTTCCACCACGAAACTACTCACACGGCGGCAAGCCCGCTGGTCCGAGTACCTCTCCCAATTCAACCTCATTATTCGCTTCCGTCCTGGGAAACTTGGTACGAAGCCCGACGCTCTCACTAGACGATGGGACGTCTACCGCAAAGGGGGAAATAGCGATTCCATCACGGATAATCCGCATAACCTCCGCCCGGTATTTTCCAAAGAACAACTCACTGCGTCATTATGAGCTACTTACCTCGCTGAACCAATATTACGCAGCGCTGTAGCCCTCGACATAGAAAGTTTGCACACGGACATCCGTGCGGCACTTCCGTCGGACCCCGCTATAGCTTCGCACCTTACTACACCTTCCGCACCCTGGTCAATTGGGGATGACAGACTTCTTCGTCTCAATGATTGCATCTACGTCCCGGACTCCGCGGACCTCCGACTACGCGTTCTCCAATACAAACACGATCATATCCTTTCAGGCCACTTCGGCCAAAATAAAACATTACAACTGGTACGCCGAGAATATGTTTGGCCTAAACTCAGAACATTTGTAAAGGATTATTGCAATACGTGCACTTCGTGTAAACGCGCCAAGTCACTGCGGCATAAGCCGTACGGACTATTGAAGCAACTACCGATCCCGGAGAAGCCGTGGAACTCCATCTCTATGGATTTCATTGAACACTTACCCCCATCCCTCGGTTATACCTCCGTTTTGGTCGTCGTTGACCGACTTTCTAAACAGGGCATATTCATCCCTACAGTTGACGAAATCGACTCCCCGGAGCTTGCCCGGCTCTTCATCCTTCACGTATTTTCTAAACACGGAGTTCCGTCGCACGTCACTTGTGACCGCGGTTCTGAATTCGTCTCTAGGTTTTTCCAGTCACTAGGTAAAGCCCTCGACATGAAGATCCACTTCACTTCGGGTTACCACCCGGAGGCCGACGGACAAACCGAACGACTTAACCAGACATTAGAACAGTACCTGCGCATCTTTTGCAACTATCAGCAGGATAACTGGTCGGAACTCCTTCCCCTCGCCGAGTTCGCTTACAACAACGCGCCTAGCGCTACTACCGGTATATCACCGTTCTACGCTAACAAAGGCTACGACCCTAACATCACCATCTACCCTGAACGCGAGCTGGCTTCCCAGAAGGCTAGGTCTTTCGTCGTGGACCTTGACAAACTACATACGGAACTCCGCCGGCAAATCAAACTTGCCCAAGAGCGTTATCAAGTTCCCGCGGACCGCCGCCGGCACCCCGCTCCGCCGTTTAAAGTTGGTGATCAGGTCTACCTTAATGCTGAAAACATCCGCACTACTAGGCCTTCAAAAAAGTTGTCAGAAAAGAACCTTGGTCCCTTTGAAATCATCGCCCAAGCTGGCACACACTCCTTCACCCTTCGCCTTCTGGACCACCTCCGTGCATTACATCCGGTCTTTCACGTATCACAAATTGAACCCGCACCCGTCAATACCATTCCTAACCGGATTCAGCCGCCGCCTCCGCCGATTACTATCGACGACGAAATTGAATACGAGATTGCAGAAATCTTGGACTCCAAACTCGATAAGCGGCAGCGGTGTCCGTTGTTATACTTGGTGCGCTGGTCAGGTTACGAGAATACTGACTTGGAACAGTCCTGGTTACTTGCCGAAGAACTCGAGCATGCCCAGGAAGCTGTTGCGGACTTCCACGCACGGTACCCTGACAAACCCGGTCCACAATAACTTCACCCTACATCAATAAAACAAAGTCACTTCAAAATTAATAAAGCCATTTCATTTTTTCTTATACCGTACTATTACTTACTAAAAACAAAGCCATCAGATACCGTCACCCTACGTACAACAAAACAAACAAAGTCAACATTACCTATCGAACACCGTCATTACTTACAAGAAAAACAAAGCCATTTCATTACAATTCAAAAAACCGTCATCTTACTTACAACATTACTTATCAGATCACTCCTTACTTACAAAACAAAAACAAAGTCAAAACAAAACATTACAAACCAATCTATCTACATACAAACCAAAGTATATACATTTTACGGTCCCCGTCGGACCTCCGTACATACTATGTTACTTGTACTTTCTTTTTTTCTACTAGTCATCCTCCATTCCTAACTCCTCCTCCTCCTCGCTCCAGTTCGAGACCCCGTCGGTCTCCGTCGGATCCCGCTCCGCTTGCCACGCCTTGAATGCGGCGTACTCCCCTTCTTCCACCTCCAGTCGCTCCAACTCCCGTTCCACTTCCACCTCTTCTCCTGGGTACAGGAGTTCCTCCACCCAATCCACGTCCCCCTTCTCAGTTTCTCCGCCCCACTTCTGGAACTCGCTCAGTTCCGTCATCACCGCCGTCAACTCTGACAGCCCCTTTGAGATTGTCGTGAGCCACCCCACTAGTTGGTCGTGCTGACCTACCTCCGCCGTTCCCGCCGTCCCCGCCGTTGTCACCCTCGCCCCTCGTCGCACCCCGCCTTCGCACTTCTGCTTCAGCTTGAAGCAGTGGTCACAGGCGAGGCGTCGGGTCCCGCCGGACCTCACGCACACCTGACCCGCATATTGACACCTAAAACAAATCAACTAAAAAAGAATAGAGTGGTGACATACACCACTCACCTGTTGCAACGGGCCTCTGTCGACGGCCCCGCGGTCTTTCCGCTACCAGCGGCCTCACTTGCCACCGCCTTGGTCTTCTTCTTCTTGGGCAGCTTCGCGACCACCTCTTCGTCGTCCTCGGCGGCGGACTCCGCGGCCTTCCGCTTTTCTGCGCGGCGTGCCTCGCGACGACGCGCTTTCTCTTCTCTGCACTGTCTCTTCTCTTCGGCGGCCTCCTTGTCCGCCTCCTCCGCGGCAGTCTTCTTTGCGGCCTCTTCCTGCGCGGCGAGTTCTTCGAGACGCGCCATCAGTTGCGCGCGTTCCTCAGCGGTGGACGACAGGGGGGCGGGTAGGGATGTGTTTTGCGAGTTGGACATGATGGTTGGATGTTGAAGAACTGCGGACGTCAAAATTCCTAAATACGGAATCCGAACATCACATGACCTCAAAGGCTCGGTCCTAAGGGGGGGATACTGTCATATCCCATGCAAGCCTGCGACGGATCTCCGGCGGATCACCGACGGAGCCGCCGTCATATCAAAAGACTATTTCAAATTGTATTTCAAATTACTCCTGTTTTGTTTATATCACATATCTATCATTGCTGATCATCTTACTTACTGCGTACTCGGTACTCCGTTGATCCCGCCGTAGTTACCCCGGTTACTTACTTACTATAAAACTTAGTATAACGTCACTTGTAACTTCAGTTTGATAATTGTATTGTTATCTCCACAACTCTCTCACATCTAAAGTCCTCACTCTCTCTTAACTTCCGGAACTCCGCCGGACCTCCGCTCTCATTACCGTCACCTTGTAAATTGGACATTGGGCGTAGAGAAGGGCGCAATCCCTTTTAGATTGAAGCCAAGTCCAGTGCCGCCACGGAACTCCGTCGGAACTCCGTTGTAACCCGCCTACGAGATCAGTTCGTAACAAGTGGCCATTGAGGGCCATCCACACAATGGGGGGTTCAGGGTGGAGGCAGGGGGGTCAGTGTCAGTGTCTGGGACCTGGTGTTTGATGGGGGAGGTGTGGAGGAGGGCCTTGGTGATGCAGGGGGTATGGACAGCTGGTGGGGGGTCAGTCGTGACACAGGGGGGCTTGGGGATGTGTGCAGCAGCAGTGCTGGCCATCTGCAGCCAAGCAGGGGTCGGGCAAACGGGGGGCACAGGGAGTGAACGGGGGGTGGTGGCAGGCCTGGGGAGGCTGTGATAGGCTGGTGTTGTTGAATGCAATGTGGCAGGGGCAGTAGGGGGCAGCCGTTGTCGAACGTGTGGCTGTTTGGCCATTCTGTGGGCAGAGGGTGGGTGTACACTCATCTGAGGCAACAGGGGCATTGGCTGGGGTGCTGTGGAAATGCAAGCCATCATCCTCCAGGTCCTGGAGGCAGTTCAGGGTGTGCAGGGGGCGATGTGAGGCCATTCAGGCAGTGGGGGAGATGGGGACGCCGTCTGGGGTGTCTGCAATGTGGCAGCGGCCTTGGGGGCCATGCTGGCCAAGCTGTGCATGCAGGGGGCATGCAGGGGGTTGGCGTTGGTGGATGCTGTCATCCTGGGGCTGCCAGAGGTGCCCTGGGGGTAGCCATCATTGGTAGGGGGCTTCTGGGCATCTGTTGATGCAGGAGGTGGGTTGTGGGATTAAACACTGGGCTGTGGGGTTGGCCAAAGGGCTATGGGTTAGCCAGAGAGCAAGTGCCATCGTTCCCAAGGTGCTTGGACTGGTTTTGAGGCTGGGGGGGCATTAGTGGTGGCCGTTGTCGACAACATTGGTGTTGTTGATGGTGGCTGTGCAGCCATCATCATAGGTGATGTGGTGTGGTTGGCTAGGGGCTTGGGGTGCCCAGCAGGGGGTTCTAGGGAGAGCTGAGGGTCATTAGAGGCCTGTGTTGCCTGTTCTGAGGTGCCAGGAGTGGTCTGAGTGCTGGCATTTGATGTGGGGCACACATTTGCACTTTTGGGGGGCATGGGGTGTTCATTATTGAGCACGGCCATTTGGATGGCAGCAGAGAGGTGTGGAAGGTGGGGGCAGTCTGTGAGGCAGTAACAGAGGTTGAGGGGGCCGTCTGAGCACCCACATCGGTCCTGGAGGTCATTTCCATCCATACCTTGGCCTCTTCCAAGAGAACGGCACTGCAGAAAAGTTCATGCCCATGAGCCACCATTGGTAGGCAGAGCCCAGGGCCATGTCCTGCTGAAAGCCATTCCATCCTTTCCTCAGCCTTGCCCAATAGCACACCTTGTGCTTGTCCTTCATACAAACTCCTCCTGTCTAGCTTCATGCCTTCCTTCAATCCATAGTCCTTACCCTTGGTGTAGCCTTCTTCCCATCCTTCAAGGCAAGCTTTTTCCTTTATCTCCTGTAGTTTGGCAGCTGTGTAGCAGTTCGGAGGTAGCTGCAACATTGCGGTTGTATCTGAAGTGGCTGTGTCAGTGGTTGATGTCTTCTTTTTTGAAGATTTCTTCATGTTCCTGGAACCAGGCATCTATTCTGAGTGGTGTTACGGTGGGGCAGTTATATGGTTATACAGTGGGTGGAGTATGGTTTTATGGTGGATGGTTGCAGTTTTATGGTTATAGAGAGACCCAGAGTTCAAAATAGAACAAACAAAATCAGAAAGCCTGCAACAAGACAAAGAAAGCACAAGAGCCAGCAAACAAGCAGTGGTGTGTTAAAGCCAGAAAACCACTTTCATCACTAAGATGGAGATGGCCCAGCTGTCCTTCCTCACGAAGCCTAGTGAAGGGGATGGTGTAGCAATGATTCTGTGACTACAACATGTGACTGGCTACTGACTAGCTAGTCATGTGACATCCTGGAGGGGTGCACCCTGCACTACTCCAGTGGGACTGAAATAAAATCTATGGGAAGGGTTAGTTGACATGCAGGGCAGCTGACCCTACCACATTGGTTGTGACACAGGGGGGCTTGGGGATGTGTGCAGAGGTGGCACTGGCCATCTGTGGCTGAGCAGGGGTTGGGCAGGGTGAACAGGGGACACAAGGAGTGAATAGGGGGTGGTGGCAGGCCTGGGGAGGCTAAGGTCAGCCAGTGTCGTCAAATGCAATGTTGTGGAGGCGGTAGGGGATGGCTGGCATCAGATGCATGGCTGTTCAGCTGTTCTGTGGGCTAAGGAGGGGCCAGGGGCATCATGGGCCATTGGATAGGTGCCAGGGAGGGGCTGAATGCCATAGTTGGAATGGAAAGGCTTTGGGGTGTCCTGAGTGACGTGGCACAGATGACATTCAATTTGTCATGCATAGCAGGGGTGTGAGGGGAGGACTGGGTGCTGGTGGAGGTGCAGGCTGTTGTCCTCTAGATGCTGGAGGTGGTCCAGGCAGTGGGAGGCCATTCAGGCAGTGGGGAAGACAGGGATGCTGTCTGGGGCATCAGTGATGTGGCGCTGGCCTTGGGAGCCATGCTGGGTGAGCTGGGGCTGCAGGGGGTGTGCAGGGACCTGGCGCAAGTGGATGCTGTTGTCCTGGGGGTGCTAGAGGTGCCCTGGAGGGAGACATTGTTGGTAGGGGGCTTCTGGGCATCTGCTGATGCAGGGGGCAGGTTGTGGGGCTGAGCACCAGGCTGTAGGATGGGCCAGAGGGCTGTGGGTCAGCCAGGGAGCATGTGCTGTTGTTTGTGAGCTGTTGGGGCCAGTTTGGAAGCAGGGGGGGTGCTGGTGGTGGTCATTGTCAATGACATTGGCATTGTTTATGGCAGCTGTGCTGGCATTGTCACAGGTGACATGGCGGTGGGCTGGGAAGGCTCAGGGCATGCAGCAGGGGTCTGTGGGGTTGTTTGAAGGTCATTGTGGGCCTGCATGGCCATCTTGCAGGTCTGAGGGTGTTCCATAGATGTCCCCACATCACTCAGTGGACATGGTGGCTTGTTGTCAGGTGTGGCTTGTGGGGCAGCAGAATTGACAGGCTGGGCTCAAGGGGGCTGCCTGCTCTTGTCATACATTGTTGAAAGATGTTTAAAACCTAAAGATGGTTAGTGAGTAAAGAAATAGCATAAATAAACATGAAAGAAAAAAAAAAAAGCTTACTGCCCAAATGATGGTATACATTGTTTGGGCCTATGACATGGCATGTTGATGTCTGTGGTGTGCATTGATGGGAGTGGGAGGCTTGGGAGGTGGTTGTGGTGGAGATGTGTTGATGCAGAGGGGGAGGGGTGACATCATGACAAAGTCATCATCACTGCGAGGTGCAGTGACAGAAGCAGTTGGGTGGTATGACACATGTTGTGCACAATGGTGGTTGATGATGCAATGGGACATGTGACAGTGATGAGTTAAGGGTGGGCAAAAATGACTTTGAATTATAGTAAGTCATATTCCAAAGTTTCACAAGGCATTCTAAAGCAATATTCAGTACTTTGACAAGCCTTGGGAAATGGCCCTGGCCTTGGGAGTCCTTGGGAGCACCTGAGGCAGAAATTGTTTTTCCTGATGCACAGCATGTCTCCCAGCTTTCTGGTGGGAATTCTGTGTTTGGCATGCCAGCCATCTCCACAATGTCATGCCTTCAGCAAGATTGAAATGGACAACTTCTTAAGATTGTCATATCCCATGCAAGCACCCCTCGGAACTCTGCCTCGGAACTCCAATGGAACTCCGTAGGAACTGCGAGTATTTCAAATTCCTCATTACCTCTCCTGTTTTACTTACATCACATCTTCCATAGTTTACTCAAGTCTGTTCTTCATCATAGATATCATCACAAAATTTGTACTCGGAACTCCGCAGAACTCCGCCGCAGCTACACCGAGTACTAGCCTTAGTATAAAACTACTTTACATACTTTGTATTCTTCAGTTCAAATATTAGTTGTTATCAACTTATCATTTGTCAACTTTAAGACCTTGAACTTCTATCTTAATCTTCGGACCTCTGGACCTCTGCCTCATTCCTGTCCCTTACTTTGGACTTCCTAATCGGAACTCCACTTTTGCACCTTTTCCTTACCTCGGACTTCCGCACGGACTTCCGGACTTTTCAGTTCCTTGCAAATTGGACACCGAGCGTAGAGAAGGGCGCAACCTCTTAAAGGTTGAAGCCAAGTCCTTGTCGTACATTGGAACTCTGCCGAACTCTGCCGATTTCCCGCGCCTTAGGATCAGTTCTTAACAAAGATAGACCTCATTCATACTCGACAGCATCATGTGATGTTACTTTTGCTGTGACCCATCACGTGAAACTAACTATAATACCAAAGCATTGCTGAGGGAGGGAGGAAACATAGAATAAGTGATAATATAATTATAGTAATTAGTAGGAGTAATCTATGCATTAGGTTTGTCTAAACTAGCCAGAAGGAATGAGGGAATGACCCGATGTCCTCTGTATTTCTTGCAAGCCCAAGGTGCAGCTTTCCCATCTAGTCCCTCGTGATAAGCATGCATGAACCGTTGGGTGTGACATGCATATTTCTGCATTGATACAAGTGATACCATGCCACCTCCGGACTCAGATTGACATCAGATAAGTCCACAAGGTGCCTAATTTGACATGTCATATCAGCCAAACGCGTCAAATCACCCAAATGCATCAAATCAGCGGAATGCCCTGATGCGCGTGGAAAAGTCTCCTGTAGTTCAGGGCTCCGAGTGCGTACTCTCTTGGCTTCGCGTGAATGATGCGTTGGGATCTGTTTGAGTGGGTTTAATGATAATTTTGCTCTGGGATGAGTGCGTGCTTACATTTTCTTTCTCCACCTCTGCAATTTTTCTCTTTTTTCTATGCACCTGAGGAGCCTTGGGCACCATCATGGTGATGATATTCCTCAAGGGTTTTAATTTCTTGAGCTTAGGCATTGTTATACCCTGCTGCAACCAATCGGAAGGACACGTCATGAGCTTAGATTCTTGTGTACTAGCTTATTTTTAGACCAGATTGGACAAATCATATACTCCTTGTGCAAATCGTACAAATTCAAAAAAAGAAAACAAGCGTATTGTAGTAAAACCCATTCTCCACAACTTCCTTGTCCCAGAATCGACGCAAGCATGCATGAAAAAATGTAGTATACAGAATTGTGCTTTTGTCACGAAATGTAGCGTTTAAACCACGTGATGCTGTCGAGTATGAGTGAGGTCTATCTTATGAGGTGATGAACAGCTCTAAGCCTGATCTCATAAGGGACAAAGTCTTAGGATGTGCAGCCTATGTTTATCTGCCTAAAGAATGATGTGCAAATAAACTTACACCAAAATCAGAGCTAATGGTTTACCTTGGCTTGGCAGATGTGGATGGTATCAAAGGATATTACTTCATGTGCCAAGACAATTCTATGTTTGTTGGCACCACAGCAATATTTGATGAAGAATTATTCCCTCAATGCCCAGGTGCCTGCACCCCTGAAGTAACACCTGTAGGTGACGACTTCATCTGTGATGATGATCCAATTATGGAACAGAGAAATCATGACATTCTACATGGAATGGCCAGGGATGATGATAATCCTCCACCTGAAGACCACCCCTTCTTTAAGTCTGGAAAACAGACTGATACCAAGAGAACAAGAGGCACATGACAAGTCCCTACTCCAGTAACCCCTGCTGACTTTGCACCATGGAGAGAGGATCAAAACAAGTGGAATGAACTACCTGGCGGATCTGGTAGGACCAGGAATGTCCCAAACCATCCAGGCAATGTGTATGGCAAACACTGCCTATCAATGGATATAGAGCAAGACATCTGTCATGAAAATTATTGGAAGAAGACAGTTGGGCAACTGCCTCAAGGCCTGAGGGACAGGCCCCAACAACCTTCTTGTAGTGACTTGAACCCTGGACCAAGTACTACAATTGCACCATGTGATGATGTGCCTATATCCAATAATGGCAACTCTGAGACTACAACTGATAACAATCAGGGGGTTGAATCTCAATGTAAATATGACCCATTGGACAAAGGCACTTGGCTTGCAGCATGTGTCAAAGAAGGTGGAAATACATTGATGAACTATTTGCTTAATCAAGCATTACTATTGAGTTCTGATATGGAAGTTTCTGTCCAATTTAGTGACATCCCATGCATAAAAAATAAATGGCAGCAGGTAGAATGGAAGGCTGCATGTTATGGCAAGTTAGATGCCTTATACAAATGACAGGTCTTCAAACTTGTGGATCTCCCACATGGTCATAAACCAATCAAAAACAGATGGGTTTTCAATGACAAAGAAGACAGAAGAAAATAGGCCAGACTCATGGCCAAAGGCCATTCACAGGTTGAAGGCATTTATTACAATGAGATTTTCTCTCCAGTCTGCTACAAGACTGTCCACTTAATGTTCACCTTGGTGAGTCTAGAAGGCATGTATATGACTGGATTAGATGCTAAAAACTGCCTTCCTCTATGTCAAACTAGATGAGGAGATTTACATGCTCCAACCTCAAGGCTTTGTAATTAAAGGCCAAGAGAAGAAGGTCATGCACCTTTTGCATGCACTTTATGGCCTTAAACAAGCTTCACTTGCCTGGTGGCATGAACTTGAAGTGTTTATGAAGACCATAGGTTTTCACTGCATGAGTTCTGATGCCAGAACTTTTATTCATAAGACTAAAAAAGGCATACTTGTTATTGCCATTATCTATGTGGATGATGGCATCTTTATGTCAAAAGACAAGAAGTTAGCTGAAAAAATGAAACAGGTGTGCTTGAAGCACTGGGAGTGTTGTGACACTGGTGATGTCACTTCCTTTTTAGGCATGTGCATCAAAAAGACGACAAGATCATGATTGTTCAACAACAGTACCTTAAAAAAGTACTTGATCATTTTGACATGACTAATGCCAAAATTGCACCAACTCTGCTTCCATCTGGCTATATACCATCAGACAACACTGAGCCAGTTGATGCCACCCACTGTTTGAAGTTTCAGCAAGTCATTGGGTCTTTATTGTACCTAATGCTTGGAATGAGACCTGACATTGCTTTTGCTGTCATTAAAATGTTGCAATTCTCAGCTAATCCAAGCCAAGAACCTCTAGATAAAGTGATGTATATCATGTGCTATCTTGTAGGAACTCAAAACTACCAGATAATCTATGATGGTGAGAAATCTGAAGGATTAATTGGATATACAGATTCCAATTGGGTGAGTTATCTGATCAAACACTGATCCACTACTGGCTTCTTTGCCACCCTTGCTAGTGGCATTGTATGCTGGCAATTGTGCCTCCAAAAGACAGTCACACTTTCATCTACAGAAGCTGAATATATGGCTCTCTCTGACTCATGTCAGCAGATAACATGGATACAGTCCTTATTCCAAGGACTCAGTTTTGTTTTGACTCTCACTATGATTTGCAGAGATAACCAAGGATCAATCTTCATTGGATCCAACCCTGTTCAAGAAAGACAGACAAAACACATTGACATTTACTATCATTACATATGTGAATGCATAGAAAATGACAAAGTCTCTGTTGTGTTTCTAGAAGGAAAGGCCAACCTGGCTGACATGTTCACAAAGAACCTTCCCACTGCCTTATTCCTCAAATGTCAAGAGCACCTAGATATTAAATTTACCAAGGTCAAGTAAGTGCACACAACAGCCTTCTATGGCTTAAAGATGCCACACTACTCATGGGGGGGTGCTGAAATTCCAGTATCTCATCAACTCATTATTTGAGTCACATGCTATATTATGTAAAACTGGTCTGTGCACATACTGTATCTGGTCAGGAAGTTGGCCACCCTGGGTAGTTGGCCACACAGCTGTTTTTATATGCATGCTTGTACCTACATTGTAGATATCAGACAAAAAAGATGCCTCCATGGTAGAGGTATGTTCTGAAAAAAGCTGGACTTGGGATGTGTGATTGATGTTTCTGAAAATATGCCCAAGATCAAAATTTGATCCGAAAACTGAGATTTCTTAAATCACATGGCCACCAGATGTCATGGCTTGTAGAATGAGGTAGAAAGGCTGTAAAATTCTGAAAATATTTGTGGGACCACTCCACATACAACAGAGTCTATCCTGTGCAAATGAGCATTCCCAAGCATATTGCATTGCAGAAATTCAACTGGTGGCCAACTTCCCCATATTTCCCATATTTGGAGGCCACATGGCCAATCATTTACACAGGTTCAACAAATTGATACACTGTCTCCCTATTGTATACAGTATGAGCCAGGACACTTTCCTACCCACCAAAGACCATAAATGCCCTATAGTGAGTGCTAGTCCTCAGCTGAGACATGTTTACCCTTAGGTGGCCAACTACCTGCATAGCAACAGTACTGTAAATGTATATAAAGTGCTGTACATCTCAGTAGTAATATAAGCAGTTCTCTCTCTTTAACCACCACCATCATAAGAACTATATCAACACACAAGGTATGTAAGTAAGATGCTTTCCACAGTGCATGCTCACCTTCTATGGTGAGCTGCCTGCTCAACAAAAAGACTACTTGGGGACAGTGTCATCCCCCCACCTGAAAAAAAGGCCTGCCTTGCAGGATGGCAAGATGGTGAAGAGGGCACAGGCAGGCAGTGTGTCCTATTAGCACCCAATCCACCCTGTGAGCAAGTGCTTGCAGCAGCAGGTGTCAGGTGCTGGGGCCCCCTCCCTCACCCTATCTCCCATTGCTAGGGCTGTGCCACACCCCCAAACCACCCTATGAGCAGTTGCTCATAGGCATAGTGGTGGGTGCAGTGTCATACCCTCCTCTTCCCCCTCACCCATCATCATGCCCTCATGGTTGCATGTGTCATCAGTATACTGTAGCAGATGTATGAGTGAACAGGGGGTGCAACTTGCAGGTACCCAGCTTCACAGGTCTCCTGGCACTTCTCACTGTTTTGGCATTGCCCCATTATCAACCCTGTGAGCAGCGGCTCACAGAGGTGGCATAGAGGTAGGGCCAGTGGAGTGGACACAGCCCTTCATGCATTTGTGTCTGTCTGTTTGTGCCCCTGCCTCTTGTTAGGCTATAGCACAGGTACTCCCACAGGTACCCAGAGGTCTACCTGTACCTGGACCCGCATGGGTAGTTACCTGTCAACCCACAGGTTGGTACATGGTGGGTACAGGTGGGTACAGGCAGGTGTCAATACCCACCCGGGTTTCATTCCACATCTGAAAAAAATGCTATTTACAGGCCCCGGTGCCCAGATGAGTGCCGTGGACCATTTTATATACTTATTTACTACTGGATATGTACTAATAGGCTTATTTTACACTCAAATGATGGGGGGAAGCAATGCCCCAAAGAAAGAAGGGCTTGTGGAAGCAGCATGTTATATACTGTCTAATGTTTACTACTATTTGGTGTCAGTAAACATCACTCCAGACATGTCGCATCACATTCATGTTTGTTTACTGACACCAAATAGTAGTAAACATTAGACAGTATATAACATGCTGCTTCCACAAGCCCTTCTTTCTTCAGGGCATTGCTTCCCCCCATCATTTGAGTGTAAAATAGGCCTATTAGTACATATCCAGTAGTAAATGATATTACACTGGTAACTTGTAAATAGGAAATCAGCAATGGGTATAGGTACAGGTCACAGGTGCCCTACATCTGACCCATACCCATGACCCATGTGGGTTATCCACACCCGTGCTATTGCCTACCTCTTGTACCTTCATCATTGGTTGTCACTGCCCTCTTGTTGTTGCAGTTGTGATGACTCTATTAGCACCCACTATTCCCCCCTGCAAGTAGTTGCTTGTGGTGGTGGGGGCAGGTGCTTGGGTCTGTTTGTCATAGGTTGTAGTTAGTAAAAGAAACACACAAAAAGAAACAAAAAAAGCTTACCTATATCCCAAACCACAATTTTATCATTGTTTGGGCTGTATTTTGTTCATTTCCAGGTGTCATACATTAGGGTGTGAAGTCTAGAGCCTAGACAATAGGTAATTAGTAAAAAAGAACATGAAGAACAAAGAACAAACATACCTAGGGCCCAAATGACATTTGTCATCATTTGGGCCCACATTGCATCCAAGATCTTGGTTTGCGGCACTTCATTGGTGTAGGAGTGGGAGTGATGGTGGTGGGTGATGGCAGAGCAGGCAGTGGTGGTGTTGGCACCAATACCCTAAGGCAAAGACAATTGCTCCCACAAACAAACAACAACAAAGGATCAAGAAGGTAGTCAGTAGTAGTCACACTAGGTAATGGTGATAACCCAAGAGAACACAACTAGTGTCTCTGGGTGATATATTAATGTTTATATACTATTCTACATGAGGTAACCATGCTTGCACCATGAGTTATTGAAGGCACAGCACCATGCCTAAAGCATGAGGTGTGCAGCTGCATGTGCCTACCATGAGTCCAATTGTGCTGTGTGTCACCCATGTGTTTCTATCTCCCCTTAGCCATGAATTCAATCATAAGGATCTTGCTGTTGAAGTCAAACATAATATGATGAGTGAGAGAGAGGGAGCTTGTCAGATAACCCCAAATGTAGCAAAGAGTGTGCTGAATGAGATGTGGATGAGACACCAATGATTTGAGTGTAAGTGACTAGAGAATACATCAGTATGACTAGTTACTTATATATCAGTCTTTTATCTATGATTACTATGTGCTAATGAGTCATATCCAACAATAGGAGTCCAATAGATAGGACATAGTAAGCATAATGTAGTAATATAGATAAGAAGGGCCTTGGTGAGTAATAATGAATTACTAACATTGCATATGTCCATAAGATTAGTTTTACCACATTCTAACACTTGCACCTACCCTTGGCCTTATATACATAAAAGTGTCCATATGTCCAAACATTGAAAATAATAGTTTAAAATGTCTTTGTTAAAATTGTACTCCTGATATCACCCCCTCTTTAAGGCTCAGATTCCAGACAAGATGAAAGTCCCTCTGGGGTCTCAGTGAAGTTTTCATACAGATGGAATTGAAGATGCACCAGGGATCTCAGGCAGCACAGGGTGGTGGGGTGTAAATGGTGGAAGGATGTGATTGCATCTGCTGCATGTTCAAGGTTGTTGGTGAGCTCCCAGGTATTGTTCTCCTTGGTGTATCCTTGCCATTTAACCAAGTACTGCAGCTGGCTATGGCACATCCATGAATCCAGTACCTCCTTCACATGGTACTCCAGCTCTCCATCTATCTCTATGGGTGGTGGTGCTTTGGCTTGCTGTCCCTGGACCAAGGGTGCATTGTTCTTGTTGGGACAGAGTATACAACAGTATACAGACAAGCCAAGGCAGTTGGCATGGCCAGAGAATAATGCCAGAATATGTTAAGTCATATTAACATATGTTTAACAGGAGTTAACACATGCAAGAGCAATTAGGGGAATGCATAGTAACTTACCAATCCATAATATTATAGGAGGTACAATGACACCATAATTACAAGACAAGGTATAATTATAGTGACATTAATAAGTAGAGGAGTCTATGACTTCATGCCTCCTTATTATATTATAGGAGTGCATCACACTATACCTCCTAGAAGTGTATAAATATTGCACTCTTTGTAGGAAATGAACATACTATTCCTCCCTGTTGCAGACTCCACTCCCTCACTTGCTTCAAAGATATAACTCCATTTATTTTCACTTGCTTCCACATCAACCTCATTCCCAATAGTTCTTCACCTTCCACAAAAAATGGGCTTTCTGTTTGGTGTGAGGTAGATGTAGTGCTGTGCATGGCCCAGCCTCAGGCTGTGAGCCAAGCCAAGCCAGGCCCAAATGGGCCAAGCCAGGCCAAGCCCTAGTCCTGGCTTTGTGTTGGCTTTGGCTCGGCTTGTGTAGTTGAAAAGCCAAAGCCAGGCTGTAAAGCCGTGGCTTTTTGGTCTAGAAAATGGTACATAATAGCCAATGCTGCAGGGGATCAAACCTTAAATCTTGAACCTGTACAGGTGCAGTGATTTGCTAATGATGATCCACTTCCGCCGAGTCACTTTTTGTCATGCATGTTCCTCTGTATGGTGTCTCTACCTATATTTTTGCATGTTCTTCCTCTTGTGATATTTCCCTCTTGGTCTTCTTTTTAGCTGAAATGCATGTACTAATATACCCCTCTGTGGATGGTCCTCCAATATTTATGATGTCCACTCGCTTGATTCTTGGTGGTCATTCTTCTCCTCTGGGCCCTCCCCCAGCTCATGAAATACACTGTCCCATCAACTTTTCATGCACAAAATGTCTACTCTTGCAATCATCAAACAACTAGTCAAGGAGATCGGCACTCTGTCAAACACTCTGTCAGATTCAGTGCCAAAGGGAATGAAGGATGACAAGATTTGGGCTGTGATGAACTCTCAGGAGTGAGACACTCCCCATGAGACCTTCAACCAATGGTTCAATGCATTATTTGCAGAGGATTGCCATGATTCTGCTGGTCACTTGCACTTTGTCTGTCAGGGCAAACTTGGCATGATTCTCATGGTGTTGTATCTTTCAAAAATCAGCTGGATGAGCTTTCCTTTGGATCTTGTAGAGCTCAAGCTGTGACATCTCATCAAAGAGCTGAAATACCTTCAGTGCGTAGCAAATTCTATCATTTGCCATCTGTATTGCTCAATTTGACTAATTATCAGGCAAGCTGATATAGCACGACTGATACACCCTCTCAACCTTGCTGCAAAGCTCAAGGACACTGACAATACTTCAGCACCACAACTCTCCTTCCATCACAGAGCAGTGGAAGATTTTCGCCAAGCAAAAGATTCCCTGCCGGCTGACAACAATTGCCGTCCTGTTTTACCAGCACCAGAGCATGCCCCCCTCTCACCTGTGACAACATCGACTCAACCAAACAAGCATAACATCACTGTCATCACTGACAATGACAGTGATGCGGAAGGGGGAACTGACAATCCACCGAGGCGATGTATGTCTTCCTCCAACCCAAAATACTTCTGCCTATTGACTCCTCGTTACAGCTAAGAAGAGGTGTGCCATCGTGTCCTCATCACAGACCATGATCAACAACTTGGATTCAGATGACACTGATGAGGATATTTGCTGAAATGGTACATTTGTTTTCTGATATCTGTCAATGTGTACTGATCATTGTCCCAATATCATTACAGGTAAGAAGAAATGCACTACACTGGGTAATCCAGTAGCTGTTGATGCAGATGGCCTCCTCATGGATGTGGATCTTTAGCCAATCAACAATGCTCCACCTACACGTGAAGATAAGTGCCAGGATGCCAATCATTTTTTCAAGCTGCCATTGTCAAAGATGTCAAGGGGAAGCCAAAAACGTATTGCAATTGTAAACTATGCCCATAAGCTTCTTGCTGTATATTTGGTCACATCCATTGACATGGGATGTCTAGGAACAAAAAGAGTATTGTCAATGAAGTTACAACCTTACGACATCATCTTGAGGCAAATCATTTGGTATGCAATTTATTCACAGTTTGACACTTGAGCTTTAATGTTTCTTTATAGAAAAGTATTGCATGTGGGCAAAGAGTGCCAACTTCTTGTCAAAGCTACCAGGAGATGTCAAAAAGCATAAGGCAGATGCAGAAGAGGTAAGCCATACTCTGGACTGCAATCTTAGAGAGAAGAAGCTCTCCGAGCAAGTGGTTGCATACTCAGACAAGCTCTTCTGTCAGGTCACAATTGAGTGGCTTGTGGCCACAGACCAGGTAGGTAATTCATTCCTATACCTAAATTTTTGATTCATTGTTGCCATTCACAGCCCATCCAAGCCCTTGAACATCCCAAGTTCAAGGAGCTCATCAACATTGCCTCTTGTGCAACAAATGGTGTGAAGCTTTGTTGGAATTATGTATACAAGAGTATACAGGCAAGCCAAGGCAGTTAACATGCCTAGGGAATATTGCCAGAATATGCTAAGTCATATTAACACATGTTTAACAGAGGTTAACACATGCATAGACATATAGGGGAATCCACAGTTAACACATGCTACAGGATTAAACATCCGGCAGCATGTCTATGATAGGATAGGCAAGATATAGCCATGTCTATCATAGGCTATCAGAGACAGAGCCTAGGATAGAGTGTCTAAGGCACACTGCAGGAAGTGTAAGACTTCCAAGCCATGACAGCATATCTATAGGAGAAATGACATAGTTAATGAAACATTAACTATTACAGGAGTCTATGACTTCATCCCTCCTTTATATATTATAGGAGTACATTACAATATACCTCCTAACTGTGTAGTATAAATATTGCACATCTTGTAGGAGATGATAATAACATTCCTCCCTGTGGCAGACTCCCTCATACACTTACCTTTGACTTAAACTCAATACCTCAAAAACCTCGTCCTCCTCTTGTGCTCAACTTCCTGATCCCAATAAGCTTCCAGGCCAGAAGGCAACCCAGGGAGAAATCAAATGCATTTTTAAGAATCACCTTGTTAGATTGAGGGCCCAGCTTAATGTATGTGTTCCCCTCAGTCACCATTCTGTTGCTCATCATTTTTCTGGGTCCGACTGTCCAAGGCAAAGTCAGCTTGACATGTGATGCATGGCAAGCAGGCAATGCAAATGGGTACTTCGCAGTGACAGCACATTGGGTTGAGGAGCCAACACCTACAAAGTAGGAACTCAAGAGTGCTTTAATTGGTTTCACCCAGCTCAACAACACACACAATGGTGAATGGCTTGGCCAAGCACTGTTCAAAATCATCAAACAAGTGGGAATTGAACACAAGGTAAGTGTTGCTTTTTTTGCCTATGTTTTGTCCCACTGATCATTCACCATGAAGGTTGGCCATGTCACCTATGATAATGCAAGCAACAATCTGACTATGATGAAGGAACTGGCTGCCCGTCTGAAGTCCACTACAGGCAAGAAATACAATTGGAGGAAGAGGAAAATCAAGTTTGTCGGTCCTTCAACTCACTAATCTATGTTACTCACAAAACAACAGCTGTCTTGCACATGTCATGTACCTACATCCTGCAATGAGGTGGGGCTAGTGAGGGCAATTGTAGTGAAGGTACAGATCATGCATTGGCCTGAAAATGACATCACTTACAGCTGCTTAGGAATGTTCATCATCAAAGCAAAAAGAGATGTTGAAAACCATTCAAACCAAGGCAAATGATGGATGGCTGGTTCAACTTATTCTCAACATGAAGGTGCGGTGGTCTTTGATGTATTTAATGCTTGATCGGGCAGAAAGAAAAAAAGTGGTGCATAGCAATTCCAAATGAAAGATTTCATTGTTCATTATCTCATAGTGTATGGACACTTTTGTTGATGAACTTCATTGGGAAGAACAAGACTCTGCTGAACATAATAAAATTCATGAGCTCAAGCTCACAGGCAAGGAGTGGGTGCAAGTCAACATGTTCCTCAGTTTGTTAAGTGTACATTTACTCTTTCATCTATCTATCAAAGCTTGACATTCCTTAGCATGCCGATAACGCTCAACAAGCTTTTTTGTCAGACAACGTTCCAACTCTTCATCTGGCAATCCCAGCCCTTGAGGCCCTGTACAGGGCATGGTCCACACATGCTGACTGTCCAAAATATAGCCTGTTTTCCACCACCCTTCATGCTGCATGCATGAAGACTGACGAGTACTATGAGAAGACTACAGAGTCTCTGGCATACATCATGTCAATGAGTACAAATCCTTGGTTCCTACACAGAAAATTACTGACATGTTTCTAGTTCTCAATCCAAAGGAGAAAATGGGATGTTTCAAGAAACACTGGCCAGTGGATCTTCATGAGGATGTTGCAACATGTGTTGAAGACATCGTAAGGGCAAGTTGATCTCTTCCAATTTGGGAGCTAATTTGGTTTAGTTTGAGAAATGGTGGTTATCATCGAGTGATGGCCCCGCAATGAGGCCATCCATGGAATCAAGACAGGGGAAAGGACTGCATGCTCTCCTTCAAGAACTCAGTGATGATGAAGATGACACAATGGCAGATACAGGGCCTGATGTACCAGATGACCCTCAATGGCCATGGCTCTGTGATTATCATGCATATATGGACGTTCTCAAGCAAGTGCCAGATGGCTGGACCATGATCGAATGGTGGGGTGTAAGTGATTCAGTTCCACTATTCTGACAAAAAACCAAGACAATCTTGTAGTACAACTCACAGCGCTATCATCCCGCCTGGGGCTCCCTGGAACAGGATTATCTTGCAATCATGTCATTGTCTGTGTTGAGTGAATGGGTGTTCTCACAGGGCAGGATCACAATATCAAAACATCGCAGTTGTCTCAAGGGCGATATTGTAGAGGCACTCCAGTGTATCAAGTGTACCATTAGACACAATCTACTATTTAGGGAGCCAGCACCATTGTCAATATTGGAAGTGGAGGAAACTGGTGATTACAAGCTGGATGATGCAGGGGAGCCTGGAGAGGAGTCAGATGTTGAGGAATTTTCCTGGGATGGGTTAATTATTGAAGATGAAGATGAAGAGGGTAAGTATTCATTCTGATTAGTGTTGTATTGATGGTGTTGGCATGTAGACAAAAAAAACAACCTTTATATACAAAAAGCTGCGGCCTGAGCCAGGGCCAAGCCATCATTGGCGGCTTTGGCTTGACCTGTTCATCGAGAAAGCCAAAGCTGGCTCAGGCCAAGCCAAAGCTGGGGCTTTGAGGCCAAGCCAGGCTGGAACAGCACTAGGTAGATGCCTTTGGTATACTGCAGTCACTTACAGCTTCTTTTTTTATAAATTTGTCTTGGCTCAGCAATAATCATTTAAATATCAAAATTTTATGAAATTCTGCCACTTCAGTGGGCTCTGCAAAACCTTCCACACAACCAATTTCTCCTGTAATCTGGATTCATAATGCCAATTGGTACTCCTCTCAATCCTGAAAGGGATTTGTGTTCAAAGTCCACAGTGTGGCTTGTAAACTGGATTTTGAAACTCTATACCATTTTGAATCCTGGTGCACATGATAGTATCCACCCCGAGTCCTTCCACTATACCTCACTCTTGTCATCTTGGTAACCCTGCCCAAGATCCAACTCCCACTCCAATCAGACAAGCCCACCTGCCAGATGCTGTTGGTAAGACCATGCGAGCCCCACCCTTTTCTGACAGCAACACCATTAATTAACACCTGTTATCAGTTTTTGAGTTCTGCTGTTATATCGCCCAATTGGTCTGAAATCTCCAAGGGAGTCTGAAATTCAATTTTCACATTTTATCCACTTGCTCAATCCCCCCGGAGTTTTACAGGATCTGATCTACTAGTAGTAATGGATGTATTAAAAATTTTACTAAGGAATACATGCTGTGGAAGTAGTTGAGAAATGGTAGCTGGAGTGATCAAACAGTGATACAAATGAAAAAGCCTTGCTCATCATGGCAAAAACCACTCCCAAAGCCCGAAAAAATTCAACAGGGCACCTACACTAGACCGGAATGATATAACACGCCCTCTTCAATTCTCCGGGGGTGGTGTACCCATGTTCAAGAGTGATGAAGGGGCACTGTGAATTTTGTCACACTTTGTCACAGTAAAGTTGAATATCCGCTGGCCACCTCAACGGCAAGTGGCTCGAGATGCTGTGGCACAAGAATTCATTGAATTGAAGTATATACAACTATGTAGAAAGTAAGATAGGACCTATAGGATGAAGTATACTGAAAATTAGGATGAAATGAGTTGTAGAATTGGGTATGATTTAGGATAGTGTTGGCAGGCTGAGAATGTGAAGCTTGTGGATGTTGAGAAAGCATGTGCAAAGAGTGCCATAGACAACATCAAGGTCCCGAGCTGTTTGAGCAATATTAATCTTGATGCCATTGCGCTTTTCGCGAATAAGGCAGCAGCAGCCCTCTTGGAGTAATGCTTCGGTCTCATCACTGGTGCGCTCTACCATGCAGTGATGGACTGTCAAGCAAAAACGCGATGATGCGTACACTGCTCAGGCTTCTGGGTGGACCTTGAATTTTGATGAGTTTTG
Organism: Tricholoma hemisulphureum; assembly: GCA_964034925.1. NCBI lineage: Eukaryota > Fungi > Basidiomycota > Agaricomycetes > Agaricales > Tricholomataceae > Tricholoma > Tricholoma hemisulphureum. Next base: position 8,725,697 of record OZ035928.1, read on the forward strand.
TCACGCTGTCTCTCTTTGCTCTTGAACATGGACACACTACCCCGGAGACTTGTAGAGAGTGTGCTACCATATTCTGGTCTAGTGTAGGTGCCATGTTGAATTTTTTCGGGCTTTAGGAGTGGTTTTTGCCATGGTGAGCAAGGCTTTTTCATTTGTATCACTGTTTGATCACTCCGGCTACCATTTCTCGACTACTTCCACAGCATGTACTATCAAAGGTCACCATCTCGGCCACACTGGGTACTCGGCCAGTGTGGTATTTAGAGATGAGATGGTGGCCAATTTGAGACTATGTGGGCTTAATACACGAGGATATGGATAGGGGAAGCTATCTACCAATCCTCATACACTCGCGACGATGTTCTCTTGAGATATCATCCGGTGATGCATGGGGATCGGGTATTTGTCATCATTTTCTTAAATCAGCAATATTGCCCGATATGGTAATATGTCCACCGCAGCATCAATTTTTGCTCCCTTGCCTCAAGGCTTGCACTCCTCATTCATCTGAACAATCCTTCGACAAACTGCCTTCACTCTTTGTGTTTCACCATAATTAACTATCTGCAGTCTCACCACAAGGCCGGTTGAAAGGCCCCTTGACCACTGTAAAGCCATGAAATTCGCCTACTGGTTGTTGTAGGGGCATGCAATGGGTGTGCTCCATTTTGATGGTAAGCTGTTTTCCATTTGTTTTTCATTCGTTTCATGTGTCATTTGCATTTTTAGTTATTTTTTTTCCACCCGAAAAATGCACGCTCACTGTCAACTGCCACTTTCTGCATGCCTCTGATCCCAGATGAAATCCTTGCCGGGAGTTGACGTTGAGGCAAATTTGGTGACATAGGTGCGTGGTAGTATCATGAAACATTATTTGGGTACTTTCTCAACACACCCGCTCCACTGTTCTCCTGGTTTACAGCTGACTTGAACATGCGACAAATGTGTTACCCTCCATTTCTCACCTGTCAAGATTCCGTTGTATTTACATGAAACACACTATTTGTGTCCTTATTGTGCACCTCTTTGTCATGTCCGGATTGCCTGTGCCATTGTGCAACTTAAGTAGCGACATTTTTGAGTGAATGAGCCCCCCAAACTACTGCTTCCCTCAACACCATCTGATCCTGCTCGTATTATCCTAAGTACATCATGGAAGAGCCTATCCCATCCCCTTCTGCCGATATTCTTGCACTCCCACAAGAGGATTGCCTCCAATTTGCCATCGATGCTATCACCAAAGCCGGCTACAAACCCAATGGCAACCAGCAGCTCTCGACTCGCAGTGCTGCTGGTATCTACAAAGTACCTCGCAGCACTCTTGGTGACCGGATGAAGGGCCTCCAAACGCATGCAGAAGCTCACATCGACCAACAAAACCTCTCGCCAGCTCAAGAAGAAATTCTCGTGAAGTGGGCAAAGGTGCTGGGTCGTCGTGGGGTACCTTTGACTCATTCCACCCTTGCTACATATGCATCCGAAATCCTGGGGAAGCCTGTTGGTGAAACATGGCCCAAGAGGTTTCTTGCGAGACATGCTGATCTCAAGGTCAAGGTGACAACAAGTCTTGAGAAGTGTCGTGCAAAAGCTCTCAATCCGGCAGCTGTCGAAGGGTTCTACCAGATTTTGGAAGCAGCTGTGGAGGAGTTTAGTATCAAGCCGGAAAATACATGGAATATGGACGAGAAGGGTGTCCAGTTAGAGATTGGTGTAAAGGTTGCCGCGATTATTGATCGTGAGCAGAGTACGGTATACTCGGTTGAAGATGGGAACCGTGAGCTGGTCACCATTATTGAGGCCGTCTGTGCTAATGGAATGGCACTCGTTACCTCTGTTATCTTCCAGGGCGTGCGTTGCAATCTTTAATGGGGCAGGCCAGAGAAGAATCCATCTTCTGCTAGGTATGTAGTCGAAATGACACTTTGATCTGATCCCATTTGTTAATAGCTTTTCTCCTAGTGTCTCTGTCTCTCCAAAGGGTTGGACGGACCAAGAACTTGGCCTTAAGTGGCTGGAATGGGACTTTGAACCGAATACTAGACCTGAAACACCACAGGTCTACCGTCTTCTCATTCTTGATGGCCACAACTCCCATTGCACCTACCCTTTCATTAAATTTGCTATTGAACATCGTATTATAATCATATGTCTTCCTTCACATACCACACATGCTTTACAGCCCTGTGACATAGGTGTTTTTGGTCCACTTGCCCATGCATGGAAGTCTCAGGTCACACATGCATCACAAAACAATATCGCGATCACAAAAGACAATCTGTTACTCTACTACCACAAAGCTCAGACAATTGCTCTTAAATCTATGACCATTAAATCCGCCTTCAGAAAGACAGGAATCTACCGATTTGATCGCAATGCCATCCCGTTATCAGCCTTCGAGCCAGCCAAAAACACTACTACACAGGCCGCACAACCACTACCAGCTCAGTTACCATCAGTCCTCGTTCCGACACCAGATCCTTCCCCAGCAACCTCAGTAGCGACCACACAAATGCTGGATATGACACCTGCCACATCAGCCACTCCATCCTCCCTCAATCTTGATCCTGACATGGGCCCCAGCAGCAGAGATCCTGGACCCTCTATGGTTGAAGGTGCTGATACACCACCAGAGCCCGAGCCAGCACAACAGTACCATATTGAGGTCCCACCGCCTCTTCTCCATTCGGCATCATGATGCGCACTCCGAGAAGAGAATGCCGCATTGCGAGACATCATCACGCGCGTTGCGATGGTGCTGGAGCAAGACTACACCCAAATGAAACTGATGGACCTTGAAAATGAGCGGTTGCGTCAGAAGGCGTTCGGTAAGGATCAACGAAGGGCTACAAGAAAGAAGCTCGTGTCTGGTCAGGCGCGTCATATGACTGCACCTGAGATGGTGGACCTGCTTGCGCGACAGACCTGGGAATCGGCAATGGGGGAGGTATTCAAGGAAGCATCCGGGCGATTCAAGGCCCAATGAAAGGCAATCGATGATTATCATAAAGAGATTGCGGCTGAAAAGAAGATGGCAGAGAGAGCACAGAAGGCAGCAGAGAAAGCGGCAAAGAAAGTGGAAATGGATGCTGAGAAGGCAAGGGCATGCAAGGGCACAGGTAGAGCAGGTGCCACGTGGCCGTGGACGAGGGAGACGTGGCCGCGGTAGCTGCAGAGGCCGAGGACGTGGTACTGGGGAAACTGTTCTGGGCTTTGATGACAGTGATTCTGAAGAACAAGTTTTGGAGACTGATTCAACTATGACAGACAATGGAGACATACCGGCAGTCAAAATAGCCCCTACACAACCCGAAACTCGTCTACCACGCGCATGCCGAGCCAGAGCACCTAGATTCCTGGCAAGCGAGGATGAGGATGAGGATGTTGCGCCTCAAGTTGTTCGCCCACGACCAAAGCCTCGTCGAATTCCAAAACAGCCGGTGCCCATGCCACAGACACCCCATGACACCAGCATCCAGTTGCCAGAGGAGACCGTTACAGGCTCCCTACCACAAGGAGGCGAGACGGGCGTGGGAGAGGAAACCATGCGAGTTGAGACTGAGGAGCTGCTTGTAGAAGTCTCGGCTCATCCAGGCATGTCGTCTCAGATGTCAGTACAGGGAAACCATCCCGCTGCTACTCAAGGTGGAAGGGCTGGATCTGGAAGGGCTGGAGTGGGTCCTTCAGGATCTGCTTTGGGTGGTGAACCAGATGTTGAGCCAGCAGATGGCGAGAATGGTGCAGACAGTGAGTTACCAATGAGACGTAGCAGAAGACTTGCTACAAAGGACAAAATAGGTTAAAATTGTGTTCTTTAGGTAGATTAGACTTTTATTTATACATACAAATGCATTCGCACATCCAGAGACTGCATGTGGTGTGTTGAGCAAACGACGATGGGGACGCGCGTCAACTGGGCGTAGGTTCCCACGACTGGCCGAGTTCCCAGGTTTTCCCAATTTGGCACCCCCTTCCGTAAAATATTCACAGCAACAGCAGCACTGCATCTAAAAATACAAGACATACAAGGACTGGTTCCCAACATCCTCGGCAACGCCCAAACAAGACCTCAAGGCCATTAAGTCCTGCATTCACCCTCTTAGTGTCAGGGAATCTGAGGTGGCCGAGTACCTGATCTTGGATAGTATTCCTTAGTGAAATTTTTAATACATCCATTACTACTAGTAAATCAGATCCCGTAAAACTCTGGGGGGATTGAGCAAGCGGATAAAATGTGAAAATTGAATTTCAGACTCCCTTGGAGATTTCAGACCAATTGGGTGATATACAGTCATCCATGGCTCTTTGGAACGTCTGGGTCAATGGACCAAACGGCTCTGACGGCCACATTTCTGACCGGATCTCCCCAAATCTTTTGTAATACCATTATATAGCTTATGTTCAAGTTCCTTCAAAATTTTATAGCCGTGCGATGAGTAGATCTTTGCACTCGACGTGTTCTTCATAATTTGGTAGGAAAACTGAATTTTGTTTCGAGAAAAAAACCAAGAAATCCTTCAAATTCTAAAAACTTTTGGTAGCCAGATCCAAACTTCATGTTGTATAGTGGATTTAAGATAGTTACTTCAGAGATAACTACATCGAGTTGTGAGTTATTGAGAAAACGATGTCGAAGGAGGGAAATGGGGCTGCGCGTGGTGTCACATCACGCTTGCCATATTGGGAAGTCAGAATCCGAATCATAGGATACTGCAAACTCATACCCAACAAAAAATGGTCGGCGTTGCGAAATCTCAAGCCCTCAAAAGACAGATCCTCAGGAAGGAGATTGATGACCTCAAGGCATATGCTGTCAAGCTGTACAAGGAGGAACAGGACCGACCACTCATACCTGGGGAGAAGCACAAGTCGTTGCGTCAAATTTGCATCGACGCGTCGGACGCACACTTCGCGGAGACAGGTCGACGTATTCCTCTGGCACACAACACATTAGCACGGCATGCAAAAGGAGGAACTACACTCACTCAGTCAAATCGGAAAAAGGGCTGGCTCACACCCGAGGAAGAGGAAAACATTGTCAACTTTGCTATCGAGGTTGCACAGCGGGGCTTTCCACTCAGTCCACGGAGGTTGAAGGAACATTGCGAGGCGGTTTTACGACACCGGTTGGGCAAGGGTTTTCCAGAAGGAGGCCTGGGGAAGGATTGGGTGAACCGTTTCCTCACGAAGCACCACAACAGATTGGGGACATACTGGTCAAGTGCACTGGACAGCTCCCGTGGTCGTGCTGTGAATCCGATAACGAAGGAGGAGTATTTCAGGATACTCAAGGAGGTCAGAGAAAAGTATAACATCCCTGATGAGCTGGTCTATGGCGCCGACGAAACAGGGATACAATCGGGTATTGGCGTGACGGAGCGGGTAATTGGGCCAGCTGGATTGAAGATACAGCATCAGCAACGAAGTGGGAATCGAGAAAACATTACGGTCTTACCTACCATCTGTGCAGATGGCACGTCGCTTGCACCCACCGTGATTTACAAAGGCGAAGCTTTCCAGACGAAGTGGCTGCAGGAGAATCCGTTGGATGCAAGGTACGATTCACACTAAAAAAATATTCCTTTACTTAATTTCTCCTGTAGGATGGGATACCAGAAGAAAGGTTACACATCGGGTGATATTGGGGTCGCCTGGCTCGAAGACTGGGACAAGCAGACAAAAAAGAAGGCACAGGGGCGGACACGACTTCTCCTGGTTGACGGGCACAGTTCCCACTACACTCTCAGCTTCCTGGAGTATGCGCGAGACAACAACATCGTCGTGTTGTGTTATCCCTCCCATTCGACTCATGTCTATCAAGGACTCGATGTCGTGATCTTCAGTGTCCTGAAGCGGGCCTGGAGTGATGAATGTGACAGGTTTGAGGCACGGGGACCAGCTGTATCGAAACAGAACTTCATGAGCGTCTACGCAAAAGCACATGCCCGCACTTTCACCGAGAGCAACATCCACGCCGCGTTCGCGAAGACCGGCATTGTGCCGTACAATCCCGATGTCGTCACGACGGAGATGATGGCGCCGAGTCTTGAGACATCAACAACTAGTCTTCTCCCGCTTGGCTTGGCCAGCCCCATGCGCGAGGTTGTCGATCTGATTTCACACCACAACGCACGCAAACGAAAACGGCAGGAACTCGAGGACTCAGAGGAGGGGCGACTGACAGCCCGCTCTTCGCCATACACACCTGTGCGACGAGGATTGGCATCATTAGCCACAACTTCTGCAAGATTTTTAGTCTCAGACTCACCAATTCCATCCAGTGCGGCGTTGCCGCCACTCTTTACCTCCGTTATCACCCCTCCGACTCAACGGGATGCAACCATCCTTGATATAGAGCCAAATACTGAGTATGAAGCTCAGCTACAGGGCGCATTACGAGCCAGCAATGATATCATCAACCTCCAGAAGCAGGTGATGGCTGGGATGCAAGCACAGACAGTCTTGCAGTCGATGTATCTTGAAGGGGTGCGGGGACAGCTACAAGCCCAAGAGGAGAAGAAAAGGAAGAAAAGGAAGACGGGGAAAATTAATATGGATGGGCGGGCCAAAATTCTGACGCAGGATGACATTATCGAGGGAGTGAAGGAATGGCAGGACAGTCAAGATAAAGCAATTGAGGAGGCGGCATCAAAGAAGAAGGCGAAAGAGCAGTATACTGCGGCGATGGACATTTGGAAAGTGCGGGAGATCGATCGGAAGGAACGGAACGCCGAGTTGAAGAGAGGATGGGAGGACGAGGTGAGGAGATGGAATGTTGAGCGAGACAGTGCCAAGTATGATCATCGCAAGCCGAGATGGACAAAACCCAAGATGCCACCAATGGAGAAGCCCCTTCGTAAGCCGCTACTGGCCGATTTTGCTCCGCAGGCCTTAGATATCGACGACGATGGCGAGGATGGCGATGGCGACATCTCCGAGGATGATGCAGTCCTCGGATCGGGGTCTGAATCCTGATCAGGAACCGGCTCGATTAGGAAAATCAGGGAAAATCACAACGCTGATGTGACTGTTCCATAGACTCAATTACTCGTGATAAGGACTTTTTCCATAGATTGCTTTCATCGTCCTGTTTAATGGTGTTCGATAAGGGTTTTTAGATGCTCACACGTTAGTTTACTCATCATACTACAATGTTGTCAATTCAGAATGTCTCATTCTATGCTACAACGGCTATGGGACGGTGATTAAAATTTGATTGGTCCAAAGAGCCATGGATGACTGTAGTACTGGTGTTCGATCACATCGTCCAGGTTTGTCGTTGTTTTTCTCTTTCGTTTCCAATTCGCTTCCCTATTCGCTAACCGATCTTCTCCCAGATAAAACTGAGATGCTAAACAGATCCTCACATTGAGAGCATCGCGCTTGACGCTCTGACAGGTGCTGCCACCAGCATTCTCAACAGATCAAGGGAAAGTATTGGCGAAAATGTCTAAACTTGGTGACTTTGCCGTCAGACATGCTACGCCAGGGTTCTTGGGCCTCTCGCTTTGGCCTCACCTTGGCCTCCCCTCAGCCTCACCGCCTCTGGCACCACATATAAATCGTACTACGCTAGAACCAGACCCCAACTCCGAAGTTATCATCAGACTTGTTCGAACAGTCATCTAGCATCCCATGTCTCGTAAGTGACCGGCTTGGGCCCCATCTTACTATTGATACTTATCAGGCCCACCCTTCTTGCCACGTTTCCAGGATACGAGCGCCAGATAAAAGAAGATTTGAGGCAGGAGATGGAAGATGTAGTTTCGTTGGTAAGCCCTGGGTATTCCATTGGACTCTCAAACGATACTATCTGGCTGCATTTAGTTATCCAGAGTGTATCGCATGAGACAGTCAGCAATACGGAATTTGGCGTCAGCTCTTGTCGCGTTTGGTGGCTTTGGCACGGCACTATCGGCATCGATAATCTTCAGGTGACCAATCTATTGAAGTAGGTCATGAGCATGCCCGACCATTTTGTAGCGCAACACGTGGTTCGCTGGATCTCATCTCCTGGGCATTCACGCTCTTTTGCTTCGCATTCATGGTGCCTTCACTATGTCAGGGTGTTTTAGCATGGGTTACTACCCTCCCGCCACATATCAAACGCTCAGAATACAATATGCTGAGCACACTCCTAAACTGTCTCATCGGGGCAACGATACCGTTTTCATTTATGTCATGCATCTCTGCAGTTCTCCTCCTGCTGTGCTCTATTTTCCTTCTTAAGTACTCTACAGACAGAACTGGGCACTCCGCCGACGTGGTGCCAACCAGTGCGTTCAAATCGTCTTCTCTGGTTGCCTTGTCGGTCCTGGGTTTTATTGTTTGTGTGGGCATCATCCCTGACTTAATGATGATCAGCCATGGCGGTTTGAAGGAGTACATGAAAGCATACGCTCCCCGCGCCAAGATGCGCTCTTCACAATATCGCTTTCGCATTCAAGGACGAATTTCAGGAACTAGTGGAGAAGAGCGATCATAACGCGATGTGATCAGCGCGCCACGGATTAACACTGCATCAACACCGCTCCGGCTCAGCGCTCAGCGCTCGACGCTCGTAAACCCCGTTGGTTCGCTCCAGCGCCCGCCGCCCCTGTGTCGAGCTTGTTACTACAGTCAACTCCCTCATAACCCATACCCCTTGGTGGATGGCCAAGGCTATGGGTTATGGGGGGTTATGGGTTATGAGAGGTCAATTTTGGTGTGAATTTCAGTTTCGTAGCCACTGGAATCTATGGGTTATGGGGGGGTATGGCTTACCTGAGGTATGGGTTAGGAGGGAGTTGACTGTATTATTAGCATATAACAGTTGTTCGATTAGTAAACTTTATGAACGAGGATCAGACTGATTTTGTGATTAACAGGCACTCCTCGTGTTAAGAGTATGATTGACTGCATTGACTAAGCCGAGCATCTTTGAATGCACTCATCAGGCAAGCTTTACTTTGTTCGCGTAGTCAACAAATACCTCAGACGAAGCAGGCGAGCACGGGATCTAAGTAGACCTGTGACCGATCCCTCACATGAGCAAACCTCGATGAGAGGGACTTGAGTCTAATCATCGTGAGGCCGCGTGCTTCACCACTATTCATCTCAGTCTGTGTACCCTCCGCGCACCCTGGGCTCAATGCCCCCTTTCTGAGGATGTCACCTACTCTCACTTCTGTGACCTCGCCACTGATCTGTGTGCCTCTGTGCACCTTTTCAGTGCAGCCAGGTGACTTTGTCTGAGACCTCTCAGACCCCTTTTGATTCACTGACAGGCTTCGAGACAACTGCCTCTTTTCTGGCTGCTCTCATGCCTGTGGTGAGTTCCCTCTCTGTCTGCCTCTTTTTCGGCTGATTTGTCACGCCATAGTTACAGTGTACTTTTCATCAGTTTAATCTATCGCATCCTTACTTCGCAACTCACTACGAGTGCTTCAATGTCTGAGACACAACATGGCCCAGCTTAAAGTCACACAGACATGTCGAATAGCCTCACACAGCCAACCCAGAGTCAAGATGGCAAAGAAGAAGACTTTCAAGGGTTGGAAAAAGGGGTCACAGATGCTTGCTTCACAGTCGTACAAGAATACAGGGCAGGGGCAATATCCAAGGCCCAAGCAGTGCTCCAGCTACATGGTGCCTTCCCAGAGACACTCGATGAAGACACTCTTGTCGAGGCTTTCAGCACCTACTTCGAGATGCTTGACAACTTTGACCACTTCAGGGATGGAGCTGGACAGCGAGGGCACATCATGAGGGAGTCTCTCTCTCCTAGAATGGCTCAGTGACCCGATGTACCAGCCCAGTCACAACTTAATAAATCGCATAAGCACACCAGACTTACCAGTGGCTCAGATGACAAAGACAAAGGGTACAGAAAGCAGACATGGCTCGACTTTGATGCACTCCCATGGAACCAAGGACCGTCTGTCAGAAGTACCATTGGCATATCACCATCCATTCAAAAAACCCAGTCTTTGCTCACAAATTTCACTCGGGACCTCAAGCGAGCCAAAGCCTCACTGCTCAACTGTGGGAAGTCCTATCCACAGTTTCCAGATTCAGAGTGGGGTAATCTCCTCGGAGGGAAGTCAGTTGACCTCGACCATGTCCTCTCAGGCATGTACTCCATCAGTCATGATGATAGAGAGGCCCAGCCAATTGGTAAGGGGCTTGAAATTATCCGAGTGAGCACCAAACCTGCAAAATCAGTGCAAACACATGGGGAGTGGATCATGGCCTTCAATGCATTTGTCAACACCAGCTTATTCATCTTCCCTCACCAAGAACATGAGCTCCAAAACTATGGGAACCACATCATGCAATATTTTGTATCAACACCCACAGAGCTCCATGACTGCATCATTAACTATGACAAAGCCATGCAGATCAGAGTTGCTCAACAGAGGGACATTGAGCTCACTGACATTGAACAGTTCTCCAATCTCCACTTGCAATGGATCAACAATCCAGAGCTTACAGTGCAACAGGCCATACCACTCGCGGACCAGATCAGCACAGGGACCCTTGCAGGCGGTGGAATGAACATTGATGCCCTAACACCTTGGCAAATTGCAATTACACCCATGTCTGCTCCAAATGTCACAGCAATGCACATGTTGGAAATGAGTGCCAGGCATCACAGCGTAAGTGAAGGGTCTCCACTCACCATCCATTGGAACACAAGGCCCCATTATGCTTGAGATTTTATGTGGGAGAAGGAAGAGCCTGAATGACTCTCAACAGCTCACATGAGCTTACACTTGCCACCTGTGCCATCACCACTGCAATCTGAAATAAAAAACCCTTTGGCACAGGCCACCTTGCAAATGTATCCTCACCTCTTTCAAATTGTAACACCAGTCAATGTAAAAACCTTTGAATCCCTCCTTATCTCTCACCCAAATCACCCCTTGGTAACCTCTGTGATTTGCAGTCTTCGTGAAGGTTTCTGGCCCTGGGTGAACATGGTTGTGAGTGGTTGTCCAGATATAGTTGACAATTCTCATAGAGACATCAAAAATACATTGCACATTGCTTTCATTCACAAGCAGTGTGATGAAGAGGTTTGACTTGGCTGGAGGCACTGGCAACATTTGGACTGAAGATTACTTGTAGCAAAGGAAATTTATAAAAGAGGTACTTGGAGGCAATGTGATATGCAAACACAAAGGTCTTCTTGACAAAGAGGGCAAGCGCCTGTTACAAGGTATATTTCAGGCCCCAAAAGAGTGTGATCAACACCTTCAAAGGTTCACATTGGTCACTGTCCACCAGCACATAACTCACTACATGCAGATCGTTGATTTCCATAGCCTTGAATCCATACACCATTCGAAGACTCAAAGACAAAGAAAACCTGATGTGAACATTCTTACAAGCCTTTGACTCCCTGAAACCAGGAATGACATGTGTCCCCTTGTGGGTTGTTCCAAAGTTGCACTCAGACAAATTGCATCTCATTGTAGACCATTCAGCTGGTCCCTTCTCACTGAATTCATACATACCTCATGATGAAGGCTGTGTACATCTTGATATGCTCCATCAGCTGGGAACAGCTCTTCTTTGGGTGCATCAATGTCACAGCCATGATGTTTTCCTTGTCCTCTGGAAGTCCAATGTCTCACAAGCATATTGTTGTCTGCCAGTCCATTTCCTCTGGCAGCTACATCAGGTGCTCTGTGTGAATGGCCACTTCCATGTCAATTGTAACAATGACTTTGGGAACTGTGCTGCAGGTGGTCTGGTACACATTCTTCAGCCTTGTCCTGTGGATTGCTGTTTTCATTGTTCTCATTGTGGACCTCTTTACTTATATTGACAACTCCTATTCATGGGAGTTTGAAAACAATTCCACTTTTTATGCACCTTACAACAAGGAACTTCCCTTGAAGCAGGCCAAGTTTCTGTCACTCCTTGACGACCACACCATACCTCATGAAGAGCACAAACAAGTCTTTGGTCCATAACTTGACATCATTGGTTTCACTGTTGATGCCAATGCCATGACTATAGAGATGCCCACCAAGTCTTGTAAGCTCCTTGTTGATGCCATTTGAGCTTTTGCAAACCCATGTCAATGACGCTCTCTTCGCGATTGCCCATGCCTTGCAGGTTGGATCAACTGGGCTCTCAATGCGTACCTGCTTCTCAGGCCAGGCCTCTCTGCCTTGTATGATAAAATGCGCCAAGGTGTACATGCTCATTCTCTTTTATCAGTTAATGTCTCCATGGCCCGAGAATTGCACTGGACAGCAGACCACCTTGAACGCTTACCAGGGATACATATCCTTTTGATGTGTGACTGGTCACTGGATGAGGTGGACCTAACCTACCTTTCTGATGCTTGCCCTGCTGGCATGTGTTTCTGGTCCCCAAAAACCTGTGAGGGTTTTTAGTGCCTCATCCCTTCCTCCACACCTCAGCCCATCTTCTTTTTTGAAGCTTTAGCTGTCCTGTCTGCACTACATCATGCATGCACATCAGTTCAACCTCCCCCAGCTTGTGTTGCTCTTTTCACAGATAACTCAAACACAGTGTCAATGTTCAACACCCTTGCAGCACTTCCAGCTTACAATGTCATTAGGGTCATTCACAGTAGCCATTTTTGGCTACTTTTTGGCTACTTTTTGATCTCCTTTTTGGCTCCTTTTTGACAGTTTGGCAGAAGATTGATCAAAAAGTGACTGAAAAGGAGATCAAAAAGTAGCCCGAAAATGGCTACTATGAAACCCCTGGAATGTAAAAAGAACAAAAAGGAAGCCAAAATGCATTTTACCTTCCTCTGGCAGGCCTTGGCATATTCAAACTCCACCTCAAATGACTTGTTGAAAATTTTTTCACCAGTTCATCTGTAAAGCAGGGGCATGTTTTCGAGTCTTTTATAAGTTTAACTTAGCAGTGGAGATTCCATTAGTAAATATATGTATTCTTTTATACTCCTTACAAAATGAACTATGAGCAATAGAAGACTACCCAGAAATAGAAAGAAAAAAAAAAACCACCTTGCAGGTCAGCAAGATGGATGAGGAGGGTGTAGGCAGGCGACATGCCCCATTAGCACCCAATCCACCCTGCAATCAAGTGCTCATGGTGGTGGGTGTCAGGTGCTGAGTGCTCACCCCCCTCCCTCTGTCATTGCCTCCCCCTCCCATTGTACCACACCAGTGTTCCTCCCTACAAGCAGTAGCTTGTAGCGGAGGAGTCTGGTGCTGTGGGAGACATTGTCATCTCCCCCTCTCCCTCATCCCTGTTGTTGCCCTGGCCCATGTTGATGCTGATGCCATTGTCATTGGCAATGGCATTGTGGTCATCCCTCCCTCCTGTTGTCATGACAGGCTGCACCTGCAATCCCTTATGAGCAGTTGCTCATAGGCATGGGGGTGGGTGCCATGTCATCCTAGTCATGTCATGCCATTGCCACCATCCTCGTTGTCACCCCCCCCTTGTCCTCCTCCTCCCACTCATCATTCGTGCCACTGCCTGTCGTACCCTTGCCACCATGGCCATCCTCCCACCATTGCAGTCACAATGCTTCCATTAACACCCACTATCCCCCCTGTGAGCAGTTGCTCACAGTGGTGGGGGCAGGTGCTGGGTCTGTTTGTCATAGGTCATAGTTAGTAAAAGAAATGCTGAAAAAAGCTTACCTATGGCCCAAATGATGATAAAATTGTCATTTGGGCCATGTTTTTTTTGCTTTCAGAAATTGTATATTGGGGTCATTTGTTAAAAAAAGCTTGGAGCCTAAAAATAGGTAATTAGTAAAAAAGAACACAAAGAAAAAAGAAAAAAGAACCTAGGGCCCAAATGACATTTGCTGTTGTTTGGCCTACATTGCATGAGAAAGAAGGAGGGCAGCAGGGAGGTGGCAGTGAGCTCCTTTGTTGTTGTTGTGGGTCAGTCAGAGTGTTGGAGCAGAGTTTGAAAGAATGACAAAAAGTGAAGACAAAAATGATGACCAAAAGGAACCTCATTGCATATCGGCCCATTTTACAAAAAAGCTCCTTTTTGACTTCATTTTCAAGTCATTTCGAACTTTCATTTTTCAAGAAGGAACAAAAAAAGTAAATCAAAAAGTAGCTGAAAAGTAGCTGAAAAGTAGCTGAAAATGGCTACTGTGAATGACCCTATTGTTGTTACTGCTGTTGATTGGCTTCTTGCATCTGGCATACAAGTTTGAGTCTTTCATCTCCCTCACCACTTCAATGTGGTTGCAGATGCCTTATCTCGCCTTGATAACACTACAGCTCTCTTGCACAAGCCGCACTTGTCAATCCACCCTTTTTCACCCCCTCGATTCACACTGGGGGAGCCAACATTATGATTATGATGTCACCTGGGTCCAGGCAGCTGACTTGACCAGTCTGGACCCATGATCGCTTGGAGCATGAGTGTGCAATTGCTATTGGTAGCTCTATTGATGCTTCAAGTGCCTCGTCTTACTCTTCTGCCCTCAACTCCTACATCACATTCTGCAATGCTCACAGTTTCCCTGTTGAACCTACTACAGACACATCCAGCTTTTACACTGTTTATATGTCACACTTCATCAAGCCCAAGTCTGCCGACTCATACCTCTCTGGTATTTGCAGCCAGCTTGAACCCTTTTTCCCAAATGTTCACACTATCTGCTGTCACCACATTGTCTGCTGGACATTGCAAGGTTGCAAAAAACTACATGGGATGCCCACCCAATGTAAATGACCCCTCACCTGAAGAGAACTTTGGTTGTGCAGCAACGGTGTGGGCGGGGAAATATCCCTCTGAGGGTCGGTATTGTCAGGTCATCGCATCGCACTGTAAAAGGTAAGTCTGAATGGGGAAAACGCGTGACAAAGGTGCCAAACACGTCGTGAGTGGAGAAAAGAGATGGGACAGAAAGTTCTCAAAAGGATCCAGAACTTAAGGAAAAAGAACAGAAAGGGAGCGCGTCCGTGAACAACGGAAAGTGGGGGAAAGGAAGATTTTTTTTTAATCAAAAGACTGGGGTGCTACTTAAATACAAAATAGCATTGGGGAATACCTAACATGTGATTGCGTGGGTACTCTTGCACCAATCGGACTGAGAGAAATGAAGAATAAAGTAACAAAGGGGCGGATATGGACAAATGGGGAAGTAAAGATAAAAATAGAATACTCAACGAAAATAAGAAAGGATTGTCGAACTGGTGTCGTTGAGTCCTCATTGTTGAGCCTCAGTGTACAGGAATGGCTCGGGGAGTAGCCCATCCTTGGGGTGCTCTATTGACGGTACGTCACTCAGAACCCCAACAAGCGCGGAGCACACCCAAAAGACGGCTCTCGACCCTACTCGTCTGCACAATCAGCCCTCCAAGTTGGATGTTGACTAGCCATGGGAAGGGGAATGTATCGAAATCTTGTATCTTGGATAAATGAGCGATGAGAAGATAAAAGTAGTTATAAAAAGGAAAAAGGAACCAAAACCTGTACACAATCCTTCGAGTTGAGAGTGTAAAATGCATTAAAGTTCTTGAAGACCTGAGAAATGTGCCGAGTTTGCATAATTGATATGCCGAATAGGTCAGGAGATCTTCAGGAGTGTCGTGACCTTCTACCTGTGGCTCGGAATTGAGAAAGAGATTTATTAGAAATATAATTAAACAATAAAAGAAAGAAACAAAGAAATTATACAAATAAATGAGGATATCCAGCCATCTTGAGGATCCCATGGGAAGAGCTTCGGAAGTGGGAAGTCGACGGGTATGTTGTCTTCCCCTTCCACAATGGGTCTATCCCCAGTCAGTCCTAGTTCATGCATCATCTTCACACACTTCTCAACAGACATTGGGGGGCACTCCATGCATGCTGGGGGTGCAACAGCTCTCGCTGAAGCTGGCATTCCCCCTGATCTTATACAAGCTATTGGCCACTGGTCTTCTGAGGCCTTCAGAATTTACATCTGCTGTCATCCTGTTTTACTTGCTGCTTTACTTTTTCAACTGCCCACCGGCATTGATTGGGAGCTTACATCCCACTTCTGCCCTTGACTCCCTTCTACTGTCCAGTTTTCCATTACCTTACCTCCACTTCCACCTATTTCTATAACCACCCTTCACCCCATCCTTTCCTCCCTCCTACTACTAGCATTTTTTGCAGTGCACTCACAATCTAACATGGGTTGCATCACTGATTTCAGGGCACTCCCCCACTTTTCTGGCTATCTTTAATGCTGTGCCCTTGCACAGCCCTTGTGTGACCATTCTGCCAATCGATGATTAGAACAATAGGACACAACATGAGTGATCAAGGGAAGCTGAGTCAGCATTCTAGAAAACCTGTTTTGGGTAAACAACCCAAATGGGAATGTCCAGCTTCATCTTAAGCTATGCACTGTTGTCAATGATAGGAAAGGTTGGGCTGTGATCAGAGCATTAGCTTGGATCATATCCTCAAGCAATTCAAGCTGCTCACCCACAAGCTGATGAGCACCCCATGGTGAGAATCACTGCAGCAGCCCAACCTAACAGAGAGGAGGCCCAGAATCCATGGGGGCAAGGTTACTGAGATAACAAGATGCTACTAGTTTGAAAGCTTGTATGTAGGCTTGATATGCAAGAGATTTCCATCTCCCTGCAATCCTGATTATCTCCAGGCTGACTCCTTGAGCTAAGTAGAATAAAGCACCACCAATTCTGAAGGAGTGTCCGAACATGGTTCCCCAGCCCCATGACATGGTAATGGAGTTTATCTTTTTGAGGGTGGTGTCCCTAACCATTGGGCAGATGCTACCTTTGTTATCCATCCATGAGAAAAGTGGGTTGTTTGGTCTGGCCAGCACTACATTTGCGAGGTTCTCCAGGGCTTCCAGAAGACAAAGCCCCTGCTGTTCAACTAATAATATGGACTGTACTTTGCCTGTGGCTGCTGTTTTCACTGATGGTAGGTTGAGTCTCACATATTTCTTATCATTGAAGTCCTGGTTGAAGACTACATCTGCTTGTTTCAGATGTTTTGCCCCATCAAAGTTGGCTCTGGAATGGACTGCTACTTCTCCAAATCTCATCATCCCACAGTAGGTGCATGCCACCATGGCCCAGATGCATGTGTCAAAGGGATCTTTTAGGTTTAGAGATGATTTGAGGGCATGTAGCATTGGGATTGTGAATGGGGGTCTCAGTGGCCATTTTTGGCTGCCAAAAATGTTCCTGAGGCCTTGCAGCAACCATCTTATCCTATCATGGTCTGTTTTGGAGAGTGGCTCAGGCCAGCCTTGAGCAATATGCAATGCCCGAACACCTGAGAGGTATTTGCCAATGGTGTCAACTGATATAGGCTCAAAGGTGCAGTCTGCTATTAGTGATGGGTCTAGCTCCTTTGTGTCTGTAACTGCCCAAATGGCGAATGAATGTGAAGCTGTGCATTCTCAGGAATTGAGAAAATGTCACAGAAAAGGTGAAACTTATGGAGACCTGAGCCATAGCTGCTGGTGTCATGTAATGATGCTCATGAGGCTATGCTTGCTAGGAGCTGAATTATAGGAACACTGATTGTTGAGGGTGGGGGTATGTTGATGCTGATCCACCAGAACAATCTGTCCTCTGCTCTGCAATCTGGGTACAACAGAGAGTGCTTCAGTTGTAGTCATCCAGAAACTGGGTGGGTGGTTGGATTGACTAGTGTAATTGCAGGCCCACTACTTGGCAAGTAGGTTAGTATGATGATAGGAAGCCTGAGAGATGGGAAGGTGGGGGAAAGGTGATCTTGTTGGATGCCTGTGGGAAACCCTTGAGGAAACTTTCAATGTTGCCCTGTGAGAGCGTGTCTGCAACATTGACCCTGCCTTCCATGTGCATGGTTTTGAGTCAAATGTGGGACTCTAGCTGGATATGATAGATTTTGCACAGTACATTGTTCATGTGTGTACTCTGAGAACAGCCTTTGTTTATCACAGCTACCACCCCAGCATTGTTGGAATGCACTAGATAGAGACCTGGAGATAACAGGTGGAGATGGACTGCCACACATAGGCCTAGCTCTACTGCCACTGCCTGACCATGTCCATGCTGCCAAGAAATTTCCTCCTGTGATTCCAATACTAAAGGATGTACTTGCATCTCCTGACCAGTTGATATTGATCAGCTGGGGTGCAGCTAATGGTACTCAATCTGGGGAATCACTCAGAATGAAAGATATTTTGACTAGATCAGCTAGCAGATGAGGTGTGGCAGGGGAAAATGTCCAATGGAGGTTCGGGGACTCTGGTCATCAAGTTGCGATAGGCATGGTAAGTGTAGACAGAAAGAGTGAATAAGAAATGGAAGAATGAGCTGAAGGCTCAAATATGAAGGAAACATGAGAGTTGTGATACTCGGAGATGTGTTCAAAGAGAATGTAAGGCTCAAGAAATGATCAATAAAACTTGCTAACGTGATCAACTGGATCACATGTTGAGACCATTGAACAGAGAAAATCAACGAGGGAGAGGAGAAACTCTAATGAAAAGATTCAAAATGAGAACTGGGAGTCCTCTTTACCGAGTTAAAGACTTTAAAGTGACAAAATGGGGAGAAACAACATGGAAATCACTGAGAGACTTAAGGACTTAAATACTCAGCTTGAGAATCTACACCTTTGCATGCAGGTCTTGATAACTTTGAAGTACATGGAGAAAACCTTTAGAGGGACTCAAGAAACATGGGGAGAAACAAGAGTGGTCCCATTCAAAAGGTGGGGAGACACCTAAATACAATCTGTGAGTAGTTATGAACAAAAAACTGATTGCATGCGTTCTCTTGTGCCATCAGGGCCGAGCAACCTGAATGATAAACTATGAAAGAAGCTAGAACATTGATGCCGAGGAATACAGGTAGAGTCCAAGATAAGATTGTCGATCTTGAAGCAAGTGGTAGACGGGTGGCATAGTCGAGTCCCCATCTTGGGGTTTCACAGACTGGGAATGACTCAGGGAGCGGTTCATCGTTGGGGTTCTCTATTGACTGTACGTTGCCCATCCCCCAGCAAGTGCAGAGAATGCCCAAACAGCACCTTTCAACCCTACTGTCCAGTCGTTTGGCCCATTGAGTTGGATTTTGACATGCTGAAGAAGTCATGATGAGCATTTTTGATGTGTCATTAAAGAGTGGTAAGAGAATGTGATAAGAAGGTCATTAATTAATGGGAAATGAAGGATTCCAGAACCAAATACTCATGTCAGAAGTGTGACTGTCAGTATGTCATACTGAGGAAGTATGAAAATTGATGGATCTCATGTTTGATGGGTCAAGGAGAGACGGAGTTGTCAATGAATGGGTGAAGGATGGGAAGTGAACTGTAGAAGAGAACAACAAAGACTTCAGCATGGAACATAAAAGGAATCGAAGTCATTAAGAATCTGTATGACTGCCCGGAGGCATCACTGGAAGAGGAGAGAGATTATGAGAATTTCTCAAGAACAGGAGAGCTGATGAATGGGGCATTCGACCCTTCCACAGAGGTGGGGGAGGCCTCTGGCCCCTGGCTGAAGTAAATGATGTTGTAAAATAAGAAAGGGACAGAAGGAATGGATGGATTAGTGGAAAAATGCAGGAAATATGGACCAGCTTGCCATGCAGTGATGCTGACTCCTTGGACATGAAACAACTGGGGCCTGTTTGCCATAAGGTGAGCAGCTGCTATACTGCTTCTAGCTTGTGTGGTGGTAGGCTGACTGATCTGGAGGTGAGATCCCAGTCAAATCCAATGTAGTGCCATTCTGATGCAAAAGGTCTGAGTTTTGCAAGGCTCCAGGGAATGCCAAAGTCAGCTGTTAGAGAAATGAACTCCTGCTCTGACCAGGACTGGTGTGGTAGCCTTATCACAAAGAAGTCATCCACCCATTTTCTGAGTGGACCAAAACCTGCTGCTTGGTAGATAGCCACTAGTAAGTCTGCAATCAATCCAAAAACCCCAGCACTGGAGCTCAGACCAAACATGACCACCCAATCGATGTATACCAGACCTTTCCAGAATATACATAATGAGCTTTGCTGATCCAGATCTACTGGAGTTATGCAATATGCTGCCGAGATGTTGAATGTTGCTGCCACATAACCACTCAGTAATGACAAAATTAGCTTGGCTGTACTGTCAAATGTTCCCCACACAGTTGAGAAGTTGTCAGAATTGATATTCAAGTTCACAGATAGTGTCTGCAGATTGTTTCAGGGAAAGGACAGATCCTGGATCATCCTGAATTTGTTGGAGTTCAGTTTGGGCACCAGGCCAATCAGGGAGGTGCAGAAGGGACCAATAAGATGTTCCAGTTTGTTGGGTAGAAAACCTTGGAAATAATGGCCAGCAGCTACTTCCCCAGCAATGTAGTTGTTGATGAAGCCTGTATCAAGTTGTGAAGAAGCATGATTTTCAAAAAATTAGAGTATGCTGTGGTAGGGTCAGCTGCCCTGCTCGTCAACTGACCCTTTCCAGAGATTTTATTCCAGTCCTACTGCCAGCACCAAAAATCAAGAGTCATTGTATACATTTCCCTTTACCATACCTTTATCAATATTTTGTGTTGCTAACTCCATTTAATTATTTTCTAGTTCATTGACACTGTATCCAAACAACGCATCAATTACTGATGGATTGGTACAGGATTTTGATGCTTTAATTTTTCCTTCTTGGTAAAAGTTAGTCAACATCCAGATCAACGGGCCGAACAACTGGACGGTAGGGTCGAGAGGCTTCGTTTGATGGCTCTCCGCACTTGCTGGGGTCACAAGTCGCGTTCCGCAAATAGAGATCCCATCGACGAGCCTTTCCCTGAGTCATTCCCAGCCTGTGAAACCACGAGACGAGGATTTGGCATGCTTATTTTGGGTTTCATTACAGTTATTTATCAAGACTTCTTTCTTACTTCATCTATCTGGTTGTTTGGTCCCTTCGACGCAAGAGAACGTGTGCGAGGGAGTTGTTTGTAGTCTTCTACACCCGCTTGTACTTAAGGTGTCCTCCCACCTGTTGAATGGAGGGGATATGGCCTTTCACTCACTTCATTCCCCCCTCCTTTAAGTGTCGTCGCACCCAACTGCTTCATATTTCCACTCTTTTTCCCATTCTTGCTTACCCCATTCCTTGCGACGTGACGACCTTGTCATTGATACCTCATAGAATATGTTCCCAATCTGGAAAACAATTATATTTACAAAGAAGGCCTTGATCTTAATTGGATTGAGAGGTGTGACCACATGGCATGTGTTCTGCAGGTCTTGGCTCCATGGGAGGCTCCTCCACAGATGCTGCATCCATGGTGGTTGACACATGCACTTCCAAAGGGGCAAAAGGAATCTTTGGCCCAGGCAAAGCAGAAACTCTTGTTGTTGGGTCCCAGGAGGGCATGTTTGCTTTGAGTGTCTCCCCCTGCCAGTGGGTACACTGGGTGCCCTGCTGATGTTGAATCTGCCTTGCAATCAGCTGGGAGGTGTCTTTGGTGTCCACAATGAAAACGAGATTCATGAGCTTTCTTATGTGGGGATTGAGCTGAACTTTACACTCCCCCACATAGTCCTGGAGGAATCCTGGTAGTTCTACCAGGAATTACCAGGGCTCACCAGGACTCCTGGAGGATTCCTAGCAATTATCTAAGCACTTTGGACTTGGTGATTTGTACAAAGTGCCCACAAAATAAAGTTGCACAGTGCGAGAATTGAACCCAAGACCTTGTGATTAAATAATCACACAAATAAACAAACAAGTGTACTCACCAACTGAGCCACAGGAGACTTATATGCTACCAATATAATTCTTATTTATGATACTCAAATTCCAACCTAGGTATAAAAAATTAATTAACTACTCCCTCGCACCTTGTGTGAGGGAGTAGGTATGATAAAAATTACATATGAAACATGCATGCTAAAAAATTATTAACAAACTTGCCCCCCCACATTTTTGCCGTGGGGGGGTGGGGGGTGCGTCATGTGTGCATTGGCCACTGCTGCTGCCCTCCTCTGTGCCCTTGACCCTGTCCCCATCTCCACCCCACAAGCAGTTGCTCACAGCAGTGGTGGTGGCATGGGGGGGGGCATTGTGGTGCTGGCTGTCATTGGTCTTGTTGTGCCCTTCCCCTTGCATCACCACTGCTGCCACTCCTGTCTTCTGTCCCCTCCTATCCGCTCGCCCTCCCCCCTCATTGCTCCACCATCACCCACCCCACGAGCAGTTGCTCGCAAGGCTGGGGGCAGGTGGTGTGTCATTAGGGAAGTGCACGGGTAACCCATACCTGTACCCATGTCTACCCATACCTGCAACCCATGGGTCATGAGTCACAAGTCACAGTGGGTACAGGTAGACCCCCGTCTCCCATTGTGTAACACCTCCTGCATAGGCCCCAACAATGACAGTGACAACACCATGTTGTCGCAGTCATTGTTGGGGCCTTGAATTTGTTACATACATTTAACTAATGGTTTGGGCATTCAGATGAGTGTTGACAACCTTTTAATTACTTATGTACTATGTGTATGTACTAACTAACTTAATATATATATTATTTATGGGGGAAGTGATGCCCCAGAGGAAGGGGAAGCTTGTGGAAGCAAGGTCTTATATACCAGATAATGTTTATTACTATTTGGTTCCAGTAAATGAATGCGAACACAACACATTGTTTAAGTTGATGTTTGCTATTGTTTAGTTTCAGTAAATGCAAATGCAACTTGTTTATGTGCTGCATTCATTTACTTCAACTATACACTAGTATTAATTATCAACTTGTTTCAATAAATGACACATCACATTCAGAGAAGTGAAACCAAACAATATGTACTAGTAAATATCAACTTGTTTCAGCAAACAATGTGTCATGTTTGCATTCGTTTACTGGAACCAAATAGTAATAAACATC
Organism: Tricholoma hemisulphureum; assembly: GCA_964034925.1. NCBI lineage: Eukaryota > Fungi > Basidiomycota > Agaricomycetes > Agaricales > Tricholomataceae > Tricholoma > Tricholoma hemisulphureum. The sequence continues at coordinate 8,748,531 of OZ035928.1, forward strand.
ATCTGGTATATAAGACCTTGCTTCCACAAGCTTCCCCTTCCTCTGGGGCATCGCTTCCCCCATAAATAATATATATATTAAGTTAGTTAGTACATACACATAGTACATGAGTAATTAAAAGGTTGTCGACACTCATCTGAGTGCCGAAACCTGTAAATACAAAACTGGATGTTAGTACATAGACATATGGTGATGGGTTGGGTGCGGGTCATGGGTACCTAAGCCATGACCCATACCCATACCCATGCCTATCCATACCTGTAACCCGCACAGGTTGCCAAACCCACACTGGAGGCATTTTCCAGCTCATGTCGTGATGACATGAGTTCATCTCATGTCTTCGGCAGATCATCTAGCAATGATGTACATATCTCCAGACAGCCACACCATGATGACACTGATCTGAAGGCTTCGAGACAACTGACATAAGCCATTGCCCAAAAAAGGTGTTTTATTGGTCAACTTTGTGTACAATTTCTGTAGGCATCACTGGTAATAATAATTTTGTGATCGACCAGTCCGGAATATTGTCTCATCAGGTGATGTTAGTCGCGTCGCGTCAAGCTCATTTAGTCAGGTGACCAAATTAATCTGAAGCCTCATGCACGACATTTGTTCTTTGTCTTCTTACATCGACATATCTTCCTCACCTTCTGGTTAATAGGTCCCCTCTACTATCCAAGCTATGCCACCATCCCCCCCATCAAGGTCTTCTGGACACAAGAGACCCCAGGCATCTGAATCAACTTCATCAAAGTGTCTGCAGGCAAAGGGCTTTGTTCTTGGGGAAGGGGAGAGGAGCGTGAAAGAAGATACCAGGGATCCTCTGTAGGCCACCTGAAGTCTCATGTTGTGTGTATAGATTAGTGTTACAAGGCCTGGACTTTGGAGAGCGACGCCAGTTGCATTGTGATGGGCCACCATTGGGATATTGCTTGAAGCACTTGGGGCAGCAAATAATCCGCTCAATTGTAGGATCTAGCTGACATTGGGAATATACAGTCCGTATATCCAGTGGCATCTTGAGTTCTGTGAGTTCTGAGGTCTTGATATCAGCAGCAGCAAGTGCAAGTTTAATGAGCCTCAGAGTAGTGAGGATGATGAACTTGAACAGGCGCAATAGAATATTGGCAGTATCTCTACTGATCCCAGACTGAAGGGAGAGCCAAGCAACAATGAGACAGCATAGATCAATGACAGGTGTAACAGCTATAATCCAAAGGCTAAATTGTAATTCAGTAAATGTAAAAACAGTGTTTGCATACCTTGTGTAAGATCTACACATTGAGCAGCCTGAGAGTGTGACTCAACATCAATGATGGTGGACCTTGCTGGAAGTGGATCATCCTGGGGATCATGTTGATCTCGAATTTCATGCTTTCTTCGTATCTGTGAACTGACAAGGCGGCCAGGGACATTTTGGCCATGGGAGTCCAAATATGTCAAGTGAAAACAGACACTACAAGTGCAGACAACTTTGCGAGGCATGGAGAGAATTGGTGTTGTGGTTATCACTGACAATCGCCACTGCAGACACAGGAAATCAATGTAATCAACATGTGAACAGCATTTTCCACAAGTGACTAATATAATCAGGGACAACAGCTTACATCAGTTATCTTGGATCAGTGTCATGTGTCTACTGGAGATATGTACATCATTGCTAGATGATCTGCCAAAGACATGAGATGAACTCATGTCATCATGACATGAGCTGGAAAATGCCTCCGGTGCCATGCTCTTCCCTATGTGTCATCTGGGCATGGTCATCCTGTGTCATCCCTCATCGCCCCCCTCCCCTCCCCTCCCCTCATCATCCCTTGTCTCGTCCGGGCAGGGTCATCCCACATCCCCTCTGTTAGGAGAGTGTTGCAGGAAGCTTAGGAGAGGCTTTAAGACGAAGGGGGGTGTCCCTCTGAGTGTCTCAGAGGTCAAGGAATTATTGTCTCATGTACACAATTACATGTAGTATATATACTACAGAATGTTAAAGTCTCAGTAATTAATATAAATATTATTACTGTTTTGGATGTAGCTCTAGGCTTGCTATCCCAATACTCCCCCTCAAGCCTAGGCAGCTGTTTGAGGAATAGTTATTATTTCTTCCAGATGCATTAAAACCTCTGTATGATGTAAAACCCAATGGGTAAAAACAACTCACACTCGAGGAAAGCTACTGGGTTATTTCCGATTAAATTCCCATCTCTTCCCTATGTCATGAAAACTTTGGCTTTGGCAAAGCCTTTGTTAATATGTCTGCTGTTTGATCTGGATCATGACAGTTTTGAATATCAATAATTTTTTGGTGACTAAATCTCGGACCCAATGATGTCATATAGTGATATGTTTTGATCTCTGATGAAATTGAGGGTTATGAGTTAAAATTACTGACCCTTCATTATCATCTTTAATTATTGTTGGATTTTCTTGGGTATATCCAAGTTCACCATACAAATTTCTTAGCCATGTGGCCTTGCATCCAGCTTCAGATAGTGCCACATATTTGGCTTCCATTGAGGATAATGCAATAATTGTTTGTTTCTTTGATTTCCAAGTTATTGATCCCCCTGCTGTCAGGAAAATACATCCTGTGTGTTAGGAACTGATCTTGTAGGGCAGAGTTATGGCGGTGTTCTGACAGAGTTCTGATGTGACAATAGACTTGGCTTCAATCTATAAGAGATTGCACCCTTCTCTATGCCTGATGTCCAATTTACAAGAAGACGATAATAAGAGCGGAGGTCTGGCGGAGTTTTGGAAGTAAGAGATGAAGAGGACTTAGAGTTGAGAGAGTTGGAGAGGTAACAATGCAATAATCAAACTGAAGTTACAAGTGATGGTATCTAGGTTTTATAGTAACTAAGTAACCGAGTTAAACTACGGCGGAGCCTGTGGAGTACTGAGTACGCAGTAAGTAAGATAATCAATCAATGATATGTGATACAAACAAAACAGGAGAAGTATATGAAATAGAATTTGAAATGGTTATTTGAAATGGTTATTTGAAATAGCGGTCGCTCCGTCAGTGATCCGCTGGAGTTCTGTTGCAGGCTTGCATGGGATATGACAGTATTTCCCCCTTAGGACAGAGCCTTTGAGGTCATGTGGTGTTTGGATTCCGTATTTAGGAATTTGATCATCTGCAGTTCTTCAGTATCAACCACCATGTCGAGCTCTCAAAGCACCTCTCTCCCTGCTCCATTGTCTTCCACCGCTGAGGAATGCGCTAAACTAGCGGCGCGCCTTGAAGAACTCGCCACTCTGGAGGAGGCCACAATGAAGGGTGCCACTGAGGAGGCAGAGAGAAAATCCGCCAAAGAGAAGAGGCTGTGCAAGGAGGAGGAAGCGCATCATTGTGAAGAACACCATGCAGAAAAGTGAAAGGCCACAGACCCTGCCGCTGAGGACGATGAGGAAGTGGTGGAAGAGCCACCTAAGAAGAAGAAGAAGGCTAAGGCGGTGGCATGGGCGACCTCTGGCGGAGGTGAAGACATGGGACCATTGGTGGAGGCCACTTGTAATAGGTGCATGATGCTTGTCATCATGATTTTTTTGTAGTTGATTTTGTTGTTTTTAGATGTCATACTGCAGGCACGGCATGCATGAGGTCTGGCAGGACCCGCTGGCTTGCCTGCGATCACTGCTTCTGCATGAAGCAGCAATGCGAGGGTGGCACAAGACAGGAAGTGACAACAGTGGCAACGACAGTGGACAAGGCAATGGAGAAAGGCCTTGTGGAGTACATGAAGGAGATGTTGGCAGGTATGGCAAGGCTCGAGGTCTTTACTGTCCCCCACCTAATCTGTGCGGACTCCGCACGGAATCCGAGCTGTCCACATGGAGTCTGAGTTGTCTGCTCGGACTTTACTAGGAATTTTTTTGGCAGTAGGTCACTGCCAAATCTCCATTCCTAGTCTGAGTTTTGTCTGAGTCTTGTCCAAGTTTTGTCCATGCGGACTAACTCGGACTAGGAATTCCTAGCATGGATTCCGCACAGACTGTCCTAGCAAGTCACTATTTAAAAGGTAATGTAATGGAAGGGTTTGAACCCAGGACCTTGTGGCCACGTGAGTGTGACAGGTAAGTAATATAACGACTGTGCTACCAGGCTGTATGAGCCTGGGCAACATATGCCCATTTACTGGGCACCGTCATCACAATGTCGGTATGCGTCACCCCGTGACTGCCAATTCACGCGTTGCCACCCACCATCATGACGACGGCCTCCCTCTCCTCTCCACACCTCCCTCCATCCCCCCTCCCTCCCTCTAGCACAACATGGGGGCCTAAGGCCCCCATGTTAAGTATTTTAAAATCTATTTCATTCTTATTTAAAGCTAATAAAATTTTTTTTCTTTCAGTTTTTCTTTCTGTATGCAATGACACGCCGCCCCTCCTCCCCACTTAGCTGGGAGGTGGGGGGCTTCATAGAGACCTGCCACGTCACGCCAGCGCCGCCTCCCTTCCGACCGAGCACCCACCGCTGCCACCATGTCACCGCCCACTGACCAAGCACCCATCGCCGCCGCCACGTCATGCCCACCATCCCAGCACCCGCCACCACATCACTGCCCACCGACCCACCGACCTCCCCCAGCCACAACCCAGCACCCGCCACCGCCACGTCACCACCACCCACCGATCCACCAACCACCACAGCGGTGCAGCCATGCATCCACCGATCCAACAACCACCCCAGCAGCGCAGCCACGTCACTGCCCACTGACCCAGCACCCTCCCCCAGCCAGGGACAACCCCCACTGACACACGGGACGCACCAGGGGACAAGGGGACGTGCCAGAACCGAGGGGGACGCGCCAGGAGGGAGGGGGGACGCGTGGGGGGGCGGGCAGACACCATAGGAGGGAGGGGATGTGCCGGGGGACGGGGGATGCGCCAGATGTGACACCCAGCGTGACTGGGAGGTAGGGGATGCGGTAGGAGGGAGGGGGGATGACACTTAGCGCAACTAGGAGGGGGGGATGCTCCAGGGGGTGGGGGGATGCACTAGAAGGGAGGGGGACGTGCCAGGACTGAGGGGGACGCGCCAGGACAAAGGGGGACACATGGGGGGACGGCCAGATGCCATAGGAGGGGGGGGGGGACAGGCCCCGGGATAGGGGGGACAGGGGGATGCCCTAGGAGGGAGAGGGGACGAGCTAGGAGGGTGGGGGACATGTGGGATGCGCCAGGAGGATGGGGGGACACGTGGGGGGACAGGGGGACGCACCAGATGCGATGCCCAGCATGACAGAGCACCCCCACCACCAGGCACGGGGAAGGGGGGACAGGGAACGGGGGCAACGACGGCAATGTGCTGCACCTCCCTCCCCCCCCTCCTGTTAATTTATTTTGTATAAATATATATTATTTTTACTCTACTTTAATTAATATAGATACTACTCTGTCAGAGCGAGGGCACGGATGCACGACCCCATGACACCCAGGACAACACAGCACCCCCCACCACTGCTGCGAGCGACTGCTCACAGGGTGGAGGGGGGTGCAAGGGGTGAGGGTGACTCCTCCAAAGTGAGTCCGGAATTTCCGAACTTGAGCGGAATTTCCGGAATATGTGGAGGAGTGTAAATTACAGGTAATAAATAGTAGTAAATATTAATATTGTGTGCCCATTTGGCACAGTGGTTAATTGTGCCCAGTTTGTGTAATCTTGATCAAAGTGCCTTGGGTTCAAACCCTGCCAGGTACAACAATATTTTGATCTTACTCTCACGAAAAAATTCACCAAGTCTTTATTTACTTGGACATTACTCGGACCAGCTAGGACAACTCGGACATCATTAGGACTTCTTACAGTTTCAAGATGCTAGGACTCGGCCCAATTCTTCAGTCCGCATGATGTCTGAGCTGTCCGTGCAGACTACTCGGACTTTACTAGGAATCCACATGGACAGCTAGGAGTCCATGCAGACAGCTGGGAGTCCGCACGGACTAGGTGGGGGAGTGTAAAGTACAGCAAGGCTCCACAGGGAGTTCGCAGGGATGACGGTGGTGATCCGCGATCTCGTGGAGCACATCAAGTGGGGCACGGAGCAGATGGATGAAGGGGAGACAGAGGAGCTGGAGTTCAACGGCAACAAGGAGGAGGTCCAATGGGACCTGGAGCGCCTGGAGGAGGAAGAAGACTATGCTGTGTACAAGGCATGGCAAGCAGAAAGGTGACTGGTGGCAGAGTCTGATGAGGGGTCGGAATGGGATGGAGAGGGAATGGAGATGGAGGAGTAGGAGGAGGAAAGTAAGTAGAAGAAAAAAGTAATATAGTACATATGGAAGTCTGCAGAGGACCGTAAAATGTAGATACTTGGTTTGTATGTAAATAGGATGGTTTGTAATGGTTTTGTTTTTGGCTTTGTTTTTGTTTTGTAAGTAAGGAGTGATTTGATAAGTAAACTTGTAAGTAAGATGACAGTCTTTTGATAATAATGAAATGGCTTTGTTTTTCTTGTAGGTAATGATGGTGTTTGATAGGTAATGTTGACTTTGTTTGTTTTGTTGTACATAAGGTGACAGTATCTGATGACTTTTTTTTTTTTGTAAGTAATAGTAACAGAATATATAAAAATGAAATGGCTTTATTTGGTTTTGAATTGACTTTGTTCTTTGTTTAAGGGTAGGGAATGATGGAGTTATTGTGGACCGGGTTTGCCAGGGTACCATGCTTGGAAGTCTGTGACGGCTTCCTGGGCATGCTCAAGTTCTTTGGCAAGTAGCCAGGACTGTTCCAAGTCAGTGTTCTTGTAACCTGACCAGCACACCAAATATAACAATGGACACCGCCACCACTTATCAAGTTTGGAGTCCAAGATTTCTGCAATCTTGCATTCAATTTTGTCATTGATAGTGATCAGCAGAGGTGGTGGCTGAATCTGGTTAGGAATTGTGTTGACAGGTGCTGGTTCAATTTGGGATATGTGAAAGACTGGGTGTAAGGTGCGGAGGTGGTCTGGAAGATGGAGGGTGAAGGAATGTGTGCTGGCTTGGGTGATGATTTCAAAGGGGCCAAGATTCTTTTCTGATAGCTTTTTTGAAGGCCTAGTAGTGCGAATATTTTCAGCATGAAGGTAGACTTGGTCACCAACTTTGTAAGGCAGAGCAGGGTGCTGGCAGCAATCCATGGGAACTTGATAATGCTCTTGGGCAAGTTTGATTTGCCAGCAGAGTTCCATGTGTAGTTCATCAAGATCCACAACATAGGATCTAGCCTTTTGGGAAGCCAGCTTGTGCTCAGGTAGATGGTGAAGTTAGGGTCATAACCTTTGCTGGCATAGAATGGTGATATGCTGGTGGTAGCACTAGGCACGTTGTTGTAAGCGAACTCAGCAAGGGGAAGGAGTTCTGACCAGTTGTCCTGCTGGTAATTGCAAAATATGTGCAGGTACTGTTCTAGTGTCTGATTAAGTCGTTCGGTTTGTCTGTCAGCCTCTGGGTGATAACCCAAAGTGAAGTGAATCTTCATGTTGAGGGCTTTACCTAATGACTGGAAAAACCTAGAGATGAATTCAGAGCTGCGGTCACAAGTGATGTGCGATGGAACTCCGTGCTTAGAAAATACATGAAGTATGAAGAGCCAGGCAAGCTCCGGGGAGTTGATCTCATCAACTGTAGGAATGAATATGCCATGTTTAGAAAGTCGATCAACAACGACTAAAACGGAAGTGTAACTGAGGGATGGGGGTAAGTGTTCAATGAAATTCATAGAGATGGAATTCCACGGCTTCTCCAGGATTGGTAATTGCTTCAATAGTCCATACGGCTTATGCCATGGCAACTTGGCGCATTTACACAAAGTGCAAGTATTGCAGTAATCCTTTACAAATGTTCTGAGGTTAGGCCACACATATTCTCAGCATACCAATTGTAATGTTTTGTTTTGGCCGAAGTGACCAGAAAGGATATGATCGTGTTTGTATTGAAGGACACAAAGTCGGAGGTCTGCAGAGTCCAGGACATAAATGCAATCATTAAGTTGAAGAAGTCTGTCATCCCCAAGTGACCAGGGTGCGGAAGGTGTAGTGATGTGTGATGCTATAGCGGGGTCTGATGGGAGAGCCATGCAGATGTCCACATGCAGGCTTTCTATGTCAAGAGCTACAGCACTACATATGATGGGTTCAGCAAGGTAAGTAGCACATAAAGATGCATTGAGTTGTTCTTTGGAAAATGCCAGGCGGAAGTTATGCAGATTATCCATGATGGAATTGCTATTTCCCCCTTTGTGGTAGATGTTCCATTGTCTAGTGAGAGCGTTGGGCTTAGTACCAAGCTTCCCAGGATGGAAGCAAATAATGAGGTTGAATTAGGATAAGTACTCAGACCAGTGGGCTTGCTGCTGGGTGAGCAGTTTTGTAGTGGAAAAATATTATGATCAGTAACGACAGAAATTGGAGTTCCGCTACCTTCAAGATACTGCTGCCAATGTTTGAAGGCCTCAAAGATAGCCAATAGCTCCTTGTTGTGTGTGTTGTAATTGAGTTTGGGGGGTGTAAAAGAGCGGGAGTGAAAGGTGACCAGGTGTAGCTTGCTGTCAGTGGTGTATGTCAACAATATGGCGGTGAGCGCACAGTCAGAAGCATCTGTCTCGATGATCATTGTATTGTCCGGGGTCCAATGGGTGAGGACCAGGGTGTGCATGAATTCTTCTTTTAGTTTCTGGAAGGCTTGTCAGCACTTGTCTGTGAAAGTTTAGGGGACGTTCTTTCTAGTTAGTCTAGTAAGGGGAATGGTGACGTCAGAATAACTGTGAATGAAGCGTCGATAGAAATTACAAAAACCTAAGAACAACTGTATGTCCTTAATCTTGCAGGGCTCCAGCCAATCCATAATTGTTTGGACTTTGTCGGCGGACATCCATAGGCCCTCCGGTGACAGAATGTAACTGAGGTACTCTACAGTTTCGGCATGGAATTTGCATTTCTGCAGTGCCACATACAGGCCGTGTTTGCGGAGTCTCCATAATACCTCCTTGACGTGTCTCTTGTGTTGAGACATATCGTCGGAGTAGATCAGGATGTCATCCAGGTAGACGATGATGGAAACATTGAGCATGTCACTAAAAATGTCATTCATGAAACGTTGAAAGGCAGTGGGTGCGCTGGAAAGCCCAAAAGGCATCACCTGCCATTCAAAAGAGCCATAGCGGGTATGGAATGTTGTTTTCCATTCCTCGCCAGCAGCAATATGTACCAAGTGGTAAGCATGGCGCAAGTCGATTTTGGTGTAGATGCGGGCATTGCATGGGGTGTCGAGTAGGTCAGAAATGAGGGGTAGCAGATAGTGGTCCTTTTTCATAAGCTTGTTAAGCCCACAGTAATTGACGCATAACTGGAGTTCACCACCCTTTTTGCAAACAAAAAAAATCGGAGCTCTGTGCGGTGATTTAGATGGCCATATGAAACCTATCCAGACATTTTCCTCAATGAATGCATGCAGAGTGTCTAACTCTGAGGCAGACAAGGAGTACATGTGACCCAGTGGAGGTTCCACTCCTTCCTCAAGTTCAATTTTAAGATCGTAAGATTGGTTGGATAACTGGTGCATCCTCCACAACTGGCACGGCGGCTTTGCTGTGAACTCCATCATCAGAGAGAGAGACTGAGAATGTTTGGGCGCCAGGAAGGCAACAGGCACGAGCGTAAGCTGCAGCATTGATGAACGAGATGTGGGTGGATTGTTTGACGGCGGCGGGCTTCGGAGATTCCGCTGGCACGTTGGGTAGACACAGTTCTAGGGAGGGTTTGTTAGGTTTGGGCAAGGAATTTGCTTTACCTGAGGTTGTCGACTGTGCTGGACCTCTGTTCTCTTCCATCCGGAAAGTGACTTGGCCATAGGCCCAGTCAATCAACGGATTGATCTGCCTAAGCCAATTTAGTCCGAGTACAGCGGAGTTGCTAGAGTCAAGCGGGGTAACATAGAATAGTAGGTCGAAAGTCTTGCCTGTTGGAAATGAAACCAGCAATTGTAACTGTTGCATGATCCATCTGTTTGAAGACCCATTGAAAAGGCAGAGCCATATCAGCAATATAGTTGTCATTGGAATATTGTGTTTTGATACAAGCAACAAGTCTATAAAACAATGAGTTGAACCACTGTCTAAAAGAGTAATCATTGTAGGGTCATAAATAGAAGTTAAAGCAATTTGAAAAGATTTGGGATCATAAAGAGCAGCAGCGTTGAGGCAGACCTCCTTTGGTGCATGGTCGGTGTCAATGCAACCCCCAGCCTGTGTGGAGGATTCTTGAGGGTTGCTGACTATTTTTTTGAATCTGTGGAGGTCGCCGGAGTGGCAGCTTCTGTAGTTGCTGCTCTGCCTTTAGGATTAGCTGCCTTCCTGCAATCCTTAGCCTCGTGACCTGCTATACCACAATAAAGGCATAATCCTTCTTTCAAGCGGCAGGCCCGTTCATCTCCGGTAAGCTTACCATCCTTTCCTAACTTGTCAGCTATCAAGGGTTTATTTTTGTTGTTGTTGTTGGAGCTGCTGGCATTGTTGGAATTATTGGAGTTGTTGCTGGAGTTGGACTTGTTGGAGTTTTTAGATTTACTAGCGGTGTTTGTAGACTTACCACCAGAGGAGGAAGTGTTGTTGGTTTTGTTATTGTTGTTGTTGCCAGACTTAGCGGAGCGGGTTTCAAGCACTGCTTTGTCTTTCTGCATCCAGTAGACTTCATCAGCTTCTTGGGCTTTGAGATGTAATGCTGGTAGAGTTGCTGGTTTGCCTCCTTGGAGGACTTCAACGCGGATCTGTAGCAGAAGTCTGCAGAAGTATACTTCATGGAGCGCCAAGTCATTCCAATTGACTCAAGTGGCTAGCTTCCAAAACTCGACATTGTACTTGACAATGTGATGGGATTCCTTCATTTTGAGTGTGTATAGAGATTTCTCAGCATCTCCAATGGGGTCGTGTGGGCCAAAGTTGGTCTCAAGCTCGTTGATGAAAGCTTCAAAGTCCCAAATCCAATTGGCACTATTGGTCACGTCCATTAGCCCTGGTTCAAACCAACCAAGTGCTGCTCCCTTCAGATAAGAAAGAATGAATAAGATCTTTTTCTCATCAGATGCAAAAAGGGTAGGACAGTCACAGAAGTGAAGGTTACAAGAGATTAAGAAGTCATGGAGTTTCCATGGGTCCGTACTGTCAAACGTGTCAGATTTGCGTACTTTGACTTTCTCATTGTGAGGTTGTCGGGAGGCATGGATGCTGTCTGAGAACTCTTGTAGTATATGCAGGAATAACTGGTTGTTGTCATGGGGCTCCAACTCAGGATTGGACTGGTGGTCATCACCTTCTGGGTCATCGTCGTCACCGTCAGGGTCATCAGGCCCTTCAGGATCACTGTGACTAGGTTGGTTTTCAACTGGTGTGCTGCAGGGTTGCGGCGGAGTAGATGGAGGTTGTGTGTCAGGGTTTTCTGGGTTTGCTCCCAGGCCAGGAAATATGTTTGAAGGTTGCAGTGTGGTACTGAAGGTTGACAAAGGTCGGTGCAGGGTTGGTGAGGATAGACAGGATCTGTGCATGGCTTGTAATCTGCTTCGTTGTGAATTGGTGGTAGAGTGTGTATGCATAGCGACTGAAGTTGACATAAAAAGGTTAATATGTTTGTGAAGAGGGCGTAAGAAGTGTGAGTTTGAACATACTGTTATGAACTGATCTTGTAGGGCAGAGTTACGGTAGCGTTCTGACGGAGTTCTGATGCGACAATAGACTTGGCTTCAATCTATAAGAGATTGTGCCCTTCTCTAGGCCCAATGTCCAATTTATAAGAAAATGATAATAAGAGCAGAGGTCTGGCAGAGTTCCAGAAGTAAGAGATGAAGAGGACTTAGAGTTGAGAGAGTTGGAGAGGTAACAATGCAATAATCAAACTGAAGTTACAAGTGATGGTATCTAGGTTTTATAGTAACTAAGTAACTGAGGTAAACTATGGCGGAGCCTGCAGAGTACCGAGTACGCAGTAAGTAAGATAATCAATCAATGATATGTGATACAAACAAAACAGGAGAAGTATATGAAATAGAATTTGAAATGGTTATTTGAAATGGTTATTTGAAATAGTGGCAGCTCCGTTGGTGATCCACCGAAGTTCCATCACAGGCTTGCATGGGATATGACACCGTGGTGGATTTGAGGTCCTCAGAATTTGCAAAAGATGCATCGGCATATCCATAGAAGAGGTTATCACTTCCAGTCTCATCTTGGGATTTTCTATAAATAATTCCAAGAGCTTTCATACCTGCTAAGTACTGTAGTATCCACTTTATTGCACCGTGGTGTTGTAAGCCCGGGTTTGCAGTATATGCTGCCAGTTTATTGATGGCGAAGCTAATATCAAGTCGTGTGGAATTTGCAATAAATTGTAGACATCCCAGTAATTTGGCATATGAATTACTCCAATTTGGCTCATTATAATCTGGGTTGTCAATTAATTTAATATTTGGATCCATCGGCATTCCAACAGGGTTTGCATCAATCATGCCTTCTTTTTGAAGGACATTCTTGATATATTTTTCTTGAGATATTTTGATGCCATCATTGGTGCACATAATTTCTATGCCCACAATTTTCCTAAGCTCTCCTAGGTCAGTAACATCCCATTCTGATGTTAATGCATTTTTCATATGCTCCATCATTTTGTCTGCTGATGCAAAGAGCAGGGTGTTGTCTACCCATACCGTTATGATACCTATGTCTTCTCCATCCTGTCAAATATATGCACAAGGATTTGCAATTTGTCCATATCATGAATTTTAAGTTTACCATCAAATTCGTTATTCCACTCACGGCCTGCCTGCTTTAATCCATAAAGCGGTTTTATTAGCTTGCATACTTGGCCTGTTCCATCTTCACATCCTTCAGGTTGTTTCATATATATAGTATGCCATTAAGGTATGTGCCCTTTACATCCATCTGTTGTATTTTTAGACCTTTCTCTGATGCAAGTGCTAAAATTGCTTGGAGCATGTCTATAGGGAGGCAAGTCTGGAAGCTAACTGGAGGCCTTAGGACAAAGGGGGGTGTTCCTCTGGATGTCTCAGAGGTCAGGAAGAATTGTCTCAGGCTATACTATACATATAGTATATATAGTATAGAATGTTGAGGTCTCAGTAATTAATAATAATATAATTACTGTTCTGGATATAGCATTTGTAGGCTTGTATCCCAACAGTGTCCATTTGAACAACTGGTGAAAAGGTCTCTGTGAAATCATAACCAGGTCTTTGTGCGTACCCTTTTGCAACTAGCCGTGCTCTATATCATACAATTTCCCCTTCTTTATTTCTTTTGTGAATAAATACCCATTTATTTGAGATCAGAATGGCATCTGGAGGTTTTTTGACAAGTTCCCAAGTACCTTTTTCTTTGAGCAAGTCTAATTCAATTTTCATTGAATCTTTGAATTCCGTCCATTCTGGGGATTGTTCCACACCTTTGAGACTATTTAATTCATCTCCGGCTATTGTTGCATAGGCTTGAATTTTATCACTGTAATTTTCGACTTTTTCTTCTTCTTCTTTAAGGTGTAATAGAGGTATATAATCGGTACAAACTCCACGTGTTCTACGTGGTTCCTTGTCTTGCATTGCACACATCGTGCACAGTTTGTTAATATCAATGCAATCTTCAGGATCATTAATTCCATCTTGTTTCCGCTTCTGAGATTGCTTCTTCACAGGTGTTTTGATTGGTGCTTCTTTTGTGATTGGTGGGCTTTTGATCAGTGCTTCCTCACTATCTGTAATATCCATTGGTGATGCATCTCTGTCAGACTCCCCCTTGCGTGTTGAGGGTATTAAAGTTACATCTTCAGATGGTTCTGGATTTACGTTGCTAGCCATTAGTTTAAAGTTCTGTGAAGTTAGAACATTATGCATTTTGGCATTATAATATTTGACTGTGTTGGTGCCATCATCATATCCAAGATAAGCATGCCACTTCGATTTTGGGAGTAATTTTCTTTCCCTCTTTTGTCCTTGTAATAATATCCAAACTGGCGCACCAAATTCACATAGGTGTGACACATCTGGTTTTTGATTATGCCATCCCTCATAGGGAGTTAATTTCCAAAGGTGCTTTGTATATGATCAGTTATGGAGATATGCGGCATGCATTATTGCATACTCCCAGAGATATTCTGGGAGTAAGCTTGTGGATAACATTGCACATGATAGTTCCACTAGTGTCCTATTCATTCATTCTGCAATGCCATTTTGTGATGCAGAGTATGGCATGGTTAATCTGATTTGTATTCTGTGCTGTTTAGAATATTTGTCAAGTTTTCATTGATAAATTCCTTTCCGCAATCTATTTGAATCCCTTTTGGATTTCAGCCTTGAGTTTTTAAGTAGGCCAAGTAATTCATTACACCCTGTGCTGCATCACTTTTCTCTTTCAGACATTCGATGGTGACATACCTTTTAGCATCATCAACGAATAATAAATAATAATGTTTTGCATTGATGGATTTGACAGAATATTTTCCCCATAAATCTATATGTGTTAATTCACCAGATTCAGTTTTTTGGTTGACTGATTTTGGAAATGGTTTAATGTGTTGTTTTGTGGCTATACATGCCTTGCAATCTGGTTTTGGAGTATCCAGATCAACATTAAAACCTTTTACCATTTTTCTGTCAAGTAATAACTGTAATCCAGTATATCCGATATGTCCAAAACATCGATGCCAAGTTTCCCAACTAGGTAACTTTTCATTTCCATTGAAAGTTATATTATTCCCAGCATTGTTGGAAGTGTCACTTGGGTTTCTAATAATCATTTCCATTTTATAGAGATGATTATTGATTTTATTCCCATGCACAATGGCTTTACCATCTTTGTTGATGAGAATTATTTCCCCTTTTCCTCCAATATATTTTTCTCCTGCTGTGTCCCATCTCCCTAACGAAATTAAATTATTTCGTGTACCGGGAACGTGTAAAATATTTTGTAGATGTATAATATATTTCTCTCCATTGCATGTCAAAATTAAATAGACAGTTCCTTGTCCTGCCACATTTGCCTCTTTTCCACCCACACCAGTTACAGAAATATTTTTCCTTGGTGTGTAGGAAGTATTTTTTTTTTGATGTGTTACATGTGAAGTTGTTGCTGAGTCGGCCAACCAATCATAATAGATCAGATGCTCATCAATTATGGCATCGTTATTACATGCATCAAAATTATAACCTTCTTCATCTGTTGAGAATGTTATATGTTCTTCTATAATATTAGATGTGTCCCTGGGCTTCTTCTCTTTCATCTTTTCTTTTCTCTTCCCCCAGCAATTTTTGGCTAGGTGACCAAATTTCCCGCAATTACAGCATTTGTTCCCATCAAACTTTCAGCATTTACTAGTCCAATGTCCAGCACACTTGCAATGATTGCAATAAGATTTTATGGAGGATTTTCTTTTGGTGATATGATTTTCCAGGGATTTACTGGGGCCGGTAGCTTTCTGGGTTTTCACCAGATTTATGCTTCCACTGGTCCCGTTATTATTCCCATTTCTGTTCAGCCAAAGTTTATATTCCTCCCATAATAATCCTATAAATGTGTCCGATGATAGCTGGCACTTGGGGTCCATGTCGTTGGGATCATTAGCATTGCCATTATATGGTTCCACATATGTTTGCCAGCTTGATGGTAGGGATGCCGATATAATAGATTTAAATCGGGTTTCAGAAATATGGAATTCCATATTAGGAAATCTATTGATGCAGTCTCGGTAAGACTTGAGAACATCCATATGCTTTAGGAGGTCATCTGTAATGTTGGCCTTGGTTTCATATAATAGGCACTGTATATGGTTTACAGTTTGGTGTGCCTTATTTTCATGGGTGACTGATAATGTGGAATACATTGCTTCTGCCATTATTTTTGATCTGACATGATTCATTTGCAAAGAAGTAACATTATGTATAATAACTTGCTGTGCCCAGGTGTCATTTTTATCCCAATTATGCACCCCCTCAAGATCCCTGGATTCATTTGGGCATTTTATAGCCCCATTAATATATCCAGTTATATCACAATTAATAAATACCCTTTTCATCCTTTTTCTCCACTCGTGCCAATTTTTGTCGGTAAGATGATCCCGATCTGAGATTTTATTGACATTGGAATATTCCTTGGTATGGATGAGGATTGTGGGCTTTTTCTGTTTAGGGGTAATTTTTGTCTTGGGTGCATTGGGCACGTTGGGCATGGGTGGCTGTGCTTTTTCTCTACTGGAGGCGGTTGGTGATGGCCCAAATAATTCTATATAATCAGCTAAATCCTGATCATGTTCCAGGATGTAGAGGTCTTCATCTTCACTGTCCACAACAAATTCTTCATTGTTTTATATTGGTTGAGACATATTGTAGAATATGTTTGGATTGTTTTAAATAAGGCCAGGGCCCATAACCTGTTAGGAAAGTGTTGCAGGAAGCTTAGGAGAGGCTTTAAGACAAAGGGGGGTGTCCCTCTGAGTGTCTCAGAGGTCAAGGAATTATTGTCTCATGTACACAATTACATGTAGTATATATACTACAGAATGTTAAAGCCTTAGTAATTAATATAAATATTATTACTGTCTTGGATGTAGCTCTAGGCTTGCTATCCCAATACCCCCTCATCACTCTCCTTGTCCTCCCTCTCCTCATCATTGTTCCACCCATTGCCCACCCCATGAGCAGTTGCTTGTGAGGCTGGGGGCAGGTGGTGCATCGTCTGGGTGGGGTCATCCTGCATTGTCCCTTGTTGCCCCCCTCCCCTCTCCTTGTTGTCCTGGTTGTCCTGCGTCGCCCCTCATTGCTCCCCTTGTCCTCCTTCTCCTCATCGTCGTTCCACCCATTGCTCCCCTTGTCCTCCTTCTCCTCATCATCGTTCCACCCATTGCCCACCCCACGAGCAGTTGCTCATGAGGCTGGGGGCAGGTGGTGTGTTGTCCAGTGGGGTCATCCTTCATCATCCCACCCCCCTCCTCCCCTCCCCTTGTCCCTTGTCACCCCCCCTCCCTCTCCTTGTCACCGTTCCACCCATTGCCCATCATTCAACCTGCCACCCACCCCACAAGCAGTCACTTGTGGGCCTGGGGGCAGGTGGTGGTGTGGTGTTGCCCTCACCCATTCATCATTGTGGCCCTGGTGGTTTATTGTTGTTGGCCCTGGTGGGTCCTGGGTGGGTCTGGGGTGGTTAACCATGGTGTGGCATGGGGGTCTGGGGTCTGGGGTGGTTAGCGGTGATGTGTCACAAGGTGGGGGTGGTGTGTGTGCTTACCTAGCAGGTATCCCTCTGCTGGGGTCTCCTGGCATCCCTCCCTGTCCTCCTGAAAGATCAACAACCCTCATATCCTGTTTCAATGGGGAGGAGGGGGGTAGAGTGGTGTGGGTGTCATTACAGCACAAATTTCAGCCTAAAAATGTAATATAGATAATTAGTAATTATACTGTAAACAGAAAGAAGAATAGAAAAAACTTACTGAGGGCCCAAATGACGCTATTGTTGTTTGGGCCATTGTTGTGCTGCATTGTTCACAGCCATTTGCAGCACTTGCTGGCAACAAGGTGGGCCTTGGAGTGGGCATGGGAATGGTGGGGGGGGGGGCACATTGATGGAGTGGTGGTGGGAGGCAAGGGAGGGATGGTGGCAGTGCAGGGGGGTGGGAGGCGGCGTCATTGTCTGTGGTGGTGGTGGTGGTCTGACAGTGATGTGCTGGCATTGTTGTGGAGTGCTTTGTCATACACAACAGCCCCAACAGTACCTAGGGACATTAGTAGACCAACAGTATACAGCCCTGTGGCTCAGTTGGTATACTAACACTTGTAGCTATGCTTTGTATTCAGTAGTTCTAGGGTTCAATCCTTGGCTTGCCATGTTATTTTTCAATAATATCAGTCCCACAGGAATCCTGGTTAGTCCTGGTTAGTCCTGGTTAGTCCTCCTGGATTCCTGAAGGTCTAAGTCCTGGGGAATTCCTGGAATAGTACCAGGAAGAGCACAATTTACCAGGATTCTACCAGGACTGAACCAGGAATCCTACTGGAGGAAAAATAGCCAGGAATGAACCATTTGGTGGACAATGAACCTGCTTCTACCATGGTGAAGCCTGTGGTAAAGCACTAGCAGCACACCACAAGTTTGTCCAAGAGCTAGCTAGATTACATGGCTGGCAGGTAGCAGTGGAGTATGATGTTATGCAACATTTTCTGACTGCACAGAATCCCACACATGATCTTGGCACATTAGATACAGACACAGTTTTGCTAATAGTGTCACATTTGATAGTCCACCAACTCAATAAGAGTTTTCCAGGCTCATGCTCTTCACCCCCCACTCCAAAGTGTCCTTTTCCAGAGGATTCCACCTTGCCTCAATCTGAGCTCTTTACACTCCCCCATGTATTCCTGGAGGATTCCTGGTCTTCCTGGTAATCCCTGCCACAGCCCCTCCACTGTTGAAGCTGTACTGAGCCAGTCAACAATCAAAATAGATTTCTCATCTTTCCTATCAAGTGGCTTGGCTGAAAGACCCCCATGACTATTGATTACAAACTCTTCTTCTCTTTTGGCTGCACATGCACAGGCTGATTGCATCAGTGCTGAGTATGGGACATATCTGAACACATGGAAAGCTGCCTCCACCTTTGGGGGAATAGCTAGACAGGGCAAATATTAGCCAATGAAACCTAGAAAAAGGGCATGCAGTTTGACAAGGCATGGAATAATGATGCACCAAGGCTCCAAAAGCTTGTTTGTTAAAGTTCCCCATGCTGGGTACACAGTTATTATTGATTATCAGTTCTGATGAACAAACAAGTGGTCTCACTGGTGAGTGAGAAGGCCCAGGACTAGGCCTTGGCTCTGATCATGACATTAGCCTCTGGCCCAGCTTCATGTGATACAGGCCTCCAGCCTAATCAGTACAATGCAGGCCTTTAGCCTTTGAATAAGAGTGGGTCTTTAGCCTGAAACATTGCAAAGTGGGCCTCCAGCCTCAAGTGAATCAAAGTAGTGCAACTTTGGTTGTTACCTTGGATGAATTGGGGGAGATGGTTGACCAGGGAGGAAAAACAACACTACTCACCCAAGCTAAGAGGGTTTGCTTTGAATCCTGGACTGATGATGGGGAGTGCAGTCTTCTTTGATGAGGTTCCATCTGAATCCTTGGCTACCAACTGGGCTTGAGCTTGTTTGACAGCTGCCTTGTCCATAAAAAGTGTATGCTGGGTTCCTAGCTGCTGCGGCAGAGAGTCTGTCCCCACTGGTGTGTTATCATTGACAGCTGGGGTTGCAGGGGCTCTCAGTGAGGGAGGTGCGGCTGGGGCTCTATTGATGGCCAGCTGTGTGACCTATGCCTGCAAACATGCTATCTTGTTCTGCTGGCAATGGACTACATCATCCTTGTCGACAGCTGGCATGGTGACCATGGGAGGCAGCTGGTGTTGTGGGGTTGCCTGGGACTGCTGTTGGCTTGGATGGTGATTTGGTGCTACTGCCTGGGCTGTGGGTCCTGCTGTCAAGGGTTGTTGCATTGACAGAGGTGTTGGGAGAGCCTGGCTCGATGGTGGCTCCCTGGATGATGATGGTCCTTGGAGATGGAGTCCCAAATGCACTCCACCATGAACCATGATGAAAGAAGATTGGTAGAAATTGAAGTTAACAAGTGAGAAAAGGTAACAATTAAGTTGATTTTGAATCTTGATGTACAATGCAGGTGGGGAAAAAAAGCGAAGGATGAAGAAAGAAAGGCATGTGACTACAGTTTGGCTATTTTGCTCAGTGGGACACCGCTGCCAGCATGCTTTGTTCCTTTGCTTGCTGGCAGCTTGGGCTAACAAAAAATTTTGAGTGCATCTCAGATGACACATCACATTGCATTTCTAATTGTTGCAGAACCATGAACACTGTACCAATGCTATATGACTGACTAGCTGAGATCCACTTGTCCAAACCTGATGACCTATGACTGGAAGATGTGATATCTCAGGAACATTTGCCACTTGATTACTTGGCAACACTTGGCAATGACAATAGAACTACTGCACATCATGCTTGCTTGTTGGTTTGGGCTATCACTGGAGGAACTCAAGTTCTGTGAGAAATGCAGCTCAGGGCAACACTTGCAACATACAACAGCTATGACTCTTTGCTTTGTGCTGGCACTGGAAGTGGAAAGACTCTCCTGATCATGCTCAACTTGCTCCTCAATAACCCTGCTGAAAATGCTATTTCTCTTACAATATCTCCACTCAAGCAGCTCCAGCTCACACAGGCATGAACAATGACTTGATTTGGCTGCATACATGTCAATCTATCTACAGGAAAATGACTTTAACACCAAATATGGGATTCCAACTGTTGAAATCAACAACAACACACCATGCAAAGATGGTTACTGGAAAGTAAGTATCAATTATTTAAGTAGTTACTGTTTCACAATCAGTCTCAGGAATAGTGTTTTAAAGTCTGGTCAAGTTTGGTTCTCAGCAAAGATTTACCAGAACCGAACCATGACCAGTTCTGATTCACTTCAGCTCATTCTCAAACCTGACTGAACCACTGCTAACCGGTCAGCAGTGGTTTGGTCACCTACATAACCAGTTAGAACCAGGTTCCAACTAAACTCAGTCATAGTCAGTCAGAACCAGTTAGGTTCGGTCAGAACCCAGTAACTACACTACACTGTACAGTAAAATAACTACTAATAACCAAGTATGGAGTAATACCCTAACTAAGTATAGAGTAATACCCTAACTAAGTATAGAGTAATAATACCTTACCCCTCATCGTTGTCATCACCCCCCTCATCATTGTTGTCTCCCCTTTATCCTTGTTGTCCCCTCCATTGTTGTCCCCCTCCTTGTCCATGTCAGCATTGTTGTTGCTATTGTCATTGACATTATTGCCACCCCCTGTGAGCAGTGGCTCATAGGCTGGGTAGTGGTGCTCTGTCAGGGTGGTAGCCATTAGGGATAGATGATATCATCAACAAAGTAATGAACCTAGAAAGAAGAGAAAAAAAAGTTAGTTGGTTGAAGCAATAGAAAAAAGCTCATCTGTAGCCCAAATGATGACTGGCTTGTTGTTTGGACCCACTTTGCATTCCATTGTGGTGTGCACCATTGCTGATACCGGCCATGCCTACTCACCCTATGAGCAGTGGCCCACAGGCATGGTTTGTTTGTCAATGTTGGTCATCCAAGTTGGAGTGCTGTGCATGTTTCAGCCAGACAGAACAGATTAACGAGAAAAGAAGCATATGAGTAAGGAACAACACAAGAAAAATATCAAATTCACCATAAGTATAG
This sequence comes from Tricholoma hemisulphureum, assembly GCA_964034925.1. NCBI lineage: Eukaryota > Fungi > Basidiomycota > Agaricomycetes > Agaricales > Tricholomataceae > Tricholoma > Tricholoma hemisulphureum. The sequence continues at coordinate 8,769,836 of OZ035928.1, forward strand.
GTTGGTAAAACTGCTTTATGGATTAAAGAAGGCAGGGTGAGAGTGGAATAAAGAATTTGATGGTAAACTCAAAATTCACAATTACAGACGCTTATTTGCAGATCCTTGTGCATATATTCGAAGGGACAACAAAGACATTGGCTGAAACAGAGTAAATGTGAGAGAGGAATGGCAAGGAGCTGGCAATTTGAAAGGCTGTGGTAAATAATACAAACAGTTGATTGTCATCAAATGAATGTCTGACCCAGTAAATACAATTCACCCAGCTCTCACCACCACATCGTAGACCACATGTAGGTAGTTTCTCTGTATCATCTCAATCTTTTTCTGTCTAGTGAACTAATACATCTTTTCTAGGACACGACACTAAATAGCAACCAGGTGAATGGGGGTGGTAGTGGGCAAAGACACGAGAACTTAGGGAACGACAAGCATAGTGGGAGAGGCAATGCCCCCCGAGCCCATGTGTATGGATTTTTTTTGTACTAACTTGATGTGCTAACTTGAAATTGGTTCTGCATAACTAAGCAATAGCAGGAGAAACACCAACCAAAATGGGGCAAACACCAGCACTGTCAGGGCAGGCCGATGATGACGACAAGCCACCATCAGCAAGGAGAATCTACAGCCAGTGAGGAGCCCCCAATGATGACGTGGGACCACTAGCAGTGAAGGGAAACCACTACCAGAGAAGGCAAGCCCTCAACAATGGGGGAGCCACTGACCATGACGATGAGCCCCCCACAATGGCAGAGAGCAACCAGTGGCGAGCAGGAACCCCCAACAACCACAGTCAATGACAAAAAGCCCCCAGCAATGAAGAGGAAGTACACTGGCAGCCACACCAATGACAATGAACTAGCCCCCAGCACCAAGGGAGAGCCACCTGCAGCAACCTACAGCCCCTCCCTGGTGTGGAGGGGGCATTTTATTGTTTTATTTTCTTGTTGCTTAGCCTCCCATAGTATATAATTTACTACTTCAATATGTATGTTTAAATATTATATGGATCTATAAATGTGATTCCGAGAGGCCTGTAGAATGAATGTATGACCCTGGTCTGATCACTGGCAGATGTCAAATATCATAGTATTGAGATATCAGCTAATTCTAGTACAAACCCCTACCAAATGAATCAATCTCTTCCTTTTCCCATTCTCAAAATCTCATCATCCTCAGCAAGACAACACACAAATGTTTCATCAATTTCTTCAATGTTGTGCTCCTCGACATTCAGCGTAGCCCAATTGATAAGTTTATCATGCCATGCAAACTTCAAGACTTGCAGCTGTTCGAACACTGCTGGTGAAAGTTGTGCATGGTGGTCTGTTGCAATCAGTTTCGCTGCCAAAAATACACATTCACATGGAACAGATGACGCTTGGATCGGCAAGATGTCCAGAGCGATCCATGCCAGTGTCGGAAATATCTTTGCATGATCCTATTTCAGATTTTTTAGAACTAATGATCAAATAATTATAATGAAATAGAACTCCTTGACCACCACTTGACTATGTCTGTCTCTTGTGTAACATCCACAGGAACCTCTTTGAGATAGCATCATAATTCGGATGAATACCCTTCTTCAACTTCCTGTGAGATCAATGTCTGATGGTGGGGATCATACTTGGAGAGAAAGGAATCAGAGTCTTCTTGAGGCAATGCAGTAACAGACAGCGGGTGATCCAGATTTGCGTTGGTGTGAGAAACTCACAGCTGGTTATTCCAATAGTCAGCCATCTAACAATTAATGACTATTATTATATACAAAATCGAGAGCATACCGTGTTTTTGACAACCTTGAGAGCCTCATCATGCCAATTTTTTGCATCCCTGTTACCTGCTGCACATTCCACAGCTTGTTTGTCTGCTCCTCCCCAGGCTTTCTGGATATACTCCATCTTGAAATATGGATGTAGCACTTCAAAGTTGGAGTGGAGTAATCAAGCCCAGTGAATCCAGTAGTGTTGAAAACTGTTGGTTGGAAGCATTCTTCTGGACCCTGCAACTGAAAGAATCCCTGTTGACCAGCTTGTGACGATTCTGGCATGCTTGCATGCATGAAAAGCAGAGGGAACAAGTTATGTATTGGCAATGTCAAAAGTGACGCATTGTTGACATGCTCGAAAATCTTCATGTTCTTGTTTGGGTTGTTTACCCAAAACAGGTTTTCTAGAATGCTGACTCAGCTTCCCTCAATCACTCATGTCATGTCCTACTGTTTTAGACTCAGGTTCACCAGTCCTTCTACAAGGAATCAACACCTCATTCTTGTATGAAGGGCTGGTCACGAGTCTAGGATCTAAGCACCAAAACTGCATATTGACACTCCCAATGGTATAGCCATAACTAACAGGATTTTTGCTGAGAATGGAAAGGGGCAGTGCAACAAACATGGGGTTAACACACCCAATCAGCACCTCACATAGCACCTCACACATGAATCACAGCTGCTTCTGGGTGAGGGGCACTGGGCGCTCTCGCCCCATCTCCCATCCACATTACCCCTCCTCCAGCACCAGCAAACTGCCCAACGACATTCAACCCAGCACCTCCTTCAACCCCATCTTCCCCACCATCATGGGCTCAACCCCGGCAACTCGCTCCCTTCCCACCTCGTCACCATCCTGACATACCTCCCTGCCTCATCCACCAGCCTCACCTTGCTCCATCCCTAGATCTTGGAGAAGGTGTAGTACCTCAGCCAGCAGTAAGTAGCTGATTTGGTGTCTTCCAAGACTGATGCCCCTAAGATATTGAATATCTCCCACTCCTTCTCAAGGTCAAAGTGAGTACTCACCCACAGGGTAGTCAAATCTTGACTAGCTGCATAAGAATACTGCATGTCCTCCATGATAGGCAACTTCTGAACAACCTTCATCCCCAAACTACTGCCTCTTCTGGCATGACAACAAGTATTCCTTGACCCACAGCACCCACATGACCAGTATGTCCAATGCAGCAGATGTATTGCTCATTACTGCTAGAGGGGAGGCTGACTTGCAAAATGAGAGTTACACTAGTTAAATTAGTCAAATGTAAGTCCTTTTATATAGATGACAGAGATGGAGATAGTCAAAACATACCCAGGGAAATCCATCCCTCTTGTGTCTACATCTGAACTCAGCAATATGTCTGTCATCATGTTTGTGAAGCCTTCTGCAGCTTTCATACGTTTTGCCTGCAATATCCATGAATGAATCTCAAAAAGAGGTGGAAGGCTTAGACTAGACTTCTTTGACATTGAACTGTGTGAGAGGGAGGAGAAAACATCAGTGGCAAAAGATACATGTCATGTGGTGGGAAAGAGCAATATAGTCTTTGATGTTGGGGTCAATTTTAGCCTGTGAAGTTAGTCCCATTGACTGAATAGGGGCAGAGTGGGCAATGATTTCTTGACAGAGGATGTGGAGCATGGAAGTGAAGGGTTTACAATATATGTCTGTGGTACTATTGCACAAGTAAGGTGAAATTAGGATACATTTATGGTAGGGATTTTTGACAGAGAATGTACCATGTTTGTGTGTATTCACCTTGTCTATAAGTGTGTCAATGTGAAGCAATAATATATATTTTTGGAACTTTAACAGCTATCTGAGATCACAGGCATAATATCAGCCAACAGAATGAAAAAAACCAATTAAAAAAGTATAAGCACACCTGTTGAGTCTCTTTACTAACAGTGGCACTAAACACCCATGCCTGTTGGAGTACCTGCTCCTTATCTGGTAATTAACTGATAATGGTGTCCGGCCCTCCCTTGAACTCCTTGATCCAGGAGTCAGTGTGCTTTGTCATAGATGATTGCCTTGAGCACAGCTAGTGTTCGAAAGTCCAGTTTGGTCCAGTTTTTCGACCTCCAAGGGAGGCAACCAGGACCGCAACCGGTCCAAACCGATACCCAAAATCAATGGACTGCAGCTGAACTGACTAGGACCAGTCCTAATTGGTTTGGTTGCCCCCCAGAAAACCAGTTCTGACCGGTTTTTTTTTCATGTCTAACTAAATGATATTATAGTTTGTAAATAAAATTAAATACATGCACACCCTGCAAGCAGTTGCTCACAGCAGTGGAGGGTAGCTAAGAGAAGTGAAAAAAAAAGTCAGAAAGAAAATAAGAAAAGCCCCACCATCTCGCGTTTGTAGCGAGGATGGGGCATTGTGAATGGGGTGTTGTGCAGCCATGAGGCGGTTGTCATCATCATTGTCGTTGTCATTGTCGTGCTGTACTGCCGTCCCCTGTCATTGTTGCTGTTGTCTGTGGTGTTGCTGTCCCAGTTGTTGTCATTGTCCCCTGCCATTCGTCCCCCCCACCATGCATTGTCCTCGCCATTCGTCGCTCCCATGATTCGTCTCCCCCGATGTTCATCACCTGCCCCACTCATCATTTTTCATCCCTCGCCATTTGTTGTCCCTGCTGTTTGCTGTCGCTCGATCACACAGTCATTGTTGTCCTTCTTGGGTTCCATCGTCGTCAGCACCACCATCTCCCCCTGTGAGCAGTGGCTCGCAGGTGGGGTGGCAGTGATGTGTGATGTGGCACCCATTGCTGGCCTGCAAGCAAGTCACAGTGGCGGCGTTTGGTGTGGTCCAGAAACAGCCCATGCCACCCTGTGAGCAGCGGCTCACAGCGGCACATAGGCCTCGGGTGCGTCATCTGGTGGGTGGGTGTTGTTATCAGAATGAGGTGAACCTAAAATGAAGAAAACAATATTAGTTAGTTAGTTAGTAAAAGAAAGAAATCAACTATTTAAAAAACATACCTAGGGCCCAAACAACGCTAGTTCCGTCATTTGGGCCCCCTACATTGTGTGCGTTTGGTTGTGTGGTCATTTTCGTGGGCACGACGTGGTTGGTGTTGGTGTTGTAGTCGTGGGAAGTTGAATTGAAGTCACTGAGAAGTGGTGCCACTTTTGTTTTTGGAGCACAAACGTGACCACATGGTCTGTGCGCAGCCACAGGGTATATAAGTACCCACCAAACAAATGCATTTCCCCCCAGGCTTGTCCCACCACACATAATTATAGTATAAATAGTAATATTTAGTTGGCTCATTAGTTCTTTTTTCTTACTATCTATGTAAATATTAGTACATTTGTAGGATATTATACATACTTTAAAAAACTGGTTGCGACTGATTGCAACCAGTTTTATAATGGTTTTTCATATATTTTTGAAGTAAGGCAACCGGCAACCCAACTGACCTTGGAAGTGGGCAACCACAACCGATGGTCTGGTTGCAATCAGTTGAGTTTGGTTGGGTTGTGGTCGTTTTTTTGGTCCACCCAACCAGACCTTCAAACACTAAGCACAGCAACCAAGAGGCAATGGATGGGAACATTTCATATTGGGGTGGGAGCAGGGATTGTAGGTGGTCTAGTAGACAGCCATGTGTCACAACCAGAATCATCAGAGGAGCCATTATGGTGTGAAGTGATGTGTTGGCACTATGAACCAAGAGATGTTGTTATAATGAAAACTGTATTAGAGCAACTATGGATGAACTTTGTGCCTCTGATAGCATGGAGGATCAAGATGCCTGGCAGAGGTTGGTTGAGAAGACGTTTGATGGTGGGGAGGAGAAACTTGGCCCATGCACTTTACGGAGTCCACATTGGTTATTATACCGAAGCCAGGGAAGCCAAATTACTCCACCCCCAAGTTGTTCTAGCCCATAGTGCTGCTGAACACCTTGGGCAAGCTTGTCAAGAAGATGCTGTCCAGACAGCTTCAGTTCAATGGTGTTGCACATGGCATCTTCCACCCCAACCAGTTTGGGGGCGTCACCCAGCGTTCCACTGAGGACGCTGGGGTTTATCTCACTCACATCATCCGGGCGGGATGGGTGAAGGGACTCCAAACCAGCATTGTCATGTTTGACATCGCGCAATTCTTCCTGCCACTGAACCACCAGGTTCTGCTGGCGATTGTTGAGAGGTTGGGGTTCCCACCATGTGTGGTCAACTTCTTCCACTCATATCTGGTGGGCCGCTTCACGACCTACAAATGGAACACTGACACCTCTGGCAGGTTCTCTGCCAATGTCGGGGTGGGGCAGGGCTCGGCTCTGTCCCCAGTGTGCTCAGCGCTCTACATTGCGCCTGTGATGCAGATCTTCTTCACGCACACCCCCCAGCTGCTGGTGGATCTCATCTCCTACATTGATGATGGCACCCTCATCACGCAGTCTAAACAAGTGGAATGAGGTCTTCCACCTATTCACAGCCCTGGGCCTGGTATTGGAACATGCCAAGTCCGAGGTGTTCCACTTCTCCAGAGCACGGGTGGCGCCTAACCCACCCATCGATCTCGGTGTTGCCCCATTCACGGGAGCCACCCCCTTGAAGCCCAAACCGATCTGGCAGTATTTGGGCTTCTTCTTCAACTGCAAGCTCTCCTTCAAGGAGCACATCCGGTTCTACACCATGAAGGCATTCACCACTGTGAGTGCCATGTGCATGCTTGGCAACTTGTCTAGGGGACTCTCCCTGGCGAACAAGTACCTTCTCTACCAATCCTGCATCGTCCTGGTGGCAACGTACGGGTTGAGACTGTGGTTTTGCTGAGGTACCCATACCAAAGGCATTGTCAAGGCCCTGTCCCAGATGCAGCATACCGCTGCCCACTGGATCACAGGTTGCTTCCATATGACCCCTGTGGGGGCTATGGAGTGTCTCACTGCCCTGTTGCCCATGCCACAGGTCCTGCGCCATCTGGCCGATAAGAGCTGTTTGCAGATGGCCACTTTGACGTGTACCCACCCCATCTGAGCTGTCTTGGAAGGGGACCTCATGAGGGATGCCCCCCGGCATCTGCTGGGACTTCAGGCCCTCCCACCTGCTGCTCGATGGAAGATCATGTCCCCTGTGGCAGACGCAGTCACCATCTGCTCCCTCTCTGGGGAGCCCTTTGAGGCCTTTGGCCCAGAGAGCCAGCCTGGAAACCGTCTGGTAGACCTGTTTGCGGACAGGATCTCACCCCACCGCCCACCCCCCAAAGGGATGGATGAGTGTAAGGAGTACGTTGACTGTCTGGACCGTGTCCTGGCTGAGGCCAGGGCAGACCCAGACTGTCTCATCATGAGCTGCAATGGGTCGGTACCCAAGGCAGCTCGCCAGGCCTCGGTGGCTGCCCTGGTCTTCCATGGAAACCAGGACACCTGTATCAGCCAAATTCATGCATCAAGTGATGCTAGGTAGCTAACTAATTGTATACATCCAGAACCCCTCTTAGCTGCTAGCTAAGAGGCAGAGTCAGGTGAACTTGTCAGATATCTGAAAATACTATGTCCAAGGCTAGAGTTGAACCCTAGACCTCTTGGATTTGTATTACCTAATCTTTTAAAGAATGTACTCTAACCACCTAAGCCAAGTGGGCTTGTTATTTTCTAAGTGGCTTCTCACCACATATAATAATATAAAGCATTATAATAGAGGTGTTTGTTTGTTTGTTTACTGATCAAAAAAGCGAAATTTTCTCCCAAGTCTAAAAGTCACATGATGCTCAAAAATAGACTTGAACAACTTTGCAAAGTCTCTGGATCCCATTGTTTACATGTATTATTCTCCTTAATGGAGAAACTTTTGATGGTACCTACCTGCAATTCAACCATGTAATTTTTACCTAAAAAGGAAATGGTCACATGACTTAGTGCCTGTGCCTCCAGACAATCATGTAGCCTTTAGACTTGGGAGAAAATTTCGCTTTTTTGATCAGTAAACAAACAAACAAACACCTCTATTATAATGCTTTATATTATTATATGTGGTGAGAAGCCACTTAGAAAATAACAAGCCCACTTGGCTTAGGTGGTTAGAGTACATTCTTTAAAAGATTAGGTAATACAAATCCAAGAGGTCTAGGGTTTAACTCTAGCCTTGGACATAGTATTTTCAGATATCTGACAAGGTCACCTGACTCTGCCTCTTAGCTAGCAGCTAAGAGGGGTTCTGGATGTATACAGTTAGTTAGCGACCTAGCATCACTTGATGCATGAATTTGGCTGATACAGGTGTTCTAGCAGTCGACACTTCATACATCACAATAGGCTATTTTCTATGCCAATGCGCTCCAGACAACCTGAAGATTTGATACTACAATCGTTTTGGATCAATCACCCTCAATGACAGAGAAGCTAGGTTTTTGCAACCAAAGCTGGAGATCTATGGCTTATTTTGTGCCCTCCGACTCTGGCTTATTGGCATTTGCAACCTCGTTGTCGAGATGGATGCCTGCTATGTCAAAGGAATGCTCGCTCACCCTGACATTAATCCTTCTGCAAGCATTAATTGCTGGATTATCACAATATTAACCTTCCATTTTACACTAGTACATGTCAAAGGTGCTCTTCATGGTCCTGATGGACTTTCAAGGCAACCAAGACAACCAGATGATGAAGAACTAGAACAAGATGACTTCGAAGATTGAGTTGACCGACTCCAAGGATTCATTCATATGATTCATGACCTCTCCCCACCTCCAACTTTGCACTGCACCAAAACCACTCCCTTATTTATATCAATTCTCACTAGCGCTCAAATCTCAAGTCAGGAGGAGGAGAGCTATGCTATAGTTCCACGCTCCAAAAACATGAAACAAGATGACTTGAAGCTCAAAGCAGCACAGGCTTGGCATGAAGACTTACAGAGACCTAGCAAACTAAATGATTCACAATATGCCACTTTCATCCGATACGCAACTAGATTCTTCTGCAATCAAGACTGCCTTTGGAAGAGAGACTCCCATGGAGCTCACAAGCTTGTTATTCCTTGCCACCAACAACTAGATGTCCTGCGAAATGTTCATGATAACATGGGACACAAGTGATATTATGTGACACACAGTGCACTCTTACTACGATTTTGGTGGCCCCACATACACACAGACCTGCTATGGTATGTGTGAACATGCCACATTTGCCAGGTACAACAAACCACAAAGATTCGAATTCCCTCTGTCATCGCCACCCCAGCTCCCTTGTTCTCAAAGATCTACATAGATACAATGCACATGCCAAAGTCAGGGAACTTCAAGTATCTTGTTCAAGGACGTTGTTTGCTTGTCCACTGGGCAGAGTTTCACATGCTCTCAAACGAGAACGCAACTTTGCTAGCCAACTGGATATTTCAAGATATCATTTGCAGATGGGGAGCACTTTGTGAAATAGTGACAGACAATGCTCCTGTCTTCCTCAAAGCTCTTGCAGTCTTAGAACACAAGTACAACATCCATCACATTTGAATTAGCGGCTACAACTCCAAGGCAAATGGCCTGGTAGAGCAAGCCCACTTTGATGTCAGACAGGCATTGTTCAAAGCAGCAAACAGAGATGAAGCAAAATGGTCCCAAAGCTCTTATTCAGTATTCTGGGCAGAACAAATTATGACAAAGAAGATGATGGGTTGTTCCCCATACTTTGCAGCCACTGGCACACATCCACTGATTCCTCTAGACATCGTCAAAGCCACCTACCTCCAACCACCTCCAGACTCTGTTCTGTCTACCACCGATCTCATTACTAGACGAGCGATCGCACTGCAGAAGCACAAGAGCAACTTAGCAAAGATACATTCCAGAGTCTATTCCACGCAAAAACAAGCTGCAATATGATTTGAACAGAAACATCTTCGCACTATTCATGATTTCAACTTCAAATATGGTGACCTCGTGCTGATGTGAAATACAAGGATCGAATATTCACTGGATCGCAAACTCAAACCTTGCTACTTAGGCCCTCTAATCATTATCTCTAGGAACAAAGGAGGAGCCTACATCATTTGCAAACTTGATGGCACAGTCATACATAGGCCCATTGCAGCATTTTGCCTTGTCCCCTATTATGCTCAACACACTATTCATCTTCCCCCTGATGCTATCAACATTGACATGAAATGCCTTTGACAATTAGAATCATCTGAATCCTAGTACCATATCCATTCTCTACTATCAACTCTCTTTCTTTTGTTTTCTCACATATCTTTTCATTTCACAAACTTCGCAACTATTCCCCACTCATACACTCATTTCTTTCTCAAGTCACGATATTGTTTCCTCGATGATTGCGCAGATCCTTAGGGGTTTACCGGTAATGATGATGACTGAGCCTTCCCCTTTTATTTCTTTCTTTTCTTTTTCTTTACACTTTGCAAACCCAGCAAACTTTGCAATATCTTTAGAAACCATTTCTCACACTTTGCAAACCAGGCAAACTTCAAATTACTTTACAACTATTTCCTTCACTTCACAACCTCAGTTGACTTACCCTTAACTTTGCAACACATTTTCTTTCTTTTCTTTTAGAAACACAGCACCAAAACCAAGTCTATACAAATTAAAAACAAAAACAAAATAACAATAAAACATAACAAAACAAGTAGTATGGCCCATTACAACTCTTCATCTTCCTTGTCGCTGGAGTTGGCATCCAAAAAGGCCTACATGGAGCCATTGCAAGGTAAGCTGGTCTTGGAGGAATTCGACCTGCAATGCAAGGCGAACAAACTCCTCCTTTCCTACCTCATAATCGATCCACCTTTGCTCCTTGGAGACTCTTGGTCCAACGATGCAAACCTTGTTGACACGAGGCTGGGTCTCATGAGTCTTCGATGTCAATGCCCGTGACGTCTTCCCTGCTGCAAACAATATCTAAGGACTGCAAAACAAAATATAACAAGAAAAACACTCACTAATCACCACTTCCACCTTCAACTTTGAAGGTCCAGCCCTTAGTGGTGGGATGGCCATCACCACTGCCTCCACCTTTGCCTTTGCTTTGCCCTTTCCCTTCACTTCTCCCTTCGCCTTCACCTTCACTTTCCCAGTGCGCAAAATTCCATCCCAGTAGCATCCCGCCTTGTCCAAGGTGCACTTGACGCATTTGGGTTCACCCTCCAGAACAATGCAGGGTGGGATGGTCTGAAAACTAGAACAACAATCGCACTGGAAAAGAACGTCAATGAAACACAAGAAATTTTATAAAGACACTTCACACTGTTCCTTCCAGGTCGCAAAGTAGTCTTTGCAGGTCCAGTTGCAGCAACCGAAAAAAACCGGCAACCCAACCGGACTGCAACCGTGGGCAACCAGACTTCCGGTCGCAGTTGGGCCTCATAGGGGTATTGCGCGGTTGCAGTTGGCCATATTTGAGAAGTACTCAAACCGGTTGACAACCAGTTACAACCAGTTGCAACCGGCCAGTTATCTACTTGTATGTACACTAATATATACTATATTATTTACTTATATACTTATTTTCTTAGCGAGGTTGGGGCATGCCCAAGTGACAATGGCAGATGGGCAAGGGTTTATATACCTTTGGCTCATTTGCATGTGTTTGCACATGTGTTGTGCAAGTATAAATGATGATGCGTCGCGACACGTTTGTGTTTGCACATGCTTGTACTGATGATCAAGATGCATCATCTTTTTTTTTCAACCATTTCAACTTTTCCCCCATGACGACCACCTCTACGATGTCCGCTGTCCTCTCATCCATCCCCCCTCTCGTTTGTCATCCCCCCTCACATTTGCCATCCCCCCCACTTGTCTGCCATCCCCCCCCACTTGTCCACTGCGCCCCCGTCATCCGCCGTCCTCCCCCTCGCGTTTGCCATCTGCCCCCTCGTGCTTGCCATCTGCCCCCTCGCGTTTGCCGTCTGCCCCCTCACGTTTGCTGCCTGCCCCCTTGCGAGTCATGTTTGCTGTGCCCCCTCGCATTTGCGGTCTGCCCCCTTGTGTTTGCTGTCTGCCCCCTTGCGAGTCACGTTTGCCGTGCCCCCTCACTTTGCCATCCCCCCCTCGTGTTTGCCGTCCCCCCCCCTCGTGTATGCTGTCCCCCCCCTCGCATTTGCCATCCCCCCACTTGTCCGCCGTCCCCCCCTCTTGTCCGCCATCCCTCGCCTCAACAGCGAGTATGGCCACCGTTGTCAGTGTTCCCCATCCCCCCCACCTTGAGGGAGGGATTGTTTTATTTATTTGTATATTATATTATATTTTAAATTACAGTAGAAAAAGTAATATTAGTAGTCAGTATGTATTGTAAGTGACTATGTAGATGTCGGTTGCAGTTGGTCCCAACCGACTGCAACTGACTGTAACCAGGTCGGGTTGCGACCGGTCTCAACCGGTCACAACCGCCTGAGCAACCGACACCAACCGGTTGTACCCAGTTTGGTTGTCGGTTGATACTTTTTGATGCAAATGACCAACCGGTTGGGGTCCGGTTGGGGCCGAAATGGCTGAACAACCGGACCCGACCGGACTTTAAAACTCTATCGCAAAGTGACGCTGGAATTGCTTGATGCATAGCCAGCGCCTTGAGGGTCCTTGACAAGGACATTTGCCCCCCAGGGAGCAGCGACCATCGGTCAGGTACGTTCACTTCTGAGCTTGGTACCCTTCTTTGCTTCATCCTGGTTGGCCTTGACTTCACTTCCACTGACTCTACCCCCTCAGCAACATTGTCCATGACCATCGCATCGTCCACCTTCTCATCCTCCCCCTCATCCACCTCCACCTCCCTCTCCTTCCCTTTTCCCTTCCCTTCTTGCTCACCGGCGACCTCACCCTGCACCTCTACATCCATTGCAACGTTCTGCAAAGTCTTTGCCACTACTGGTGAAGACTCCACTGGTGTCTCTCCCAACTTCACATCAGCATCTTCCTCCTCCTTCAACAATGCCTCGAGGGCTGCAAATTCTTCCTCTGTCATTTCATTGATTAAGTATGTGTTTGACGCCTCTTCTAGGCAGACGGCACGCACCTTCGCTCAGTTTGCGAGAACGTCTTGGTCAGGGGGAGCGTCTTCGACAGTGCCAGGGAATAAGAGGCCTCCCCATTCATGCCAGGAGGGACAGTCGAAGTGCATGAAGGCCTCACGAGCCTGTGTGAGGGCTGCCTTCATTTCTTTGTTTGATTCAGGTTCCTTGGCCAACTTCACTAGCTTGCCCTGTAACCAATCTGACATTCAAAACATTCACTATAGAACAAAACCTTTGCGACGCACCCAATTACGAATGAACCGCTTTCCCCAGAGTTCATAGTCTTCACATTCAGCTACCCTATCTGGGAGGGTCATCAGGTCAACCTTAACAGCTTCTTGGACCTTGGCAAGGAGGATAGAAGACATTTTATGAATAAAGCAAAGAGTTTCAGAGTAAAGCAGAGAATTGAGTATGTGAATGCGATGAAGAAAACGCTCAAACTCTGATATCAACAAACAAGTTCAACATCACATGACCACGCCTCAGATAGGCCTGTAGCCTCCCCACCATGCATACAGAAACACTTGAAAATTTAACATTCCATGCCTTCTCCATTTCGCAACACCATTCTAGACTTTGTGGACATCTCGCTATGTCCCTCCCACTCTCCTGTGACTTCGCAAAGCTTACACATTTTGCCCCCATCCAGTTGCCAATCTGCAATTGCTTTCTCATATGAACAGCTACTGAACTACATTCCTTCCCCAGTTTTGCTGGCATTTTGCACCCCTTTGCAATGAATTCCTAGGACTCACATCATCATGCTTACCTTAGCAAACTTCTCATGATCATTCATCACATGTCAACAATGCTTCTTCACTTTCCTTTTCCTAATCCAACATCTTTCTGACTTCTTCAACTTCTGGTTTTACATGTACACACTCAGTCACTCTTTGGCCACCTTGGAACTAGGGACAGTACCTGGTCAGGGGACTTTAGGCCTTTTTCAGTGTTATTTGGCTCCGGTCTTCTCTCTTTGGTTCTCCCCCAACACTATACCCTTTATGTCAACACCACCATCAAACGGGGACCTGAACGTTATATTCCAAACCACCTATTAAAACATTAACAAAAGCTACGCCTCCATCTCCTTATTCGCCATATTCATACCTATTGCATTATGTCTCCCATTGCCAACTCTAAAGATGCTTCCATGTTCACAGCGCTTGTGACACTTCTATTCTTATTTGGCCTAGTTTTCATAGGTATCACCCTTGGACACCGTCTTTGCTGTGTAGTGCCTTCTCCACAGTCTTTCCAGCTCAATGAGCGGCATTGCCTCTTCACACCCACTATTTCTGAACCATCAAGTTTGACATCTTCTCTTTAAAGCCAACCCCCACAAGTCCCCCCCACAGCCACAATGTGATACACACGCAAACCAATCCCACCTACACCAACATTCCCAGCACCACTTCCTCCCCTTCCTATCGAGCCCATCAGTGCTTCCATGTCTGCCAAATCACTTCGCGTTCCCATGATCACAGTCACAATGCCTACACTGCGAAATTCGTATGAAGCTGAATACTACAACCTTTTTACAGGTCCAGTCCCATCGTGAGTATTCCATCTGCAAGAGAGCAAATGTCCAATCAATTATTGTCTTCTGAACACATTGCAATACACACCCCTGAGTGATCAATCAAGCGAAAATCTTTGAGAGATGATGAACTGGTCACTTGGAGGCCGAGGACAGCCTCATCTTCAAGTCAGGAGGAGATGATAGGCTTCTACCAAGTATGGGCAGCGAAATCGTGTTTTGCAGTATTGTAGGGTCACAGGGCGATCTTCCTCTTTCTTCCATTTTTCTCCATTCCCTTTCGAAAGACATGCGAACACCCTTTGTTAACCAAACCTACCTATATTTCACTTGTATGGACTTCACACCCTTCGCAGCCATTTTGCGGAGTTTGCAAACTGATCCACTTTGTATTTACCTGGGTTACCCATAAGTAGTCAGTGTAGGCAGTCCGTTAGTGATGGACATGGACAGTATCCACATTTTGCATAGTACCCACTTTGATTTAGTTAGTATAAAAAGCCTATGTAAAATATTAGAAAAAGGGATCTCATCTCCCCCTTTCTCAGCGCCAAAGTTTCAACTTTCGTCTCCTCTCGTGTTCAACTGCGAAGTTGACTTGCGACTTATTTGAATATCGTCACTGCGTTATTGTGACCAAGAACTGGGATGATCCTAGTTCATTGGTAAAGTACTTTTCATTAAACTGCACTATTAGACTGCAAACTACTGACTACCTTTATCATGACATTTCGCTAACTTTCTCTACTAACTTCACATTCTTCACACTTTGTGTAGGCTGTACCTTGTTAACAGCAGACATCACAGATTTCCACACTTGTAAAAGAAGGCCGGTTCTGGGACCCTTTAAGCTAACTCTTCCCCCTTCTAGTTTTCCAGTGCCTCTTCACAGCTTGGGATGCTAGGAACACATCACCGCAATCTATTTGTATTCCTTTTGGATTTTGGCATTGAGTTTTTAAATATGCCAAGTAATTCATTACACCCTGTGCCACATCACTTTTTTCTTTCAGACATTTGACAGTGACATACCTTTGGCATCATCAACAAACAATAAATAATAATGTTTTCCATTGATGGATTTGACAGGATATCTCCCCCATAAATCTATGTGTGTTAATTCTCTGGATTCAGTTTTTCGGTTGACTGATTTTGGAAATGGTTTAATGTGTTGTTTTGTGGCTATGCATGCCCTGCAATCTGGTTATGGAGTTTCCAGATCAACATTAAAGCCTTTTACCATTTTTCCATCAAGTAACATTTGCAATCCGGTATATCTGATATGTCCAAAATGTCAATGCCAAGTTTCCCAACTAGGTAACTTTTCATTTCCTATGAAAGTTTTATTATTACCCTCATTGTTGGTGGCGTTTTCTGGGTTTCTAATAATCATTTCCATTTTATAGAGATGATTATTGATTTTATTCCTGTGAGCGATGGATTTACCATCTTTACTGACAAGAATTATTTCCCCTTTTCCTCCAATATATTTTCCTCCAGCTGCATCCCATCTCCCTAGCAAAATTAAATTATTTCATGTACCAGGAACATGTAAAACATTTTGTAGATGTATAATATATTTTTCTCCATTGCATGTCAAAATTAAATTGACAGTTCCTTGTCCTGCTACATTCACCTCTTTTCCACCTACACCAGTTATGGAAATATTTTTCCTTCATATGTAGGAAGTAAACACATTTCTTTGATGTGTTACATGTGAAGTTGTTGCTGAGTCTGTTACAATTTCCTTACTTGTCATATTTCTTCCTTCATCACAGCAGTGTCTACCTGACTCATCTCTTATCTCTGACTCAGATACATGACTCTTTAG
Source organism: Tricholoma hemisulphureum (assembly GCA_964034925.1). Taxonomy (NCBI): domain Eukaryota; kingdom Fungi; phylum Basidiomycota; class Agaricomycetes; order Agaricales; family Tricholomataceae; genus Tricholoma; species Tricholoma hemisulphureum. The sequence continues at coordinate 8,785,968 of OZ035928.1, forward strand.
GCAGCGCCCATATTTCCTTTACCATTATATACTGAGTAGATAGCTGACTGATTACCTCATACTCTACAGCTTTTACATAGCCTTAGACAGTTTACTGACTCTTGCATATGTGTCAACACATACTGATATGTAGCCTTAGACTTAGCTATATAAACTGTAGTAGATACTGGTCAAGGCTCTTCAGCTTGACCTTAGGCAATCTACAGCCTTAAACTGCTCAACTGATATCCGCAAACTTGACCTAAGCAGAAAGCCTCCACCTTAGCGTGATATAACTTAGTGATGAAAGCCTTGTCACTAACAAACTCAATAACTTGAACTTAGTAGTTGAGGCTCTCACTTTAACAGAGTCAGCCAACCAATCATAATAGATCAGATGCTCATCAATTATGGCATTGTTATTACATGCATCAAAATTATAACCTTCTTCATCTGTTGAGAATGTTATATGCTCTTCTATAATATTAGATGTATCCCCAGGCTTCTTCTCTTTCATTTTTTCTTTTCTTTTCCCCCAAGAATTTTTGGCAAGGTGACTGAACTTCCCGCAGTTATGGCATTTGTTCCCATCAAACTTTCGGCATTTACTAGTCCAATGCCTGGCATGCTTACAATGATCACAATAAGATTTCACGGAGGGTTTTCTTTTGGTGATATGACTTTCCAGGGATTTACTGGGACCAGTAGCTTTGTGGGTTTTCACCAGATTTATGCTTCCACCAGCACCATTATTATTCCAATTTCTGTTCAGCCAAAGTTTATAATCCTCCTGCAATAATCCTATAAATGTGTCTGATGACAGTTGGCACTTTGGGTCCATATCATTTGGATCATTTGTGTTGCCATTATATGGTTTGACATATGTTTGCCAGCTTGATGGTAGGGATGCCGATATAATAGATGTAAATCAGGTGTCTGAAATATGAAATTCTGTATTAGGAAATTTATTGATGTGGTCTTGGTAAGACTTGAGAATGTCCATATGTTTTAGGAGGCCATTGGTAACATTGGCCTTGGTTTCATATAATAGGCACTGTATATGATTTACAGTTTGGTGTGCCTTATTTTCATGAGTGACCAATAATGCAGAATACATTGCTTCTGCTGTTATTTTTGTATCAACATGATTCATTTGCGAAGAGGTAACATTATGTATAATAACTTGTTGCGCCCAGGTGTCATTTTTGTCCCAATTACATTCCCCCTTGGGATCCCTGGATTCATTTGGGTGTTTTACAGCCCCATTAAGATATCCAGTTATATCACAATTAATAAATACCCTTTTCATCCTTTCTCTCCACTCGTGCCAATTTTCATCAGTAAGGTGATCAAGATCTGAGATTTTATTGACATTGGAATATTCCTTGGTATAGATGAGGATTGTGGGTTTTTTCTGTTTAGGGGTAATTTTTGTTTTGGGCACATTGGGCACATTGGGCATGGGTGGCTGTGCTTTTTCTTTACTGGCACAAAAATTGACAGCTGATCATTGAGACTTCATCAATAAATAGGTAATCAATGCCTTCCCACATTGCCATCAAATCTCAATGGGATTTATCATTCAATTTGTTGCTCTTTTTCATACTTAAACAGAGAAGGGAATGAAGAGTCATGCCAGAAATGTGACGTGCAGCAATGCCAATGTATGAAGACAGTTGAAATTGTCTTGGTTGTCCTCTTTGCTCAAAGAAGTCTTTCACAGCATTGATAACTCTGGTTTTTCCTGTTCCAGCAGCACCTGATATGAACATTCTCAATGGATTTTCATGACAGTGTATGCTATGTTCTGTGATGATTTTAAAAGCTTGTTGTTGCTCTGGGTTCAATAACCATTTGCATGCTAATTGTTCTGTATCAACAGTGTTTGCCAACACATAATTACCAGATTGGAGTTCAATTGAAGGGATCAAGGACTCTAATGCTCTTAAGCTCATCATTGCACTGAAACCATTTCCATCAATGATGTCGGTAGTTGTCATTGCGCTGTCTGCAGTCCATGTCAGAGAGATACTGTGATCTGCATGAGTAGTCATCTTTTGTTTCCATGTATCACGATGGCAATCATATTCGGTCTTCCACATGCCTTCTAGATCAACAGAATTAAGATAAAGTTGTTCATCATGGAAACAGTCAGTTGGTGAAAATCTGTAGTGAGCATCTGATGGTGTTACATCAAACAAACCTCCCTGCTCAGCACACTATACACAGTCAAGCATATTGAAATTGGTACAGTTTTTTTCATTTTGAATAACAATCATCAATTGATTCTAAATGTTGCAAGATTTACAAGTCATCAATGCCTTCAAGAGCACCTTCAATGGTCACGGTCTCATTGGCAGTGATTTTGGGTGCTAATTGCAATTGGTGCTTATGGTGCTCATGGAAATGATTGTCATGGTTGTCTTTACATTCATGCAACAACTGCATGTTGTTCATCATTTGTTTAAATTCATCTGAACATAGCGAACTAGTCTTAAAACTGTCAAGCACAGTTTCCCAAGAATCTTGTGGTGTTCACAAATCAAATGCAGTTTGCCATGGTTTGAACAATATCAACATTAGACAACAATACTTTGCATATGTCTCTCACTGGTCTCATCTTGGAACAGAACCTATTAAGACAGGAATACATCATGAAGTTGGATGGAGAATCTTCAATGCATGTGAGTAACGTTCTTTGTGAGGTGTCTTAAACCAGTACATGGGTCTTGTCTTGTTTGGAAACATCAGAATGTCATCGAGGTTGATGTCTTCTAAATCAGCAATTTCTGACACCCACACTGCTTTAACCCTCTCTGTCTGAGCACAAAACTCCCACAAGGTCAAGGACTGTAAAACCTCGGATTGACATTTATAATCAGTGAGTTGTGATGAGTGTGCTACAATCTGATCACTGTCTCCTAATGAAATTCATAACTCATCGCACTCAACAACATCTTCTCTCAGTAACTCTTCATTGAGATCAACAGATCCATCAAGTTCTTTATTTTCACCTTGTATCTCATGGTCTCCATCACTTGATGTTGTGCCTTGTGAATGCTCCTTGTTGTTGGCATGAGAGGTATGGTAACACTCTGGACTGGGATCTTCACTGTTGACTGCAGCTTCAAACGAGGTCCAGAACAAGTTTTTAAATAAAATCCCTCCTTCTGAATGCTCTTCATTAGCATTGCAACCAAGCAGAGTATGAATGAATGCCTTCATGTAGATATTGAAAAACTTGGTGGCCACTGCTGGATTTTGAGCAACTAAGAGCACTTGTTCCCAATATTTAGGTACCTGCTCTGGTAATAAGTGATCAATATCAATATCTGAACCTGCTAAAAATTTGATAAGAGGGTTGTATACATCAGCAGGATTGATGGTTATGAAAAACGTAGGCATTCCAAGCTGGGTGATCATCACACGAATCTGATTGTGCATGTCTATCCATGCTGCAGAAGATCCAGGGACATGGCTATTGATCACACAAACCTCTTGCATTAACTTTAATACTTGGTGCTCCTCATCATCATAAGCCGTCTTGAAGTCTCCTCGAACAACTCTTTCTAGGACCCAATGAATGACATCCGGAGATGCAGCAGCAAATGTGTTTGCTACAGATGAGAAATTTCTGTGCTTTGTCTTCAAGCTGGTGTGCAATAGCAATGTCCATCTCTGTAAAATATTAAATGTTGTAAACAGAAAAGAGGGGTGCTCTTGAAATCTGCAATCTGTCAAGTTCAGGAAATGCTTAATGTGCCGCTTAAAAGATATGGGTTCTTTATGTCTCAGATCCTTGGGTCCACCAACTCCAAATGGATACAATGTCGGATATAGTTTGGGAAATAGTCAAGGATTAACAAACCTGTTTTCAGGATTGGCTTCATGAGAAATTTTAATTTCTTCTGGATGTGTGATAACACTGCTGCTCACAGCTCATTAGAAGACACATGACCATCGATATCAGATATCACCACTTTTTGGAATGCTATTTCAGCATCAGGAGGTGGCTGCTGATGGCTGCTTGATGTTGTAGATGATGTAAGATCATATTGTGATGTTAGAACATTGTCATCTGTGTGTGATTGTACATATTCTACATGAAATGGTAGAAGATCATTCGTTGGCAAGCTGTTTAAGACATTGTAGTTGATGTTGATGTCAGCATACAACAGATTATGGGATTTGAGCCATATTAATGCTTCTCAAACTTTATGAGCGTGTACTGCAAGAGGTTTTGCTTTATCACAAAGCCATTCACAAGAAGGAAGAGTCGAGCCAACAAAGATAACACATATAGGTGATGTGATTTCTTGTATGGAGGGTGGGAACTTGTCTCATCCTCAGAGACATCACACTCTTTGTTTGCCCTCCAGTGAAGAAACCCAATGCAAACGTCCCAGGCGGCAAATGAAAAGGGTTTGTGAGAGAGAGGCTTATAAATTTGAGAAGGCTACAATCAACAGTGGGCAATGTAGGCAACATTTTGCAGTCAACCGTGGACCAGTCATGATCATTCCAGGAAATGCCTTGGCAACGGGGTGGTCCTTGCACATCTGCTCAACATTTGACAATCTGGAATGCTTGGGTGGTAAGGCAAATTCTACATGAGAAGGTTAATAACCTTTTGTGCCTTAGCCTCATGAGTGCAGTCAAGAGGTGTAAGTCCATAATCATTCATGCAATGTTTTTCAGCCTTGTATCGCAGTACTATCAGAGGTGCACCTGTTAGCGTAGAAAAATAGACTGGGAGGCGAACTTATGAAGGTCAGCCCACTCTGTGGAGTCATTGTACATGGCCATGTGCAATCCAGTTGTCCCATCCTCATAAGCCGTATTTGGATCAATGCCTTTGTCTCGCAACAACTCTTCCGCTTTGGCAAAGTCCATGAACTGACATAGACTCAAGAGAGCCTGGCCCTGCTTCCATGAGTCAGGTTGAGAGTCCTTGAACTGCGAGTGGTCAAGGTCCTCTCCAAGATTGATTGCTCCCACAAAACCACCTTTGTTTCTTATGTTGGCAAAAAGCCTGCCACCAGGTGTCAGCATAGAATCATGGCACATCAGACATTTTGCACGATTGGTGGGATCTGCACAATCGTAATCCTCAAAGCTGTGCATTCATATTCAGCACCCACTAAAGAATAACAAGGTCTCCAAGACTAACCAGCTCCAATGGTAGTGGTGACCGCATTGCAACTCTACATCGTCAATTACAGGACTATGAAGAGGTTTACATATTAGATGAGTAGCCAATGATACGCATGACTTACCTTGGTAGTTCATCTTCCCTGGGAGGAACGAGTAGATGTTCATAAAAAATTGCGCAGTCATCTTGGGAAAATGCAGGGTGCAGTGGGGGTGGCATCACGATAGCTCACAGAGTCAAAAACCTCTGATAGTACCAAGCACGTGACGAACCTGCAACCATGTCCAGATTGTTCAGATGCAGAAAGGCCACTGAACTTCCAAAAGGAATGTGTGTGAGATAGTATTAGTAAGTACTCAATTGCAAGATCATTCAATACTTATTGAGAGGAACTGGTACATAACTTCAAAGTCAAGTTGAACTCCTCTGACAAGCAGGGTCAGGTTCCGAGCCTGACCCTGCATGTCTGAGTAGGAGCTCCACCCAAATTCTTACAGTTATGGTTAGTAACTATAACTGCAAGAGGATTTGGGCTGCATGGAGAGTATACTATAAGTGAACGCTATTCACCCAGCAGATTGTGCACAACATGTGAGCTTTGGAAAACACTGCCGTGGACTTAGCACATTTCATGCACAACTTGTAACATACTTAGATAGATTACCTAATAGGAACAAAGGTAGAGAAACAACGGGTGCAGAATACAATGGGTTATCAGACTTGAGAGGCATAATTTTTTTTTTGTGTTTGACAAAGTACCACTGGGCCCCCTACCATGACATCCCAAAAAAGGAATTGCTTACAAATCACACAGAGATCACGAGGAAAATTAGCAAATGTACATCTCAAGACCTCACAACCACATTTATTGAACAAATATCAATATATATATTGTTTAAAATGGATGTATTAAGGTATTAAATTAGGGTCTAGTGCCATGTCTGGAACAAGCCAGAGCTGCTTTTGGAAATGACAAATCTTGATTACTGTACACATTGTCATCACTTTAACATCATCTTCGGCTATTTCCACAGCCCAAAACAGCTCTGGTCATCTTAAAAATACATTCCCATGTACCAAATTCTACTGCAGAGTGGTCCAATCTGCTACTTATCTTGCACTTTGTCATCTAATGGGCCATGGAGTAAACCTGAGTGAACCATAAGAAGTCTAGCATATGGTGCTGGAGATTCTGGAGGAAGTACAGGTTGAAAGAGAAGCAACCTTGTGAGCTGCATCACTCAAATTGCAGGCCAGGCTCTCCATGGCACTGAATATATTGTCCAGTAATTAGATTCTGTGCCTTTTGACCTCAGGATTGATTGCACCCATTATTCTGTACATTAGGGTTGTTCATGGTAGCCATTCTTCACTCATTTTCAGCTTATTTTCAAACTCATTTTTGGGCCATTTTTGTGTATTTGGCAGAGGAAAGCACAAAAGGGAACCGAAAATAAAATGAAAAATGATGTGAAAAATGGTTACTGTGAACACCCTGGGAAGTGAAATTAAGAAAAATGATGCAAAAATGCATTTTGCTTGCCAGGCACAGTGCCAAAAAGATGAAAAATGATCATTTTTTGGTTCCCTTTTTGCAAAAGCGAGGGTAGGGTTCCATTTTACATTCATTTTTTATTCATTCTCAGTTTCATTTTTGAGAAAAATGGAATCAAAATGAAATGGAAAATGATGACAAAATGAGTCAAAGATGAATGAAAAATGGCAACTGTGAACAACCCTATTCCTTCCCAGTATTGTTAAAAAAAATTAACTATGGATTCTTTTGCAGCTTGAAATTGGGAGACTTGCATCTAGTAAGAAAGCCAGACAAAAGAAATCCTTGAATACAATCTAATACAATCTGCTGTAAAAACATTTCTGCAAGACTACTGCACCCTGGAATTATACACCCAGTTTTTTTTGTTACATCAAAGTCAGAGAACAGAATGAGGGATGGCTGCAGTTGTTGGAGTTCCACAGACTGAACAATAGGACACCCATACTAGCCTAATATCTTCTGTTCAAAGAGTTCCAGGTGGTGGACAGACTGACAGTGCAGGTGGGGGCACATGCTGCAATTAGTGCTGTTCTGGCCTGGCTTGGCCTCAAAGCTGCGGCTTTGGCTTGGCTTGAGGTGGCTTTGGCTTTCTCAACACACAGGCCAGGCCAAAGCCGTCAACCAGGGCCCGGCCCAGGCTGTGGCTTTTGCATGTAAAATGTTCAAATTTCACCCACAGGTCCAATGGTTGTACAGGAAGCTAATTAGAACAATGTGTATTCTTCCCATTTAATAAACAGCCTCATATTCACTCAGGATAACTACAAGCCACCATAGAAACAATATGTATTAAACTCACCTAAATGCAAGGGAGGCAGAATTGAATACATGTCTACCAAAAAATTGTGGCCACACATCGCATTGTGAGTGAGTGGGGGATGACAAGCTAATGAAAAAGAAAAGAGAAAAAAGAAAAAAGAGATCATTTGTTCACCCATTGTTGTCCCCACCCTTGTTGATCTTGTCGTCCTGTTTGTTGTCTCTCCCTCATTGTCCTCTAACTGGTCCTGGTCCCCATCATTGCCATCTGCTTCTTCATCAGACCTCTCAATCCACCCTGCAAGCAGTTGCTCGTAGTGGCAGTTGGGGTTGCTGTGGAGGTGGTGGTGTTGTTGGGCATTGGGTTGTTGTTTTGGCATCGTCGTGTCATTGTAACACAGTTAGATCCCCTAGGTTAAACAAAAAAACAAGTAACAAACATAGAAAACTTTACCTGGGGCCCAAATGATGATGGACATCATTTGGCCCCATTTGTTGCATGATGCGACCTGTTTGTGTCGTTTTCTGGCATGGTGGCCACCCTGGGTGTTGTGTTGTGGGTACTTACTTATGTAGAGGGAGGCTGAGTTTGGATATTTCCAAGATCATATGACCCAGAAACTCTGCTATACCACTGAAACCTTTCAACTCAAAACCCACCAAAAAGCCACAGCTTGATGGCTTGGCTTTGGCTTTTCAGAACCCCAGGCCAGGCCAAAGCTGCCATGAAGCCATCATCTTGGCCCAGCCTGGCTTGGCCTATTAGGGCCCAGCTTGGCTTGGCTCACAGCCTCAGGCCGGGCCAGGCACAGCACTAGCTGCAATTGGCAAACCCTTAAAATTTCCATAGCAAAGGTCCATGTCTTCTTGGCAGTGGCACTACCATGATGCAGCTCAGTATGGAGAATTGATATGTAAAAAAAATCTCCATAGTGCTATATAGCACTATGCAGACATAGACCTTGGCTATGGAAATTATTTTATTCCCAGAGTTGGCAGGGCCCTCCTGCAGTGCAGCTGGGACTGTGCAGTACTGGCATCCCATACCATGGTTATCCTATCTACCAACTAATAGCACTGTCTAGCATACATATTACAGTATATTATTTGGGGAGCAGAAGTGGAAAGAAGGAGAAGATGGGCAGTATGCAAATACAGATCAGATTGCCCAGGGATGGTAAATTGATGATCAGGGGGCAGTAATAAAATAAAGGTCTAAATGCCTCTGCATTCTACCAATTCTCAGATAGCAGTAATGGCTACTTGTTGTGGAGAAAAAGAAATGACATAGCTAAGAATTGAAGTCTAGCTTCCAGGTAACTTAAGCAAGCAGAAAAATAATTTTGAGCAAAGAGCTTTCCAACTGCACCACTGTGCCTTGTTATGATATGTTGCACATGGCATCAAGATCTCAAATCTTAATTTTTGATTGTTTTTCATTTGTTCCAGACATGGCACCAGAGCCTTAAATTATATAGCATCCCTCACACATGCACAAGGGAGGTGAAGAAAATGAAATAACAAAAGCCCAGGCCCCTCCAGTTTGTATCTTGCACAAGGGAGGGGACTGTCAGCTGGAGCACCACCGCTGCTGGTGGCTCTCCCTCAGTGGTGGGGAGTCATCGCCATCAGTACTGGGGACCTTCAGGTAGTCAGTCACCCCCTGTAGTCAGTCATGGTCCTATATCTTGTTGTTTTCTAACATTTAATGTTATGTGCATGAACACTGAACAGAACACATACCATTTGAGGCCTGTGCCAAGCAAAATACCTAGAGGATCATGGGATCCTGAGGTACAGGCCATTTGTTGGGGGAAATAGGGCAAAAATGCTGATGATGGCTGCTTTCCAGCTATCCCAGCTATCTAAAGCTGATCTGGGTACATAAACACATGGAAACACCCTTGGGCCAAAATGACATAGAAACCACTCCAGTATATAAAGTCATGTTCTAGGACATAAAACATTTGACATAAAGCAAATGTCCATCATATTGAGTGGTCAAGTGCTGATTTTGGCTGATTTTGACTGTTTTCCACCCACTCAAGGTTGACCTGGGGGTGAATGTGTGGAAACACCCTTGGGCCAAAATGCCACAGGAACAACTCCAATACATAAATTCATGTTCTAGGACATAAAACATAGGACATTAGGCATCAAATGCCTGTAGTATTGGGTGGGTGACTGACTTCTGGATTTTTCCCAATTTAGCACCCAGCCCATCAAACTGTTCAGCAGAACACAGATACCAGGAAAATTGTCTCTGAGGTGCTCTCATTCATTATACAAGACTGCTGTCATGTTGTCAAGCCCCAGCCACTGTCAGCATAGCTAGTATGACATGAGGTACATTTTGATTTTGCCTATGTGACTGACTAGACCATATTGGACAGTAGTCCCCCTTCGCTGGTGATGCTTCCTCCCCGTTGTTGTCGAGTGGGCTGCCCGCGGTCGTTGGTGGCTCCCCTTCGCCGCTGATGGTCCCCTGTCGTCGCTACGTGGGTTCTCGCTCTGTTCTTGTCGCCGTTTGCTAATCTATCTATGTTACAAGTTGTGCTTGAAATGTGCGAAGTCCACGGCGGCGTTTTCCGAAGCTCACGTGTTGCGCACAATCTGCTGGGTGAATAGCGTTCACTTATATTATACTCTCCATGCGGCCCAAATCCCAAATGGCTTTTCGCGGCAAGTTGATCCCGTTTGACGTGCCACTGTCAGAAGATGGGTCATAGGCCTCATGTATACGTGTCCTGTGATGCCGAGCCAAGTCCTACAGTCGGTCGCAAGTAGTTCTGAATCAGGACTCAAAGCATGCCGGCGCCAAACGGCCTATCCTTACGCCAGTTGTGTTGGAAGGGCTCAACGACTTGAACCAAGAAATTACCTTCCTCATGCCGGACTTCCATGCGCTCACTTCTGCCCTTACTTTCCCAAATACCAACGTTGTCGTGGTAGGCGGAACTCAAGGCATTGGCGCCGGGATTGCTGTACGCTTCGCAGAATTAGGTGCTTCTGTCCTGATCATCGGACGCAATGAGGCGCGGGGCAGCGAGGTTGTCAAGACTTTGGAGACTGCTTCGGCTCGTAATGGACGAGACCGCGCTGGGGTGAGATTTGGATTTTCAAGTCGTGATTTGGGCAGTCTGGAGGAAATCAAAAGTGCAGCAGAAGATATTGCCCGCTGGGCAGGGAATGAAGGCGTACACTACTTGTTTCAGAGCCAAGGTGAGTCTCTGCCGCCTTGGAAGCCATGACCGATGACTTAACGTTACCCTAGGTGGCATTTCGATTGGTTTTGCAAAGATCACCGCTCAGTCCATAACCACTGCTTTTAATGTTTCGATTCTTTCACATTTCCTCATTCCTTATCAGCTTTTATCGTTCCCAGAACCTGTCTTGAGAGAAGGAGCTCAGGTGTGCAACATTGCACGGCCAGGGGAGAAAGATCGAGACATAGATCTGGACGACTTTCTCTGTCTGAAGAAACTCGCTGCAGGCAAAGTTCGCGTCTCTGAAGATGCGATGAAGTTCGTCTTTATGATGGATCTTTTTACGCAGGCAAGTATGTTTTTAGCGTTTCTACCTGTTACCCGTCGTTTACATTTTTCAACACAGGAATTTAATATAAAGTTCCCCAGCATCCATACAACGCATGTTTACCCTAGAGCAGTAGCAACACGCGTATTCGAGCATTCAACTATTCCGTGGGCCGTCCGGATCTTTACCCGTGTGCTCCTCCATTTCGTGGGCCGCACTCCAGCACAGTACGCCGACATTGCCATCTGGGTGATCGCCAGTGAAGAGGCAAAAAGGTTGGGAAGAGCTTTCTGGGATGAGTATGGGAAGGAGGTAGACGTTGATAAACGCGTAAAGACTGACTCTCAGCTTCGACTGCGTGTTTGGGAGAATCTGCTTCAGCTTGGCGGAGTGAGTTGACTGGTAGACTGATTTTGTTCTGATGTGTAACATATAAATTTGATGGTGAACATTGCTGACGTCGAAATATTCTAAAGTTTGTAACGAGATATAATCAAGATAAGATTACTCCTTGCAGCTTTTACTTTCCAACTTCAACCAGCTCGCAACAACACATAGTTTATACATCTTAAAAACTGGGGAAGAATATGGCAGCCCCAGCCCCTGAAAGCGCTCTCCCTTATCCTCCTATTCACAAAGACAAGAAATTCGTGGTCCTCTCCGATTGGTCGGTCCGCATCGCAAAGTTGCACCGCACATTCGCGAGCTTCTGCTAAAACTTTTTTCAGGGACGGGACTATCACGACGTTCGACTCTAATGATTGTGAGCGCACGGCGTTCCGCTCGCTCGTCTGTCTGAATGTGCCCAGGCTGAACGCAGTGCTTGGCAGACATGACCGATAACCTGGGCTTTGGGAAGGAGGGGCGCCGGAACGGCAACATCAAAATTCTCAATGGAGAGGCGACGTTTAGGTGTGTGGCACATGTGCCTTGTGCTTTCCAGGATTCGGTCTGGAGGTGACCAACTCACATCTTGCCGGGCTTTGGGGGTCATCAGAGATGCGTTCAAGGAGATGCTGGACAGCGTCGCACAGAAGGGATATAAATTCGACGAGTGCAAGAAGATCCTGCGTGAAAGTGAGCATGCGTCATCCCCCCCTCGTTTTTTTTTTTTTTGTGATTTAGCAGAGCGGTCGCACAAGACGTCGAACTAGACTCTGGATTCAAAGAATTCAACGCGTGGTGCAAAACCAGGGATATACCCGTCATCATCGTGTCGAGGTACGTCGCCCACGTCAACTTTCAACTCTTTGGATATCTTTTTTCCCCCTCATTCCGTCAACTCTTGTTTACCTGCATTATTTTTTTTTCGGATGCTCCCAGCGGTATGGCCCCGATCATCCGTGCGGTCCTCTCGAATCTCGTCCCTGACGAGGACGCCAACGAGATCGACATCATCGCGAACGATGCGGCCGTGCACCCTGACGGCCGGTGGGAAATTCAGTTTAGACACCCTTCGAGGTACATACAGTCTTCTCAGTCTCCGACAGTCGAACGATTTGCCTCATACTGCACAGCGAATACGGGCACGATAAATCGCAGGCGATCCTTCCGTACCGCAGCCTCGCCAGTCCGCCGACGCTGTTCTTCTTCGGTGATGGTGTATCAGGCGAGTGTTTTTCCCTCCATCTGCGGACGCTTGCGTGTTAGCCTGGTGGGGTTGCTCAGTGTGGAATTTTTCCGCTTCTAGATATATCTGCTGCCAAGCATGCGGATTTGCTTTTCGTCAAGCACAAGGCTGGAGGGGACAATGATCTTGCGGCGTACTGCAAGCGCGAGGGGATCAAGCACGTCTTGTTCGAAGATTTTGCGGAGGCCTTGGAAGTGGTCCAAGCTGTTGTGGGTGGCGAAAAGACGATCGAGCAAATTGTGTCTGCTTAGAGAATCTCGTAAATACATAGCGCAGACAGACGATAGATGATGGGGGACGAATGCAATATTATATATATATATATATGACAAGTCTGGGGATCCGAGCACCACAACCACAGAAAAAAAAAGACGATACTATGCGAGCGTCGTTACGTAGGAACCGTTTATTGCACAAGAGAATCTGCAATGTCCCGAGTTTCGAAGAACTTCTTACAGCGTAATTCAGGGTCTATAAGTTATTTAAAGGAATGGCGGTTTTAAACGACTGTGAGCGAGGGGTATACGATCGCTAAAAAAAATTGAGATAGAGACGATGCCAGACAAGTGTTCTTATACCATGGATTTGCCCATGGCGCCCAGGGGCATTGTGAAGACGGCTTTGGACTCTGCAGCAAGCAATTCGGCGAGGCCGATATAGTAGGCGATCCCCGCGGTAACAACACCGAGATAGCCTCCTCCCTTGACAGAGCTGGTGTAGTTGGATTACCATGAGATATGATGAATTTTAAGTATATACAAGTGGAATACTCACGCCGTGGAGTTGTAGAAATGGCCATTGGCGAGCAGGCAGAATGTGACCCCAAGGCAGAGGAAGAGTGTGATAAAAGCGACGCTTTTGCGAAGAGTGACAACACTGGAAGGAAAGGAAAGGAGGGAAGGAAGAGGGTTATGTCGGTGACTTGTAAACCATGAACCAAAGGGTGGAGACGTACGCGAATAAGAAGGTAACTATGGCCCAGGTAGTGAGGTAGATCCCGATGGCGTTGGCAAATTGCGGTTTCGCGTCGCCCGTGTATGCCGCCAAGATACCGCTACCCGGGATGAGAATTGTGGCGTATGACATCCAGAATGCACCATAAGACGTGAAAGCTACAGGTTGACCGGAAAAAAAATGAAGTGGTCAGCACTCGATCACAAGGACAGACAAAGTTCACGTGAAACCAAGGAGAGGGACGCAGAGGTGAGGACGCGCGACGGCGACCATCCGCGCTCTCTAGAGGTTCGAGAGGGAGAAGGAGAAAGGGAGAGACGCTCACCCGTTGCGCCAAACATGTTGCCCTTCGGGAACTCCCACATGCCGGCCATGAACTGGGCAAGCCCACCGCAGAAGACGGCCATGCCTACTACGGCATTGGGGGCTGTGATGTCACGCGTTCCAGCATTGAAGAGGGAGAGGATCAACGTCGTAGACGCGAAAGAGAAGAGGCCACTATAGGACAGATCATATATTGGTGTGTTTTTAGAAGCGAAAAAGGAAGGGTAAGGACGTACAGAGCGGCGGGGTTGGCGATCTTAGAAGAGCCTGAGGATGAGGAGGGTTTGGAATAACCGTCTTGGGCAGTGTCATCATAACGTAATGGGTAGAACGAACCGTCCTGCGACTGAGCACGAGACATGTTAATAATTTTAGTTGCGGGTGGGTGACGGGGGATTTGGAAAAAAGTGGCGGTTCACGCGGGGGGGGTGGGGGGGGGTCTTGTGGAAAAGTGGGAAAAAAAGTCAAGATGTGGGAGGAGCGGTCAAGGTTGATGTGCTTGCATTTATGGCTTTGCAAGTTTCATGCCCAAAAATGGGAGAGGGCAACGAGGCGTGATGGGTCTTTGGGATGGTAAAACAGGGCTTAGTCTGCAACAGAGAGGACCCTTTCTAACACCAACAAAGGAGATTGTTGGGAGAGGCACCCCTCCCCATCTCAGATTAGCCATCTTTTTTTGGATCCAAAATTGATCGGTTTTGGCCTCTTTTATGAGATCATATCACCCTTGTGAAATTAGCCTCCAACACCATCTCACACTAAATATTTGCATACAGTATTCGCAAACTGACCATCATCCCATTGTCTCTCTAGTACAGTGAGAATGACAAAACGACCTCCACTCCCTGCCGCCTCAAAACTCGGCCCAGGGAGGGCGAACCATGAGAGGGACTGAACAAAGCCGGCAGGGCCACGAAAACGATACTACTATGAGAAAAAAAACCAATTTATCACAAAACCTAATAATAACAACGGGTTATCGCGCACCAATGACAGAAAGCCTCCGAAGTATCCCTGGGACAGCTGGGAGACAGACGATCCAGGAGCACAATTGCGTTTGCCTTTTCCTATTCCTAACGGCTTCCTGGGCAATATACTTTCTCCGTGCCTTCACATTTGGCCGTATTTCTTCATTTCACCATCACGGACGGTGCCATGTATTGTTGCAGGGGCGAACACCGACCGAACTTGTTGCGACTTGAGCTTCAGGTTGAAACCTTAACACCGAAGCCTTATACATATGCTATTTATATATATAATCTTGACTACATACCTGTCAGACTTGTCAAGGGGTCTGTCATGATCAGTATAGAGGGGTGGGGGAGGGGAAGATGGGCATTTTTGCGCTGCATGTCGACATTCCTCGATCATTGATGTGATTGACTTTGGTTCGACATGTGAAATAAAACATAATGTACTGAATCAAATGGGAACATATGTATATGGAGGTTCTTCTATAATCACAAGGTTTCACATCGTGCGCACATTACTATGTATACTTTGAAGTTGTACGTATAGGGTTGCGTGCGCACTTGCCATAGGTATGTGTTGACCATAAAAACAAAGGCGAGATCTCCGTGGGTGATCGAAGTCGATGATTTGATCGATGAGCCTGGGCTAGGAGACTCGGACATATCAAGCTCCGGATCGTTCGTCGTCCGAGTTGTGTTGTCTTATCACGGGTTCGGCCGTAGGGTATGTACGTATAGGTATAGGGTTACGTGCGCAGTGGAGCTGTTGTGTGTATGTACTTTGCTGTAAGCAATGGAGCGAAATCTCCATTATCGTTTGATCGTTTGATCGATGATCCTGTAGGGAACTCGGAGGGTGGTTTATATCCTCGTCCGCCGTCGAACAAAGGCGCCCGTAAAATACGGAACCTGCCCGTATCTGTAAGAAGCCTACGGGGAAAGACGAATATGTATATGGATTCAAAAATAAAACATGATCCTACATATGCCATACGGTGCGGCGGCCGGTGTGCATCAGCATGCCCAGTGGGTTTGGTTACCAAAGGGGTTGTGGTGGGAGGGGGGGGAGGCGGGGAATGGTATATAGGTTGTGTAAGTTCCGCGGAAAGAAGTGACGGAACTTGCAAGCCATTGGCAACATCAACAAAAACAGCAGCGATAACGGCAGCTCACTCGGTGGATTTCTGGGACGCGTCCGTTGTCTCATTGACGCGACGGCTGGGGGCTTGCCAAGCGCTTTTGACACGAGGACTTTTCCATGGCCATCATGCAGGGAAGTGCAACATTATTGTCCCACTTGCATATCCCACTTATGCATATGAATTATGATAGCAGAGGTGTTTGTTTACCCCTACAATATCTGGATCGTCGCTTTCAAGTTGCGTCCGGCCATTTGGCAAAACATGTCCTTTCGCTAGTATCCTCTCCTCATCGTAAGTATGCCTACGTCTGCCCGCACCGTCGACCTGAGTTAGAAAACCATCAGTTTTAGGTCGAGTCCGAATCCAGTGGTGTGATCAATGCTGCGCAGATCGAAAGACGTAGAGAGATGAATTCAGCGAGATGCAGATGCAGATTTGGGAACCCAAGATCCCGGGTTTTGGGTGCAAAGGGGTGATGCCACAAGTAAAGGAAATTACGGGCCACGGGGACACGGATCACGCAAAAACGATTGGAGCACGATTATTAGAACCTGCAAAAAGGTTGTAGCGCGGGGTTGTGGTAGTGGTATAATGGGTCCGTGCAGGGTGCGGGGCGCGTCAAAAGATGATGATGGTATGTGCTGCGGATGCGATCGATCTGCGCAGTCCAGGAGTGCAACCGCAGCTATTTGAGATGCTACATATACAAATGTATTGAAACAAAAATCGATGAGTAGAGGTGAGTAGTCTTGGCCCAGTGATGGATTCGGAGATTAGTTTGTTTGTCATGATCAACTTGAACAACAAAGCCACCCTTTGTGATGGTCGCGAAAACAGAAACAGACACCGACTCCAATATCGATCTCGTTGAGATGCAAGATGACTGTGAGTTTCTGATTCTCTGTCTTTTTACTTTCACACAACAAATTCAAACCAGTCGACCAACTCGATCCCGACATCGACACCGCACCCTCGACCCCGACTCCACTCACCCAGCCACCACCCAGCTGCACACCCCGCCGCTTCCCCCTGTCCCCTCCAACACCCTCTCTCCCTCCCCAACACATCGACCCCCCCGCTGCCCCCGCTTCCCCCGCCTCCACCTTCAATGCCGCCCCCGATGCCGACGACTCGGACGACCTCCCTACAGTCGAAAAGATGCTCGCTGACACCCGCCCCGCCTACGACGTCCTCCCAGCCGGCACGAGCCAGCGCGGCCCCTCTGCTGCTGCTGTTCATCCCAAGGCGGATGGCGATACGGTGACGCTGCCCCCGGAGAGCCCCACGACCAGGCATTGTGCCGCCAAGATGGTGGGGTCTACTCCGAAACGGCCCAGAAGCGAGCGCACGTATATTGAGATTTTGTCCTCGGATTCAGAGCTAGTGAACAACAGTACGTATATATGCCACCACGTCTTCATGGTTTTCCTGTGGCTTACTCAACCCAAGCACCCGCCTCTAAGCCTCCCATCTCGTCCCAGCCCAGACCCACCCCAACACGCAAACGCAAACGCAAACGCTCCGACCCCTCTTCCCAACTCACCACCACCTCCAAATCACACCCACAGACTTCGCCCACGAAACGCACCAATACCAACAAACCCTCGTCGTCGTCATCGTCGTCGTCCATCCACAAACACCCGAAACACTGGGAGCTCGACGGCAACACCCTCGTCCAGATCGGGCACGTCCGCTTTAAGCTGCAGCGGAGCCGCCTATCACGCCATGGCGAGTGGTTCCGACACACATTCGAGCAGGGCGAGGCTGCGCCGGAACTGCATGCTGACGGCGTGCTGCACCTCGACCGGCTGCACATCAGCGTGCACGATTTCGCCGCGCTCCTCGATGCGCTGGACGACGCCATGTACGTCCTCTCACTCTCTTCTTCACCCCGAATAACACCCTGTCTTCTTCTCTCTCTCTCTCTCTCTGCAGAACGTTCATCCACAGCCCGCCCCCGTTCCGCGCGCTGTCTGCGGTGCTGCGTGCGGCCGCCGCGCTCTCGTTCGGCGCGTTCGAGGAGTGGGCTAGCCGTGAGCTCGAGGCGATGTGGTCGCCAAAGCTGTGCGACCTCGGCACGGCGCGCATCCCGCATGCCATTGAGAGCCTGGCACTTGCACGGCTGTGCGGGCTGGGGCGGGTGAAGAAGCGGGTGATGTATGAGTTGGTGCGCTCGGCGGGGTATGGCCAGGATGAGGAGGGGGAGGGGGACGGCGGCGGCGATGATGAGGATGGCGATGAGGACGTGTTTGGAGGAGGAGGGCAGAAGGCCGGGAACGGACATGCGAAGCTTGCGAATGCGGACAAGGACGCGCTGACAAGGGCGAGGGAGCAGCTGATGTCGATGTGGATCATGACTACGGGGTCCGTCGCCAAGGTTTTCAAGCACTGCCCTGGTGGAGGCGATGGCATGGTTGGGGGGTGCACGACGACGACGGCGGGGCTGGCGCTGGCGCACATGCGGCTGGTACACGAGTCGGGGCTGATGGAGGAGTATGCGTTCGACCCGGTGTGCGGGTTACAGGGGCTGATGGATGCGCCGTGGGGGGCGGCGGGGTTCTGTCCGGGGTGCGTGGAGCTGAGGAGGCGCGTGTGGCATGGGGCGCGGGTGAAGACGTGGGAGAATCTGGGGATTTGGTTTGGGCTTGGGGAGGAGGAGGGCAGTGAATGCTAGGACTTGTTAGTAGAATTACATATGTAGTTGAAGGCAATGTGGTGAGTGATAGTCATTGTGAATGAATTCACTTGATATTAAGTAATGGGTGGTTGGAAAAGTTGAAGAAGGGAAATAGGTTGAAAGAATTTAAACGGCATGAGGAGCCACATCTGCAACGTCAAGAAAAAGACAAAACAGATCAAGGAGTTAATCCCATCGTCTTGCTTCAAACGTTGTTAGCCGAGTTGCCCTGAGGACGCCTGAAATTTCTTCACTCTAAACGCAAGATACAAACTATTTCAACTTCCGACTTGGCTGTGCCCCTCCACCCTCCGGAATCAATCACCAACTGGAACGTAGAGGTCTGCAATTTCATGCTTCGCTTGGTATCGCGTTTACAACTAACTATTCAGGACTCCAGATCCTGCGGAAACTTGTCATCCAGTTTCAAGTTATCAGGGAGTGTCGACTGTAGAAGCAACGTTGTGAATGGATCCACATTGCCACACAGAACGTGGACGTCGCTATTGGCTACGCGGCATCTATACTTAGACATCTCATCATTGGCCCTGATCTTTTTAAAAACCAACTGCGATCGAGTCTGGGCGCGTATTTTGAACTCGACGATGGGTTTTCTCAGGCTGCTAGGACTCATTGCTCTGGGTGCTGCAGCTGCAGGGGGCGCATTGGCCTCGTTGATCTCCCCCTCCAACTTCACCGCACCCGGTGCTTTCCCCACCTCTGTCTTCTCACAGTACTACAACATACCAACAGCGACGTCCGCTCAAGTCCAGCCCGTCGTCTCCGACCCCATCACCGTGCGTGCTGCCCACCCTCATTCCTAGATTTCAATATGCTGACTTCCACACAGCACCAAGTATACACCTTCTCGCTCACCGACCCGGACCACATCCCGCAGCACAACACCGACCCCCACCCGTTGCCGCCCCCGGCTTCGCCCCAGCGGCTCCTCGACCACGCGACGCACCAGATCGACTCCATTGCTGCTAACCCCGTGTTTGCGAACGACACGTGTGCGCAGTGCCAGGCCATCCTCGAGGTCGTCAAGTTCACGGTGCTCGCGGTGCCCGAGCAGGGCCCGGCGCTTGTTGTGGTGCTGTGCCGCCGCGCGAAGCTGTCTGCCAATTGCGAGAAGACCCATGGGAAGCATGGCTTGGGCGCTGTCATCACGCAGGTCTTGGCGAATGCGGATGTGGGTGGGTATGATGGCCAGGTACGTTCAAGTTGGGATCCATGAGAATGGACTTTTTTTTTTTTGGATTCGAGGAATTGATTTTTTTTGGGGTGTGTGTGTGTGTGTTGGTTTTTTTTAGTTGTTTTGTAAAACGTTCTTGCACATGTGTCCGCTCCCGCCGACGTCGCCTCTGAACTTGACCGGCTGGTTCGACAAGCCCAAGCCCAGTCCGCTCCCGCCCCAGAAAAAACCGAGCGGCAAGCGACTCAAAGTGCTCCACCTCTCGGACTTTCATTTAGACCCACGTGCGCTACTGTTTTCCATCTCATAAGAAGCTCATTTGGCGAATAGATAGTCGTCCCCTGCCTCTTCTTTTTTTCTCTGGGTAAACAGGATATGCGACGGGTGCGGAAGCCAACTGTACGAGCAGCCCCTGCTGCCGCATGAACAACGTCAACGCGGACCACCCCAATTCGACCGTGCTCCCAGCGCCTAGGTTTGGGTCGTTCCGCTGGTAAGCATGCATGCATCGTGTTTGTTGTTTGATCTCGTCGTTTATCGTGATTCCACCCCCTCCCCCCCTATTTGTAGCGATACGCCTATGGCGCTTGGGATGGCTGCGTTGCAGGCGATCCCTTCGCTGACTGGGACCAAGGACACCGGCTTTGCGTGGACGTTGTATACCGGCGATCTGGTTTCCCATGATGCCGAAAACCAACTGTCGAGGTGTGTGTGTATTCATGGATTTTTTGCGAATGGAAAAGTGAATTTTGCTTTGTTGTTCAGGGCGTATGTGGAATATACAGAGGTGCGTGAGGACGAATTCCCCCTCCCTCATGCACTGATCGTTCTTTCCCCCCCCCCGCTTCAGACAATCGTGTATGACTTGTTCAGGCGCATGCTGGGGAGCGGGCCGGTGTACGCCGCGTTGGGTAACCACGACAGTTACAACCAGTAAGCACCCCGTGCCGCAGCCGTCCCTGTCCCTTTTTTCACATTTCCTTGTAGAGCGCAGGATGCCCCGCACTCGCTAGGTGGAGCTCTAGCTAGCCAATTTCAGTGGTGTGTATAAATCACAGCGTTTTGGTGTTTGGTTTGGTGTGTGTGATTTATTCACGCCGCCGGTCTAGGAACTACGACCACGTGGCGTCGTTGTGGGAGCACGAAAAGTGGCTCCCCGAGGCGGCGGTGGAGCTGGCGAGGGCCCACTACTCGGCGTATATGGTCAAGCGCGGGGACGGGCTGCGCGTCATTTCGCTCAATACTAATTTGTGTGCGTTCCGTTGTTTGCTTCCACAACTTGCGAAAAAGAATTTTGATTTGGTTTTTTCGACAAATTTTGGTTGTGTGAATTTGTGGGTTTCGATTCGATTCGAACAGGGTATCAGTGCGTATTATCAGTTGTTGCGAAGATGGCTAGCGGGATTTTTCAGCGGGGTTTCTTTTTAACAGGCAGAATTTCTTCAATTATATCAACATGACGGACCCGGACGTCTCCGGGATGCTCCGATTCTTGACGGACGAATTGCAGGATGCTGAAGATGCGGGAGATAGAGGTGCGGATTTTTTTCTTCTTTTTTGCACTTGTGATGTGTGTTTTGACTCGTTGATTCGCATTTAAGTCTGGATTTTGGGGCATGTGCTTGCTGGTTGGGACGGTGGTGATCCACTCAACAATCCTACTAACCTATGTGAGTTGCTGATAATTTCCTGCGTTTTTTCAAATCTCATGAATTTCCCTCCGCCTCTTTTTAGTCTATCAGATGTAGGTGGATTTTTGAAAAACTTCTCTCGAACTTCTCTGATCTTTCGGTATCTAGTGTTGATCGCTTCTCGCCGCATGTGATAGCAAGTGTGTTTCCGTTTCCTCCCCCCCCCTCTTTCCCCGCCGAAGTAATTCATTGACTCGATACTGGATTTTTTCTAGACATATTTTGGGGACAGTGAGACCCGTTCCCAAAGCCAACTTCTTTCAACCTTACTCTACTTTTTTTTTTTTTTTTTTGAAAGCTCGCACCAGGATCAGTTGTCGGTATGTGCACTTTTTTCTCAAGGGATTCTCCATCGATGGGCTGCTTATGCGGGACGAATTTATTTGAAGATCTTTTACGCGAATAATGGGACTGTTATTAATGCGGAGAGTGCGCTGACACCTGCTTGGGTTGGTCTTTTTGGGGCCCTTGTTGCTCGGGTTGTTGATACGGTTCTGTGCAGATGGGCCCGTCGATCGTCCCCATCACAGGTCTGAATTCCGGCTTTCGTGTGTACGAAGTCGACTCTGCGGTGCGTCTTTTTCTTTTCCCCACACCCTTTGGACGCTGACTTTCGTTTTTTTTATTACAACTTTCTGCAGACGTTTGACGTAGTGGATGCACATACGTCTGTTGTTTTTATTTTATTTACATATAGAATCCACTTTGCTGATTGACTGGTTGGTACACAGATGGAAGAGCGACGTGACGACGTTCCCGGGTCTGGACGACCAGACTGTACTTGGACCTGTTTTCCAGTACGAGTACAGCACGCGTGAGGCGTATGGCGGGAGTGTGCCTGGTTGGGGTAGTGAGGACCCCCTGAATGCGACGTGGTGGCACCATGTAACGGAAGGTACGAGATGTCACTCATCGAATTGTGCGTTCTAGCCTGATGGTGTATATCCGACCGTCTGAAGCTATGGAAGCCGACTCGTCTTTGGTGACCGTAAGTTCCTCCCCCCCTCCCCCCCTAAATTTGTGTTGTGGTTGATATCTGAGCGGGGTGTTTTTTTTCAAAGACGTTTCGCAAGTTTCAAGGGAAAGGATCGGTCAGGGTTCCACCTTGCACTGGGGATTGCTTTGCGGCGGTGATCTGCTATATGCGGAGTGGCTCGGCGAGCCTCGCTCTGCAGAATTGCATACCGGGCTTTGGCTCTGTGCAGAGGTAGCAGGACTAGTCTCGGCTGGTAGTTGGATTTTTTTTTTTTTTTTCTTCATGGAAAGAAAAAAGAAAAAAAAAACTCATCTTTTCAAAAAACCAAAAAAACTTCTGCGGTTTTCTTCTTTTGTTGAACACCAATTCAAGTTTGCTCAGATTTTTGAGTACGGATAGTGGATACGACAATTGGAATATCGATCGTTCTTTATGCATATGATCATGTTATAATTACTGCTCCCGGCCTGCAACTTGAAATCTGACCACATCCGAACAATTTCTCATTTTCTCAAGTGTCAAGTCCGTCTTTAGCAACTACTAGTAAAGGGGACGTAAAATTTGAGGCCAGGTGGGTGGCCCGCCTGGTTCCGCCTATGCCCGCCACCTTCATCACTACCACCGCGCTTCATTCCTTATCAGATACCTACTCTGTGAAATCAACCATGTATTCCCTTGATTCATTTTGTGCTGCAATCTCGCGTTCTTTTTCTTATCAACGAGTCATTGGTTCATGGAAGACAGCCTATTCGCCTAGATTCATTCCTTATACATATACTGTACCATTTCGATCAATTCGTCCATTTTCCGGAAATTTTGCACTTTCGAAAAATCTTAGAAAATCTGATAAATCGAGAAAAAATTATTCCGGGGGTCAGCGAAAAATGGGTGTCGCGTGACAGACGAATTGAATGAAATGGTACAGTATCCCGGGTACTTGCTGTAACATAATTATAAGCCTTGTACATTAAGTACACTTCTTAACGTGTGATCAATTCTAAGGAGAAAAAAATGAACTTAATCTCCGTAATTGAGGTTTACTGTAAGCAAAATAAGTTGACTTCACTGGTAAACAGCCTGGCAGCCTGCAGGACCGTGCGGCAACTAAGCACTTGCCACTGAGCACGGAGCACCAGTGATGGAACCAGCCTGAGCCACGGGACACCCCGTACACTCACGAACTTGTGAACGCCCCAGTCAGAAATCCTGGAGTACAGCACTTGTTGGTAAGCCTGCTAACGCCAGCTTATAATTAGGCACTGCCATCTTGAATTCGAATGATCTGTCAACAACAATGCTGTGGAATCTACTTTAAATGCCGACTTTCTGCTTCTATGCTGGAGTTTTGTCCCACTTCGCAAGTATGCCAGGCATTATCTTGAACGACATTGAGGTTATCTTGCTGACATTGCTTGCCGTCATTGTCTACCCACCAACAGTAAATCTCATCAACGGCTCAGACTCGGAGAATGGATACTTGATAAGTGATGCAGCCTTTGGCAGGCTCCCGAATTCATCCAGGGACTGTTCTAGTAGTTGGGCCTCCGCTTTTCACAATGACTCTGGTGAGTGTTATCCAGAATCCACTAGTATCACTCCTGACGGCAACTTCGGGCATCATCATGATATTCGGTTCGAAAGTACCAGTAGCTCGTCGCCAACGTGTGCTCAGGCTTATAATACAGAGTTGGCGATGGTTGTCACAGTGGAACACACCATCAACTCTGGTCTACATCGCCTTGACATGTTGTGGGCTCAGTCACCTGCCCCAAGTTGCGGCTCAGACCGCGAACTCGGACCATGCTTCTCATGTCAGCTCCAGTCTGCCCTCTGGGATTGTCACACTTGTGGGCATCCTTGCGCTCGGATTCAATGCGTGGCTGCAGGGGGGAATGGACGCTGCTCCACAAGTTGTTCGTGCAACACGCTACATTCTTTCCTCGAAACATCTATCAGGTCTGGGTGTTGGTATGTCGTTAGACAGCAGCAACACATTTCTCACGCTATCCTCATTTGCTCACGGGCACTTGGCTTCTTTCATTTTGGATACCGCCCAACGTGGTTTTTTCCATCGCAAATATTGTGCCCTGGTTGGTACAAGGGACGTGCAGGAAATTTCACTCGAAGTGCCACTGGCTAACATATCCGATACCGAGTGTCACTCCGCCATAAAATGCTGCAATGTTTCATCTGTTGCCAAATTCATTTTACCACCAACGGCTCGTTACAATGTTCTCATCCCAGATGCCCCAAGCACCGCTGTGCTTGAAGACATGGTGGTCGATTATGAATCTCCTCGGATTCCTTTATTTCCGGTCCACGGCTGCATCTTTCCCCTTTCCAGTTTGGTATATCTGCCACTTCGGTTTTGGATCAATCAAGACATGCTCACTGAAGTTGAATTCGCTGAGCTTGTTGCCTTACGAATTGGACGTCCGATGGACTGTTTTTCCACTTTGCGACAATGGTTTGGTGGTGTGAATGTTTGGGACTGGATAAAGACCTTGGGATCAAGCGATGCCGCTTACATGGTCGCCAAGTCCCTCGAATGCAATATCAAATTTCCATTCGAACATGACACCGCCATCCCTTGGCCATCAAGTGATGGATTAACATGCACAACTTGTGAAATGGCTGCACGCCAAGACAGGATGGCTGTCAGTCTTGCAATGTTTAAGGTCACGATTTGGTTCACGCGGTATGCCTTCTATCATGAGGCTTTCTATCACGACGGTGTAGTCATGCGCGGGGAAAAAAATGTAGCAGCAGCTGATCTCGTCTTGGAGATACTCAATAACAAATCAAGTGCAATGCAGCGCACTAATACAGCAGTTTTAAGCCTCTTGTCCAAGAAAGGCACTTTCCTCGAATCACCAGAATATTCGCTTAGCATTGAACATGCCGCTAGCTTGGTGGAGATTGTTGCTGCACTCATACTGAGCATGGTGGCAGATCCAGGAGTTTGGGTGACTGCGATAATTGCTCGTCAAATCACTGTGCGTGTGTTGGTATCTGAATCGGGTCGAGGCTTGCCATTGGCACAGCGTTGGAGTTGGTGTTGCCTTGGGTGTTTTCCTAATTTTGTTCCCCCCCCTACAACCCAGGGGTTTGCAGTGTGGGGCTATGTGAAGTACAACCCACGGGCTGCCACGTTGTATAGCTGGCTCGTTATTGCAGCTGCATTTGCAGGAACCAGACTGCGCAACCAGGCTGCCCAACTCCACTGGTGTACAAACTTTGGCATTCGTTACTGGGTAGGATGGGTGTCCTATGGCACTGTAGCCTTTGCTGCCTTAGCATCCTTAGTCCTTTCATTACTGGGGCCATCCAAACATGGTGAACAAAGTGCACATGCAGGACCACTGGCTGCAGAGGTTTCATTATTACCACTCACAACATGGAAAGTGGCACGACTGCTTGGAATGATTTCAGCCACCATATGTGGTGCATTAGTGCTGATCTATCCTTCTGTTAGTTGGCTTGGATATCTTCTGGAAGTCACCAGCATGGTTCTCTGGTTTGGATCAGAGGAATATACATTCTCCTCCAGGTACTCTGGTAGTGCTGTGGCTGTGGCTATCTTGGTATCTGGACTTGCTGGTATCTCTCGAGGCATCCAACACAACATCCCTGCAGGTTGTTTAGTAACTCAGTAATTGAGTGAAACACTGAAAATTTCATGGGAGCTTATTGCATGGCTTTAGCCCATAGGTGAAAGATGCTGGAGGGGCAAGTGAGAGTCATATGGAATGCCAGTGAAACATACCTCTTGGTGGTCTTGCTTGAATATATCAGGAAATGCAAAATTTGTATAAAAGTATGGTGGTTACAATGTACAAATATTAGATTATGTGTGCTATTATTCACCCCATGTGTGCTACAGATGATACATCTCTTCCTCTTTAAGTGGTACTTTTCCCACATTCCCATTCTGGCTTTCATAGGTGGGCCTCCACCTTCCTCCATACTTATAGATCCATTACATAATTGACTTTGTCTGGTCATGTGACTCACAACTGACAAAGTGGACCAGTTGCTAGTCCAACTCAGAAGTCAAAAAGCCAGCCACCAACTGGTTGTAATTGGCCCTCAGTTGAGACCAGTCTTATATACTATACTGTAAATAATTTAATGTAACTATATATAATTGTTGAGGTAACAATGTTACGAGTGCGCTTTTCGACGCGCCGACTAGTGATACGAATATAATAATATTTGAGAATGATTTTAATAAAATAGTTTGTCGTATTGCTTCTCAGAATCACGTGGGGATGGAAGGGCACATGCAAGGAATTTATTGTCTTAGAACATATCCGGTGCCGATTATATATTCCGGATTAATGTCTTACTTATTATCAACCCTGATCGGGTGCATGTGCCTGACCGCTCAACACTCCCCCTCAAGCGAAGGATATTCCCATAGATTCCATATGAATCTTATGAGCTTGCCTCGGTAAGGCTTTTGTTAACACGTCTGCGGTCATTTGTGCAGTTGGACAGTATTTTAAAACAATTGATTCATTTTTGATTTGATCACAAATATAATGATGCTTAATATCAAAATGTTTTGTCCTTTTGTGATAACGCGGATTTTGGGCGATTGCCAAGGCACCCAAATTATCTCCTTTAATCAAAGTTGGTTGATATTGTGGGTAACCAATCTCTGAATAAAGATTGCGAAGCCATGTGGTCTCGCGTGCTGCATCTGATAGACAAATATATTCAGCTTCTGTAGATGAGAGGGATACAATATTTTGTTTCTTTGATCCCCAACTGATCGCGCCTCCTGCAGAAATAGACACGTATCCAGATACTGATGTGTGATCATAATTATTCGCGAAGCTGGCATCAGAATACTGCATGAAATTGTTTTGCTCAAAATTATTCTCAGATTTAATATATTTTATTCCAAGGTCTTTTGTACCCTTGAGATATCTGAGAACACGTTTGGCAGCTGTCCAATGACACATTGATGGATTGGCCATAAATGATGCGAGCCGATTTACGGTATACGCTATATCGGGCCTTGTAGCTATGGTAGCATACATCAAGGACCCAATCAAAGACGCATAACTTGAATTTTGATTACCGGTATCCAGTTCACCGGGCTCAAGCGTTATATTTGGATCCATAGGCGTGCTTACCGTATTTGCGTCCTGTAGATTATATTTTGCTAGGATTGATTCAATATATTTAGTTTGTGCGATCTTCAGTGTCTTTTGATCGTGATCCCAGGTTATTTCAATCCCAACAATTTTACTGGGTTCACCAAGATCAGTGACCTCAAATAATTCTTTTACTTCTTCTTTAAGAAGTTTCATTGAGTGGATCGTTGTAGAAAATAATAATAAATCATCAACCCATACAGTTATTATTACTGTACCATCCGGTGTCTTTCGGATGTAGACACATGGGTCAGAATAAAGATTATTGAAACCTCGTTGTCCGAGTTTTTCATTTAATTCAATATTCCACTCAGTCCGGATTGTTTTAATCCGTATAAGGTTTTGATGAGTCGGCAAGCTTGTCCAGTATTATCATGGAATCCCTCAGGTTGCGCCATATAAATTTCTTCCTTGAGGTTTCCATTCAAATATGCACCCTTGACGTCCATTTGTTGTATTTCCCAATCTTCTTGTGTAGCCAAAGCGAGTAGTGCACGAATTGTTTCAAGACGTACAACAGGGGAAAATACATCAATAAAATCCATTCCGGGTACCTGGGAACAGCCTTTTGCCACTAAATGGGTTTTGTATTTTGTTAATAATCCCTCTTTGTCGTATTCCTTTGTAAAGACCCATTTATTTTTAATAAGTTTACGCTCCTCAGGTGGGTCGGTTAGTACCCATGTCTTTTTATTATGTAATTGATCTAACTTGGCTCGGATGGCTTGGTCCCATTCCAGCCACTCAGGGGACTTTTTAGCTTCCTTTAACGATTCAGGATTGTCTGAAGCGAGGTTTGCACAATTAAATGCTGCATTAATTACCTCATCCCCTGAGTATATTAGTTGACCTTCTTTGGGGTCATTGGCTAATGCCGCTAACTCCGTATCATATATGAGGGGCGGTTCATTCAACATTTGATAATTATGCTGAACTCAGGGTCTCGTGCTTCGGCATGAAGATGGTTCTTCTTCTGGACATTTCCTTTTTAGGTTATTTGTGGGATCATTTGTAATCGCATCATTTTCGTCCTCTTGTTGAGTCCGAATTTGTTCTCCTTCATTCTCCCCCTCAAATTGGACATCTTGGGGAAATTTATTGAAATGAAAATTTCGGGAAATAGAAATAGTCCTTTTATTAGAGTTATAATATCTAATAGCTTTAGGGCCATCAACAAATCCCACAAAGATTTGTTTTTCGGATTTAGGTTCGAGTTTAGAAATATTTTGATGATGACGTAAAACCCATACAGGTATCCCAAATTCTTGTAAATGGCTAACATTGGGCCGTTTATCAGTCCATGCATGTTCGGGAGTTTTCCCCTTTAGGGCTCGTGTGTGTGAAATATTTCTAACATATGCAGCATAATTTATTGCCTCATGCCATAAATATTTTGGTAAGTTGCATGCAATTATCATTGCACGTGCTAACTTGACCAATGTCCGATTAAATCTTTCCACAACACCATTTTGTGAAGGAGAATATGGTGCAGTTGCTTCGATTTTAATCCCTTTTTCAGCACACCAAGTGATAAGATCTTTATTAAGATATTCTTTCCCTTGATCTATCCTGATGCGCTTAGGGAGACGTCCCTCTTGGTGTTCAATAAACGTGAGGAATTGTTTTAGTTTTGTAGAAGTCTCATCTTTTGTCTTTATTTGTTTGCATACACAACATCTTGTGCAGTCGTCGATAAATAATATATTATATCGTGCACCCGATAAAGCTGTAGTGCGTGCTGGTCCCCACACATCGGTGTGAATAAGTTCACCGGGTACCTGAGATCTAGATGAGGTCATTTTTGGAAATAGATTACGTGATTGTTTGGCTTGGATACACGCATCACAATCATGAATTTCTGATTTTTTGTCAACATTAAATCCGTCTACTAGGTTATCATGTAGTAACCTTTGTAATCCTTTGATGCCGACGTGACCATACTTTTTATGCCAACTGTCCCAGGTTGCACATTTATTTTCATTAGTGATATTACTATATTCAATATTATCTTCTCTTTTATACATATTAAGGATGTACAATCCATTGGACAATTGTCCTTCGGCTATTATATTACCATCCTTGTTGAGAAGAGTGGCCTGATTATTGCCAAATTGAATTTTACCACCAATTTTATCTAATCTCCCTTTGATAAGAGATTATCTTTTGAATCAGGCGCATAGAGCACATTTGTTAGCTTTATTGTCCTTTGTTTATTCCCCTTAATAATAATTGCCTCAACTGTGCCACGTCCATATGCTTGGACATAAGATTCTCCTAAGCTGCATACTTTAATTGGGCTTATTGGATTATAATCTACAAATGCTGATTTTGCATTTGTGATGTGTGATGTTGTGGCTGAATTGGCGATCCAGGGGTAAAAGGAAACATGCTCTTCATTCATATCGACTACATCAGTTATGTAAGCCATTTCTTCGTCCTCCTGATGATCGCACACGACATTAGCGTGTTCCCTTTGAGAATTTTTGGGTGGATGATTATTTCCCCAACATTTCTCAGTTTCATGCCCAAACCTTCCACATTTCCCACATTTGGGTTTGCCTTTAAATCGGCATCGATCAGAGGTGTGATTACTCTTTCCGCAAATGTCACACTTTGTCACATTCTGCTTTTGTGAATCATTTTTCGTCACCTTCCGCTTTTTGCCGGATGAGACGTTTTGGGCATAGTACGAGTGATCGTAGGCATCGTCATTTTTATTATGATGATGTTGGTATTCGTCGATTAGGAGGGAGGTTAATTCCTGCAAGGTTATACCAGAAGTTCCGTCCCTTTTAGTAGTAGTGCCTTGATATGACGATGTAAAAGGATCCCATGATTTGGGGAGTGACATGATGAGTACGGATTTGAATTCCTCGTCTGAGAGGACTTCCCCCATTTGGTGTAAACAGTTTTGTTGACGACGGAGATCATTGATGTGATCCGGAATATTGGTGTTGTCGCTTGCCCTAGTTGTATAGAAATTTCTCTTGGCAGCTGTAATACTTGTATGCCCTCTTATTTCGTGAATGGAGCGTAGATTATTCCACATTTCCGTGGCAGTTTGTGCCTCAGTCACATGTATAATCTGTTCGTCGCTCACATTTATTTGTATAAGAGTTTGAGCCACCAAATCTCTCATCTCCCAGTTTTCATGGTCTTTGTCACCCTGAGGTTTAGCTATTTTTTCCCTCAACATAATCGTAGACTTTATGTAGCTTTAGAATCCTTGTAATACGAGTTTTCCATGCCAACCAGTTCCCTTCCTTAAGGGAGTCTACTTTATTAGTCGAGAGGCCCCCCAGGTTAACATATTGATCAGATTTAATTTCCGGGAGATGGGGATCAATGGAGCAAGCTTCTTCTGGAATATGATCGTAGTCATCGGACATTGTATGTAGGTCGGATATTGTGAGGGCTTATGATTCTGATCCGAATAATATGATAACGCGCCTAATCCTGGGTGTCAGGGCCCATAACCTGTTGAGGTAATGATGTTACGAGTGCGCTTTTCGACGCGCCGACT
The DNA here is from genome assembly GCA_964034925.1 of Tricholoma hemisulphureum. Taxonomy (NCBI): domain Eukaryota; kingdom Fungi; phylum Basidiomycota; class Agaricomycetes; order Agaricales; family Tricholomataceae; genus Tricholoma; species Tricholoma hemisulphureum. The sequence continues at coordinate 8,817,198 of OZ035928.1, forward strand.
AGTGATACAAATATAATAATATTTGAGAATGATTTTAATAAAATAGTTTGTCATATCACTTCTCAGAATCATGCGGGGATGGAAGGGCACATGCAAGGAATTTATTGTCTTAGAACATATCTGGTGCCGATTATATATTCTGGATTAATGTCTTACTTATTATCAACCCCGATCGGGTGCACGTGCCTGACCGCTCAACAATAATATTCATGAATAAACAAAAATGAAGCCTCCCTCTGCTGAGAGGGGCAGGGGGGTAGTGCTATAAGGAAATAAGAAAAAAGCCAAGACATTGCACATGTCAGTGCCATTGTCAGGGGGCTGCACCAGGAGAGACACTTGGAGGCAGCAGCATTGAGTGGGCTCACCAGAGGGGGCCATGGAAGGAGGGGAAGCAGCAGCATTGAGGGGGCATGGCCAGAAAGGGCTATGTGAGGGCAGTTTCAAATTGTCCACCCATTCAAATAATGATAACCCTGCACCATCCTCTTTTATGTCTTTCTTTGGTATGAAGAACACTGCCAACATCTGAGGCAACTTGCTCTCCCTAATGTACCCTTTTGCTAATTGGTTGTTCAAGAAGTCATTGACCTCACCTTGTTCCTGCAGAGAGAGCCAGGTGTTTTTGGCTTTCTTTGGCTTGTAACCTGGTTTCATTTTGATTGCATGATCCCAGGGTTTCCACTTTGGCATGCACTCCAATGCTTTCTTCCTGGGCAATTTCCTCCAGGATTCCTATTGGGATTATGTCTTTGAGAGCAAGTGGGGGATCACTCAGATTAAGTAGTGAGTGTGTGGAACAAGCAGGAATGTCTTATTCTTCTCCTATAGTATGTAGTATCATATACTACAGTGCTAATAGGAGGTATAGTGTAATATATATTTATATATTTATATATGCATAAGCATAGGACTTGTATTCCATCTAGGCTCTAGGCTTGTATCCCAACAATTCCATCTCTGTCCTCCATGATTCTCCTCCAGCCATGATAAAGGCCTCTTTGTCCTCTACTTCCTCAATTGTTGGACAATGTCTCATTCACTTGGCCAACTTCTGCCTGGCCTGCTCCTTCTTCACTGATCTGATAAATACATTGCACTCCTGAGGGCAGTGCATCATCCTCATGTATCTGGTTTCTCATTCAATGTCCAGGTTGTGTTTGTGCAACCATTGATGTCCTAGAATCACTGTTGTCTTCCCCAGATTACACACTTTGAACACAGCCTTTTCCTTGTGACCCTGAAATGATATCATCAGAGTGATCTCTTTGGTGATTGATCCACCCTAGTTCAGCATTCTGTTGATGCTGTAAACTCTGATTGGTTGATCCATAGTTCAGGTCTTAAGGCTGCTCTTGGGGGGACTCTCTCAGGCAACAACCATGTGGCACCCCAACAAGGACCCTAGGAAAAATATCTGAGAAATCAAGAAATCATCAATTTTGACAACTACAGGACACCTGCATTATCCTTGCTGCTTAGAAAATACCACATACACTGTACCTAGGCTATCAAATAGTAAGAGTCCAACAGTAAGATGTCCCCATCACCCCTGGTGATGGCAGCATGCAGTACAAGAGCAACTTCTGCACTGACACTGAAAACATGAGACAAGATCACAAAGATGTCAGGTATGGAAGTTAAAGACACAGCATCTGTGAGAGCATACCTCATGAATGGAGCCTATGTAGTTGAGGGAGCAGAGAACAGCATGGACATGTTGAGCATGGTTGTGCTGCAGCTATCCCAAATGCAGAAATTACTGAAACCTGTGATGGAAGCCTTCTGAGCACTAGCCTTCCTGATAGACGATGCCCACCAGAAGCAGCTTGTGATGATGACAGACCTGGTGGGAAAATCACTTTATATCATGCTAGGACATGCCAAGTTGACATTGGAGGAAGCCTCAGACAATCTGCTATCCACAGCAGTATCTGCAACCAACACAATGGACGAGTTCTGGGAAGAATGTCAAAGGCTCACAGCAGATCTCAAGGAAGCGACAGAGGAAGCAGTAGAGGTGATTGGAGAAGCACCAGGGAGGCAGGTGGATGAGGGACATGAGAAGAGCCCAGAGCCAGGGGGAGGGGGAACATATGCAGATTAAGTGAGGAGGAATGTGGCATTGTTGCTGCCAATAGTGAATGGCAAGGGTTTACAAACCCCTAGGGGTATAGGCCAAGGGTATGTGAGGGTAAGGGTAAGGGTATGAATTTCCATACCCTCCATATACCCTTACCCCTGAGGAGGGTATAAGGGTATACAGAGTTAGAATCTGAAAAGCATAATAACCCTTGAATATTGGATAGATGACTTAATCATTGAACTGGGATCATTTCTATGATGCTCCCAGTCTGTTGAACAGCTTTTTACAAGTTGTCTTATTAATACCAGCACTAAACTAGATTGACTACACTACTGCCTTCTGTTTTTTAATATACCAGAAGCAGAAATATACATCAATAATGTAGGAAATTATCTTTTGCAATCATAGAGACATACTTTTCAATGAGCTCTTGCATCATTTCCTCAAGGGTTTTACATACCCTCATACCCTTGACTACCCTTACCCTTACCCTCCAAAACCCTTACCCTTGCTCAAGGGTAAGGGTTTTGGAGGGTAAGGGTAAGGGTAGCAAAAAAATACCCATGGGTTACCCCTGCCATTCACTAGCTGCCAATGCATACCATGGCTGTAGCACAAGGGGAGATGCAGAAGCAATGCTTGTGGTTGGTAAAGGGTGCAGGTTTGGAGGGAGATGGGATGGCAGAGCTGACAGAGAAGCAGCTGGTGGAGAAAGCCAACATGGCTTTAGATCTGATGGGGCTGCAAGTGGAAGACAAACCAGATGGGACATGCTTTGTAGGGGTCAACAAGTTGAATGGAGTGGGAGGGGTGATGTATGAGATGGACTTGGAGGAGGCAGCTGAGTGGTTGAAAGGCAGAGATGTAATGAAAGCACCTACCCACCTGTAGATGACCAGCTTTGCTGCTGCTCACATCCCCCAGCTGCCCCATGTTGGCACCAACCCCCCCCCCTCCCACCCACTGACCATGCACCACACTACTCCCAGGCCCTCCAAGGCCCCACTCTGCCACTTCCCCCTTGAATGCAGCATCCAAGACAGGCAGTGGCAGGGCAGGTGGCAGCAGCAGTAGCATGTGCAATGTGGCATGGGCTGTGCAAGGCAGTCAGCATCAAATGGGGGCCTGGGCCATCATCCTAGGGCTTGTACCAAGCCTTTTGGGTGTTTCTGGCCATCTGGCAGTCATCTGGGGCATGCAGGAGGCCAGCAAGGGCTGGAATGGGGATGCTGTCCCAGGTGTTTGTGACATGGCACCAGCCTTGGGGGCCATGCTGGGCAAGCAGGGGGTACTAGGGGTGTGCACAGAAGTGGCATCATCACACACCATCCTCCTGTAGGTGCTAGAGGTACCCTGGGCACCAACATCAATGGTGGCAGCCTCCTGGTGTCTCCTGAGGCCTGGTCTTCATTCAAGTGGTGTCAACTGCAGGGCTTGGGGGCATTCTGGGGGGTTCTGTGTCAGCCTTGAAGCAAGTGCTATCACTTCTGAGGGGTTGAGACAGGTTTTGGGGCTGGAGGGAAAGTCAGAGTGGCCATCATTGATGGGGGCTGTGCTGGCATTGTTGGTGGTGATGTGGCAGGGCTCTGGGATGCAGTGTTGCAGGTGCTGGGCACAGTCTGAGTGCTGGCATTTGAAGTAGCAGCCAGTCTTCACAACTATTGAGGGCCTAGTGTGCTCATCATCAAGTGGTGGCAATGGAGTCTGTTTGTATCACTCTCAGCCACAAAATTGACAGCTGATGCATTATCTAGGGTATCATCCACTGTGACAACTTCATTCAATGCATCATCAACTTTGATATGATAATGCAATGCCAAAGGAATTGCACCACACAATGAGAGGGGATTACCTGGGTCAACCAATCTTTAACTTTGAAACTGTCCAGCACATGAGTAAAGCATGCAGGCCACTCATTAATGAAGCCTTTTTGAAAGTTCTGGAAAGTGCCCTTCAATTCAGTCTATCCCATCCATAATGCCAGGTTGAACAAGGAAATTTGATGAACTAGTAGTCAAGTCCTCATTGGGCTTGACAGTCAAGATATTGACTTCTCTCCTTACAATTTTTCTCTCCACAGGGGACCTGTCTGCTAAATTCTTGCCTGATACTATTTACAATTGTGTGACATTTGTTAGTAACTTCACCATGATGTGTTTCAGCCTATAAAGCCAGTCACTCAATTAAGTCCTGAAGGTCAAATGACCTGACACCAAGCATAAGTGAACAGATCTCATAAAGCTCAAGGATAATTTTTAGTGATGTCTTAATGTGGGGGGTGAATAATAAATGATCTGTCATCACAATTATTGAATGTTATGATTAGTTGCAAAGTTCTTGCATTTTGTAGATCAAACCCACTCCCTACACTTCCACTCTGTCACTATGCCCCACAACTTTGGGCACATCTTCTCATCTGCAGCACCAGGCCCAGGGTTCATCATGGGTGTTGGCTCCATTCAAGGGGCCCTCACCTACTCAAGTTGTTCATACTTTGTGTCAATTCTTACCTGTTTCTTGCAAACAATCTATATTCCAGAACTATTTATGAATGATTCAGAAGGACCCCTTTTTAAAAAACTAACCTTGTAATTTTGTAAATAAATACTCACTGATCAAGCTCCAGAATTCTTGTCTAGTCCCTGCAGAGCACTATCTACCTCTGCCAGCCTTAGACATAAATGATCTGTTGTCACAGTTATTGAATCTAATGATCGGTTACCAAATCCTTGCATTATATAGATCAAACCCATATAATTATTTCCTGCCCCTTGCAAAGCTATATCTGTTCCCCACCAACCTTGGACATAAGTGATCTGTTGTCACAATTGTTGAATCTAATAATCAATTACCAATTCCTTGCATTATGTAGATCAAACCTGTATATTTCTTGCCCACTCCTTGCAAAGCACTGTCTATTTTCTGCCAGTCATGTTTGTAAATGATCCACTGTTACAATTATTGAATCCATGGATCAGTTGTAAAATTCATGCATTATGTAGATCAAACCCACATAATTATTTCCTGCTCCTTGCAAAACTATATCTATTCTCTGCCTGCCTTGGACATACATAATCTGTTGTCAGGATTATTGGATCTAACTATCACTTACAAACTCCACCTGGTCATGCCAGCATCCCCTCGATTTCCTGATGGCCCAGCCAGGCTCCAGCCTGAAGAGGCAATGGGAAAGAACTTCCATATTGAGCCTGAAATATGATTGGTAGCTGCTACGATTACGTAACAATAGCTAAGTAAGTATCAAGGTGCAACTATAGTCAGTGCGCCACACAGTGACATTAACACCAACACTTGGTTCAGCTCCTACCCAACAAACACAGCCTGAAAACGAAGCTGCTCGTCTTGCTGCTAATGATGCCGCCCCTCCGCCTGCTAGTATCTTCCCCAACGCCGACCGCAACAATCCTATCAATGGACCCCTGCTCGGTTTCCTCATATTTTGTTTTGATCCATTCATCATCAGTGAGGGGCCGAATGGGCCTATGGATATGGGGATGGGGATGACATGATGGGAATGGACGACACAGATGGGGATGGACGACAAAGACCGGTGCCTATACCAATTATCCGTGAAGATGATATCGCTGTCAACAACAATGAGGACGATGTATTACTGCCTTTTGGAGTCTATCCCTACGCAAATCCATGCACAGCTTCCCATCAAAACAATAACTTCAACAATGCGTGAATAACGGTCCGAACCCGAACCCGAATGCGCACTTACATCCGTTCGGGACGGGGTTGATATGGGAAAAGGTACACGCTTTCCGCCTGTATGGGATGCACACTGAATGAGGCGATTGGTGGACAAGGGCAGGGCCGAGGTGCTGCGAATCCTGGTCCATCAAGGCGCTGGCGCGGGCCAGGGTCGAAGTCAAAGTCGAGGCGCAGGTCAAGGTTCCTAATCCTGTTGGAGGCCAAAGAGCTCCTCAACAGGCTACCGGTTAAGCCGAATGCTAATCTCCCTCCCAACTTCACACCTGGGACCGGTTCTTCACTGCCTTCCATCATTTGATCCCCTCGTAATGGAGTTGGCGCTCAAGGAGGATTGCCCCCATGATACCAGTTGCGGGATCGGACCCGAACCCTTCACACCAATAATTTCTCACGGAGGCGATGACTAAAAGGTTGTCCATTTGTGGTGAGTCGTCGCCGGCGTGTCTACTAGTACATATGATCCATTCAACGTGTTTGGTGAGCGCGGTTGAGCGATGCGCGAAGTTGTGGAGATGTCGTGCCTTGTGTGTTGGGCGGCTGGGTGTCTCGAAGGCAAGCTGGGACGAGGGGATACAGGCGCTGGCTTGTATAGCCAATGCGTGTGTTCGCACTATGTCCTCATTATTTATGGTCCCTTTTCTCAATCTTTTTGGCGGAGTTGCCTAAGACCTCAAGGCCTCATATCTGGCTATAATTAGCTTGCTCTGTGCAAGCTAATTATAGGTTCGGATGTTCACCACAAATCTGGATGTCCCGATGATAGCACTCGCCACGAAAAAAGATAGAAGACCTGGGATAGAAGGGATGGTGTATTTCTATTCACATGGCACAGTCGTACTGCCACCTCAGAGCGTCCTCGCTAACTTCGCCAAGTAAAATTCCCATTTTTCCTAGCTATTGAACATCGCCAAATCATTTTAGGTCGCGAGGAACGACAACTATCAGCTTATCAGCCAATTGGGAGCCGTCGTTCGACAGTGCGCTCCTTTAAAGCTCCTTCCGGCTGCTTTGTGATCCTACAAAGAACGCTCTTCACACGAAGCACACTTGGCTTTACGGTCGGCCAACTGCTGAAGAGAAGACGTCCTCACCAGACGCTGGATAACCTCTAGCTGAGTGAAAGTTGCATCCTCATTTCGACAGACTTTCCACAAGGATAGCGTAATGTCTTCGCCCGGTCCTTACAATATCACTGCAACCAACCCTGATTGGTTGAACAAGGGCGACAACGCATGGCAACTGACTGCAGCCACTTTCGTCGCCCTACAAAGCGTTCCGGGTCTCGTTGTCCTATATGCTGGCACGGTGAAGAGAAAGTGGGCCGTTAATTCGGCCTTCATGGCCTTCTATGCCTTTGGCTGTGTCCTCATTTGTTGGGTGCTCTGGGCATACAAGGCGGCATTTGGGGAACAAATGCTTCCGTTTGTGGGGGTTCCTGGTCAGGTCGTCGCAATGAACCTTGAGCTCACTCAGGCGGTACTCCCCACTGCCGCCCTCACTCCCTTTTATCCACTTTCAACCATGGGTAGGTCATCAATTCGTCCGCAATAGTCCCCGACCTTTTATTCACTTTGCTATTAAACAGTATATTTCCAGTTCGTCTTTGCAGCTATCACACTTGTCATCATTGCCGGTGCTTTTCTTTGTCGCATGAACTTTTGGGCATGGATGATATTTGTCCCGTTGTGGCTTACTTTGTCCTACACCGTTGGTGCCTTCAGTCTCTGGGGCGGTGGATTCCTTTTCAAAAAGGGCGTTATCGACTACTCTGGTGGTTACGTTATTCACCTCTCAGCTGGCACCGCAGGGTGGGTGGGCGCTTTCTGGATCGGTCCACGTCTCGACGCCGATCGCCGGGACTTCCGACCCAACAACCTGCTTTTAGTTATGGTCGGTGCCGGTATCCTGTGGATCGGCTGGAACGGGTTCAACGGTGGTGACCCGTATGCTGCTAGTCCCGATGCCGGCGCCGCTGTTCTCAACACGAACATTTGCACCGCGATGTCAATGTTGACCTGGACGGTATGGGACATTGTGCGCTACAAGAAACCTTCGGTTCTTGGCGCAGTCAATGGAATGATTAGTGGTTTAGTCGCCATCACCCCTGCTGCTGGTGTAGTCGCCGGCTGGGGCGCAATCATCCTTGGCATCTGCTCCGGGACATTGCCCTGGTTGTCTATGAATCTCATGGGGAAGAAGGTACCTCTGTTTCGACATGTGGATGACTGCCTTGGCATTTTTCACACCCATGCCGTTGCCGGCGTCACGGGCGGATTCCTCGTTGGTATTTTTTCGACCACTCAAGGAGACGCTGCTTTTGGGATCACCAACCCTGGGGGCGCTATAAACGGGAACGGGAAGCAGGTCTGGCTGTAAGTCCTCTTTGCATTCAGCTCCCCTCTATCCCAGCATCTAACCTTTGTTTGTGGTTGTGCGCGCACAGACAGATTGTTGGTGCTTTGTTCGTCATTGGCTGGAACATAGTCTGGACCTCGCTCATCATGTTGTTCATTAAATACGTATTGCGCATTCCCCTCCGCATGACTGAGGAGCAGTTGCTAATTGGGGATGACGCAATTCATGGGGTCAGCTCAGCTATACTTATGTTAGGCAGTCTCTCGCTAACACATGTGATCTTGATAGGAAGTGGCATACTCCTTCGACTTTGACATAGAGCCTGGTGGTGTCCAAAAGGCTGGTTTGGATGACGATGCTTTGGGTTCAGACCCGGGTAGAGAGAAGCAACCTTGAGACTCCAGGTAGTAAGTAAATGCAGTTTTCTTCTGCTTACTGAAGTTGCCCGGGCCTAATATACCCTCAAGGTGTTGTTGCCACAGGTTCCATTGTCTCTTTATTCAGAGCCTTTCTGGTTTACGAAAGTTTATTCTTATGCGACCTTATGTATATTGATGGATGCTATAGCATTACGTGCCTAAATATTGATTCATTCTATTTCTTCTGCCTTTGTTCTACATTCCCCTAGTGAACGTGAAACTTCAACCAAGCTTCAATGGTGTATTCACTCCCTGCTGACTCGGAAGAAATGATTTCACTGCATTCAGGTTGTCGGCTCAAATCCTTGAAAACTACGAAACGTGGATTCTGAAATGTGTATATCGCTTATCTTGGTGTGAAATGATGTGTGACATGGACATGTAGCATTGTAAATTTGATGAATGCACGGTCGAAATGATCTTATACTGCAGCCTATTCGTGATGGGTTGAATGTTGGAGAGAGACTTGCGTAGTCGCAAAGACATCGCTCTGTTTATCTGCGGAGAGTGGAGGCATGCCAACACAGACGTATGTCATGGATACTAGGGAGGCTACCTACTCCTCGTTCAGGAAGACAAACGACATTTAGAAACCGTGGACCGAACGCGGGACCTTCTCAGCTTGGGTCCCCTCAGCATCAAAGTGATGGCTGGAATCGCGATGACCGGGACACCTCCAACATTTTAAACTCTGTCACGTTCAAGTTCAATGGAATTGATCGGGGCCTGCTGGCTGTCATAGCGAAGGTATGGGCCAGACGTTGCATACCCGCTTGTTTTGAAGCGTTCAGTGGCAGGCAACTCCGAGTCGTGAGCTGATCAATCAAGGGTAATTTGGGTAATCATTATCGGTGTTCAACGAGATTTTGTTCAGACCCCGTGCCACTCTACTTTGTTTCGAAAATCGGTTCGTGCGTTCGAGCTCAGCATATGCGGCAAATCCTTGAAGAACGATTAGCGTGATATTTAGGTAAGTAACAGTGACTTAGTTTTGCCGTCTTGCAGATTGGTTTTTTTTTATTACCAATTGACAAGCGTAAAGACGAACCGGCGTCGGGGCTCCCAATTGGCATTCATTGTCCAGGGCTTGCCACTGGTGCCATGTCAGCTACTGTCATGCGGCCGCTTATTCCTTTCACCTCCAGGTATCGAAGCCGAAGCCATTCGCCAAACTGCTCCACAACCCAATGGTCGGATGGGAGATATGGTAGCTTTTGGAGTGAGGTAAAAGTCGTATACACGCCTCGCTCTTTGCAGGAGCGTGACATTAAACAATGGATGGGACGGGTCCGGCCACCTCACTCTTGCAAATCGTGCTTTCTTCCCTCACATTCTTCTTCTCCGGTACATCCCAAACACAGTCAATCTCCGCAACATTGTCGGCAAACCAGATCGGTCAATCATCCTATGATGCGTCTGGACATTGACACACGACGACTTAGACCTAACAATATATATTCCTTTCAGCCCGCGAAACGCCCCCATACATGCCGTCATCATCGACTTTGGACATGCATTTTACCGTGAGAGGGTGGTGAGTCGGATCAGGAATGGAATGAGATCGTTAAAAAGAACGGGGATGTTGGTGGCACCCATCAATCTTGAGCATGATTTGAAGGGGAAGTGTGGCGGAGCAGGCCCAGCAGGGGATTCAGTGCAATCCCGGGGGCTCTGGGGTTGATGCTGACGTTGAATACCGACAAGGACGAGCCTGGTGCAGAGAGTATGGTGCAGATGAAGACAGGCGGGAGGGAGGGGGGCTTTACCATGACGAAACTGATTCTCCGTGCGCCTATGCGTCCACTTACATTGAGAAATTGATCTGACCAAGTCTCCCGTTCCAATTCCGAGACGAATATGAAGTACACGAGATGGATCAGCTGTCTCATGCTATCACTCCAGAAGCCTCGACTGGTAGTGACAGAAACTGCGTGCACAGCAGGAACTGGATATGAGCGTTTCAAAGAAGCTGATTATCGGACAGCCTGAGAGTCAGAGCTGCATGCAAGCCGTAAGCACCCTTTCGCCGACGAGGTATGCTCATGATCAGTCACGGTCACGGTGTACATCTGCTGCGCATTGTTTGACACCGTTCACGCGTGCACGTGATAATCATTTTTCGATCGTTGGCCGTACATATTCACCTTGAAATTCGCCCCACTGGCAGGACATCCCTCTACCACCCTCTGCACCGACAAAGCTGATAGGCTGATTGTAGCTAGTAGCTAGGAGAAATCCTTGTGACAAAGTTCGAGGCTGCGTAGCAGAAATTTGAAATTGGAGCCCTTACTCGCCCATCGATAATAATATTCGGCGCCTAAGCTCAAGTGTCATTACACTCACCTTATCGCCTCGAGCATACTTCTCCTTATCTGGGCCAATCTCCCATGCACTTATATACCTCTTCTACTGATTCCCAACTTTCCATCGACCAGTCATGGCCAACCGCAAGTCTGGGAAGCAAGCAGGAGGAGGGACTCCCCGCTCCCCTAACCCCCAACCTGCAAGTAGGAATCGATCTACGGGCAATGGTGATTATAACTACTGCGGCTCGCCGCTCTTGTATCCCCTTCCATTTCGCTGACGTAGCCCCAGCTGGGAACGCGTCTTCAAAGCCTCGAGCGTCGTCCAATCAACCAGCAAACTCCAAAGCCCAGACCTGTAAATCAAGTACCCCTACCCCTGAAAACACTGCTACGGACTGACGTGTGCCGTCAGGTACTACTGCACCTAAATCCCCACACCAAGCCACCACAAACCGTCCTTCAAACGAATCCAAGTGTACGCCTCGTGCCTCAACGTCGTCAACCACTACTAATGCTCTTCACCTCAGCTCAAGGTACCGGTAATGGAGCTCCCAAATCTCCAGGTGCCAATGGCCTATCTTGGTTCACTTCTAACAGAGGTAAGGCATCAGGAAATTGGGACTTGCCCACATGAACTCTGAAGGCCCACCGTGGCAGAGGCCTTCACTGATCCTGTAGGCAAGGCCCGATTTCCTGATGAACGCTGTGTATACATCCTTCTTATCCCTTGTATCTTTGTCCCTAGCGCAAGCGGCATCTGGACACAAGGCATCACAGGATCGATCAATGAGTGGGCCAAACAACAACCCTCGACCCAAAGTGCAAGGGCATGCATCTGCCCCACAACGTAAGACTCACGCCTCCTCTTCCTTTTGCCGTGAATTGAAGTTCTTGCATATAGCCAATGTTTCTTCGAAACCCCGGGCGCATTCTCAACCCCTCACTGGGGGTAACTCTTGTTGCCTTGTCGTCTTTACTTGCGCTTATAAAACTTTTAATAGGACACTCTCCGGCCCCAAATTCACTACAGTAGGCGTTAACTTGTGGTTCATCTCTGCCTTGGGCTGACGGTATTGATACCAGATCTTCACCCCGGCCTGGAAACGCCCAACCCTCACTCTTTTCCGGAGGTGATCCTCTTAGACATCTTCGTATTTCTTCGTATGAGCTAAAGCTGCTTTGGCTAGTGTCTGGAAACAAGGTCAACCAGAAGACGTTCCAGGACCAATCGTCGAAGCGTAAGACCCTTCGCTATCCACTACTTTTCAGCAATTGAATCCGCATTACAGCTAAACAGGGTGGGCATCCTCATCCTCAGAAAGCGCAGAACTGTGCTCCGACCCCACAAAGTAAGCTAGTTATAACAGGCCCTTATTATGTGCTCAAGTATTCAACTCAACAGGCATTTTATCAGTGTCGCCAGCCCATCAGCAACCGACAAACTCGAGAAAAAGTAAACCTACTCATATGTGTTCTCATATATATTGAAGGTATATATAGATACTGCCAATGGTTCTCCAAAGGTTCAAGTAACAACGCAACATGCCCCACGTGGAGGTAAGGTCTTGTCATGTCCACCTCTTCTCGCACGTTTCATCCTTGGCGTGCCAGGTCAATCCCCTAAAGGTCTTGGAAGCCCGAATCCTTCACATAACCACAAAGGTAAGCTTCGGTATGCAATTCCACCTATACTTGGATAATTGATTTTCCGTTTCCTTGGTAGCATCTTCGCATTCTCATTCTGCACAAGAGACAGGCAAGTGTTTCCATGTCGTAATTGCGATGATCATCTCACGGATTTATTTGTTAATTGAAGGCCACAAGAACGATCCTTCGAAGACTTCAACGAATCTAACGAGCAAGAACGTGTCGTCGCCGCCACCGGCGAAAGCGCCACCACCAGCGAAAGCGTCACCTCCAGTGAAAGCATCGCCAGGTGGATATAAAGTTTCACCTTCATGTCCCATTGCCTGACTGAATGCATTTTTCCAGCGAAAGGTACAGGGTCCCAATCCTCCGACTCGATGAATCCGTCTAGATGTACGCACCCTCCATAGTATCATATTTATGCATCCTTGGTTAAATTTACTAATGTCCCAGCGAAACATCACCCTTCAAGTGGATCGCGTCAGACGAGTGTGTCTGCGAAACAGTCTCCGGTAGCAGCGCAGGGCTCGGGCACATTGGGCTGGCTTTCGTCTTGGTTCACGAACTCTGGGCCAGTTACGAAGGAACCGATGTCAAATCCAAGGAAAGGTATGAGTGCACATCATCTGCTTTCTGGATATTATTAAGCAGGGACCGAATATTATTTTTCCAGCTAAATCTCTGGAAAGTCCCCCGAATGGGAACCAGACTCATCGAATTCGATTATCGACTGGGAGTTCGTCCATGCGTAAATTCTTTTGTGCTGCCTATTTTCGGATAATCGAACCATTACATTTGCAAAAGGTACTAACAGTGGTGTCGCGAACCTGCCGCCCACGAACGGCCCAACTCCCAACAGCGCCTCCACCCCCGCCAACCACAAGGGTACACTTTCCTTTGGTGGCTAGTAATATCTGTTTACTTATTTCTTTCTTGCAGTGCACCCACAGTCTCAGCACGTACCAGAGATGTCTCTGGTATCCAACAAAGGCAAGTTCTTCTTTATTGCCGATGCCGATGCTCAAATGTCACAATAAGGCAATAATAATAACGGAGGGCGGAGCGAACCTACTCTCATCCTTCCCAAGAAAGGATCAAATCCTGACAGCAACAAGGGTACACTTCGAACCTTAGATATTTTCGTTTACTTATTTGTATTACGCAGAATCTCGGCATGGACAGGCGAAGTCTCCGACATCCAATAATAATAAAGGTGGGCCATTCCCATTTTATCTGATCCCTCCCAATACTAGAATTACACGTTCACAGCTTCTCCCCACTCTCAAGCTGCAAAGAACAAAGGTTCCAGCCCTCAGCAAGGTAAATATTACTAAGGCTATGGATGGACATCATATGGACTCAAAAACTTATTTCTACTCTAGGTGTCACGGCTGTGTCCCCAAAGTCCCAGGCAGCAGCGGTCCCATCCCTGAAGCTTGGAGGGATGTTGAACCAAGTTTCATCTTTCTTTGGCTGGACCAGGGCTGCGCCGTCGGCACCCCCCATCGACAAGCGGGTTCACGCTGCAACCAAACCAAACCGAGGTAGGTGCACTCTCCCTTCTCAGTTCGCACATTTCATTTTGTCCATTAGCTCAAGATGTTGCCCCCAAGCCACCGGCTCCCAACTATCAAGCACCAAAGTTGAACACAGGTGAATCCTTCTCAACCAAACCCTGTTAGCATGAGCTGAAGATGCTTCGCTTGTAAGGTGGTGGCGACACGTTGAAATCTCACCTTCCTCCGACCTCGCCCTCGACTTCACCTGTGCACAAACGCCGTGAACTCCCGAAGAAGGTGGTCGTGATATCAGCAGGGCGCGCAAAGAATAGACCACACAACGTGCGGGACCGGTCAGGCAAATCGAATACGTGTAAGCTTTTCTTGCAGTTCCCCCCGCCCACGTATCTGAACTGGAGCATCAGCTACAGAATTGTCTTGGATGCAATGGTTAATGAAGAGCAAACGTAGAAGTGTTTTTTTTTAAAATCAACACCCATTCACATACTCATCCCAACATTCTCAGCAACATTGCCAAAGGAGCGGACACCGGGTCATCGTGAAATCACACCTAAATTGGTACGAAGTGAGGCTCTGGCTGAGTCTTCCCAAGGTACCCCAAGCGTATCAAAGAAGGCCGAAATACCCACGATTTTGACACGTAAATAGGTTGAACATACTCCATCTACCGTATGGACTAACTTAAATCGCCAGCCGTCTGGAACCCTGCCACGGGCCGCAGTGATCAAGGCTCGTCTAACGACAAAACTACCAAGTCTACTTCTGTGCCGCGCAGAAAAGAATTCCAAGTCCGATCGAGCTCTAGCAAAGGTAAATCCTGTTAACGCCATTGAGATCCTGACAACGGCTGACGTTTCCTGTTGTGCCGCTAGTATTATCTCAACCTCCTAAGAAGACAACCACTCTTCGTAAAGGCTTGCTACGTCAATATTCCCCCACTTTAATCTGGCGAGCATCAGACCGCGACCGTCCCAAGGTCGTATCAGCGTATTCCACCTTGACCGCTGCACCACTCCCGGCACCTCCGAAAAACGAGCTCCAGAACAAAGTTGCTCGTAAAACAATCGCTCAGAATCCAGATCTTTTCAAGGTTGTCTCTCCGATCAACGTTGATGCCTTCGAGAAGAACCTTAAGGACCATCCCAACCAGACGTTTGTCAAGTCTGTTGTCCGTGGGCTTAGGAAAGGATTTTGGCCATGGGCAGATACCAGTGATCCTACCCTACCTACCACGTATGACGGTTCACGTCTTCGTCAACCTATTACGAACAAGGATAAAGCGAATTTTATTCGACAGCAGCGCGACGAAGAAATGGAACTCGAGCGTTGGTCGAAACCATTTGGCAAGAAATTGCTACCTGGGATGCACGCTTCTCCGATCGGGGCTGTTCCGAAAAGCACTCCAGGCAAGTTCAGGTTGATCATCGACCAGAGCTGCGGGCCACATGCCCTAAACGCCCTCATCCCTAAATCTCAAGTAAAGGTCAAGCTCGACAACATACATGATCTCGGCTCTGCACTCATAGCTGCTCGAAAGAAGTATCCCAATCGAAAGATTGTCCTATTTAAGTCAGATGTCAAGAGTGCATATCGCCAGCTGCCGATGCACCCATCATGGCAGATTAAACAGGTGGTCACTGATACAGACGGTCAACGCCATGTAGACCGATGTAATACCTTCGGGAATCGAGGGGGTGGATGGAACTGGGACTCATTTTCCTCCTTAGTCAATTGGATTGGCACCGAGAAGAAGAAAATACCCGATCTCTTAGGATATGTCGACGACAACTTTAGCTGGGACTTTGCGGGGAACACGAAGTACTACAAGCCATTCAAGAAACTTCTCCCCGCCAAGCAGACCCGACTCCTGAAACTTTGGGATGAGCTGGGTATTCCGCATGACGAAGAAAAGCAACTCTCTGGCCCTTGCCTGCCCATCATCGGTTACGAGGTCGACGCGAATGCGATGACGGTTAAAGTGCCCAATGAGAAGAAGGATAAGGTGATTCAATCACTTCGAAGCCATGCTCATGAAGGGAAATCCTACACCCTGAAAGAGCTGCAGTCTGTTGCCGGGTCTACCAGCGCAGTACTTAGTCTCTATCCCAAACTTCGACCTGGCTTGCGTGGGCTGTTTGACGAGATGGCGGGGAAGGAGGGAGCCAATACCAAGCTCTCGGTCAGCAAGCCTGTTGCTCGCAGCTTGTCGAAGTTGGCGGACTACCTTGAGCGTGCTCGGCCTGTACCGATCAAGGAGATGAAATAAACTGTGTGCGGACTAGAAAAGGCGAGGATAGGTGACGGTGCAAAGGGTTTGTGTCCGTGTCCGTGTGATCATATCTGCGAAAGGAATGCGGTGGACGAGAAATAGTGATGAGAAGGGAGACGATGGCCATTCGTGAGACCTGAAGATCTGGAATGAATTGACCGGTATAAACGTGTAAAGTATCTTGTAACAACAATAGCTTGGCAGTTTGAATTCAAATTATCCACTCATCCATTTCTCCTGCTTCTATATAAAATCATTTGAATCCTTGTCCGCCCAGATCTGGTGCGTGCTCAATGATGGCCAGTGTATGATGCGACATAAACTGGGCGTCGGTGGAACTTACCCCGTCTAGGATATATGCGCTGAGTAAGAGCTCGTTTATTGTTCAGTATGACCTCTCTTAGACTTGAAAACTTGATCTAGAGTTGGAAAATACCTCGCTGCGAAAAAATACTCGCCATCGAAGATACAACCCGACAACATCAGTCGGGCCCGGAAATGCATGAACTCGAGTTTCAGCAAGCGATCCAATCTCGTGAGGGTGTCGATTGCCTCCCCATCCTTCGAGACCATTTTGAGCAGGGAAGCCCTCGTGGATCTCACCTATGCTTTGTGATGGACTCGTCCAGCACGGACGTGCCTTCCTTCCGCCGCCGCTTTCCAACACAGGCTCTTTCCGCCATTTTTTGTCAGGAACATTATTTTACAAGGGGTCGAACGAATCCATGAGCTGGACATCGTGGATCGACAAGAATCATGGTTGGCTTACAAAATCGAATCCTTATTCTTGGGATGCGAGCACGAGTGTCGGGATCCTCCTCCCATTGCTGCACGACCGCACTGTTAAATCCGTCGCACTCTCGTCGGATGGATTGAAAATGGACCATTCGAGTATGGGATGCGAGTATGGGCGACGACATTCTCCTACCATTGCAGGGCCACAGTCGCGAATCCGTTAACTCCGTCGCATGCTCAACCGATGAATCGAACATCGTCTCTGGGTGTAATGACAAGACCATTTGAGTTTGGGATGTGAGCATGGGCATCGAGAGTTCAACCTAATCGAGGGAAAATACACATTTAATGTGAGAGATTCGTTACAGTAGATGCCGAAGGGTTTGGTTTATAACTTGAAATTTGGTTACTGGTCGCTGGGTCGTTGTCTGAGCAGGCTTCCAGTTGGGCCAGCATGATTACTTTACGAGTGTCCTACTTACTATCTGACCACTTAGCGCCCCTCCCCTCACACACACTAGCAACACACTATCCCTCTCGCTCTGCTGGACGAGCTGTAGTTGAAGTTGAATGTCATTGGTTTTCGGTTTTCAGAGATGTTGAACCTTAGAAAAACCCTTCCCCATGATTGTAAATCATCTCTGCATTTGCACCGTACTGTATTTCGAAATCTCAGACAACGGTGACAAATATGTACAATCACTATACGGTCAGGCCTTCTAGAATCTACCTACTCATAAGTACCATGATGGTCCCATCTATGCTCTGCTTGTCGTCCGGCCCATCCAGGCTCGTTCTCTCCTTTACTTCCCATTGCACCACTTGCAGCAGGCCACTCTCTTCGACGTGTGTCAACACCAACCACTACAAGACCCTCGGCGTCCAACAAAACGCTACTAAAGCCCAGATTAAGGTCCGTTTCTTGCGTACCTCCTACGTGCTTTTTGAGCTGGTTTCGGGATTAGTCGCATTTTTATCAGGTACTGTCTATGATGCCATGATAGAAACAAGACATGCATTGAACGCGTCTCATTGTTTATCTCTTTTGCACCAGTAGCTCAGCAAAAGACACCACCCCGACGTCTCCAACGACCTCCGCTCCAAGGAGATTTTCAACGCCGTGAGCCAAGCATATGCCATCTTGAGCAATGATCGGGAGCGGTATGCTTCAGTTTTTTCATCACTCCCTTGACCTCATCTTGTCATGTTTAGCCGTGCATATGATCGCACCCTTATTTCCCAACAACGGCGCACGCCATCATCAAGCCATACATACCATCCACGTGCCCCCTCAACCCGATCAGGCTCTCGCTCAAGTGCAACATATGCCTGGGACCACCCTTCCCGACCCCGCCCCAATCAAGACTCTGGACCGCCCCCTTACACCCATTCGCGTCCTTTCCCTCAGAACCACAGGCATCCGCATCCAGACCATTCGGACCCCCAACGTCTCTCGCCTCATCTCAGCTTCCGGGGCACACCGCGTCGGAAGGCAGAGGAGGAAGAGCGTGCATTGGACCGTGTGCGGAACGAGTCCAGTCTCAAGCGCGCATTGCAGCTGATTGGACTCATCGCTGTTTCGGTGGGCTTATTCGGGGGGTGGGGCAGGAACGGATGACGATAGGGCCAGGTATTATGAGGTTTTGACGCAATATTCATCTGACGTACTTCGCGGAGGATGTGACATGTTCAATACATCGTGTCAACTAGTGCGTCGTTATCGTTGTCTGATAGAACTTGGTTTTAAATATTAGAGGGTTCCTCAAATCTCCATTCCTTGTTCTGCCTGTTCTGAGTCTTGTAGCATCGATGCCAGGATGGCAAAATCTCCGCTGCCGTGACTTAGGCTGAGATTGACCCAAGCAGAAGTGGGTAACTTAGCGATGTGTTGGGATCGACGGTGAAATGCAGGAGGAATGGCACAGTCACACCGGGAAGTTGATCATTTCAGGACAACTGAAAATGTTACCAAAATTTATAGTTTTAGTCAAAATCTACTTATTATAAAAACTACAAGTTTTAGGTTGCCTGAAACTAAGGAAACTAAAAGTTTCAGTTCACTTTTCATAGTTTCAGGAGTCAAAAAACTTCGGATTTTGGTAATAAATAAATTTTGACTAAAACTATAAATTTTGGTAATGTTTTCAGTTGTCCTGAAATGATCAACTTCCCGGTGTGAGTGGGAATGACGGACATCCGAATCCTTAGGAAAGAAAATCCGGTGTTTGGACTGAACGAGAATAGACCAATCTTCACGCCACAGTCAGTTGTTTTCACAGGCACAGTGCAAGACGGGTTGCACACTATTCAATCTTGGAAACCTTACATATCACCCATCCCCCAGCCCCAACGATCGGGCAATCGTCTCCACGTCATCTATCTTCATGATCACAGCAAACACCTAACCATTATTTCGACAATATCGGTTCGGATAACTCGTATAAATCCGTATCCGTCTTGGTTGTCAGCGCAAATTTTCAATTAGAGCAACAAGAATAACGAGAACGAAAACGAGAGCGAGAACACATAGAACAACGGCCAGGCCTGAATCACGTCCTGTATCCAACCACCCAAGGCCCGTCTTCCGGGTCTTCTGCCATCAGCTCCTGGCGTATGCCTCCCCTTCTCCCTCGCACTCGCACTCGCAGCCACAGGCGGTCCGTGGGTGTTACTGTCTTCTCACGCGCCATCCGCATCTGGGCCGATTGCGCGGTCGGAGGGTGAGGTGGATGGAGAGGAGGAATGCGAGCATTGCTGGGCGTGGTGTTGCCCCTAGGGATAAGCTATTATTTGAAGAACCTCTGGCCTCCTTTGCCCAGTGCGACCAGCTTCGGTATCCTTCTGATGCTATCCAACGGTATGCTAGGTGTGCGGTCCCTCCGCACGATGGCAGTTTCGGAGATGGGGTGAGCAATGTCCTAGGCAGGCGATTAATCTACTACGAGTCGGCTCGTCTTAATAGCACGTCCATGTCTGGCTCTTGAATTTGACGAGGAAAATCAGCAGAGATTGTGGGGGTGAATCACATATATCGAGGGGGGATGTCGAGGGGGATATCGAGGGATGGTGCGGACCTCTGGTAGACACTTCGGCTAAACACGAGCCTGCTCGCACAGTCCTACGTCTCCTCTTCCCATTCCCAATAGTACGCGAGCGTGATACAGCAGCGCAGGGATCTGGGTCAAGATCGGTGCTGTCATGGTTTACTTGTGGGTCCCTACTTATCCCGCTTTGTCCGTCTGATCGGGTGCAGTTACTACCCAGCGACAAGAAGTCGCCGACGTTTTGCAAGTTTTGGCGACGGAGAGCCAGGCGATACTTCGCGCCCGGCGGTTTGGTGGCAGGACTCGGAGCAGATCCGAATGGGGTGCCACTAGTTACTATACAACATCATCGATCCTTTACCATAACGATCCCGGGCTTTGTGATACGTTTTCCTTTTTGTACGTATCCTCCTTACTAATTCTTCAACCAATGCCTGAGTCAACACAGCGGAATGCCGTTTGCTACCAAACGGTCCTGTGTTCGCTAATGTGATTGATGACCATTGCTTCCTCTTCTGTTTGGGAGATGACTTCAGGTTACTTGAAATAGCTAACAGTGGCTATCGTCGTGGTATTCTACTCCTTTTTTCTATTTTCCTTCGAAATGAATATCGGAGCAATGTCTCAGTCTACCGCATTTTTTTGGCAGAACGACGAAGGAGTGACAATCCCGATAGCACATTATCCGCCAGGCACAGGAAACTTCATCTATTCATCTCCATCCCCAAAACCCGCGGAGCCCGCCACTGGCGGCTGCCTGTACGTTGTCAGCCATTGCTGACGCGGCAATGTCAACTGACACCGCCTTCAGTGGACTCTTCGCCGTTGCATCTACGGCGCTACTCCTGTCACTGTACGACACAGGCCTTCTCGGTATCTCTATACCTAATGTTATCCTGGGCATGGCTCTATTCTGTGGCGGGTTTGGACAATTCGTTGCGGGAATGTGGGAGTTCCGTAGAGGCAGTGTGTTCGGTGGCACGGGTATGTGTTTTGTGTGCCTCTTCCTTATTAAATTATCTGCGTCAATCTATGATCTTCCTGGGGCGGGGGGCAATGTTCTTCCCGTTCCTTTCTCCGATACTTCGTCATCTCTATGAGGGAGATGACAGCGCAAGAGTCTGTATATATTTCCATTTAATAAGTTTCGGAACATTTCTTTGAGCATCAACTAACGATTTCCTATGATTAGTTTTCTCAATATATGGCACTTTTTGGCTGTCCTATGCCACAATTCTTATTCCTGGCAGCGGTGTCGTCAGCGCATATGGTACTAACACAGAGGAGTATGAAAACGCTATCGGCATCTATTTCAGTGTTTGGAGCCTGATCACTTTTTTATTTGTGTACGTTGATCTACTTTCTCTCACTGTCCGGCTCCACCAACAGTTTCACCCTTCGGTAGTTTCGGGACGCTTCGTACAAGCATTGCCAACATTGCAGTATTCATTTCCCTTGGCATAACATTTGGCCTGCTTGGTCTCAGCTTCCTTCAGGGCGGCTCTACCACGTGCGTATCTAATATTCTCGCTCAGGCTGCCCTCCGCACCTATGAACCGCTAGCATTCTCAAAGCAGGAGGTATCATGGGCATCATTACTTCCTGTATAACGTACTACGTCGGCCTCAGTGTACTCCTTGCTGCAGACGAACATTCGCTCTTTAAATTACCCCTTGGTGCCATTAGACGGACAGACTTGGGAGAGGATTAGGTAGATGAGTTGCAGGAGCTGATGGTGATGCATCAGGGTTTTGGCTGGTAAAGGGTCAGGTCGTATAAGGTATAAAATATTCATATTATATACAATTCTGATATACAGTGAAGCTGGTGGATTCCACCAGCCAGTGGAGGAGATCAGTGAGTTGAGGGGTCCTTATACATGCCTAGGGACTCTGAGAGAACTCGAAGTATATTATCAATATGTTGACAAAGTGGTAGTAAGTATATCACATTTTATGATTGTGACTGGCCCTGATAGGGCCAGTCAAAATATCCAGGTTATTACCCAGTTCACTACAGACAGACATCAAATGATGATTTGAAGCTTCAAGTGATGGCCTACTCAAGTTTGTTAAATTCTAACTCATTGTGTGCAAAGTGTGATAAAAAAATTCCACAAATCATGGTTGCAGCTGTGACTGCTTTGCCAAACAAAACCACATACCACAGTTACAGTGTACTGTATGATATGTTCCAGTGAATGGCTACAGTGTAGTGTATGATCACATATGATAGCTTACTTTCCTCGTAATATACATGTACCTGATGTGACTAATGAGCTGTCTCCTATGACAGTGGACGATGGGGCGATGGAGGCTGATATCTTGTGCAACACAGGTCAGCCAGCTAGTATGTGTATCACTAGTCAGCCAACAACTTAAGCAATGGAGGATGATGTCATGTGCAACACAGGTCAACTGTCAGCCAGGTAGTGCATGTACCACTAGTCAGCCAACCACTTAAGTGCTTGAGCCTCGCTTGCCTAGTGAATGGCAAGGGTTTACAAACCCCTAGGGGTATAGGCCAAGGGTATGTGAGGGTAAGGGTAAGGGTATGAATTTCCATACCCTCCATATACCCTTACCCCTGAGGAGGGTATAAGGGTATACAGAGTTAGAATCTGAAAAGCATAATAACCCTTGAATATTGGATAGATGACTTAATCATTGAACTGGGATCATTTCTATGATGCTCCCAGTCTGTTGAACAGCTTTTTACAAGTTGTCTTATTAATACCAGCACTAAACTAGATTGACTACACTACTGCCTTCTGTTTTTTAATATACCAGAAGCAGAAATATACATCAATAATGTAGGAAATTATCTTTTGCAATCATAGAGACATACTTTTCAATGAGCTCTTGCATCATTTCCTCAAGGGTTTTACATACCCTCATACCCTTGACTACCCTTACCCTTACCCTCCAAAACCCTTACCCTTGCTCAAGGGTAAGGGTTTTGGAGGGTAAGGGTAAGGGTAGCAAAAAAATACCCATGGGTTACCCCTGCCATTCACTACGCTTGCCTTGTACTTAATCACAATTTAGATCATTTGTAAGTGAATGAGCCACATGTCAGCCAATGGCATACTTGACCATGGTTAACATACTGGCTATAAATAGGGTTGTTCACAGTAAACATTTTTGGCTCATTTTTGGCTTCATTTTTGGCTCATTTTCGCATGTTTGGCAGAAGAATAGGGTTGTTCACAGTAAACATTTTTGGCTCATTTTTGGCTCATTTTTGGCTCATTTTTGGCTTCATTTTTGGATCATTTTTGTGTGTTTGGCAGAAGAATAGGGTTGTTCACAGTAAACATTTTTGGGCCATTTTCGGCTCATTTTCGGCTTCATTTTTGGATCATTTTCGCATGTTTGGCAGAAGAATGATCAGAATGCACCGAAAAATGATGTGAAGAATGAAGTGAAAAATGGCTACTGTGAACACTCTGAAACCCAAACATCCTGAAAATGAAGTAAAAATGCATTTTACCTACCTCTGGCAGTGCTCGGCACATTCAAACTCCACCTCAAGCGACTTGGTGATATTATTGTTGCAAGTTCATCACCAGAACATGTACCACCGGAGGCATTTTCCAGCTCATGTCGTGATGACATGAGTTCATCTCATGTCTTCGGCAGATCATCTAGCAATGATGTACATATCTCCAGACAGCCACACCATGATGACACTGATCTGAAGGCTTCGAGACAACTGACATAAGCCATTGCCCAAAAAAGGTGTTTTATTGGCAAAGATTGTTCAACTTTGTGTACAATTTCTGTAGGCATCACTGGTAATAATAATTTTGTGATCGACCAGTCCGGAATATTGTCTCATCAGGTGATGTTAGTCGCGTCGCGTCAAGCTCATTTAGTCAGGTGACCAAATTAATCTGAAGCCTCATGCACGACCTTTGTTCTTTGTCTTCTTACATCGACATATCTTCCTCACCTTCTGGTTAATAGGTCCCCTCTACTATCCAAGCTATGCCACCATCCCCCCCCATCAAGGTCTTCTGGACACAAGAGACCCCAGGCATCTGAATCAACTTCATCAAAGCGTCTGCGGGCAAAGGGCTTTGTTCTCGGGGAAGGGGAGAGGAGTGTCAAAGAAGATACTCATCATCTGAAGAAGATAGATATACCTGATGATGCCAGTCAACTTAAAGTGTGTGTTTCTTTGACTATTCTGATTTATTCCTGAACTCTGAGATGGCACAACCCAGCTTGCCCTTGAGACCCACCTTCGTGTCCTAATGGGTGCTGTAACCAATACATCAGTTCCTGAGGCCCCTGATAATCATACCTTGAATACCTTTTCACAATGTTTCACCTCTGCTGGCGAAATAAATGTTTTGCTCAAAGGCAATACCCACAATGCTCGGTTTCAAGCAACAGATACAGCAGCACTTGATGCGATCAAAGAGCTTCGCAGGCAATGCAATCTGGTGCCTGACTCAAATATCGCCCTCAATATTGCTCGCATCCCAGAGCATGATCTTCGATTGATCTTTTCGAAGGTTCACTCATTTGGTCTACCAGCATGGCGCCCTGATCTTCTCGGTGGCACACACACTTCATTGTATAACGGAGCCCTCGAGTCAATTGCTATATGGACTTTTGAGCAGGCTGCTACTACATTCGCTTACCAACATCTCACTCCAAATCTTGCTTACCTCCAGAATAGACCCATCCTTGAGAAATTATATCGCAATTTCATCTGGGGTTATATGAAGAAGCTTGTGGGGAAGGAGGCAAGAGAGAAGGGCAGTGTCCGTCGGGGTGTTGAGGAGAACAAAGCATACAAGAATCGCCAATTGGTACTGTTTTTTTATTATCTTTCAGACTTGATCTCTAAATTTCACTCTAGCTTACTTTCAAGCGCCGCACCTATCTGAAGGACCATGGCTGGAACCAGCATATCAGGCTTCTAGCTGGTTCATACGAGTGCACATCTGATGACGAGAGGAACCCTGATGGTGGTTTCTTCATTATGAGGAAGAAAGCACGCAATCCCCACATTACCGACTTTCTGCACCACATTGACAATAGCCGCAAAGCAGGGAACCCACTTTTCCGCGGGAGCAGGAAGCGCGAGGAGCCTCGCATCCCACATCCTGAGAATCTCGAGAGCCGAATTTCTGTACGCATACCTGTGGATTGTCCTTTGGATTGGTTTGATCCTGCCTTTTTCAACGCGATGTCGCTCAGGAATCGTGCTCGCTACGCCACGGCCCCAATTGCACTCCCTTTGAAGAGTGATTGTCTTCCGACTGACTCCGATCCTGATTGGAAGGACATGCCCCGACGTGCATTCATGAAGAAGTATGGGAACCGTGTTCGGGCTTTGTATAAGCTTCCGACGGCCACAGAATTGGCGGCCCTTGAAGATGGTGAGGAGGAGGAGGAGGAGGAAAACGAGCAGGACGAACAGGGCGAGGGCGAGCAGGAGCAGATGCAAGTTTAAATGGCCTGGGGCCCATCACGTCTTGTTGCAACTCACAACTTACATGGTAATAGCATATGTCCTGCAGTAGTTATGATTGCTCTTACTCTATGTTAGTAGGCCTTTATGAATATGACTATGTTTTATGAACTTTATAAGTACGTTGCGGCCTAGGCTGATTGGTGACTAGTCAGGCCGATCATGTTCGCATTGACCGATTGGCCACAACTCTTGTAAGTTCTTTCACATTCACGGCTTCAGGTAGCCTTCATTTCCACCATATGGACCGAACGATGTGTTCGTAACACATCATTCGATGTCTGTTATAGCCCCAGGACCCTCTCCTCCCCACCCTTCCCTCTTTCACCCTTCACCACCTCCCCACGCGATGTAAGCCGCCAAATGGCGCATTCCCTGCTACCAGACGACCCCATCAATGCATTCTGATGCATTCCTGAATGTTCAAGAAGGCCGCAAGTTGCGGCCTTCTCCCATGCCTTCCACTGAACGACGACGACGACGAAAGAGCGGAAACGCTGCCCAAACGACGTCCAACCGCCGTTTGGGCCCCAGGTAAGCTTTTTTTTCTTATTTCTTCGTGTTTCTTTTTACTAATCAACTCTATCTTACTTATAACAACTCCACCCCGAGACACCCCGTGCCAAACCCTGCACCCCACAACCACGGGAACGAGACGACGGGGGAACGACAAGACGACAAACAACGCCGAACGAAGACGGCAACGGCGAGGTACGCGAATACCAGGGGAACCGACGCAGAAGGGCCCAAACAACGCCGTTTGGGCCCTGGGTGAGTTTTTTTTATCTTTTTTTATCTTTTCTTTACTTTTCTTTTTACTACTCTATTGTATTTTAGGTTATCAGCATTTTGTAATGACAGACCCACACCGGGAACAGGCCAGGACACCCCATGTCACCGCTGCGAGCCTCTGCTCGCAAGGTGTGTAGCAGGGTGATGGCAGGCAACGAACGACATTAACAACAATGACGAGAGGACGGCGACGAGAAAATGAGGAGGAAGAGGAAATGAAGACGGGGACGACGATAGGGAGACAACGAGGAGATGACACAGAGGAGAGAAAGAAGAAAAAGGCCCAAGAGACGTCGACGACGTCTCTTGGACCATAGGTAAGTTTTTTCTTCGTTTATATTTCTTTTTCTTTTCTACTAACTAAATTGAAGTATTGGCAACAGGGATGATGACGACCGGATGGCACCCGGCACCCACCACCCGCCCCTACCGCTGCGAGCAATTGCTCGCAGGGTGGCCAGCGGGTGCTACGACGACGAGGACACCCAAGCAACAGCGACAGACGCGCATGCGGGCACAGTGACGATGACGGGAGAACGACGAATGACGACGACACCCTTGCCCTTCGCTCTCTATGCAAGGGGAAGGCTCCCTCCCACCTCTACCACCACGACCGCCACCACGCACGACCGCCACCACGTCCACATCCACTCCCACACCACTAAGCACCACCAACAGCTGCAAATGAGCTGATCGGACACAACGCAGGCGCCTAGGTATGTGTTTTGTGCTCGATTCTTATTTTTTACTAGCTAACTGTGTTCTTTTTTAGGATCTAAACTACAGGTAACGACGAGCAGCGATGCGACCCAACCATCACCTGGTAGGGTTGGGATGATGGAGAGGGGTGCCGGGATACATGTTCAAGAAGGCCGCAAGTTGCGGCCTTCTCCCATGCCTTCCACTGAACGACGACGACGACGAAAGAGCGGAAACGCTGCCCAAACGACGTTCAACCGTCGTTTGGGCCCTTTTCTTATTTCTTCGTGTTTCTTTTTACTAATCAACTATCTTAGGTGTTTTTAACTTATAACAACTCCACCCCGAGACACCCCATGCCAAACCCTGCACCCCACAACCACGGGAACGAGTGGTGTCTGGTTCACTGGGCTCGAGTGTTATATTTGGATCCATAGGTGTACTTACTGGATTGGTGTCCTGTAATCTGTATTTTGCTAGAATCAATTCAGTATATCTTGTCTGTGATTTTTAATTATCATGGTCCCAGGTTATTTCAATCCCAACAATTTTATTTGGTTCACCAAGATCAGTAACTTCAAATAATTCTTTTATTTCTTTGTATAATAATAATTGAGAATGATTTTAATAAAATAGTTATAGAGTCATTCCTATCTACGTTTATGGTTGAGTGACCAATTAATGACCATAACATCCTTCTTCAACCCATATGTGCCAACAGGGATTGTATATGTAGCAAGGTGGCAAATGATATGCTGTGGTTCAAGAATATACACAGTGTTTGATAGCTCACAACTGACAGCCTTTGATTGCAGCCTTGAACAAGGCTCAACTGTGTATGGTGTCTTTCTTCGCTGAGCTGGTGAGAGTGGACGATGTTGACGAACAAAGAAAAATGTTTGCCAGAGACCTTCAAGAGGAAGCTCCCAAATTTCCTCAATATATCCAGTCTCAATGGTATCTCCACATGTTGGGATATAGAACTGAATATGGCTATTTCCCACATGTATATTGTTGCAGCTGTATGTTCGATCCTCAAAGACCACTTGGCGAGGCTGTTGAACAGCAGGAGGGAGCAGGAGGCTGTTAAGAGCATAAGGTCCACCAGTGAATACTGAATTGTAGTCCCGGCCAATGACCCTCAGATATTGAAGAAGAAGGTCATAGTGCCTTCGATCAAGGGGCTTTGCACTTGCATGAGCAGCAGCAACTTCAGGGCCATTGAGGTTGTGTGTTGGCCGAGTGGTGGGATGTGTGCTTGGTTGTAAAATCTCAGCCAATTCAGGAACTTCAGCTCGGAAGTTGTCATTGCGAAGAAGTGCATCTAAGCACCCACGACGAGCACTCTGGCGAAGCATTGTCAACTCTATATCCTCTGTTCAAAAAATACTACTTAGTGAAAGTACATTTGAGAAATTGAGGACTTACGAAGGCGGCAGTTTGTTTTGATTTGCCCATAATCTCCATTCATCCTCTCGCCAGGAAATTCACTAAGCAGTGCTAGTGGGCCCCAGAATTTAAGTAGTGCCCCATTATGCATAGCATAGTGGTGGTTGGGCATTGAGTGAAATACAGCACCAAAAAGGTGCTGCATAGAAGAGCGGTAATTAATGTAGTGGTCCATATAAGCATCTGCTTCAGCATTGCTGACAGAATAGCCTGCAATTATATTTGTTGCACAGACCAATTCACAAAAGTTCCGTAAAAGTTCCTGTTGTTCCTCAGTGCCATTCCACCAGAGTGCTGGAATGACAAGAGGAAATATGATGGAGAATAAAATGAGGAGCTCATGAGCTTTCAAGCTTCCATGACTGGCTTCACCAAGATTGGTGGGAGGCCGTTGAACCCAAGTAGGAAGCTGAATATCTGAAATGCATGCTTGAATCTTAGCTAGCTCTGTAGGTGTAAAGTGAAAAGCACCAGTAATAGACACAGGCACTTCTTCATCTTCATCATAGTCATCAGAAGGAAGAGGCACAGCATTTGAACTGGGAGTAGGAGTAGAACTGGAGGTAAAAGTATAAATGTTTTCATCATCAACATCCATGTTGTCCAAATACTCTGCAAGACCTGAAGTGCTGCTGTGTTGACTTGCACTATCATCTTCAGAGTAATTGGATGAAGTCTCTGCATCTGTGTCATCATCATCAAGTTGAAGGGTTGCCAACAATTTGATTGCAGCCTTAGTTTGACCAATGCCCCACAGAACTCGAAGATGATACTGAAGGATTCCTTCAAGAAAATTGTGCATGAATCCTAGAATGACATATTGAACAGGATCCCAGTAAGGAAGATCATGGAGTGGTGTCCACCGTACACCAGTTTCTTTAGTCATAGCTGTTTTAGCCTTGATGGTTACCAGATTGCACCACTCCTGAGCTTGAGTGTGAACTTCAGTTCCACGCCGAAGTTCCCAATGATGGTAATCAAGATCCTCAATGTCATTGTGGTGACATTTACAGAAGGAACAAAATAGCCCAGCAGCATGAGAAACAAATCCAGACACTTTCCGAATGGCTTGCAAATCTGCAAGCAGTGGAATAAGTCGTGCTGCTACTGCAGTGCCCTGTGGGTTGCAATCTGTAGGTAAGACCTTTCCTGGGAGGTCTAAGTCTAAAATCATCTTCTTGATAGGCTCCAGAACATGTGGTATTGTCCAAATGGTTGGGGCATGTGGAGAGGGAGTCATTCCAATGGTAAATGTGTTTTAACGAAGGAATCTAATGGATATGGGCAAGTTCAAACAGTATAGGATGATAGCACCACATGATACTACTTTGCCTAAAGATTTGTTAATTTTCATCTACACCCAAAAATTAACAGACATACCTGCAATTTTATTGGTGAAAGGATTAAACCAGTCAATATATAAAGCAAAAACAAGGTGGTAAGGTGATTGAAGAAAAGGGTGCAGTGAACTCCAGGCAGGGCTGTCATATATATCATGCATCCGTCCAGGATTGAACACCCCTTGAGATTTTGCAAAAGTCTGATACAAATGGTCCTCAATTTGAGAACGAGAGAGTAAAAATATGAGCCATGACTCAAATGACTGAGTGGTATAGAGGCATTCAGGGATCCTCTGCAGGCCACCTGAAGTCTCATGTTGTATGTATAGATTAGTGTTACAAGGCCTGGACTTTGGAGAGCGACGCCAGTTGCATTGTGATGGGCCACCATTGGGATATTGCTTGAAGCACTTGGGGCAGCAAATAATCAGCTCAATTGTAGGATCTAGCTGACATCGGGAATATACAGTCCGTATATCCAGTGGCATCTTGAGTTCTGTGAGTTCTGAGGTCTTGATATCAGCAGCAGCAAGTGCAAGTTTAATGAGCCTCAGAGTAGTGAGGATGATGAACTTGAACAGGCGCAATAGAATATTGGCAGTATCTCTACTGATCCCAGACTGAAGGGAGAGCCAAGCAACAATGAGACAGCATAGATCAATGACAGGTGTAACAGCTATAATCCAAAGCCTAAATTGTAATTCAGTAACTGTAAAAACAGTGTTTGCATACCTTGTGTAAGATCTACACATTGAGCAGCCTGAGAGTGTGACTCAACATCAATGATGGTGGACCTCGCTGGAAGTGGATCATCCTGGGGATCATGTTGATCTCGAATTTCATGCTTTCTTTGTATCTGTGAACTGACAAGGTGGCCAGGGACATTTTGGCCATGGGAGTCCAAATATGTCAAGTGAAAACAGACACTACAAGTGCAGACAACTTTGCGAGGCATGGAGAGAATTGGTGTTGTGGTTATCACTGACAATCGCCACTGCAGACACAGGAAATCAATGTAATCAACGTGTGAACAGCATTTTCCACAAGTGACTAATATAATCAGGGACAACAGCTTACATCAGTTATCTTGGATCAGTGTCATGTGTCTACTGGAGATATGTACATCATTGCTAGATGATCTGCCGAAGACATGAGCTGGAAAATGCCTCCGGTGTACTTAGTAATTCATAGCTGGCATGTTTTTGGCCCTTTTGAACTTATTGAAGCTAACATTAGAGAGAAATTCATTTTTTCTTCACTTGTTGAAGCTAATAATACTCAATATAAACTATGAAAGACAAAAGTAAAGTAAACAACCATGCATGGAAAGCGGGTGGCCCTGTCCTAGTAACCCCTCCACACCACATTGTGGTAGCCCCCTCTTGTTGTGTCATGGTAATGCTCGTCACGTTGCAGTAACCCCCTCATCACGACTACCCCTCCTTGTTGAGTTGCAGCGGTCCCTCATCGTGTTGTCTTCTTAGCACCCTGTATCCACCCTGCTCGCAGCGGAGGTGGGTGTCATGGTCCCCCTCTTCAATGCTGTCAAGAGTACGATTTCCCAAGGACATTTAACACTATTTAGTTATGCATTTCCTTTTATTTATACTTGTTGTGGTTATTATAGAGTTAGCAGACACACGGTAAACACATGGCGTCCGAACATCACGCACGCCTCATGATTAAAGCATGGATCAAATGCCTCATGTAGCACACGCGGTTACCTCATTGTTAGCACATGTATTGTAGTATATAGATGGTTAATATTACGCCTAGAGACTCTAATCGAGTTCTCTTAGGCTTACCCACTAAACGTGCGGCTGCCTTTAGACTACGAGATCCCCTCTTTGGTTGGGTTTGACTGTGAGAGCCAGCGCTAGACCCTGTGTTTAGTGTTGTCCTAACAGAAGAACTCAATTCCTCTCTCCCGCGCTCCCTCTCACCTCTCAAACACTCTCATCATCTTTACCCGGGCCTCACCTGAAACGACGCGCGCATCACTGCGCTGCCATCACTAAGACAAGACGCCTTCAACCTTTCACCGCTCGCATCACCCTTCACCTCAAGGCCGTGTATACCTGTACACATTCGTCATCACTTGCTTTGGACAGACACTGGTCTTCAGAGTAAGGTGGAGACGTCGGTATGCACGCCCCCGTTCTAACTTCTACACTCACCCCGCTCGCTTCGAGCGCTATTCTTCCCCAACCCCCACTCCCCGTTCTTCTGGTGTTGACGCCGTTGAACCGTCGTAGCTCGACTGTTCATCTGGGTTGATCCCGTTGAGCAAAACCTCAACCGGACCGAGGACCACTCGACACAGACTTTCGTGGGACGCCACCCGATTGTTCTGAGAGCGCGCGCGTAGTGTGATTGACCGCGGCTCGACGTCACGCAAAAGTCCTCACCCTTAACTTTCTTCACGTTGCCCCAAAAGCGATGTCTTCCAGTCTTCGATCCCAAGGAGCACAGCAGGGTCGCGCGCCCGCTCCAGGGAACTATTGCATTTCCACTCGCACATCGTTCAGCATCACCAGCCATCAGCGAGTGGACCGACCATTCTCCACGCCCCCGACTTCTCTCCACACCCCCAACACCACTCTTCCTCATCCCGCCACCCTTTCCCATGGCCAACATTGAGAACGTCGATGTGCCAGCACCCATCGAACCTCCCCCCATCCAATCCTTAGAGGAACTCCTCGCGCAGGCACGCGCTGAGCGTGACCAGCTGTTGGAGATCCTCATGGAACAGAAACGCGAGAAAGAGCGCGCCGACGAGGCAATGCGCGCAGAGTCTACAGCGGCCGGCGGAAAGTCCTTCCGCACGCCCAAGGTCGCCACCCCCCTCCCCTTCTCCGGCAAGTCCGACGAGCTTGACAGCTTCGAGACGGCCGTGTACATGTACACGCACAGTCGCCCGGACGAGTTCCGGTCCGAGGATGCCAAGATCATTTGGATCTTGTCGTACCTCCAAGGCGGCACAGCGGCGAAGTGGCGCGAGGTGGCTGTTAAACAAATGATGCGCGGAGCCCCGCCCTTTGTGAACGCAGAGGAGCTGATGACGGCTCTGCGATCATCTTTCGGCGATCCCAACGTTAGGGACACCAAGGTCTTCCAACTGACCACAATGGTCCAGGGAGACGACACCGCGGACGAACACGTCCAGAACTTTAAAATCGTGGTGCATGAGTCAGGCTACTCTGACACCCCGCTGATCTACGAGTTCAAGCGGTCTTTGAAGGCGCCGTTGCGAGAGCGGCTTAACAATCTCGACCACCCTCCTACCACCATCAACGAGTGGTATGCACAGGCAATGAGGATGGACAGACAGTGGCGACAAGCCAGGACCGAACAGAGGCTGTTTGCGGGACGCTTCGGACAGAAAGCCGCATCAGCAGCACCAATGACAGCGGCGGGGCGAACAGCGCCCGCGCCCCAGCGGGCAGGCGAACAACCACCCGCGAGGCAACAGTGGGGCCAGCAGGCTCAGGGGCACGCAAACCCCCCTCGAGCACGCGACCCGAACGCAATGGACGTGGACAGCCAGTGAGACCCCCCTCGCTCGCTTCCAAGAACAAGTATGACGGACTTATGGTACAAGAAATGGACTCTGATACGGAAACGGACTCGGCTACAGTAGTTAGCTTAGATAGCAATACAGTAGTTAGCCACAACGGTGGGGGGCCCGACACAAGTCAGCTCGGTAGCCCGGAGCTACGCTTAATTCCCCATGTACCCGTAGTTACTAAATTAGACATTGTTACTGACAAGCCTAAAGAGGGGGTACGACACTTCGTAAGATCGAATAAAATAAAAAACGAAATCATGATACTGATTACAATTACTACCTTAGATACACATGACGCCTGCACGGTCAGGGCATTATTAGATAGCGGGGCTACCGGACTTTTTGTGGATCGGGAATTCGTGCACAAAAGCGGACTTAAGACTCGGACCCTGGATCAACCGATCAGGGTTTACAACATTGACGGTACCTTAAATCAGGGCGGCTCGATCACGGAAGAGATCATCTTGATGGTATTGTTCCGAGGTCACAAAGAGAAGGCCATCTTTGAAGTGTGCGATCTGGGAAAGACGACGGTGATCCTAGGACACCCGTGGTTGCGCAAACACAACCCGGACATCAATTGGGACACCGGTGAGGTCAGAATGATGCGCTGCCCTCGGGAGTGCAATGTATTTATCAGAACTGCGAAGAAAGAAAGGGCCAGGCGGAAGTTGGCTGAGAGACAGAGATTTCGTCCTATGATCGAGGAAGTAGAGGACGAAGACACATTCATTCAGGCAGGAGGAACAATGGAAGATGGGGACGGAATCCTGGAAGAGATTATTCAGGAAGAGAATGCGAATCCGGTATGCGATGAGGAGCTCGAGATCCAAATGACGGAGTCAGAGATCGAGGCGAAGATTCTGCGTAGGTTCCGGAGGTGGATGAAGGTGTTCTCGAAGAAAGCATCAGAACGCATGCCGAAGCGGAAGCCGTGGGATCACGCCATCGAGATGAAACCTGGTTACGAGCCCAAGAAAGCCAAGAATATCAGGCTCTCACCGCAAGAACAGGGCAAAGTCGACGACTTCCTGAATGACCAATTGGAAAAGGGATACATCAGAGAGAGCAAGTCGCCGCAGACGTCGGCCGTGTTCTTCATCCCAAAGAAAGACAAAAAAAAGAGGATGGTGCAGGACTATAGGTACTTAAATGCATGGACAATACGAAACAATTACCCGTTGCCGCTTATCGGTGACTTAATAGACAGAGTAGGTAGTGCACGAGTATTTACAAAGCTGGACTTAAGATGGGGATATAATAACGTCAGAGTGAAAGAAGGTGATGAATGGAAAGTGGCGTTCACGACCCACAGGGGCGCGTTCGAGCCGTTGGTTATGTATTTTGGACTTTGCAACAGCCCAGCCACGTTCCAGACCATGATGAACGGTGTGCTGAAGGACCTCATCAACCAGGGGTCAGTAGTAGTGTATATAGATGATATCCTGATATTTACAAAGGACAAAAATGGACATAATGAGATAGTAGAAGAAGTGTTGAAAAGACTAGAGGAAAACGATCTATTTGTGAAACCGGAGAAATGCGAATTCGAAGTCAATGAAGTCGAATTCCTGGGGCTGCACATTACCCCTTTGGGAATCAAAATGGATAGAGAAAAAACAAAGGCTATAGAAGAGTGGCCGGTTCCAAGATCAGTGAAAGATATCCAACGCTTTCTGGGTCTCGCGAATTTCTACCGACGCTTTGCTGAAGGCTTTGCCAAGGTAGCCGCGCCCATGAATAAACTATTGAGGAAGGATCAGAAGTGGGAATGGGGGACGGCAGAACAGGAGTCATTTGATGGACTCAAGGCGCTCTTCACACGGAATGCAATCCTCACTACCGCAGATCCTTCCAAGCCCTTGCGAGTCGAAGCGGACGCTTCTGGAGTGGTGACAGGGGCGGTGTTGTCGATGAAGACGGAGGACGGAAAGTGGAGGCCGTGCGCCTTCATCTCCAAGTCATTGAATGACGTCGAACGAAATTACGACGTACATGATCGGGAGATGCTTGGCATCATCAGGGCGCTGGAAGCATGGCGGCACCATCTAGAAGGTGCGACGCATAAGATCGAGATCTGGACGGATCATTCTAATCTCCGATACTTCATGACGTCAAAGAAGTTGAACCGGAGACAAGCGCGGTGGGCACTTTATTTATCAAGATTTGATTTCGAACTGGTCAACAAACCTGGCACGGCAATGGGAAAGGCCGACGCCCTGTCCAGGAGACCAGATTTCAAGAGAGACGGGGAACACGACAACGAAGACGTGACACTGCTTAAGCCGGAATTCTTCGCAATCAAGGCAACGCAGCACGGTCACTTGTTGATCGAAGGACACGAGGAGAAGTTGTTGAGCAGAGTGCGGAAGGCGAAGGAGTGGGACGAGTCGGTAGTGAAGGCAGTGGAAGAGTTGAAGAGATCGCCGACGAAATGGTTGAGGACAGAGGAATGGAGCAAAGAGCAGGGGCTGGTGTTGTTCAGAGGAAAGGTGTACGTACCCAGAGAGGTACAGCTGAGACGCGAGATCGTGAAGTTGCACCACGACTCGGCAATTGCAGGGCATCCGGGGCAGTGGAAGACCTTGGAACTGGTGGCCCGTAATTATTGGTGGCCGAACATGACCAAGTTCGTGTTCGATTATGTAGATGGCTGCGACAAATGCCAGCGGTACAAAAACGTGCCAAAACCTCCAGCGGGCAAGCTGAGACCAATTGACTCCCCTACGGAGCCGTGGAAAGCAATCTCCACGGACTTCATCACGGGGCTGCCAGAGGCGCAAGGATACGACGCGCTCTTAGTGGTAGTCGATCGAGCGAAGAAGCAACTGCACGCAATCCCCACAACAGAGGAAACCAGCGCACTTGGCCTGGCTAAGTTATATCGCGATAATGTGTGGCGGTACCACGGACTCCCAGATTCAATCATATCTGATCGGGGTCCTCAATTCGCAGCTGCGCTGATGCGCGAATTAAATAAATTATTAAAGATACAAACAAAAACGTCTACGGCGTATCACCCGCAGACTGATGGACAGACCGAACGAGTTAACCAGGATGTGGAGCAGTACCTGAGACTCTTTATTAATCATCGGCAAGACGACTGGCCGGAATGGATCGCGCTAGGCGAGTTCACCTACAACAACTGCGTCCACTTGGCAATTCAAGTATCGCCGTTCTATGCTAATTATGGCTACAACCCCAGGATGGGTTTCGAACCGAGAAGGGAAGGAAAAGTCGAATCAGCG
Source organism: Tricholoma hemisulphureum (assembly GCA_964034925.1). Taxonomy (NCBI): domain Eukaryota; kingdom Fungi; phylum Basidiomycota; class Agaricomycetes; order Agaricales; family Tricholomataceae; genus Tricholoma; species Tricholoma hemisulphureum. The sequence goes on from OZ035928.1 coordinate 8,853,900, forward strand.
GATGACTTCGCCGAGCAAATGAAGAGAGTGCACGAGGAGGCGCACGCCGTGCTAACAAAAGCGCGAGATGAGATGAAGAGGTACGCGGATCAGATACGGGGAGAAGCTCCGACGTACCAAGTAGGTGACAAGGTGTGGTTGGAGTCTGAGGACTTGCAGATGAATCGCCCCTCGCGCAAATTGGCAGAAAAGCGCTTGGGCCCCTATCCCATCATGGAGATCGTATCCCAGAACGCCGTGAAACTCAAGTTACCGACATCGATCAAGATCCATCCGGTGATCAATGTATCCAGGGTCAGGCCTCACACGGCATCGAAGATCCCGGAACAGTGAGCCGAAGCACCGCCACCCGTCGAGATAGAAGGAGAGTTAGAGTACCACGTGGAAGAGGTACTGGATTCGAGGCTGCGCCGCAATCAGCTGCAGTACTTGGTGAAATGGCAGGGGTATACCGAGGAAAACAACACTTGGGAGCCCGCCGCAAACCTTGAACACGCAACGGAGGCCATTGCAGTATTCCACCGAGTGCACCCCGCCGCCCCGCGTCGACTAAGATCGTTGGCGCATTTTCAATTCCGCCCGTACGAAAACTTCACAGAGACTCCGGAGGGCCTTGTGTCTCGTCTGGAATCCGAGCCCTAAAGAGGGGGTGATGTCAAGAGTACGATTTCCCAAGGACATTTAACACTATTTAGTTACGCATTTCCTTTTATTTATACTTGTTGTGGTTATTATAGAGTTAGCAGACACACGGTAAACACATGGCGTCTGAACATCACACACGCCTCATGATTAAAGCATGGATCAAATGCCTCATGTAGCACACGCGGTTACCTCATTGTTAGCACATGTATTGTAGTATATAGATGGTTAATATTACGCCTAGAGACTCTAATCGAGTTCTCTTAGGCTTACCCACTAAACGTGCGGCTGCCTTTAGACTACGAGATCCCCTCTTTGGTTGGGTTTGACTGTGAGAGCCAGCGCTAGACCCTGTGTTTAGTGTTGTCCTAACAAATGCGGCTGTTAGCACCTGATCCACTCTGTGAGCAAATGCTCAGTGGTGGGTGTTGGGTGCTGGGCTCTTCCCCTGTCCCCACTCATCTCTTGCAAGGCTGGGACTGGTGGTGTTGTCATCAGCTGGCAGCACCCACAATCAACCCTATGAGCAGTCGCTCGTAGGGCTGGGAGCGGGTGCTGGATCAATGTTTGGCGTTGGGGGTAGGTGTTGTGCATCAGTGACGTGGTGAGAGGGGGGTTAGCTGATGCTTACCTGGCAGGTGTCCCCCTCCACAGGTCTCCCAGTGTCCTTCACTGTTCTCTGCTGGCCAGGTAGTCATCATCGTCCATAGTTAATATCTGAAAACTTTGTTAGTACCAAAAATGAAATGAACAAGGAAAAAACTTACCTACAGCCCAAGAGATGTCTCTTGGGCCCCTTTTTGCATTCCTTGTAGGGAAGTGCACGGGTAACCCGCGGGTACTTTTGGGCGTACCCGTACCCGTACCCGCGTCTACCCGTACCCGCAACCCGCGGGTCACGAGTCACGGGTCACCACGGGTACGGGTAGACCCCCATCTCCTGTTGTGTAACACCTCCTGCATAGGCCCCGATGATGATGGCGACAACACTATGTTGTCGCCATCATCGTCGGGGCCTTGCATTTGTTACATACATTTAACTAATGGTTTCGGCACTCAGATGAGTGCCGACAACCTTTTGATTACTTATGTACTACATGTATGTACTAACTAACTTAATATATATATTATTTACGGGGGAAGCGCCGCCCCAGAGAAAGGGGAAGCTTGTGGAAGCAAGGTCTTATATACCAGATAATGTTTATCACTATTTGGTTCCAGTAAACGAACGCGAACGCGACACGTCGTTTGCTAAAACAAGTTGATATTTGCTATTGTTTGGTTTCAGTAAACGCGACTCGTTTATGTATATAGTAGTATTAATTATCAACTTGTTTCAGTAAATCACACATCACAGTGAAACCAAACAATACTTATGTACTAGTAAATATCAACTAGTTGATAATTAATACTACTATATAGTTGAAGTAAATGAATGCAAACACAGAAACAAGTCGTGTTCGCGTTTACTGAAACCAAACAATAGCAAATATCAACTTGTTTTAGCAAACGATGCGTCGCGTTCGCGTTCGTTTACTGGAACCAAATAGTGATAAACATTATCCGGTATATAAGACCTTGCTTCCACAAGCTTCCCCTTCCTCTGGGGCGGCGCTTCCCCCATAAATAATATATATATTAAGTTAGTTAGTACATACATGTAGTACATAAGTAATCAAAAGGTTGTCAGCACTCATCTGAGTGCTGAAACCTGTAAATACAAAACTGTACATAGACATTTGGTGACGGGTTGGGTGCGGGTCACGGGTACCTAAGCCGTGACCCGTACCTGTACCCGTGTCTACCCGTACCCGTAACCCACATGGGTTGCCAAACCCGTGCTCTTCCCTAATTCCTTGTCATACAGCATTGTATCCATCACCTGCGCCTTTGGTTCTTGTCCTGTGCTCATCGTCCCCCTTGTCATGCACCACCGCTGCCGCCATGTTGGTTGTGTGGTTGTGGTTGTCCATCTTCGCCGTGCCAGGTTCTCGCTTCCACCCTGTGAGCAGCTGCTCATGGCAGTGGGGTGCTAGTGGCTGTTGTCCTCTTTGCCTCACCATCTCGTGGCAAAATAACATAGATAAAAGCTAGAAAAGCAAATGAAAACATGAGTTAGTTAAGAAGAACAGAAAAGAACTTAAAAACATTACCTAGGGCCCAAACAACCTCTGTCGTCGTTTGGGCCCGATGTGGTTGGTCTGCAACAGTCGGTGGCATCAGTTGACGTGGGAGTGGGCATGGGAGTGGTGACAGCAGGTGGTGACAGAGTTGTGGTGGTGGTAGAGTGTGAGGGAGTTGTCATCGATGGTGGTGGTCACTGCAGAAGGATCAGGTATCAGAGTGGAGTTTGAAAGAACAACAAAAATGAAATGTGAAAATGAGTGTGAAAATGACCATTTTTGCCAAAGCGACAATAGGGTTCAATTTTTGAAAAATGATCATTTATCGACTCATTCTTGATCTCATTCTGATGTTCATTTTTGAAAAATGAGATGAAAAATGAATACAAAAATGAGCTGAAAATGGACCAAAAATGGCTACTGTGAATGACCCTAATGATCAGAATGATCCGAAAAATGAAATGAAAAATGATGTGAAAAATGGCTACTGTGAACACCCTGGAAAGCAAAATAACAAAAATGAAGCAAAAATGCATTTTACATAGTCCTCAGCAGTGCTGGCAAGTGCTTGGCATATTGAAACTCCCCCTCGAACGACTTGGTGAAATTTTTTTCATGCTCACTGAAATTGGTAGTATCTCCTCATAGTCTTCAGACTTGTTATTGTGTGTAGTAAATCTATATATTCCTTTATAATATATACTCCTTTGTAACTATGAGAAAAATAATGAAGGACAAAACAAAGTAAATGGCCACGTGGAAGACAGGTGGTGCCCTGTTGTGGTAGCCCCCCTCCTTACCATGTCATGCCCATCGTGTCACATCACCTCCTCAGCACCCCGTATCCACCCTGCAAGCAGTTGCTCGCAGCAGTGGTGGGGGTTGCTGTCATGGTCGTTGTCCCTTGTTGGTCCATGTCATCATTGGAGACAGGGGGTGGTGACATGGCCATTAGCACCTGATCCCCCCTGCGAGCAAATGCTCATAGCGGTGGGTGTTGGGTGCTAGGCTCTCGCCCCCCATTCTCATCCCTCCCCCTCTTCCTGTCATTACCCGTATACATCAGCCTCCCTCCCTATGAGCAGTTGCCTGGAGCAGAGGAGTCTGGTGCTATTGGGATCAAGAAGTTGAGCACAAGATGAGGACGAGGTTTTTGAGGTATTGAGTTTAAGTCAAAGGTAAGTGTATGAGGGAGTCTGCCACAGGGAGGAATGTTATTAATAACTTATTATCATCTCCTACAAGATGTGCAATATTTATACTACACAGTTAGGAGGTATATTGTAATGTACTCCTATAATATATAAAGGAGGGATGAAGTCATAGACTCCTGTAATAGTTAATGTTTCATTAACTATGTCATTTCCCCTATAGATATGCTGTCATGGCTTGGAAGTCTTACACTTCCTGCAGGGTGTGTCTTAGACACTCTATCCTAGGCTCTGTCTCTGATAGCCTATGATAGACATGGCTATATCTTGCCTATCCTATCATAGACATGCTGCAGGATGTTTAATCCTGTAGCATGTGTTAACTGTGGATTCCCCTATATGTCTCTGCATGTGTTAACCTCTGTTAAACATGTGTTAATATGACTTAGCATATTCTGGCAATATTCTCTAGGCATGTTAACTGCCTTGGCTTGCCTGTATACTCTTGTATACATAATCCCAACAGGTGCCATGGGCATCGTTGTCTCCCCTCGTTCTTGTCATCATCTTGCATTGGCAGTGCTGGTGTTAGTGCAGATGGTGGTGTTGGCATTAGCATTGTTGTTGGCATCATCGTCTCCTCCCCTTCCTCTCCTCCCCTTCTTGCTTGTTATTGTCATTCCACCCATGTCCCACACCACAAGCAGTTCTCATCAGGCTGGGAAGGATGTGGTTGTTGGGTCTTCGTCCACTGGGTTGATGTTTTTGTGCTGGGGGTTTTCACTGCATATCAATGATGCAGCACTGAGAGGGGGGTGGTTGCTGGTTTTACCTGATGGGTAAACCCTCCACCAGTCTCCCACTACTCCTGCCCGATCTCCTACAACTCACATCCGTCGAGATAGCATGAATGGGTGGGCATGGGTTGTCCCATGTTGGCACCTGTCATTACCAGTAGTATAGATCCTGAAATGAAAAATTACAGTTAGTTGGGTTATAAAAAGAAGAAACAGATGAAAAAAACATAGGACAGAGCCTAAACAATAGGTTGCTGTCATTTGGACTTGTGCTGCGTCTGAATGGGTGGTTTGTGGCCACTTTGGCTCTTGCAGGCATGGCAATTGGCATGAGAGTGGTGACAGCAGGTAGTGACGGAGTTGTGGTGGTGGTAGAGGTCCAATGGTGGTGGTGACATGGAGCGTTGGGCCAGAGCAGAGTTCAAAAGGACAACAAAAAATGAGATGTGAAAATGGTCATGAAAATGGTCATTTTTGTAAAAGCAAAGGCATGGTTAGATTTTTGAAAAATGACCATTTTTCGACTCATTTTGGTGTTCATTCTGAAGTTCCTTCTTGAAAAATGAGAACGAAAATGAGATTGAAAATGAGCTGAAAATGGCCCAAAAATGGCTACTGTGAACAACCCTAATGATCAGAATGATCCGAAAAATGAAATGAAAAATGATGTGAAAAACGGCTACCGTGAACACCCTGGAAAGCAAAAATAACAAAAATGAAGCAAAAATGCATTTTACATAGTCCTCAGCAGTGCTGGCAAGTGCTCAGCATATTCAACCCCCCCCTCAAATGACTTGGTGAAATTTATTTTATGAGCTGGTCACTAAAATTGGTATCTCCCCATAGTCCTTATTTTATTGTTTTAACTTGGTATTGTGTGCAGTAAATATATATATTCTTTTATACTATGAACAAAAATAACTACAAAAGAAGAAAAAAACAACACACAGGAAGGTGGGTGGCACCCTGTTGTAACCCCCTCCTTACCATGTCATGGTCCTCCTGCTGCATCGTGCTGCAAGTCAGCCCCCATTGCATCATTGTTGTTGACCCATGTTGGTCCCCCTCACCCGTTCGCACCAGCCTTCCTCCCTATGAGCAGTTGCTCATAGTGGATGGGTCTGGTGCTGTGGGCATTGTCGTCTCCCCCTCATTCCTGTCATCCTCCTGTCCTGCATTGGTGGTGTTGGTGCTGGTGCTGGTGGCATTGGCATCGTCTCCTCCCCCCCCTTCTTGCTTGTTGTCATCATGGAGATGGTGACAGGCCTGTTAGCACCTGTTCCACCCTGCAAGCAAGGGCTTGCAGTAGTGGGAGCTGGGAGCTGGGGTGCCGTCTCCTCATCTCCATGAGCCTCTGGTGTCCCTCATCACAGTCACTGTTCCATCTGTGATCCATCCCATGAGCAGTTGCTCATGAGGATGGGGGTGTGGTGTGTTGTTGTCAGTTGTCATTGTCATCTTCCCTCCCCCCACTGCTCGTTGCTGTTGCTGCTTGTGCCTTGTTGTCATTCCCCCTGCAATTCACCCCACAAGCAGTTGCTTGTGTGGCTGGGGGCTGGTGGTGTGTCATCTGTAGCTGGTGTTGATAGTGCTGGCATCAACTGTAGGTCCCCCAGCTGTTGAGGGGTGTCACTGTTGTCCTACCCACAATCCAACCCACAAGCAGTTGGGGTCGTCATTGGGTACTGCATTGATGTTTTGCATTAGGGGTGGGCACCATGCATCAGTGACATGGCACCGACAGGCATGTTTTTGCTTACCTGATGGGTGTCCCCTCCCTGATCTTGCAAAAGTAACTGACACCCCTCACATCCCATTTGGATGGGGAGGAGGGGTAGTGTGGGTGGGTGGGTGTGGGTTGTGCCAGGTCAGTGCCTGTTGTTACCAGTGGTATAGATCCTAAAAATGAAAGATTACAATTAGTTAGCTTATAAAAGGAAGAAATGAACAAACAAAAAAGTATACCTAGAGCCCAAACAACAGTTGTCATTGTTTGGGCTTGCATTACATCCGAAACAGTTGCTTGCAGCCACTTGTGGCTCCTGCAGGCATGGTAGTGGGTGGTGACAAAGTTGTGGTGGTGGTAGTGGCAGTGGCAGTATCATGGAGGGGGACAGTCATGAGGGAGTGATGTTAATTGCACATAGGCGTCAGAGCAGAGTTTGAAATAACAACAAAAATGGAATGTGAAAAATGAAAGTGAAAATGGCCATCTTTCCAAAATGGGGGTGTGTGCTCCATTTTGCAAAAATGATCATTTTTCAGGTCATTCTTGACTCATTGTGAAGTTCATTTTTGAAAAATGGAAGAAAAATGAAAACTGAAGATGAAGTGAAAATGGCCCGAAAATGGCTACTGTGAACAACCCTAATACTAACCAATTGAGCTTGTCATGTCAAATCTGTGTTGGCTGAGCAGATGGCTGAGATGCATTTTGAGCCTACACACTGGGTGGGCAATATACTCTCAGGAAAGTCTTGAGTAAGTATTCTAAAGGTACTCCTAAAAGTTTTAAGATACTTCAAATGAACTGTTTTTGTCAGTATTATACCAAGGTTCCCAGTATTGTGCCCTAGCACACCAATGACCATACTGCTACCCTGATCAAGAGAAAAAGATACCATAACATGTAGATTGGCCAAGCATTGGACCAAATGCCAGAATCAGCTCAGCTGAGAGTTATGTGACCGGTTGGCCAAGCTATACCTGTGTTAAAAATCAGCTCAGTTAATGCCCAGTTAGTCCAGGCTGTATGAGTTGGCTGGCCTGATTCTTATGGGTTGGATCAACTGTTAGTCATGGCTGCATTGAAAAGGCTTACCTATGTCCTATTGATTATATTGTAAGAATCAGCTCAGCTGACCACCCATGCCCTGGGTGCACCATATTTTGCCAGTATTGTACTGATTTAAGATGCCACTTGGCTATTGTTGTGATACTGAGAACCTTGGTATGATACTGATAAAATACTTCATTTGAAATATCTTAAAACTTAGTACCTTTGGGATACTTAATAGTGCCTGCATGGTTATGCAACCATGATCAATGCCTTGGCCAACCATTAATCCCATAGAAAGCAGGGCAGGCAGGGCTGGTGCAGCTGTAATAGGGTAGCTGAGCAAAATGCTGTAAGAACCAGCTCTGCTGTCCATTCAAGACTAGGATAGATGTTGGCCATTCTCATTGCCACGTGCCTGCATTGGTCTTGGCCTCCCTGAATCTGAGTCTATTTTGGCTGACCTGACAATACTCATCAGCTGATTGCTAGCTGATAGTAAAAGGAGGGAAGGTATATGCCTGAGCATGCAGGCTGAAAAGATGTCAGAGGTGGGTCAGAAAGAAATTAATTGCTCCTCTACCCTCACTAGGGAGGAGTATTCCACTTGTGCTGCTCGCCAAACCTTCAGCCTAGCATCTGTAAGGCATTGAAGTGCCTCAGTCAGGGGAATTGGAGGATTGCACCAAGACAAGTAATACTCAGCCACCTGAAACCATTTCAGCTGTAAAGTCCATGATGTGAGGAGCATAGGAGAGAATGTTGACTCACATATTGATTTGCCCACAAAGTGGGATCTGGATCAGGTGGCAGCTGAAATGGGCATTTGGGGGTTAGGCTTGAACCTGGAGAGACAATGAAAGCATTGGTGGGCAGCCACAGTTGAACCTGCCACTCAACAACTTCCAGTTGATTCAACAACTGATCTGGGGCTGATGCAGCTGAACAGTGAACTGGCTGATTGTTACCAAGGGGAGATATGATTGGCTGAGATGCATGGGAGACCTGGGAAGATGTTGAGGGCATCAGTGAGGCCGGCTGATGCACAGCCAGTGGGGTGAATGTTTTACCTCAGCAAAGGATCTTTGCATGGACCAGAGGGAGGTGTTTCTCTCCGGATTGCCTGTGTGTGTCTATGGGGTGGTGGGAAGATCAGGAAACCGAATGCTGTTGTTTGGATGGGCATGGATCATTGAATGGCATTGAATGCTTGTGCAGCTGGGAGGTCATATTGCCTAGCCTAGGTTAGAATTTGATACACAGTCTTGAAATCATTTCAACCAAACCTGTGAATGGGAGACAACAATGCTTGCAAAAGCCAGGAATGAAAAAGTGTTGACCAAGATGTAAAGAATGTTTCTCATCAACACCAGTGCAGCATCTGTGGGCAGGGTCACCTGACATGTGTTGAATTGTGGGATTCGGAATTCCCACATTTGCCTGTCATCAATGTCGCCTGAACATGTAGCAACACCATCCATCATGCTCACTCCAATGACGCCAGATGAGATTGAGCAGCTGGACGATCACTTTCATGATTGGCTTGAGACTGCACATCAGCTTGACATTCCGGCCCTTCTGGAGGACAGCAACACCTTTGTGGCCGATGAAACAGGTGGTGTGCGTCTGACACCGAGATTCTATATCCTAACCAACACAAAACACACACACCAATGCACTATCTGAATAGAGTTTGAAGGTCCGGTCCAGTTGCGGTCGCGGCCCTTTTTGGCTGCAACTGGAACCGCGACCGGTTGTGCCACTCACAAAAACTTCCCGACCGGAACCGCAACTGCGGCCAACCGGTCAGGACCAGTTGCTTACCAGTTGCACCTCGGTCGAAACCGGTTGCAACCATCCTACTAGTAGTTATTAAGTTTATCTAAAGTAGTCTACCAATTAATTTAATTACTTAAAAAAACACAAACGGGAGGGGAACGTAAAGAGGGGGGGACTATAACCGAGAGGGGGGAAGTGCGGACGAGAGGGGGGGGGGGGAACGAGAGGTGGAACACTACAATGGAGTGGGGGGGAACATGGACGAGAGGGAGGGGAGGAAAATGAGGGGGGGGAACGTAGACGAGTGGGGGGGAACACAGACAAGAGGGGGGGAATGCAGACAAGAGGGGGGGAATGCAGACAAGAGGGGGGGAACACGGACAACAGGGGGGCACTACAACCAAGAGGAGGGGAACGCGGATGAGAGGGAGGGGAGGGAAACGAGGGGGGGGAACATAGACAAGTGGGGGGGAACACGGACAACAGGGGGGCACTACAACCGAGAGGGGGGGAACACGGACAAGTGGGGGGGAACGCAGACGACAGGGGGGCACTACAACCAAGAGGGGGGCACTACAACTGAGAGGGGGGGAATGCGGACGAGAGGGGGGAACACGCAGATGCAGACAGAGAGCAGGGAACAAGAGGGCAAGAGGGGGATGCAGGTGGGGCAGGGAACGGCACACACAGGGGGGGTGGTTGTGGTTGTGGGACAACGTCGAATGTTGAATGTTGAAAGTTGAACATTGATGTTGATCTTTGATGTGTAAGCACATGCAAACATAAACGTGTCATGACGCGTCACCGTTTACTTGCACAATACATGTGCAAACATATGCAAATTAGTCAAAGGTATATAAAGCCTTGCTTGTCCACTCATTTTTAGTTGGGCATGCCCCACATTATTTACGAAAATTAAATTAGATATGAAATAGTAAGCCCTAACTAAGGATGGTTGTAACTGGTTGCGACCAGTTGCAACCCGGTTGGAAGCCCAGCAGATTTGGGGCAACTGCAACCGCGACCATCGACAGCTGGTCACAACTGCAACCGAAAATTCCGGTCGTGACCGGTTCAGTCCAGTTGGGTCCTGGTCTTTTTTCGGTTGCAGCAACTGGACCCTCAAACACTATATCTGAATGGTTGTGAGTGGGCCAAAGAGTTCCCTTGCAGAACTTATTGCCAAGCCTTTAGTTCCTAAGGTTCCTTCCTAAGCTCGCCTCTTCCTTAGAATATTCTTGATATCCTTAGATCCTTTCTAAGATCCTGCCTAATGTCTTTCTGTTTTCCCGTCAATTTCCTAAGGGTTTCCTAAGTCCGATTTCCTAAGAGTTTCCTAAGCTTTCCCTAAGTCTTGTTCCTACGTCCTTTAGAATTCCTAATCCTTAGTTCAAATCCTTGTCCTTGTGCCTCAGTTTCCCAATCTTCAACCCTAAGTCCAAAGATCCTAAACTTTGTTCCTTTATTCCTTAGATCCTTGGTTTCCTAATCCTTTATCCTTAGTAAGCTTGACGAGCCCGACGTTGTCAACAGCACTGAGCTTTCAACAACTTCGACGCGCAAGGGAGAAACTTCCCACGCCCAATTTCCTATGTCCTAGTCCTTGGTTCCGAGTCTTTACACAACTTTGAGCGTGCTCGCCGTGTCACACGATGAGCAAGATGTGAGATTTGTGAGAGAGGTATATTCTAGGGTCTGAACTTCTCTACTGTGCAGCTACACTACCCCTAGTATTTGTACAAGTACGAAATATGAAATAGATAATGAAACTGTCCTTTATATGGTATGTTGGAAATAGCTCGGTGGAGCTACCCTAAAAGATAGAATCACATCGCGATGGGGTGATATTGCCCCGTCTGCATGGTCTGTTAAATGAGATAGAAAAATGGTATAAAAGGAAATCTCGCCGACTTATGTTAGATAACGCCCTCTATTGCTTGGCCTTCACCTCCTATGGCGTTCCGCCCCGCCATCAATCAGGTACGATGTCGATCTTTTGATCTTGATGCTTGATTTTCTAAGCTGATCCGCCATTGCTATGGGCTCCTAAGGTGTCGGTCGGGTGGCTGTGCCTGTCCGCCCTGATCCGTCGATTAATATGTACATCGCATCAACACCTGGCATCAAAACGGCTGGGGATCGGATGCTCAACGCGTGCTCGACACTTCCTAAGTCCCACAGTCCCGCTTCCCCATACTAATGCTCGTCCTTTGGTGCTCAATTATTCTGTGAGTTCCTATACGTTCTTGAGAATTTTCCTAAGTTTTTCTCGACAATTCTCCCGCAATCACCACTTAGAATTTCCTAAGGCGTATCACCGACATTGTAAGTTATCAGTGCATTGGGTGGCAACCAATACTTACAGCACCCAGACAAATGCCGTTGATAATTTTGGTACCCCATGCCTCAGCCACTCACAGCCCAGCAGAACTCAAGGCTTTGTGGGGTGAACAGGGCATCACCTACAATCTGAAAGAGAAGGCTCCGATTTTGTTGCCTGTGGCTTGTGAACAGAGCACTGCCAATGACCAATATTGTTGGAAGGTGGAGGGGATGAAGGCATGTTTGTACTGCTGCATCCAGAAGAAAATTGCCTGCTTGCTCATGCAGGAGAGCACCAAAGATAATGCAAAGCCCTCAACGTCAAAGGCTGGTACGTCAAAGGCAGGTAAGATTACCATTGTGCAGGACCGGGTGAAGGGCAGCATGAAATCCCTGGCTGCAAAGACAGGTCCCTCAAAGGCTGCCCTGGCAATGAAATCCCTGGCTGCAAAGGTGGGTATGTCAAAGGCAGCCCCAGCAAGCATTGGAATAGAAGAACAGAAGAAAGTGGAGAACCCCTTTGTAGCCCCACATGGCAAAGGAGCCGGCAGTGCAACCCCAGGTTGGATGCCAAGAGGTAAATGGGCCGTCTCCCAAGGAATGCCTGCTCCTGCTGCTTTGCCCAAAGTCAGTGTGCCCAATGGTCCACCTGCTCTGGTCATGGCTGACCCCCTGGTCTGTGCACCTGCATTGCCCAACAAAATTTGATGTAGGTTCATGACTAATGATAATCAACATCACTGATTATCAATGCAGACCCTGCCCCCATAATGATTGGCCCTCCAGTGGTTCATCCAGTGGGATCGACAATGCCTCAACCTGATTCTGCAGCCCAAATTGAGGTGCTCAAAAATGAGGTCCATCGAGGAGAAGGTATTGGTACTGGACAGAAGGACTGTTGAGCTGGGGAACAGAGTCCAGGTCCTAGAGCAATACAGGTAAGTCATGCATGGTCTTGGTTGCTGCATGCTCATGGATGTGGTCTAGTTCTTCATCAGCCCAATCTGACATTTGCAGCTGGAATCAGATATCAATGGACACCAGTATGGACTTGTTCAGTCCTGGTACTGGTCCGGCTGGTAGTCATGTAGCTCCAGGAATCACTCCCCATGTGCCTACTACCCCCCGCAGGACATTGACATGCCCTTGGTTCCAGCCCATGCACCTCCGACTGTCATGGCTCCCCTTGAGGTCCACCCAACCCCTCCCAACAAGTCCTCAATTGATCTGGTTCTAGTGCCAGGTCCAGCTGGGTCTACCCATGGTTTCCCAGCTGCATTTGGTCTGCCTGAGGGCTTGGGGGGTCAGTAAGCGACAGACAATTACAATCAGCTGGTGGCTGTTCCTGCTTTTTGGACTTCGCAACTTGTGACTTTCATCCTGACTTGCCTCCCCCTTCTTTATGTTTTTTTATGTTTTGTATGTTCAAACTGCTACCATCAATTCTTTCAAGGACCATCTTGTATATAATCATATATTCTAGATACTGTAATCAAAAGTATATAGTGTGTGGACAAATCAATGTTTATTGCAGAAGTATGTGTAGTGAATTGGGGTGAATAAGCCTAAGCATGGTGGGGTATACCAAGTGAAAGGATTGTCATTGTATCCTCACACTGCCTTTCATTTGGCCCTCTTATCCTGTGTCGCCTGGCTGGTCATTGTTCATGTTGGACAAGTGAGATGGCCAAACTCCTGATCTGATGTGGATTTCCTTGGTTGTGGCTTGGGCCTCTGGGGGGTGGGGGCCAAAACCTCCCAGTCTTCTATTTTGTGTCGCTTGGCCAATGGGGTGCGGCTGCAGGCAACACCAGTCATGTCTTTGACATTGTCTATGCCTGATGTCCCTTGGCACTTAGGTGTGTGGTGCTCAAGTGGCCACCTGGTATTTGCAGCAGCAATGCATTGTTTGGCCTTCTTCAGCACAGGAGCCACCACATTGCTCTTAGTAACATTTGACTCTGCAGCTGATTCAGGCTGTCACTTTTGCTTGCTTGGCTGGGAGATCCCACTGCAATGGTCACTGGCTGAGTGTACCTTTGCTCTCCGCCTGGTGGATGGTGCCACCACAACCTGGGTATTCGCTTCTGTCACTGGTTGGGACATAGTCCCTTGCATCCTGGCTGCAGGTGGCGCTGCCTGTCCCTTTCTTCTGGCACCCTTGCTAACAACTTGAATTGCCTTGACAGTCTCTTGATGCTTTCCTCCAACCTTCTCACCAATGGCCAAGTATTTACACTCCCCCCCCATTCCTTGTGGAATCCTGGTCCATTCCTGGTCCATTCCTGGATTCCTGGTGGATTCCTGGTTCATTCCTCACATTCCTAGGAATCCTGGTCCATTCCTAGCCATTCCTAGACCATTCCTAGACCATTCCTAGCCACCATTCCTGGAGGTACTAGGTCATTATTTCAAATATTAAATGCATTTATTACCATTTATGGAAACATCAATACTAACAAAAAATACTAACAAAAAGTGTAAAAACCCCCCAACTCGCTATGAGGCAGGGGGGAGATATTATTTATTAATATAATACATGACTAAATTAAACTAAATAAAATCCCCCCGCATCTCTCAGGCGGTGGGGGGCTTAGCGATCACGTCGCGTTGTGGTGACCTGCCCCTCACATAGCACCCTGTTCCACCCCATGAGCGATGGCTCTTGGTAGTGGTTCATGGTGCTGGCGTGGGGGGTTGGTGCCCGCTCAGCACTGCCATTGCCCCACCCATGCTCCACCCCAACAAGCAGTGGCTCGTGAGGCTGGGCTGGGTGGTGTTATTCAGGCTGCTGGGCCCTTCCATTGCGTCCCCTTCGGCTGTCCTGGTCTGCTGGGGCGTACTGGCATGTCCTGTGGCATCCCTTCAGCTCCCATTGCATCCCCCTGGCCTGCTGGCACATCCTGGCGCGTCCCTTTGGCTCCTGTCATGTCCTGGCGCATCCCTTTGGCTCCCGTCACATCCCCCTGGCCTGCTGGCACATCCTGGCACATCCCTATGGTTCCTGTTGCGTCCCCCTCAGCTGTCCTGGCCTGCTGGTGCATCCTGGCACATCCTGTGGTGTCCCTTCGGCTCCTGTCGCATCCTGTTGCCGCCCGGGGGTGTCTCCTGGGATCCAGGGGCCTTCTGTTGCCTCCCTTGTGGCACCTGTCATGTCCTGCTGGGTGGTGGCATGTCACGTCACCTCCCCCTCGGCTCCTGGCATGTCCTGGTGGAACAGTGAGAGTTGGCAGTCACGTGACCGTAGCTAGTAGATAGAGAGTCACATGTCATAGAGTCACATCACAACATTGCTTGCTTGCCGCATCCACAGCATTGCCTGAGTGAGGACCGCCCCTGGCATGTCTACTGGCACATCGCGTCATGTCCCCTTGGCTGGTGGGGGGTCCCTTGGCATCCCGTCGCGTCCCCCTCTCGTCGGTGTGACCTGGTGGTGCTGTCCTGCTGTTGTGGCGAGCATGGGTGTCTGCAGGCGAAAGGGGTGGGGGGTTAGTGAGGTGGTGGCCTGGTGGGCCATTCCATGCGCACCTTGCAGGTACCCCATTGCTTGGGCCTCCCAGCACCCCCCTATCCCCATCCGAGCCCCTCCCATCCCGGCTGAGTGGGGAGGAGGGGTGGGACACTGGGTCTCCACTGGTACAAGTAGAAAAGAAGATTGTTAGCTTAAAAATATATTTAAATGATTAAAAATACTTAATATGGGGGCCTCAGGCCCCCATGGATGGGTAGTGGAGGATGGGAGGAGGGGAGGCAGAGAGGGGGGGGAGGCAGAGCACGGGGGGAGGCTGGGGGGGAGGCAGCGGCATCAGTGATGTGGCATGTGAGGTGGGGGGTGCAAGGGCCTACCAGGCAGTGGCAGGTGCTGGGGTCGTCATTCCAGGGGGCAGGGTGGATGGGGGGGGGGTCAGTGACATGGTGTGTCGGCATGGGGGGGGCTTACCAGTGGGGTTGGGGTCGTCATCGCATGTTGGTCATCTGGGGCCAGTGCGAGTGGGGGTGGCAGTTGTGGACAGAGGTGGTGGTGGTGGTGGTGGACAGAGGTGGTGGTGGTTGCGGTGTGAGGGAGGCAGAGGTGGCAGTGGCACGGTCAGTGTTGGTGGTGGTGGCAGCATGTGTCACTGATAAACAAAATGGTCACATGTGACCACGTGTTTCCAACCAACATGTGGGTTGGGACATAACATATTTACTTAGCTTACCTAACAAATATCAGCTATTTAGTCTAATGGTTATATTGCCACATTTGTGCTGAGTAATCATCTCCCAAAACCTGGGTTCAATCCTTGATGGTGCAATGCAAATATTTAATATATTAATACTAACAGCCTGGAATGGACTGGGACCATTCCTAAGGAATATTCCTGGCATTCCTGGCAGGACTGGGAATGAACTAGGAATGGATCAGGAATGGACTAGGACTGATACAGGGAATTTCTATTCCATTTACACTATCTAGGAAGCAGGGGGGGAGAGTAAAGACCTCCCAATGGCAGCTACCTTGCACCTGTGGGCTCTCACATCAGCCACTCCATACTTGGTCTCCATTTCTCCCACCTCCCTGGTCCCCTTCTTACCAGCTGGCTCTGACTTGCCCTTCATTGCTACAAGTCCCTTGGTGCCAACCTGCCCATTGTCCTGTCAAACTTGATTGGTCGCTGCTCTGTCCACCTTCCCCTCCATCTGTTTTGGCTGAGCGCCTCATCACTGCAGCCTTGGTACCAGCCTGTCCTGCGGCTGGTCATGCCTTGGCCTTCAAGGTTTCTCCGCAACCTTCATTCCACTCTTGCACATTGTCCTCAGTGTCTGTTTCAAATGGCCCCTTCCCCTTCCTTCTTAAGATGGTTGGCATGGCTTTCACTCCAGTTCTCCTGTCAACTGGATTCTGCTCATCCTCTGTGTCAGCTTGGTCCAAAGGCTGCTTCCCCTTCTGTTTTCAGGGACTCCTGTCACCTTCCCTCTCGGGGCCACACTGACCTCCTGCTCATAACCTGCCTCATCCATGTCCATCTTGTGCTCATTCTACTGTGGCAACTTCCTGATTCTTGCTGCCTTCACTGTTCCTCCATTCCTTCTCATCTGCACTTCCTCATCTTTGTCGTCTTCATCATATTGTTGTCTTCATTATATACATTGTCCCTGTCATCTTCATCATCATCCTGGTCTTTGTCATCTTCATCCTGCACATGCATCCAAGTTGGGGGCAGCCCAGCATCAGAATGGTCTGATGGCTCAACATTGTCTCCAGCATCTCCCCACCACTCTTCATCATCCCCCCATGGGTCCCCATCATCCCAGCCATCCTGGCTTGGCTGAGCATTGCTTTCCACAGCCCAGGCCTTCCCTTTGCCTTTTTGCAGGGATGGCTCATCATCTTCAGTCAGTAAATGCTGGGTCTTTCAGCTGTTTGGTGTCCTTTGCTGCTTGGAGCTCTACCCTCCCTTTCCCTTCTTGTGACCACCTCCTGCTGCGGTGTTGCACACATATTCATATGAAATCATGTCTTTACCAGAGAGATATGCCTTAAACAAGAAAGCATGCTTGATCTTTAGATTCTCCTGTTGCTTCAACCAAAACTCTAGCAGGACTCTTTTGTCACCAAGCTACTTTCTTGTTGGCTCCATTAGGGTGAACAGCTCCAGCAGATATTCTGCATCAATGAACTCTTCCTGGTTCTCCGTATCCAGCCCCACGGTATCTGGACTGGACCTTCACCCTTCTGAGTTATCTTTTCTATTTACAAGTGGTTAATAAGTGGTACATCATGCGAGCTGGTGATGGAGACAAATGATAGTGAATGACAAGATATGACTAGATCAAGGTGTTTATCTCATCTGTCTTCATATTATGGCTATGAGGAGGCAACACTAGTAGGTCATGTTTATCCCAATCAAAATCAATGATAGTGGTTTGGTGATTGGGTTCTGCTGATGGAGCCATCACATCTGCCTCCCAGCTGGTATTGCGAAGCAAAGCTGAATAGGCATACTCACCCCACATGTTTTCAAACTGCTCTATATCTTTGGCATAATGTGGATTGTCAACAAATTTGTCACCAGCTGGTTGCCCAATTTCATTGTTAAAATGATGCCTTGGATGTTCACCCATTAATGGTATCTCTTAATGAGGTCCAAGTGTTACTTACTTTGTGTGAATGGCTGCATTCTTGCCATTGAAATGTCCCTTGAACATGACCATCTGCATTCCAAATGTCTTCCAAGCATGGATGGCTATGTCCTTCACCCACTTCCTCCCATTTTGGTCAGCCTGTCTAACAATGACAATCAGACAAGCAATTTGTTTCTCATGACATCCAACTCACTTTCATCTTAAATCATCTGGCAGCCCTGCTTTATTCCAGTCATCAGCAATGGCCTGATATGCCTCTTTCTCCTGGGCTGGCAAATTGCCAACCACCTGACTCAGCCCACCCTGGTAAGACCCCCCCATGAACTGTCTCTTATCACCTGGCTGGGCACTGGACATGTCAGACACCTTTTGGGTAACTTCCTCCTTTTTGAGGTGTGCAACAACATGAGATACATTCCATTTATTCTTTCCAACATATGCTGTCCATGGTTGTCACAACCGGCCATGATGGTTCAGCCACGATTTTGCCAGCTACTGTGGCCATCACAATGCAGTCATGGCCAATTGAAAGACAACCCACCTTCTTTATTTCCTCCCAGTGCGGCTTGGGACTGTTAGGATGATTCTTCTTGAGTTCCTCAAGAACAGGACACAAGGCATTCTTATGCACATTCTTTTTTGCGTCACTATGAAGCTTACCAGCCTCCTTGTAGCTTGGTAATGAGGCTCTGAGTGCCGCAATGCCACCATCAGTCAGTGATGCGACACAGACAGCTTTGGATGTGGAAGCTGGCTTTTTTCCGGACATGAGGGGAGAGTTCTGACAGTGATTAGTAGGGATGGTAAGGAAAGTCCAGGGGATGATTTCACACTAACCAAGCTGGGAAGTAAATGGATGACCCTGAGTAGCAGGGGTTGACCCCATGACCAAGGATTGGTGGCCCTGGGGCTAGCTGGCTGGGAGCAACATTTATCACAGCCAACCGGGTGAAGGAATGGTGCCTTGGGGATGTTACAATGAACATGAGGCAGGGAAGTGAATTACACACTTACCACAACCTCTTCCCTCATCATGCCCACCCCATGGTATAAGCCACTTCATGGCCCCATCTGCAAAGTCACATATGTGGAAGTCAAGTGCAAATGGGGAAATTTCTTCAAGGAAGTTAATGTCCAGAGTTCCCCTTTGTCTTCTCATCGCAGTTCTTTGTTCCCTGTGCAAACAGCAGTTTCACATGCTGATTTCACAAACTGGGAGTCTCTACCCCTTGTAACTGGTCATGGAGGGGTGGAGGATAGCTGGATATTATCACCTGGATCTCATCAACAACCTGCAGACCCAAAATGACTACATCTGGGAATGGCTACCAAAAAGAAAACATTATCTAGACATCCTCCTTCAAGGTGAAGGGTGGCTGGACAAAAGATGTTCTAATTGTAAGATGGCTGAAGCCAACTGGAGGTGTTTTGAATGTATCGGGAAGCCAGTGTTTTGCACTGGCTGTTGTAGGGAGCTCTATCATCACTCTCCCCTGCATCATGTTGAGCAATGGGCTGGGACTCACTGGGCAGCATCCTGGCTTATTAATGTTGGGTTGGAAATTAGCCTGGGGCATGATGGTGACATGTCCTGATCAGGGGCTGTGGAACTGGGGGTCATCAGTGTTGCCAGACAATGAGGATGTATGGGAAGATGAGATAGAAGACCTCCCAGCTGGGGAGAGCCTTGATAGTGCCCCCACTGGAGATGCTCTTCACATCTTGGCAGGCATGGCTGCATTGCCAGCTGAGAGCCAGGGGCAGGTAATTAACATTGTGGACATCACTGGCATTCACCAACTTGTGGTGAGACCCTGCCAATGCCTTGCCAATACCAACAGCAATGATATACAACTACTAAAAATGGGACTTTCACAGCAAGCTTTGTACTACCAAAGACAGCATTCACAATACATGTTAGGGGGAGTATTGGGATAGCAAGCCTAGAGCTACATCCAAGACAGTAATAATATTCATATTAATTACTGAGACTTTAACATTCTGTAGTATATATACTACATGTAATTGTGTACATGAGACAATAACCCCTTGACCTCTGAGACACTCAGAGGGACACCCCCCTTCGTCTTAAAGCCTCTCCTAAGTTTCCTGCAACACTCTCCTAACAGGTTATGGGCCCTGGCCTTATTTAAAACAATCCAAACATATTCTACAATATGTCTCAACCAATATATAACAATGAAGAATTTGTTCCAGACAGTGAAGATGAAGACCTCCCTTGAAATACGCTGGAGTCACTTTGGACTGCACTAGACAGCACCTACAATGTGGCCAACAACTGCCCGGTAGACCTCTTGGTGCTCGACGATTACGAACCCCTCCCCCCCTGGGAGTAGATTCCCTTCTCTCTGCTGGAAATGCAGGAGGCTCTCAAAGCATGCTCGTCGTGCTCTGCTCTGGGGCCGGACCATGTTACCTGGTCCTTCCTCAAGTGCTGGGCGGGCAATGTGGATGTTGCCTGCCTCCTGGTCCACATCACTGAGGCGTGCATCACGCTGGGCCACTGGCCCACTCACTTTAAGGAATCCACATCGGTGATCATACCGAAACTGGGGAAGCCTAACTACTCCACCCCCAAGTCGTTCAGGCCCATAGTGCTGCTGAACACTCTGGGGAAACTTGTCGAGAAGATGCTGTCCAGGCAGCTTCAGTTCGACAGTGTCACACATGGTGTCTTCCACCCCAACCAGTTTGGGGGTGTCGCCCAGCGTTCCACTGAGGATGCTGGGGTTTACCTCACGCACATCATCTGGGCCGGATGGGTGAAGGGACTTCAGACAAGTGTCGTCGCTTTTGACATTGCTCAATTTTTTCCGTCGCTGAACCACCAGGTTCTCCTGGCAATCATCGAGAGATTGGGGTTCTTGCCTTGCGTGGTGAACTTCTTTCACTCTTACCTAGTGGGCTGCTTCACGACCTACAAATGGAACACCAACAGTTCTGGCAGGTTCTCTGCCGATGTCGGGGTGGGACAGGGCTCAGCTCTGTCCCCGGTATGCTCGGCGCTATACATTGTGCTGGTGATGCGGATCTTCTTCACGTGCACCCCCCGGCCGCTGGCGGATCTTATTTCTTACATCGATGATGGCACCCTCATTGCGCAGTCTAAACGGGTGGAGGATAACCTCCTGAAGCTTGTGGGGGCCTACAACAAGGTCTTCCAAGTATTTACGGCCCTGGGCCTGGTGTTGGAACATGCGAAGTCTGAGGTCTTCCACTTCTCTAGAGCACGGGCGGCGCCCAACCCACCCTTTGATCTCAGTGTTGCCCCATTCACTGGGGCCACCCCCTTGAAGCCCAAGCTGATCTGGTGGTACTTGGGTTTCTTCTTTGACTGGAAGCTCTCTTTCAAGGAGCACATCTGGTTCTACACCACCAAGGCGTTCACCACTGTGAGCGCCATGTGCATGCTTGGCAACTCATCTTGGGGACTCTCCCCGGCAAACAAGCGCCTCCTCTACCAATCCTGCGTCATCCCGGTGGCGATGTATGGGTTGAGATTGTGGTTCTGCCGAGGTACCCATACCAAAGGCATTGTCAAGGCCCTGTCCCAGATGCAGCACACTGCTGCCTGCTGGATCACAGGCTGCTTCCGCACGACCCCCATAGGGGCCATGGAGTGTCTCGCTGCCCTGCTGCCTATGCCGCAGGTCTTGCGTCATCTGGCCAATAAGAGCTGTCTGCGGATCGCCACTTTAATGCGCACTCACCCTGTCTAGTGTTTGCAGGTCCAGTTGCAGCAACCGAAAAAAACCGGCAACCCAACTGGACTGCAACCGTGGACAACCGGACTTCCGGTCGCAGTTGGGGCTCATGGGGGTATCGCACAGTTGCGGTTGGCTAGATTTGGAAAGTACTCAAACCGGTTGACAACCGGTTACAACCAGTTGCAACCGGCCAGTTATGTACTTGTATATACACTAATATATACTATATTATTTACTCATGTACGTATTTTCTCAGCGAGGTTGGGGCATGCCCAAGTGACAATGGCAGATGGGCAAGGGTTTATATACCTTTGGCTCATTTGCATGTGTTTGCACATGTGTTGTGCAAGTATAAACAATGATGCGTCGCGACACGTTTGTATTTGCGCACGCTTGTACTGATGATCAAGATGGCATCATCAAAAGTTTTTCAACCATTTCAACTTTCCCCCACAACCACAACGTCGTTTATTCCTCCCTCTCTTGTCTGCCGTCCCCCACTTGTCTGCCATCCCCCACTTGTCTGCTGCACCCCCTATCATCCGCTGTCCCCCCCGTTTGTCTGCCCCCCCCCACTTGTCTGCCATGCCCCCCACTTGTCTGCTGCCCCCCACTTGTCTGCTGCACCCCCCACTTGTCCGCTGCGCCCCCTGCTTGTCCGCCACGCCCCCCTCTCGTCCGCCGTCCCCGTCTACCGTCCCCCCCCCCACTTGTCCGCCATGCCCCCTCTCGTCTGCCGTCCCCCCCTCTCTTGTGCCCCCCCTCTCGTCCACTTGTCCGATGCGCCCCCCTCTCGTCCACTGCACCCCCCCTGTCATCCGCCGGCCCCACTTGTCCGCCATCCCCCTCTCTTCCACCATCCCCCCCCCTCTCATCCGCTGTCCCCATCATCTGCTATGCATTTTTTATTTTATTTGTATATTATATTATATTTTAAATTACAGTAAATAATTTGTAGTCAGTATGTACTGTAAGTCTATGTAGATGTCGGTTGCAGTTGGTTGAGACCGACTGCAACCGACTGTAACCAGGTTGGGTTGCAACCGGTTTCAACCGGTCACAACTGCCTGAGCAACCGACACCAACCAGTTGTACCCGGTTCGGTTGTCGGTTGATACTTTTTGATGTGAATGACCAACCGGTTGGGGCCGAAATGGCTGAACAACCGGACCCGACCCGACTTTAAAACTCTAACCCTGTCCAAGCTATCTTGGAAGGGGACCTCGTGGGAGATGCCCCCCGGCACCCGCTGGGACTTCAGGCCCTCCCACCTGCCACCCAACAGAAGATCGTGTCCTCTGCAGCGGATGTGGTCACTGTCTGCTCCCTCTCCGGAGAGCCCTTTGAGGCCTTTGGCCCTGAGAGCCAACCTGGGGACCATCTGATTGACCTGTTCACGGACAGGATCTCCCCCCACTGCCCACCCCCTAAAGGGATGGACGAGCGCAAGGAGTATGTCAACTGTCTGGACCGTGTCCTGGCTGAGGCCAGGGTGGATCCGGACTGTCTTGTTGTGAGCTGTGACGGGTTGGTGCCCAAGACAGCTCACCAGGCCTCAGCGGCCGCCCTGGTCTTCTGTGGACACCAGGAGATACGCCGGGTCACCACCTTCATCAGTCCCTGTGGTTTGTCCCCTCCAAAGCGGAGTGGGCAGTTCACAAACAGGCTCATGACGTTGCAATGTCGCTTTGGCTGCCCCTGGGGATCACCCCCAGGGCCACTCGTAATTGGTTAGTCGCCTCCTTCAAGGAGACAGCTGAGAAGGACTGGGTCGCCCGCTTTGCAGACCCCAAGTACCAGGGGAAGAGCTTCCTGAACCTGCGGGCCCAGCGGAAGACCCCTGCAATGCAGGTTGACGGCCCGACTGTGTTGGTGCATCACGGCGCATGCCCCCATTGGGAGGTACCGTGGCCACTTCTTCCCCAGTGAGGATACTCACTGCACGTGCCCCCCCCCCCAGCCCTTCCAGGACCAGGATCATTTGCTCTGCATGTGCCCCCACATGAAGTGCAAGAAGCACCGGCAGGGCCTGCATTGGATTGTGGACCTTGTTGAACTTCTCGAGGCAAACCCATGGGTGTTTGCCTTTGCCCCCCCCGAGGGGTGGGATCTGGGATGAGGGACACGCGCAGGGTGTATGACCCCCGTCTGGTGGCCTGGTGCGCCTGATGGCTTGCCAAATGCAGGCTCCACCTCTGAGCCTGCCGTGTCTTCTGTCGGTAATGCTGAACCTTGGGTTTGCCACTGGCAAGGTTGGGGGGCCCGCCAGATGGTGGGTACCATCCCATACATGGGGCAGCTAAGCAAGGAGGGGCTGTACTTGGGCATCCGAGGGGTTCCAGACCCCATTGGGCCTTATGGCTGGTGGGTTGGTCGACCTGTGGGAAGGCCTGTAATCCTCATTCCCAGCCGCCATGTCAGTGGGTGTGCACAGATAATAGGGGCCATGCAGGGGTTGCATGGGGGTAGGGGGCTGGGGTGGGTTAGTACGCACCATTGGGAGTGCCAGTGAGCTGGTTCAGGGAGGTGCCCAAGCGCCCTCAGTCTGTAGTCTGGCCATGCGCACCGCTCGAGCGAGCGCGGCACAGGCCTTCACACACCTCTGTGCAGTATCGGGGCTGTAGTCTCCCCTTAAAACTTACATCATATACCTGCTGTCACTTGTAGTAGATAGCCGTGGACTGCGCCTGTGCACCACGTTAAATATTGCTGAACAAAAAAAAAAAAAAAAGATGAAGACCTCTACATCCCAGAACATGATCAGGATTTAGCTGATTATATAGAATTATTTGGGCCGTCACCAACCACCTCCAGTAGAAAAAAAGCACAGCCACCCATGCCCAATGCACCCAACGCGCCCAAGACAAAAATTACCCCTAAACAGAAAAAACCCACAATCCTCCTCATCCATACCAAGGAATATTCCAATGTCAATAAAATCTCAGATTGGGATCATCTTACCGACGAAAATTGGCACGAATGGAGAGAAAGGATGAAAAGGGTATTTATTAATTGTGATATAACTGGATATATTAATGGGGCTGTAAAACGCCCAAATGAATCCAGGGATCTTGAGGGGGTGCGTAATTGGGACAAAAACAACACCTGGGCACAACAAGTTATTATACATAACATTACTTCTTTGCAAATGAATCACATCAGATCAAAAATAACGGCAGAAGCAATGTATTCCACATTATTGGTCACCCATGAAAATAAGGCACACCAAACTGTAAACCATATATGGTGCCTATTATATGAAACTAAGGCTGACGTTACTGACAACCTCCTAAAGCATATGGATGTTCTCAAGTCTTACCAAGACCGCATCAATAAATTTCCTAATATGGAATTCCATATTTCTGACACCCGATTTAAATCTATTATATTGGCATCCCTACCATCGAGCTGGCAAATATATGTCAAACCATATAATGGCAACGCAAATGATTCTAATGATATGGACCTGAAGTGCCAACTGTCATCAGATGCATTTATAGGATTATTGCAGGAGGAATATAAACTTTGGCTGAACAGAAACGGGAATAATAATGGCACCAGTGGAAGCATAAATCTGGTGAAAGCCCAGAAAGCTACTGGTCCCAGTAAAAATCGTATCACCAACAGAAAATCCTCCATAAAATCATATTGCAATCATTGTAAGTGTGCCAGACATTGGACTAGTAAATGCCGAAAGTTTGATGGGAACAAATGCCGTAATTGTGGGAAATTTGGTCACCTAGCCAAAAATTGCTGGGGGAAGAGAAAAGAAAAGACAAAAGAGAGGAAGCCCGGGGACACATCTAATATTATAGAAGAACATATAACATTCTCAACAGATGAAGAATAATGATGCCATAATTGATGAGCATCTGATCTATTATGATTGGTTGGCTGACTCAGCAACAACTTCACATGTAATGCATCAAAGAAATGCATTTACTTCCTACATGCCAAGGAAAAATATTTCTGTAACTGGTGTGGGTGGAAAAGAGGCAAATGTGGCAGGACAAGGAACTGTTAGGGTTTTTCATGGGTATACCGCGGGTGCAAATTTCTATAACCATAACCGTACCTGAGAACACCCTAACCTCTACGGGTATGGGTATAAACCCGTACCAGATATATACGGTATCACAAGAAAACCGCAGTACTGTAAGTACCCGCGGTTAAATGTCCAAACGAATCCTACTACGTGGGGTATAATGCTAAGCACTTCCTGAGCCACCTAAGATGCTTGAAGACGAAGCCGAATGGATGCTTCCAGCAATAGAAGAGACCCTGGAGGATAACGTCGAAAGTGAAGTCCACACTTGCTTGAGCGGCCAAACAACAGCAGTAACAGCCGCTGAGATTTTCTTGGTACCTTTTGTGGCAGAGGATTTGAGGGACCGGATAGATGAGGCGAGTATTTTCTCGCGCCTCTTCACCATGGCGGTTGAAGATGGGAGGTGGGTGTGTGTGCACCAATTGAATGGCTTAAGTACCCAGAGCGGACCTGTAAATCAATGATATATGAGCACGGCGGTTAAAACGGGGAAAGAAGAGGTAACCGTACCTGCATATGAATGTAAAGGGCAAATCAATGAGATATCGGCTGTAAAAACAAGCAAAGTGCCTGAGAAGCCGACATAAGGGCGCAGAGATGGTAAACAGCGTTGCAGTAATAAGTGGTGCAGGAACGGTAAACGGCACAGGAACAACAAACGGCGCAGGAATGACAAACGGCGCAGGAACAACAAACGGCGCAGGAACAACAAATGGGCGGTCTTGCTGGTGAAAGCGATAAATGACGGAAACTTAAGCCATTGTGTCATCCAAACCCCAGAGAGCATGGTTGTGGGGGAGAAGCATGACACAGATGGATATCTAGCGAGTTTGTGAAGGTAGACTAGAGGGGGGAGTTAGGATGAAACAGACGGCGAGAGGCGCCAGACCTTGAGGTTGGTCACATGTCAGAGTTTCATCGGATGCTGTGGTGCTGTCAACACGAAAATGTAAATTTCAAACCAGGCCGTAAATAGAAATATGGGGTGCCTGCAGTAACCTGTGGAATACCCACAAACCATGGTTACAGGTCAACAGTACATCGCAGTGCAGCAGAATCCAACACCATACCCGTAACCGTCACACCCGTGACCCTAACACCGTGGGAATACCCGCACCCGTGAAATACCCTAGGAACTGTTGATTTAATTTCAACATGCAATGGAGAAAAATATATTATACATCTACAAAACGTTTTACACCCTCCTGGTACACAAAATAATTTAATTTCATTAGGGAGATGGGACGCAGCAGGGGGAAAATATATTGGAGGAAAAGGGGAAATAATTCTCATTAACAAAGATGGCAAACCTATTGCACATGGCAATAAAATCAATAATCATCTCTATAAAATGGAAATGATTATTAGAGACCCAGAAAATACTACCAACAATGACGGAAACAATAAAACTTTCATAGGAAATGAAAAGTTGCCTAGTTGGGAAACATGGCATTGACATTTTGGACATATTGGATATACTGGATTGCAAATATTATTTGACAGAAAAATGGTGAAAGGTTTTAATGTTGATCTGGATACTCCAAAACCAGATTGCGAGGCATGTATAGCCACGAAACAACACATTAAACCATTTTCAAAATCAGTCAACTGAAAAACTGAATCTGGAGAATTAACACATAGATTTATGGGGAAAATATTCCATCAAATCCATCAATGGAAAACATTATTATTTATTGTTTGTTGATGATGCTAAAAGGTATGTCACCATCAAATGTCTGAAAGAGAAAAGTGATGCGGCACAGGGTGTAATGAATTACTTGGCCTACTTAAAAACTCAAGGCCAAAATCCAAAAGGAATTCAAATAGATTGCAGAAAGGAATTTATCAATGAAAAACTTGACAAATATTCTAAACAGCACAGAATACAAATCAGATTAACCATGCCATACTCTGCATCACAAAATGGCATTGCAGAACAAATGAATAGGACACTAGTGGAATTATCGCATGCAATGTTATCTGCAAGCTCACTGCCAGAATATCTCTGGGAGCATGCAATAATGCATGCCGCATATCTCTGTAACCAATCATATACAAAGCACCTTTGGAAATTAACTCCCTATGAGGGATGGCATAATCAAAAACCAGATGTGTTGCACCTGTGTGAATTTGGTGCACCAGTTTGGATATTATTACAAGGACAAAAGAGGGAAAGAAAATTACTCCCAAAATTGAAGCGGAGCGCTTATCTCGGATATGATGACGGCGCCAATGCAGTCAAATATTATAATGCCAAAACACATAATGTTCTAACTTCAAGGAACTTCAAACTAATGACTAGCAATGTAAATCCTGAACCATCCGAAGACGTAACTTTAATACCCTTGACGTGTGAGGGGGAGTCTGACAGAGACACATCGCCAATGGATATTACGGATAGTGAGGAAGCACTGATCAAAAGCCCACCGATCACAAAAGAAGCACCGATCATACCGATCACAGGGGAAGCACTGATCAAAACACCTCTGAAGAAGCAATCTTGGAAGCGGAAACAAGACGGAATTAACGATCCTGAAGATCACATTGATATTAACAAACCGCGCATGACACATGCAATGCAAGACAAAGAACTGTGTAGAACACATGGAGTTTGTACTGATTATAAACCTCTATTACACCTTACAGAAGAAGAAAAAGTCGAAAATTACAGTGATAAAATTCAAGCCTATGCAATAATAGCTGGAGATGAATTAAATAGTCTCAAAGATGCGGAACAATCCCCAGAATGGATGGAATGGAAAAATTCAATGAAAATTGAATTAGACTTGCTCAAAGAAAAAGGTACTTGTGGACCTGTCAAAAAACCTCCAGATGCCATTCCAATCTCAAATAAATGGGTATTTATTCGTGAAAGAAATAAAGAAGGGGAAATTGTATGATATAGAGCGTGGCTAGTTGCAAAAGGGTACACACAAAGACCTGGTTATGATTTCACAGAGACCTTTTCACCAGTTGTTCAAATGGACATGCTCCAAGCAATTTTAGCACTTGCATCAGAGAAAGGTCTAAAAATACAACAGATGAACGTAAAGGGCACATACCTCAATGGCACGCTACAAGAGACTATATATATGAAACAACCTGAAGGATGTGAAGATGGAACAGGCTGAGTATGCAAGCTAATAAAACTGCTTTATGGATTAAAGCAGGCAGGCCATGAGTGGAATAACGAATTTGATGGTAAACTTAAAATTCATGATTATGGACGATTAATTGCAGATCCTTGTGCATATATTCGATGGGATGGAGAAGACATAGGCATCATAACAGTATGGGTAGACAACACCCTGCTCTTTGTGTCAGCAGACAAAATGATGGAGCATATGAAAATGCATTAACATCAGAATGGGACATTACTGACCTAGGAGAGCCTAGTAAAATTGTGGGCATAGAAATTACATGCACCAATGATGGCATCAAAATATCTCAAGAAAAATATATCGAGAATGTCCTTCATAAAGAAGGCATGATTGATGCAAACCCTGTTGGAATGCCAAAGGATCCAAATATTAAATTAATCGACAACCCAGATTATAATGAACCAAATTGGAGTAATTCATATGCCAAATTACTGGGATGTCTACAATTTATTGCAAATTCCACACAACCTGATATTAGTTTTGCCATCAATAAACTGGCAGCATATACCGCAAACCCAGGCTTACAACACCACAGTGCAATAAAGCGGATACTACGGTACTTAGCAGGTATGAAAACTCTTGGAATTATTTATAGAAAATCCCAAGATGAGACTGGAAGCGATAACCTCTTCCATGGATATGCTGATGCATCTTTTGAGGTCTTTACTGTCCCCCACCTAATCCGCGCGGAATCCGAGCTGTCTGCACGGAGTCCAAGTTGTCCGCTCGGACTTTACTAGGAATTTTTTTGGCAGAAGGTCACTGTTTAAAATCTATTTCATTCTTATTTAAAGCTAATAAAATGTTTTTTTTTCTCTTTCAGTTTTTCTTTCTGTATGCAACGACGTGCCGCCCCTCCTCCCCACTTAGCTGGGAGGTGGGGGGCTTCATGGGGTGAGGGAAGGTGCCAGGGACCTCCCAGATGCGCCCAACAATGACGACGACCAGTGCTGCCTCCCCTCTGCTGCCCCGTCCCTAGCCCAGCGCTGCCACGTCACCCCAGCGCCACCTCCCTTCCGACCGAGCACCTACCGCTGCCGCCACATCATGCCCACCGACCCAACACCCGCCGCCACGTCACCGCCCACTGCCCACCGAATCAGCACCCTCCCCCAGCCACAACCCCCACCGACCCAGCACCCGCCGCCGCCACATCACCACCACCCACCAATCCAGCACCCGCCACAGTGGTGCAGCCACGTCACCGCCCACCAATCCAGCGGCCTCCAGCAGCCGGGGACAACCCCCACCAATGCACAGGACGCGCCAGGGATGACGGGACGCACCGGGGGACAGGGGGACGCGCCAAGGCCGAGGGGGACACGCTGAGACTGAGGGGGACGCGCTGGGAGGGAGATGGATGAGCCAGGACCAAGGGGGACGAGCCAGGATGGAGGGGGACGCGCCAGGAGGGAGGAGGGACATGTGGGGGGGACGGGGGGACGCCCTAGGGGGGAGGGGGGACACGCCAGGTGCGACACCCAGTGCAATAGAGCACCACCACCACTGCGGGGGGATAGGCACGGGGAAGGGGGGGGCAGGGAAGGGGGGGCAGGGAAGGGGGGCAATGACGGCGACACGCCGCACCCCACTCCCCCCCCTCCCCTTTAATTTTATTTCGTACATATTTATTTTATTTATACTCTATTTTAATCAATATAAGTACTAGTCTGTCAGAGCAAGGGGACACGCCAGATGCCTGACCACACAACAGCCAGCGCGACAGAGCACCCCTCACCACTGCTGCGAGCGACTGCTCGCAGGGTGGAGGGGGTGCAATAGGCAAGGGTGATGGAAGGGCACAGGGAAGGGGCGGGAATGGGGGACAGGGGGGGGGCAACGATGCCCTTTGAGTGCCATTGCTCGATGTGAGCAACGGTAACTTTTTTTTTATTGCTAGCATGGATTTGGAATAGGTAATAAATAGTAGTAATAATATTAATATTGTGTGCCCATTTTGTGTAATCTTGATCAAAGTGCCTTGGGTTCAAACCCTGCCAGGTACAACAATATTTTGATCTTACTCTCATGAAAAAATTCACCAAGTCTTTATTTACTCGGACATTACTCGGACCAGCTAGGACAACTCGGACATCATTAGGACTTCTTACAGTTTCAAGATGCTCGGACTCGGCCCAATTCTTCAGTCTGCATGATGTCCAAGCTGTCCGTGCGGACTACTCGGACTTTACTAGGAATCCGCGCAGACAGCTAGGAGTCCGTGCGGACAGCTGGGAGTCCGCGCGGACTAGGTGGGGGAGTGTAAAGTACAGCAAAAACTGAGTTTTCTTTCAGAGTCTGACACCTTTCTAACCAACTCCAAGTCTGAGTTGGAGGTTGGTTGAGTCAACTTGTACTTGTACTTCAAGTTGTTCTTTGGTCCAACTCCCCATTGTTGCATCTTCCCCCTGGATCCCCTTTGTTCTTTCAATATTTCTGTTCATCTTCAGGTCTGACTTTTTGTCACTCATACTGTGTTGCTGCAAGTTGGAACACCTGGAGAACACCTGGCATGGCTTGTCTTCTGTTCAAGTGGCTGTCCAACACTGGTTTCTATCAGTCTGCAGTGCGCATGCAGTCATATTATGAGAGTTGTTATCAAATCAGTTCTGTTTCTGTCATTGGTGCAACATGTCTTCAACTTCTTGCTACCATATATAGCCAAAAACATTTTTGACCACATCCTAGACTTGTCAAGATGATCAACTTTTGCCAACCCAAGGCTTCATTTAAAAAGCCCTTTTTGGCAAATACTGCAACATCAAACTGCTACAACATATGTATGCTTGCCAACCCCTTCCAACTGTGCATTCTAGAATGACACAGAGGATTGCTCTATACTTATGTAGTGTTATAATCCAGGCATCTCTTGGACTGTGTCATGGTTCTTTCTCCTGCTTACTCTGAATTGCTCCTGGGTTCCCAGTGCATGTCAATTCTGCAACAGCACCTGAATGTCATCATGCTATCTGAGATTCATTCCTTGAAATTCATCACTAGACTGATCATCTTCTGTACAGGTTTAAGATGCCATCCCTTTCTTTAATCAGTGGATTTAGAACAATGGATTGTCTCCTACAGATCTTGGGTGATGTGCTTTGGGCTGATTTTTGGTTGGCATAGAATAAAGTGCTACAGGTTAACCCATGTAGCTTCTGGTATATGATCTGTCTTTGCAGTGAGGGAGCCTGACAGGCAAATTTGAAATATAAACTCTATGGAATGGTCAATATAGGTCTTTAAAAAAGTGCGGATGGGAGTAGCTAAACTTTGAATCTATGGATGGCTGTATCTGAAATCAAGGTAGTCTCTTAACAGGAACAAAGTCTAATGGACATCAACAGGTTGTTTCACTTCTGCAATGGGCATGAGTACTGGTGGGGGGACAACAGCACGCCCTCCGGCTGTGCCGTCTTCTGCGCCCCTGGTTTGAGCTGGACCAGGCCCGCCAGATTCACCTGTGGTTCATCCCCTCCAAGGCGGAGTGGGCAGTTCACAAGCAAGCCCACAATGTTGCAACGTCGCTCTGGCTGCCCCTGGGAATCTCCCCCAGGGCCACTCGCAATTGGCTAATCTCCTCCTTCAAGGAGATGGCCAAAAAGGACCAGGTTGCCCGCTTTGCGGACCCCAAGTACCGGGGGAAGAGCTTCCTGGACCTGCGGGCCCAGCGGAAGATCCCTGTGACACCCACAACCTCAGGTTGTGGTCCTTGGCTCAAGGAAACTGCACACGACTGCAGGTTGATGGCCCAACTCTGTTGGTGCATCATGGCACATGCCCCCATTGGGAGCTACCACAACCGCTTCTTCCCCAGTGAGGACACTCACTGTATGTGCCCCCCCCCGGCCCTTCCAGGACCAGGATCATCTGCTCCATGTGTGCCCCCACGTGAAGCGCAAGGAGCACCGACAGGGCCCACGTTGGATTGCGGACCTTGTTGAACTTCTCTAGGCGAACCCGCAGGCGTTTGCCTTTGCCCCCCCTGAGGGGTGGGATCCGGGATGAGGGTCACGTGCAAGGCGTATGACCCCCGTCTGGTGGCTTGGTGCACCTGATGGCTTGCCGAACGCTTGCTCTACCTCTGAGCCTGCTGTGTCTTCTGTCGGTTATGCCGAACCTCGGGTTTGCCGCTGGCAAGGTTGGGGGGCCCGCCGGATGGTGGATACCATCCCATACATGGGGCAGCTAAGCAAGGAGGGGCTGAACTCAGGTAACCGAGGGGCTCCGGACCCCGCTGGGCCTTATGGCTGGCGGGTTGGTCAACCTGCGGGAAGGCCTGTAATCCTCATTCCTGGCTGTTGTGTCAGTGGGCGTGCACAACTAATAGGGGCCATGCAGGGGCCACACGGGGGTAGGGGGCTAGGGTGGATTAGTACGTGCTGTCGGGAGTGCCGGCGAGCTGGTTCGGGGAGGCGCCTGAGTGCCCTCAGCCTGTAGTCCGGCCATGCGCGACGCCCTAACGGGCTTCGTGCGGGCCTTTATGCACCTCTGTGCTTTATCGGGGCTGTAGTCTCCCCTCCAACTTACATCGTATACCCGCCATCTCATGTAGTAGATAGCCGTGGACTGCGCCCGTGCACCACGTTAAATATTGTTGAACAATAAAAAAAAAATGGGCATGAGTACTAATGTGAAGAAGATTACAGAGAATGTGTAAGTGGCATATTTTGTTCACCATGGTCTGTTACTCCTCAGTGATGGCTGTGGAACATCAGGTGTGTGGTGATGAGCCCACATGCATCACACTTGACAAAAAAAACCCAGAATTTGTCTTCAGTTAATCCTGACCTATCTATGCACTCTAACTTCATGATCTTTTGCCAGTCAGTGTGATGACTCACATCCTTCCCATCAAATTTGGGAGTGGGCAAAGATGGGTCTGTCAAGTCTGCTCTCACACATCATGAATGGGTTTGTATTCTCGCAAAATCCTCATTACCTGCAATGGTGTATGTCATTATCAATGATCTATTGAATTGGGGCATCATTTCACATTCATGGTAAACTGGCATAGGACAAGGTGTGCTTGTGTCTTGAATCCAAATGTGCAGTAAGTATGTTGACATCACACAGTGAAAAACTTTGGTAACTAACCTTGTGGCAAATATTCCATCACTGGAACTCCATACATTGGAAACATTCTCTCTATTGGGGCTGGGTAGCAGTGCAGATTGAGCACTTGTTTCAACTAGGGCAGATCAAGACTAACCTAGATACCCACACCAACCCTTGGCATATTTGGTGATGTATTCTCCCTGGTAACACCCAAATGTAGTTAAGTATATTGCTCCTTTAGTAAATCCTGGCTCTTGGCTGAGCAGTTCCAACAGTGGACACAAGCATCCTGGCTGAAGGAACTGATGGGCTTCTTGATAGTGGCGCAATCCAGATGGTGGCACATGTGTGCCCCCACTGACAGGCCCATGGTGACAATGCAGCATCATAATGTTGTAGAGGCAATGATGACATACCAGTTATGTGGGACTAAATCCATCTTGGTTGGATTGAACAATGTGGCTTTTGTAGACAACATATAGCAACCCTCAGCAGTAAGTTGGAAATGTGACTGATTCCAGTGGCTGAGGGTTTCCGAGCATGTTTGCAATAGATTGAGCAGTGGTTCTGTGGCAAAAGGGTTGGTGTCTTCCTAGCCCTGTGGCTTGATGCTAACGATTTTGGTTTGCAATGGACCCCATTTTTTCTGGTTCTTATCCAAGTCCACCCAGTGGAATTGAGTCACCTCTGGTGATCCTGACAGCTTCCTCTGACTCATTTTGACTTGTATATTGAGGGCAATTATGTTATTTGAACTCAGAGCCCCACCTTGGTCACTTCCCATTCCTCCACATTCATTCGAATCATTCCTTGCACCTTGATGTCTGACATTAAAAACAATCCTCCTGCTAATACTCCTCCAGTCAGTCCACTCAAGCTGGGAAAAAGAAAAACACTGTGAGTTAATCTTGACTCTTGCCTACCATGCTGCAGGTCTGACATTGTGGTCTAGTTGGGCTAGCAATCCTTTGGTTCATCATGGCTGACACTTTGGTAGAACAGTACATGTGATGTGTAATGTTCAAGCATTGGTCATGAGCAGTATTCTCCTTTTAGCTGAGGAGGAGGGGGTCACAGAAGAATTGCTCATATCTGAGTCCATCTAATTCCCCTCCTTTCCCCTCAACTAATACAGCTTTCTTTGCACAGGCAAAGACAAGAGTATCAGGTGTTTCAGCAGCTGCTACAGATGGTACCCCAGCTAACCAAGTGTCTCATGGAAAGCTCAGAGGAACAATGCATGGTGATAGCTGATTTGGTGAGTGTGTATCCATCCTAGTGATTGGTTATTGAACCTTGCACCACTTATTCAAGATTCAAAAGGGCATAGCAAGTGTGACATCAGACAATACAAAGAGTCTAAAGAACATTGTTCTGGATTGGATAACCTGTCAAGGCAAGGCCCTAGATCCCCCACTCTCCCACAACATCAAGACAACCCATGGCTACCACCACCCTGTCACTGGAGCCCTTCTCTGTCCAGCTGAACTGAACTGGAGCAATGGAGAGTGAGTTCCCCCTTTCATTCACTGTATTGGATGCTAAGCTGCTGACCTAGAATGTGGCAAAGCTTTCCAGTGGCAAAATGACAGTTTGTGGCGATCAATGGCCAATGTTGGTGTATGCAAACCAAGAATTCAACCCTGAAGAACCTTGGGATGGACTTTTCAGAAGCCAACTTCTTGTCTGGGTCAGTATGCATTAATCTTCATTTGTATTATTCACTCCATTGCCCACAGGCATACAAGCACATCTTTACTTCTCCCAGCTCCATAGAAAAGGAGGCCAAGGCAATGGGATCAGGTAATGCTCACATACATGGCATGACTCAGGTTACTCCAGCTTCCCTAGCCTATGTAGCAATGCAGGTGTGTATGTCATTAAATTTTTATACCTTGAGACTGAATATCTGACTAGCTTTGCTTTTCATTGTCATTGTCATCAGTGTTCTCTAGGTCTGACACCTCCATAGACTTGGAACAATTCTACAAGAGCATCTTGGACTTCCTCAATGATCCCAATGAAAATGAGGAGGTTGCTGATTTGCTAAACTGGTGGAACTGGTAAGTATTGTTCCATTTATGCTGCCCCCCTAACTACTTTACCCATGAAAGCTGATGTGCTTATTTTTATAGTCAGGTGTTTCCCAGTTACATAGCCCATGAGTGCAGTGGAATAAGGAAGCAGAGTGTGCTGGCTAAGCTGAAGGAAAGGAGGGCCAGGTTGAAGCAAATACAGAACCAGGGAACTTTGTGAATAGGAACTACTTATAGGTTATGACAGCTGTATTATCAGCTCAATATGAGTTGCTTTTTCTTGCCATCCTTATCTGAGAGCAACACAATCCTAGCCTATTACCAACTTTGGTCAACCTATTGTACAAATGGTGTGAGTTCATATTTCTTATTTGCCTCTTCTCCCAGACACCTGATGACCAAACAATGAAAGTGTTGGCTTTTGAGATACCTGATTCAAAGTATTTTGCCCACAGACAAACTGTACAAGTGTAAGCCTGGCATCCCCAGCCTTACCACATGCCTCCTTACCCCTAGCTACTCCTGCCCCTGCCCCAATGGCCAGTTGTATGTTTCTGTTGCATTCAGGCTTACAGTTTGTAAGCCAAACCTTATATGTAGAAACTGATCAGTGGCTGTGACATTGTTGAACCTTGGACATCGTAGCACTCGCCTTCATGTAGTCCCCGTGCCTTGGGAATATATGGTGGTCATGTTATGCTTGGGTCTTGTCTCAGTGAGCCTGTAGACACAGGCTTTCAACAAGTCCTGCAAATAAACAATCAACAGACAATGACTTGCTACAACAAGATCAAGCCTTGCTTTCATGGCTTTTCTTGTAGAATTTGCCATCACCCCCAGATATAATAAATGTTTATTATGCAGGTAGCTTTTGGCCACCCTTTTACTAGTTTTTCAGATAAATCAATCTGACACTTGTGATCTGTACTGACATTTCCTGCATATATTACCAGATTGTGACTATCTGACAGGGCTCTATTAGGAATGCCTTCATGCTGATGATGGCACAATCCATCATCACTACCATGTCTTATAAGCCTTGGGACTTCTGACATTTTTTTGTCTTCTTGGCAGTGCTTATGCTGATTATGCACTCTGGCATCTTATGGTCTAGGTCTAAATTTCTTACATGGCTCCCCAAGTTGCCCCATTCAAGCTGACATTGATCAGTGAGCGCATCCTGTTATAGATAGCACAATCTGCCATCACTACTGTCTCTTATAAACCTTGGGACTTGGGACATTTTCTCATCCCTCTGGCAGTTCTTATGCCATCTTATGGTCTAGGTCTAAATGTCTTACATGGCTCCCCAAGTTGCCCCATTCAGGCCAACATTGATCAGCCAGTGCATCCTGCTATAGATGGCACAATCTGCCATTGCTACCATCTCTTATATTTGCTGGGACTGCAGATAGAAATTCATCACTCTTGTGCTAAGTGCTCTGAATATGTCACATTTAGAATCCCTGCTCAGTGCATTGTACATATGTATATCATCTGTTCTAATTGTCTAATAATTTTAAGAGTTCAAATTTCTGGTTGGCCTTGTGAATTTCGCCAATGCTAGCATCCCTTAAATAGCATTTTCAGATGATATATGAGAATTGCAGACATGGTGGACATTTTACATATTTTAAGAACTTATCTAGCCTTAGCCTTTTCAGCCCAATTTCCTGATTAGTATGAACTGAACTTTAGAATTGGGCACCCCTACTAGTACCGTCTTTGAAACACCGATGTTGCAACATGAACTCCGAATCCCCTACTTATCCCGCTTTGTCCGTCTGATCGGTGCAGTCTGGGTGCAGTTACTACCCAACGACAAGAAGTCGAACATTTTTGTCTTGGTGACGGAGAGCATTCCCGTTCCGGGCGATCCTTCGCCCCCGGTTTGGTGGCAGGAGCAGATCATGGGGTGCTAGTTGAATACTAGTACGTATATCCTTTCGTACGCATCCTCTTCTTCATCACTTACTTCGATCTCTGATTCTTCCATCAATGCCTGAATTACCACAGCGGAATGCCGTTTGCTACCAAACGGTCCTGTGTTCGCTACTGTGATTGACGACCATTGCTTCCTCTTCTATTTGGGAGATGACTTCAGGTTACTTAAATAGCTGACAGTGGGTATCGTCGTGGTATTCACCTTCTACTCCTTTTTTCTATTTCCCATTAAAATGAATATCGGAGCAATGTCTCAGTCTACCGCAACTTTTCAGAACGACAAAGGAGCGACCATCCCGATAGCACATTATCCGCCAGGCACAGGAAACTTCATATATTCATCTTCACCCCCCAAACCCGTGGAACCCGCCAGCGGCGGCTGTCTGTACGTTGTTAGCTATCGCTGACGCGGCGATGTCAATTGACACCGCCTTCAGTGGACTCTTCGCCGTTGCATCTACGCTGCTACTCCTGTCACTGTACAACACAGGCCTTCTTGGTATCTCCATACCTAATGTTATCCTGGGCATGGCCCTATTCTGTGGCGGGTTTGGACAATTCGTTGCAGGAATGTGGGAATTCCGTAGAGGTAGTGTGTTCGGTGGCACGGGTAAGTGTTTTGTGTGCCTCTTCCTTATTAAGCTATCTGCGTCACTCCTTGGGGGGGGGGGGCAATGTTCTTCCCTCCCCTTTCTCCGATACTTCGTCATAGCGGAAGACTCTGTATACATTCCCCATTTACCAAGTTTCTTTGAGTGTCAGCTGACAATTTCCTGTCATCAGTTTTCTCACTATATGGCACTTTTTGGCTGTCCTATGCCACAATTCTTATTCCTGGCAGCGGTGTCGTCAGCGCATATGGTACTAACACAGAGGAGTATGAAAACGCTATCGGCATCTATCTCAGCGTTTGGAGCGTGATCACTTTTTTGTTTGTGTAAGTTAATCTACACCTCCTCTGGCTCCACTCAACAGTTTCACCCTTCGGTAGTTTTGGCACGCTTCGTACAAGCATTGCCAACATTGCACTATTCATTTCCCTCGGCATAACATTTGGCCTGCTTGGTCTTAGCTTCCTTCACGGCGGCTCTACCGCGTACGTATCTAAATATACTCGCTCAGGCTGCCGTCCTCACCTATGAAACGCTAGCATTCTCAAAGCGGGAGGTATTACGGGCATCATTACCTCCTGTATAACTTACTACGTCGGCCTCAGCGCACTCCTTGCTGCAGATGAGCATTCGCTCTTTACATTACCCCTTGGTACAATCAGACAGACTGACTTGGGGGAAGATTAGGTAAATGAGCTGATGGTGACGACTGCTATTTCATTACGCTCATCTCTGTATAGTAGTTGAATTCTTGCCCTAGTGGCGAATGTGACATCAATCTAGCTGAGGTTTTGTTTTATTTCCAAATAATATATAGGAGCACTTCAATAATTCGCTATAGCCTTTCAAGTATTACTCGGGTTTGTCAGGTGTACTTCAGGAAAATCAGAATTTTATTTACTGATGCTTGGGCATGCTCATAATGGCTTAACAACACTTCTAAGCACTGGTAAGTCAGTTGAAGTTGCTAAGCCCACTATGTATGTCCTCCCATAAATTTGACTTAGTCAAAGCTTACTGCTAGGTTTATTGAGGCTTATTCTCACTGTGGACCCCATGCCAGAAATTCATACTCTAATTCCCCCTCTTATATATGTGGGTTCATGCCAATATTAGTGTCTACAAGTACTGAATATAATACCTGGAGGGAATGAATACAATTCACAGAGGAAATAAATTTCATCCCAAAGTGGTTGGAAACCTGGCCACGAGTGGGGACAGGAAACACCAAAGAAGACAAGGAAGGAATACTATGACTTACTTCTGATCACTCAAAGTGATAAGACACAGCATAGTATTCCTAGAGCAAGTAATATAAAATATGAGATTGTAGTCAAAAAGAGAAAAGGAAGAAGGAATCTCTAACAACAAACAACAAGGCACTGTCTGGTACATAGTAAGCCAAGCTTACACCCTCCCATCTTTCAAAACAGGGTGTCATTAGTCAACATAGAAATAAAATAAAACAAAATTACACACATCATCAACCATCACAATGGGTGCATCAAAAACCCAGTGGGAAAAGCTACCATGTGTCCCTAAACCTTACATGCTAGCCAGTGATCCAACGCTTTGCAGTCCTCCAACTCATGGCGTGGCATCCATTGGTCATGATCAGGAGGGTAGCCTACCCAACAGACAAGATATTGCAAGCCACAGCCTCTCTTCTGCTCATCCATGAGTTTCTCGATTGTATGTTCCTCCATGCCACCAATGGTGACCAATGGTCCCAGCATGGGGTGTTCATGGGAGGGGAAGAGGCTTGCATCGTTTGCATTGAAGCATTTCAGTAGCCATGCATGAAAGGTCAGGAACATGTCGGGAGAGTTAGGGAGGTCTAGCGTGTAAACAGACAAGTCAGGGAAAGCATGCATGACAATGTGAGGGCCATCAAATCTTGGGAAAAACTTAGCAACACAACTCTTGTCCCCAGCCTTGTATTCCCAGCATCAGTGTAGTGTTGCCAGCATGACCTTATCTCCCACTTCAAAGATGTCTTCTGCTCCATGGCTCTTGTTTGCATGGAAGGCTTGAGTGATTTTGCTGTTGAGGAGTATGTCTTTCGCCTCTTTCTCATCATCCAGAAGTTGGTTGATAATGGTATGAGCCAGTTGTTCTTCTGTGGGCAGTCGTGAAATAGACATTGGGATGACAGGTGGAATAACAAGCAGGCTGCATCCCATTTGTAGCTTGAAGGGTGAGAAACTGGTCAATGTGTTGACTGAGTTCATGATATTGAATCAAATCAAAGGCAGTGTGCAGACCCAGCCCGTTGATTGCATTCCACATGGAACCAGATGCATTGATTAAGGGTCTTGTTAGTGTGCTCACTGGCACCATCTGTTTGTGGGTGGTATGCTGTAGAGAGCTTCAGGTGTACACCAGTGAGAGAATGCAGAGCTTTCCAGAATTTTGACACAAATAGTTTGTCACGGTCTGATATAAATTTGAGTGGTAAGCCATTCTCACAGTACCAGTTGTTGAAAAAGATCATTGCAAGTTTCTGGGCTGTGATATCTGTGCATGTCAGAATCAGTCATGCATCTGAGCCCAGATGGTCTGTGATAGTTAAGATGTGGGATAGCAAGCCTAAGGCTATATCCAAGACAGTAATAATAATGATATTAATTACTGAGACTTTACCATTCTGTAGTATATATACTACATGTAATTGTGCACATGAGACAATCACTCCTTGACCTCTGAGACATTCAGAGGAACACCCCCCTTCATCCTAAGGTCTCCTCTGAGCTTCCTGCAACACTCTCCTAAGAGGTTATGGGCCCTGGCATTATTTAAAAACAATCCAAACATATTTCGCAACATGTCTGAAGCATTATACAACAATGAAGAATTTGTTCCAGACAGTGAAGACAAAGACCTATACATTCAGGAACATGATCAGGACTTAGCTGATTATATGGAATTATTTGGGCCATCACCATCTGCCTCCAGTAAAGAAAAAGTCCAGGAAACACAGCCACCTGCACCCAGTGTGCCCAAAACAAAAATTACCCCTGAACAGAAAAAACCCACAATCCTCCTTATCCATACCAAGGAATATTCCAATGTCAATAAGATCTCAGATCGCGATCACCTCACTGATGAAAATTGGCATGAGTGGAGAGAAAGGATGAAAAGGGTATTGTGATATAACTGGATATATTAATGGGGCCATAAAATGCCCAAGTGAACCCAGGGATCCAGAGGGGGCACATAATTGGGACAAAAATGACACCTGGGCACAACAAGTTATTATACATAATGTTACCTCTTCA
Organism: Tricholoma hemisulphureum; assembly: GCA_964034925.1. NCBI lineage: Eukaryota > Fungi > Basidiomycota > Agaricomycetes > Agaricales > Tricholomataceae > Tricholoma > Tricholoma hemisulphureum. Next base: position 8,895,477 of record OZ035928.1, read on the forward strand.
CAAATGAATCATGTCAGATCAAAAATAACAGCAAAAGCAATGTATTCTGCATTATTGGTCACTCATGAAAATAAGGCACACCAAACTGTAAATCATATACAGTGCCTATTATATGAGACCAAGGCCAATGTTACTGATGACCTCCTAAAACATATGGACATCCTCAAGTCTTTACCGAGACCACATCAATAAATTTCCTAATACAGAATTTCATATTTCGGACACCCAATTTAAATCTATCATATTGACATCCTTACCATCAAGCTGGCAAACATATGTCAAACCATATAATGGCAATGCTAATGATCTGAATGATATGGACCCGAAGTGCTGATTGTCATCAGATGCATTCATAGGATTATTGTGGGAGGAATACAAACTTTGGTTGAACAGAAATACAAATGGGAATAATAATGGTGCCAGCAGAAGCATAAATCTGGTGAAAACCCAGAAAGCTACCAGTCCCAGTAAATCCCTGGAAAGCCGTATCACCAAAAGGAAATCCTCCATTAAATCTTATTGCAATCATTGTAAGTGTGCTGGGCATTGGACCAGTAAGTGCCAAAAGTTTGATGGGAACAAATGCTGTAACTGCAGGAAATTTGGACATCTAGCTAAAAATTGTTAGGAGAAAAGAAAAGAAAAGGTGAAAGAGAAGAAGCCTGGGGACACATCCAATATTATAGAAGAACATATAACCTTCTCAAGAGATGAAGAGAGTTATAATCTTGATGCATGTAATAATGATGCCATAATTGATGAACATCTGATCTATTATGACTGGCTGGCCAACTTGGCAACAACTTCACATGTAACGCATCAAAGAAATGCATTTACTTCCTACACGCCAAAGGAAAATATTTCTGTAACAGGTGTGGGCAGAAAAGAGGCCAGTGTAGCAGGACAAGGAACTGTCAATTTAATTTTGACATGCAACGGAGAAAAATATATTTTACATCTACAAAATGTTTTACATGTTCCCAGTACACAAAATAATTTAATTTTGTTAGGGAGATGGGATGCAGCTGGAGGAAAATATATTGGAGGCAAAGGGGAAATAATTCTCATCAATACAGATGGTAAATCTGTCATGCACGGGAATAAAATCAATAATCATCTCTACAAAATGGAAATGATTATTAGAAACCCAAATTACACCACCAACAATGCAGGTAATAATACAACTTTCATTGGAAATGAAAAATTACCTAGTTGGGAAACTTAGCATCGACATTTTGGACATATCAGATATACTGGATTGCAAATGTTACTTGACAGAAAAATGGTAAAAGGTTTTAATGTTGATCTGGAAACCCCAAAACCAGATTGCGAAGCATGCATAGCCACAAAACAACATGTTAAACCATTTCCAAAATCAGTCAAAAGAAAAGCAGAATCCAGGGAATTAACACATATAGATTTATGGGGAAAATATTCCATCAAATCCATCAATGGAAAACATTATTATTTATTGTTTGTTGATGATGCCAAAAGGTATGTCACCATCAAATGTCTGAAAGAAAAAAGTGATGCAGCACAGGGTGTAATGAATTACTTGGCCCATTTAATAACTCAAGGCTGAAATCTGAGAGGGATTCAAATAGATTGTGGAAAAGAATTTATCAATGAAAAACTTGACAAATATTCTAAACAGCACAGAATACAAATCTGATTAACTGCTGGACACAGTGGATGTGTCCTCAGCCTATAGCTATGGCTGGGATTGCATAGTGATAGCTTCTCTGACTATATACAGTGTGACTGTCTAACTGTCTACTGGTCATGTGATCATGTGGATGCCCACATCCACTACTCCACTGCGCCATACTCTGCATGTTAAGGCGAGGGCCTCAACTATTTAGTACAAGTATCGAGTTCGTTAATGATGAGGCTTTCGTTGCTAAGTTATATCACGCTAAGTCAGAGGCTTTCTGGCTTAGGTCGAGTTGCACGTTTGAGAGCAGTACTAAGGCTGTATATTGCCTAAGGTCAAGCTAAGGAGCCTTGACCTTTGTCTACTACAGTTTATATAGATATTTACATGGCTACGTGTCGAATACGTGTCTACATGTATTGTAGAGTCAGTAAACTAACTATGGATGCAAAGCTGTAGAGTGCGAGGTTAACGGACAGCTATCTACTCGGTGTCTAATAGAAAAGGGAATATGGGCGCTGCCCGACGAGTCAGAGATAAGAGAATGAGTCAATGGTAAGCACTGCCATGACGAAGAAGGAAATAGATGTAAAAGGAAAGAAATCGTAACACTGCCCCCCCCCTATCCTCGAAGTTTCCAACTTTGTTTCATTCCAACCCCTTTTCTACCCGGTCTGTAGACTTGTTGAGTGGTCGATAAAGCCATAATTCTTCGCTGATCTGCAAGGGAATGGGCAGCGCTGGTGGCGGTACTCGTGGTGGAGGCGGGATATAGGCGGGTGCAGGCATGGTAATGGGGGTCGAATCGACTAGGGCGTTCGACGACAGGGTCGGAGAGATGTGGGAGAGAATTTCGTTAAGCTCGTAGATGTTATGTTGACGTTCGGTCTCGTGAATGGAAATGTAGGAAAGAGACAAGAGAATCATCCAGCAGGTGAAGAAGAGCCCGAGGGCGAGGGCGATTATCTGCATGTATGTCATGCTTAGAGTGGGGATTTGGGTAATGCTGGGAAATGTCAACGAATTTTCTCTTTCTTTAATAAGGATGGAACGACCCTGGTCCGGGTCATACTTCTGACATAGAATGGAGTTGGGGGTCGCTCTTTTCGTTTCGGGGGAGAAGGCCGCCAGGCACTGGCGGATGTGGCTCGTGCGGATTTTTGAAGGTGGTAGGAGGAGGAGGAGGTCACTGATCCAGAGGGGGGCGTTTGCAATTTGTGTGTTTCTGCTCGGGTTTGTGTCGGGGTGGGGGAGGTGTTGGGTTGCGTACTTTAATTCGTAATTACTAACTACAGAGGCCATTCCTTTTTCTAACATCTGAGACATCATACTGTGGGCGAGTCATTCTAGGTTTGCAATAGTATCGAGGGTGAGATCGTATTGTCAGAGGGTTTCTTTGAGGGGTTGGTTGTGAACTTTGCGGAGGATTTCGGTGTGATGTCCGGGGCCTTGGAGGTAGTTGTTGGTATATTCGGCGAGAGGGGGGAGAATGTTCAAGGTTTTGAGAGCGTGAGAGGAGGGGAGGTCAGACATGTTTACTTCGGTGGTGATGGTTGCGGATAGGTTTGCTGGGTTGGTTCAAAGGCGTTTCTTCTCCTTATATGCAGCAAGGAGGTCCGCAGCGTTTCTTAAATTATCCGTAGGTTCCCATGTGTTTTCAGATGTGGGGTAGCCTAGCCACTTCACCAGGAATACGTGTCCTCTACCTCGTTTCTTGTGGGCAATGATCAACTCCACTTCGTGTTCTTCCTGTCCGTCGATCAGGTCAGGGGGTGGCCTTAGGTAATTAGGGCCATGGGCGGTGGTTTCACGATAGGGTGTGAGGAGGGCGGCATGGAATACGGGGTGGATCTTCCATTGATGGGGGAGTTTCAACTCATAAGAGAGTGGTGACAGAACTTGCTTGATGGGGAAGGGTCCCTCTCGTTTCGGAGAGAGTTTCCTTGTTACATCTGTCAGTTTTAAGTTCTTCGAGTTAAGCCACACCTTCTGTCCTTTCTTGAATGGGGTAAACTTCCTTGTGATTCGTTCTGCCATGATTTGTCGAGCCAGCTTGTGCGCTGCAAGTGCTTCAGTTTGTGCTTTTAATAGTTGAATCAAGCGTTGCTCTGCTGCGGGTACGTCGCTCTTCTGGTAAGCCATGGGTATCGCTCGGGGTTCGTATCCCATCATGAGGTAAAACGGGGAGTGTTTCACTGTCGAATGCGTGCGCTGGTTGTGGGCGAATTCCGCAGTGGGAAGGAGTCTTCTCCATGTTTTGGGGTTGTTTGTGCAGAACATCCGGAGATAGACTTCGACTTCTTGGTTTACACGTTCTGTTTCTCCGTCAGTTTGTGGGTGAAAAGCGGTGCTCATTGCGAGTTTGATTCTGAGGAGCTTTCCGAGTTCTTGGTAGAGTTTGGACGCAAATATGGGGTCTCTGTCGGAGATAATCTTGTCTGGCAGTCCGAACCGGGTGTAGACAATTTTTAAGTATGTGTCCGCAGCTCCTAATGCATCAATTGTTTTGTTGCAAGGGATTAAAATTACCCCCTTAGTAAGACCATGGTCTACCACGACCATTAATGAGTCGAACCCGTCAGATAGGGGTAGGTCTGTGATGAAATCTGTTGTTATGAGCGCAAATGGGCGTGTTGCGTTGCTTTTTATTGGCGTGAGCAGTGGCGTCGTTGGGTGTGTGATGACCTTCATTTGTTGGCATTTGGCGCAGCCTTCTACCCAGTTCTTGATTAGCACCGTCATTCCCGGCCACCAGTAGTCTCTACGGATGAGTTCGATCATCTGGAATTGTCCTGGGTGTCCGGATGGTAGTGAGTTGTGGTATAATTCGATTATTTTCTTTCTGAGTTCGGTGTTGGGTGGTACGTAACACCTGTTCTTAAAAAAGATTAGACTGTCTTTTACTTCCCAATCCGTCAGATCGGATTTGATCAGCGGGGTTCTGTTGGTTTTGAGCGCTTTAATCGCGTCTGCACTAGTTCGTCTTTCATTGTTGCTTGAACTAGGGTGGTCTGCATGTCGGTGTCGATAATGTTTACGAAGATTTCTGGAGGGAGGAGCGTGATGTTTTCATTGTCGTTTTCCGTTCCTTGGTTCCAATCTTCTCTTCGTGATAGTGCATCAGACTGTATCATTTGCAATCCTGGCACATGTAGAAGGTTTAGTTCAAATTCAGATAGAAACAGGCTCCATCGAGCTTGTCTTCTATTCAGTTTTTGGGCGGTGTGGAAGTATGTCAGGTTCTTGTGATCAGATAGGATTGTTACCAGGTGCGCGCTTCCTTGGAGGTAATGGCGCCAGGTTTCTAGGGCGCGTATGATGCCCAGGAGTTCTCAATCGTAGATTTCATAGTTCCGTTGGGTTGCGTCGAGTGAATGTGAAATATATCCGCATGGGTGCCATTGTCCATCGGTGCCTTGTTGTCAGAGTACTGCGCCGGTAGCAAATTTTGAAGTGTCTGATTCGATTGTGAAGGGTCTTGCTGGATCGGGCATTGACAGGATTGGTGCCTGTGCGAATTTAGCTTTTAGCGCGTCGAACGACGTTTGACATGCTTCTGTCCATTCGAATTTAGTGTCTTTTTGGGTTAGATTGTTCAATGGTCTCGCTAGTTCGGCAAACCTCCCGATGAATCTTCGATAGAAGTTTCTGAACCCTGAAAATGATCGTACTCCTTTGACGTTTGTCAGTTCCGGCCAGTCTTTGATTCCTGCTAATTTTGTGGGGTCCATCAAAATTTGATCCGGCTTGACGATCAGTCCGAGGAATTCGACTTCTTGGACGTCAAATTTGCACTTCTCTGGTTTGAGGTAAAGATCGTTTTCGAGCAGTCGTTGTAGGATCCGTTGCGTTCGTCGGATGTTCTTGTTTATCTTTGGAAAAGATGAGGATGTCATCCATGTAAATGACAACCCATCCTTTGTCAATCATATCTTTGAAGATGTCATTCATCATGCCTTGGAACGTGGCAGGGGAGTTGCATAATCCAAAAAACATTACCGTTGGTTCAAACAGTCCTTTATTTGTTTTGAAGGCCGCTTTCCATTGGTTGCCTTCTTTGATTTGGACATTGTGGTAGCCCCATCGTATATCGAGTTTCGTAAACCATTGCGCTCCCTTCAGTTTGTCGAGAAGGTCGCTAACCAGTGGAAGTGGGTAGGTGTTTTTGATTGTTCCGTGGTTGAGGTATCGATAGTCTTGGCAGGGTCGAAGTGCTTCGGAATCTTTCTTTGCGATGAAAAAGAAGGGTGATGCCATAGGTGATTTTGACGGTTGGATGTATCCTTTCTTTAAGTTTTCTTCGAGAAAGTCGTCCATTTTTGCTTGTTCTGCTGGCGTCAGAGGATAAACTTTACAATCTTTTGGTAAGAAATCATCTTTCAGGTCAATTGCATGGTCCCAGGGTTTTGATTCAGGAAACCATTCCGATGCTGCTTTTTCAAATACCTTTCGATATTCTTGATACTGTGTTGGAAGGATATCGTCGAGTGTCTTTGCTTTTTCTGGGTTGTCCATTTGGTTATTGTGAGCAAGTTTCTGTGAAATGGAGGTTTTAGCTCTGATCCAGATTCCTTGCCCAAGGCAAAACCATGGTGAAGTTCTTGACGACATTATCCTTGATATTCTTCCTGTACTTTTTGAGTAAGAATATTTCGGCGCATCATATTCCAGGGTGAGGGGCGGTTTGGTGGTGGTAGGGTCGAATATTCCGATGACAGGTTCTCCTTTGATGTAGGCGATGACGAGGTCGTTTGCTGGTTTGGTTTCGACTTTGTCTGACGTTAGTGGGGCATTGTCTAGGGTTTTGCTGTTGTCTTCGATCGGGTGTTCCTCTTTGATGGGGGTGATCTTCCTGATCTGTTCCTCAGTGCCTTGCTTGAATGCCGTGTCTTTGATCATTTCCCTAGATTTAGCAATGATTCTCCAAATTCAGGCGAATCATTCTTCTTTGTCAGGGAAAGTGATCATACCTTTTCTCCAGTTGATATCGGGGTTTTCTTCTGAACCAAGGTAATCCTAGGATCACCGACTCTTTTCCTAAGCCAGTTACTAGGTATTGTTCGTCCGTTTGTCTTTCTCCGAGGGTGAGTCGGGCCGTAGTAGAGTGAGTTGTTCCTTCTTTGTTTAGGGTGCTGTCAGCATTCCATGTCTTGATCGGTTTGGCCAGGGGGGTCATTCGGAATCCGCGGTTGCGCGCGAAATCTTGATCGATAAAAGTTCCGGCAGCTCCTGAGTCGAGGAGTGCTTCTGTTTTGACGATTTTGGTTCCTGTTTCTAGCTTAATGGGTACTCTCATGGAGCATTGTCTCATATCAGCTACTAATACAGAGGAAACCGTTAACTCAGCAGGGTCTGACATCGTTCCAGTCTGCTTCTTTAAAAACCCTTCTCTTCAAGGATTGCGAGAGCTTTCTCTCGTTCTTCTTTGTCTAATTCTCCCATCATGGTGCGGAGGTTGTTGTATAACCCTTGTCCTGTCTTCTTCTGCCAAGGCTTGGGGGAGGGAGATGTCGTAATCGTCCCATCTTTCTTGTGATCTCCGGAGCGGTGGCTTTGTGACAAATAAAGCATAGCCCCTTTCGCATATGCTTCATTCGTTCAGCGGTGGTCAGTCGGTTGATGTCGGTGGCTTCTTTCTTGATCGAAGAGGTAGATCAGGGTTTGTAGATTGTGCGCGTTTTTCCTGCAATGGCGCGTGCTCTCTTCCATTGGCCATCGTACTTTGCGGCTGCTTCCATCATGTTATCGAGGGTGGTAGGGACCTTCTCCATGTTGTAGATCTTTTCTGTCAACTTGGGATGTAATCCGTCAATGAAATACTTGATGAGGGAAACGTCTTCTTTGATCTCGGCCCTTCCTTTCAAGATTCTGAACTGGGCGATGTAATCTTCGATGTCTCTGGTCTGCTTGAGCGCTTTCATCTTCTGTCGTGCGTCTCCTGCATCATCAATTGGCGAGAATGCAGTTTTGAATGCTCCCTTGAATTCTGTCCATGTCCCTAAGGCTGCCTCTCCTGCTTTCGACTCTGCCCATCCCGCTGCTGTGCCCCCATTCATAAATGAGAGCATGAAGATGATCTTCTTGTCGTCGGTGTCATAGATGTCTTCATTAGCTCGGAGGTAGAGTGATACTTGAGAGAGGAATGTGCTCGCTTTTGTTCTTTCTCTGTGGAAGTCGGTGGGTGCGCAGATCTTGATCTCTTTAGACGTCATGTCGTAAGCGTCGGTGTTGGTGGTGTCAAAAAATTGATTGGTGGGTTCTGATTCGGTTCCTTCGTCTGGGTCGAGTGGTTCGAATTCTTCATCAGGGATGTATCGGGGTGGTTCAGTGCTTGTTCTCTGGCTGTACCAGCGTTCAGAGGGTTCTGAGTAACGTACTAGTCGTCCTTTGTGTCTGTACCAAAGGGTGTCAGGTTCAGGGGTGGCGCCTTGCGGCGGTCAATCAGGGGAGTGTCGGGTAGGTCGTCTGGAGAGGGAGGAGTCTGCTCTTGAGTAAGAGGACGTCGTGGATTAGCTTGACCTTTTGTTAAGGTGAGGGCCTCAACTACTCAGTACAAGTATTGAGTTCGTCAACGACAAGGCTTTCGTCACTAAGTTATATCATGCTAAGTCAGAGGCTTTCTGGCTTAGGTCGAGTCGTGCGTTCGAGAGCAGTTCTAAGGCTGTATATTGCCTAAGGTCAAGCTAAGGAGCCTTGACCTTTGTCTACTACAGTTTATATAGATATTTACGTGGCTACGTGTCGAATACGTGTCTACACATATTGTAGAGTCAGTAAACTAACTATGGATGCAAAGCTGTAGAGCGCGAGGTTAACGGACAGCTATCTACTCGGTGTCTAATAGAAAAGGGAATATGGGCGCTGCCTGACGAGTCAGAGATAAGAGAATGAGTCAATGGTAAGCACTGCCGTGACGAAGAAGGAAATAGATGTAAAAGGAAAGAAATTGTAACATTGCATCACAAAATGGCATTGCAGGAAGAATGAATAGGACACTGGTCGAATTATTGCATGCAATGTTATCCGCAAGCTCACTGCCTGAGTATCTCTGGGAATACGCAATATTACATGCCGCATATCTCCATAACTGATCATATACAAAGCACCTTTGGAAATTAACTCCCTATGTGGGATGGTATAATCAAAAACCAGATGTGTCACACCTGTGCAAGTTTGGTGCACCAGTCTGGATATTAGTGCAAGGACAAAAAAGGGACAGAAAGATGCTTCCAAGATCAAAGTGCCATGCTTATCTCAGATATGACAATGGTGCTGACACAGTTAAATATTATAATGCTGAAATGCACAATGTTTTAACTTTGTGGAATTTCAAGCTGATAACTGGCAGTCTAAATCCCAAACCTTCCAAAGATGTCACCTTAATACCCTCAATGCATGAGGGGGAGTCTGATGGAGACGCATCACTGATGGACATATTGGATACTGAGGAAGCACTGATCACAAGCCTGCTGATCGCAAAAGAAGCACTGATCACACTGATCACAGGGGAAGCACTGATCAAAACACTTCCAGAGAAGCAATCTTGGAAGCAGAAACAAGACAGAATTAATGATCCTGAAGATCACGTTGATATTAACAAACAACACATGACATGTGCAATGCAGAACAAAGAACCACATAGAATGCGTGGAGTTTGTACCAATTATAAACTCCTATTACACCTTACAGAAGAAGAAAAAGTCAACAACTTCCAAGATAAAAATCAAGCCTATGCAATAATAACTGGAGATGAATTAAATAGTCTCAAAGAAGCCAAAAACTCTCCTGAATGGCCCACTTGGGAAGGAACCATAAAAATCAAATTGGATCAGCTGAAAGAAAGAGGAATGTGGGAACTATGATTATACAGAGACCTTCTTGCTGTCATATCCCATGCAAGCCTTGTGATGGAGCTCTGGTGGATCACTGACAGAGCCACCACTATTTCAAATAACCATTTCAAATAACCATTTCAAATTCTATTTCATATACTCCTCCTGTTTTGTTTGTATCACATATCATTGATTGATTATCTTACTTACTGTGTACTTGGTACTCTGCAGACTCCACTGTAGTTACCTTGGTTATTTAGTTACTATAAAACCTAGATACCATCACTTGTAACTTCAGAGTTTGATTATTGCATTGTTACCTCTCCAACTCTCTCAACTCTAAGTCCCCTTTGTCTCTTACTTCCAGAACTCCGCCAGACCTCTGCTCTTATTATCATCTTCTTGTAAATTGGACATCGGGCGTAGAGAAGGGCACAATCTCTTATAGATTGAAGCCAAGTCCATTGTTGCATCAGAACTCTGTCAGAATGCCACTGTAACTCCGCCCTATGAGATCAGTTCATACCGGTATATAATCAAACTCATACTTCTTATGCCCTCTTCATGAACATATTAACCTTTTTATGTCAACTTCAGTCACTATGCATACATGCTCTACTACCAATTTGCAATGAAGTGGATTACAAGCCATGTGCAGATCCTGACTATCCTCACCAACCCTGCACCAACCTTTGTCAACCTTCAGTACCACACTGCGACCTTCAAACATATTCCCTGGCCTGGGAGCAAACCCAGAAAACCCTGACACACAACCTCTGTCAACTCCACCGCATCCCTGCAGTACACTGGTTGAAAACCAACCTAGTCATTGCAATCCTGAAGGGCCTAATGATCCTGATGGTGACAACGATGACCCGGAAGGTGACCACCAATCCAATCCTGAGTCGGAGCCCTGTGGCAATGACCAGTTATTCCTGCACATACTACAAGAGTTATTGGACAGCATCTGCACCTCCCAACACCCTTGCAACAAGAAAGTCAAAGTATGCAAACCTGACATGTTCGATGGTACAGACCTGTGGAAACTCTGTGACTTCTTAATCTCTTGTAACCTTCACTTCCATGACCATCCTACCCTTTTTGCTGATGAGAAAAAGATCTTATTGTAAGCCTGGCCCCAGGCTCACAACGCCAAACACATGCACACCGCTGCACACTGACCAATGCACACCGATGCATACAGGCGCACCGACGCCGAACCGATGCACACCACTGCACACTGACTGGTGCACACCGATGCACACAGGCGCACCGACGCCGAACTGATGCATACCGATGGCACACCGCTGCCGATGCACACACATACCGATGCTCACTGCCAATCGGTAAGTGCACAGCCACGACCACAGGCGACCGCAGGTGTGACCACAGGCGACCGCTACACACTGACTGGTGCACACCGATGCACACAGGCGCACCGACAACAAACTGATGCATACCAATGGCACACCGCTGCCGATGCACACACATACCGATGCTCACTGCCAATCGGTAAGTGCACAGCCACGACCGCAGGTGACCGCAGGCACGACCACAGACGACCACAGGCGACCGCATACCACTGCCGGTCAGTACCACTGTCGACGCACACTGCTGCATACACTGACCGACGGCTTCACCAATTGGTAACACCACCGACTGGTGCACCGCTACTGACACCACCAATGCATGTCGCATCACCGGCAACCCAATACCCATAGCTGGACATGCGTACAGATACCGGTGGCCTGACCACTTACCTGATATGAGAACTATGCTTGATGCGGCCATGGTTGAGATGCTGGATTTGGACACTTTCCAACACGGTCCAAACCCTTCATATATATACAATCTTTTTCCCTTTGTTGCCTCACTCTTACTACGTGCAACAAAGGTATAGTTACTATTGCTCACTCATGTATTTTACTGACTCTTACTACGTGCAACAAAGGATAACATTGTCCTGTCTGTCTGACTGAACTTAGTGAGGTGGCCTTTCCTGGCCTCCTTCCACTTATTCATTCATTCTTATCTGAAGGGAGCAGCACTTGGTTGGTTTGAACCAGGGCTAATGGATGTGACCAATAGTGCCAATTGGATTTGGGACTTTGAAGCTTTCATCACTGAACTAGAGACCAACTTCAGCCCACATGACCCTGTTGGAGATGCTGAGAAATCTCTGTACACACTCAAAAATGAAGGAATCCCATCACATCATCAAACACAATGTCAAGTTTTGGAAGCTAGCTGCTTGAGTCAATTGGAATGACTCGGCCCTCCACAAAGCACACTTCCACAGACTTCTGCTACAGATCTGCATTGAGGAGGCAAACCAGTAACTCTACCAGCATTATGTCTCAAAGCCCAAGAAGCTGATGAAGTCTACTGGATGCAGAAAGATGAAGCAGTGCTTGAAACCCACTCCACTAAGGCTGGCAACAATAATAACAACAAAACCAACAATGCTTCCTCCTCCAGTGGCAAGTCCGCAAACACTACTGGTAAATCCAAAAACTCCAATAAGTCCAACTCCAGCAACAACTCCAACAATTCCAACAACACTAGCAGCTCCAACAACAACAACAAGAATAAACCCTTGATAGCCGACAGGATAGGAAAGGATGGTAAGCTTACTGGAGAGGAACAGGCCTGTCACTTAAAAGAAGGGTTATGCCTTTATTGTGGTATAGCGGGTCATGAGGCTAAGGATTGTAGGAAGGCAGCTAATCCTAAAGGCAGAGCAGCGACTACAGAAGCTGCCACTCTGGTTGTTACAATTTCCTTTTACATCCATTTCCTTCCTCGTCGCGGCAGTGCTTACATGACTTGTTCCTTTATCTCTGACTCATCGGGCAGCGCCCACATTCCCTTTTCTATTAGACACCGAGTAGATAGCTGTCCGCTTACATCGTACTCTACAGCTTTACATCCATAGATAGCTTACTGACTCTTACAATACGTGTAGACACGTATTCGACATGTAGCCAAGTAAACACCTATATAAACTGTAATAGACAAAGGTCAAGGCTCCTTAGCTTGACCTTAGGCAATATACAGCCTTAGAACTGCTCTCAAACGCGCGACTTGACCTAAGCCAGAAAGCCTCTGACTTAGCGTGATATAACTTAGCGACGAAAGCCTCGTCATTAACGAACTCAATACTTGTACTGAGTAGTTGAGGCTCTCGCCTTAACACTGGTGGCCCCTGTGGATTCAAAAAAATAGTCAGCAACCCTCAAGAATCCTCCACACGGGCTAGGGGTTGCGTTGACACCAACCATGCACCAAAGGAGGTCTGCCTCAACACTGCCACTCTTTAAAATCCTAAATCTTTTCAAACCGCCCCAACTTCTATTTATGATCCTACTATGATTACTCTTTTAGACAGCAGTTCAACTCATTGTTTTATAGACTTGTTGTTTGTATCAAAACACAATATTTGAGCAACAACTATACTGCCGATACAGCTCTGCCTTCATCAAACAGATGGATTGTGCAACAGTTACAGTTGCTGGTTTCATTTCCCACAGGTGAGGCTTTCGACCTACTATTCTACATTACCCTGCTTGACTCTAGCAACTCTGCCGTACTTGGACTAAATTGGCTTAGGGAGATCAATCTGTTGATTGACTGGGCCTATGGCCAAGTCACTTTCTGGACAGATGAGTATAGAGGTCCAGCACAGTCAACAACCTCAGGTAAAACAAATACCTTGCCCGAACCTAACAAACCTCCCCTAGAACCGTGTCTACCTGATGCACCAGCGGAATCTCTGAAGCCTGCTGCTGTCGACAAACTCACCCACATCTCATTCATCAATGCTGCAGCTTATGCTTGCACCTGTCACCTTCCTGGCACACAAACATTCTTGGTCTCTCTCTCTGATGACAGAGTCCATGGAAAAGCCGCCATGCCAGTCGTGGAGGATGTGCCAGACTTATCCAAAGTCCCTGAGGAGTACCATGAATTTGCAGACGTCTTCAGCAAAGGAAAGGCTGACACTCTTCCACCACACCAACCTTATGACCTCAAAATTGAACTTGAGGAAGGAGTGGAACCTCTGCCAGGTTGCATGTACTCTTTGTCTGCCTCAGAGCTTGACACTCTCCATGTGTTCATTGAGGAAAACATCTGGATATCCATACAGACTTTTGAGAAATTCATTTGGCTTGAGGTGCTGCTTAATTCCAGATTTTGAGTTGTTGGGAGGTAAAGCTGGAAGCTGACTAGAGGCTTTTGGACGAAGGGGGGCACTCCTCTGTATGTCTCAGAGGTCAGGAATTAATTGTCTCAGTATATACTATACATATAGTATATATAGTATATAATGCTGAAGTAATGCTGAAGTAACAGTAATTAGTAATGTCATAATTACCGCTCTGGATATAGCAATTATAGGCTTGTATCCCAACATGAGTCCACATGGATTTTGACTTTTTGCATGGATTCCACAGAATAATTCCATCCTAGTTTGAGCTGAGCAGGGTTTGGACAGCACGTCTGAGTGAGTAACTAATTTTATTATTGTAACTATTTAAAAGGTAATGTAAGGGAAGGGTTCAAACCCATGACCCTATGGCCATGTGAGTGTGACAGGTAAGCAATATAACCACTGTGCTACCAGGCTGTATAACCCTGGGCAACAGATGCCCATTTCCTGGGCACCATCATCACCACATCACTACATGTCACCCTGTGACTGCCAGCTCACCACTCCTCACCACCACCACCCACGATGCTGCCTCCTTTCTCTCTCATCCCTTCCCCCCCCTCTCTTCTCCACTCCACCAATAGGGGGCCCTGTGGCCCCCACATTAAGTTTTTTTGTATTCTAATCTATTTTTATTCAGCTAATTCTTTTTTTTTTTCAGTGGTTTTTACTGTACTTACATGAAATGACAGCCACCCCCATTGCCCTCCTCCCTCCTCCTCCCTCTCTCCTCCACTCCACCAATAGGGGGCCCTTTGGCCCCCACAATAAGTTTTCTTTTTTGTTTAAATCATTTTTTATTAAGCTAACTAACTGTTTTTTCAGTGCTTCTATTGTACATGCAACGACGGCTCCCCAACAGTGTGCCGGCCCTCCTCCCCACTGAGCTGGGAGGGGGGTCGCTTGAAGTGGGATGGGACAGCCCGAGGGAGGTGCTGGGAGGCCTGTGGAGCGCAGCACCCACTAGGTGAGCACCCCAATGCGTTTAAATGCGCCATGTCACCACTAACCCCCCAACACCCAGCAACGACGACTGACAACAAATGACACAGTGCCCACCTCCACACCTACGAGCAACTGCTCATGGGGTGGATCATGGTGCAGCTCTCAACACCGACTGGCCACCGGCCAGTGGGGGGACATGATGGGATGTGCCAGGAGCCAGTTGGGACATGACGGGAGGCCCTCAGAGCCAGGAGATCCAATGGGACACCTCAAGAAGATTCCAGACAATGGAGGGGCTGCCCAGACAACGGAGGGGGGGCACAAGTCAACAGAGGGGCTGCCCAGACAAGGGAAGGGCATGCCAGACAACGGGGGGCATGCCAGCTGAAGGGGGGGACATGCCAGATGACGGGGGACACAACAGGTGGCCCTACGACATGACCAGACCAAGGGGGGGACACACCAGATGAGGGGGGATGTGACGGGTGGCCCTACAACATGACCAGACTGGGGGGGGATGCCCAGGCAAGGGGGGACATGCCAGACAAGGGGGGGCTGCCCAGACAAGGGGGGACATGCCAGACAAGGGGGGGCTGCCCAGACAAGGGGGGACATGCCAGATGATGGAGGGGCTGATGAGACAAGGGGGGAGTTATATCGTAAATTAGTGTAAGTCAAACTGTAAGCAACTATGAAAAGACTGCAGAGTCTGTGCGGATCTGCACAGACAGGCATGGAGTCCGTGCTCATCTGCACGGACTAGTATGGAGTCTGTGGACATCCGCATAGTCCATGCGGATCTGTGCGGAATATCTGGGGGAGTGTAAACTACTGACAGGACCAAGCATTGAACATTTACGAACAGTGACTGAAAGCAACACAGGACCACCTGTGTCACCTAAACCATTTGACTCAACTTTGTCAAAAGGAGGGAAAGAAACCCATTCTACATGGTCGCCAATACATCAAGATGGTGACACCATGAAGGTGATGGCCCTGCCTTCCCTGACCATGGTGAATGAAATCAGAGACTTCATCTGGGACATACAACAGAAGCTGCAAGCCTCTGGACTGGCCCCTGGATACACCCAGGAGACATGGAATGCATTCATCAGATACATTCCAGCCTTGATGGACTTCCAAGGCAAAGGCCCACTACTATACAGATTGGGGAGTCTGCCGACTCCTCAAGGCCATTCCAGCTGGGGACGGTGGTCGTTTGTATGGATGGTATCTAGGATTCTAGAGTCAGAACAGCAACTACTAATTTCATCACCCAGAACAGGGATAACGAGCCTGTTGGAGTAGCTACAGCACTGTCAACACCTGATACGTTGAAAAGAGTGGAGCTTGAGCTGTCCAGGCCACAACAATCAGATGAGTCTAGCTTGGTGGTGGACAGGAGACACCAAGCTGTGGAGAGGGCTAGGAACCCTCCCAACTCTAAGGTTGAGACAGCTAGTTTGTCATTGGTATCTACAACCAAAGAACCAAACGAACTAGACATTTGTTCATCAAGAGTGAACCTACAACGTCTCAGGAACTCCAACATCAGGAGCAATGGCAAGAGTGCCATATGGGATCAAGGCATCATCACGTCCTCAGGATGTATGACTGGAACAAGGTGTCCAGAGCAGTGCTAACAGAGTGGCCAGTGATAGGAGCCAATCCAGAGGTGCAAGGCCTAAGGATGCTGAGGTAAAGGATGATTGGGGTAGATCTTCCAGACTGGTTAACAGACATAGAGGATCACCAGAATGTAACCCTGAGGAAGTTGACATAGGAATTGAAAGTGGAGATGACCCTGCCTTCACTAGAGATGAAGAAGATAATGGAGGGGCAGGACCTCCAACAGATGAGGAGGAAGATGTGGAAGGATCCCAATCCCTCCCATGCAAACAGTTGTCAAGAGCCGGTGTATCCAACCGCTCTCTAAATTACAATATACCATATCAGCAGAGACATACCACTGAATTGGACATCTACAGAGACAGAGGAGCCCCAAGAACATCCAAGTATCTCAGGGCAATTCACAATCAGTTTCATTGGACAATCAATGAATATATCAATGACAATGTCAACACAAACATTAATGTAAAGACACCCAAGGTTCTGGAACCAAGGACATACAACAGCAACAGTGATGCTGATATCTTTGAAAGGTGGCTTATTCACCTCCTTAGGTGGTTTTGGGTCAACTGATACTGCAGCAAAACTTTAGAAAAAGAATGCCTTGTAACAGTATGCATGGCATTATTTCTGGAAGGTGCAGCCTTAACCTGGCACAATGACAATGTATCAGGCCCACACCGAGTGAAGGACACTTGGTCCCTCAAGTTAGTAATCACTGGATTATATGACCAGTTCATACACCACTCTGTACTGGGTGTGGCCACAGACAAATTCTGGAACACAACTCGCATTCCAGGGGAAACAGTCTTGGACTTTTACCATAGACTAACAAGATATGTGGCATGAATGGTCTGTCCATCTGACAGATATACATTCAAGTGTCAGCTCGTCATGAGACAGCCTAGAGAAGTGTTCAACTATTTGTTGAACAAGGAAGTTACTGTGGAACATTCCACAGTAGAGACTATTCTCCATCACACCAGAAAGGCAGAGGAAAACACTAGGATCAGGTCCCATTGGTATAAGGAATAATGGACCATGACCATGGTCAGGGAAGTAACAGAAATTAAGCCCATAGGGAGAAACTATGGCAGTCATCTGGGTATAACAGATGGTATGAAGAAAAACCTGAAACACCACCAAAAGTATCATCGGTGAAGGAAGCTAAGAGACAGGCTCCTGATAAGAGGGAACTGCAAGGAAAAAACAAAGAACCAAACAAGAAGCTGGGATCCAGCAAGAAAAACGAACAGGTGGATAAAGATGCCTGTTTTGGATGTGGCCAGAAGGGCCATATAGCGAGAGACCCTCATTGCCTGAGGAACTCGTCAGGCAAGAAACCTTTGGCTCAACTCTTTGCGGCAAGGGAGATCCTAGTAGAGGATGATCCTGACATTGATCAGGAACAGGCTGAGAAATGGAGTGTTGTGGATGATGAGGACCAAGGTGGGACTGATGAAGGAAACCCCATCAAATACAAAGGGGAACAGGAGGATATGTACTTCAGATCCCAATACAGCTTGGAAGGTGAGGAATTTGAATATGAAGACCTCACAGGGGATAGAGTGGAATCAACACTCTATGAGGAGGGCAGAGAACAGGAGATGTTCAAAGCTATCCAAGACAGTGAAGTACCATCTTCAAAGAACAATGCAGACAGGGTTGGAAACAACCAACCCACACTATTAAGAAAATTGAGCAAACTACTCGATCACCTGATACAACAGAGAAAAGAGACACGCATGTTCATAGCTCTAGTCGATATAAATGGCAATATGCAGGCTGTCCTCCATGGTTCACCTTATACCAGTGAACACAAAGACCACAGCAACACCATTGTTGCTGATTTACTTGAAAGAAGTGGTTAGGCTGCATGGCCTGCCATCCTCAATTGTATCCAATCAAGATCCCAAGTTTACATAAAAATGGTGGCATGAACTTCACAGAATCATGGGCACGAAACTTCTCATGTCCACGTCGTTTCATCCTCAAATGGATGGTGTCACTGAAAGGGCCAATAGATCCATTGACCAGATATTCAGGGCATCAATCAACCCTGACCAAAAAGACGGGTTTGATAGAACACCATTAATCAAATTTGTAATTAATGTGAGCGTCAGTAAAACAATGGGCTTGGCGCCATTTGAAGTCAATAGTGGGTATCTACCCACTATGATTAGAGAAGTAAAGAGAAATGAACGCATGCCACCAGGCATGTGTGACTTCACCCAGAATGCATTAAGAAACATCACACTAGTGCATGACATGATTATTGAGGCATGCATCTTCCAACAACATCACACTGACAAGAAAGAAAGTGATGATCCAGAAATTAAGGTAGATGACTTCGTCTACCTATTGACAAAGAACCTGTCAATGCCTAAAGGAAGAGCCAACAAGCTCTTACTGAAGTTTGTCAGACCCTACAAAGTATTGGAGGCGATACCCTCAACGTCCAACTACGTGTTGGAACTACCTGAGGAACTTGCCAGGAGGTGAATCCATCTGAAGTTTCATGTGAGTCTACTTAGATCACACCAACCAAATGATGATGTCCTGTTTCCTAACAGGCAGAAAGTTGAACCCTATGACTTTGGGGCACCAGATGATGCTGAATGGTATGTCGACAAAATTGTAGGTCACAGATGGAAAGGAAGGAGCCTAGAACTCCTGGTGAAGTGGAACCTAGGGGACTCCACTTGGAAATCCCTTGGAAACTGCAATGAACTCATTGTGCTGGACAGCTACCTGATGCTCATGGGCATTGACAACTGGAGAAGCCTACCAAGGAAACGGTAGGCTTGTGACAGCATTATTTAATTGGATTAATCAACCTCTTTGGGTGATTACTAAGACACATGGCTAGGCCCATGTTCAAATGTTGGAACGGAGTTTGAAACAGTTAGGAAAGTTTTTTCCTTTTTGCCACCACTACACTAGAAGACCACAACACCACTCAGTATGAACAATGGCCCCGCAGGTTTGGGGGATGGGGATGGTCATGATGACCAACCCCTGAGGAGAATGGGACTGAGGGATGAGCCTGTAGGCTCATCTGGAAGGGGAGAGTGCCCAGAATGCTCTTGTAGAAAAAAATGAAAATGACAACCTTGGTTGGACATGGAGCCAAGGACTTGGCATCATCTACCACCTGAGATGGTGCAAGATATGCACTGCTTATGGCCTCCACATCATGGAGGCTGAATTCACCAAAGACAGCGACTATGCAGATGCAGATGCACTCAGATATGAGCACTCAGAGGCCTGGAGGCACAAATGCACCAGATACATCAACAAATTGAAGGACACAGAGGCTGCCCTCTGCCAAGCCCAAGCTCACATCAAAGAGCTTGAAGACAAATGTTCTCAAGACTATGAGGACAAACAGTCAGGCAAACACATGAGGTATGACTCGCCACACTCACTGGAGTCAGGGACGTGATCTCCCATAATCCCATCCCAAATGAGTGGGTCAAGACCTCCAGTGAGGGAACACCCCTTGCAGGTGGAGAGGGCTGAACCTTGTCCACGGCCAAGCCACATCCAAGAGGACGTCAATATGGAAGAAGGGGAAGTTGGACACTTTCCCCCTCTACCAGAACCCACCCCTAGCGCCCTGATGACAAGGGGGACATGGTCTGCTCCTGGCCCAAATTGGACGCTGGCCCCTCTCCCACCTAAAGGTGGAAGGGGACTCCATCCCTCAGGCATGGGAGGCCTTATGAGGCACCCCATGTCAAGGAACCTCATCCTCAGGAGTAAGGTGGAATTGGATCAATACCTTGAGGTGGCAAATCAGCTGAACAATCACCTGGCCCTGGCACAAATGTGTGCCTACATCAGCAAAGCACAACTGTTACCAAGGGAGGCTCAATCCCTGGTACAAAATGCTGCACTGACGAAGTGGAGGACACCTGCTTGGGTGCCTGAGGAGGACAGGCCGCTGCCTAAAGGTGACCTGAATGCTCCTGCAGGGGTCAACACCCCCAGACTCACAGACTCACCCAAAGACTGGGCGTGTTGGCTCTGGAGGTACTCCAATGAGGCAGCCAGACACCTGGGCCTGAGGCGAGGCAGGGATGGGATATCCCTGTCCCTGGTTAGAGGGATGCTGTTGGTAATGGGGAGAGCACCCTGTGGCCACGGAGCGGCACGAGCTAGAAGTGCCTTTCTGCTCAGGGTGGCCCAGCTGTTGACCACCCCAGGTAGATACTGGCTGATGGTAGAAGAGCTGCACCTCACCATCTCTGTGACCCCTCGGGTGACGATTTCTGAACCTTCAGACAATGTCACCACCAAGGGTGTCATTTGCCTGCTTGCTGGGGATGGAGTCACCATTCCCCAAGTTAGGGATGCAGCAGAGTGGGGAAACTCCCTACTCCAAAGCTGGTCCAGCACCGTTGATGCATTGAGAAGAACTCTGGCCATGATGGCCATTGCTGCAACCCGCCAGGAGTCTAGTCTCCTGGATCAGGATAGGCCCCAATCATTGGAGCCTCATTGGTGGTATCCACCAGCAGGGTCGTGGGGAATGACATACCCACTGTCGAATCCAAGGGCTACTGCACCCTCCACTTCAACAAGGCCCCCACCTGGGGCCCCACCACTGCTAGTTGCTGATCCTCAGCCAGCAATAGGCAATAGCACGGGTACGGGTAGGCACGGGTATGGGTACGGGTCATGATTCCATGACCCGTAACCCATGCCTACCTGCCGCCAAGAGGGAGGCGAGGGCAGGTTCGAAATCTACATACAGTAAACTATATACAAATTTATAACTACTTATTTTAAAAAAAATGTGGGGCGAGCCCAGCTTACCTGTAGAAATGGGGGCCTTATATACCCCCAGGATGCGCACAGACCATTTGGTCTTGTGTGCGCAGAGTAGTACGCGTCGCGTCTTCATTGATCGTTGACACGTTATTTACCTATGTTTGTATTCCCTCTCTTTGTGCCACTCACTGCCCACACCTCGCGCAGTATCATGACCACCACCTCTCCTCACTCGCAAACGTGAGGTGGGGGTGGTTCTATGCCGGATTCACTCTGCATGGCCACAGCAGATGATGACAGACAACCCAGCCCCGGGGACGATAGGGAGGACGGGGACAATACAATGAGGACGACTCGAAACGAGGAATCGTCGAGGATCAGACCAGGGACACGAGGATCAGGACCAGGACCTCCACCACCACCACCATGACCCCCAGAAGACAGGAATGACCAGGACGGCGACAACGACAACGACAATGAGCAGGACTGGGGCGGAGATTGTCAGGGGCAGGGACAATGACGAGGACGACAGGAGGAAGACCCGACGAGAACAGGATGACAAAGACGAGACGGAGAAGAAGTACACGACGACAAACCTAACGAGGAGAACGTGACGACGAACCGTGGAGGAGAACGCGACCAAGCACCCAGCCCACCAACAAGGACACCGACGGGAGGGGCAAGACTCTGGCAGACAACAACGACAATGGGAGGGGCGGGGACAATGAATGCGACAACGACAACGACAACGACGAGCACAAGACCCACCCAATGCCCAACCAACGCCGCTGCTGACCACAATGCCGCCAAACAACCTCACCCCTAAACGCACCACAAAAAGGGCCCAAGAGACATCTCTTGGGCCGTAAGTTGATTCTATTGATTTCTTTCTTATTTAATTCTACGACGACTGCTCCCCCGCCCGCCACAAGCTGCTCGTGGGGTGGGCAGATGTAAAATAATATTAGATAGTTTTTATATATATATATTACTGTGTCTACGAAACCCGTGCGGGAACCCGCACCTGCCGCTACCCGCCCATACCCGCTGCGTATCAACCCCGCGGGTCAACGGGTTACTACCCATGCGGGTATGGGTATGGGTCAAGGTCCTGATACCCGCGGGAGTACCCATGCTACAGCCTTTTGTTTTTTTTTTTTTTTTTTTTTTTGTTCAACAATATTTAACGTGGTGCACGGGCGCAGTCCATGGCTATCTACTACAGGAGACAGCGGGTATACGATGTAAGTTGAAGGGGAGACTACAGCCCCGATATTGCACGTGAGTGCGTGAAGGCCCGCATGCTGCCTGCTCAGGTGGCGTGCATGGCCGGACTACAGGCCAAGGGCGCTCAGGTGCCTCCCCGAACCAGCTCACCGGTACTCCCAACGGCGCGTACTAACCCACCCATCCTCCTACCCCCGCGCAGCCCCCGCACGGCCCCTATTACTCGTGCGTGCCCACTGACGCGCCGGCCAGGAATGAGGATTACAGGCCTTCCCGCAGGTTGACCAACCCGCCAGCCATAAGGCCCGACAGGGTCCGGAGCCCCTCGGTTGCCCGAGTACAGCCCCTCCTCGCTTAGCCGCCCCACGCATGGGACGGTACCCGCCAGCTGGTGGGCCCCCCAACCTTGCTAGCGACGAACCCGAGGTTTGGCGTTACCGACAGAGACACTGCAGGCTCAGAAAATGAGCGCACGTTCGGCGGGCCATCAGGCGCACCAGGCCACCAGACGTGGGTCATACGCCCTGCGTGTAACCCTCATCCCGGGTCCCACCCTTCCGGGGGGGCAAAGGCGAACGCGCGTGGGTTCGCCTTGAGGAGTTCGATGAGGTCCGCGATAAATCGCGGGCCCTGCCAGTGCTTCTTGCGCTTCACGTGTGGGCATACACAGAGCAGGTGATCTTGGTCCTGGAAGGGCCGGGGGGGGCATGTGCAGTGAGTGTCCTCACTAGGAAAGAAGCGGTCGTGGTAGCTCCCAATGGGGGCATGCGCCGTGATGCACCGACACAGTCGGGCCGTCAATCATGTGCAGTTTCTTTGAGCCAGGGCCCGCAGCCAGAGGCGGTGGGCGATGCGGGGGTCTTCCGTTGGGCCCTCAGGTCCAGGAAGCTCTTCCCTTGATATTTGGGGTCCGCGAAGCGGGCCACCCAGTCTTTCTCTGCCGTCTCCTTAAGGGAGGCGATCAGCCAGTTGCGAGAGGCTTTGGGGGAGATCCCCAAAGGCAATCGGAGTGACGCCGCGATGTCATGAGCCTGCTTGTGTACCGCCCACTCCGCCTTGGAGGGGACGAACCACAGGTGGATCTGGCGGTCCTGGTCCAGCTGGAACCAGGGCCGCAGGAGACGGCACAGCCGGAGAGCGTGCTGTTGGCCCCCCGTTGGGGAGCAGTCCACCCACGCATCAGCGAGTGTGAGGGCGTCCAAGAATACCACCACCTTTTTGCATCCAGCAGCCATGGCTGCGGACACCCCAAGGTTCCCGCGGAACACAAGGGCGGCCGCCGCGGCCTGGTGGGCTGTCCTGGGTACGGACCCATCACAGCCAATAATGAGACAATCTGGATCGTTTCTGGCCTCAGCCAGAACGCGGTCCAGACGGCCGGTGTATTCTTTGCACTCGTCCGTCCCCTTGGGGGGCGGGCGGTGAAGAGAGATTCTGTCCGAGAACAGATCTATGAGACGACTTCTGGGTTGGCTCTCAGGGCTGTAGGCCTCGAAAGGTTCACCGGAGAGTGTACAGACGGTCATCGCATCCGCCGCAGGGGACACGATTTTCCGGCGGGCGCCGGGCGGGAGGGCCTGAAGTCCCAGCACATGCCGGGGGGCGTCTCCCACCAGGTCCCCTTCCAAGATAGCTCGGACGGGGTGGGTGCATGTCAAAGTAGCCATCCGAAGACAGCTCTTGTCCGCCAAGCGACGCAGCACCTGTGGCATAGGCAACAGGGCTGCGAGACATTCCATAGCCCCCACGGGGGTCATACGGAAACAACCCGTGATCCAGCGGGCAGCGGTGTGCTGCATTTGGGACAGGGCCTTTACCATGCCTTTGGTACGAGTACCTCGGCAGAACCAGAGACGAAGTCCGTACGTCGCCACTGGGATGACGCAGGACCTGTAAAGTAATCGCTTATTCGCCGGGGAGAGTCCCCTGGACGAATTGCCAAGCATGCGCATGGCGCTCACGGTCGTGAACGCCTTCGTTGTGTAGAACCGGACATGTTCTTTAAAGGACAATTTCCGGTCAAAGAAGAAGCCCAAATACCGCCATATCGGCTTGGGCCTGAGGGGGGTGGCCCCAGTGAAGGGGGCAACACCGAGATCGATGGGGGGGTTGGGCGCCACCCGTGCTCTGGAGAAGTGGAAGACCTCGGACTTGGCATGTTCCAACACCAGTCCAAGGGCCGTGAAGAGGCAGAACACCTCGTTGTAGGCATCCACGAGTTTGGGGAGGTTGTCCTCTACCCGTTTAGACTGCGCGATGAGGGTGCCATCGTCTACATAAGAGATCAGATCCACCAGCGGCCGGGGGACGCGGGCGAAAAAGAGGCGCATCACGAGTGCAATGTAGAGCGCCGAGCAAACGGGGGACAAGGCCGAGCCCTGCCCCACTCCGACGTCGGCAGAGAATCTGCCCAAACAGTCGGTGTTCCATTTGTAGGTCGTGAATCGGCCTACCAGGTATGAGCGGAAGAAGTTCACCACACATGGTGGGAACCCCGACTTCTCGATGATCGTCAGCAGAACCTGATGGTTCAGTGACGGGAAGAATTGAGCAATGTCAAAGGCGACAACGCTCGTCTGCAATCCCTTTGTCCACCCCGCGTGGACGAGGTGGGTGAGGTATACGCCAGCATCCTCAGTGGAACGTTGGGCGACGCCCCCAAACTGGTTGGGGTGGAAAACGCCATGTGCCACGCCGTCAAACTGGAGTCGCCTAGACAACAATTTTTCGACCAGCTTCCCAAGGGTGTTCAGCAGCACAATTGGCCTGAATGACTTCGGGGTGGAGTAATTAGGTTTTCCAGGTTTCGGTATGATCACCAACGTGGATTCCTTGAAATGAGAGGGCCAGTGGCCCAGCGTGACGCATGCTTCCGCAATGCGGACAAAGAGGTCGGCAACCTCAACGTTGCCAGCCCAGCGTTTGAGGAACGACCACGTGACATGGTCCGGACCTGGGGCAGAGTGTGATGAGCACGCTTTGAGAGCCTCCCGCAATTCCAGCAGGGAGAAGGGAATCCACTCCCGGGGGGGGAGGGGTTCGTAGTCGTCCAGGACTGAGAGGTCTACGGGGCGGTCATTAGCCGCGTTGTAGGTGCCATCCAGTGCTGTCCAGAGCGACTCCAACATGTTGCAAGGCGCACCCCCATAGGAGATGGCCTCGCACGACGGGAGGTTGCGTTGTTTGACCCAGGGCATCAAATCCCAAGGGCGCTGATTGGTAAATGAGACTTCTTTGATGCGCGCATCAAAGAACTCCCGCTTAGCGGCCTTGACAGCCTGCTTAAACATGCTCCAGTCCTCAGGGTCCCGGGACTCCCGGTACTCCTCGAGGGCTGTGTGACATTCGTCCAACCACCACTCCTTGGAGCGGCTGCAGATGTCTTTAGACCGGGCATGGGTACGCCACGCCGCTGCAAATGCATTGGAGATGGCTTGCACCACCTTGTCCACTTCCGCCGGTGATTGACCCGTCCAATTGGACAGGGCTGAAAGTCTGGCGGAGACATCCTCTAAGTAGGCCGTCTCCTCGTCTGAGTCTGGGGCAATACCCTTCATCCGCAATGGCACGCGGTAGAAGGGGGTCCTAAGATTAACCAGGAGGGGCGCGTGATCCGAGGATCCGCGATGCTCCGGGAAGATCGTGTGTTCAGTGACCGCCTCGTCCACTGAACTGATGAAAAGTAAGTCAATCACAGTGGGATTGAGCTCGTTGTTGTAAGGGTAGTGGGTGGGCTTAGCCTCATCCGGACGGCAGAGCAACAACCAGAGACGAGTGGTGGCCGCTAAGAGGCGGTCAGCATGGATGTTCGCCGCTGGCCCCTGAAATCCCAGAGGCGGTGACGGCAGTTGAAATCCCCTCCGATGAGATGGAAGCGATAGGGCCAAGTCTCCGCCCCCTCCGAGAGGAGACGGATCCCGGTGTGGTTCCTGTCTGAATAGACATTGGCAAGGAAGATGAGGTTGTCGCCCGCCCCTAGGGTGAAGACGATGACGTCACGATGATCGATGAGGTCCCGGCGGTAGCTGGGCCTCAGGGCTTGCAGACGCTTATCAAAGTAGACAGCAACGCGCGGAAATTCCCCGCGATCGTTCCTGGGGAACGGGGCGGCATCATTAGGAGCCGGGGCAGTATCTGTCCCGGCCTGTCGGACCATGCAGCCCCAGTTGGGGTGCATAGGGGCGCCAATCACCGCCTCCCCATCTCTAGTTGCAGATGAGGGCGCGTGTCTTATTAGGTTCCAGGGCGGTTCCTGAATAAGCAGAAGATGGAATTCATCGCTCTGCGACTCAAGTATCGTGTCTAAGAGTCCATAGTTTCTATTGACATTTTGACACATGACTTTTAAATACAAAATGTCCCAGACATGACTCATTTACGTTCGCCCACCGCGTCCTGTGGGGAAGGGGTCAGACAAGAGGTTGCGGGCGGCGCGGCGCTCACATACCTCAGCGTAACATTTCTTGATCCAGTCACCGTCGAAACGGTGCTTCCAAAAGTTGCAGCGACGGTCATCGGCTGCGTGTTCCTTGCAGCAGTTGGGGCAGCGAGGTGGATGAGGGCACGGGGAGTGCTCCAGTGTGGGGGGGATCGGGGGCGTTGCCCTTGCAACAACCCGCTAAGGTGCGATGATGCTCCCTGCGGTGAGGGCCGCTGCAGATGGGGCAGCGGATTTGAGGGGCGCGGCAAGCGTTGGTCGGATGACCCCACTTCCAGCACCGTTGGCAGAGGGAGACACCGGGGTTGGCCTGGGCCTTGCGGATAGGGCAGACGTATGGTCCAAACTGGACCGCCCGTTTGGAGAGCGCCCTTGCACGTGCGCCGCTGACCGAGTCAGAGACGTTCATATACACCGTAGCAGTGTTGGACTGCTTGGAGTTCCGGATGATCTGGAGAGGAGCGTTAAGGACAACCAAGTCCTTGAGGCCGGACTTGGCGATGAAATTGAGCACCAACTCCACAGTGGTGGGGCGGTGGTCCTGGAAGAACGGCACGTCGATGATTTTCATATACGAGGTGGAGGAAGGGAGCTCCGCAGTGACATGGAGGTGATCCCTGATGAACGCCGCAGCCATTGCCTGTCGGACAATGCGGAGGTCCTCTGCAGAGGCCACAGCGTTGGTGGCAATGGAGTAGCCCCCATAGGCCAGTGATACCGACTCTGCCCAAAGGGTGGAGCGGTGAAGAGACAGGGCCAGGCGGACCCGTTCAAGGATCTCGTGGCTCTTAACAAGGACGACCGGGGGGGGAGGCATACCGCCCTCTCCCAGAATCGCGTGGATGATGGCTATGACCTGTCGACGCGACGGGTGGATGAAGCTTTGGGCTTCGCCGCAGTGGGTTTGGCCTGCTGGTGCATCGCAGCCAGCCTGGCGGTGGGGAGTTCAGGGAACGCCTTGGCCATACGGACCAAGCTGTCCACCGACAAGGTGGGGACATGGCCGCCTTTGAAGCGGGCGGCCTGTGCAAACGTGGGAGCCTGGGCAGGGCCAGGTCTGACCGAGGGGGCTTTCTGCTGTGGAATAGCAGGGAGTGGATGCCCGCCCTTGGGGCGGGAGGCGCTGGGGAGGCGGTTGGCCAGCCCCCCTCTGCGTGGTGGTGGGGGAGCAGGGCGTACCAGAGCCGCGAGGGGCATGGGCACGTCCTGGATAGGAGCAGGGGTCGTCTCTCAATCAAACGAGTCGACGAAGGAATCGAAGGACATGGACCGGAGGGGGTCCATGACCGGGGCCAAGGGTACTCCAAAGTTGTCGGCCGCCCTCAGGAGGCCGGACAACGCGGAGACGAGATCGGGGGTGCTGCCCTGCAGCAACTCCTCAGAGGCGCCCCGAGAGGCGAGAGAGCCAAGGGTATTGGCCCCCTGGATAATCGACTCGACCAAAACCCTCACTTCGAGCTCGGTCACTGGTTCGACGTCATACATGTCCCTGTCCTCTTCATCGGACGAGGGGGTGGTGCTGGGGGGACCGCCGGTGACGACGGTCAAGGCCCTAGAGGCCACTTGCGAGGCGCTGGAGATGCGCGGCGCACGGGGGGTGTCCTGGCTGTGGCTGTATGGTGACAGCGAAGGAGACAAGCGAGGCGTGCGGACTGGGCCGGCCTGCGAGGGGACTGGGGGCCTCCCAGTGGGCCTAGAGGCCACCAGCGAGGAGGTAGAGGAGGGGGGAGCTCTGCTGGGAGTGGGGGGCTCGATGCGCGGGTTGCCCCGGATCGCACCGCCCAATCCACGTGTGGGTTGGGAGGGCGTTGACATGCACTGCTAGCAGTGCAGAGAGTACCAGATCGAAGAGATCAGAGACGAGCAGAAGGCCACAGAACGGATGGGACGATGAGTAGCTGTAGAGGTGTGGCTGTGCACGTCGTGGTTACAGATCAAGAAGTGATGCCGTGCTACAGCCTAGCCAGCAATGGGCCCCTTGGCTACTGCCTTGATGGTGCCAGCCATTCCAGCCTTTGACTGGTCTGGGGAGAACACCCAGGACCAAGGGAACTCAATGGGGTGGATGGGGAGTAGACTTGTGTGTGTGGGAGTCAACAAAAAGAAGAAGAAGAGGAAGAGGAAGCCGAAAAAAGGGTCATATGATTCCAACTCTGGATGGGAGAGCCCTGATGACTTTGTGGCTCCAGTGACAGGTCCCTCAACAACAGAGGGAATGGAGGAGACTGGGCTTTCCATGATGTCGACATGTCATAATGAGGAGTAACCCATTCAAAAAAAAAAAAAAGAGAAGAGATAACCCTCTATCTCTTCATTTTCTTCATTTTTTTTCTTCCTTTTTCACCTGCTCTTCTGTGCATAGCACATTGTTGGCAGCCGCATCCCTACCACACACAGCATTGTAAACCACTGGCTGGTGTGGACCTCAGGAGTCTAGCATTCTTGTACTACATGCTGGAGGGGTGCCCCTCTTTTTGTTTTTTTGTTTTTTCTCTGCATGCTGGGAAGGTTATGGATGTTGTTTGTTTCATACTGTTCCTAAGTTTTTCATTCCTGTCTTCTACTGGACTTGTCATTCAGTAGACACAAAAAAAAAAAAAAGAAGAAGAAAAAAAAAAAAAAGATTTCTTGTTGCACATACCATATTATGAGGCAACATAAATAAAAATGTATCGCCAATGCTCCTTACCTGTTGAATCACAGCACTGCATGCACTGTGTCACATTCCTTATGGAGCGAGTGATGCTCCCACATCACTACACGACCTCAGTCACTCACTAATTTACAGTTCTACACTATGGGGTGACTGCATGTAATATTAGGGTAGCACATCTTAGGTCACGCTAAGAAGGGGAGAGTGTAAGGGAGCACTACCATTAAGGTAGTGTTTATAGATGTTTATACCAAGGGCTGCCAGACTTATAGCCAATGTTGGCTATTTGGCAATCCAAGTCTTATACCACCATGTAGCACCTGAATGTACCTGATTCATATTCTGTTGCTTGTGGTTCTTAAGCACCCCCTATCACACACATTACACAATCGTCGAGACAGACACTTCTGACTGCATGCTCACTGCCATACTATCAACATACACTGCTGATGGTGAGCTGCACCTGGTCGCCTTTCAGTCCCACTCTTTTATGCCTCCCAAACTCAATTATGACACACATGATGTGAACAGGGTCTTGGCCCTCTTGAGGTCAATCAGTTGGGTCATCATATCGCACTGTCAAAGGTAAGGCTGGATGGGGTGAACACGTGACAAAAGTGTCAAACACATGGTGGATAGGGAATGGAAATGAGACACAGAGTTCTTGAAAGGGTCAAGAACTCAAGGGCAAGAGTGTGCAGAAGGGACACATTTGTGCTTGACGTGTTGCAATCTGATTGATTGATGATTGGTGCATATGGGAAAGGGACAAAAAACAGTAAATGAACAGAGAGATCGAGGCCGATGGCACTCGATATGGGAAAATGCATGTGGGTGTGGAGCAGGAGACAGTGGACTCATTGGTCCAATCAGGAATGTCCAAGAAGAGGGCCATGTTGCCCTGTAACTATAGAAACAATAACACTTAGCTTAGAAACTACACCATTGTCTTGAGGGAAGTGGGCCATTGAGGGGAGAGCTTATAGAAACCAAGAAAGAGGAGGGAAAGAAGCATGCTCCATTCGAAGGGTGGGAGGACACCTTATATACAAAATGTGGGTACTGACTATATGCACATGTGATTGTGTGCGTGCTCTTGCACCAATCAGAACACAAGAAAAGAATAATGAAATAACAAAGAGGCAGAAATGCACAAAATAGGAAGTGTGGATAAAAATAGAATAATCAACAAATCTGGGAACAGGTGGTTGTCGGCCAGGTGTCATCAAGACCCCCGCTCTGAACATCAGCTGCCAGGAATTGCTCAGGGAGGGGTCTAACACCAAGGCCCTCAATTGACGAGATGTCACCTGGACCCCAAGCCGGTGTGGAGTACCATCCAATGTGCCCCCCCAACCCTACTCATCTGGTAGATCAGTCCATCTATAGGGAGGGATACATGCAAGAATCAAGATCCTCAAAGAAAGGTTTGAAAAATAGATAAAAACATTCAAAAAGAGGAAAATAAAATCAAAACCAGTAACCAGTCCTTCGATATGAGAGTGGGAAACTTGAAGAAAGCCTTGAGAGAGTGTGGAAAGTGACAGGTTCTTGAGATTGGCACATGGAGTGAATCCCTGAGTCTTCAGGACTGTCTTAATAGTCTACCTGTAGTTCAGAAGTTGAGAAGAAATATGAATAAACAATAAATGAAGGAAACAAAGAGATCATACAAATAATTGAGGATATCTGGCCTTCTTGAGGTTCCAAAGAGAGAAGCCTTGGAAGTGGGAAGTTGACAGGTGTGTCGTCTTCCACAACGACAAGGAACTATTGGCTATCTTTGAGGCCTTTACACATTTGCAGCAATATCTCAAAGGTAGTGGAACTGCAGTTTCCATTGTTACTGATCATAAAAATTTAGAATACTTCTCAACTACAAAACTGCTCACCTAGTGGCAAGCCCACTGGTCCAAGTACCTCTCCCAATTCAACTTCATTATTTGCTTCTGTCCTGGGAAGCTTGGTACTAAGCCTGATGCTCTCACTAGATGATGGGACATCTACTGCAAAGGGGGGAATAGTGATTCCATCATGGATAATCCACATAACCTCTGCCTGGTATTTTTTAAAGAACAACTCAATGCATATTTATGTGCTACTTACCTTGCTGAACCCATCTTACACAGTACTGTAGCCCTTGACATAGAAAGTCTGCACATGGACATCTGTGCAGCTCTCCCGTTGGACCCTGCTATAGCATCACACATCACTACACCTTCCACACCCTGGTCAGTTGGGGATGATGGACTTCTTCAACTCAATGATTGCATTTATGTCCCAGACTCCGCAGACCTCCGACTTTGCATTCTTCAATACAAACACAATCACAATCACATCCTTTCTGGTCACTTCAGCCAAAACAAAGCATTACAATTGGTACACCGAGAATATGTGTGGCCTAACCTCAGAATGTTTGTAAAGGATTACTGCAATACTTGCACTTTGTGTAAATGCACCAAGTTGCTGCAGCATAAGCTGTGCAGACTACTGAAGCAACTACCGATCCTGGAGAAGCCATGGAATTCCATCTCTATGGATTTCATTGAACACTTACCCCCATCCCTCAGTTACACTTCCATTTTGGTCATCATTGATTGACTTTCTAAACAGGGCATATTCATTCCTACAGTTTGTTAAGGTCGTGCAAAGTGGGGGCGGGCAGAATCGGAAAACGCGCGGTGATTCCGAAGGGGAACAAACGGGACTTGGCTTCAACTTGTAAGAAGTTGCGCCCTCCTGTTGATCCGGTTGTCCCTGATTTCAGGAGTGAGTTTTCGGGTACGCGGAAATGCGTCGGGGGTTCCGAGGGAGGAAGAACTAGAGAGTTGAACTGGAATCCAACTAGAGTTAACAAATCAATATTCCAACTGGATAGCTCGACCTAATGTGCGAGCTTATATACTAAGTACAAATGTTTCTACTATAATCTAGCATAGTCTTGAATAGCAGGATTGGTAAGAAGATTACTAAGTAGTTACTAATAAGTCGGGCATTGCGCGGTGTCTCCAAATATTCTACACCTTTCTTTATCCTGATTTCTGAGTCATTCCTGTACTGCAATTGAATACCACTTTTGGAGTGATCATGTGAGTACCACTTCGGGTATCCGTCGGTAAACCCGTCGGGTTTTGCGTAGCCGGCGGAACGGTGCATGACACAGTTGACGAGATCAACTCCCTGGAGCTCGCCCGGCTCTTCATACTTCATGTATTTTCTAAGCATGGAGTTCTGTTGCATGTCACTTGTGACTGCAGCTCTGAATCTGTCTCTAGGTTTTTCCAGTCATTAGGTCAAGCCCTCAACATGAAGATTCACTTCACTTTGGGTTATCACCTGGAGGCCAACAGACAAACCGAGCAACTTAATCAGACACTAGAACAGTACCTGCCCATCTTTTGCAACTACCAGCAGGACAACTGGTTGGAACTCCTTCCCCTTGCTGAGTTTGCTTACAACAATGTGCCTAGTGCTACCACCAGCATATCACCGTTCTATGCCAACAAAGGTTATGACCCTAACTTCACCATCTACCCTGAGTGCAAGCTGGCTTCCCAAAAGGCTAGATCCTACATCATGGATCTTGATGAACTACACACGGAGCTCCACTGGCAAATCAAACTTGCCAAAGAGCATTATCAAGTTTCTGTGGATTGCCACCGGAACCCCACTCCGCCTTACAAAGTTGGTGATCAAGTCTACCTTCATGCTGAAAATATTCGCACTACTAGGCCTTCAAAAAAGCTATCAGAAAAGAACCTTGGCCCCTTTGCCAAGCTAGCACACATTCCTTCACCCTCCATGTTCCAGACCACCTCTGCACCTTACACCCAGTCTTTCATGTATCCCAAATTGAACCAGCACCTGTCAACACAATTCCTAACCAGATTCAGCTGCCGCCTCTGCCGATCACTATCAACAATGAAATTGAATATGAGATTGCAGAAATCTTGGACTCCAAACTCGATGAGCAGCAGCAGTGTCCATTGTTGAACAAAGTCAATTCAAAACAAAATAAAGCCATTCATTTTTCATATTCCATTACTATTACTTACAAGAAAAACAAAGTCATCAGATACCATCACCTTACATACAACAAAACAAACAAAGTCAACATTACCTATCAAACACCATCATTACCTACAAGAAACACAAAGCCATTTCACTATTATTATCAAACTGTCATCTTACTTACAAGTTTACTTATCAGATCACTTCTTACTTACAAAACAAAAACAAAGCCAAAACAAAACCATTACAAACCCATCCTATCTACTTACAAACCTGGTATTTACATTTTAACAGTCCTCCCCAGACCTCCATATCTACTATATTACTTTTGCTTCTACTTACACTTCCCCTCTCCTTACTTAGTCTTCCTCTTCTATCTCCATCCCCTCCTTGTTCCACTCAGATTCCTCATTGGGCTCTGCCATCAGTCTCCACTCTGCTTGCCACACCTTGAACGCGGCATAGTTGTCCTCCTCCTCCTCCAGGTGTATTAGGTCCCATCAGACCTCCTCCTGGTCACCATTGAACTCCAGTTCCTCTGTCTCCCCATCATCCATCTGCTCCCTGCCCCACTTGACATGCTCTGTGAGGTTGCAGAGCACCACCGTCATCTCCACAAACTCCCTATGAAGCCTTGCCATCCCTGAGGACAGCTCCTTCAGGTACTCGACCTGGCCCTTATCTGTCATTGTCACCTCTCATCACACACTGCCCTTGCATTTCTGCTTGAACCTGAAGCAGTTATCACAGGCCAGGTGGCAGGTCCCACTGGACCTCATGCACAATGTGCCTGCAGTATGACATCTTAAAAACCAAAA
Source organism: Tricholoma hemisulphureum (assembly GCA_964034925.1). Taxonomy (NCBI): domain Eukaryota; kingdom Fungi; phylum Basidiomycota; class Agaricomycetes; order Agaricales; family Tricholomataceae; genus Tricholoma; species Tricholoma hemisulphureum. The sequence continues at coordinate 8,929,670 of OZ035928.1, forward strand.
TCAACTACAAAACAAACATGATGACATACATCACTTACCTGACACAGGCGGCCTCTGCAGATGGCCCTGCATCCTCGCCTCTGTTGGTAGCCTCATTTGCCACCGCCTTCTTCTTTTTGGGTGGCTCTTCAACCACTCCCTTGTCCTCCTCAGCGGTGGACTCAACAGCCTTCCATTTCTGCATGTGGTGTTCTTCTCATTGTTGCACCTTCTCCTTGCGCAGATGCTTCTCCTCTGCAGCCTTCCTTTGCATCTCTTCAGCAGCCACCTTCTCCAGCACAGCAAGCTCCTCGAGACGCGCCATCAGCTTTGCACATTCCTCAGCAGCAGACGACAGGGGAGCGGGTAGGGATGAGTTTTGGGTGTTCAACATGGTGGTTGATATTGAAGAACTGCAGATGATCAAATTCCTAAATATGGAATCTGAACACTACGTGACCTCAAAGGCTCGGTCCTAAGGGGAAAATACTGTCATATCCCATGCAAGCCTTGCGATAGAGCTCCAGCGGATCACTGACAGAGCCACCGCTATTTCAAATAACAATTTCAAATAACCATTTCAAATTCTATTTCATATACTCCTCTTGTTTTGTTTGTATCACATATCATTGATTAATTATCTTACTTACTGCATGCTCGGTACTCCACAGACTCCACTGTAGTTACCTTGGTTACTTAGTTACTATAAAACATAGATACCATCACTTGTAACTTCAGTTTGATTATTGCATTGTTACCTCTCCAACTCTCTCAACTCTAAGTCCTCTTCATCTCTTACTACCAGAACTCCACCAGACCTCTGCTCTTATTATCATCTTCTTGTAAATTGGACATTGGGCATAGAGAAGGGCGCAATCTCTTATAGATTGAAGCCAAGTCCATTGTCACATCAGAACTCTGTCGGAACACCACCCTATGAGATCAGTTCATAACACTTGCCAGTAATCCAAATGGATACATTCTGAGCAATTTTAGCACTCACATCAAAGAAGGGTCTAAAAATACAACAGATGGACATAAAAGGCACATACCTAAATGGCACACTCCAAGAAATGATATATATGAAACAGTGTGAAGATGGAACAGATCAAGTATGTAGGTTAATAAAACTGCTTTACTGCTTTATGGATTAAAGCAGGCAGGGCGAGAGTGGAATAATGAATTTGATGGTAAACTCAAAATTCATGATTATGGATGCTTATTTGCAGATCCATGTGCATATATTCAAAGGGACAACAAAGACATTGGCATAATAACTGTCTGGGTTGATGACACCCTACTCTTTGCATCTTTAGATAAAACAATGGAACATATGAAAAATATGCTCAACTCCAAATGGGAGGTAACTGATCTTGGAGAACCAAGTAAACTTGTGGGCCTGGAAATTATGTGCCTGGACAACAGAATCAAGATATCTTGGCAAAAGTATATCGAGAATATCCTCCACCAAGAAGGAATGATATATGCAAACCCTGTAGGCACCCCCATGGATCCTAATATTAAAATATCAGAGAATCCAGATTATAATGAACCCAACAGGAGTAACTCATAGAGGTCTTTACACTCCCCCATATATTCTGAGTCAGTCCATACAGACTTTTGAGAAATTCATTTGGCTTGAGGTCCTGCTTAATTCTAGATTTTGAGTCCGCACTGATTTTGACTTTTTGCACAGATTCCACAGAATAATTCCATCCTAGTCCAAGCAGAGCAGAATTTGGACAGCGCAGATGTCTGAGCCCATCCGAGCCCATCTGCAGGAAAATTACAACTACCAAGATTTGAACCCCTGACCATGAGACACCAGGTGATGTAAGCACTACATTTTACCAACTAGGCTACAGCACACTGCAGTTATCATTGTAATCATTGCTACATATGACCCCTGTGCATGACCTGTGTTTAGCTATTATTAGAACATGCCAGCACACTCTCGCTCCCACCACCATCACCTCTTGCAAGCAACAAGATGCCAACCACCCATTCTTCTGTTTCTAAGACCCATAGTGGTCTCACCCAAGGTGGATGCCCCCCTCAATCTGCTGCCGTGACCATGACCACGACTACTGGGCGCAAGTGAGCAAATTCTGCTGTCGATGGCAGGCCTGAAAAAGTCAAGAAGCCAAAGAACCTTGAAGAGGAGCTGGAGGGGAAGGAGAAGGGGCAACAGAAAGGGACAGGGAAGGTGCAACAGAAGCCCAGGAGGGGCAAAAATAAGTAAGCACCATTATCTTTGAACCTCGTCGCTCACCACCTGTTTTCAGGCAAAAAACAGCTGCTGATCAAGCTGCTGAGGACACCACCACTGTTGAGCCATCTCACAAAACAAGGTGAGTGGCTCATTCTTGCCTCCATTATTTTTTCTTTCTGTTTCTTTTCTTTCTCTGCTTTTTCCCCCCTTTTCTCTCACCATTTTCCCTTTCTATTCATTTCGCCTTACTAAGTTTAATTTAAATATAGGACAGAGGCAGTGCTCAATAACAGTGGCATTGCCATGGCCCCCCCAAAGGGCAAGACAACTGGAGGGGCTGCCATTCCCCCTCTCCCAGCCCAATCCACCTCAAGGAAGTGCCAGGGAACCGAACGTGAATGCGAAAGTGTTTGGGCTGCCTCCAAAAGCAAGGGCACAGGCAACAGCAAGACCAGCAATGAAGAGGACAGCGACGAAAGCAACAACAACAACAATGAAAGCAACAATGAAAGCAACAACAACAATGAAAGCAACAACAATGAAAGCAACAACAACAACAACAACAATGAAAGCAACAATGGCAAATGTGCCGACAATGAAAGCAGCAACAAAGACAGCGAAGATGAGGGGAGTAACGAGGGGGGTGACAACAGCAGCAGCAGTGAGGGCACAAACAGGGCTGGCGATGACAAGAAGCCTAGGAACAGTGCCACTACCCCTGACAATGATGAGGGCAGGCCCAATGAGCATGGCAATGAGCCCAGGTATCCACCATCCCTGACATGTCCACCATCCCATGTACTAACACTCTGGATGGTGATGATAGGCCTAGAGGTAACAGGGGGGAGTCCCACACACCTGTTCCCTCTTCTATGACCCATATCTCAGGCAATGACAGGGGTGAGTCCAATGTTGCTGTCCTCCCTAGTTTCCTGGGCAGTGGCAGGGGAGAGATACATGTCTCTGTGTTCTCATCTTCAACTCCAATCTTAGGAAGTTCCTTCATAGGTAATACTGAGAGCTTGGCTGCTACTACTGGGGTTTTGGGTAAGTACATTCTACAAATACCTATATGTTTTTTTGGCCTATGGTTTGACTTGAAATATATTAGATATTGTGATGAATGACATTAAAGAAGAGAATGAAGAAGGGTCTAAGTTGGAGGAAGGTAAGGGTTAGTCATTCCTGATACTATTCTGTAGTTAAATTTGTTTCAGATGTAATGATGAATAGCCCACCTCAAACTCCACCTGGCCTACAGGGTGCATCTTGTACCACTGGTGGGATTTTACATGGTCAAGCTCTTGGCAATGTTTACAATTTTGCTGATGGTATTGACCTTTGTGTCCAGCAAGGCAAAGCAGTTGGGAAGGTCCATGTTTATACAACACATGACAATTCTAAGCCTGCTATGTCACTCAAGCATGAAGTGACCACTAGTCTTGCCCCTGTCCTCACGAAGCTAGGGGGAAAGTATTCACCTGTCAAGAGTATGTGCTGAATAAGGATTTTTCTCTCTTTTGTTCTCTTACAACATTTTTAGAGCAAAATCCACGAGTTTATTGTATTTGAAGATGATAACTGGAATGTGGTTGGTCAGTATGAGGCTGCAATGAAGGAAGATGAAACTGTTGATTGGACTGTATTCAATCAACAGTTTACATTGAAGCTTTGTGTAGTAAGTTTTGAAATTTCATATATATACACATTTGAAATGACCAAATATTAGGAGGTTGATGAGAGTACCCAAGTATCAGCTCCCCAGTCCTCTGTCCAGTCCTCTGCCCCTCAGGAGCAACCATCACTTCATTCAAACAACAGTTCATCACCCTTCTTGGCATTCCCACCCACTTGACTGGAATTGCTGATGTTTCTCTTCAACTGGCATATCAAAAGTACAGGGCCTTCCTTACTGCATTCCACACATATGAAGAAATGGTTCATGCAAATACTTGGACTGTATCAAGACCAACCAAGGCTGACATCATCGAGCTTTTTGTTTCAAAATCATACTTTCATTCTCACTACAAGCACTACTTTCCCCAGGTTGCAGAAATGGTTGAATGAGGATGAGGATCGGCCCAATGATGTGGATTTGTGGGGAGTGAAGGAGGTTTACAACTTCACAGATTTATTGGCATGGCTGGATAATGGTGGAACATTGGTAGTGGATGATGATGATTATGAAGATAAAAAGGAGAGAAAGGGGAAACAGAAGAAAAAAGAAAGTGGGAAACAGAGGGAGAAGAGGAAAGACAGAGGAAAGGAAAGACAGGAAGAAAAGGAAAAAGCAGGCAAGAAGAAGAAGAAAAGTAATAGTGGAAAATTGAAGTAAGTTGGAGTATTTGAAAGAATATATGGGTCAATTCGTTACCATCTGCTTTTAGCCCCAACCATTCAATGGTCATATGGATATTTGAATGTCCACATGTTATGTTCTTCAAAATTATTTCCAGTCCTCCTTGGCACTATAGGCTTTGCCATGCTCCCTGTTACATGGGCATCACCAGTCAAATCAGCTGAAGCTCCATTTCCTGATATTCCATTCAAGATATTTAGCCAATTTATCAGCCAAAACTTCAGCTCCAAAATTTCTCTGTCAACAGCTCTGGTGTTATTGTTTTCTCTAAATGAAAATTCCAATTTGTTAAACCTGCATGCAAGGCAACAATATGTCAAATGTCAAGGAGAACACCGAACCAAAACATCAGGTTGGATAAAAGCCCTTGCTCATGCCCTGATAAAACAAATCAATGAACATCAGAGAAGGCCTTTGAAAATGAAAAATATGGCAAAAGAAATGGATGAGGAGATGGAAATAACAACACTCAGCTTGAAGCTGGATTCTCTTGTGAAGGATTTACACCTGCACCCATATGACTCCAATGAGCAATTTAAAGGAAAATTGCAACCCATTTCCCACAAATTAATTTAGCCAGTGCATATCATATGTCCTGATGCTATGGAATGCCAAAGTTTGGCATGTAAGTCACGGTCACTTCATCAAATCACTCCTGTCTGGGATATACCACATGTTACTTTAATACAAAATGGTGCTATATATGAAAATGTTCCTGTCTTAACAGGACAATGTGCCAAATGCAAAACAAAATATCTGGCTGATCATGAGCGATCAATTGAAAATGAAGAGGAAAACAAACCCAGCTGATTATATTTGAATTCTGCAACTTTCATGCCTCTGCAGCTGCGTATGCCCAATATTGGAACAATAGCTTTGGAAACAACAAAAAAATTGGTCGGTGTCAAGTATGGCATACATTTGTTCAGGAGTCAATCCATTCAATTGCCTCTGTCAGATATTGATCTGGTACTCCCCAATGGGCTTGCAATTGATGAGGTTACAAAAGAAGCATTTGCTGTTTTGGGAGCAAAAGGCATCATCAGAGTAGCTGGAGGGCATACATGTTCTGAATGCACACAGGAATATAAGGCAACTGCAGATGTTATTCACAATTCCAACCCAGCAGCAACTCTTGGAGTTGATGAAAATATAGTGGATACTCCAACTATTCAGCAAGAACAAGTAGAGTCAGAGAGTAGCACCTCTACTGAGGATGAACACATGCAAGTTGACCAAGCACAAGTCCAATTAGTAGTCCTTGATGGAATAGTAACAGGGCCTTCAGTATGTAATAAAAACATATTATTCACAAATGCTGCTCATATTTATTTTACAGCGGTGTGCTTATGGAACTTGTACAGATGGACCTGCAAATGCAAGAGGTGGTGTATTTTGTGCTTTCCATGAAAGTGAATATGGACCAAAATGCCATATGGTTGGTTGTATCAATCCAAAGGCTACTGGAATACAGGCATGTGAGCAACATTGGGCAGAGTGGAACAGATTCTATAACAATTCTAGTCATCAAAGGGTCTCAGGCTTCTGAAGAATGATCAGGAGACCTGGTGAAACTCTGCCTTGGCAGGCTGCACCAGCACCAAATATCCAACAACATGATGAGGATATGCCAGAGCCACAACACAAAAAGTATTTCACTCCCTGCCAATTCTATTGTGTGGAAACTGTTTGTGCACCATGTGTAGTTGTAATTGCATGGGCCAAATTTGCAAATTCAGAATCTCCAGAAAATATTTTGCAATTTTTAGAAACAGTCTATCCAACAGAGGAGTCATGACCATCATACGTTTGTATTGACAAGGCTTGTCAAGTTCTTCGTCACAGCATTACAAATGGTAGCTGGAATATATGGCAGAAAACCACCCAGTTTATTGTTGGTTCATATCATTATATCAACCATTGCATCTTAGATTTCCTGTGTTGTAAATGGTGTAATCCAGCACCAATGGATGGCTCAGCACCAAATCTTGTTATAGTTGAGTATGATAAAGATGGGATTCCCTATTACAAGTGTGCATACTCAAGCCTGTGAGCAGCTGAATGCATGGCTTGGAGGATTTAATTTGATTTTGAAAAGAATGACTTTGGGAAATTTTGTGGTTTTTGCATGTAATGTTGTCTTATCACACATCAATGGTCATAAAGAAAGAAAAACAACAAGGGTCCAGAAGTATTGATAGCACCTCTGATAGTGATTCTGATGATGAATGATGGCAATATTTAGTTGACACATCTGATTGTAGTTTGAATTCAAAACAATTGAACCACTTGCAGGCCTGACTTCAATATATGGTTTCCACAACTGAAGATATAATAATACTACATCCAAGGTAAGATGTGACAATGCATGCTCAAACAAATTCTGGTACATGATCACTCAAGTGTAGTGTTGCTTCAACTCAAGCCAATGGCTTGGCTAGGGGATTAAATAAAATAAGTAAAAATGACCAGATTATTCATTTCATAGTTGGTCAAATAACTCCAGAATTGTTATTCAGATTGCTTAGGTCTGGCAGATGACCCATCAACATTTGCCCTTATCTATCTCCTTGAATAATCCAGTTATTTTACCTATTCTATTAAATCATTTAGCCAAGACATTGGCTTGAGTTGCAGCAACACTACAAGTCAAGTCATGCATTTGTATTTGTCTATCTATAGATTGTAATCATACTATATCTTGTCTGCTTGACATCACTGACATGTCACACTGCTTCCAGAACATGATATGTTTTGGTTTCTGGTCAGTAAGGTGCTAGACTCTCAACATCTAGTCATTGCTAGCTTGGGGTCTGTGTGGAATGTGGTATGGTTTAACTATTTGGTCACCTAGTGCTCGGACTCTGCAGAGTCCATGCGGATCCATGCGGACTAGCTTGGACTCTGCAGAGTCCGCATGGACAAATGCAGACTCTGTGCAGAATGTGGTATGGGGTGACATTTTGGTCACCCAATAGTCAGACTCTGTGGAGTCCACACAGATCCGCACGGACTTCTGCGGACTCCACATGGAATGTGATTAGGATTTCCTTTTTGGGAATATGATGGTCGGAGTCTGCGGAGTCTGCACGGAGTCCGCACAGTCTGCGTGGATCTGTGTGGAACATATGGGGGAGTGTAAATTACAGAACTCATATGCAAAATTGCTAGGATGTTTGCAATTTTTATCAAATTCCACAAGGCCCAATATCAGCTTTGCAGTTAACAAGCTGGCTGCCTACACCACTAACCCAGGTTTACAACACCATGATGCAATAAAGCAAATACTCAGATACTTAGCAGGTACAAAAACTCTTGGGATAAAGTATAAAAACTCCCAAGATGAGACTGAAAACAATAACCTCTTCCATGGATATGCTGATGCTTCATTTGCTAATACTGAAGATTTGAAATCCACAACAGGCTATACTTTCCTAGCATCAGGAGGAGCAATTACATGGAAATCAATGAAACAAACCATAATTGCATTATCCTCTACAGAAGCTGAATATGTTGCATTATCAGATGCTGGACATGAAGCCACTTGGCTAAGAAATTTATATGAAGAACTCGGATTTAAACAGGAATTTCCAACAGTGATTAAGGGTGACAACAAAGGAATAATATTGACTCATAATCCTCAATTTCATCAGCGGTCAAAACACATCATTATACACTATCACTAAGTCTGGGATCTCATGGCCAACAAAATAATAAATATACAAAACTGTCATGATCCAGAGCAAACTGCAGACAAATTAACAAAGGCATTGCCAAAGCTTAAGTTTACACAACATAGGGATGAGATGGGGGTTCAGTCAGAAATAACCCAGTAGCTTTCCTCAAGTGTGAGTTTTTTTTTCCCATTGGGTTTTACATCATACAGAAGTTTTAATGCACCTGGATGAAATAATAACTATTCCACCCTAGATTGCAGGGGGAGTAAAGATTTATAAACTATTCCCTAACAGCTGCCTAGGCTTGAGGGGGAGTATTGGGATAGCAAGCCTAAGGCTATATCCAAGACAGTAATAATAATAATATTAATTACTGAGACTTTAACATTCTGTAGTATATATACTACATGTAATTGTGTACATGAGACAATCACTCCTTGACATTTGAGACACTCAGAGGAACACCCCCCTTTGTCCTAAGGTCTCCTCTGAGCTTCCTGCAACACTCTCCTAACATGAACCCATGATCCTCAGGCAGAGGACCCACAAAGTCCAGACATACAGAATCCCCTTGGGCATCAGGGACTGGGAGGGGGTAGAGAGGGCCTTTTGGCCTTGTCATCAGTTCCTTATTTTGTTGGCAAGGCATACAGCTTGGCACATAAGCAACCTTGAGGTCACATTGCATGTTAGGCCAGTAGTAGCAATCTCAGATTGAGGTGTGGGGTAATTTTAATTCCTTGCAACAAAACAATTGATGCATTAGGAGCTGTGGATGCATACTTAAAAAATGTCTACACCCAATTCAGATTACCAGACAAGATCATCTCAGACAGAGACCCCAGATTCGCATCAAAACTCTATCAAGAACTCGGAAAACTCCTTGGGATCAAACTTGCAATGAGTACCGCCTTTCACCCACAAATGAACAGAGAAACAGAATGTGTGAATCAAGAAGTCGAGGTCTACCTCCAAAATATTTTGCACAAACAACCCTGAAACATGGAGAAAACTCCTTCCTACTGCAGAATTCGCCCACAACCAGCACATGCACTCCACAGTGAAACACTCCCCATTCTACCTCATGATGGGATATGAACCACAAGCGATACCCACGGCCTATCAGAAAAGCGATGTACCTGCAGCAGAACAACGCCTGATTCAATTATTAAAAGCATGAACTGAAGCACTCGCAGCGCACGAGCTAGCTTGACAAATCATGGCAGAACAGATCACGCAAACTTTTACCCCATTCAAAAAAGGACAGAAGGTGTGGCTTAACTCGAAAAACCTAAAACTGACAGACGTAACAAGGAAGCTCTCTCCAAAACAAGAAGGGCCCTTCCCCATCAAGCAAGTTCTGTTGCTACTCTCCTATGAGTTGAAACTCCCTCATCAATCAAAGATCCACCCTGTATTCCACACCGCCCTCACACCCTATCGTGAAACTGCCGCCTAGGGCCCTAATTACCTGAGGCCACCCCCTGACCTGATTGATGGACAAGAAGAACATGAAGTAGAGTCGATCATTGCCCACAAGAAATGAGGCAGAGGACATGTATTCCTGGTGAAGTGGCTAAGCTATCCCACGTCAGAAAACACATGGGAACCTATGGATAACTTAAGAAATGCTGCGGACCTCCTTGCTGCATATAAGGAGAAGAAACACCTCTAAATTGACCCAGCAGATCCATCCGCAACCATCACCACTGAACAAATGATCCTCTCACACTCTCAAAACCTTGAACATCCTTCCCCCTCTTGCCGAATATACCTTCAATTATTTGAAAGACCCTAAACATTGTGCCGAAATCCTCCGTGAAGTTCACAATCAACCACTTGAAGAAACTCTCTGACAATTTGACCTCACCCTCAATACCATTGCAAACCATGATGTCTCAAATGTTAGAAAAAGGAATGGCTTCCATAGTTAGTAATTACGAATTAAAGTATGCAGCACCCAACACCTCCACCACCCCAACACAAACTCAAACAGAAATGCACGCCTCACAAACACCCCCACCTGGATCCGCGACCTCTTCCTCCTCCTACCACTTTGAAAATCAGCATGAACCATATCCGCCAGTGAAGGGCAGCCTTCTCCCCCGAAACGAACTGACCAACCCCTGACCCCATTCTACATCTGAAGCATGACCCTGACCGCTAACCAACCGTCCTCCACAGTACCACCCCACATGAAGGAGGCTTGTTTCAGATGCAAAGGACTAGGGATTTTGCACCCTATTGCCATCTCTTCACATGTAATGTTTGCAAGAAACAAGTGCCTGGACACTATCCTAGGGACTACCCCTGAAACAAGAAGCAATTGATCACCCCTGATCAAGGGCAAACTGGAAGCAAAGAAGAAGAAGCATACATGGCGGCCAAATATTTCTCAAACTTCGATGACAGCGCTTGGGCAAATTCGACCGGCGAACCCGGACCAGGGTCATTCCACCCTTATTAAAGGAGAGAAATTCGTTGACATTCCCCAGAATCAAGAGTCACCCCACACCAGTCATGACATACATGCAAATTATCGCCTTCACTCTCAGACTCTTTTTCTTCACTTGTTGGATGATTCTGCTCTCCCTCTCATATATATCTATCTGAGAGACCGAACAACAACATAACATTTATGAACTCAACAACATCCTCTCTCATATCTCTCCATCATCTTCCCTGGTTGGCCCAGTCCCTGTCACTCACATCAACATGCCCGCACCTGTCTATATCCCACCAGCGCCACGCGTACCGCCGCCATCACCCTGTACTTTACACTCCCCCACCTAGTCCGCACGGACTCCTAGCTGTCCGCGTGGATTCCTAGTAAAGTCCGAGTAGTCCGCACGGACAGCTCGGACATCATGCGGACTGAAGAATTGGGCCAAGTCCTAGCATCTTGAAACTGTAAGAAGTCCTAATGATGTCTGAGTTGTCCTAGCTGGTCTGAGTAATGTCCGAGTAAATAAAGACTTAGTGAATTTTTTCATGAGAGTAAGATCAAAATATTGTTGCACCTGGCAGGGTTTGAACCCAAGGCACTTTGATCAAGATTACACAAACTGGGCACAATTAACCACTGTGCCAAATGGGCACACAATATAAATTATTACTACTATTTATTACCTATTCCAAATACATGCTAGCAATAAAAAAAAAGTTACCGTTGCTCACATCGAGCAATGGCACTCAAAGGGCATCGTTGCCCCCCCCCCTGTCCCCCATTCCCTCCCCCTCCCCATGCCCTTCCGTCACCCTTGCCTATTGCACCCCCTCCGCCCTGCGAGCAGTTGCTCGCAGCAGTGGGGGGGGTGCTCTGTCGTCCTGGGTGTCATGGGGTCACGCGTCTGTGCCCTCGCTCTGACAGAGTAGTATCTATATTAATTAAAGTAGAGTAAAAATAATATATATTTATATGAAATAAATTAACGGGAGGGGGGGGAGGGGGGCGCAGCGCATCGCTGTCGTTGCCCCCATTCCCTGTCCCCCCTTCTCCGTGCCTGGTGGTGGGGGTGCTCTGTTGCACTGGGCGTTGCGTCTGGTGCGTCCCCCTGTCCCCCCACACGTCCCCCCATCCTCCTGGCATGTCCCACGCGTCCCCCACCCTCCTAGCTTGTCCCCTCTCCCTCCTAGCTCGTCCCCTCTCCCTCCTAGGGCATCCCCCTGTCCCCCCTATCCCACGGCCCATCCCCCCCCCCTCCTATGGCGTCCGGCCGTCCCCCCACGCATCCCCCTTGGTCCTGGCGCGTCCCCCTTGGTCCTGGCACGTCCCCCTCAGTCCTGGCACGTCCCCCTCCTTTCTAGTGCGTCCCCCCGCCCCCTGGAGCGTCCCCCCCTCCTAGTCGCGCTGAGTGTCATCCCCCCTCCCTCCTACCGCGTCCCCTACCTCCCAGTCACGCTGGGTGTCGCGTCTGGCGCATCCCCCGTCCCCCGGCACATCCCCTCCCTCCTATGGCGTCTGCCTGCCCCCCCACGAGTCCCCCCTCCCTCCTGGCGCGTCCCCCTCGGTTCTGGCGCATCCCCTTGTCCCCCGGCGCATCCCGTGTGTCAGTGGGGGTTGTCCCTGGCTGGGGGAGGGTGCTGGGATGGTGGGCGGTGACATGGCTGCGCTGCTGTGGTGGTTGGTGGATGGGTGGGTGGTGGTGACGTGGCAGCGGCGGGTGCTGGGTTGTGGCTGGGGGAGGTCGGTGGGTCGGTGGGCGGTGACGTGGCGGCGGGTGCTGGGATAGTGGGCGTGACATGGCGGCGGCAATGGGTGCTCAGTCAGTGGGCGGTGACGTGGTGGCAGCGGTGGGTGCTCAGTTGGAAGGGAGGCGGCGCTGGCGTAACGTGGCAGGTCTCTATGAAGCCCCCCACCTCCCAGCTAGGTGGGGAGGAGGGGCGGCGCCTCGTTGCATACAGAAAGAAAAACTGAAAGAAAAAAACATTTTATTAGCTTTAAATAAGAATGAAATAGATTTTAAAATACTTAACATGGGGGCCTTAGGCCCCCATGTTGCACTAGAGGGAGGGAGGGGGGATGGAGGGAGGGGTGGAGAGGAGAGGGAGGCCGTTGTTGTGATGGTGGGTGGCAACGCATGAGCTGGCAGTCACGGGGTGATGCATACCGACGTTGTGACAACGGTGCCCAGTAAATGGGCATATGTTGCCCAGGCTCATACAGCCTGGTAGCACAGTCATTATATTACTTACCTGTCACACTCACGTGGCCACAAGGTCCTGGGTTCAAACCCTCCCATTACATTACCTTTTAAATAGTGACTTGCTAGGACAGTCCGTGCGGAATCCGTGCTAGGAATTCCTAGTCCGAGTTAGTCTGCACAGACAAAACTCGGACAAGACTCACACAAAACTCGGACTAGGAATGGAGATTTAGATTTGGCAGTGACCTTCTGCCAAAAAAATTCCTAGTAAAGTCCGAGCGGACAGCTCAGATTCCGTGCGGACTCCGCACAGATTAGGTGGGGGACAGTAAAGACCTCCCATCACCACCCATTCTTCTTCCAATCAACGAGCAGTTATGGCTCTATTGACCACTCAATAGGTCCGCGGGTCGGGTAGAGAAAGGGTTAGAGTAAACGAAGTTGGAAACTTCAAGGATAAGGGGGGGTAGTGTTACAATTTCCTTTTACATCTGTTTCTTCCTTCATCACAGCAGTGCTTACCTGATCGTCTCGTTATCTATGACTCATTTGTATGACTCTTGGGGCAGCACCCATATTCCCTTTTCCATTAGACACTGAGTAGATAGCTGTATACTTACCCTATGTTCTACAGCTTTGCATAGCATTAGATAGCTTACTGACTCTTACAATACATGTTGACATGTATAGAACACATAGTTGTAGGCGTAGCTATATAAACTGTAGTAGACAGTGGTCAAGGCTCCTCAGCTTGACCTTAGGCAATTAACGGCCTTAACTGCTCCTGAACGCATGACTCGACCTAAGCAGAAAGCCTCTGACTTAACGTGATACAACTTAACAACGAAAGCCTTGTTGTTAACAAACTCGATAACTTGTACTTAGTAGTTGAGGCTCTCGCCTTAACAAGTCTTGTCTCTTAGCCTCAGAGGCTTTCTGAGCTAAGTCTTAGATTGTGTTGAGCAGGAAGCAAGTGGTTGATTGCTTAGGTCAAGCTGGGGAGCTTAGACCTTTGTACTACTGCTTATATACATGAGAGGCGAGGCTGTACTAAGTGCTATGCGACGTCAAGGAGTCCGAAGAAAAGGACAGAAGAATAATAGAACAAAAGAAAAGAAGTGTTCCAAAGGTATCAGAAGAAAAGGAAGCAAGAAGATGTTTCAGTTGTATCAAAAGAAGGAAGGGGAGGCAATAGGTAGGAAAGGAGAAAGAAGAGGAAAGAAGAATTGATGTACCCATGTAACTACGATGATCTGTAACAATCTCCATCATCAACAAAATTGTCTACACCAAATGGGGGAAGTCCTCTCTGATGAGTTCAAATCTGTACTCATTATGTCTCTCCCCAAATCATATCCTTTTACATCGTCATATCAAGACACTACTACTAAAAGAGACGGAACTGCTGGTATAACCTCACAGGAATTAACCTCCCTCCTAATCAACAAATACCAATGTCATCACAATAAAAACAACGATGCCTATGATCACTTGTACTATGCCCAAAATGTGTCATCTGGCAAAAAGCAGAAGGCAACAAAAAATGATGCACAAAAGCCAAATGTGACAAAGTATGACATCTGTGGAAAGAGTAATCACACCACCAATTGATGCTGATTTAAAAGCAAACCCAAATGTGGGAAATGTGGAAGGTTTGGGCATGAAACCAAGAAATGTTGGGGAAATAATTGTCCACCCAAAAATTCTCAAAGGGAACGCACTAATGTTGCATGTGGCCATCAGGAGGACGAAGAAATGGCTTACATAACTGATGTAGTTGATATGAATGAAGAGCATGTTTCCTTTTACCCCTGGATTGCCGATTCAGCCACAACATCACACATCAAAAATGCAAAATCAGCATTTGTAGTTTATAATCCGATAAGCCCAGTTAAAGTATGTGGCTTAGGAGAATCTTATGTCCAAGCATATGGGCATGGCACAGTTGAGGCAATTATTATTAAGGGGAATAAACAAAGGACAATTAAGCTAACAAATGTGCTCTATGCACCTGATTCTAAAGACAATCTCTTATCAATAGGGAGATTAGATAAAATTGGTGGTAAAATTCAATTTGGCAATAATCAGGCCACTCTTCTCAATAAGGATGGAAGTATTATAGCTGAAGGATAATTGTCCAATGGATTATACATCCTTAATATGTATAAAAGAGAAGAAAATATTGAATACAGTAATATCACTAATGAAAATAAATGTGCAACCTGGGACGGTTGGCACAAAAAGTATGGTCACGTTGGCATCAAAGGACTACAAAGGTTACTACATGATAACCTAGTAGATGGATTTAATGTTGATGAAAAATCGGAAATTCATAATTGTGATGTGTGTATCCAAGCAAAGCAATCACATAATCCATTTCTGAAAATGACCTCATCTCAATCTCAGGTACCTGGTGAACTTATTCACACTGATGTGTGGGGACCGGCGTGCACTACAGCGTTATCAGGTGCATGATATAATATATTATTTATTGATGACTGCACAAGACATTGTGCAAATGAAGACAAAAGATGAGACTTCTACAAAACTAAAACAATTCCTCAGGTTTATTGAACACCAAGAGGGACGTCTTCCTAAGCACATCAGAATTGATCAAGGGAAAGAATATCTTAATAAAGATGTTATTGCTTGGTGTGCTGAAAAAGGGATTAAAATTGAATCGACCGCACCATATTCTCCTTCACAAAATAATGTTGCTGAAAGATTTAATTGGACACTGGTTGAGTTAGCATGTGCCATGATAATTGCATGCGACTTACCAAAATATTTATGGCATGAGGCAATAAATTATGCCACATATGTTAGAAATATTTCAAACACATGAGCCCTAAAGGGGAAAACTCCCAAACATGCATGGACTGATAAATGGCCCAATGTTAGCCATTTACAAGAATTTGGGATACCTGTATGGGTTTTACATGATCATCAAAATATTTCTAAACTCGAACCTAAATCCGAAAAACAAATCTTTGCAGGATTTGTTGATGGTCCAAAGCTATTAGATATTATAACTCTAATAAAAGGACTATTTCTATTTCCCAAAATTTCTATTTCAATAAATTTCCCCAAGATGTCCAATTTGAGGGGGAGAATGAAGGAGAACAAATTCGGACTCAACAAGAGGATGAAAATGATGCAATTACAAATGATCCCACAAATAACTTAAAAAGGAAATGTCCAGAAGAAGAACCATCTCCATGCCAAAGCACGAGACCCAGAGTTCAGCATAATTATCAAATGCTGAATGAAACATCCCTCATATATGACATGGAGTTAGCGGCATTAGCCAATGACCCCAAAGAAGGTCAACTAATAAACTCACCAGATGAGGTAATTAATGCAGCATTTAATTGTGCAAACCTCGCTTCAGAGGATCCTGAATCATTAAAAGAAGCTAAAAAGTCCCCTGAGTGGCCAGAATGGGACCAAGCCATCCGAGTCGAGTTAGATCAATTACATAATAAGAAGACATGGGTACTAACTGACCCACCTGAGGAGCATAAACTTATTAAAAATAAATGGGTCTTTACAAAGAAATACAACAAAGAGGGATTATTAACAAAATACAAAGCCCATTTAGTGGCAAAAGGCTGTGCCCAGGTACCCAGAATGGATTTTATTGATGTATTTTCCCCTGTCATATGTCTTGAAACAATTCATGTGCTACTTGCTTTGGCAACACAAGAAGATTGGGAAACACAACATATTTGAATGGAAACCTCAAGGAAGAAATATATATGGCGCAACCTGAGGGATTCCATGATAATACTGGGCAAGCTTGCTGACTCATCAAAACCCTGTGTGGATTAAAACA
This sequence comes from Tricholoma hemisulphureum, assembly GCA_964034925.1. Lineage (NCBI taxonomy): Eukaryota > Fungi > Basidiomycota > Agaricomycetes > Agaricales > Tricholomataceae > Tricholoma > Tricholoma hemisulphureum. The sequence goes on from OZ035928.1 coordinate 8,946,378, forward strand.
ATCCAGACAAGAGTGGAATATCGAATTAAATGAAAAACTCAGACAACAAGGTTTCAACAATCTTTATTCCAACCCATGTGTCTACATCCAAAAGACACCAGATGGTACAGTAATAATAACTGTATGGGTTGATGATTTATTATTATTTTCGACAACAATCCACTCAATGAAACTTCTTAAGGAGGAAGTAAAAGAATTATTTGAGGTCACTGATCTTGGTGAACCCAGTAAAATTGTTGGGATTGAAATAACCAGGGATTGTGATCAAAAGACACTGAACATCACACAAACTAAATATATTGAATCAATCCTAGCAAAATATAATCTACAGGATGCAAATCCGGTAAGCACACCTATGGATCCAAATATAATGCTCGAGCCTGGTGAACCAGATACCAGTAATCAAAATTCAAGTTATGCGTCTTTGATTGGGTCCTTGATGTATGCTACCATAGCTACAAGGCCCGATATAGCATATGCTGTAAATCGGCTCACATCATTTATGGCCAATCCATCAATGTGTCATTGGACAACTGCCAAACGTGTTCTCAGATATCTCAAGGGTACAAAAGACCTTGGAATACAATATATTAAATCTGAGAATAATTTTGAGCAAAACAATTTCATGCAATATTCTGATGCCAGCTTTGTGAACAATTATGATCGCACATCAGTATCTGGATATGCATCTATTTCTGCAGGAGGTGTGATCAGTTGGGGATCAAAGAAACAAAATATTGTATCCCTTTCATCTACTGAAGCTGAATATATTTGTCTATCAGATGCGACATGTGAGACCACATGGCTTTGTAATCTTTATTCAGAGATTGGTTATCCACAATATCAACCAACTTTGATTAAAGGAGATAATTTGGGTCCCTTGGCAATCGCCCAAAATCCGCGTTATCATAAAAGGACAAAACATTTTGATATTAAGCATCATTATATTCGTGATCAAATCAAAAACCAATCAATTGTTTTAAAATACTGTCCAACTGCACAAATGACCGCAGACGTCTTAACAAAAGCCTTACTAAGGCAAGCTCATAGGATTCATATGGAATCTATGGGAATATCCTTTGCTTGAGGGGGAGTGTTGAGCTGTCAGGCACGTGCACCTGATCGGGGTTGATAATAAGTAAGACATTAATCCAGAATATATATTTGGCACCGGATATATTCCAAGACAATTAATTCCTTGCATGCGCCCTTCCATCCCTGTGTGATTCTAAGAAGCAACACGCAAAACTATTTTATTAAATTCATCCTCAACAATTTGAAAGGCTGCCTGGTTAGGTAGCCTCACTAAGTCAGATGGTAAGACAGGATCACGTTATCTTTGTTGCACAAGGTAAAGAGTGGGGCAACAAAGGAAAAAAAGATGGTATATATATGAGATTTGAAACCGTGTTGGAAAGTGGCCGCATCGAGCGTAAGTTGATATATGAGTTCGCCAATGTTCGCCAATGTTCAGGGTGGCTGTGTAGCCATTGTAAGCATCAATGTGTGCCAATGTTCGCCGATGTTCGTGGTGGCTGTGCATGTTTGTGTCGTGAGTCTGGTCGCAGGCTTACACTCCTCCCCACCTATAAAAATTGTGAGGGTGTCAAACCTCTGTCCCATTCTCAGCTTCCCATCTGTCAAGTGCATCTGTTTCAGTCATTTCTGAACCAGGGTGCCACTCATCATGTTCTTTCCCGTATCCTTCATAGCGGACAAGGTATTGTACACCTTGTCCACATCGGCGAGCATCCACAATCTTGTCAATGTACCACTCCTCAGTGCCATCTTCAGTAACGATGGGTCATGGCCGGGCAGGCTCACGGTCAGGGAAGAGGAGGGGATTGTTCGGGATGTATCATTTGAGTAGGTGGGCATGGAAACCAGGGAAGGTGTTTGGGTTGTTTGGGAGTTTTAGTGCATATTCTGAGCGTTCAGGGAAGGTGTGTGTGATGGTGTAGGGGCCGTCATTTCTCAGCATGAATTTTGCAACACGCATTTTTTCTTTGTGTTTGTAGTTCCAGTGTCTGTTTTCTGTGGAGAGCATGACAAGGTTGCCGATCTCATAGACATCTTCTGGGGCCTGATGTTCATTGGCATGGTATGCCTGTCTGATTTTTGCAGCAAGGAGATTGTCCTGCGCTTCTTGGACATCAATTGTGACTTGGGATATTATGTCATGTGCGGTAGTTTGTTCGGTAGTGGCATTACTAGGGAGTGGTGCGATCGGAGGGATGATTCGGGGGGATTGTCCAGACTTCAGTTGGAAGCCTGAGAAACCAGTGGATGAGTTCACGGTGTTCATAATAGCAAAACGCACACGAGGGAGTTTAGCTAACCACCCCTTCTGGTTGTTGTCAACATGGTACCGGATGGCTTGGTTCACAGTTTTGTTCATCCGTTCGCTGCTGCCGTCGGTCTCAGGGTGGTAAGAAGTTGACATCTTCAGTTTTACGCCAGTGAGCTTATGGAGGGCTGTCCAAAGTTCAGCAGTGAAGAGAGCATCTTGGTCAGAGATGAGATGGAGCATCAGGCCATTTTCACAGTACCATTCATCGAAAAGGACAACGGCAACTTGGGCGGCAGTGTATGTGGAGTGGGTACCGGCAATGCGTATGTCAGCACCAAGAAGGTCAGTCATGGTCAGGATGGTGTCCTTTCCATCCTCCTCGGGGAGTGGTCCGATGAAATCCAGTGCGACGGTGTCAAAACGGTCATCAGGAACTGGTAGGGGGTGTAAGGGACCAGTGGGTTTGGAAGTGCGGGTTTTATTGTGCTGGCATTCAGAGCATGATGGGATGTATGCTTTCTCCAGGTCCCGACACATGTTTGGCCAGTAGTAGGAGCCACGGAGGGATTCATAGCTTTTGTTGAAGCCAAAATGGCCCAGAGTGTCATGGGCAAGGTTGTAAAGGAGTTCACAGACTCGGAGAGCTTGTGGGATCACCAGCCGGCGGCCAACATAAAGGAGTTGATCGGTGAGGGTTGCCCCTTCGATGCTCCCCATATTGATGTCCTTGGTGAGTTGTTTGGCAAAATCATCGGTCTCATAGCCGGTAATGATTGTGTCAAGTAGGGATTGGTCAGCGGCAATATTGAGTATGCCAGCGACTGGGGTTTTGGGTGCATTACGTGTGTGTGCCATCGCACAGGCCACAAGGCAGGCATCAGGCACAGTGTCAGGCATGTGGGATAGGGCATCAGCAGCGGTGTTGTCTTCGCCGCGGATGTAGGTGATTTGATAGTTGAAGTCTGCAAGATACATCGACCATCTCATTTGTCGTCTCGACATCTCCTTCTGCGATTGGAAGTACTTGAGAGTTCTGTGGTCAGTGAAAACTTCGAACTGGGCACCAAGCAGGTAGGATCGCCATTTCTTCAATGCCTTGATAATGGCAAGAAGCTCCTTCTCATGGACTATATAATTCTTCTCGGCGTCATTGAGCTGGTAGGAGTCATAGGCAACTGGCTGGGATGTATCCCAGGTTTTTCCAAAGCTTAACACAGCCCCAGTCCGGCGGTCACTGGCATCAGTGGTGACATAGATGTTTGATGCTTTGTCTTCATAATTAATTACGGTGAGACAGTCAGCACTGAGAACAAGTTGTTTGATGTGGTCAAATGCATTCTGATGTTCTGGGGTCCATGTGGGGAATTGTCAGTCACATTCCTTGGTAGTGAGGGGGGTGAGGACACTCTTGTATTCTGCGAGTGCTGGAAGGAAGGTGGCAATGTATCTGGTTAGTCCTAGGAAACCTCGGACATTGGTGGCAGTTGTTGGTTGGGGCCAGGCCGCAATACGGTTGGTTTTGCATGGGTCAGGTTTGATCCCAGCCCCAGAGACAATGTGGCCAAGGAAACATAACTCAGTGGCAAACAGGCTGGATTTCACCTGGTTGCAATAGATGCTGGCTTTGTGGAGGGCCTGAAGGACTGTATTGCAGTTTCTTTCATGTTCCTCCATGGTTTGTGACCAGATGATAATGTCATCAAGGTACACATGGCAAATTTTTCCAATGTGTTCTCGGAGCGCGTCAGTCATTCGGCGCTGGTGTGTGGCAGGGGCATTGCATCCACCCTGTGGCATGACAGTCCATTCATAGAGTCCCCACGGTGTTCTTACAGCAGTGAGGTGAATGTCGTCAGGGTGTACCCGTGTTTGGAAGAAGGAGTTAGTCATGTCCATCTTCCCAAAGATCTTTCCCTTCCCGCAATTGGCCAGTATGTCGTCAATGCGAGGTAGGGGGAAGTTATCTCGGACAGTGTTACTGTTGAGAGACCAGTAGTTGTTTACCCAGCGGGGGGCAACTGTTAAGTCAGGGATGCCAGCTTTATATTTTGGGACACAGAATGCTGGCGAGGCATATTCTGATGAAGATGGTCGTATTCGGCCAGCCTTTAGGTGGTCATCAAGTAATCTTTTCCAAGATTCTTGGTATTTCTTTGGTGCTGCATATCCTTTGCCATTATTGACCTTGGTGGGGTCTTTGAGCCGGATGCGGTGGAACATGTGTCCAGGGACTTCAGAGGTATTGTCTGGGAGTTGGAGTGGGAAGCGGTCGGCATATTTTAGTTTCATTTTCCAGTCTGCTTCTTTGAGGACCTCTTGGAATGCAAGGCCTTCAATGCGGTCTCGAACAGCAGCCATGATGGGGCCAGGGAGGAGGTAACCAGCAAGTGTTGGTGCTCCGGTCTGCTCAAGAGTGGTAGGCTTGGGTGCCCAAACTTTCTTTGGCATTGGTGGCTGTGCTGTTCGCCAATGTTTGTAGCTGTGTTCCAATCCTGAGGTGCAAGAGGAGGGGGGTTTAGGAGGTCATAGCCTGTGCGTTTGTCAATGGCCATTCGCTCATGTGGGTCTATCAGGATCTGTTCTGATGAAAGAAATGGCATTCCTAGAATAATGGGGAATGGTAGCCCCTTAATTACATTCATCTTGTGTACTCCTGACTTCCATATCCCCCGTTCAGAGCTGAGGTCTAGTTTCACATACTCCTCAGAGACAAGTGGCAGCATTGATAAGGAGGACATATTGTTCTCCTTGGCAGGGAGACAATATTGTTGGAGACCAAGTTTCTTGATGAGCTCCAGGCTAATCACTGTGCAGGCCAATCCAACGTCAATTAGTGGTTGGACTGGCATGGGGAATTCGGAGATGAAGTGGCCAGTAGCAAAGAGGTTGGTGTATAATTGTGGGACAGTGAGGGGGACATTGACGGGGGAAGGGACATACGAGTCTGTTTCAGAATCTGAGATGTGTCCGGCGGCCATTGCCATGTTTTGGGCTGGCGCTGTCAGGGTCATGTAGGTCACCGGGTCAGGCCATGAGTTAGTTGCAACCATTGGACAGTTGGTGAAGGTGTGCCCAACGTTGAGCTTCCTGCACCGGGTGCATCCATTGTGGTCACGGATGAGGGTTCTCTCAGCCTCGGTGAGGGCCGGCAGGTGAATTCTCTCGGCCTTCTTAGTTTGGCTGGTGGGGGTAGAGGTAGAGGCATGGGAGGTCAAAGGTGCATCTGTGAGGTGGGAGAGGAGATCCTTTTTTTCACCTTGGCGTGCAGTGTGGGCAGCGGCCGAGGCATCGATCATCTTTTGGGTCCGGGCATTTTCAGCCTGCATACGGTCATCCCGCTCCTTAACCTCAAAGGCCCAGGTAGCGAGATCAGTGGCTAGGACTGATTCAAGGCTTAGATTGAGCCTCAGGTCCGGGTGTAGGTTGGATTGGAGTTGGACCTTGAGCTGGTCCTTGGTGAGTGCTTTGCTTGGCGCCGAGGTGGTGAGGATTGCGTTGAGGTTCTCAACCTCTATTTTCCAATCCATAAACTCCCGGTTGCCTTGGGTTGTGGAGAGGATGGTTTCGAGGATGTCATAGGACCAGTTCTTCTCGAGGACCAGTTGGGCCAGCTCAGTGAGATACTGATCCAGGGTGAGGGCATCAATCCGAGTTTGATCTGCCTGATACCAAGAAATGAGGTGCGGCTCAAACATCCCCTCAGCAACATAACTGACAATTTCAGTGCTGGTCTTCCCACCATGCTTCTTGTATTGTTTGCATGCAAGGGTCCACGACTGCATGATGAGTGGGGTGATTCTGCCCCCAGTGAGCATCGGGCATTCCTTCATCTTCATGACCTTGACTTCAGCAAGGGGTTGTGTGGTTGGTGACATGGCAATTCGGGCAGCAGGTAAGGTGGCTTGGTAGTTGCAATGGGAGGTGGCTGTGGTAGGTGCACTTTCGTCGGTAGACGAGTCAGTACTAGGTGATGGGGACAGTGGTAGAGACACTGGGCTGTTTGGCTTGGGGTGTCGATGTGTGTCCATTAGGATCTGTAGTTTGGCAGGTTGGCCAGGGTCCTGCAACTTTCTTCTCGCACTCCTGGTGAGGAGTGGAATCGAGGTAGAGGGTTGCCAAGACAGTGTGGGTTCGTCAGGTATTGAAAGACGCAGTCAGTGTCAAAAAAAAAGTGAAAGGCTGCCTGGTTAGGTAGCCTCACTAAGTCAGACGGTAAGACAGGATCATGTTATCTTTGTTGCACAAGGTAAAGAGTCAGTCTAAGATACATAAGAAGGTCGGTAAACTATACCTTTGTTGCACAAGGTAAAGAGTGGGGCAACAAAGGAAAAAAAGATGGTATATATATGAGATTTGAAACCGTGTTGGAAAGTGGCCGCATCGAGCATAAGTTGATATATGAGTTCGCCGATGTTCGCCGATGTTCAGGGTGGCTGTGTAGCCATTGTAAGCATCAATGTGTACCGATGTTTGCCGATGTTCGTGGTGGCTGTGCATGTTTGTGTCGTGAGTCTGGTCGCAGGCTTACACAATTATTATTCTCGTATTACTAGTCGGCGCGTCTAACAACGCATTCGCATCATTGTTACCTCAACAAGGTTCATAGAAGATACCATCAGCTAATAACCCCTACACTGCGCTTGGTTTGAGACTATCAACGCAAATGTATTACGATGCTAACTTATGCATCACTGGCATATGATACACTAATCGTCAATTTTATCAGCGCTTGCTCTATAAAAACCTGAGCAGATTGTTACAACTTGTATCTCAGAAAGAGCAGGACTCATTCTGAGACAAAACTTGAGCTTTGTTCCCAGAAGTTAAACCACCACCCCACAAAATGCGGGCCCTCTCAGCCCAATTGATGGCTTTCACACTTCTAAGTTCGAGCACAGGTGGTGTTGTTGCCATACCTTCCTCATAGTAAGCCAATCTGACATCTAGCCAATTGTAATCTAATGAACATCCTCTGCAGTTCTGGAATCATCCAATCCCGCACTTTACATCCCCTTCAAGAGCCTATCGTTGAGACCGACTCGGAGGCCCGGTATCGGCAGTGTATGGAATCGTGCCTTGCTTATTGGACCATGAGCGATTATAACCTGAGTGATCCACATGGGGTTTGTGAAGCAAGTTGCCAGATAAGGGAGGAGCAGGATTATTATATCACTGTGGCTAGGGCTTGGAGGGAGGAAGCACAGCGGCGCCGTCAGAACGGGGATGGGCATGGGCAGAACGGGAGTAGGGACGGTCCGAATGGCGTGCAGCCAAATGGCCATAGCCCGAACGGCGTGCAGTCAAATGGCCATAGGCCGAATGGCATGCAGGGTCCAAATAGGGACAGGCCGAACGGGTGTATGCCATGATGCATAGCATCACCGGGAGACTGGCATGGGTTGGCCTTCCATGATTTGTAATCTTTCTCCAAATACGGCCCAAGTGTAACACAGCTGGTGTAACAATACATTCAATGTCACATCTTGAAGTAGAAGTAAAGTTTTCTACAATAATGTAACCTTGTATCAGAAAGATCCTTCACTGTGGGGGTCTGCAATGGGGGGTAGCATATTCCATCTCCTCTCCCCATCTTCTATATTAATTCTTAGATCTTACAAGTAGATACTAGCACAGTCCTTAATTTAGTATTCCCCTTATGTGTATTAATATTCCCATGCCTGCAGCTGCAAGTGACATATTCCATCTCCTTTCCCCATCTTTCATATTAATTCTCAGGTCTGACAAGTATATACTACATCAGGAAAACCTGAAGTTGCTTATTCCTGCTTATTCCTACTTAATGTACTTAATTTCAAAAAAAGTAACATTAAGGAGCATTTTTTTAAGGAGACCTTTTCTTATTTTAAGCAGATTCTCATTAAAAACAGTAGGTCTCCATTCTTATAGGGGACTTACTGTGCTTTTCTGGTTTAATGTACTTAATCTGTCTGCGTAATGTGCTTAATTCCACTCAAAAATGGCAGCAGCACCTGTATTCCATGCAAATCTAAGCACAATCAGCAGCTTAAGCATTCTCAGATTGGTGTAAGCACAATTTCAAGCACATCCAGCAGATCAATCAGGGCACAAAATACTGATTTCAGTATGCAAACCTACTACTAGTAGTACTAGCTAGTACTATGCATACTGTACAAAGGGTATAGGCGGCGGGATTGGGGTTGTATGTAAAAACAACTCGAAATCACAGCAAGAAGAGGCCACCAGGGCAACAAGCAGGCGATCACAGGACCAGGGTATCTCAGGCAAGGTACTACAGCCTATGGAAGCCCAGGGTAATTCTCGCAGGTGTACTTGATGCGAGAATGGTCAGCAGAAGACAAGCAGATGACATAAAATGAGATAACAAAGAACAGAAATTTATGTGAGGCAATCCTGCCACATTTCTCTTACTTGCAATCAGATTCATCATCGGAGAGCTGAGCGCACTCATCATATTCTTCATCGAGACCAGTAGTCATCATCACAGTCGCAGTCACATCTCCACGTTGACTCACTTTCGCAGAGCTCCTCGCGTCAGCAATGATGGCATCAAATTTGATGTCTGAGGAAAGGTTTTTCTTGATCGACTGGATGTAGCTGCTCATAACTGCCCCCCAGTTGGGCTGATTGAAGTCAGTGGTCCTAGTCAATTCCTTCCCAGTGACCTTGTTCACGAGCCTCAAGATCGGGCTTGACCTCTTTCCAGCCTTGTGGGCTGCGACCGTTTCGCAAGAAATGAACCTGTCACGCCATAATGTCAACGCCCGTTCAGCCTGATAATGTACACAAGTTAGCTATGAAATCAATCAATGAACAGATAACAGACTGCAGCAGCTGAGAGCGCAAGGCCGGTTCAGGTTTCTGATGCCTAGTACAATGGGATTTGTGGCACCACAGATAGCGTTGTAGTGTGCTGCGAGGGTTTGAGTAACGAGGGCTCCACCAAAAATACCCTTACGTTTTGGCTGAAATGGATGAGCAGTGACACTTGGCAGCATGAGCAGTCACTCACCTTGTTTTTGTGCATGGAGACTTCGCAATAAAGGAATGAGTAGTTTTCCAAAGCATCCTGAGTGAAAGCTTGATGAGATTCGTCAGTTTCAAAGTTGTTTTTGTCGTAGAAAGCTTGGACAATAGTGAGGGCAGCCAAAGTGAATCCACTGCACCACTTGCATGCACGTTGGTTGGCCTAAATAAGAAAGAATCAAGAAATAATATTGTTGAGGGATGCGAGAGGGAAGAGTACTCACAATAAAAAAAACGGCACCATTGGTGGCTATCTTTTGTCTGACCTTCGCACCATATGTGTGATCCCAGATTTTCTGCAGTATGAGAGAGATTTCATAGTCGTCGATGCTCCAGGTGTCCTTGGCACCTCAGCTGCCCAGGTATTGCAGGTAAGTTGGAATGAAGATGCGCCTCCATGTGGCGTTGTCATGGCACCCTGGTGGGAGGCTGGCATTTTTGAACTTCTCCTTACGGCTGATTACATGCTTGGGTAATGGCGTCATGGGCTCAACTTTGACAAGAGCCTGTTGCCAGATCAGCATGACAAATCTCAGCCCTGAACACACAACGCACCTCATTGGAGAGACATTGGCCACCCTTGACTGGGCTTGATAGGGCTGCCTCACATTCCGCACCTTCATCTTCTTCCAGAAACCCAGTGTCGTCAGGCGGAGGCTCAGTTTTGGCCTGCTTTTGGCGTTGCACATCGTTCTTTGTGGGAATCACGACAGCATTGGAGGTGGATGTTGTGCGGCAGGCAGAAACTGTGGTGGTGGATGAGGCTGTGCAAGCCATCAATAAGTCCACACCCAAACGTCCGGATTCTGAGGATTTGGCTTGAGCGACCTAGGCAAACTTGTGGTAGTAAAATAATTATATGAACTTTTGAATTTTTCTTACCTGGGCAGCCTAGTTTGCAATTGGGCCATACTTGGTCTTCCATGTTTTCATAGAGCTGATGTTATACCAGAAGAGTGTTGTTTCATTCAATATTAGTTGAGTTATCATTTGGAAGGTGTAAATGCATGTGTTGGTATCCTCACAAACCTGATCAAACAAAACATTGTAACATGGGTCATCAGATATCATCAGTGACAAGGGCTGACACCCACCTTGTTCAGCTCTCGGTGGGGTTCAGGCTCCTGGCAGCTGGACCCCACAGCCTCCCTCACTGCTACCTTTATTGTCTTTGGCTTCTTCTTTTTCAGAGTTGGATCATCGTTGTCAAGGTCAAGAATGTCATCAAGCTCGAGAACATCACTCTCACATTCAGTGACCAGTTTGTATTCTTCTTCCAAAGCCTCCTGCCCATACTTACCCCCATGTGCAGGTGCTGCAAAGTTATCAACTGTGTATGATCTCTTCAGACCACATCCAACTTTCTTTGGCATGGGCTCAAGCTCGGTCAACTCTTCATTGGTATCCTCCTCCAACATCGGAACATGTTTTGCTGTGGCCGGCTGGACCTTCGCCACCTTCTCTACACTTGCACAATCAATATTCCTTCAACATGGGCTTCTACAAATCTACTCACGTTGAATGGTCACTGGTGCCACCTTCATCTCTTGCGTTGTCGCTTGTGTTCTGATTTTCTTCTGTGCGGCCTTTGGGCCTGTTGGCTTAATGTGCATTATGACAACTTCCTGCATCTTGTCGTCTGATACCTCGTATTCAGGACCTATTTTGGCTCTATAATTCATCTCAACACCATTTCTTGCATGTGGAGCCTACCTGCTTCCTCCTCAGTCTCCACTCGCTTCCATTTCTCTTTTGCCTGTTTCAGAGAACCCTGAGCAATGGGCTTAACATTAGCTGGCTGCATCTTGTCTCCCTTCTTTGGTCTGTTCTTTTGGGAGCAAAGTTTGTCCCTATCAGGTGCCTCTTTGATCACATAGACATCTTTATATCAACAAGGTTCCCATGAGGGGAAATGAACAACGTACCACGAGGGTGGGCGCTTTCGGCACCGGAATCTTTGATGGCCATCCTATCTTCCAATTGTGCAACACGGGCTAGGACCAGTGCTTTCTTTTTTGCGATTGCGTCCTTTTTTTCCTGCAAGAGGGCATTGTCATGTTCGATCTCTTCCCTGGTACGCCTTTTTCTTATAGAACCTGCGAGCCCTGGATGCTGATCAGCATTTTTGGCTATAGTGACTTGACGTTCAACAGGAGCATCCATCCTGGATAATAAGAGTGTGGAATGGGGGTATTGGTTGGGAAGTCACCATGGCATGACAAGTTCAACCCCCTGATTCCTTTATTTGTGCAAAGTGATCTCCCTGATGTCCAAGTCTGATGTTGTGGAAAAATCTCTAAGTCCCATTTTTTCATTACTGATGTGTCCTTGCCACAGAGAACAATGCCAGCAACACAACCCTCAGCAGCTTAAATGCACTGTGCTAGGCTGCTCTTGGTGGTTTAAGAACATCTCAGGCCGCACCAAACATATCCCCTTGCACCATGGTGTGCAGGTGGCAATGCATCCCCGTCTCCGGCACCGGGGCCAACCATCACCTCCCACTATGCATGCCGATGATACAACTCAAATGGGCAGGGTTGGCCATCCTCACCACAGCCATCCCACTCTCCCTGTCCCTCGCCAGGCAATCTCCCACTCTCACCGCTTTTGATATGGGTGCTCTATCCAGTGGCACACCTGCACAATCCTTGGGAGATAGAGATTATCCTGAGGAAGATCTACAGATCCCTAGCCTGTGTAATTCTGCTATGTCATGGCAATTTCTGGGGTCTCCACCACACATGCGAAACTCACCTCAATTTTCCCATCGCTCACGTTTGTATATGTCAAACCAACCCTCTGAATTGACATCCAATCACTTCATTGCAAACATTAGTCATCCATTAATCAACGGTGAGTGCATTTTGCCCATGCATGTCCAGGCTTATTTAAAGCCATGTTAGGCCGACCCTGTGATGAAGATGGACATTTTCTAGCCCCTGATGCACCACCACCACCACCACGAGATGCTGGTCATGACCCTGATGACTGGACACCCTATTGAAATCCGGTCGAATTTGAAGCTGCCCAGTTCCTTTACTGCCAAACCCAAATGTCTGCACCAAACATCAATACCTTACTTGACCTTTGGGCTGCAACACTCCTGAAGCACGGAGATGCACCCCCATTTGCAAATGCTGACGATCTATACAATACAATAGATTTGACACCGTTAGGTGATGTACCATGGCAGAGTTTTATCGACGTACGATGGGGAGCTTCCAGATGGTCCTGCTCCACCATGGATGACGTCTGAATACAATGTCTGGTTTTGGGACCCCATGTTGTCGTAAAGAACATGATCAGTAGCCCTGATTATATCAACCATTTTGATGTTGCTCCTACTCATAACTTCAATTCTAATGGTGAGTGGAAATATCAACACTTCGCTCTTTTCACCCTGCCACACTAACTTTTTGTTATAAGGATAAAATAGCTGAAGACTCAGAAACGCATGGAGCAATGCTCATACCCATAATCCTTGGCAGTGACAAAACGACAGTCTCAGTCGCAACTGGCCACAATGAATACTATCCTCTTTACATTTCCATTGGTTCTGTTCATAATAACATCCAACAAACGCACCGTGGTGCCCTAGCCTTGATTGCATTTCTTGCAATTCCAAAAAGTGAGTGACCACCTTATAATAGAGACCCGCTACTGACTGTTGTTCAAAAGGTGACAGGTCATATGCAAATGACGCAAAGTTCCGCAAGTTTTGATGCCAGCTATTCCATTCATTTATCTCTAAGGTTCTTGAAAATTTAAGACCTGGAATGTCCATCCCTGAAGTTGTTCGCTGCTTCGACAACCATTTTTGCCATGCAATCTATAGTCTTGCAGTATATATTGCTGACTATCCAGAGCAGGCTCTCCTCACCTGCATTGTACAAGGGTGGTGCCCACGGTGAGATATATTTCTCATCCTCATGTTGTGTCAATCTTACATGTCCCATAGATGCACTGCAGACAAAAACAATCTTGATGGAGGTGGCGGGCAGCGTTGCCATGAGCATACAGAACTAATTGTGAGTGAGTTTGAATTAGGCACTATGTGGGATGAATATGGCATCATTGGTGATATAGTAGTATGTTCAAATCTCATTCTGATTTTGCCATAGTAACATAGATAATATAGCCTTTTACAAATGATTTCCCTTGTGCTGATATCCACAAAATGATTTTGCCTGACCTGCTACACCAACTCATAAAGGGTGTCTTCAAGGATCACCTGGTTAGCTGGGTCAAGAAATACCTGGTTCTTACACATGGTCGAGCACGAGCTGATGAAATTCTTGATGGTATTGATAAACGGTACACCCCTTTTTGCATAACTAGCCCATGCTTATCAATGACCATCCAGAATTGCTGCTGCGCCACCATTCTCAGGACTACAATGATTCCCTCAGGGCTGCAGATTCAAACAATGGACAGGTGATGACTCGAAAGCATTAATGAAGGTTCGGCCCAACATTTATTGCAATCTAGCACATTTTTCTCATAATTGGGCAGGTCTATCTCCCCGCCATTGAAGGACATGTTCCTCATGCTGTCTTACAAACATTTTGTGCTTTCCTTGAGTTTTGCTACATTGCATGGCATGATGTTATTACTGAACGCTCGCTTGCACAATTGCAAGATGCTCTTGAGAGATTCCATAAATACCGCATGATCTTTGAGGAGATCGGCATTTGCCCTGATGGGTTTGCGCTCCCCCGGCAACATTCACTCTTCCACTACCTTATGTTAATCCATGCATTTGGAGCACCGAATGGCATTTGTTCGTCAATCACAGAATCAAAGCATATCACTGCAGTCAAAAAGCCCTGGCAATGATCAAGCCACTACAAAGCGCTTGGCCAGATGCTCCTCATCAATCAACGCCTCGACAAATTAGTGGCTGCCTGTGTGGATTTTGCAAGCCATGGAATGTTGGATGGCACATGTCTATCTGAAGCACTGAAACTTATTGGTGAGCTTCGTCATCTTTAGCAGTTGCATTTTTAACAGAACCATGATGTTTAGAACAGCTACGTGCTGAGGGCTCTGACCCTGACAATGATGATGACAATGATGATGACAATGATGATGATGATGACAATGACCTGGGTGATATCACTAACAATGGTCCTACAGTGCTAGCTCATGTAGAGCTTGCAAAAACTGTTCGTAAGTCCATCTACAATTCCTCATCTAACTTGTTCTAAGAGGGCTGTTATAGAGCAAAGATTTGCAGTTGCTGACCTTGCTGATGAAGTTAACCAGCCCCACCTGCCTGAACTTATTTGATGGTTCCTCTATGACCAGTTATACCCCGAAAGTGACCTCCCTTCATCAGGTGTATCTCTGAATGCCTGTCCTGCCTTCTTGGGAAGGGTTTATGTTTTTTCATCTGCGATGGCAATGTACTATGCGCCAAGTGACCCAAGTGGGGTTGGTAGCATGTGATCAGAACATATCTGTTCGACTCCCTCCTGGCGACATGGCCGTGCGCGATATGACTGCACTTTTGTGAATTCTCACCTGGAACTTGAGGGCATGTGGGGTTTGGATGTTGTCTGGATTCTGTTGTTTTTCTCATTCACATACAGGGATGTGACATATCCTTGTGCACTCATCCATTGGTTCTCTCTTCTTGATGAGGATTGTGATGAGGACATGGGCATGTGGATGGTTCAGCCAGAGGTGTCCCCTGATGGTGTGCCTGTCATCTCAGTGATTCATCTTGACTGTGTTCTTTGTGCTGCACACCTACTTTTTATCTATGGTGATTCTCCAATCCCCACAACCATGACATTCCATGACTCGTTGGATGCATTTCCTGCTTATTACATCAACAAATATATCATGCATTTGAAATTGCCTCATAAATCCCTTCCCCTGATCCCTTTTACACTATGTTTCTAAATAAGATACATCACCTATATATTCAGTTGGGGGGAGTGCTTGTGACCTTGGGCATCACATTGTGTTGTGTTGACTGTAATTTATATTTACAAGATGTTTTTAAGCAAAATATATTACATATAAAATTAATACATACAGGGAGGGGGGAGTGGGGTGCATCATGGCCTCAGCCATTGGGTCCCCTCCCCTCATGTCCTTCTGCTGGTGCCACTAACATAGCACCCCCTTCCACCCCACAAGTGATGGCTCGTGGCAGTGGTCATGGGTGCTGCTGTTGGTGCCACCACTGTCCCTCCTTCTGTGTCCTCCCTGTGTCCTGTCACCCCCGGCCCATCACACCCCGTCTCCACCCTGTGAGCAGTGGCTTGCAGCAGTGGTCAGGGGTGCTGTGTTGCACTGGGTATGGTGTGGCTGCCCATCCCCCCCCTCCCCTCCCCCCAGCACATCCCCTCAGGCCTTGTTGTTCTACCCGCACTCCACCCCATGAGCAGTAGCTCATGGGGCTGGGCTGGGTGGTGCTGGTTGTGTCCCCCATGGTCTGGCGCACCCCTAGTCCTCTGGCATCCCCCCCTGTCGTCTGAGTCATCTGGCTGGCTTGTCCCCAGTCCCCCTGTCATTTGGTGTCCCCCAGTGTGTTCCCCCTGGTCGTCAGGACACCATACGGTTGGTGGTGACATGGCGGATTTCTACAATAGGAGAGATGTGCACAATACCCCTCTGTAATGCAAAGCAATCTGAGTCTTCCAGAATTTGTTCTTTATGTTAGTAGGCTGAGTGGACTACAATAAATTGATTAAATTGACCTTATATAAATAACACATGATAGAAACACTTTGCATTGAAGATGAATATTTTATGCCCCCTTTCTAGCTACATTTTTGGTCTCTTCCCCAAGCTATGGCTGTTATTTCACAGAAGTAACTGGCACCAGGTATATGCCATTTAATTGAGAAATTACAGATAGATACATGACTAACTAAGGTTGCCACTGGTCTACCAACATTTCCTGTTGCTTGGATGCACATGGTTGACCTGGTTTTCTGGAGTCATTCAAATTTTCAATCAAGGACTTCTGTTTTTTGGGCTGTAGAATGCCATAGATGATTTACAATCAGTGGTAGGTTGTTGTAGAAGGTGCAGAGTGTGAAATTCACTGTTTGACATGCTGTTAAAATGATACATGACTGGCTTATCAATGAGCACATGATCTGTATCAAAAACGCACATGATCTGCTATCATAGGTGCACATGATCTGCTATCAAAAATCTCACATGATCTGCTATCAAAAACTCACATGGAGGATAGCAGCTGCTATCCTCCACAGCCATGGTCACTCTGCCCACACAGGGATATGTGGAGGAGTCACGAGTTAGCGCAGGGATGCTTTCAAGTTTGAAATGCTTCCTTTATGACGTCCACATCAGAAAAATTGAAACAGGCATGTATCAATGATAGGTACTCTTTTTCTTCTTATAATTCTTTACACTTTGGCCAGTATCCTTGTTCTCCTTATTTACTTAAATTGCTTGAGAAATGATTGATGAGTTTTTGCCTAAGCACATATCAAGCAAATTTTGTTCCCTGTTCTACTTTTTGTGCTTAAATTCGACTGTAAGCAAAATAAGCACATCTAAGCACAATTAAGCAACTTTGGGTTTTCCTGATGTAGCATGGTCCTTATAATCCCCTATAGTGCATGGCACAGGTCTGCAAACCTGCACAGTTACACAGGTACAGGTTAGGTGGGTGGGGGTGGGGGTGAGACAGAGGTACCCATTGGATCCATTATTCTAAGCACCACCACTCTACAGTTAATGCCACCGACATTTTCTTCAAAATTTTACTCTGCTATCATCATGGCTCCACCTCAATAAAAACTTGCAATTGGTCCTTCTACAACTACACAACAGAAAAGGAAAGCTTCTTCGAAAATCACTGATGACAACTTCATGGGTGCCAAGACCAATGCTGTCACCAAGCACCTCAAGCTGTCAGCTGATGCTGCTTGGGCTGCATCTGTAAAACATCAACAATTCCAAGCATCAGTTGAAGATGTTGATGATGAGGACAGTGTATCAGCAAATAGCTCACCAAAAAACCCAAATACCCTTCTAGAGGCCATGGATGGAAGCAACAGCATTGAGATGTTGGATGATCCCACTCCAGGATTAGAGGATGTAGAAGAGGATGACAATGACAAAGGTGAAGATGAGCCAGAGGTATCTAAACCCATTGAGAGTGCAGAAGCTCAATGTGGTAAGTCAGTCAAAATAGGAAACCAAACCCTGACTCACTGATTTTCCCCATTAGAATGACCATCTGATGACTGGGTGTCTCTGATCTATGCATTCTTCCAGTGAACCCCATCATTTTGAATGTTGATGGATGACATGTCCACAAATTCAAGTGCACTGCATCAAACTGTAAGGGACATGGCAAAAACCCAAGAATAGTCTGACATTACCTTGATGGATCTGATCAAAACTTGATGGAAAACCTTCAGAAGCATGCATGACTGTGTTGGGGAGATGAAATCTTAGGTAGTGCAGATGCTTGTGGTGACCTAGAGAGTGCTTGGCAAGGGTTAAACCATGCCAAGATGCTGAAAGATGGGTAAATCATAGCAGCTTTTGAGAGGAAGGGAAAAGGGAAAGTTATGTTCTCTCATTGCCAATACAATAAGGCCCAAACTAGGTCCATGGTGATCAATAATCAATAATTATCTACCCAATCTGACATGTGATTAAGGGCCAAAATTGTCCATTGGGTATTGGAAAGCATGCAACCCTTTTCTATTGTCAGTGATCAAGGATTCCAATGCCTGATGAAGACAGGCAGGCCAGAATATTACATACCTTCAGCTTCCACTGTCTTGCATGATGTCAAGGAAGTGTTTACAAAGGTTTGGGGTAGGATTGCAAAGATGCTACAAGTGAGAATTTGAGCCCAATATGATGAGATACAACAAAATTGACATGCCCTATCTAGGAACACAACAGAACCCTCAGCTTCAGGACAGATGTGTGGACTTTGCCCAACCACAAGGCCTATATTGCCACAATGGTCTGCTTGCTGATGTGTCTTCTGCTTGACCTTGTCAAGGTTGCCCAGTCTCCTTCCAGTGTGAATCTTGCATCTGCATTTGCAAAAATACTGGACAATTTCAGGATAGCCCACAAGGTGAGTTTTCTAGAGTATTTGCATGAAAAAATGGGACTTACCTCATGTATGAGATCCTCAGTGTTACATGTGATAATGCATCACTCAATGACACAATGATCAATGCACTTGCTAAGATAGTTGTTGCATTCCCAGTCACTGCAAATTGAACCCATTGCTTTATGCTTGATGTCACATCACAGGTGCTGGCAGACCTTTCAGGAGATATTGAGATGGAGGAGGCAGTTATGGATGAGAGAAGCAATGATGAGGCAGAGGATGATGATGGAGAAGAGGGACAGATTGACCCATGAAGAGGGATGTTGCAGGATGAGCAAGATGAGCAAGATATGGCTGTGCATCCAGTGTGGTTGCTGGTAAAAGCAAGTTCAAACTCAGATCAAACTCTAATGATGAACTGATGATCACATCAAACCTAGTCATGAAAACTCACATATGCAATCAAGAACTCCATGATGATTCTACTCCCTCACTGGGTCTGCATACTTGTCAGCCTATCTGATTCCCTTGCCATTTGGATGATGCCACACAATGTTGCTACATGCTGGAACTCAACATCAAATATGCTTATCTTTGCTCTTGAATATCATGAAGTGATTGATGAGGTTTTGGTTGACAGGGAAATGAGTTGTAATTTACACTCCTCCACATATTCTGGAAATTCCAGTCAAGTTCAGGAATTCTGGAGTCATTTTTGAGGATGGGGGAGTTGGGTGCATTGCATGTGCATCAGCAGTTGTGTTGCTGTCATTGCCCCCCTCCTGTGGCCTTCCATTACCCTCGCCTATTGCACCCCCTCCACCCTGCAAGGTTCTGTCACTCTGGGTGTTGTGTGGTCATGTGTCTGCTGCATCCCCTCACTCTGACAGAGTAATATTTATATTAATTAAAATAGAGTATAAATAAAATAAATATATATGAAATAAAATTAAAGGGGGGGGGGGGGGGGAAGTAGGGCAGGGCACATAGTGCTTGAAGGTCTAGTCATGCAGACCAAAAAATGACCAAGATTGAATTGAACTGTAACCAATAAGGCTAGACCTGCAGTCTCAGTTAGTGTTTCAAGGTCCAGTCACAAGGACTGGAAAAAGACCAAGACCATAACTGGACTGTAACCAGTGTGACTAGACCATTGGTCTCAGTTACAGTTGGTTACACAGCGGTTACAGTTACAGTTACAACATATTTAAGCAAACTATGTAACTGGTAAGGACCAGTTAAGACCGGTTAATAACGGGACTTGGGTCTTATATACTTAGTATTAATATTTACTACAATTATTTTACTATTTTACTATTTTCGACACCAGAGGGGACTTGCCCCAGGCATCAAGAGCTCCAAATCTAGAGGACTTATATACCTCTAATGAGTTTGCACCTATTTGTTTGCTAGGGCCATCTTTTCTAGGGTCATTTTTGACAGTTTGACAGTTGCCATCTTTTTTTTAAATTTTTTTGACAGTTGCCATCTTTTTTGATTTTTTTTGACAGATACCATCATTGTCTTGGTTGTTATTTTTTTCCCCTACCTCATGTCATTGCCTTCATACCACCACCACCACCACCCTGCCTGGGAGGCCCAATGACATTGAGTTCACTGGCAACTATAGTAAGTGTTGTCAATGATATATTATTAATATGATTAACGTTTTCATTTGTTTTTAGTTTTGTTAATGATGTCACTGCCCCCCACACCAGCCTCGCGAGCCACTGCTTGTGGGGTGGATCATGGGGGCTCTCCCTCTTGTGACACCACTGCCCCCCCTCCTGGTGTGGCCCCCTCTGATGATCCCCACCTGACACTGCCTCCACCTCCTCTCACAACCATGCTGGCAATGCCCCTGACTCCCCAATGCCACCTCCCTAGTGTTTGAAGGTCCAGTTCAGTCTGGTTTTTTTCCCTTTTGAGGACAAACCAGAACCAGAACTGGTTCATTCATATTAAATAACTGCATATAACCAGACTGGACTGCATGAAACCAGTTCACTGCAATCCAGACCAGTCCTACAACCAGTTATGACTGAGTCTGGCCACAACTAGTCATGGACCAACTTGTGTCGGTCTAAACTGAGTTACCTACTTAAATAAATTATTTAAACTAAATTAAAGCCCCTTACAGGCAGGGGCCTGCAAGCAGGCATGTACATATTAACAAAGTGGTGGGGGGAGTGTCATTGGTGGGAGGGACAGGGTCATTGGGGAGTGGCAGCATCATCAGTGGAGGGAATATCATTGGTGGGAGGGGCAGCGTCATTGGGGGTGGTGGCAATGTTGGTGGAGGGGAACATTGTTGGTGGGAGGGGGTGGCATCATTGGGAGGGCCGGTGTTGTTGGTGGGAGGTGGTAGTGTTGTTGGGAGGGGGCAGTGTCATTGGTGGGGGGGGAATGTTGTTTGGAAGGGCTGGTGTCATTGGAAGGGCCAGCATCATTGGTGGGAGAGGGCAGCATCATTGGTGGGGGGGAAACATTGTTTGGAAGGGTCAGCATTGTTGGTGGGGAGGACTGTCATTGGGAGGGCCAGCATTGTTGATGGGAGGTGGTAGCATTGTTGGTGGGAGGTGGTTGCATCATCGGGAGGGGGAGAAGTCATTGGTGAAGGGGGAATGTCATTGGGAGGGGGCAGCATTGTTGGAGGTGGTGGGAGTGTTGTGGTGGGAGGTTACAGTGTCATTGCTGGGGGGCATCATTGATGGTGGGGGTGGTTGGCCTTGTGGCTGTGGGAGTGGCACCACTTTAATTTTGAAGTGGCATATAAACCCTGCCTTTTGCTTCATTCTTTGGGGACATTCCACTTTTTTATTATAATTACCAAGATATTTAGTATATATATAGTTATTATAAGTTGCAATATGTAGTGTATAATTTATGGTTCTAACTGGTTCAGACTGACTCTGGTTGGTTTTTAATGCATATGCAATCCAGGCAACCGGAACCAGTTCACTGTGAAATATGAGGCAACTGAAACCAGAAAAGCAACCAGACTTCAGTTCAGTCTGGTTCAGTTTTGGTTTTTTTCTGGTTCAGTGAACTGGACCTTTGAACACTATGCCTCCCCCTCCTCTCATGACCCACAATGCACCCAGGGCCCCAAATGCCACCTCCCCCTCCTCTCATGACCCTGCGACACACTCAATGCCCCAACACCACCTCCACCTCCTCTTGTGACCACACTGGTGACACCCCTAATGCCCCAATGCTGCCTCCCCCTCCTCTTGTGACCCTGCAGGCAATGCCCCCCCCCCAGTTTGTTTCTTTTAGATATGTATATAGTTCTATGCTTTCATTTTCATTTACTGATGGTGCCCCTCACATGTGAGCACGTGGGGGGATTGTAATTACACATATAATTATATTATCTGTAAATGACCAGTCTCAACTGTAGGGGGACTGATTACAACTGGTCACAAACCGGTCCACTCAGTGACCAGTTGTGACCAGTCTGTAAACCAATGTATAACTGACTGTAACTGGCCTGTATGGTCCGGTTATGGTCCCTTTGAAAAGTAACAATTTCATAACTGGTTATGGTTGTCATATCCCATGCAGGCACCCCTCCAACCTCTGCTATGGAACTCTGATGGAACTCCATAGGAACTCCAAGTATTTCAAATTCCTTATTTCAAATTACTTCTCCTGTTTTACATGGTGGCAGTGGTGAGGTGGCAGCCACATCATTGTTGGGCAGCATGTGGAGGCACTGGTGGTGACATGGCAGCCATGTGGTGCATCATTCAGTGCCATGTGGCAGTGGTGGTGAGGTGGCAGCCATGTTGTTGTTGGGTGGTGTGTGGAGGTGCTGGTGATGACGTGGCAGCTGCCTCCACCCTATGAGCAGAGGCTCATGGGGCTGGAGCCAGGTGCATCATTGTGTTGTGGGGGCTGTCAGACAAAGTTGGGCCCTAATAAATACAGTGTGTTAGCAGGTAGTTTGAAAAAACAAAGAAAAAAAACTTACATAGGGCCCAAATGATGCTGGATGTTGTTTGGGCCAGGGGGGGTGTTGGTGGTGGTAGTACAAGGGGATTATGTAGCGTCATTTCTTGATGTGGTTGTTGGCAGTGTTGTTAATTGTTTGTTTGGGATCAGAAAAAAAAGAAAAAGATGGGATCAAATAAAGAAAAAAAAGATGGCATCTATCAAAAATCACCATAGCAATGTTGGCCCTATCAAATAAGCATGTGCAAACTCACTAAGGGTATATAAACCCTCGAAATTTCGCTCTTTTGATCCCCTGGGCTTGTCCCATGTAATGTAGTTAGACATAATTAAATTAAATTTGTTATAATATAGTAAATATTATTAGATAGTCTGGTCCAATGTATATATGTAGTATAATGTAATATAAAATTAGCATAGTCATGTTGGACTGAGGGTTTGGTCCCAGACCAGTCCGAACCGGTCTGCCACCGGTTTGCTGGGCTTGAGAAGTTAGTCGGACCACAGACTGGGGTGTTCTGGGACTGCCCCAAACCAGAACTGATAGTCCTATTGGACTGGTTTGGGTTTGGTCTGGTCCGCGGTCTTTTCTGGTTTGGTGGACTGGACTTTAAAACTCTAATAGTAAGCATTTGTTTTAAACTTATCAATTTGTTTTTCATTCCTAAACTAACTTTTTTCTTTGTATTTACAACAACAATGCCCCTCCCACCCCCATGTTGTCTCCCTCCTCCTTCCTTCCCCCCTCCTCTACTCTACCATTGTGGGGGCCTGTGGCCACCATAATAAGTATTTTTTTTTCTTTTTTCAAGCTAACAATTTGTTTTTTCAGCTTTCTATTTGTAACAACAGGCACCTCTTCCACCACCCCTCCTCCCCATTCAACTGGGATGTGAGGGAGTTGGAAAGGGATAGGATATGCCAAGGGAGGAGCTGGGAAGCCTGTGGAGTGGTGGGCCCACAAGGTAAGCCCCCTACACTACCATGTCATTAACAGCTGCCCCCCCTCCCTGTAACAGCCCCTGGACAGCCCCAAAACAGCCCAGCAAGCCTCTGCTTGTGGGGTGGGCAGGGGGCTTTTGTTTTTGACCAGATGTACTCCCACATGACCTGCCACATGGCACCTGCCCAGGATGTGTTTGCTGGCAGTGGGATGTGCCAGGTCATGCCACCAGCCAAGGGGACATGACAGAAGGCCCCAAAAGCCTGAGGAACCCCTCCAGGAAGCAATGGGATGCAACAGGGGTGTGGCAGGAGCTGAAGGGATGCCCCATGATGAGCCAGGATGTGCCAGCAGGCCAGAACAGCTGAGGGGGATGCAACAGGAGGGCCCAGCAGCCCAAATAACACCACCCAGCCCAGCCTCACAAGCCACTGCTTGTGGAGGTGGAGCACAGGTGGGGCAATGGCAGTGCCAAGCAGGCCCCAACCCCCCACACCAGCACCCTGAACTGCTACCACAAGCCATCACTTGTGGGGTGGAACAGGGTGCTATGTGAGGGGCAGGTCACTGTGATGCAACTGGCCACATCCCTTGCCCACCCCCCCATTGGTTTTTTTTGTTTTTTTTTATTTTAGTTTTGTATGAAATATGTAAATACATTACCCCCCCCAACTGCCTCATTGAGGATATAGTTTTTAAAAAAAACTTGCATTAAGGTAGCATATAAATAAATACCCCCCCTGCCTTGTAGCAAGCTGGGGGGTTTTGCTTCTTTACTACCTTAATACATCAGAATCTGCTTGGACTCCACTCAGATGTTGTAGGGGATGGTAAAGTACTGAACCCTGCTGGTGATGCCCACCTGACATCACCTCCCTCCCACCCCTCACACAAGACCAATGACCAACCCAATACCACCCCTGCATGATGCCACTACATGCCCCCTCCTCCCCCTGGCATGCAATGTGTGTGGCAGCAGGATTTCTGTTCTGGAATTTTTGTTATGATGTGAGTGCATGGGGAGAATAGATTATTTTAAGTACATAGACCTGTAATGACTAGTCCCAACTGGTGGGTGACTGGTCACAAACTGGTCTGTAAAAGAATGTATAACTGATTGTAACCAGTCCTGGATGGTCCAGTTATGGTCCTTTGGTAAAATATAAATTTTATACCTGGCTACGGTTCCAGTTACTGCCTGAAGAAGGCAAAAAACCAGACCAGACTGGACCTTGAAACACTATATACAACAATGACCTGTTGTCCTTCCCTCAACACTGCTTCCCTCACAACACCACTGCCATGCCACTCATGGTGCCCCAATGACAGATGCACTGTTGAGGCCCTCCCTTGCATAAGAAGGATGGTTCTGGGACCCTTTAAGCTAACTCCTCCCTTTTATTCTTTTCTAGTGTTTCTTCACAGTTAGGAACACTAGGAACACATCAGTGGAGTAGTTTGTTGTCCCAGCATTGTGGTTGGGTTCTATTGTTGAATATGTGAAACATTAATTTCAGGCTGTATTTTGAATGATTGTGGGAATTGCAGTTTTACTGCATTGTTGGAAATCTCAGTAATTTTGTAGGGACCAATCTGTTTCTCTGTCAATTTCCTAGAAGGTCACTCCATCTTCAAATCCTCCATGCTAAGCCAGACTAAATCTCCTGGTTTATATTTGGGTGCATCTGCCCTATTGTGATCTGCAAAATGTTTCATGTCCTCTCACACTTTTGTCAATGCTGCCTCTGCTTCTGACTGCACTTTCTTCATTTGCTCCAACAATTGCTCCACAGATTGCACTTTAGCCTGTCTCCTTGGCTCTATTCCCATATGAGGATTATACCCACAATCCCCACAAAAGGGTGATATCCTGGTAGATGCATGGAATTTATTGTTGTATGAGAACTTTCCTATAGCCAACCATTCTGGCCAATCTGTCTGTCTATAATCCATGAACATCCTCAAATATTTTTCTATCTCTTGATTTGTTCTCTCTGTCTGCCCATCAGTCTGTGGGTGATATGCTGTTGATAATTTTGTAGTAATGCCCAGCAATTTATTGAGCTCTTGCATAAATGCTGCAGCAAACTGGGGTCCATGGTCTGAAATAACCATTTCTGGTAAACCATGTAATTTCCATACATGATCACCATATAGTCTCACTAATCCCAAAGAGCTTGTTTTAGTGGTTGTGGGAATAATATGGACCTGTTTTGTGTATTGGTCACATACTGTGAATATTGCATCATACCCTTGTGCTTCTGGAAGTCCAGTAATGAAATCAACTGAAATATTGATCCATGGTCCAGTAGGCATAGGATTTGGCATCGGTTTCTATTGGGATCAAGAAGTTGAGCACAAGATGAGGACGAGGTTTTTGAGGTATTGAGTTTAAGTCAAAGGTAAGTGTATGAGGGAGCTCGCCACAGGGAGGAATGTTATTATCATCTCCTACAAGATGCGCAATATTTATACTACACAGTTAGGAGGTATATTGTAATGTACTCCTATAATATATAAAGGAGGGATGAAGTCATAGACTCCTGTAATAGTTAATGTATGTCATTTCCCCTATAGATATGCTGTCATGGCTTGGAAGTCTTACACTTCCTGCAGGGTGTGTCTTAGACACTCTATCCTAGGCTCTGTCTCTGATAGCCTATGATAGACATGCCTATATCTTGCCTATCCTATCATAGACATGCTGCAGGATGTCTAATCCTGTAGCATGTGTTAACTGTGGATTCCCCTATATGTCTCTGCATGTGTTAACCTCTGTTAAACATGTGTTAAATATTCTGGCAATATTCCCTAGGCATGTTAACTGCCTTGGCTTGCCTGTATACATAATCCCAACAGTTTCCCTGCTGGTTTCTCTGGATAACTTTCCTCTCTAGCAAGTATCACAGCCATCCACAGATGTCAACACAAATTTTGATATTCCTGGCCACCAATAATTTCTCAGCACCAATTCCAGAGTTTTCCATCTACCCAGATGTCCTGATGCTGGTAAATTATGATGTAATTGGCCAATTTACTACATCTTCATCCATTTCTTCACATTCTTTTATCTTTAGTAACTTTTCCTTTTCTGCTCCATCTATTAATAGATGTCCTTGTCATAATGTGCATATACAGAAGTATTCTGGTTTTAAGAGTGTTATATCTTTGTTGTCATTTTCTACTCCCTTTTTGGGGTCTGGTCTTCTTGATAATACATCTGCTTTTTCACTAATGAACCTGGTTTATGTATAAGGTGAAATTTGAAACACAATAGAAATAATGCCTAACACGCTTGTTGTCAATTGAGTTTTTTTAGCTGCCATGAAATATTGTACATTCTGATGATCTGTCCATATTTCTACTTCATGTTTTGCTCCTTCCAAATGATGTCTCCAAGCTTCCAATGCTCTGATAATTCCCAACATCTCTTTGTCATTAACATCATAATTTCTTTCCACATCATTCAAACCCTTAGATAGAAATGCACATGGATGCCATTTCTCATCCTCACACAACATAGATAATACTGCTCCAGTTGCATAGTCTGATGCATCTGATTCTACCCATAATGGCCAAGTAAAACCTGCTGCCATTAAAACTGGTCCTTCCACAAATCTTTTCTTCAACTCATCAAATGCATTCTGCTGAGTGACTCCCCATCTCCATACTACTCCTTTCCTCATAAGATTGTGAAGTGGTGAAGCAATTTTTGAGGAATTATAAACAATATGATGGGAATAACAACTAGTAATAGCTTCGAACTTTTCAGGATTCATCTTGATTCCATCAGGCCCAAGAATCATTCCCAAAAATTCCACTTCCTTTACTCCAAATCTGCACTATAAATAAATCATTTTCTTTCAGCCTCTTTAGTACTTCTTCAACTATTCCATCATGTCCTTCCTCACTCTTGGTGAATATCAACACACCATCAATAAACACTACCACCACTCCTTTGTCCATAACATCTCTCAATACTTTACACTCCCCCCCATTCCTGGTGGATTCCTAGGATTCCTTGTTCATTCCTAGGAATGCTGGTGGATTCCTGGTTCATTCCTCAAATTCCTAGACCATTCCTAGACCATTCCTAGCCACCACTCCTGGAGGTATCAAGTCATTATTTCAAATATTAAATGTATTTATTACTATATATAGAAACATCAATAGTAACAAAAAATGCAAAAACACCCCAACTTGCTATGAGGCAGGGGGGGTCATGTATGTATCTACTAATATAATACAGGGCTAAACTAAGTTAAATAAAAAAACCCATGTTGCTCAGAGCAAGGTGGGGTGGGGGGCTTGGCAATTGCATCATGTTGTGGTGACCTGCCCCTTGCATAGCACCCTGTTCCACCCCATGAGCAATGGCTCATGGTAGGGGTTGGGGGTGCTGGCATGGGGGGCTGTGGCCTGTGACATGTTGTTGTCACTCTGCCTGTGCTCTATCCCATGAGCAGCAGCTCGTGAGGCTGGGCCCGCTGGTGTCAGCTGGGCTGCTGGTGTTACAATTTCCCCTGTTTGAGTCCCTGTTCCACATCTGACACACAATGCCCATTTGACATGCAGCACTCACTTAAAACATCAGATCCAAAACTTAGACAGAGCAGAGTAGATACTTATCTACTTAAAGTAGACCAGAGTCACACTTACTCAAGTTAGCTACTATAAAGGTTGTAGTAGATACTTGGTCAAGGCCTCAGCTTGACCTAAAGATACTTACTTCTTATCTGCTCAACTGAACTTGACCTAAGGAAGCCCCTTAGAGTCTGATATAATGAACTTGACTTAAGGAAGCACCTTAAGTCTAACACATTGAACCTTGTCTAGGAAGCACCAGACAATGAACTAGTTGCTGTGAGCACTAGTAGAACTTGTGCTGAGTAGTTAAGACAAACAAGTTAACAAAAGGTCAAGCTGATTGAACCTGCCAACTTGTCACAAGTCTAGGCAAACCAAATTTACAGTGTGGCGCCCAAGCTCACAAATGCACTCAAGAACAGACACTCTGCCAACTGACCACCCTGTGCAGTAGCACCAACCACCACCACAGAATATTTCCACTTAGATAGACAATGAATCAGAATTAGTAACAGCCTAAGAAGCTGGTACTTTGCCAATGCCAAGACAACAGACACACCCAAATACGTACCCAATCATTACTTCACTGAAGGAAGATCTGAAGACAGCAGACTGCTGCTGAGAATCAGCAGAGAATCATCTTCCTTGCAGTTACCAGGAGAATATTTTTCTTCTCCCATTACCAATAAACAAACAGGGTATTCACAGACCCTCAAAGAATCAGACCCAGAAGACCCACCCAATCCCAGCATTTTTAACATGGCAAACAACCAAGATGCCCAAGTAAAAATCTGAGTTTCCTCAGACTTCTCTGGAGAAAGAGAAAAAACAACAAAGTTCCTACAAGAAGTGGAACTTTATTTACATGTGATCTGGAACATCTATGACACTGATGAAATGAAAATCGCATTTGCCCTATCCTTTATGGTAGGAGGGTCTGCTGCAGGATGGAAGGATGCAAGAATCAGAAGCACCCTAACTGATGACAATTTCAGAACCTGGGAGGCATTCAAACTAGCTCTCTCCAAGGCCTTCTCCCCTGTTGATGATGCAGGAATGGCCTAAACAGAGCTTAAAAACCTCCAACAAACCGGCAACATCCAAGATTACATTTCTGACTTTTGAACCCTTGCTGCACATTCAGGAATTATTGAGAACATCATGCTCATTGAATACTTCATGGACAGGTCAAAACCCAAACTCCTTGAAAAAGTCTTCCTCATGAAGAACCCCCCAACCACCATTGACAACTGGTACGCTGCAGCAGCCAAATACAAAGGACAATGGAAATGAACACAAGCCATCACAGCAAAAGCCAGAGGAAGTAAACCACCCTCCAAAACCATTACCTGATACGTCTCCCCCACCACTGACCCAAACACCATGGATGTTGACAGAATGACCCAAAGACCCAAGAAGACTGAGCAGAACACATGTGCAAAGGAATGTGTTTCATTGTCACCAGACTGGCCACTATGCCAGTGACCACAAAGACAAGAAAGCAGGGAAGTTCCTACCTGGAACCTCTAGAGAGTTTACCCCAAGAAAGCCCACAGGAAAATACACCCATGGGAAGATATGAGCCCTCATGGCAGAATTAGACCACATAGAGAAAGAAGAAACCCTTAATCTCAAGGAAGAATTGGGTTTTTAAGGTGGACTGCCCCAATGTCAGTACCCACCAAAGTTATGGTCTCATCTGTATCAATAGCAAACATGGAAAAGCAATCTATGTGTCTATCAGTACAATTATCCACCAATGAGAAGGAAACCACTGAAACAGAAGCCCTCTTAGACTCCAGAGCAGGGGGAATATTCATTGACAAGGACTTTGCCCAGACAAATGACCTTCCCCTCACACCCCTCCAAAAACTGACCTGACCCAGGAACATCAATGGAACCCAGAATAAACTTGGAACAATCAACCACTCCACCACCCTATCAATTAACATGGAAGGAAAACAATTGAAGACCCAATGCATGGTCACAGGTTTAGGAAAGGAATCCATCATATTGGGACTCCCCTGACTTCAAAAAGAAAACCCGCTGATAGACTGGGCACACTAGAATATCACAGAAACAAATTGTTGGAAGCAGCCCAACAAGCAGTAGCAAATACATGACAACTAATGAAGGGAACCCTGTTTGAACAATCTAACAACCTCAGAAACATTGAAACCACAGAAGACCCCTCTATTGCACAAATCAAAGAAACTACCACCCAAGAAGCTAACCCTGGACCAAACATTTGGATCAGAGCCAAAACATCCATTTCACAACAATTAGCTCATGACAAACAGAATAACAAGGAAGAAAAGAAACCAATTGATGAATTACTGCCATCTGAATACCATGATTACAGCCAAGTTTTTGAGAAATCCACAGCTGAATGATTCCCTGAGTCGAGACCATGGGACCATGCCATTGATCTGAAAGTAGATTTCATACCAAAGGACTGCAAAGTCTATCCTCTAACCCCAGTCAAACAGCAAAAGATGGACCAGTTCCTCAAAAAAAACAAAAGGGATATATTAGGCCATTGAAATTACCTATGGCATCCCTGTTCTTCTTTGTAGCAAAAAAGGATGCCAATGCTCTCCAACCCTGCCAAGACTACTGGTACCTGAATAATGGAACAATTAAAAATACCTATCCACTACTGTTGATTGGAGATCTCCTTGACAAATGTAAAGGAGCACAGCTATTCACCAAGCTAGACATCAGATGGGGGTATCACAACATCAGAATTATAGATGGAGACCAGTGGAAGGCAGCCTTCAACATAAATAAAGGACTGTTCAAACCAACAGTCATGTTCTTTGGCTTATGCAACTCCCTGGCCACCTTCCAGGCAATGAATGAAATATTCAAAGACCTGATTGACAAAGAATGGGTTGTCATCTACATGGACAATATCCTGATCTTCTCCAAGATCTGATGAAACATGCTTACAGGACAAAAATAATACTCCAATGCCTCCAAGATCACGATCTATACCTGAAAGCTGAGAAATGCAAATTTGACGTACAAGAAGTCACATTTCTTGGTCTGATCATCAAACCAGATCAAATCCTGATGGATCCCACCAAACTCTCAGGAATCTGAGATTGGCCTGAACCAACAACCATCAAAGGAGTATGATCTTTCCTGGGATTTGGAAATTTCTATAGAAGATTTATTGGACACTTCACTAAACTGGCATGACCATTAAATGAATTAACCAGGAAAGACATCAAATTCCAATGGACACTGGAATGTCAAACAGTGTTTGACAAATTAAAAGCTATGTTTAGCAAGGCACCAGTACTATTGATGCCTGATGATGTGTTCTTAGCATTCCTAACTGTGAAGAAACACTAGAAGAGAATAAAGGGAGGAGTTAGCTTAAAGGGTCCCAGAACTGTCCTTCTTATGCAAGGGAGGTCAGCAATATGCATTAACAACCACTGAAGCTCTATACTAAGTGTGAAGAATGCGAAGTCAGCAGGCAAGGTTAGCAAAACTTCACAAGAAAATAATCAAGGATTCACAATCTAATAATGCAATATGATGCAAGAGGGTACTTAACCAATGGACTAGATTTGTTAGAATAAGTCATGAATCAACTTCAGAGTTAAACATGAGAGGGGACAAGACTTGAAATCTTAAGTGTGGAGAGAGGGGGAGAAAGATCTCTGTTTCTAGTATTTTACATTAGGCCTTTTATAAAACTAAAGGAAAGTGGATACTATACCAAATAGGGAAAACATACAAGTCCATCACTGATGGACTGTCTACACTAACTATTTACAGGTAACCCAGGTAATATTGAAGTGGGTCACATTGTGAAGTCTGCAAAGTCCATAGAAGGCAACATAAAGGCTTTTGTAGTTGGTGGTGGGCATTCATGTCTCTTTGGACAGAAATAGGAAGAAATACGAGGAATGAGAAGATTGTCCTGCAACCCTAGAACTATGTGAAATGCATTTTTTTTTGCCCACACCTGTTGAAGATGTATCACTGATCTGGGAAAATCCTTCATGATCAAATCCAACACATCTAAATTCACAACCAGTGCAGCACTCAGGCAACAAAAGCCCAATAAAGATTGGCACCCCTGCAGTTATATCTCCCATTCTCTCACTGCCACCAAGAGAAACTATGAAATATATGACCAAGAACCTCTCAGCATTATTCAAGCTTTAGAAACCTGGAGACACTACTTACAGGGATCAGCACATCCTACAAAAATCCTCTCTAATCACAAGACCCTGATGTACTTCAGGACTGCCCAGAAACCAAATAGGAGACAGGCATGATGGAGCCTTTTTTTATCCAAATTTGACATCAAATTGATCCACATACCCGGATCACAGATGGTCCAATGTGATGCGCTATCCTGAAGGGAAGACCAAGGAAAAGGGAGGGCTTTACACTCCCCCACATGTATACATGGAGTCTACATAGACTTTAGGTGGAGTGTGGGTTCACCAAACATGGGATTCATGTTGATGGCAAGTCTATGTAGCCTCCATGTAGACTCCCAGTAAACTCCATGTATTTACAAGGAGTAGTGGGACTCCCACTAAATACTATACATAGACTCCATGTAAACTCCATGTAGACTCCATGTAGACTCTATGTAGACTGGACTCCATGTAGACTCTACATAGACTCTATGTATACAAGCCTCATACTATTAAATATAAAAAAAGTGCCATCTTAGAGAATTGAACCCACAACCTTCGGATTACATATTACATAAGTAGCCATACATAACCATTCAGCTATGCAACTTTGCTTAGCATGGAAACTTTGATCTCTAAGTGATATGTTTGTCATGTGTTGGTTGGAGATGTGTGGCCTTGTGTGACTGTTTGTTTATCAGTTACACATGACATGCTCCTACCACCACCACCAACCCTGCTGCCGCCTGCTGTTGCCGCCTCCCTCGTGCCTCGACCACCACCACCCCTCATCACCATCTCTGTCCACGGCCCCCAACCTTGCTCCCTCAAGCCGGCCAACGCGCAGCAACGACCCACAGTGCCCCCAGACGGTAAGCGGCCCCCTCCCCCCCTGTTGCCTGACACGCCACGTCACTAACCACCCCCTCCAACTAGGTATCAACCCCGCGACCTGGGGTGATGACCCCAGCACCCCCTGCAACCTGGTAAGCCCCCCCCTCCCACCGACGTGCATGCCATGTCACTGACACCAGCGCCGTCCCCCCCGATCCCCCCCCCACCTCCTGCCTGCCCCCCTGATCCCCCCTCCTCCACTACCCATCCATGGGGGCCACAGGCCCTCATGTTGGGTATTTTTTTTTTTCTTTATCTATTTTTTTTTCAAGCTCAAATTTATTTTTTCAGTTTTCTATATGTAACATCGGATAGCCAACGTGTTTTCCCCGCGTCGCTGTCTATTTCGACAAGCAGCTGCAAGCCCTGAGACCCAGCTACCGCCGGGATCTCATTGATCACCGTGACGTCATCGTCTTCACCCTGGGTGCAGGCGACAACCTCATCTTCTTAGCAAATGTCTATTCGGACAGGAACCACACTGGGATCCGTCTCCTCTCTGAAGGAGCGGAGACCTGGCCCCATCGCTTCCACCTCATTGGGGGAGATTTCAACTGCCGTCACCGTCTCTGGGACCCCCAGGGACCAGCGGCTAATATCCACGCTGACCGCCTTCTGGCGGCCACCACTCACCTCGGGCTGTCGCTTTGCCGTCCTGATGAGGCAAAGCCCACCCATTACCCCTATAACAATGAGCTCAATCCCACCGTGATTGACCTCCTTTTCATCAGCTCAGCGGACGAAGCGGTCACTGAGCACACCATCTTCCCGGAGCACCGCGGGTCCTTGGATCACGCACCCCTCCTGGTTAATCTTCGGACCCCCTTCTACCGCGTGCCATTGTGGACAAAAGGGATTGCTCCGGATTCTGACGAGGAGACGGCCTACCTGCAGGACGTCACCACTCGACTTTCGGCCTTGTCTAATTGGACGGGCCACTCACCGGCAGAGGTGGACGAGGTGGTGCAAGCCATCTCTGAAGCGTTTGCAGCGGCGTGGCGCACCCATGCCCGGTCTAAGAACATCTGTAGCCGCTCCAAGGAGTGGTGGTCGGATGAATGTCACACAGCCCTCGAGGAGTTCCGGGAATCCCGGGATCCTGAGGACTGGTCCATGTTTAAGCAGGCCGTCAAAGCCGCCAAGCGGGAATTCTTTGATGCCCGCATCAAAGAAGTTTCCTTCACTAATCAGCGACCCTGGTACTTGATGCCCTGGGTCAAACAACGTAACCTCCCGTTGTGCGAGGCCATCTCCTATGGAGGTGCCCCTTGCAACACGTTGGAGGCGCTTTGGACGGCGCTGGATGGCACCTACAATGTGGCCAATGACCGCCCCGTAGACCTCTTGGTGCTCGACGACTACGACCCCCTCCCCCCCCGGGAGTGGGTTCCCTTCTCCCTGCTGGAACTGCGGGAAGCTCTCAAAGCATGTTCATCACGCTCTGCTCCGGGGCCAGACCACGTTACATGGTCCTTCCTCAAGCGCTGGGCCGGCAATGTCGAAATTCAAGCTCTTCGTCCGCATCGCCGAAGCGTGCGTCACACTGGGCCACTGGCCCTCTCATTTTAAGGAGTCCACTTCGGTAATCATACCGAAGCCCGGAAAACCTAACTACTCCACCCCGAAGTCATTCAGGCCAATTGTGCTCCTGAACACCCTCGGGAAATTGGTCGAAAAGCTGCTGTCTAGACGGCTCCAATTCGACGGCGTGGCACACGGCGTCTTCCATCCTAACCAGTTTGGAGGCGTCGCCCAACGTTCCACTGAGGACGCTGGAGTCTACCTTACCCACCTCGTCCGTGCAGGATGGACAAAGGGCTTACAAACGAGCGTTGTCGCTTTCGACATCGCTCAGTTCTTCCCGTCACTAAACCACCAGGTTTTGTTGACAATCATCGAGAAGTCAGGGTTCCCACCGTGTGTGGTGAACTTCTTCTGCTCATACTTAGTGGGCCGATTCACGACCTACAAGTGGAACACCGATAGTTCGGGCAGATTCTCTGCCGATGTCGGAGTGGGACAAGGCTCGGCTCTGTCCCCTGTCTGCTCGGCACTCTACATTGCGCCCGTGATGCGACTCTTTTTCGCCCGCGTCCCCCGACCGCTGGCGGATCTGATTTCGTATGTTGACAATGGCACCCTCATCGCACAATCCAAACGGGTGGAGGACAACCTCCCCAAGCTTGTGGACGCCTACAACGAGGTGTTCCGCCTCTTCACGGCCCTCGGACTAGTGCTGGAACATGCCAAGTCCAAGGTCTTCCATTTCTCTAGAGCACGGGTGGCACCCAACCCCCCCATAGACCTCAGTGTTGCCCCCTTTACCGGGGCCACCCCCCTCAAGCCCAAGCCAATTTGGCGCTACTTGGGCTTCTTTTTTGACCGGAAGCTGTCCTTCAAGGAACATGTCCGGTTCTACACGACAAAGGCGTTCACAACTGTGAGCGCCATGCGTATGCTTGGCAATTCGTCCAGGGGACTTTCCCCGGCGAACAAGCGTCTACTCTACAGGTCCTGCGTCATCCCAGTGGCGACATATGGACTTCGTCTCTGGTTCTGCCGAGGTACTTGTACCAAAGGCATGGTCAAAGCCCTTTCCCAGATGCAGCACACTGCTGCCCGCTGGATCACAGGCTGTTTCCGTATGACCCCTGTGGGGGCTATGGAGTGTCTCGCCGCCCTGTGGCCTATGCCACAAGTGTTGTGTCGGCTGGCTGACAAGAGCTGTCTTTGGACGGCTACTTTGACGCGCACACACCCCGTCCGAGCCATCTTGGAGGGGGACCTGGTGGGAAACACCCCCCGGCATGCGCTGGGACTTCAGGCTCTCCCGCCCGGCGCCCGCCGGAAGATTGTGTCCCCTGCAGTGGACGCGATGACCGTCTGTTCCCTCTCCGATGAACCCTTCGAGGCCTATGGCCCTGAGAGTCAACCTGGAGATTGTCTGATAGATCTGTTCTCGGACAGAATCTCCATCTACCGCCCGCCCCCCAAGGGGACGGACGAACACAAGGAATATCCCGACCGTCTGGACCGCGTCCTGGCTCTAGCCAGACTCCATCCAGACTGTCTCATTGTGAGTTGTGATGGGTCCGTGCCCAAGACAGCCCACCAGGCCGCGGCGGCCGCTCTTGTATTCCGTGGGAACCAAGAGGTCCGCCGTGCTACCGCGTTCCTCGGTCGCGCTTCAGCAACCGATGCCGAGCACCGCGCCCTCCACCTTGGAGTGTCCGCAGCTGTTGCTGCTGGATGCAAGAAGGTGGTGGTATTCCTGGACGCCCTCGCACTCGCTGATGCGTGGGTGGACTGCTCCCTGATGGGGGGCCAACAGCACGCCCTTAGGCTGTGCCGCCTTCTATGGCCCTGGTTCAAGTTAGGCCAGGACCGCCAAATCCACCTGTGGTTTGTCCCCTCCAAGCTGGAGTGGGCGGTACACAAGCAGGCTCATGACGTTGCGACGTCACTCCAATTGCCTCTGGTGATCTCCCCCAAAGCCACTCACAACTGGCTGATCGCCTCCTTCAAGGAGACGGCGGAGAAAGACTGGGTGGCCCGCTTTGCGGACCCCAAGTATCGAGGGAGGAGCTTCCTGGACCTGAGGGCCCAGCGGAAGACCCCCGCAACGCCCACTGCCTCTGGCTGCGGGCCCTGGCTCAAAGAAACTGCATACAACTGCAGGTTGATGGCCCGACTCTGTCGGTGCATTACGGCGCATGCCCCCATTGGGAGCTACCGCGACCGCTTTTTTCCCAGTGAGGAAACTCACTGTACATGCCCCCCCCGGCCCTTCCAGGACCGGGATCATCTGCTTCGCGTGTGCCCACACATGAAGCGCAAGAAACACCAGCAGGGTCCACGATGAATCGCGGACCTCGTTGAACTTCTCGAGGCGAACCCACGCGCGTTCGCCTTTGCCCCCCCGGAAGGGTGGGACCCGGGATGAGGGTCACGCGCAGGGCGTATGACCCCCGTCTAGTGGCTTGGTGCGCCTGATGGCCGCTGAACGCGTGCTCGGTCTCTGAGCCTGTAATGTCTCTGTCGGTAACGCCGAACCTTGGGTTCGCCGCTGGCAAGGTTGGGGGGCCTACCAGATGGTGGGTACCGTCCCATGCGTGGGGCGGCTAAGCGAGGAGGGGCTGTACTCGGGCAACCGAGGGGCTCCGAACCCCGTCGGGCCTTATGGCTGGCGGGTTGGTCGACCTGCGGGAAGGCCTATAATCCTCATTCCTGGCTGGCGCGTCAGTGGGCGCGCACGACTAATAGGGGCCGTGCAGGGGCTTAGTGGGGGTAGGACACTGGGGGTGTTAGTACGCGCCGTTGGGAGTGCCGGCGAGCTGGTTCGGGGAGGCGCCCGAGCGCCCTCCTGTAGTCCGGCCCTGCGCGCTGCCTTAGCAGGCAGCACACTGGCCTTCATGCACTCATGTGCATTATCGGGGCTGTAGTCTCCCCCTCAACTCACATCGCATACCCGCCATCTCATGTAGTAGATAGCCGTGGACTGCGTCCGTGCACCACGTTAAACATTGTTGAACAAAAAAAAAAAAAAAAAAAAAAAAAAGGATAGCCAACGTGCTGCCCCTCCTCCCCACTCAGCTAGGAGTGTGAGGGGCATGGAGGGGGATAGGGAGGTGCCAGGAGGCCCGAGCAGCGGGGTACCCACGAGGTGCGCACAGAACGGCTCACCCCACCTGCCACATCACTAACCACCTTAGGAGCTGAGGGGGACGCAACGCAACACACTGCCAGCAGCGGTGTGGAAGGGGAAGACAACATACCTGTTGACTTCCCACTTCTGATGCTCTTCCTATGGGATCCTCAAGATGGCCGAATATCCTCAAGTATTTTTATTATTTCCTTATCTCCTTATTTCATTGTTTATTCATTTATCTGATCAACCTCTTCCCCAATTCTGAGACACAGATAGAATGCCATGACGCTCCTGAAGACCTCCCGACCCATCTAGCATGTCAATTATGCACACTTGTCACATTTCTCAGGCCCTCAAGAATTCTAGCAAGCTTCTTACCTTTGGCTCGAAGAGTTGTGTCTGGGTTTTCATTTATTTTTTATTTCTACATATATTTTCACCCTCTTGACACTCTTTTATTCAAGGTACAAGATCTTGTTACATCCCCTTTCTCATGGCTAGTCAACACCCAAGTCAATAGGCTGATGGTGCAGATGAGTAGGGTTGAGAGCCATCTTTTGGGTGTGCTCCACGCTTGTTGGGGTCCCAAGCTGTCCTTTACACTCCCCCACCTAGTCCGCGTGGACTCCCAGCTGTCCGCACGGACTCCTAGCTGTCCGCGTGGATTCCTAGTAAAGTCCGAGTTGTCCGCACGGACAGCTCGGACATCATGCGGACTGAAGAATTGGGCCGAGTCCTAGCATCTTGAAACTGTAAGAAGTCCTCATGATGTCCGAGTTGTCCTAGCTGGTCCGAGTAATGTCCGAGTAAATAAAGACTTAGTGAATTTTTTTGTGAGAGTAAGATCAAAATATTGTTGTACCTGGCAGGGTTTGAACCCAAGGCACTTTGATCAAGATTACATAAACTGGGAACAATTAACCACTGTGCCAAATGGGCACACAATATTAATATTATTACTACTATTTATTACCTATTCCAAATACATGCTAGCAATAAAAAAAAAGTTACTGTTGCTCACATCGAGCAATGGCACCCAAAGGGCGTCGTTGCCCCCCCCCTGTCCCCCATTCCCTCCCCTTTCCCGTGCCCTTCCGTCACCCTCGCCTATTGCACCCCCTCTGCCCTGCGAGCAGTCGCTCGCAGCAGTGGTGGGGGGTGCTCTGTTGTCCTGGGTGTTGTGGGGTCGCGCGTCCGTGCCCTCGCTCTGACAGAGTAGTATCTATATTAATTAAAGTAGAGTAAAAATAATATATATTTATGTGAAATAAATTAACAGGAGGGGGGGGAGGGGGGCGCAGCGCGTCGCCATTGTTGCCCCCGTTCCCTGTCCCCCCTTCCCCGTGCCTGGTGGTGGGGGTGCTCTGTTGCGCTGGGCGTTGCGTCTGGTGCATCCCCCTGTCCCCACGTGTCCCCCCATCCTCCTGGCGCATCCCACGCGTCCCCCACCCTCCTAGCTTGTCCCCTCTCCCTCCTAGGGCATCCCCCTGTCCCCCCTATCCCGCGGCCCTTCCCCCCCCCCTCCTATGGTGTCCGGCCGTCCCCCCACGTGTCCCCCTTGGTCCTGGCGCATCCCCCTCAGTCCTGGCGCGTCCCCCTCAGTCCTGGCGCGTCCCCCTCAGTCCTGGCGCGTCCCCCTCCCTTCTAGTGCGTCCCCCTGCCCCCTGGAGCATCCCCCCCTCCTAGTCGCGCTGAGTGTTGTCCCCCCTCCCTCCTACCACGTCCCCTCCCTCCCAGTCGCGCTGGGTGTTGCGTCTGGTGTGTCCCCGTCCCCTGGCGCGTCCCCTCCCTCCTATGGCGTCTGCCCGCCCCCCCACGTGTCCCCCCTCCCTCCTGGCGCGTCCCCCTTGGTTCTGGCGCATCCCCTTCTCCCCCGGCATGTCCCGTGTGTCGGTGGGGGTTGTCCCTGGCTGGGGAGGGTGCTGGGTCGGTGGGCGGTGACGTGGCTGCGCCACTGTGGTGGTTGGTGGATTGGTGGGTCGTGGTGACGTGGCGACGGCAGGTGCTGGGTTGTGGCTGGGGGAGGTCGGTGGGTCGGGTGGTGACGTGGCGGCGGGTGCTGGGACGGTGGGCGTGACGTGGCGGCGGCGATGGGTGCTGGGTCAGTGGGCAGTGACGTGGTGGCAGTGGTGGGTGCTCGGTCGGAAGGGAGGCGGCGCTGGTGTGACGTGGCAGGTCTCTATGAAGCCCCTCACCTCCCAGCTAAGTGGGGAGGAGGGGCGGCGCATCGTTGCATACAGAAAGAAAAACTGGAAAAAAACATTTTATTAGCTTTAAATAAGAATGAAATAGATTTTAAAATACTTAACATGGGGGCCTTAGGCCCCCATCTTGCGCTAGAGGGAGGGAGGGGGGACGGAGGGAGGGGTGGAGAGGAGAGGGAGGCCGTCGTTGTGATGGTGGGTGGCAACACGTGAGTTGGCAGTCACGGGGTGACGCATACCGACGTTGTGACGACGGTGCCCAGTAAATGGGCATATCTTGCCCAGGCTCATACAGCCTGGTAGCACAGTTGTTATATTACTTACCTGTCACACTCACATGGCCACAAGGTCCTGGGTTCAAACCCTTCCATTACATTACCTTTAAAATAGTTACTTGCTAGGACAGTCCGTGCGGAATCCGTGCTAGGAATTCCTAGTCTGAGTTAGTCTGCACGGACAAAACTCGGACAAGACTCAGACAAAACTCGGGCTAGGAATGGAGATTTGGCAGTGACCTTCTGCCAAAAAAATTCCTAGTAAAGTCCGAGCAGACAACTCAGACTCCGTGCGGACAACTCAGACTCCATGCGGACAGCTCGGATTCCGTGCAGAGTCCGCACGGATTAGGTGGGGGACAGTAAAGACCTCGTCCCGAGCGACGTTATGTCAATAGAGCACCCCAAGGATGGTCTACTCCCTGAGCAATTCCTGTACTCTGAGGCTTAATGACGAGGACTCGACGACACCAGACTGACAACTGTCCATTCTTATTTTTGTTGAGTATTCTATTTTTATACTTACTTCCCCATTTGTCCACATCCGCCCTTTTATTACTTTATTTTTCTTTTCTCTCGGTCTGATTGGCACAAGAGTACATACACAATCACATGTTAGTTGATCCCCAACGTTTTGTATGTATATGAGGTGTCCTCCCACCTCTGAAATGGAGCACGCTCTTCTTCCCTAGAGTTTGAAGGTCCGGTCCAGTTGCGGTCACGGCCCTTTTTGGCTGCAACTGGAACCGCGACTGGTTGTGCCACTCACAAAAACTTCCCGACCGGAACCGCAACTGCGGCCAACCGGTCGGGACCAGTTGCTTACCAGTTTCACCTCGGTCGAAACCGGTTGCAACCATCCTACTAGTAGTTATTAATTTTATCTAAAGTAGTCTACCAATTAATTTAATTACTTCAAAAAAACACAAACGGGAGGGGAACGTAAAGAGGGGGACTATAACCGAGAGGGGGGAAGTGCGGACGAGAGGGGGGGGGAACGAGAGGTGGAACACTACAATAGAGTGGGGGGGAACGTGGACGAGAGGGAGGGGAGGGAAACGAGGGGGGGGAACGTAGACGAGTGGGGGGGAACGCAGACAAGAGGGGGGGAATGCAGACAAGAGGGGGGGAATGCAGACGAGAGGGGGGGAACGCGGACAACAGGGGGGCACTACAACCAAGAGGAGGGGAACGCGGATGAGAGGGAGGGGAGGGAAACGAGGGGGGGAACGTAGACGAGTGGGGGGGAACGCGGACAACAGGGGGGCACTACAACCAAGAGGGGGGCACTACAACTGAGAGGGGGGGAATGCGGACGAGAGGGGGGAACACGCAGATGCAGACAGAGAGCAGGGAACAAGAGGGCAAGAGGGGGATGCAGGTGGGGCAGGGAACGGCACACACAGGGGGGGTGGTTGTGGTTGTGGGACAACGTCGAATGTTGAATGTTGAAAGTTGAACATTGATGTTGATCTTTGATGTGTAAGCACATGCAAACATAAACGTGTCATGACGCGTCACCATTTACTTGCACAATACATGTGCAAACATATGCAAATTAGTCAAAGGTATATAAAGCCTTGCTTGTCCACTCATTTTTAGTTGGGCATGCCCCACATTATTTACGAAAATTAAATTAGATATGAAATAGTAAGCCCTAACTAAGGATGGTTGTAACTGGTTGCGACCGGTTGCCACCCGGTTGGAAGCCCAGCAGATTTGGGGCAACTGCAACCGTGACCGTCGACAGCTGGTCACAACTGCAACCGAAAATTCCGGTCGTGACCGGTTCAGTCCAGTTGGGTCCTGGTCTTTTTTCGGTTACAGCAACTGGACCCTCAAACACTATTCTTCCCCCACTTTCTCGCTCCCTATAAGGACTCCACACGACGACTCAAGTTCCCTCAAGACAACTACACACCACGGTGTAGTTTCAAAGTTAAGTACTTAAGTTTCTACAGTTATAGGGCAACATGGCCCTTTTCTCACCTCAACTCAGTGTGGATCAACATGTCCACTGATTTCTGTTCCACACCAATGCGCGTTTTCTCATATCAAGCCCCATTGGACTCGACCTCCCCTTCCATTGACTGTCTCTCCCCCATTTCCCACGCAGCTTGATTGCGACACGTCATTCATGAATGCACCCCACTTCAACACCTTTATACATGAGGTCTTGATCCTTTCGAGAACTCCCTGTTTCATCTCTTTTCTCCACTGACAATGTGTTTGACACTTTTGTCACACATTTTCTTCATTCAGCCTTACCTTTGCCAGCACGATGTGACAACCCAACAACGAAGACCCCAGCTGGGCAAATTCCCCTTCCACAGTGGGGACGTTGTGGCAGGGTCAATGGTCCTATTGGGGAACCAAGGACGTGGTCGTCACGTCGCAAAGAGTGGGGTAAGCGAGAGTGGGAAAAAGGGAGGAAAAGATGGAGCAGTTGGGTGCGACGACACTTAAAAATAAGGGAATGAAAAGAGTGGGGGTAAAGTCTATCAAATTTCTACTGTCCCATTCGAAAGGTGGGGAGACACCTTTATACAAACAGCTTGTAGCTACAAACAACCTCATCGCACACGTTCTCTTGCGTCGAAGGGACCAAACAACCAGATAGATGAAGTAGAAAAGAAGTCTTGATAAATAACTGTAATGAAACCCAAAATAAGCATGCCAAATCCTCGTCTCAGAGCTTCACAGCTGGGAATGACTCGGGGAAAGGCTTGTTGATGGGAGTCTCTATTTGTGGAACGCGACTTGTCCTCCCAGCAAGTGCAGAGAGCCACCAAATGAAGTCTCTTGACCCTACCGTCCAGCTGGTTGGCCCGTCGATCTGGATGTTGACTAGCTTTTACCAAAAATAAAATAAAAAAGGTTAATTAAGGGTCACAACTCAAGATCCAGTACCGATCCATTAATCATCAGTGAGCTTGATGCGTCATGTGGTTACCATGGTGTTCTCAAGGATTATCAATGAACTAGAAAATAATTAAATGATGTTAGCAACACAAAATATAGATAAAAGCACGGCAGAGGGAAATGTATACGATAACTCTTGATAATTGGTGCTGGCAGTGGGACTGGAATAAAATCTATGGGAAGGGTTAGTTGACGTGTAGGGCAGCTGACCCTACCACAACGTGACAAGAGGGCCCAGCACCCAAGGGACGTGACAGGAGCCATGGGGGACATGACAGAAGGCCCCTAGAATGCAGGGGACACCTCTGGGACACAACGGGAGACCCCTAGGATGTGGGGGACACCTCTGGGACACAACAGGAGACCCCTAGAACACAGGAGACACCTCTGGGACGCGTCACCAGCCCCGACCGCTGAGGGTGACGCGACAAGCGAGCCCAGCACCCCAATGGACACCACCCAGCCCAGCCTCACGAGCCACTGCTCGTGGGGTGGAGCACGGGTGGAGTGACAATGCCGCTGAGTGGGCCACATCCCCCCACGCCAGCATCCCCAACCACTACCATGAGCCATTGCTTGTGGGGTGGAATGGGGTACTATGAGAGGGGCAATTTGCCGCGCCACGCTGCCCCCCCCCCCCCTCCCCCATCTTGCTCCAAGCAACATGGGTGGGGGTTATTTTATTTCATATTATTTAGTCTTCTATTATATTAGTAAATACATGCCCCCCCGCCTCTAACGCATTGGGGTGTTTTTACATCTCCGCTAGTATTGATGTTTCCATAAATAGTAATAAATACATTTAATATTTCAAGTAATGACTTACCTCTAGGAATGATGGCTAGGAATGGCCAAAGTCTATGTAGACTATATGTAGACTATATGTAGACTCTCTATAAACAGTATAACATCTGTAATGGGCTTTACATTGACTAATAAGCAAACTCCCTGTAAACTCCATGTAGAC
The DNA here is from genome assembly GCA_964034925.1 of Tricholoma hemisulphureum. Classification (NCBI taxonomy): domain Eukaryota; kingdom Fungi; phylum Basidiomycota; class Agaricomycetes; order Agaricales; family Tricholomataceae; genus Tricholoma; species Tricholoma hemisulphureum. The sequence goes on from OZ035928.1 coordinate 8,990,327, forward strand.
TATATGTAGACTATATGTAGACTCTCTATAACATCTGTAATAGGCTTTGCATTGACTAATAAGCAACTCCCTGTAAACTCCATGTAGACTATATGTAGACTCTCTATAAACACCCTATAACATCTGTAATAGGCTTTACATTGACTAATAAGCAAACTCCCTGTAAACTCCATGTAGACTATATGTAGACTATATGTAGACTCTCTATAGTAGCTTTATTTCTTTGGAATTGCTATGTACACTATACATGGAGTCTACATAGACTTTAGTGGGAGCCTATGTATAGTCTATGTATAGTACATGGAGTCCAGTGGGAGTCTATGTATAGTCTACGTATAGTACATGGAGTCCAGTGGGAGTCTACGTAGACTTGTGGTAAAGTGTAAAGTACATGCTGCCCCCATCACCCTCCTCCCTCCTCCTCCCTCTCTCCTCCACTCCACCAATAGGGGGCCCTTTGGCCCCCACAATAAGTTTTCTTTTTTGTTTAAATCATTTTTTATTAAGCTAACTAACTGTCTTTTTAGAGCTTCTATTGTACATGCAACGATGGCTCCCCAACAGTGTGCTGGCCCTCCTCCCCACTGAGCTGGGAGGGGGGGGGCTTGAAGGCCTGAGGGAGGTGCCGGGAGGCCTGTGGAGGGCGGCACCTGCTAGGTGAGCACTCCAATGCATTTAAACGTGCCACGTCACCACTAACCCCCCAACACCCAGCAATGACGACCGACAACAAATGACACAGCACCCACCTCCACACCTATGAGCAACTGCTCGTGGGGTGGATCATGGTGCAGCTCTCAACGCCGACCGGCCACCAGCCAGCGGGGGGACACGATGGGATGCGACGGGAGGCCCTCAGAGCCAGGAGATCCAATGGGACACCTCAAGGGGATCCCAGACAATGGAGGGGGGGTGCAAGATGATGGAGGGGCTGCCCAGACAAGGGGGGGGGCACACCAAACAAGGGGGGGGGCGCACCAGACGATGGGGGGCATGCCAGGTGAGGGGGGGACATGCCAGACAACGGGGGACACGACGGGTGGCCCTATGACATGACCAGACCAGGGGGGGGATGCCCAGACAAGGGGGGACACACCAGATCAGGGGGGGCTGCCCAGATGAGGGGGGACATGCCAGATGGCAGAGGGGCTGACGAGATGAGGGGGGGAGTTATTTCGTAAATTAGTGTAAGTCAAACTGTAAGCAACTATGTAAAGACTGCAGAGTCTGTGCAGATCCATGCAGATCTGTGCAGAATATCTGGGGGAGTGTAAACTACTGGGAGGTGAGTATATTTCATGTTTTGGCATTGTAATATTGAACCAAATTTGAGCCTTCATCATACCCGACAAGTGCTCGTCATTTTGATTTTGGCAGTACTTTGTGCTGTTCATGTTTACCTTGGAGGAGGATCCAGACTGGTGCTCCAAATTCTTGAAGGTGTGAAACATTCGGTTTCTTGTTGTGCCATATTTGATAAGGTGTTGTTTCCAGAGGTTTTGTAAATGCTCAGTTCCTGAGGTACGTTGCATGGTTAACTGCAGATTCCCACAAAAATTCAGGGAGTTCAGCAGCTTTTATCATTGCACACATTAATTCAACCAACATACAATTCATTTGTTCAGCAATGCCATTTTGGGATGGTGAATATGGAGCGGTGAGTTGGATTTCAATTCCTCACTCATCACACCAATTTTTGAGTTGGTTGCTCAGGAACTCCTTTCCGTGGTCAATTTGGATTGCATTCGGTTTCCTTCCTTTGGTAATTAAATGGGTAATATAATTTTTAACCAACTTGCCTGCCTGATTTTTCTCTTTTAGGAAGTCTGTTATGATTCATCATGCCACATTGTCCACAAAGACAATGTAATATTGATTTCCCTGTAGGGAACAAACTGAATATTTTCCCCACAAGTCAATATGGGTGAGTTCTCCTGGTTTTGTTTCTCATTTCATGAGTTTGTTGAACAGTTCATGCTGTTTAGCTTCTATGCATGCAATGCAATCTGGCTTCACAGTGCATGTATCCACATTGAATCTGTCAACTAATTTTAGGTCATGCAATCTCTGCAGACCACTGTAGCTGATATGGCCAAATCTTTGATGCCAAGTCTCCCAACTTCAGGAAGGCTCTGTAGCAACAAAAGTCTGTGGGGTTACAGTGACATTGTTTGGGTGATTTGAACTGGGTTTTTGTGTGGAAAGTTCCATGCAATACAGATAGTTACTGATCGCCTTTCCTTTAGTTATGGCCATGCCATCTTTTGTAAATAGGGTTAGAGTACCATTTTTGATGCTCATTTCCCCATTTGCTATTCAATCCCATTGCCCAAGAGATAGTAGGCTGTTCACCATACTTGGGACATACAGGACTTTCTTGAGTTGAATAATATATTGACCATTGTAACTTGACTCGAGTTCCATGGTCCCCCATCCCTCTGCAAGGATTTTCTTGTTGCCAACACCACATACCACTTTATTAGTGAGTGTTTCATACATGATAAAAGCTTCACATTGATTTGTTACATGAGAAGTTGTTGCAAAATTGGCCAACCAGTCATAGTAAGCAACAGGCTCATCAATTCCATTCATCAGTATGTTATACAATTTGTCCTCATCTTTGGAGGGATCAAATGGATAGGTGCTATCCATTTTAGCCACTACTACTACTACTACTTCCTCCCCTGCATTCGTTACCTCCTTCTTTTTCAACGGTTCATCAGATTTGTCATTGGTTTTCCTTTTCCTGTTTTGGCATTTATGCATGGGATGTCTGCATCTCCCACATTTTTCACAGGGATCTGTACTGGCATTATGGCAGTTCCGAGTGTTGTTGGTAGGACATTTGCACTGTTTGGACCACTTGGAGTTAGTGCTGATGCATTCTTGAAGAGTCAGTTTGTCAAATTTAGGTTTAAATTTAGTGGCATTGACCACATTGGAGGAGTTTTCAGTATTTCCATTGCCATTATGCTTTTACAAGTGGCATTCGTACTCTTATTTGATAATACCAATAAATTTTGAAGCTGGGATGCAAATTTCATAGTTGATGTCAGGGGATTCCCATTCGACGGTGGACATATGGCTTGGTAAATGTATGCCATGAGGTTGGAAGTGAGTTGGTAATAATAGACTTGAACATAGTGTTGGTGACTCAAAATTCAGGGTCATCAGCTAGTGTAATCCTTTTGTACCAACCGAGAAGTTTGTTAACATGTTTAGGAATATTCTTCTGCGATGGTTTGGAAGAGACTTTTCATCCATGATGTAATAGTGTCGTGATCTTGTGTCTCATAAATATCAATAAGAGCAGTCCACATGGCACTAGATGTTGTTCATTGACTGATATGGATCTTTTGGCTCTCAGTTAAGTTAAGCGAGATCAAATGTAAAGCATAAGAGTCATTGTGAATCCATGCATTGGCACTGTTAGGGTGTTGTTGTGGGTCCAGCTTTGGGACTAGTCCAAGAGGATAATCTTTTACTTTCAAAAAGATAAGCATTCAAAGAATATCCTCCCACCAATTAACCCAATTAGTGTCACTCAGCTTATTGATTTGGGTAATTCCTGAGCCTGTTTGAACTTTGATGGCCTTTATAGGTCTAAATTTCATAAGTTGGGCAACATTCTCTCCCATTTTGTCTGCATTGCCATCTGTCAACCATCCCTGCTGTTTAGTGGTAGGTTTATTTTGGTCAGTGTATGTATGCATGGGAGGAGGTGGTGTTTCCTGCTCAGATTCCTTGTTGCTGAAGAGCTCATTGACACTTTCATTGTCTGAGTTTGGTTCCATGTAGTAAGATATTTGTATTGATATAGTTACTGATGCATAACTTGATTTTATTCAGTATGTAAAAGCCACAGGGCCCATAACCTGTTGGTAGGCTCTACGTGAGGGCCAGGGGGTAAGCAAGAGATTTTTTATTCTTGTTACAGTATTATATATAGTGATGAGTAAGTACCAATCGATCGTCGTTGGTCTAGACATCCACTTGCACATCCCAACAGGTACAATCTCCCTTACCCATGATATCCAAAAAGGTTTTTGTACTTTCTTTGACTTTCATGGGCAGACAAAGATATTTTTGGAATTTCATGCACATGAATATAGGAAATCAAAGACATTTTTAGAATTTCTTTGTCCCTGAATATGATATTTCTTTTGGTAGGTATAGAAAGTCAAAGCCAAAAACCTTTGTGTATATTATATTACATTTGTAAGTGACGGATAATAAAATATCACTTGATTAAGATTGGAAAGAGCAGTTTGATTTATCTTCAACCAATCCTCATGTGGAAATCTCTATAATGTTTTAACTCATTTTCAGATATTAGTAGGATATTCTTCCCTGAGAAATTGGCTGATGTTTCTTGTGGTAGGAAGCTGCTCAAGAGCCTACTAGTCTATTCATTGTTCAAGATCCATCAGTGAAACCAACTTTTTCTGTCAATGCAGTGGAATTTGGCTGTCAGATGTGAATAATAAGAAAATGGTAAAATGATTACACATTTCATTACAAACTCAGTTATAGCCATATATACCTAAGTCCCATTTCTTGAAGATGGCGATCAGACAGCTCATACAACTGTTAGATTAATTAAATATTTAACAATCTTATCCAGGAATGTGTTGTGTGAGAGAATGACCCAAGATAGCACCCTCATCATCCTTTGTAATTTCTGATAGGTGTTCTGATATATGCCACACTCTTCCTCCCAGGCCCTTAAGGTGATTTATATGCACTTCTGAAAGCTGTAATGATCTCAGTTATAGCCATATATACCTAAGTCCCATTTCCTGAAGATGGTGATCAGACAGCTCATACAACTGTTAGATTAATTAAATATTTAACACTCTTATCCAGGAATGTGTTGTGTGAGAGAATGACCCTAGATAGCACCCTCATCATCCTTTGTAATTTCTGATAGGTGTTCTGGCATATACCATGCTCTTCCTCCCTGGCCCTTAAAGACCAGTTGTATGCACTTCTGAAAGCTGTAACATTACCCTGCCTTTTCTCCTGGAATAGCTGCAAGTCAGCAAAACCCAAGACAACAAATCTGCACAAGACATTCTCAGTTGCAACATATCTTCTAACCAACTCCTAACAGAAATCTGCAGATTGGTGAATTGTATTACTGATGTCCAGTATCCTTTCTTGTAAGAAGTCAAGTAACATCCTTTGTTTCAACAGTAGTCTAGAGTCCCACAATTACCTAGTAGCCATTCCTCGACCAAGCCTGTAAGAAAGGGATAATGTGTGTAGCTTTCAAAGTTGCATAATGCAGCCACCTGTACACCTCAAATTTCATGTTCTGGTAGGCATTCTCATCAAGCTAGCTAATACAGTACACCTCAAATTTCATGTTCTGTTAGGCATTCTCATCCAGCTAGCTAATAACAACAATATCACTATACACTGCAATGTTCCCAAGCAGCCCTTTGACTATTCAACTTTGAAACAGATCCCGCCACATGTTGCTTGTTTGGGTGAAGAATGTGATGACTTCCAAAGATTCTACTAAACAATAAGCTGTGAGTTATTTCATATATGAATTATGACAAAGATCGCATGTTGTCCACCATGATAAGAGAACCTGGGCTTGGGCATGAGATGAAGGCCCTGGAGGATCTTCAAAGAAATCTACAATGTTGTTATAGAAAGTTGGGTAGTTAAAGCAACCATCATTCTCATTCCAGGCAGAGGTGTTTGAGAGGGCAAAACGTAACTAAAATTTATGGTAGTCAGCAATCAACTGTAATAACATGTGTAGAACATCAACCTGCACAGCGACATATGCAATTGCTCATGGAGTGACAGATCTCATTCCCAAAATGCTTGCAATGTGTCCTCAAGTAGGTGCCTTGTGATTTCTTGGGTGTTTTGCAGGTGGTGGGATCTGGTCTTCTACATCATTCTTGTCATTGATGTCTTGTGCTGATGTTGGGGAAGTAAATATGAACTTAAATGCCTGCCACAGGATATGAGGGGTTGGCAATACAAAGGGGATTGTGGCATTGCACCTACCTTGATCAGGATGGCACTTCAGAATAAGCCCTTTGAATGGGAAAAACTCAGTGCCATGATGTAGGGTATGAATGGTTCCTACCTTGGATCAGCCCAATCAAAATCGATGGGACAAAGGAGTTGGCTGGTGATGTCATGCTCAAAGCCATGGTCAAACTTCAGAGTTGGTGAGATAGGGACAATACCATTCTTGGAAAGGTCCATAATCCAGCTAACAACTGCTGGTTTCAGGTTGGCTGCATCATCACCACGAGCTCCTGCAGCACCTTTTTGAAGCTATTGATAGTGATAAGGTTACATATAAGAAAGATGTACTTCACACCTCTCTGAAGCAATGTCCAAGCTCTACCACTTCAAAGGAAGCCAGTTTGTCTTCAAGTTGGGGAACATGACAAACAAGGAGTTGATAGCTGCGGAAAGTTTGTTCTTCACCATACATGGTAATGGGAAGTTAACTCAATAACAACAGATAAATGACAGACTCACTCCAAGCTGTATTCGCCATGTCCACCATCAGTTTCAAGGGCACGTTGGTGATTGCTCTCATCAACTAGTTCATCGATGGACTGAAACAGTGACACAAGCCGGCAAATGACATGTCCTTGAGCAACATCAGAGGTGAGATTCCTATTCTCAATAAGAACCTCATGCTATGCATAAGGTATGAAGATCATATGCTTTGCATTTAGCGCCTGCATCGGTTAAGTTCAGGAGTTGCTGTTCAAGAGCAGCAATTCATCATTTGGCACCAGCATAGGTTGCATGAAGGTCCTCTTCATCAGGTTGATCTGCAGGGTTGTTCTGGGAGGACATATCTAGTGAATGACGATTCAGCCCCACCATTAATAAAGAGTGATGGTGCAGTAGAGGTGAGTCATCATCAATCATCAACATCCTGATGTTATTCAGGTCCCAGGAGTTTGACAGGGAACAGCAAACTTAACTCAGCCAATCGATTATCTGCTTTGAAGTTGATATGGCATAAACTGACAGTGCAATCATGAAGTGGTAGGGACGGATAAGATGTCAACTTGCTGGTGCCCATGATGGCCACGCATTCACTTTCTGCTATATGGAGGTTGATGTCCTTGATAACAGGAGCATTGGCGCGCTTGGGGTAAGTGAACCCGACATGGGAGAACACAATGGGGCCAGAGAGCTCAGGGTGCAGAATACCCCATTCATCGGTGTTGATGTCCAGCTTCAGAAGCCTGTTGAGGTCATTCGTTGTTTGCACCGATTCTGTGATTTGCTGAGGTAAGGAGGAAAGCACACAAGCAAGCACACAAAATGGGCCAATGATGATGAAAGAAAAACATACTAAATGCCACCAGCCAGGAACTGATGGTGACTATGAACACCACGAGGTTCAAGACGGTATGTATATGTGCCACAGGCAATGAGCACCGCACTGACATAGAACAAGAGTGCCTCTGCAATGTAAATGAGGCTGCTAGCCATGCCAAACGTGCAGCCTTCCACGAATGCAGCTGGTAGAGAGGGCACTGTCTGCCACCTGCTCCAACACAGATGCTCAAACACACCTTCGTGCGCCATTTCCCAGATGCCACATATATTCACTATCGAACGGCTATAACAAAAGCAGCGCGATCAGCCATCATCCCTCAAGAAGACGAAAACTGAAAGAAACTCACATCATCATACCCTTTCGCAACCTCCTCTCTCACCCTCTTATTCCTCACCTTGCACTGTGCCACCAGTGCTGACTGCAGCGCAATCACACCCACAAACACCGGGGTAACCACCATGCCCACCAGTGTGAGCTGCCACCCCCTGGCCATTTCCCACACAAGCAACCCCCAGGATCATAAGCCATGTATGCTTGGCCCATCACCACCACCAGTGACCCCCATGTGTCACCCCCGTCCTTCACCAGGGTCTGCACCAGTCTCTCTCCTGCATTCTCCCACTTGTCAAACCACCACTTGTCCTGCATGAGCACATTCACAAATGCCTGCCAACGCATGCACTGCACCCACACATTCCCCACCATTTCCATCAAAAAGTACTCAAGCCCCATCAGCACCCCATCCAGCTCAGTGATGCTCAGCATGACACCTGAAGAAATCGATCATTGACATGTTCTGTGCACCGGTGGATACTTTGAAGAGGAGCTGTGAAAGGAGGAATGAGAACACAGGCGTCATGGCGCCATCAGTGATTTGGGAATCTAAACAACAAAAGTAGCACCAAAAATTGCATTTTTGAAAACTCAAAAACTTGTACAAATGTCATATACTAATACTTCCAACAGGGCATCTCAGGCACTAAGGCCAATCTTTGCCAGGTATCTGCAAGGAAAGATGTCAGAAAGACTAAGGCTTTTTGTACAAAAACACTTACGATTGTGCACAATGCCTGCACTCCAGTTGTATTTGAGATTTCCTTGAATCTGACAAATTCCTGTATATTTCTACATGTCATACAATGACATTCTGATAGTTCTTCACTAAAAAGTCAACTTGTTTGCTTTGGCAATCTAAAAAATTATGGAGCTGGTAATAGATTAGCAGACAATCACGAAGAGTAGGGAGAGAACTGACCAGGGCACTGCAAAAGAACAAGGCAGAAAGGGGGATGTAATCTGTGAAAGGGAGTGGAATGGGCAATGGTTTCTGTGTGGATGAAGATTTATAAATTTCCAACACCAATGAGTACCCAGAGCCCCTGTAGAAGACAAGATAGACTAATTCATAGACCTGGTGTTGGAAATCCATGATATCTCCCTAAAAAATCATCAGGACAGGAATGACAGGCAGAAAAAGTAGGACTTACATATAACTCACGTTGAAAAGCATATTTATCCTGTGTCATCCAGTATGACACTTCTAGAGGAAGTTCGGCTTGTATTGGACTCTGTGGCCCAGGTTCTCCTTGAAAATGAAAAGGGGTATGTAGAGGGAAAATGTGTTCAGAATCTCCTTTTGTAGGAAACATTATCTTCTTCGCACTTCTTTGGAACGTTGCCAGCTCTTCCAACAACTGCGAATATATGTTGGTGGTCTAATGATTGAGTTGACAAGTCACATGTACTAGTGATAGGATTTCTGCATTGTCTTTCCCTATTCCTGAATGTGTCATGTGAGAATTGTATAAGGATGAATTCTAATACACACCACACTCAAGGGGAGAGTTGCCATCCACCTGTTGCTGGTCCTCAACTTCACTATTCCACACCTCAACAACAACATAATGGAGATGGACACCTTCTACTTGCTTTGATGTCACCATACAGAATAAGAAATCACTCTTGAGGTTAGAACCATATACTCTTATTAGGACTTTCCTTTTTGCATTCTTGAGAGCTTCATTGATGTTCAGCATTACATGTGTTATGGATAATCAAGTCCCCTGATCTAGGTCCAACAAGTTGTTAAGCCATGATCTTATGAGAGTCTCGTTATCATGAAGTGGTAGGGACAGATAAGATGTCGAATGGGTAGCACAATGGTACAGGTGTTGAGGCCTAGGAGAAATGGTAGGGCACACTGAGCTACCCACAGATGTAACACTGGGGCTCATGGGCAGTGGGATAGTGCTAGGAGTGGGCATAATGCTAGAAGTGAGCATATGTTGTGTGTGCTGCACTGAAAGTGATCTGAGATCCTGATCATCAAAAAACATGCTGGGAGAGAAAGTAGGACTATGTCAGCCGAATACATGTCGCTATGAGTATCATTGCCACTGGACACCATGTCATGAGATCAACAAGAATTGGGGTGCAATGGAGGGTCCAGAGAACCAGGTCTGTGATAATAATAATGTGAATCGTCTGAATCCAATGGTGGTACACTTACAAAACAGAAGTAAGACTTGTCAGGGTAAAGTAGTATTCACGAACCAGTGTTGAGGATGCCAGCTGTGGAACGGGCTGAAAGTTATCAATAATTCTGCAACATTGTTGGAGTACGTTACACTAAGCCACCTATTCCGGTCGGATTCCGGTTATTCCGACCGGAATTTCTGGAATTTCTGGAATCCGGTGGACTTTTTTTTGTATGTAGTTTCCCTTTGTGGAAGTATTCCGGACGGACTAATAATCAATTTTATACCCAGAATCCGTGGAATCTCACCGGACTCATAATCAACCGGATTAACCGGAATCACCCAGACACACAGCATGAGAGAGAACCGGACTAACCAGAATGCACGTGCTTTTTGAATCAAAAGTTTCGTATACAACAAGAGTCAAACACTCGACCTTAGGTATGACCTAAGAATAGAACCCTTAACCACTGAGCCACAGAGTCATTATTACTGACCAGTGTCTAAACTAATTATCCAACCAAGGTGCATGGTAACAAATCACCGACTAATCATAACGCATCACAACTGTGTGACGTGTCATCACAAACACTCTCACATGCAAACTCACCGTATCCACCAACCACCGACCCATCGCAACCCCATCCGCCGACAACTCCCATCAAGAACAAATGCCCAACACTTGTGCCAGCACACGCAAGAAAGGATCGGGCCCATCGCCCGCCAAATCCCTGCCCAAAACAGGTTCGCGAACCCGTAAACGTGCCACGTCAGCACTCGAAAAGGACGTCTTGAAGAAAGCGAAGCAAGATGAGGAGAACGAGGAAGAGGAACAGGCTGGGAAGGGGAAAGGTGGTAAAAAGTAAGTAACTGACCTCTTTTACCCGTAGATTACCTACTAGCCGCCCATTCCTTTTACAGGACCTCGAAAAAACGCTCGAAAGGACAGGGTGTGGCTTCGGCCGCCCCTTTAAGGTATGTTTCGAGTCTTATAACATTTATTCTCACTCCTTTTGCTTTCCTAGAGCTGAACTCGCCCTCGAGGCGAGCGGAGTCTCTGTCACCCCCCCCTCAACGTACTCGATCTGCCACAGCGAGTCTCCTGCTGCCTCCTCCTGGTCAGGGGGGTTCTGGTCGACGCCGAGCACGGCGGACCCCCTCCACTGACAGCGAGGACAGCAAAGGGGATAGCGGCGACGAAAACGATGGGGACGACGCCCACGGGAGCCAGACCAGCAACAAAGATGACAGCGACAACACCACGAGCAACGGGGAGCCTGCGGCCAACAACAACAACAATGGGGAGGCCGACAATGAGACCAACCGCGAGGCCGACGATGCGAACAACAGCAAGGCCGCCAAAGACACCGACGCCAACGCCAGTAACGGGGAGCCCCAGGATGACAACGACAACACCAATGCCGGCAACGGCAACACTGGCAATAACAAGGAGGCCCGGGACGACTACGCGAACACCAAAAACGACACCAGCCACGATGGGGAGGGCCAGGGCGACGACAACACCAACGACCGGGCTGACACTACCAACACCAGCAGCAGCAAGGCCACAGACGCCAACGCCAACGCCAATGATGGGGAGGTCGGCACCACCAACACCAGCGGCAAGAAGGCCACGGACGGCAAGGCTGATGACAGGGGTACCACAACCACTAGCAAGCCCCCGTTTTTTTATTACCTTTACTGATTATATCCTGACCACACCTTGTCTATGTAGCCCATAGGTCCCAAGGTATATTTATTTGTTGTAGTTGTAATTTAATATCTAGAATTCATATTAGATGTTTTGCTTGGTGACTCCCCAATGGGTGACACAGGTAATGAAAAATAATATATCATGTTAATTTTAATATATCATCCTAGTTGTTCCTCGTGCAACACGCTCGGTCCAACCCAAAGGCTTTCAAGATCCAGGTAGGAGGTCTTCACCTCTGCTATTGCTTCTTAAGCATTGTATGACACCATAGACATTCATATGACTAGTCCACCATCCAGTCCACCCCCTGCTCCCCATGGATCATCCTGTGCCACTGGTGGACATATGCATGGATGTGCCACTGGCAATGTCTTTAATTTTGCTGATGCAGATGATGACGATCTCGAGACTCAAGTTTTAAGGATGGGAAAAGTACATATTTATAACTCACCAGTTGATCCTGCCGAAGCCAAGCCGTTCCGTATTCTCAAAGTCAATGTCCAGTTTTCTATGGCACCCGTCCTCAAATCTATTGCTGCAAAGTGGTCTCCGATTGAAAGTATGGAGCCTGCATACCTATTAATATTAATAATAATCCCATGATAGAATCCAATCCTCAAATCTCTGTTTATGAACAAGGGGAGTGGACTGACAAAGGCCAATACAACGCTGCAGTATCGTTTGATGAGGACATTGAATGGACTAAGAAAAAGAAAGAGTATATTCTTCCAGTCTGTTATGTGAGAGACTTTTACAGTCTTCACCAAGAATACTTGATTTTTATCTCACATCAGGAACACCAATCTGCTTTCCCTTCTGGGTTATCTGTCTCGACCCCACTTGGTTCTACTGGCACCACTCCGCCTGATACTCGCATGTCTACACCTCTTTCTATCCCTGCTCATACCAGCTCTCCGTTCAAAGACAAGATCATTGCCTCTCTCAGTATTCCAGTTGAGTTGACCGATCACAAGGACGTAAATTTGGGTTATGCATGGCAGAAGTACAAGGCATGCTTGGCAGCTGTCAAGATGTGCAATACATTATGGGAGAGTGGAAAGTTGAGAGATGTTTTTGATCGGAAGCCAACACAGGCGGATATCATCAGTGTTTTCAAGGGTAAATCACAGTGGCACTTGACGTATAGCAAGGCATTTCCGAAGCTTTCCAGTTATCCTACGATGGTGTCTTGGAGGACAGTGATGACAAGCTATCGGATATCGAGTTGTGGGGAATATTGAAACCTGCATATGCATTTTCGGATCTTTTGGAATGGCTGGCAAATGGCGGAGAGGGTTTGACAAAGGGGGGGACAGAGGCAGGATCTGACATAGGGGAAACTCAGAAGGGAAAAGGGAAAGGGAAAGGGAAAGAGAAGGGGAAAGGAAAGGAAAAGGACAAGGAAAAGAAGAATGAAAAGAGAAAGGGCAAGGGTAAGGAGAAAGAGAAAGAGAAAGAGAAAGAGAAAGAGAAAGAGAAAGAAGTAACTGGAGGAAAAAAGAAGAAATCTAAGGCTATGTAAGTAGGATACAATGGACCAATTGAATCATGTGTTATAGTTCTAAGTTCATCTTTTCAGTGTCCCCAATGGTGGAAAAGCAATCCTCTGGCTATTTTCAAGTCTTTGCTGTCTACCTTTGCCATTGTGGATTCTGCTGGGTCTTAGTTTTCTGCCCACCACTGCTGCATTGTATGTTACTCAACACAAAAGACAATCTGCACCTGGTTTCCGAAGAATTACACAAAGGCCAGCTGAAAACCTGCCTTGGATTTCAACAAATGAGCAAACAGAACAACCACATGATGAACCAATGGAGGAAACAGAGCGTAAAAACTATTTCAGCGCTCCTAGGTTTTACTGTGTTGAAACAATATGTGCATTATGTGGTGTTGTGATTGCCTGGGCAAAATTTCCCAAGGCTGAATGACCCACCAATATCTTGGCATTTTTGGAGAAGGTTTTCCATACTGAAGAGTCCCGACCAGATTACATTTGCATTGATAAAGCATGCCAGGTACTTCGAACTGCTCTCAGGAATGGATCATGGGAAAGGGCATGGGAACAGACAACACGATTTATTGTTGATGCCTATCATTACATCAACCATCGAGATGATGATGAACTTTGCAAGAAATGGTGCAATCCTGCACCAGCAGATGGCTCTGCACCTAATCTAGTTGTTGAAGCCAAAGATAAACAAGGCAAACCTTGTTTCAGATGTGCATTCAACACACAGGCAAGCTTTGATACTTATTTCATGCACCAATGATACTTGACTGACCTATAACAAACAGGCTTGTGAACAGTTAAATGCATGGATGGGAGGATATGAATCAATGTTGAAGAAAATGACACCTGGTAACTTCAACTGGTTCTTGCACAGCATGCTATTTTATCATACTAGACATGTTATTGCAAAACAAGAGGAAAAGGCAAGTAGGGCAGAGAATAGTGATAGTGATAGTGATAGTGATGATGAGTAAGTGGTACTGATTAAGTAGTGTCTGTCTATGTTCAATGTTATTTATATGAATTAGAGTTTGAAGGTCCGGTCCAGTTGCGGTCGCGGCCCTTTTTGGCTGCAACTGGAACCGCGACCGGTTGTGCCACTCACAAAAACTTCCCAACCGGAACCGCAACTGCGGCCAACCGGTCGGGACCAGTTGCTTACCAGTTTCACCTCGGTCGAAACCGGTTGCAACCATCCTACTAGTAGTTATTAATTTTATCTAAAGTAGTCTACCAATTAATTTAATTACTTAAAAAAACACAAACGGGAGGGGAACGTAAAGAGGGGGGGACTATAACCGAGAGGGGGGAAGTGCGGACGAGAGGGGGGGGGAACGAGAGGTGGAACACTACAATGGAGTGGGGGGGAACGTGGACGAGAGGGAGGGGAGGGAAACGAGGGGGGGGAACGTAGACGAGTGGGGGGGAACGCAGACAAGAGGGGGGGAATGCAGACAAGAGGGGGGGAATGCAGACAAGAGGGGGGGAATGCAGACAAGAGGGGGGGAATGCAGACAAGAGGGGGGCACTACAACCGAGAGGGGGGGAACGCGGACAAGTGGGGGGGAACGCAGACGACAGGGTGGCACTACAACCAAGAGGGGGGCACTACAACTGAGAGGGGGGGAATGCGGACGAGAGGGGGGAACACGCAGATGCAGACAGAGAGCAGGGAACAAGAGGGCAAGAGGGGGATGCAGGTGGGGCAGGGAACGGCACACACAGGGGGGGTGGTTGTGGTTGTGGGACAACGTCGAATGTTGAATGTTGAAAGTTGAACATTGATGTTGATCTTTGATGTGTAAGCACATGCAAACATAAACGTGTCATGACGCGTCACCGTTTACTTGCACAATACATGTGCAAACATATGCAAATTAGTCAAAGGTATATAAAGCCTTGCTTGTCCACTCATTTTTAGTTGGGCATGCCCCACATTATTTACGAAAATTAAATTAGATATGAAATAGTAAGCCCTAACTAAGGATGGTTGTAACTGGTTGCGACCGGTTGCAACCCGGTTGGAAGCCCAGCAGATTTGGGGCAACTGCAACCACAACTGTCAACAGCTGGTCACAACTGCAACCGAAAATTCCGGTCGTGACCGGTTCAGTCCAGTTGGGTCCTGGTCTTTTTTTGGTTGCAGCAACTGGACCCTCAAACACTAATATGAATACATTTCTAAAACCCCAGTCTGTTACACAGAATTCCACCGGAATCCACTGGTATCCACTGGAATCCATCGGATTCCAATCGGAATAACCAGAATTTATGACCCCATGTTATGACCCCATGGATTCCAGTGGATTCTGGTTGGACTGACCAGAATCCGACCGGAATTTCCGGAATCTGTGGAGTCCGACTGGAATAGGTGGGGGAGTGTAAATTACAGTGTTGTTGTGCAAACAAGTCTAGGTTCTGCTGAGTTTGTGGATTCGGAAGATTATATACTGAAGGTGCTGAGTAGCTGTGATGAGCAGGCTGCATTAATCCATATCCCTTGTTCTGGGGATGAAGGTGTCAACTAGGATGAAATTCATAAAAGTTGCTCCCACTGCCCCCCATAATCGATTGCTCTGAGGAGGTTGACAATGATGATACAAAAGAACCTAGGTCTAGTAAAGTGTCTTGACTTTCATGCGCCTCCATCTGTTGAGATAGTTCAGTCATGTTGTAGGCTTTGGGGGTTCAGAGAACTTACTCAGATAGAACACTGACTATAAGTATAGGATTCTCCATGGTGATATGATATCCTATTGTGGGTTGGTCCAAGACCAATTGGACGCTATTGATGGCAGGCCAGGTGGCTGAGAGGAAATGTGTAGATCCGGAGGATACACACCAATCAAAAAGACATCTGTTGACAAGATCTGAGATTGTGTTGTTGCAAGGTTCAGCAGACATGGAGAAGTGATCTATTTGCCCTGAGATACAACACTATGGTCATCAGATAAGCATGCTAACAAGTTGGAAATTACCTAGATTCCTCTGCATTGTCACCCCATTGATTAAGGGAAAAGGTGTATATGACAGTCCAGTCCATAAGATGTGGAAGTGTAGATATTCAGCTTGAAGATACCACAATCAGACAGGAGCTCAGTTAGGGGAATGAAGATATCACAGAGGATATTTTCCTTAGCCCTCAGAAAGGGTTACAGATCGAGCTGCCAGGGATTGGTGATAGTCTCAAAATGACAACAGTGACTACAAACACGGACAAGTATTTACACTCCCCCCCCATTCCTTGTGGAATCCTGGTTCATTCCTCACATTCCTAGGAATCCTGGTTCATTCCTAGCCATTCCTAGACCATTCTTAGCCACCATTCCTGGAGGTACTAGGTCATTATTTCAAATAATAAATGCATTTATTACCATTATGGAAACATCAATGCTAACAAAAAATACTAACAAAAAGTGCAAAAACCCCCGAACTCACTATGAGGCAGGGGGGAGATATTATTTATTAATATAATACATGACTAAATTAAACTAAATAAAATCCCCCTGCATCTCTCAGATGGCGGGGGCTTAGTGATCATGTTGCATTGTGGTGACCTGCCCCTCACATAGCACCCCATTCCACCCCATGAGTGATGGCTTGTGGTAGTGGTTGGGGGTGCTGGTGTGGGGGGCTGGGGCCCACTTGGCACTGCTGTCACCCCACCCACACTCCACCCCACAAGCAGTGGCTTGTGAGGCTGGGCTGGGTGGTGTTATTCAGGCTGCTGGGCCCTCCCATCGTGTCCCCCTCAGCCATCAGGGCCTGCCGTCGCATCTTGCTGGGTCCTGGGCCCCCGCATCGCGTCCCCCTTGGCTCCAGTCGCATCCCATGGCCCTCCTGTCAAGTCCCCTTCAGCCATCAGGGCCTGCCGTCGCGTCTGTAAGCCTGCGACCAGACTCATGACACAAACATGCACAGCCACCACGAACATCGGCGAACATCGGCACACATTGATGCTTACAATGGCTACACAGCCACCCTGAACATCGGCGAACATCGGCGAACTCATATACCAACTTACGCTCGATGCGGCCACTTTCCAACACGGTTTCAAATCTCATATATATACCATCTTTTTTTCCTTTGTTGCCCCACTCTTTACCTTGTGCAACAAAGGTATAGTTTACCGACCTTCTTATGTATCTTAGACTGACTCTTTACCTTGTGCAACAAAGATAACGTGATCCTGTCTTACCGTCTGACTTAGTGAGGCTACCTAACCAGGCAGCCTTTCACTTTTTTTTTGACACCGACTGCGTCTTTCAATACCTGACGAACCCACACTGTCTCGGCAACCCTCTACCTCGATTCCACTCCTCACCAGGAGTGCGAGAAGAAAGTTGCAGGACCCTGGCCAACCTGCCAAACTACAGATCCTAACGGACACACACCAACGCCCCAAGCCAAACAGCCCGGTGTCTCTACCACTGCCCCCATCACCTAGTACTGACTCGTCTACTGACGAAAGTGCACCTACCACAGCCACCTCCCATTGCAACTACCAAGCTACCTTACCTGCTGCCCGAATTGCCATGTCACCAACCACACAACCCCTTGCTGAAGTCAAGGTCACGAAGATGAAGGAATGCCCAATGCTCACTGCGGGCAGAATCACCCCACTCATCATGCAGTCGTGGACCCTTGCATGCAAACGATACAAGAAGCATGGTGGGAAGACCAGCACTGAAATTGTCAGTTACGTTGCTGAGGGGATGTTTGAGCCGCGCCTCGTTTCTTGGTATCAGGCAGATCAAACTCGGATTGATGCCCTCACCCTGGATCAGTATCTCACTGAGCTGGCCCAACTGGTCCTCGAGAAGAACTGGTCCTATGACATCCTCGAAACCATCCTCTCCACAACCCAAGGCAACCGGGAATTTATGGATTGGAAAATAGAGGTTGAGAACCTCAACGCAATCCTCACCACCTCAGCGCCAAGCAAAGCACTCACCAAGGACCAGCTCAAGGTCCAACTACAATCCAACCTACACCCGGACCTGAGGCTCAATCTAAGCCTTGAACCAGTCCTAGCCACTGATCTCGCTACCTGGGCCTTTGAGGTTAAGGAGCGGGATGACCGTATGCGGGCTGAAAATGCCCGGACCCAAAAGATGATTGATGCCTCGGCCGCTGCCCGCACTGCACGCCGAGGTGAAAAAAAGGATCTCCTCTCCCGCCTCACAGATGCACCTTTGACCTCCCATGCCTCTACCTCTACCCCCACCAGCCGAACTAAGAAGGCTGAGAGAATTCGCTTGCCGGCCCTCACCGAGGCCGAGAGAACCCTCATCCGTGACCACAATGGATGCACCCGGTGCAGGAAGCTCAACGTTGGGCACACCTTCACCAACTGTCCAATGGTTGCAACTAACTCATGGCCTGACCCGGTGACCTACATGACCCTCACAGCGCCAGCCCAAAACATGGCAATGGCAGCCGGACACATCTCAGATTCTGAAACAGACTCGTATGTCCCTTCCCCTGTCAATGTCCCCCTCACTGTCCCACAATTATACACCAACCTCTTTGCTACTGGCCCCCTCATCTCCGAATTCCCCATGCCAGTCCAACCACTAATTGACGTTGGATCGGCCTGCACAGTGATTAGCCTGGAGCTTGCCGAGAAACTTGGTCTCCGACGATATCATCTCCCTGCCAAGGAGAACAACATGTCCTCCTTATCAATGCTGCCACTTGTCTCGGAGGAGTATGTGAAACTAGACCTCAGCTCTGAACGGGGGATATGGAAGTCAGGAGTACACAAGATGAAAGTAATTAAGGGGCTACCATTCCCCATTATACTAGGAATGCCATTTCTTTCATCAGAACAGATCCTGATAGACCCACATGAGCGAACGGCCATTGACAAACGCACAGGCTATGACCTCCTAAACCCCCCCCCTCTCGCACCTCAGGATTGGAACACAGCTGCGAACATCGGCGAACAGCACAGCCACCGATGCCAAAGAAAGTTCGGGCACCCAAGCCTACCACTCTCGAGCAGACCGGAGCACCAACACTTGCTGGTTACCTCCTCCCTGGCCCCATCATGGCTGCTGTTCGAGACCGCATTGAAGGCCTCGCATTCCAAGAGGTCCTCAAAGAAGCAGACCGGAAAATGAAACAAAAATATGCCGACCGCTTCCCACTCCGACTCCCAGACAATACCTCTGAAGTCCCTGGACACATGTTCCACCGCATCCGGCTCAAAGACCCCACCAAGGTCAATAATGGCAAAGGATATGCAGCACCAAAGAAATACCAAGAATCTTGGAAAAGATTACTTGATGACCACCTAAAGGCTGGCCGAATACGACCATCTTCATCAGAATATGCCTCACCAGCATTCTGTGTCCCAAAATATAAAGCTGGCGTCCCTGACTTAACAGTCGACCCCCGCTGGGTAAACGACTACCGGTCTCTCAACAGTAACACTGTCCGAGATAACTTCCCCCTACCTCGCATTGATGACATACTCGCCGATTGCGGGAAGGGAAAGATCTTCGGGAAGATGGACATGACTAACTCCTTCTTCCAAACACGGGTACACCCTGACGACATTCACCTCACTGCTGTAAGAACACCGTGGGGACTCTATGAATGGACTGTCATGCCACATGGTGGATGCAATGCCCCTGCCACACACCAGCGCCGAATGACTGACGCGCTCCGAGAACACATTGGAAAAATTTGCCATGTGTACCTCGATGACATTATCATCTGGTCACAAACCATGGAGGAACATGAACGAAACTGCAATACAGTCCTTCAGGCCCTCCGCAAAGCCAGCATCTATTGCAACCAGGTGAAATCCAGCCTGTTTGCCACTGAGTTATGTTTCCTTGGCCACATCGTCTCTGGGGCTGGGATCAAACCTGACCCACGCAAAACCGACCGTATTGCGAACTGGCCCCAACCAACAACTGCCACCAATGTCCGAGGTTTCCTAGGACTAACCAGAGCAGCCGCTCCAAGGAGTGGTGGTCGGATGAGTGCTACACCGCCCTCGACGAATACCGGACATCCCGGGATCCCGAGGACTGGAAGATATTTAAACAAGCGGTGAAAGCCGCTAAGCGGGAGTTCTTTGACGAACGCATCAAAGAAGTCTCGGTTACCAATCAGCGCCCCTGGGATCTAATGCCTTGGGTTAAGCAGCGGAACCTCCCGTCGCACGAGGCCATCTCCTATGGAGGTGAGCCCTGTAACACGTTGGAGTCATTATGGACAGCACTGGATGGCACCTACAATGCGGCTAACGACCGATCGGTAGACCTCTCAGTGCTGGATGAATTCGACGCCCTCCCCCAACGGGGGTGGATCCCTTTCTCCCTCCTGGAACTCCAGGAGGCCCTTAAGGCGTGTTCCTCACGCTCCGCCCCAGGTCCGGACCATGTTACATGGGCGTATCTGAAACGGTGGGCCGGCGACATCACCGTCGCCAGTCTCTTCTTACGCATCGCGGAAGCATGCATCACCCTAGGCCACTGGCCTACACACTTTAAGGAGTCCACGTCGGTCATCATACCGAAGCCGGGCAAACCTAACTACTCCACTCCCAAATCGTTCAGGCCAATCGTGCTTTTGAACACCTTGGGGAAACTTATCGAGAAAATGCTTTCTCGACAACTCCAATTCGACGGAGTCGTGCATGGCGTCTTTCATCCCAACCAGTTTGGGGGCGTCGCCCAGAGGTCCACTGAGGACGCTGGAGTCTACCTCACCCACCTCGTACGCGCGGGGTGGGCGAAGGGCCTACAAACGAGCGTTGTCGCCTTCGACATCGCCCAGTTCTTTCCGTCTCTGAACCATGAGGTTCTGTTGACGATCATCGAGCGATCAGGATTCCCACCCTGCGTGGTGAATTTCTTCCGCTCTTATCTAGTGGGCCGATTCACGGTCTACAAATGGAACACTGACTCGTCGGGGAAATTCTCCGCAGACGTCGGTGTGGGACAGGGCTCTGCTCTCTCTCCTGTCTGCTCGGCGCTGTACCTAGCGCCAGTCATGAAACTGTTCTTTGAGAGCCTTCACAGCCTCTCAACGGACCTCATCTCTTATGTGGACGATGGGACTCTCATAGCCCAATCTAAACGCCTGGAGGATAATCTCCCCAAGCTTGTCGGGGCATACAACGAAGTATTCCGCCTCTTCACAGCCCTCGGTCTGGTATTAGAACATGCCAAATCGGAGGTGTTTCACTTCTCTCGCAGTAATTCGGCGGCCAACCCGCCCATCGACTTAGGTGTTGCTCCCTTCACTGGGGCCACCCCTCTACGCCCCAAGCCTGTTTGGCGATATCTGGGGTTTTTCTTTGACCGGAAACTCTCCTTCAAGGAGCATGTCCGCTTCTACACCACCAAGGCATTCACGACAGTGAGTGCCATGAGGATGCTTGGCA
Source organism: Tricholoma hemisulphureum (assembly GCA_964034925.1). Classification (NCBI taxonomy): domain Eukaryota; kingdom Fungi; phylum Basidiomycota; class Agaricomycetes; order Agaricales; family Tricholomataceae; genus Tricholoma; species Tricholoma hemisulphureum. Next base: position 9,011,771 of record OZ035928.1, read on the forward strand.
ATTCGACTCGGGGCTTGTCCCCAGCGAACAAACGCCTACTTTACCGTTCATGCGTTGTCCCGGTGGCAACGTATGGTCTTCGCTTATGGTTCTGCCGCGGTACTCGTACCAAGGGGATCGTAAAGGCCTTGTCCCAGATGCAGCACACCGCTGCGCGCTGGATCACTGGCTGCTTCCGCACCACGCCCTCTGGGGCGATGGAAGTCCTCGCGGCGCTCTGGCCCATGCCTCAGTTGCTCCGACGTTTGGCTGACAGGAGCTGTCTCAGGACGGCGTCCTTGACGCGCACTCACCCTCTCAGAGCCATTCTGGAAGGGCCTCTGATGGGAGATGCCCCCCGGCACAGATTGTGCCTTCAGGATCTCCCACCGGTTATGCGACGGAAACTAGTATCCCCGGCGGCGGATGCAGTCACCGTGTGCGGTCCCGTCACGGAGACCTTCGAGGCCTACGGCCCTGAAAGTCAGCCTGGCGCTCGATTCGTCGACCTCTTCAGAGATCGCATCAACCTTCACCGCCCGCCCCCCAAAGGGTCGGACGAATACAAAGAATACACCGGGCGACTGGACCGTGTGCTGGCGGAAGCCAGGTCGGAGCAGTCCACCCTCATTGTGAGCTGCGACGGGTCAGTACCCAAGACAGCTCATCAAGCCGTGGCGGCTTCACTGGTTTTCAGAGGAGACCAGGAGGTACGCCGCGTCATCACGGCGGCGGGACGAACTTCTTCGTCAGACGTCGAGCACATGGCGCTCCAACTTGGTGTGGCCGCGGCGGTTGCCGTTGGCTGCACGAAGATGGTCATTTTCACGGACTCCCTCGCTCTCCTTGAGACGTGGGCGGACTGCTCCCCTACCGGGGGCCAACAGCACGCTGTTAGGGCGTGCAGACTCTTGCGTCCCTGGCTCGGTCGAGTCCAGAACCGCTCAATACACCTGTGGTTTGTCCCTTCCAAAGCGGAGTGGGCGGTCCACAAACTTGCTCACGATGCAGCGGCATCGCTCAGGGTTCCGTTGGGGGCATCCCCCCGCACAACCCGCAATTGGCTCATAGCCTCGTTTAACGAGACTGCAGACACGGACTGGAGAACCCGCTTTGCGGACCCCAAGTACCGCGGCCGGAACTTCCTGGACCTCAGGGCCCAACGGAAGGGACCAGCACTGCCCACTACCTCCGGTAAGGGGCCTTGGCTCAAGGAGACTGCATACGACTGCAACTTGACGGCTCGGCTTTGCCGTTGCATCACGGCGCACGCCCCCATTGGGAGCTACCGCGCGCGCTTCCATCCCAGCGAAGAAGATCGCTGTCCGTGCCCCCCGCGTCCCCTGCAGGACCGGGATCATTTGCTTCGCGTGTGCCCACACGTGAAGCGCAAGAAACATCGCCAGGCTCCGCGATTCATCGCGGACTTGGTGGAGCTATTAGAGGCGAACCCCAGAGCGTTCGCCTTTGCCCCCCCTGAGGGGTGGGACCCAGGATGAGGGGCACGCGCAGGGCGTATGACCCCCGTCTGGTGTGTCGGGGCCCCTTTCGGGGCCGAACGGTTGCTCTGTCCTGGCAGACCGCTCATCTTTTGGTTGGTAACGCCGAACCCTGGGTTCGTCGCTGGCAAGGTCAGGGGGCCCACCGTTTGGTGGGTACCCTCCCATGCGTGGGGGGGCTAAGCGGCGTGGGGTTGTACCTGGGCGACCGGGGGACCTCGGACCCCACTGGGCCTTATGGCTAGTGGGTTGGGTGACTCGCGGGGAGCCCTGTAATCGTCATTCCTGCACCGTCGCGCCGGTGGGCGCGCACAGGTAATAGGGGCCGCTGAGAGGTGGCGGACTGGGGGGCAGTCTGGCTTAGTAGGACCTGGGGGGTGTTCCGGCAGGGCTGGTTCGGGGAGGCGCCTGAGCGCTCTCTTTCTGTTGCTTGGCTTGCAAGGTCGGGGCTGAGGCCGCCAACCTTAGCCTTTCCGCGCTCATGCGCATTCTCGGGGCTGTAGTTTCCCCTCAAACTTACGTCGTATACCCGCTGCCTGCTTGTAGTAGATAGCCGTGGACTGCGCTCGTGCACCACGTTAAATATTGTTGAACAAAAAAAAAAAAAAAAAAGGACTAACCAGATACATTGCCACCTTCCTTCCAGCACTTGCAGAATACACGAGTGTCCTCACCCCCCTCACTACCAAGGAATGTGACCGACGATTCCCCACATGGACCCCAGAACATCAGAATGCATTTGACCACATCAAACAACTTGTCCTCAGTGCTGACTGTCTCACCGTAATTAATTACGAAGACAAAGCATCAAACATCTATGTCACCACTGATGCCAGTGACCGCCGGACTGGGGCTGTGTTAAGCTTTGGAAAAACCTGGGATACATCCCGGCCAGTTGCCTATGACTCCTACCAGCTCAATGACACCGAGAAGAATTATCCGGTCCATGAGAAGGAGCTTCTTGCCATTATCAAGGCATTGAAGAAATGGCGATCCCACCTGCTTGGTGCACACTTCGAAGTTTTCACTGACCACAGAACTCTTGAGTACTTCCAATCGCAGAAGGAGATGTCGAGACGACAAATGAGATGGTCGATGTATCTTGCAGACTTTGACTATCAAATCACCTACATCTGCGGCGAAGACAACACCGCTGCTGATGCCCTATCCCGCATGCCTGACACTGTGCCTGATGCCTGCCTTGCGGCCTGTGCGATGGCACACACACGTAATGCACCCAAAACCCCAGTCGCCGGCATACTCAATATTGCCGCTGACCAATCCCTACTTGACGCAATCATTACCGGCTATGAGACTGATGATTTGCCAAACAACTCACCAAGGACATCAATATGGGGAGCATCGAAGGGGCAACCCTCACCGATCAACTCCTTTATGTTGGCCGCCGGCTGGTGATCCCACAAGCTCTCCGAGTCTGTGAACTCCTTTACAACCTTGCCCATGACACTCTGGGCCATTTTGGCTTTGACAAAAGCTATGAATCCCTCCGTGGCTCCTACTACTGGCCAAACATGCGTCGGGACCTGGAGAAAGCATATATCCCATCATGCTCTGAATGCCAGCGCAATAAAACCCGCACTTCCAAACCCACTGGTCCCCTACACCCCCTACCAGTTCCTGATGACCGTTTCGACACTGTCGCACTGGATTTCATCGGACCACTCCCCGAGGAGGATGGAAAGGACACCATACTGACCATGACTGACCTTCTTGGTGCTGACATACGCATTGCCGGTACCCACTCCACATACACTGCCGCCCAAGTTGCCGTTGTCCTTTTTGATGAATGGTACTGTGAAAACGGCCTGATGCTCCATCTTATCTCTGACCGAGATGCTCTCTTCACTGCTGAACTTTGGACGGCCCTCCATAAGCTCACTGGTGTAAAACTGAAGATGTCAACTTCTTACCACCCTGAGACCGACGGCAGCAGTGAACGGACCAACAAAACTGTGAACCAAGCCATCCGGTACCATGTTGACAACAACCAGAAGGGGTGGTTAGCCAAACTCCCTCGTGTGCGTTTTGCTATTATGAACACCGTGAACTCATCCACTGGTTTCTCAGGCTTCCAACTGAAGTCTGGACGATCCCCCCAAATCATCCCTCCGATCGCACCACTCCCTAGTAATGCCACTACCAAACAAACTACCGCACATGACATAATATCCCGAGTCACAATTGATGTCCAAGAAGCGCAGGACAATCTCCTTGCTGCAAAAATCAGACAGGCATACCATGCCAATGAACATCGGGCACCAGAAGATGTCTATGAGATTGGCGACCTTGTCATGCTCTCCACAGAAAACAGGCGCCGGAACTACAAACGCAAAGGAAAAATGCGTGTTGCAAAATTCATGCCAAGAAATGACGGCCCCTACACCATCACACACACCTTCCCTGAACGCTCAGAATATACACTAAAACTCCCAAACAACCCAAACACCTTCCCTGGTTTCCATGCCCACCTACTCAAACGATACATCCCGAACAATCCCCTCCTCTTCCCTGACCGTGAGCCTGCCCGGCCACGACCCATTGTTACTGAAGATGGCACTGAGGAGTGGTACATTGACAAGATTGTGGATGCTCGCCGACGTGGACGAGGTGTACAATACCTTGTCCGCTATGAAGGATACGGGAAAGAACATGATGAGTGGCGCCCTGGTTCAGAAATGACTGAGACAGATGCACTTGACAGATGGGAAGCTGAGAATGGAACAGAGGTTTGACACCCTCACAATTTTTTTAGGTGGGGAGGAGTGTAAGCCTGCGACCAGACTCACGACACAAACATGCACAGCCACCACGAACATCGGCGAACATCGGCACACATTGATGCTTACAATGGCTACACAGCCACCCTGAACATCGGCGAACATCGGCGAACTCATATACCAACTTACGCTCGATGCGGCCACTTTCCAACACGGTTTCAAATCTCATATATATACCATCTTTTTTTCCTTTGTTGCCCCACTCTTTACCTTGTGCAACAAAGGTATAGTTTACCGACCTTCTTATGTATCTTAGACTGACTCTTTACCTTGTGCAACAAAGATAACGTGATCCTGTCTTACTGTCTGACTTAGTGAGGCTACCTAACCAGGCAGCCTTTCAGCGTCCTGCTGGGTCCTGGGTCCTTGCATTGCATTCCATGGCCTCCAGTCACATCTCTTGGGCTTCAGGCACGTTCCTGGGCATCCCCTCCATTGTCTGGCATCCCTCCCATTGTCTGGCATCCCCCCCAACTGGCAAGCGCATCTCCCCTTCTGGGTTAGTCGTGTCCGGGTGCCCTGTCGCATCAAGACGTGTCCCCTGGGTGCTGGGGGGCATCCTGTCCGGTGTTGACATGGCGGGTCATGGGTGGCCTTTGTTGGCCAAAGATCAGGCCCCCCACCCACCCCATGAGCAGGGGCTCACTGGGCTGTTTGGGGGGCCATCAGGAGGCTGTTAGAGGGAGGGGGGGCGGCTGTTAGTGACATGGCAGCAGGGTGGGGTATATTCAGCATGTACCTCACAGGTACCCTGCTCCGCAGGCCTCCTGGCACCCCCCTATCCCCATCTGAGCCCCTCCCATCCTGGCTGAGGGTGGTGCACTGGGTCTCTGCTGTTACAAGTAGAAAAGAAAATTGTTAGCTTAAAAAATTATTTAATGATTAAAAATACTTAAGCTGGGGGCCTAAGGCCCCCATGGATGGGTAGTGGAGGAGCAGAGGAGCAGAGGCAGAGAGGTGGATGTGACATGTTCATGTTCGTTTACTGGAACCAAACAGTAACAAATATTAACTGGTATATATATCCTGGCTTCCACAAGCTCCCCTTTCCTCTGGGGCGTCGCTTTCCCCTTAAGTAAGATGTATAAAATACTAAATTGGTCTATGACACAGTTTATAAGTAAATAGGAGGTTTGTGGCACTCGTCTGAGTGCCGAAACCTATAATTACAACATAATAACTTGTATATAGAAAGATGACGACACTGCTGCAAGCAGCTGCTCGCAGGGTGGAGTCGTTGGATGCAGGTGCAGTGCCACAACAGCAGACAGCGGGCCTACCCATACCCATCTGACCCGTGTCTCATGACCCGTGGGTTGCGGGTACGGGTAGATGCCGGTACAGGTACGGGTACACCCAAATCTACCTGCGGGTTACCCATGCCACTCCCTACTCCCCCTCTAGATTAGTCCCTCTCCTTTTTTCCTCACCGCACATCCAGATCGTCCACTGGATTCCACTATGTGGAAGACCATCCCTCCATGTTGTACATACTACTGCACTTAAACTGTGTAACCTGTTATGAGATACTTAGGACTCACCATTACGTTCATTGAAGGACATTTGAATAAATGGGGAGATTGTATCAGGTTTTATAGCTGTAATGTATCACTAGTAGTTGGTGCCCAATTCCTAACATACAGTGCTTGGGATCAGTCAGTAAGTAGTACACTTAGGGGTTTGCGGTTGCCTGTCTATGGCTCCGTATTCTGCATGTATGCTCTTTACTACAATATCAGTTTAGTTGGCAAGTTGATGATCCAAACGTGCCTTCTTTCCCTTCATATTCCTTTGCTCCTGTGCTACAAGAGCCTTTTTGAACTCTTTAGTAACATACCCTTTAAATAAGAGCACTGCCCCATCTATCATTCCAACCTTCCCCATGTAAAATTTAACATCAAACATGTCTGCCATAACCAGGTACAAAATCCCAAACTTCCGCAAATTTTCTTCATACTGGAGAAAATTCATCGCTGGATATCGAGTGTGAAGTTGGTCAAGAATCATCTTGATGTCAAGCCCATCCTCACCTTCCTCGATCTTGGTTTCAAAATACATGGCATATTGTCAACTGAGGGGACAACTAGCACTGCTCAAAGCAGTACTAGGCTCTGCACTGATGTCTCTCTTTCGCTTCGCATTTTCCACCAGCTTCTAAGTAGAAACTGAGCTACACCATTGACACAGTGTCATAGAGCCTGATGATGCACCAAGTTAATGATCTCAATTATGACCCTCTTCTGCTTCTTCCCAGATCCACATGCAGCTTGGGCCTTGCCAAATGCAGCATCAACATCCTGAGCTGTCAAAAACCGATGTGGGGGGTCCAAACAGTGTGCAGGATCAAGCCTCCATCCAAGGTAGGGGTAGTCACATGGGACATCCATATTGGCACAGATCCAAGAGAACATATCGTCACAGATGTCATCTATGGCAAACATGATCTCAACACAAGTAACCAGAGTGCCTTTATCCATGGTGTTCTTTGGGACCTGAAATATAACTGAACTCGAATGGACAAAGATTGGAGAAAATTTGGAGCAGAATTGTTGACATACACTTCTCACTTCCAGACAATTCTTCATGATTATCTGTCAGTGTATTGAGCCCAGACATGGTGTTATAGCAGTTCTGGATGGCCTTGTGTTGGTCTAGCTCCCCTTGGGAAAAGTCGGGGAGGTCCTGATGGACACCAAGTAAATATGCGCTGGTCTGAGCACAGATTCTTGTGTGTGCATCTGTGACAGAGTGTCATTAGTCAAAGCTCTAGAATCTTTGAAAAACAGAACAAACTTGGCATGAGGTGGATGAGATAATTGACTGCTGGGTGAAAAGTGTTGAAGAAAGGCCAGTTTCATGTTGTACAACTGGTAGAACCTAACGGCACTCATCTTCCTTTATACCACCTGCCCCTTTGCTGTATTCTTTTCTCTTTCTATGGAAATCAGTGGTATAATGTCCAGTGGGTTGGTCAAACACTTGAGACCCAAATAGCAAAATAAAAGCTCTTGCTTACCAGTGGAACCATCAAAGTAGGGACTCAGAAGTGAGGAACTTGAATGAACGATCACCCTACATCGAACTCCTGAAAGCCAACTTCGGATGCCTACTTCAAGTTAGCAAGTGGCTGGCACCATGGTCAAACAACATGTATTTGTCACCAACTCTATATAAGCATGGCAAGCCTTGCCATCCACTGTGACAATGCCAGTCCTAACCATGGCCCCTTCACAATGCTTGCCTCCTAAGCACGAGCAAATTAACAATCTTCTCTGGTGTATTTGGCGCACTCCATATTCTGTTCTCCAATATGAACCTCAGGCTGACAATCAGCCCCCCAATTCTGAGCTGTCGCTGTGGCATTGGTAAGTGCACGTTACATCACTATCTTGCGGTTTAACAGTGTTCACCCAGGCCAATTGACAAGATGGGGCATTGAATACCACCATCTGAATTAGAAGGGCATTGCCAAACACATTATTTTTGCGGACCTGGTTGTCTATGCCCTCTGGTAGAGGGTGGGACTTTGTTAGTCAAAGCTGCTTTTTGCGTCCCTACATTTGGGTGGCTTGTGGGAAGACATGTCGCCATCTGTGCAGAGGGAGCTGGTGGATACCTAGGTGAGTTGTACACATTTTATTTTGATCAACTATAGCTGATGTGTACTAAGCTTTTCTTGGGGATATCTACCCAAGGTTTGGGGTCCTGATTGCATATTACCCACAAGTGCAGTAAGTTTGGGCTTGGGGACCACTTACTGTGTATTTACTGTTCTGCAGGGAATTGTGGGCCCCCTCTCCAACTAGAGGATGATGGTTACGAGACAGACTCTTGTCCTCCCCCACTGGGGTTCATCACGGGTCACACCATGGGTAACTTTTCACACACTGCACCTGCACCTGCCAACACCGCACCTGTTCTAACACTGCAACCGCGGTGACAGGTTTTTACCACAGTCTGTAACCAAACACTGCAGGTGTGACACCACATATATACACCATGGATTTTTGCCTTGTATTCCATGTTCTATGCCATTAAACATCCTGTGTTTGTATGGTATAAGCTCTTAACTAACTTAACTACACCCTGTACACAATACCTAAGCTACAGATACTTTTTAAATTCAAATAATGTTGAGCATCAGGATTTTATTTAATCATGCTATATCATCAACTTGCAAGAAGAACCTCATTGCTCGTCGAGTGGTGGAGGGATTTATTTACTTAATAACTATATACAATATTACAAAAAGAAAAAGCCTGCCGCCTCGCTCGCAGCGAGACAAGGTTGCCATGGTGGCCTTTTCACTGGTCACCCCATGCTGTTATTATGGTGGTAGTCCTCCCCCATGTCATGGTACCCACTCGTTCCCTTTGCACCCTTTTTTTTTTTTTTTTTTTTTTTTTTTTTTTTTTTTGGTTCAACAATTTATAACGCGGTGCACGATCGCAGTCCGCGGGCATGAGGTAAGGATACAATGTAGTACACTACGATTCAACTACACCCTCTCCCCCGCCAAGGTGACACCCCTCCGTCTTTTGGTAGCCGCTAAGGTGAGCAATAAGTCCACAGATAACGCCCGCAGGGGCGAGAAGGTCCGCCGCGTCTATGCAGCTCGTGAACCAGAAAACTCCCCCTCCAGTGGTTACCACGGTCCCCCCACGCGCAGCCGAAGCCGGTGAGCGGTGTCAATTCACCGTAAGCCCCCAGACCACAAGGGCCCGGAGGTTAACCGTTTCCCCGTCCGGAGAGAGAATGGTGGCCGCTGCCCGTGAGCAGCGGACCATGGGCCCAGTGCTGACACTGTCCCATGAAGGTACCTGGCTGTGACCGTGTACGGCCCAAACGACGCCGGTGGAAGTGGATGAGAGGGTGGAGAGCCAGAGCTCCCCCCCCCCGGTACCCAAGACAAACCCAGGGACGAATCCCTGAGAGCACCCCATCCGTAGCGACGAGGTGCGTAAAAGGCTCCGCCTCTAGCCAGAGGAGCGGATTGCCTGACGATGGATGGGGGGTGTTACCCCCCCTGATCCGCAGGGGTTCAGTTGCGTCGCGGTCGGGGGGGACGGCGACGATGGGGAAGGGGCCCCGTTGGAGTCTCGGTTGCAGCGGCAGCAGACGTGCCACTCAAGTGTCCGGAAGTCTCGCGGGCTGTGTTGATGACAGCAGCCGGGGAGGAAGTGTCTGGGGCGGTCGCGAAGGCCGTGGCCAAAGGCGAGTCCGAGAATCGGGTAGTGGCGGCAACAAACAGTTCCCAAGCCATCTGCCGTATAGAGTCCCTTGTCTCTAGAGGGAGGGTAGACAGAGGAACATACTCCACCCAGTAGGTGGCGCTGTCCAGAAGGTGCTCCAGGGCGTGCGCATCACCGATGATGGCAGCACGCTCCCGATTGGAGGGGATGTAGCCCTCGTCCCCCCAACCTCGCGGTCGGGGAGCAGAGGGCAGTGAGGCAGGGTCCTCATCTGCAAGAAAGGAGTCGTTCAAGGTGAACGAGTCGTGGTGGGCTGCAGCAGCGCGCCGCTCTTCGCGCTGCCACCGGATGTCACTGATAGGCATCAACGAGGTCCGAGCCCCGAAGTCCAGCACGGGGGAACAAACGGCGTGATGGGGACAGGGGGGAACGCCTGCCTCCTCATCAACAGAGTCGTCAGTCCAGGAGGCTTCATTCTCCTGATCTGATAGATCTAGCCTACTCCTCGCGTGGCGAGGGAGGGAGAGGGGACCCCCATCGAATGGGAGGGGGGAATCATCAAGATCAAAGAGATCAAAGGAGTCAGTGTCGAATTGCATTGAGGAAGATAATTGCGCACGCAAAGAAGGTGATGGTTTGAGACCAAGACCTTAGTGTGGGAAAAGATGTCCAGCGCCTAAAAAGCGGAGGGGAGGGGGTCGCCCAGAGATCGCTCGAGAGGGGGAGCAGGGCGCCAGGCCTGCAGAGTGGGAGGGGTACAAATGGGCCCAATAGGAGGGACACACCTGGAGGGAGGCGTGCATGCTGCTGTTGAGCGAGGTGGGGCCGCTGGCTCGAGCCCAGAGCCTGGGGAAATCTGTAGCTACCAAAGATCCCCGCATTCGTTGTTCATGCATAAATGCACAGTACACACCTAGAGCCAAGGATCCTCTCCAGGGATCCTGCAGCCCCGCTGAGCATCCCCCCCCTACCCCAACATGTTCTCCCCTCGACCCCAAGGCAGGGCCCCCAGCCGAAGCCGGCAGTGTTAATTCACCGTCAAGCCCCCCCACCTAGGTGGAGGATGCCCCATCCCAGAGCCTCAGATCATCGAGTCAGAGCAGGAGTGAGAGAGATAAAGAGATGACCCCTGAGGCAGTCATCCGGGAGACATCCGAGGAGATCGGACAGACAAATCGGCGGGGTGCTCAGGACTGCTCCCGAACATCCCTCCAGGGATCCAAAGGTCAGGTCTGATCAGAGATCAGGCCAGAGGACGGACCGCTAGGCGACGCGCCAGGCGATGTGAGCAAAGTTCCCACGGGACGTTGTGGTGGTAACAAGTCAAGAAGTGATGCCCTTTGCACCCTTGTCAGGTTGTGGTGACTGTCAGCTACCAGTGACCCCCCCCCTCCCTGTTGCTCCCCATTTCCACCCCATGAGCAGTTGCTCATGGCAGTGGATTGGGGTGCTGCTGTGATAGTTGTGGTGGTGGTGGTTGGTTGTCATCATCCCGATCCTCCCTGTCATTGTCACCGTTGTCATCCGGCCATTGATCTCATCCCCCTCATCACCCAGTGGTGCCCCATGGACAGTGTTCCTCCCCAGCATCTTGGTACCCCCTCGTTCTGACCACTCCCCTTTGCCGTTGCTCCCTGATTCCACCCCGTGAGCAGTTGCTTGTGGCAGTGGATGGGGGTGCTGCTGCTGTGGTGGTGGTGGTGGTTTGTTGTCATTGGCGTCTCAATCCTCTCATCATCATCAGAGCCCCTGGCCTCCCCATCGTCATCCTTGGCCTCCCTGTCATCATCCCTAGCCTCCCCGTCATTGTCCCTGGCCTCCCTGCCATTGTCCCTAGCCTCCGCATTGCCGTCACCCTCCCTGTTGTCACTTTTGTTGCCCTCATCGCTTTTGTTGCACTTGTTGCACTTGTTGTTCTTGTCGTGCGTGTTGTACCACCATTCCTGCAGTCCTTGTCACCCTCATGGTCCTCATCGTTGGTGATGTGATAGCTGTCCCCTCTCCTCGTTGCTCCCTGTTGCCACCCCGTGAGCAGTTGCTCATGGCGGTGGTTGGGGGCAGTGCGGTGGGGACGGCTGCCGCATGCATTGCCCTCACTGTCGTTGTTTTTGTCTGCTGTCTCTGTCGGTGTAATGTAGAACAAAACAACATAATCTAGAAAGAATAATAGTTAGTTAATTGAAACAAACAAGAGACTTACCAGTGCCACTGTCTAGTTGAAACATTGTAATCTAGAAAAGAAATATTTAGTTAGTTGAAAAGAAACAAAAACTTACCTTTAAGATGGGCGACAGAAGAGGAAAAAGTCCGGAAAACCGATGTTGAGAGTCCGGCAATGACTGGATCTGGCAATTCAAGCAACCCGTCAATACCCATGACACCACCCAAACGGGTATGGTCTGTCACAGGTCCGGCATTTTGGCAACTGTACCTGCACCCATCAAACCTGTGGGCCATTTACCATGGGTTTACCCATACCCGTGCTACACCCTATCCCCCACCATGGGAAATGCTCCATTTTTGTTTTATCCAGGCTCCAATTCCCCACAGCCGCTGAACCTCCTCGCACAGTTTTTCCGGCTGGATGATACTGTGCAGCCTGGGCTAAGTGAGATGGAATTCCAGAATCTCTTCACCCAGTGCCAGTGCAACTTGTGGATGACTCACAGGGCAATGGGGGTGCATGACTGTGGAAGTCCTCTAGGAAGGGATTTATGAATTAGTTCAGAAGTGGAAGCTTGAGCATATTACATCACTTCTGAGACATGCATTGGGCATTTGTTGCCTCAGTTTAATAAAGTCTTTGGCAGGTCTTATTTCCATTGTAGAGAAAATCGAACAGTACAGCTCCAGGATAACATGATACAACTCGGAAAGGCGAACTCTAATTGACAGGATATACTCCCAGTCTACTATATTCCCAGTCTATACTATATGCAAAAATTGATATAACTTGAACCTGTTACATCACCGACACATGTTCGAGTTACACAAGAAGTTTTAATTTTGAGGTCACTTACTGAGGGATAAATTGATAACCATCATGGCACCAGCGTTGTTCTCCCATCATCTATGACCTGCACGCCAACTGACAGGGTTCATAGGGTATAGGCAGGGTTTGATGAATATTTAGCAGTTGGGTTCCTATAGACTCAGAATCCTAGAGGTCCATGAGTACTGACTCACATTGATGCCAAGTCAAGTATGAAGCCAGAGGACACCAAGTCCAAGGCAAGCTAGATACTAAGTCTAGCAGTGCACACACCCAAAGCAAGTTGGCAAGGGTTTGAGGACAGGCAATGGAGTCAAGTTGGCCCAAGGCTTGAACTTGAAGTTGCCAAGACTCCGAGTCAGAAGAGGTCCTGTTGCCAACCATAGAAGGGATCAAACCATGGGGAGCAGGGCCACCAGTGGACTTTTTTGCAGTCTGTTTGGTTCTCAGCATGGACTCAGAATTCAAGTTGAAGACATCACAGTCACGGTGGAAAGACAACAACTAGTTGTTGGGATTATGTATACAAGAGTATACAGGCAAGCCAAGGCAGTTAACATGCCTAGGGAATATTGCCAGAATATGCTAAGTCATATTAACACATGTTTAACAGAGGTTAACACATGCAGAGACATATAGGGGAATCCACAGTTAACACATGCTACAGGATTAATCATCCTACAGCATGTCTATCATAGGATAGGCAAGATATAGCCATGTCTATGATAGCCTATCCAAGACAGAGCTAAGGATAGAGTGTCTATGACACACCCTGCAGGAAGTCTAGGACTTACCAAGCCATGATATCATATGTCACTATTATTGACACTGTTATAGGGGATATGACATAGCTATTCCATTATTAACTGGTACAGGGGTCTATTACAGAATACCTCCTTTATATATTAAAGGAGTGCATTACACTATACCTCCTAACTGTGTAGTATAAATATTGCACATCATGTAGGAGATGATAATAACATTCCTCCCTGTGGCAGACTCCCTCACTCACTAGCCTTTGAGATTAACTTCATCTTCTTAACCTTGTCCTTAACTCTTCCTGTCACTGTTCACCACTCCATTCCCAACACTAGTACAACCATGACTCTATCCAAATCATTGATCATCACACAAACTCCTCTTCTTCAAAGTAAACTCAAGCTTGAATTTTCTGATTGCTTGGTTTCCTGTTGGCTGGACTTGGTGTTCTCCTGCATTGGACTTGGTGTCCATCACTCCACATACCTGACTTCTCTACCCATACCCACACCTGCCACAGGTAGTTACCCATTGACCTGCGGGTTGGTACACAGCGGGTACAGGTGGGTACAGGCAGGTGTCAATACCCGCCCGGGTTTTGTAGTATACAAAATATATAAATTAATTCTATCTAAACTAACTAATTTGCAAGAGAGAGGGGGTCGTCGTGGTGGTGTGGCGGCCGTCCAGAGTGAAACAAAGCAAGAAAGACCCCCACCTCGCATTTGCGAGCAAGAGGGGGTCGTCATAGTGATGTGGCAGCCGTCGACTCCACCCCGTGAGCAGCTGCTTGCAGCAGTGTTGTCGTCTTTCTATATACAAGTTATTATGTTGTAATTATAGGTTTCGGCACTCAGACAAGTGCTGCAAACCTCCTATTTACTTATAAACTATGTAATAGATCAATTTAGTATTTTATACATCTTACTTAAGGGGGAAGCGATGCCCCAGAGGAAAGGGGAGCTTGTGGAAGCCAGGATATATATACCAGTTGATATTTGTCACTATTTGGTTCCAGTAAACAAACATGAATGTGATGTGTCGCGTTGTGTTGATGTGACGCATTCATGTTTGTTTACTGGAACCAAATAGTGACAAATATCCACTGGTATATATATCCTGGCTTCCACAAGCTCCCCTTTCCTCTGGGGCATCGCTTCCCCCTTAATAAAATACTAAATTGGTCTATTACATAGTTTATAAGTAAATAGGAGGTTTGTGGCACTCGTCTGAGTGCCAAAACCTATAATTACAACATAATAACTTGTACATAGAAATTTGGTGACAGTTTGGGTGTGGGTCACGGGTACTCAATGTGCGACCCGTACCCATACCCATGCTATAGCCTATGTCTGCGTGTGGTGTTTCTGGTCATCTTGTCATCTTGAGGCCATCCCACCAATCCCTGGCAGCTCAACCTGTAACACTAAGTACAGTATCCACTGTGGTGTCTTTGTTCCACTTACTGAGTTCCTTGAGCCTCAATGCTTCCACTCCTCATCAACTGGTCTTGTATCCCAATGTTTTTTTTATTTTGTGGTCAGGCATTTGAATCATTGTGTTTCCTTGATGCCTTTTTCCTTATTTGGTGCTCTCTTTTGTTCTTGCAGTCAGGTATCTGAATCTTTGTAATGGCACCATACACATGCTCTCACCCATGCTGATTCTCCTCTATGGCACAGTCAGGTCTCATAAGGCATCAGCAACACTGTGCCATATATTAAACTGCCCAGGCTCTCATGATAGAACACAGGAGGGTGTGCAAAGGCAAAAAGATCATTTCTAACTTAGAATGTCATAAGGAGAGGCTAGAGGTGAGATTGCAGTCTGCACATTGTAATCGCATAGGGCAATTGCTGACCTCATATCACAGCATCCAGGAGAGTCTCATCCATGCACCCACCCCACTGATGATGACTCCACTCCTCCAAATCCATCACATTCAACCCCCTCACTGCTGCTGCCCCCTTCACCAGGCATGGTAGTGACCCAATCTGGGAGAGTCGCAAATCACCTTCCAAAGCATTATCAAGATGTTCAACCCGAAGCACCCACCCTAGTTCAACAACCATATTCTGTGCTGAAACCACTTTTTTGTCGGGTGGTTTTGCATGTTCAAGACCTTATGCATACCGCAGCCAATGTCTTTGGCCTTCTGTGGGAGTATCATCATCGCCCATCTTACAATCCTGATGAACACATAACACCAGAAGATCTATCAAACTTCAACCCCAACAGCAGGTCTGCAGCATCCACATCCAGTAATGCTCCCTTTAATGCCCATCCACCCCCCCCTTGGCCATTCAAGAATATGACCAAATTTCTACTCATGAATTGGGCCAATTC
The DNA here is from genome assembly GCA_964034925.1 of Tricholoma hemisulphureum. Classification (NCBI taxonomy): domain Eukaryota; kingdom Fungi; phylum Basidiomycota; class Agaricomycetes; order Agaricales; family Tricholomataceae; genus Tricholoma; species Tricholoma hemisulphureum. The sequence continues at coordinate 9,027,336 of OZ035928.1, forward strand.
AGGCAGCATCCAGAAGACAGAGGGTGAGATTACTTGGCTCAGAAGGGAGGTTCTATCATCACCAGACTTCAAAACAGAGGAGCTTCAATCATTTGATGCCCATCGGGAGAACCAACGTATGGATGAAGCAATTGCTGCAGTGGAATCCAACTCTCCCTTTTCACATGATGGGTGGCATGAGATCAACGTAGATATAGAAATCCCTGTTGCCTCCAGGTCCAAGCCACCACCCCCAAATCAGACATTCTCAGTTTATGGACTTCATTATTGCTCATTGGTGGAAATGATCAAGGCAGCCTGGAGTGAAAATATGGCTAAAAATTTCCACTTATCTCCCTTTAAACAAATATATATTAATCCCCAGATGAAAGTCAAAACTCACATATATGATGAGGCCTATTCAACAGATGCCTGGATTGAAGCACATGATGACCTCCAGAAACAATCCAATGAGCCTGGTTGTCAGTTGGAGAAGGTTATTGCAGGCCTTATGTTTTGGTCCGATTTGACGCATTTAACCAGTTTTGGTATGGCAAAAGTATGGCCACTGTATCTGTATTTTGCCAACTTGTCAAAATATATTCGAGCTTGGCCAAACTCTGGTGCTTGTCACCACATTGCTTATATTCCTTCGGTATTATCTCTGTTTTTTCTCCTCTGCTTATCTTGTTTTGAAGATCCCTGATAGCATTGATGAAATTCTTCTAGATATTGCTCGGAAAACTCAGAGGCCTTCCCTCAAAACCCACTTTCACCATGAGTTAATGCACAAAGTATGGTGTTTGCTCATGGATGATGTGTTTTTACAAGCATATCGTCATGGCATTGTAATATTGTGCTATGATGGAGTCAAAAGACGTGTCTATCCTCCAATTTTTACATATTTGGCTGATTATCCTGAGAAGTGAGTATATAAATCAGATTTTGTGTCGATTACCTCACTGGGTCAACCATTATAGAGTATTATTGGCAACTATATGGAACTGTGGTGACTGCATGTGTCCACGGTGCACTGTTCCTCAGAAAGAGTTCAACAAGCTAGGGGAGCATCATGACCTGAACGGGCATATCACTCAAACATGTTCATATCTTGGTGACCTAGTTCAAAGGGCTCGAGAGTACATATACAAATCAGGTTATTCTGTGACTGCTGCTGGAATTGAACGTATGCTCAAACCTTTTTCACTGGTACTGACGATGGTAAGGTCAGCTACCCAGGTGCCTATCTGCACAACTGAGTGTTCATCTGTTAGAATGCTTTTGGAGAGAAGCTGGGCCACTTAGGATTCAATCTGCACCACATGCTAGTAGTGGATCTAATGCATGAATTTGAGCTAGGCATCTGGAGGACTACATTTATCCATATCATCTGAGTTCTATATGCTGTTGTTCCAAGTGGGCAAGCTGTAGCTGAGCTTAATAAAAGGTAATCATGATGGTCGCCTTGTTGCCAAGCTGATCTAATACCCAGATTCCACCAAATACCTACATTTGGGTTGGATACTATTTGACATTTCTCCAACAATGTGTCCGAGATAAAAAAATTTGATGCAAGGGATTTCAAGGATCTTCTTCAGGTTGGCCCACTCCCAACATACTTTTCTACATATGAAAATCTAATCTGCCTCATATTTTTAGAACATGATACCTGCTGTGGAAGGCCTACTCCCCAAACCTTACAATAGCAAACTCATAACTCTACTATTCCATCTAGCTGAGTGGCATGCATTGGCTAAGCTCAGAATGCAGACAGAATGCACCTTGAATTGCTTGAAGAAAAGCACAGTTGTCATTGGAAGGGAGTTACAGTCATTCAGAGAGTGGTGCAGAGTTAATACAGTAGAGCTACCACATGAGATGGCTGCTTGCACATATCATGAAAGTAAAAAGACCACCTCACATAAAGGATCCAAAAAGAAGGCCCCACTGCAGCCAAAAGTTAAGCTTTTCAATTTGCTTATCTACAAATTACATGTGTTAGGTGACTATGTACAAACAATAGAACTGTTTGGTACAACAGACTCGTATTCCACACAAATTGTAAGCCTGAAGGTCTGTTTGTTTTACCTTGAGTCTCTTATATACTATTGGCACAGGGTGAACTTGCACACCGTCTGCTCAAGCGCTTCTATCAGCAGACCAACAAGAAAAAAGCAATCTGCCAAATGACAAGACATGAACGACATCATGTCCAATTGCACCGTGCAAGAGAAGCAGCTTCTTTGCCCCAGAGGTGACACACTCATCATGTTGCTTTCAACCAGAATGACCCACTTCCCTGCAGCAAAATTGGCCTCCACCATCATATGAGCGACTCTAAAAACTTTCTGCACCACCTCATGAACTTTGTTCAATTGCCCCCACATGACCCTGCTAAAAAGGTGCACCTCATCACATCAATAATGCACCTCATTCCATTCATATATTGCAGCACTTCATCCCAAAGCTCAAAGATTACCTTTTGTCTTGCTTTCTTGGTCAGGAGTTTGATGGTGATGAGGCTGTGTATACAGATGAACAATGCAGTACTGTCCGGATTATTGGAGATTGTATTTACTCAGTGAAGGTTTTACGGGTGAACTACACCACTTATGATATATGTCATGACCAGGACTCCATGAACCCTCAAACACATTGTGACATCATGGTCATTTCCCCAGAAATTGGCCCAAATGCCCACCCATACTGGTATGCGTGTGTCCTAGGTGTTTTTCATGCCAAGGTTGTGCATATAGGGCCTGAAGCACAGAACCACTCTGTCCAACATGTGAAGTTTCTTTGGGTCTGGTGGTTTGGCGTTGAGCCTGGGTATCACTGGGGTTTTAAGGCTGCACATTTGCCCAAGATTGGGTTTGTCCCTGACACTGAGAGCAGCACTTTTTCCCTCATTATTCGAGGCTGCCATCTTGTGCCATCATTTGCTGATGGTTGCACAGCAAAATTGTTACACACCCCAACACTCACTGCGGCACATCACTCAGATGAAACAGATGATTGGGCGAACTATTATGTGATGATGTAAGTCACTCCTTGAGAGTTCTTTGTCAAGTACAAGTTGACATCACATCATTAGCTTCATGGACAGGGACATGTTTATGAGGTACTTGGGTGGCAGAATTGGCCATACAACAATACACCCTGCTGAGGAAGACACTGCAATGGATGTTGATGAAGTCAGCTTGACACATGAGGATGAAGTGGTTAGTGCTAGAGTGTCACAGGCCTCACAGCTCACAGACCACTATTTACTGGAAGAGCTGCAGCGGGTGGCAAGACATGTAGGGGAAGGGTGTGTAGCTAGTGATTGGGAGGACATGGAACAGACCATGGACTCTGATGATGATGAACATGAAAGTGATGCTGAGGGGGACATGGAGGACAACAGTAATGGTGATGATGACGATGACGGCTTGGATGACTTAGGCCCTGAGGATGGGGAAGATGAAGGCTATCTCGATACTGGATACAGTATGTTGTAGTACTAGGCAGTATGGCTTGTTACTTGCGAATTCAGTAATTGGATTTCTGGAACCTTTTTTGATATTCTGTAAACTGGTACCAAATGTCTCCTGCTTGATATAACATGCTGTAATATACTCTAACTCATATAAAGCTCATAAACCCCAGGGATGTTGAGCTGACTGCCAGCACTTAGACACAGTGGCTCATCTCAGCTGTTCATAGTCACAATTCAAGTTGTGACTGCACAAACATGTCACACTCATTTCAAGTTCATCCCTTTTGTCCAAGTCATACCCTTCTCCTTTGTTGTCATCTGCTGCTTGGTCTTCACCTTTTTCTTTGTTTTCTGTTGGGTGGGCTTGGTGTCCCCCCTGCATTGGACTTGGTGTCCAGCCCTCCCCACATCTGACTTGGTGTCAGTGCACCACTTCTGTGTGTGGTGTCCGTGGTCGCTGTTGTTGTCTCCAGCCTCTTACCAATCTCTGGCAGCTTCTCCAACAGGTGAAGATGATATCCATTGTCATATCTTTGTTTAGCTAGCTGAGCTCCTACTATCCAACTGTGGTACCTTGAGCCTCGACTCATCGACTGGACTTATATCCAGATGTGTTTTCTTTCATCCTCTGTGCAGTCAGGTATCTCAATCTTTATATTTTCTCAATGCTTGTTTCTTATTTTGCAAAGATCAGTTCATCCAAATGGCAAGGAGAGCAAATGACGAGCCACACAGACCTAATGGTGTGTTCATTGAGGTTTCATTGGATTATCCGCTATTGAATTTTATTGGTACCACAGCGACAATTGGGCCTCTGGATGGCAGAGTTGGGGCTATGATTGATGATCACTTTGTCATGTCAGCCAACCAAACATACATCTTTACCCCTTCCCTTGGTGACCAGCATCAAGTAAGGCTGCATGCTAACTCTCGCTATGGTGATGATGATCCCATTCTTTGGCCCCAGCTGTACATTCAGTATTATAGTCATTTTGGAGCAATTCCCCAACTGAACTCACTGTCTTTACACAAAATCATATGGTGGAGACCGACCTGTCAACACTTCATAGAATCTGCATCATCGCCAATTAAGGGCATAGGAAAGCTTTCGCTCTCAAAGTTCACACTTCTAAAGGTGTCAGTCAGCTGTCTTGTCAATGATGTGAAAGTCTATGAAGCAGCCACTCCTCCAGAATGCTGCCCCCTGAATCTTCAGCCCCTGGTTAAGTGGCTAGAACGTGGCCTTGTTCAGTTGGGGTCCATTTACACCACTTTTTGGCAAACTGAGTTCATCATGTGGGATATGCAGCATATTTGGCTCGAGCTCAGGGCTATGCTCAATTACATGGAGATTTACAAACCCCGCATGGATGGCCACAAGCCTGCCCCTGGTAAGGTGGCTGAGACCATTGGTGTGTTTACCAGCAGCATACAAATTGCACAAGACTTTTTCATCACTGGTCTCCCTTGCTGGTTGATCTGGCCATCCTCCCAATTCACCAATCAGAACATTCTTCAGGTTGTTGATCTATTACATCCTAAAGATCAGCTTACCCTTGCCCCACATACTTTTCCCTATCCTGTTGTTTTTACAGGTTCAGCATCATCACTTGAAAAATACCGTAACATTCACCACTATGCCTGCAACTTCCTATGTTTTTCTGACCCATTTAGTAGCCCTACCATGGTAACCCACCAAACCTCCCCATCTTTTCCTGTGGTTCCCTCTCGTCTGTCTGGTTGCCAGCCTGTTGCTGGGCCCAGCAGCCAGTTGTCATCTGTCTGCTCTGGAACTCAGTCTCAAAATTATCTTTTGAAGAAAAGTAGGATAACCAGTGGATGCAGAACAGGTAAGATTACTCAATCTCTTTCTCTCTTCCTATTACTTACTGTCATTGCAGGTCGCCAAAACAACTACGGTAATCTTAACTGTGACAAGTTTCAGCCTATCACAAACAGCTCTATTGCTCTGGTGCCCATAAGTTCGTGGACCATGGCCTTAGCAGCAGTGGACCAAAACCCTGCTTGGGTGGATCATAGGTACCAATCCTCCAATGACCAGAAATACATATTTCCAGAGCCTGGCATTTTTATTGCTGTGAATGAAATGTGCCATGCTAGATATTTCACAATGTGGCAAGCAATTGAACCTGCCTGTATCTATTGCCTTGTGTCTTCATCCTCAGCCACCCCTCTCTCAAACCAAGAATGGCATGATATCCTCATTGGTGACATTACCTCAAAGACTTAACTGCAAAATCAGCCCTTGCTCAGGAACATGCCCATCACCTTCTTGGCTCTGCAATTGATGACCTAGGCATCAACATCAACAAGGTGTCACCTGCAGCTGCACCTGCCCCACTTGATGATGCCGAGGCTCAATGGATACTGTGGCAAATCACAGAACTCAACTTTCATTTTGAGCTCCTAGCATTGGACAAGCAATTAGGACATGTCAATCAGGATGAGATGGAGTGTCAAGAGTCCATCCAAGACTGCCTCCAGATTGGGGTGCTACTGGCGGTGGTAGATCCCAACGAGGCAAGGTCTGGCATCCAATCTCATGACTGGCACTCCCAATTGCCTTGCCTGCTGAGACTCCAGAGCATGATCAGAAATTGGGATGGTCTGAAACCATCAATATTGCTTGAATCTCAGGAGTCCATCCAGGACTATGGGGAATCTGATGTGTTGTTGCTTGAGGATGCCATAGCTCGTTTCTATACTGATTCTTTCATCCACTTTTTTGGATGTGCTGCCATTGTACCTGCTCGCTTGCCTTGATTGCTTTGAATGATTCTTTTGTGTTCAGTACCTCTGCGATGAACATACACAACCCACTGTTACCTTTACTATTCTTTTCTTATAATTTACTCCTGGATAACTGTGCAATATAGAGTGCCATGTTCCCAGTTCCCAGCTGGCACTGGTCACCTTACTGGTCCAAGTTCGTCTATCATTCACCACCTGATTCTTGAATAGTTCAATGTGGTTGAGCTTGCCAACTCAAGGGTGGGGATACTGTGCATGGTCATGAACTTATTCCACTTAGATGGAGGAAGTCTTGGGGCCAGAAGAACCAATATTGGAGATTCAAGAACAGGACAAGTTCTATCAGGAGGTGTGTAGCATACCTGTTCCATACATATCAATCTACTTACCCTTGACCAAGTTGGTAAAAGCCTGTGAACTGGAGTGAAAGAAAGCTATCAAAAGGCAAGATGGACAACCCTTCCAATCCAAGGGGGCTCGAAGATGGTAATATCTGTTGTAGAAACCTCCAGATGTGTGTCCCCACTTCAAGTGGTACAAAAGGGGCAGGAGAACAATCTTTTTTAATGGGTGTCACATTGTGTTCCTTATAACTATTCACTGTTTGAAGGAAATCTGCCCAGATCTTTCTTGATGTACGAGCCTCAGCTGGTGACAAGACATTGCCATTTGACTTACTACCTCCCTGTGTTCTCAAGGTTTAAATTATATCTTGGTCATGCTCATAAATTGACTTTTAGCGAACCTTAGACTATCTATTTCATGACCTGCTTCCTCACAGAGGCTTTTCCTGTTCAATTTTATACAGGACTGTTTAAGAGTGACTGCCGACCAGCTTGTCAACATATGCAGCACACGCACCCTCCCGCTCACCAGACCCACCTTTGTCCATGCCAGCACTTTTTTGCCATCAAGCCCAAGAACATCTGTGCAGTGCACCGCCATGTAGAGGTCGCCCGTGTGTCATAGTATGCAGTCCACAAGGTGGGATTACAGGCCCACCCCGGTGGCAAGGATGTACAGCATGGTGCTAAACCATGAGACGGGAGCATGCTCGCCAACGAGGGTGACAGCGACGTAGTGCAGGAGGAGTGCACCGAGGAGCAGGGAGAGCACAACAAGGGTGATGGTGAGGAGTTTCAGCTTGGAGGCAGTGAGACCGGCTTAGTCAGCATGGGCTGGGGATTATATTTTACTTCATCTTATTTTACAGACATGATATTGACAGTCAACACAATACCAACTCACCTTTCATCTCAGATCACATCTATATCATCCATTAATTGTGATGGCGCTTCAGGAGATCTTGTTCAACACTCTCTATGCATCTAAGCCACATAAACAGAGATTTGTAGAAGATTGAATCTATCTGCATTTCGCAAGAATGAGGTTAGGCGATCAGGGTGTCAACAGGGCAAGTGTGAGGTGTGTTTTCCACTCCTTTGTTAGGTCTTCAGTATTGATGGTATTTCCAGACCAACAGGCTGGCATGGGGAAAGTGGTGCTACAAGAACTGGTGGCCATGTCATTGTTGATTTTTACTGATCAAATGAACATATTACAACCCATCACATTTATCCAATGGATTATGCATATTGCTGTGTGTAAAGTTTTATATCTGCTCATCATTCACATTTATTTATTTTGTGCAGGATTCACATAGTGGAGACATTAAATGTTTTTGGCTGTATCTCTATTACTTCCCTTGTTGCTATGTTCCGTGCTTGCCTATGATATGTATATAAATGTTCCTCCACAGCACTTCCAGCCTGTAGATATGGATTGGTGAAAGGAACATCATGGCACTCCAAAAAGTGGTCTACAGGGCAGTCACCCAAAAGGAGATGGAGTGGTTCAGCACCAGGATGGGTGCAGAGGGCTCAGTCGAGTCTGTCAACAGTGAACAGGGGCCCCTTGGTGCTGGTGGCCTCATGGCTAAATTCACCAGGTCAGCTCTCCTCTCCCTACTTACACCCTGTTACTTGCTAACAATCTGCCACAGAGAAACAGACAGCATACGATCTGCCATGTCCCTCGCTTCACCTGCCTTGTTCTGGCCTTCATCTGCTCATAGGCTGTGACCCTCACCATCCTCTCTTCAGTCCCCCTCCCTACCTTTGTCCAGGCCCTCTCCCAGTCCCTTGTCCCACCCCTCTTTGCCTCTGAGTGCAGCAAAACCGCTACCATTGCCTCTCGTTGACCATGCCCTGGCCTCCATCACTCCTGTGAAAGCATTCACTGCCGCCCCATACAAGTGCCAATCCCTCAAATCTGTCCTTGACCACTTGAACCAGGCTTCCAAAGAGCTCAACGCAATCCTGCATATGCTCCCTTTTTCAGCACTATGGTCAGCTTTGCTTATTACCCCTAAACTAACACTGAACAAATTCTGTGCTGCAGGGCTGCATGGGTGCCATTGTCTTTACTTGTGAGTATTCCAGTCTACCTGAGCACTGTGGAGGAATATAAGGATTGCCAACTTGACTAATTACATTCTACATTGGGACAGGCATTGGTGCAAGGTAATAAAAATGATGAAATATGTCATTCCTGTCACCATGGCTGGTGTCATTGCTGTGTGTACCCTCTCTCCCCCCTACCAGTCCTCCACCCTTTTGTCCTTTCCCAGCTTTTTGGTTGTGTCACAGAATTCTTCTGATATGTCTGAATCCAGATTCACGGTCTTGTGTCAGTTCTTGTCTATCCCACCACTATGCTCAATGCTGACTTCCTGCAGTACAGGGACCACACCATGGGATGGAGGGCAGTGGAGGAAGGGCAGAGAGTTCCAGTGGCTGGAGATTATATGGAAATGGAGGAGGCTGATGTGGAGGTTGACATCTGTGCCTCTGGTTGAGATGGGTAGGTGGAATGCGGAGGGTCGTCGAGAGTGGTAGGGCCCTAGCAATTTGTCATACTAAAATGTCCTGCAATGGGTCTGTTGAAATCAATAGGGTCATTCACAGTAGCCATTTGGAGCTCCTTTTCAGCTACTTTTTGATCTCCTTTTTGGCTCCTTTTGACAGTTTGGCAGAAGATTGATCAAAAAGTGACCAAAAAGGAGATCAAAAAGTAGCCCGAAAATGGCTACTGTGAAACCCCTGGAACGTAAAAAGAACAAAAAGGAAGCCAAAATGCATTTTACCTTCCTCTGGCAGGCCTCAGCATATTCAAACTCCACCTCAAATGACTTGTTGAAAATTTTTTCACCAGTTCATCTGTAAAGCAGGGGCATGTTTTTGAGTCTTTTATAAGTTTAACTTAGCAGTGGAGATTCCATTAGTAAATATATGTATTCTTTTATACTCCTTACAAAATGAACTATGAGCAATAGAAGACTATCCAGAAATAGAAAAAAGAAAAAAAAACCACCTCGCAGGTCGGCAAGATGGATGGGGAGGGTGTAGGCAGGCAATGTGCCCCATTAGCACCCAGTCCACCCTGCAATCAAGTGCTGGTGGCAGTAGGTGTCAGGTGCTGGGCGCTCACCCCCCTCCCTCCGTCATTGCCTCCCCCTCCCATTGTCGTCCTGGTGGCATTGGTGCTGGTCATTGTCATTGTACTGCACCAGTGTTCCTCCCTACGAGCAGTAGCTTGTAGCGGAGGAGTTTGGTACTGCGCGTGGCGTTGTCATCTCCCCCTCCCCCTCATCCCTGTCATCAGGTAGTGACATGTCCATTAGCACCCGATCCACACTGTGAGCAAGGGCTCGCAGCGGTGGGTGTCGGGTGCTGGGCTGTTGTCCCCCCTGTCTCCTGGCGTCATGGCTGCACCATACACACCAGCCTTCCTCCCTATGAGCAGTTGCTCGCAGGGCAGGGGTCTGGTGCAGTGGGCATTGTAGTCTTCTCGTCCCCATTGTTGTCCTGGCCCATAGTGGCAGCGTTGGTGCTGGTGTCATTGTTGTTAGCACCAGCATGGTCGTCATCCCTACCTCTCCCCCACCCCATCATTGTGACAGGCTGCACCCACAATCCACCCTATGAGCAGTTGCTCATAGGCATGGGGGCAGGTGCCATGTTGACTGTTGGTGCAGGTGTGGACAGCGCTGGGGGTGCTGGTTTGCATTTTGTTGTCATCATGCCCTGGTGGTGGGTGCATCATTACTGTGAAGTAGTGGGTGTATGAGAGCATACCTTGCAGGTACCCCGCTTCATGGGCCCCCCGGCACCTCCTGCACCTCCTCACTGTCATCCAGTCATGGCCCCATTATCCACCCTGCGAGCAGGGGCTCACAGCAGTGGCATAGTGGTGGGGTCAGCAGCTAGGCATGGGGCATGATTTTTGTTGTTACAGCACTGTTGTTACCCTAAAGAAGAATGAAACGAATTAGTTAGAAAAGACAAAAAACAAAGAAAAAAACTTACTTCAGCCCAAACGTTGTTTGGGTGACACTTGGGCGACAAGTTTGCGGCTATGGGTAGCATCATGAGCAAAGCAGTGGTGGTGATCATGGTTGGTGTTGGTGTCGTTGCAGTGTTGTGATGTGGTCGTTTTTGGTCGTTGTTGTTGTTGTTGTTGCAGGTGGTGTTGTTGGTTGTTGTTGTTGCTGCTGGGGTGTGGCGGCATATGGCAGTGTCGTGCAAGGAGAGCAGAGTTTGAAAGAACGACGACGAAAATGAAGACGAAAAGGAACCTCTTTGCAAAATGGGGGGTATAGGCCCATTTTGCAAAAAGGCTCCTTTTTGACTTCATTTTCAAGTCATTTTGAACTTTCATTTTTGAAAAAGTAATCAAAAAGTAAATCAAAAAGTAGCTGAAAAGGAGCCAAAAATGGCTACTGTGAACGACCCTAATGACTAGCAGGGTGTGATGGACTTGAATGAATTGTAATCCACATGGACTGCCTACAACAATACCTAATTAAGAATGGAATAAAAATATGTTACTAGTACTTGAAAAGTTAAATTATCTAAAATTGCAGTCAATGTCCAGTGTGGTATAAGCTTCAAAACAATATGTTGGACATTCTATAATTCAGTGCTAAATAGGGTTGTTCACAGTAAACATTTTTGGGCCATTTTCAGCTCATTTTTGGCTTCATTTTTGGATCATTTTCGCGTGTTTGGCAGAAGAATTGTGCGAAAAATGAAACAAAAAATGATGCAAAAAATGGCTACTGTGAACACCCTGGAAAGCAAAAATGAAGTAAGAATGCATTTCACACAGTCTTCGGCAGTGCTGGCAAGTACTCGGCACATTCAAACTCCACCTTAAAGGACTTGGTGATATTTTTTTTCTTGAGCTTCACTAAAATGGTACTACTAGTACCTTATCATAGTCTTAACTTGTTGTTCAACATGCACTGATAAACATGTATATTCATTTGTACTACATACTGACAAAAACAACTACGAATAAAAAAGGGGCCACATGCAGAAGGCGGGCCCCGTCGTGGTGGCTCCCCCTGTGTCATGCTGTGGCAACCCCCATTACGCTGTGCCCACTGCCCCGGTACCCCATTGTGTTGTCTCCTCAGCACCCCATGTCCACGCTGCAAGCAGTTGGCTCACAACAGTGGTGGGGGGTGCTGTTGTTGCCGTCAGCCCTTGTTGTCGGTCCTTGTCCTCATCATCATCATTGTCATTGGAGAGAGGGGGTGGTGATGTGGCCATTAGCACCTGATCCCCCCCTGTGAGCAAATGCTCACAGCGGTGGGTGGCGGGTGCTGGGCTATCCCCCCCCCCCCCCCCCCATTCTCATTCCTTCCCCATGCATCATCGTTGTCATCGGCTGGGGTAGGGGTCTACAAGCAGTTGCTCACGGTGGTGTTGTCGTGGGGTAACCACCACCCCACAAGCAGTGGCTTGCAGGCGAGGAGCAGGTGCCGCGTGGCAGGTTGGGTGGGAGTCCCCCCCGTCAAAAACCAAGCCCCCCACCCACCCCGCGAGCAGGGGCTCACAGGGCTGTGTGAGGGGCTGTTTGGGGCTGCTAGAGGGAGGGGGGAAGGAGGGGGGAGCGCGGGGGGGGGAGGGTCAGTGACGTGGCAGGAACAGGGGGGGTGCAATTCGGGGCGCACCTCACTGGTACCCCACTCCTCGGCCTCCTGGCACCTCCCTGGGGCCATCCAATTCCCCTTCGGGCCCCTCACATCCCATTTGAGTGGGGAGGAGGGGCGGCACGCCTGGCGTTCATTGTTACAAATAGAAAAGCTGAAATTATTCTTTTTGTTAGCTAAAAAAGAATTGATAAGGTAAAAAAAACTTACGATGAGGCCTGCGGCTCCCATAGAGTTGGAGTACAAGAGGGGAGGGAGGATATAGGAGGGCAAGGGGGCGCTGTGAGGGGGGCGGCCATCGTTGTTGAAAATGCCAAACTGAAAAATAAAATTTATTACTTTTGAAACAAAATTGATAAGTTAAATAAAAAAAATACTTACCATAGGGCCACAGGCCCCATGGAGATGGAGAGGGAGGGAGGGAAGCAGTGTCGTGGGTGGTGGTGGTGGTGAATGGTGAGCTGGCAGTCACAACGCATGGTGACGCATGGTGACTGATGGTGACGCAAGTGTGAAAAAAAATAGTATGCGGCTCTCGACAGCGTGGGAGTAGGCATGGTGGCAGGTGTTGATGGAGTGGTGGTAGAGGAATGAGGGAGGTGGCATCAATGACGGTGGTGGTGGTGGATGATATGTCAATGATGTAGCGCATTGAGCCTGTCGTAGCGGAGATTGAAACAACGACAAAAAGGGAACGTGAAAATCTAAGGAAAATGAAAATGAAAATGGGCATTTTGGTAAAATGGGGGGGGGTGCTCCATTCTGCAAAAATGATCATTTTTCGGGTCATTCTTGACTCATTCTAAAGTTCATTTTTGAAAAATGGAAGAAAAATGAAAACTGAAAATGAAGCGAAAATGGCCCGAAAATGGCTACTGTGAACAACCCTAATGTCTCCTACTTGATATCTAATTACAAAAGAAGAGAAAATATTATGTGATGTTACTCGAAAGGTGAAATCATCAAAAATTGTGATATCACTTTTCAGTGTGGTGCTAACTGTCTCCTACTTGACATCTAATTATAAATAGGGGGATAATATTACAGTGATGTTACAAGAAGGATGAAATTATCTAAATCCATGACATCTGTTTAAATGTGATATATGCTTGAAAACAGTATGCTTGTCTTTCTGTATAAATGTCTCCCACTTGAGATCTAATTACAAATGGAGGAAAAATATTATGATGATATTACACAAAGGGTGAGGTTATCAAAAATCCCCCAAGCCATTTACAACACACTAAAATGCAAGTGGATATTTTTGACACCTTGCATAATGTTTCATATATGGTACCAAGTCTCCACTAATGGTCCAATTCAATAAGATAGTCCTCACTCATAGACGACGACGTCAGGTGATGTTACTTTTGATGTGACGCATCACGTGTATTCACCATGCAATAATGCGCGTCGACGCGCTTGGAGCCAATTTAATAAGAATTTCATTGTAAATATGATAAGCAGCATAGAATTAAGTAGATAGAGCATTTGGCTTATCAAATGAAGCAAGAAGAGCCTTTGGAATGACACAGTGACCTTTAGATTTTTTGCATGCCCATGCAGCATCTTTACCATTGAGACCTTCGTGATAAGCATGCATGAAACGTTGAGATCGATAAGAATATCTGATAGGTATATGATTAAAAACACCAAAATGTTAACTATCAACTCACCTGCGCATTTTGTTGAGTGATACCATCTCCAATGCCGCAAGGAGATTCCTCTCGAGATCGCTTCTTTTGATGATGGTGGAAACTCACGATATTTTCGCTTGGCATAACCCCAACATTGCTCAATAAAGTTGAGCTCACAATGGAATTTTGGAAGTAAGAGGACTTCAAAACCCCGAACGCGGCCATGAGTCTCAAGTAGTGATTCAATGGCAACAAAATCCGGTTGCATATAAAGCACTTGGCGACAGCAACAGTCCCTCACACCTGGTTTGCATTTAAACCTGCTTCAGCCTCGACTTCTCCCACCTCAATGTCATTCCCACTGTCAGGGCATCCAACGCGGTTGTCACGACCACAGTCCATCATGATTGTTGGTCCCGCGATGCCAGAAATTCCCCGATGCGGTACGTTTCCACATGGTGATGTCGTGATGCACGTTGACACAGATCTGTTGTGTAACTCGTTTGCTAGATTGGGATTGGGCGGCTCGGGCCGTGCTTTGGGTGATTGACGCGTCGGTACCTACTTTTAAATTAATGACGCGTCGCGCGACGCGTGAAGCTAAAACTCACATTTTCCTTTTCCTCCAGATCTTCGTGCTTCCTTCTTTTGTTGTTCACAGTAGCCCAGCTCTTTAGGTTCTTTAGAAACTTCATTTTCTTCAGCGCAGGCATCGTACACAATGCCCTGTACTTCTGGATTTGGGTGGTGGCTAAATATGGATATGAAAAAAATTGCAATCCTCTCTCAATTTAGACAAAATCAAAATTCCGCGCCCGAGCGATTGATCCTTTTCACATTCTGCACATTTGCTCGGGCCCAGATTTGGTCAAAACTAGCTAGTTACGAAACATTGTGCAATTCTTTCATTTTGTCACGGAAAGTAACGTTTTGATCACATGACGTCGTTGTCTATGAGCGAGGATTAGCCTAAGGTGCCAGCAAGTGAAGGAACAGAACAAGCTGGCAGCGGCGTCCCGCTGAGCGAAGTAGCGATAGCTGTGGTCACGTGTCTTATCACCTTTTTTTTCCTTACTTACATTTCCTCGAGACTCGAAAACTCGTTAATCACTATCTTTCTCGCTCGTTTCTTTCTTTTCGACCCATCCCGCCCACCCCATAGCACGTAGCATATTCAGAAAATTAATATCTATTCATCCATGTCTACTTATGTGCCTGTAGCAACGAAGCAAGCAATTCGATCCCGCCCACCCGAGCGGCTCGTGTTGCTTGAGGACTCGATCTGAGCTAACGCTCAGACCACAGCCCAACCTTCCGCTCTTTGTTGACTACAGCATACTGCTCGAGACGAAGCTGGACTATCTTACAGGACGTCTATTGTTGGATATACAAATACAAATAACAAATTGGCAAAGCATTTTCTCCACGATTCACTGATGATCATTCTTCGACTCTCGACTCCCCTTGCCTCCTGATTTGCATCACCAGGGTCCTGTACCCACCACCGACGACTCACAGTGCCAGCCGAATCAAAAGTTTTGACTGTACATATTATGCAAAAGTCTTGTTCCGCTACCCCCTTGCCCAGTTTCCTACCAAATGAAGTTCCCTTATCCATCGATTGCAATGCATTGGCGCAAGTTTACCGCGATCTTCCATCGTCGTGACTCCGGCCTACGTCCGAATCCGCAAACCCCACCCGCGCCTTCGCCAATCGCTCTCAATGACGATATCTTCCTCGAAATCTTATGCCTGTGTGACATTGCAACATTGCTCTGCGTTAGTCAGGTATGCCGTTTTCTCTCCGGATTTTCCAGTGCATGCACAGGAAGATGACCCTGACACGAAGGTGTCTAAACGCCTTTACGCATTGGCCTGCTCCAGAGCAACCTGGGTCCCTCTCGTCTCTGATCTCCACCGCCGCAATCTGGTTGAATTGATACCTGAACAAAGCCTTGAGGACACTCCTACTGAGGCGCTGATAGAATTAGTTAAACGCGCGGTTCGAGGTCCTCGTTCATGGCGTAAATCTTCGAACTCAGAGCCCGTCATCACACGCGAGATAACTTTGAACACCAATTGCCAAGGTTGGCAAGCTCCCGCACTACTCCCTGGCGGTCGATTTGTTGTCTTTGTTGGCGCTGGAAGGCTGCGATGCTGGAGTGTCCTTGAAGATAGGCAGCTTTGGGAGTACACAGGCAGGCCGGAATGGACCGCTTTTTCAGTGAAAATGTTTGCGGCGGAAGCTGTGGAGGAGGGACGAGCGATCATGCTTGTGATATGTGTCCGGGTGCATGCAGAGTGCGTACATTCCTCCACATGCGCTCTTGCGACATTCAGGCTGATCTGAGTATGATATGCATAGCCTCAAACTGGCAGAAGTTGTATACGTGGAACCCGCCAATGCGACTTCGTGGCCGGTCACTTCCTGCCTCCTACCATCAGATTGTTTCGAAGAGCCCAATTGCATTTCCAGTTGCGACCTTCGTGGGGACTTTGCTCTCCTCTTGTTACGCGGGGGGGAACAAACGGCGATGCTGATCAAGTTATCAACGGGGGTCTGTCGTATTTTCCAAATTTGGGGGGTGCGTTGTGTGCGCTCACTTTCTTCCCGCTCCTTTATGATGGTCATCCTTTGGTTGACTGGATAGTATCGCAACGAGGCGAAACTAATACCAGGGCACATGATAGTAGCAAAGACATTCTATCCGCCAAAGGAGTTTGGTGTGGGCATCTGGAACCTCGACACTTTGGTGGAATCGGAAAGCTTCAACCTGCAGGACGAAGCACCACTGTTCTTTGAAGTCAATTCTTACAACAATGCTGGAAAACTTGGACTGCAAGTTTATGCGTCTCCCCTTCAAGAAGATTTGTATGTCATATGGCTTTCGGCCGCCCGTCGTAAAAGCCGCACAACCCTCACGCTCAAGTATCACTTATCGCTTGACGCACACGCCCTGTGCTGCAAAGGCAGCTTAATCTGGCCCAGAAAGTTTCATTCTTACGAGATATCATATGCCGGTTATGCAGGGGGAACCTCATTTGGAACAGACGTCGCGTTCACAGTGGCGGATATAGGGAGTTTGATTTCGTTGAAGGATATGGGGATACCTGGCAAGAAAAAGTTGCTGACCCTGCGAATGGTGAGGAACACTATCTGTCACTTGTAATGGCGCTCTGAGATGCCCATTGTCCATTTTTCCTTGGTCACAGAAAAAAGAGCCACAAAGCGTGGAGATAATCAAGACACGCTTTAATAGCTATAGCCGAGTATCCGCGTATAACGGAGAATGGATAGGCTTCATAAGTAATTGTATTGTCATTAGATATTTTGAATGACCACCAATCAATCAACCCTTCAAGTGACAGGCTGTGACCACTGGCAAACTGGCCCCGTCTTGCTCATTGTATATGTGTTCTTCAAGTTCATCACTCAGCT
Source organism: Tricholoma hemisulphureum (assembly GCA_964034925.1). Taxonomy (NCBI): domain Eukaryota; kingdom Fungi; phylum Basidiomycota; class Agaricomycetes; order Agaricales; family Tricholomataceae; genus Tricholoma; species Tricholoma hemisulphureum. The sequence goes on from OZ035928.1 coordinate 9,044,639, forward strand.
GCACACTGATATAGTATCGCCTAGGCAGTCGTCAGGTACTCAGAACCAAAAAGATAGCTGCTCCACTAGGGCTATCGATAGTACCTATTACTCAACTACCTCCACGTTGTGTCCTTGCTCGAATGAACCCAATAACTTGTCTTCTACAACTTTTTGATCTAGGTGTTGTGCCAAATGAGACCAGTGGAGATTGCACCATGCGAGTGCTTATTCTATGTCGTGTCAGCTCTCAATCAAATTGATCAAAATTGTCTGGAGCACTCTGGTAGGTGGGTGTCTGAGGGTATGATTCGGGTTTCTTTACGCATTGCCGGAATATTTGTTATTCTGGATCTCAAGCTTGCTGAATGAGCAAAGAAAAGATGAACCGATGCTGCATTTTTAACCCCACCAGCTTGGTAAGTACAAGCATGTCATCAGCATGCAACACAAGGAAGGGATAAGTATGAGAGATAGAGAACAAAGGTGAATTACGCTTCACAACGGCCCCACCATGGTCATCCTATTGATCCACCCCCATGAGGAATCTGTCTTGATGGCGTGACCTGGCGTCGAGCTGTGCCACAGATACGCTGTTCTGGTAAATAAACTTGTCGGTAAACGTCGAATAGTGCCTCTGGCACTATTCCCCTACAAACAGGTAAAAGACTGGACAGACTTACCTGTTCTCCATTCTCCAACTACTAGTACGTGGTAGCGTGACTGGCACAACATCAAATTGTGTGCAAGTCGACGCCATAGCACTCGACGCGAGGCGTGGTAAGAGAACGCATCTCAGTCTTGGTTGTAGGCCGCCGCATGTCGTGATCGTGATTGAAGTACTATGAAGGACTTACATCTACGCATGCAGTCCGGATCTGGAGATTGTCACTTTCCCCGCCCGCGACAACGCAAAAATTGCCATCGCACCACTGGGAAATATGTAGGGCCTGTAGGGTCGTGTTTAATATTTTCGACACACCAGTATTCACAAGAATCGATTTTATGCAGCGCAACAATTTAAATGTACATGGCGAACGTTTTCTTTCTTTCTTCAACTCGGCTGAAATGATGCGAGGCTGGTTATCAGGAACTGCAATCGGCACTCAGCTTCGAATTTGCATAGTGGTCAGCATACCTGCCAGTTGTCAAATCAAAGGCTGAAACAACATCAACACCTTTGGATCTCCGCTGACCGCATTTTTCCACGCGCTCCGTAGTGGACCATACTTGACCAAGTTCTCCGTCTTCCCCAGGAACATCGACGACTTGACGACCGCCTCCATATGGCGGTCATAAGCAGGAAGCCTTTGCAGTCCCTCCTTTTCAATAGTCTTGAGCCACCTTAAGCTTTCCTCAAGCCTCCGTGTCTCTTCAGCTCGACTAACCATGCTGCGGTACCCATCCATGCCTTTCACGCTGTCGATAATTACCTGTCGTTTGCGGTCGGAGTGTGGGTCGCTGCATGGGGGACAGGCGCATTGAAACCCATACGGCTTGAGCTTCTTCTGGCGGGCAGCGGTGGGGGCATCAATCCCACGGTAAGTCACCAAGATCTCTTCCCCTTTCTTGATCTTGCGAACAGCACGCAGCTGACCAGAGAACGATGTAACGCTGAACGAGTGTGAAGCATTCGGCGCACAGCTGTGATTGACTCGGGAGAGGTGGTCGTAAGTTGCAGAGTACATCAGGCTGATTTCCGCGCCCAGAGAGAAACCGAAGCCATTGGTACGAATGACGCCGAGGATGGGCCCGCTTCCGTCCTCAGTATGGCTGTTAGCCAGCGCTTTGAAAGCAGTCTGGTTCTCTGCTGTCATCCGCTTGAATCCAGCCTGCAGCACAATCTCCCACTGGGTGAGCATGCGCTGGACCTGTTGTTGCATGGTCGCGCCCTCGAGACTGGCGACGTGGGTGGTCGCGGCGGGACAAGTTACGAAGAGAGGGCGTTCAGATATGATGAGGTCTCCCATCTCGAGATCGCGGGTCGCGATCATTCCGAGACCGGGCAAGGTGGGGCTTTCGCAGATCCTGTGGCTGGGCTTGTCGGGTTTGGGGATCGGAGATGGGAAGCCGGGTGTAGAGAGAATGGCACGTTTTGGGCCGGGACCCATGAACAGACACTCGGTCCGGCCATCGGGGCAGTCAGCGCGCTTCACCCCTGCCTCCTGTGACGGCATGGTCGTGTACACGATGGTATTTTCTATGTCATTAGCAGCGCCAGTGGAGGCGTTGAGATGAACGAGTGCGGGAACGGCTGTCTCGAGATACGTTAAGTGATAACACCCGGAGGTAGTGAAAGATTTTACACTCATCGACCCCTCCGTACGGGAGTCTGCCAGCCTTGATCTCGGGGATTTCTAGTTTAGAGAGTGAGCCACTGAGAAAAGTATGCCAGGGCGGTGTATGCACTGGTACTCTGAGATGCATGCTTTGCAGTTGACTTGCCAGTGGGAGCTCTCTGAGTGTTCAAAAACCCGCGTTTCATGACGACCAAGTTGGAAAACGTCGAGTGTGGTGGATATGAGGGAACCCTGGCCAAGCAAGGTAGCCTCTTTTATACTCGAAAGCATAGTGACGCCTGACGGGATTCTTTTATAAATTATTTAAATAGAGAACATTCATTAAGTACTATGATCAAATTAAGTTGAGTGTTCAAGTGACCAAAAGTGGACTGTCCAATCAGGAAAATCCGATGCACACTTCAGTTATACAGGATTTAATCTAGCCATTAACCAGAGTTTCAAGTACACCATTTCTGCTGGAAGCGAGTGGACCATGAGTCGTTCGTGGTGGTCGTTAGCACCTATGAGACGCGTATACAGATAATAAGCCGGGTGCGACGATGATTAGACAGGTGTTTACAGCGTGACCCTCCGACAACGCGTACTACATGGCTATCCCATATCACCATCTCTTCCTGACGTCTGCCAGTCCACTACTTAACAGTGTGCTTTGGGATGGGGAACCATCATATCTCAACCAAATACCCTTTCACTCTCCTTTCCACCCAACTCTCTGAAGTTCGCTGTTCTGTGCTGTCCCTCCTCGAGTCAGGACACCCTGCTCTCAGCCAAGTCGCCCGTTACTACTTTCAGCATCCTTCCAAACAAATTCTGCCACTTATCGTATTCCTCGTCTCCCGCGCTACCAACGGCCTCGGAAGGCAGTGGGATAAGAAACTCTGGGCGGCAACATGCGCAGGTGCGGGGGGCGCCAAGGAGGAGCTAAACAAGCCGATATCCCGTCCAGACGTTCTCAACGATTGGAATCCCAGTATGCCTGAATTCACAGCAAACTTCGCCGTGGACCACCCCTTCGCACCGCGTGGATCCCAGTGTTCGCACGTCCCAGAATACCAACCGACGACGGTTGTAACATCGGTTGCTTCGCCCACGTTGTGCTCCACAATGCACATCCTTCCAACACAGATGCGTTTCGCCGAGATCGCCGAGATGGTGCACACTGCTTCGCTTCTGCACGACGACGTCATCGATGTCTCGTCTCTCCGGCGAGGCTCCCTTTCTGCACCTGCGGTGTTCGGGAACAAGCTCGCCGTCCTCGGTGGGACCTTCGTGCTGGGGCGGGCGACAGCCGCTCTGACAAGACTGGGAGACAATGAGGTGGTCAATCTGCTGGGGAATGCGATATCGGACCTGGCGGATGGGGAGCTTTTGCAGATGCAGGAGGTGATGGTTGGGAAGGGGGCTGGCGCTGAAGCTGACAGACAGTTCCAGAACCAGGAGACGAAGAGGGATGTGTGGCGCATTTATATGCAGAAGACATATATGAAGACCGCCAGTCTGATCGCAATGAGCGCGAGGGCCGCTACTATACTCGGAGGTTGTGTGCAGGGTGATATATGGCCAGAAATCGCTTATGCGTATGGCAGGAACCTGGGTATGGCGTTCCAGGTTTGCCCCTTTCGTATTCCCTTTTTCATTCTAATTACTGCTCGCATTCCCCATAGCTTGTGGACGATATCCTTGACTACGAACCCACCTCTACAACGCTTGGCAAACCCAGCGGTGCAGACCTCCAACTAGGGCTTGCCACGTGCCCAGCGCTCTACGCTTGGGAGGAGCACCCAAAGATGGGCGCACTCATTCTCCGCAAGTTTCAGCAACCGGGCGATGTCGACCTCGTAAGGACGTCCGCTTTGTTGGTGATGCTTTGACAGCTTATCATCTCATTTTGTCTCCAGGCAAGAGACTACGTTGTCCGTTCATCTGCCTTGCCACGATCGCGTGTATTGGCACAGACATATGCAGACAAGGCGAAGGAAGTGCTAGCTCAGCTGCCGGAGAGTGAAGCGAAGACTGCATTGGAAACGTTGACAGAGATTGTCACCGGACGAAAGAATTGATCTTGTATGGTTATATGGAAGGTATGCTTGTATACTTTCTCCATTCTTACCCCAAAGTGTCCAACTTCTCTCGTTATAAGGACGATATCGATTTTCGGCGCACTTATTTAAATGGGTGTGTTGAAGCCTTCAATGTGTTGGGTACATCATGGTCTTATGGGCAGATACTCCCATAAAGTGTTGTTATTCAAGTACAATCGAGGGAGTAGCTAACAAAACTGGGAGGGTATCTTTCTATATATCCATGAATGAGTCGCGTGGTGACCTTGGTCCGAACAGTCCGGGGCTGCCCTGAGGAACAAGGAGGTTAGTCAATTCGACCGACGATGGAGTCGAAGCCGTGAAAGGATCAGCTGGCAAAAAAACAATTTTTTTTTTGAAAATGTGGATAAGAAAGAGTAAAAAACAATCAGCCTACGCTGCCATGTTGCCCAGGATGTTGGAGGGTGAGAAACTGGGCCAACTGGTAGAGCTGGAGCTGTATCTGGAATATTGGCAAAACACATTGAAATGTGGATAAGAAAAAAGTAAAGAACAATCAGCCTACGCTGCCATGTTGCCCAGGATGTTTGAGGGTGAGAAACTGGGCCAACTGGTAGAGCTGGAGCTGTATCTGGATTGTTGGCAAAGCACGTTGAGATGTGGATAAGAAAAAAGTAAAGAACAATCAGCCTACGCTGCCATGTTGCCCAGGATGGTTGAGGGTGAGAAACTGGACCAACTGGTAGAGCTGGAGGTGTATCTGGATTATTGGCAAAGCACATTGAAATGTGGATAAGAAAAAGTAAAGGACAATCAGCCTACGCTGCCATGTTGTCCAAGATGTTTGAGGGCGAGAAACTGGGCCAACTGGTAGAGCTGGAGCTGTATCTGGATTATTGGCAAAGCACATTGTAATGTGGATAAGAAAAAAAGTAAAGAACAATCAGCTTACGCTGCCATGTTGCCCAGGGGCGAGAAACGGGGCCAACTGGTAGAGCTGGAGGTGCATCTGGTTTATTCTTCTTTTTCTTGGGACCAGGGCGCTGGGCCACAGTACGCCAGGCTGGCTTTGGAGGTTCTGGAGGTTCTGGTTCTTCGGGGGGTCCCTCTGGAGGAGGTTGGTCGATATCTAGGCAGCCAGGACCATCAGAGCCATCATAACCAGTGAAAAGCACCCTGTGGCATAGATACTTAACATCGGCATCATGATGACAAAACAACAAACTAAGTTTGCGTCACTTACCAGCGAGGATCATGTTTGCCACCTGGGCCATATTTAAATTTCAAGCCTAACAAGTAACTCAGTTCGCTGGTGCAAATGAATTAGGTTCAGGAGACGCTGTAAAGAAGGGCCAGAGCGGACAGCGCTTACCAATGCAGTTTACGTCTTTCTTCTCGCAATTGTGCCATTTCATCCAACAGCATCCAAACTTCCGATGCCAATGCCATGCTGAATTTGCCAACGTACTAAACAGTCTCAGTCAGGAGGCGTCATGATTCCAAGACCAGAGTAGACAACTTACACTCTGAATATTGAACGGAACCAGCTCCTGAGTGGCAGGTTGTCCATCGTCAGCTTCCCAGTCTGCAAAATCGAGATCAGGAAAGGTTTCAGCAACGATGGACTGGTAAAAGCGACTCACTTTCTGGCAAGTTTCTCAAACCCAAATCGTTAATATCTTCGTCACCAGTATCATCTTGGTCGCTCTCGATGGTGAGCTTGTTATCTGTGGACAGTGGGTTAGCTACTGCTGGGTTGTACAAGGGCGGCGATGACGCACCACGTTTCATCAATAATTGAGAGAGATAAACGTGCATTTTTTCCAAATTTTGGTCACGGTCGCCACCGTGAATGTCCTCTGCTATCCAATCGATGACATTTTGCTCAGCTATATTTGCACGAATATTACCTGTGAATAGTGTCAGCGGGCGCACTGTGAGTAGAAACAAGGAACAAACCATGGTCTGCAAACGTTTGTAGGAGCCGAGCACTCTCCTGTCGCACATCTTCATAGCGACTCTTGTTATTCTCGATGACCAATCCAAGGATATCCGGCTCAACCAAATTGGCAAGCATATCCGAATCTGTTATGTCAAGTCAGAGAAGGGGTCGTGGGCGGTACTACTACATGCATAGGTAGTAACAGACAGACCATCTTCCGCCAACTTTTGAAGTAGGCCAAAACTTAGCCCTCGGACATCCCCGTCGTCGTCGTCGAGGTTCTCGATAATCAAACCAAGGAAGGCCTTCCTTATCATCATAGAGCGCATATTACCTGGGATGTGTGAGCTCGAGCATTATACATAACACCATGCAACAGACCATAGTCTGCTAATCTTCGAAGCAGCCAGGAACTCGGTCCTCGTATGAGGCCATCCTTACTCTTCAGGTTCTCCGCGATCAAAGTCAGGAAGTCTCCACGGACCATGGCAGCGCGCATGTCGTCTGCGTGATGGTTGAATAAAGTATCACATACATGGTATTAACTTGAGTGAACTGACCATGGTCTGCTAACTGTTGAAGCAAGTAATAACTCGGTATTTGCACATCTATGCTATGATTCTTGAAATTAACGAGAAATTTAAGGACACCTTTCTGGGCAATCTTGGCTCGCATATCACCTATTATGTGTTAGATAGACTCGAACCACACATAATATGTAACGGAACAAACTGTGATCTGCCAATTGCTGAAGCATCCAAAAGTTGCTGCTTCGCACATCCTCATTGTCACTCTCAACGTTTTCAGAAATTTGCCCAATGACATCTTTCTCGTTCATCTTGGCTCGCATTTCACCTGTAATGTCTCAGCCGTTGAAACGCATACAAAAACGAAGAACGGACTATGTGCTGCTAGTTTTTGAAGAAGCCAAGAACTCGGTTGTCGCACTTGCTCGTTAAAGCTCTTGAGGTTGTCAATGACAAAACCGATCATACCCCCCTCTGTCATCTTGGCACGCATTTTACCTATGATGTGTTAGATATAGAGCCATGCATCATATGTAATAGAACAAACTATGATCTGCCAATTGGTGAAGCATCCAAAAATTGTCGCCTCGCACATCCTCGTTGTTGCTCTCGACGTTTTCAGAGATTGACCCAACGATATCTTCCTCAATCATCTTGGCTTGAACATCGTCTGTAACGTGTCAGCCGTTGCAGCACACACGAAAAAATAATGAACAAACCATATTCTGCTAGTTTTTGAAGCAGCCAACAACTCGGTTGTCGCACTTGCTTGTCAAAGCTCTTGAGGTTATCGATAACAACACCGAATATACCCCCCTCAGCCATCTCCGCACGTGTATCACCTGCAATATATTAGTTGGAGCGCAAGCTATGGCATTACGAAACACACCATGTTCTATTAATTGTTGAAGAAGCCTAGCACTCAGTTCTCGCACATGCGGGTGAGGACTGTTGAAATTCGTAATGAGTGAACGAAGGATATCCTTTCGTACCACCTTGGTGCGGATATCATCTATAGCGGGTCAGGGAAAGTATTTCGGTAAGAAGTAGAAACAGACTATTCTTTGCGAACTCGAGAAGAGCAGAAAAGCTTTGCTTTCGCAAGCCCCAATCTTGACTTTTTAAGTCGCTTTTGAGCATACCGACCACTGAATTGACAACATCCTTCCTGAAGACCCGGACATATCTAGAATCTATAAAGAATCAGCTGCTGCCCTATATATAGCTGTGAAGAACCGACAATATTTTGGGTTTACCAGCTTCGTCAGAGCATAAAGGCACTCTCGTCGCATGTCTATGTTCTGGCTCTTGAGCATCCATATGAGTGAACTATGGATGCCAGCTTTGATAACCTTCGAGCCCACATCCCCTGCAGTTCGGTTAACCTTTGTAAAATGGATGACTGCAGCATACAGACCACCGATTGCAAACCTGACCAGCGCCCAACAGATTCCCAATCGTACGCCCCTCTTTTGACCCTTGAGTATCCGAAGGAGCGGATCGAGGATACTGTGCACCATACTAGCACGCACAATGCCTGCAGTTGGTTAGCTGTTATAGGATACACAGTGGCGAGGAATGGACCATGATCTGTGAACCGGCTGAGCACCATAGAACTCCGAAATCGAACATCTCCATCCTTATTGCTGAACATCCCAACGAGTGCATTAAGGATATCCTCCTTGGCCATGCTTTCAGCAAGATCGCCTGTAACGGGTCAGCCGAAATACCCCAAAGGAAGTTAAGAACTGACCATGGTCTGCTAATTGACAAAGCACCAAAGCGCAATTCTCTCGCATGTGCTCATTGTACGTGAGGGCTTGTATCAATTTAAGAAAATGCTGTGGGGCGATGTCATTACGCATTTTTTCTGTGGTGAGTTATTTATTAATCATTAGTTAACTAAAGCGCTGTGAACAACAAACCCAAAGTTATGAACTGGGACAATGCCTTCATACTGGACTTTCGTACATTTGAGTTTTCATTTCCAAGCATTGCAATGAGTAGAGTAATGATATCCTGAGTCAGGTCTGTGGACGAGATATTTTCTGATACACATTATATGCCTTGCACACTCGACTGTGTGTGGGAACCCACTCACTCTTCTGCACAATCCAAGCAAGATTTTCAGCAGCCACCATCAGTAATTCTGGTATTTCGCTCTTCAATCCGTTGTGCAACTCGTTGATATCTGGATTAAAAAGGTTATTCTCCCTGATCTGCCAAGCTGACGCCCTCCCCTCAGGGACAACTGGAAAATTATCCATGTCAGCTCATGATATTGCCCGAAAAATTAAAAGTGGAAAACCAATTTGGTAAAGGAGGTTAATGGCCTTGGCCTTCAATTCCATGTTTGCCTGCCCATCGCACAATTTAAATAGAAACGGAGCCATATGTACTAGTTTTTTGGCAGCAAATGCTGTCAAGCAGTTATCATCAACAATACTACCCAGTGAGAACTGTTGACTCACAATGGCGAACAGCCTTCCTCAACAAGTCAATGCTCATTAGTTGGAGTATTGGGTCCTGTCCCTTCACGAACTGCAAGATGGTCTCAAAATCTTTATCAGCGTCTAGTATTGCCTTCGCCCCCTGTTCTAATAAAACCTCAATGATATGAATAGTACCAATAAACCAATCGGCTGCCTACCAAGTAAGGCTAGAAATGACAGGCGCTTGAAGGCATCAGCCACGTTCTTGTTATCTTTGATTTTTTGAATGAATATTCCAGCTTGCGAATGGTCAAAGAGATCCATCTCAAGAATGCCTCTCAGCGGTATCGTCCAGTTGATATCCTCTAACCGTCCCTGGCCATTGATAGTTTCCCAAGTGTAGCCTACCTCGTTAGTGATCACTGCGCCTGGTTTGTAACCTGATTTAAAAGCCACAGAGGCGTGTATCATCTGACCAGGTTTTATGACCCGACCTCGGCCGCGATGCCAAGTACTATAGCAAGGATGAGATAACTCTTCAAAATCGAGGAATGTCACAGGTGCATTCTCACTTGGTCGTGCTGTTTCTGTCGTCGTAAGAAAGCCGCCTGATTGGCAGATACTCAAGCCACTGCCATCCAGCGAGAGACTTTTCTGGTGGATACTTTTTCAGGTGTTCCCATTCCCATTCAACCTTGGAAGGCGTCAACTTTAAACCAGCAATCATGGCTTCATTGGCCATCCATAATGTAGGCACATCACCGAGCGCAAGGTCAATGTTCTCTTTGTTGCCCCCGCCCCTGACAAGGAACGGTAAGTCAACGACGCAAGTAATGCCCAAACCTGGAAACGGACACATCAGAGTGACTACCCGCGAACCAAACTTCTTTGACAGGAGGGTGTGGAATAGATTCCTGGCGATGGCGTTTTGATCAGTGGCAATCTCATGCTGCAAACTGTTGCCATTATTACATACTTCTGTTCCTTGATAGCCCAGGGACTCGCCACCATGCACATATTCTGGTAAGAACTTTACGCGGAACTCGTCCAAAGCAAGTGCGTGGCGGAAGAAGCAGATATGTCGATTCTCATTTACGAAAGGAAGCGTCTTGTTCCGACTGATGCCGACGGAAGATACTGTGTCCCTTCACAAACAATTGTCCAGGAAAATATGCCAGATGTGGAAACACTTACCAGACACCTACGAAATGAACTCGTACATTAGGCCTAGAAAAAGTCTGCCTAAAACGCTCTGATAGCGTCCCTGCGTCGATTCTGGGCAAAGGTCACAACGCAATTAATTAACAAAGCAATATTTTCGCTAGAAGGCGCACCCAGAGAAACCTGCCGACACTGTCTTGTTAAACCGATTTCCCAAAAATCTGAACCTGAATTATTATTAGGCTGCGGATTCATTCTGTTATGGCGGCGACATACTTTCTTGGGTGACCAAGGTCAGAGCAAGCGTATAGCTCGTACGCGCTAAAATGGAACTTAATAGCCGACATGTTACAGTATGTACATCAGGACATACAAAGGAATTTGTTCTTGATTCCCAGGCAGGAGGAGCCCGACCTATTTGGAAATGACGCTGATGGGTATGCCAAGACTAACATACCACACACCGTGTGGATCATTCCTGCCAGGACCCGCACTTGATAAGCACCGCGCGAAAACCCTGGTCACTTTTATTAGTGTATTAAGACAGAAAGCTAGTAGATCTCGCACCAAACAAGAATATTTGATCTCCTTCTCTATAGTTCTCCGATAGCCAACGGTAACTAGCCAAAATTATAGTCTCGAAATTCCTACCAAAATATGACGCACAATATGTTAGAAGTAAAACAACCACATTTACCATGCTATAGCAAGATCGATCAAGTTCATTATCTTCATCTTCCAGTTTGACCACCCATGCCATGACGGCTTTGCGAAAGTTCCGATCCCACTGTTGTAATAAGTGAGCTGCTCATCTGATTTATCGATTCGCGAGTAGAGCTCGACGACATTAGTGTTCTATCACATGTTAGCTACTGGAGTCACCGAGGATGAACATAGTGTTACCTTGGCACCAAATTGGTTCGATGTCCCATCTAAAGCAACCACAAGTTTTCGGCCACCGGTCTTACTGGGAATACATTTGCAAGAGGGGCCACTTCTACAACGCCTTAGGAGTAAATAAACAGGATCGATGAAACATAGAGTTGACAGACCTTGAACTTGAAGTTGGAACGGACATATTACTAGAAATTACTAGTAGACAGTGCGGCGCTGAACCTGTTGTGAGGAGGTAAAGTGTGTTTAGCGCCGAGAGCTAAAGATGGACATCACCCAGTCCGAACCATTCGTGAAGCGCGGCTAATGAAGCACTGGAGTTTTCCCACATTTTTGAAAGACACTATTACCGACATCACTGGCATGACGTTGACAGCTCCCAAAAAAGGATATGCTTGTGGGAACAACTGTGCGTCTATGGACAGGATTCAATGTTAAGTTTCCTGAACAGGCTGTCCAAAAGGGACGATATGTGAATGTAATGAATTCATAAGTACCTGAGGGTTAGTAAAGATGTTATCAACTTAATACGTCCCGAGATCTTGGTTGTGATGGATAACGTTGTTCTTGACGAAAAGAAGAACAGTGCCGTACGAACACGACCCTAGTAGGCTATATTCCCTGACCATGCCAGTGCAAAACGGAAATTTATGTGCAACGGTGGGCTGCATTCCTCGACAGTTATCCGTGGCTTTTTCTCATTTCGGTCAAGGCTTAGTGACAAAGTACTCAATGACATTGCTCAGCGAAGAGAAATTATTCCCCAGCGATCTCACAATCTGGCAACGAGAAGTAAGTCTGACAAGATCAACTTTCATTCACTCCAACGCCTCGAGTATAGGCGAAATCCTACATCTCTCCAACGATACGGTAGGATTCCTCGTCATTCCCTTTGGTGATCTAGACACAACGAGGTAGAATTGAGTACATTGTCAATTGAACTCTATCTTGTGAACTTGTAATGAGGTGTCCCAAACGGCAGGAAAATGGCAAGTACGGGTGGAAATGTTTGTCCTGCTTCAAGTTGACGAACTGAGGTGTGCGGTGGAGAGGCTGGAATCCTGATAAGGGGAATGGTCGCTAGTGGGTGACGTTCGCGGAGTCAGAGGGGTCTTGGCTGTGTAGTCCCATCCGTTGTTGTTCATGTCGTTTTGCATTGTTCAATCTGCACCCATGATCTACCCTAAAGTTCATCGGGTATGTGTCAGCACCCGGTCCACCCTGCGAGTGAGCGCTCGCAGTGGTGGGGGGCGGGTGCTGGAGTTGCTGTCTCCATCCTCCCTCGCACCCTCACGGTAGTCACCTCGAGAGCAGGTACCCATAGGCGTGTGGGCACTGTGTTGTTTGGCGTCGTTCCACCATACGAACTGAGGCTCGGAGGCATGAGGCGGGTGCTGGTCATTCCTTGCCAGTTCCGGGTGTCGTGTGTCGCTATTCCTGGTCTGGTGGGGCTCTGGGGGGCATTAGCATGGTGTGGCAGGAATACAAGGGTGTGGTGGCCCGCGTTGCACACGAGGTTGTTCGTTTGTAACCACACGGGAGGCGCCGGATTGTGCCAGTGGTGGTTGTAGGTGCATGGGGGTCAGTGGAAACGGAGTGGAAGTGGCATGAGGGGACAGGAGGAGGGAACGAGGTTGGCAAGACATTGGGTGAACAACATCATATCAGATAATTCATTTTGCTGCGTGACGTGTAACGTTCGAATAAGAAGCCAAGGAGGGACCCCGTCGAAGCAAAGAAGGCAATCACAAACTTTGAAAAGAGCCGCCCATCCAAGGATTCGAAATAGACCTGGCCCCAAATGGAATTATCCATGTCGAGGCTTCGCATAGCCATCATCAGTGGACACTCAGGCTGTTACTGTAAGGATGAATGAATCGACCACCGCCCCGCCAAATCAGATAAAAAAAGTTTGACGGCCAGAGAGTATATACTACAGGCGATTCAAGGACGATTCCCAGTCTTGGATCATGAATCGGCTGTGACTCATCGCATTTTGAACCGCCATCATGATACTTGACCGCTACTATCGTGTCCCCTACAGGTCATCTCTGCTGCATCCCCGTCATTCCTGTCATGTCCCTGTCGTGCCATGTCATTCCTGTTGTGCCATGTCACGGTCATTCCCGTCATGCCATGCCATTCCTGTGCCATGACCTCCTGGGGGTGGGGATTGGTTTGGCTCGGGATTAAATTTGACAGGCTCACATCCTGCTCAGGTTTTCTCTTCCAATTCGCTTCTAGTGCGTGGAGCCAGGCCAGGGTATAGCCACTCACATCTCAAACCACAGATTTTGCCAATGTGCTCTAGTTCAGCCGAGTCGCTGCAAATGTGAGACTGGCAAAAAGCCGCCCAGGCGTCCATTGCGTATAAAAGTCACTTCTCTTCCACTCACTCCATTCAATATTCATCCCACACTGTATTCGCGATGCACCAATTCTCTCTCTTGGCTTCTTTGATCGTTCTGCTGTCTTCTATCCAGCTTATCACCGCTGGTCCTACTCCATCTGAAAATTATGCTCGGGGAATGTCCGACCGTCGCGACAGTTGGAGCGACCAAGTCCTTGCAGAACACAACAGCGCGCGCGCTCGATATGGTGCTCCACCTCTCCAATGGAGTGCTCCTCTATATCAATCGACTTTACAATATGCGCAAGCATGTAAATTTCAGCATTCTGGTGGTCCATATGGAGGTATGATCATCTCGGTGAAGTTTTGAACCAAAGGTCCTGAATTTTCTAATTATCAGAGAACCTCTACGTCAGCACTGGTTCCAACTCTGGAATCCGTGTTGCCGTCAAGTCCTGGATGGACGAATCCGGTGAGAGCGTGCTGATACCTGTTACATAAATGCTAATAGTTATTTCGACAGCGAAATACGACTATAACCAGCCAGGATTTTCCGCCGCCACAGGCCACTTCACGCAAGTCGTCTGGAAGAGCACCAAACAAGTTACCTGCGCTCTTGCCAACTGTCCTGGGGGCACCATTTTCCCTCAAGTATGCTGCTTTTTTTGCTACATAGTCATCCCTAATCTGATTTGGTTGTAGGCGAGCACGTATATCGTCTGCCGTTATACGCCCCCTGGAAATGTCCAAGGACAGTTCCCGTGAGTCTTATTGCTTCATTCGTAATGACTCTCTAATAAACTTGTCGGTAGACAAAATGTCGGTCGGCCCGTATGATCGGCTCGACGTTTAGCACAGTATTGTAGTTATGTAGATTCGCGAGCATGAAGTTAGTGGGTGATTAGCATCAGGAAAATGACATTTTATTCCCGCTAGTGGGTTTTGTACCTGTCGAAAATTCTGAATGTTATTACTAAGTTTACGCTGTTCCTACGTAACAGGGAAGGGCATGGCTGGAGGAGCATTTCGTTCCTCTGAGGCGTTGGTGTTGTACATAGATAGGTCTCGGCGTTACTGGTAGCTTCGACAAAACAAAACAAAAACACACAGCTCGGGAGCCTCACTCAAAGTAACGCAGCAAACTGGCCAACTTGATTGAAGCTACTTTTTGTAGAGGAGGGCTTCGTTCCCCTTGGTGTCAGCTAGGCTGGAAGGAACCGGAACGAGACAAGGCAGGTCCGTTGGATGAGTGTTGAGTTTATTTTAGTTCGAGAGTGAGCTTTACCCCAAGAATGTATAATTAAGGGTACATGCGATATCGATTCTACATCCGATACAATTAATCCGGTGCCGCGTAGTCTAAATCCCAAATTCGATTTTGTTGGCAGTGGCTTCAAGTTATCACACGCAACATCTCTGCTTGCCACTTCTATGTCGTCTAACAAACAAATGTCGAGATATCATCATACCAACCGCACCGCACATCACCATCACCTGCCAGTCTTTCAGAACACGCGTCAAAGGGGGGAAAGGAACGACGGCACGTACTCCGCAAAAGACAATGGCGTTGTGCCAGACTCTTCCATCAGCTGTGTTCATCAGTGCACCCTCTATGGGAGTCCCAACGAGAAAAGCCACACCGACGATCGAGAACGCGATTCCCATGCGAGTGCTGCAAGGCCACGACTAAGCACAAGCACGAAGTATATCGGTCACACGCACCCGTGTTCGCCTGCGTGCGCACTTGATTGCGCTAATAGCGAAGGTATTAACGAAACATCTGCACGGTAACAGGTCAGGATGTCGAGACTAAGCTAATGAACCACGCTCACAGGATCCTGACCAAAATCCGTAAAAAAACCCAAAGGTACCAACGCCGGCGAAGCTGTGGATGCTGAGAATGCTGAAGGCGAGGATAGACGAGATCACAAGGCAAGGAATTAGCATATTGTATGGTCCGATCTTATCCGCGAAGAGATTAGGGAGCACACGACCGAAGCAACTTCCAGTGTTCAAAATGGCCACCTTGGGGGTATGTATTGATGGTTATGAATGACCCGACGACGTCCAGACAGGACCGTGATCATACCACGTAAAAACTTAGTTCTTCTGTTATTCCCTTGTCTACTGCGTAAAGTTGCAGATAAAAATCTTTCGAGGCAAACCGATTTAAAAAAAAAAGATCACCCAAAGAGAACAGGAAACGCACAAGGAAAGAAAAGACCGAGACCTATGCAAAACGCAGCAGCGATCGACACGAGATACGCCTCGTCCTGGAAACAAGATTTGAAGTCTGGTTTTGGCAGATGAGATTTATGTGAGGGTCGGGCTTTCATGGTGAGGCTGGCGATGAGTAGCAAGGGACCAGTGACAGCGGCCGTCACACGTATCGCGTTTGCGAACGATGTCAGGTTCCTTAGTTGATTCAGCATTATCGGCCAGACAATGCCCCCCACGGATGCTCCCTAATATCAGCTATTAGCGTGAACGGGAGTCAGATGCGTAGATAATCTTCACCGAGAAAGCAATTCCGGTGGCAAGCGCCCTCCGTTGCTTAAAATGGTGACCAATGATACTTATTGATGGCAGAAAGAGTAACGATTGACCAAGCCCCATGCCAATTCCCTGCGTTAGGAAGATCTGGAAGGATGATCAATGTCGAAATTACCCGACAAAGATCCGGCGAAACCTGGTAGTATTGACCTCGAGAGGTGAGGGACAACATGAACATCGACATAACTTGAAGTACGGATCCAATCACGATCATATGGTGGCTTGAACAAGGTAAGGAGGTGAACTGGATTGTGAACGGCGCAGTGGGTATGACGTACAAGTATCCTGCGTCAAAGGCTCTGCCGACAACCACTCCAGGCACGTATTGCATGAATAATTGAAAGCTTCCTATCCAGCTGATCGACATACGTAAATACTATGAAAGGAAAGGGAACTTGAAACAACTCCACGTACCTGATTTCCGAAGGGGAATTATTTTGAAGAAACTCTCGAGTATAGAAATCTTGATAAACACCAAACGCGGAAATGTATCTTGGTTAGCATTAAGCTTCACAGTCGTAATATAATGGAATCTTCGGTAGTATGCTTACCCGTAGGTGCAAAATTGTACCAACCACCTGCATGGACGAAAGGATAAATTCGTGAAGCAGCTAAGCGCCAAAGGATAACATACGCTCCAGCAACCGTCATCCATGCGTCTCGACCGCCATCTAATGGGGCTGTTGTGTTATTTATGGATTCGCAGCTTTCTCTGACTGCCTCGCTGTTCCTTAGGCCCTCCATAATAGTGTGAACTGAAGACGCGGCGTGAGTAGATGACATGCCGCCGGTAGTCGTGGTGGCGAAGTGAGGTGAGACGTGTGGAAGGACTAGACATTGCACCACGACATTCATTTATATATAGGTCCATAGAGGGATGCGGATGGCACAGACGTCGGAAGGCAAAGGAAGGACATCACCGGCAGCAAAATCGAATCGATGTCCTATTACCTCCTCGTGTAGTTTGTCTAGAATCCAGATCGATGGAGACTCCGGAACGTTTGACTTCGTTGACTCATTACTGCTAGGCTGGCTGGTTCGAGATCCCCTTCATAGACCATCCAGTGGATTGGAGTGAGCTAGATGTACCAGGGAGGGGTGCCCGCAAGCTTGTTACACGACTCTACCCTCACTTGGGTCGCTCCATGCCCAGCGGGATATTGAATATCCCACGTAGCTTCCTTCGAATCCAGTGGACATCTGTCGACATATCGGTACTTAGAACCAAGCGGAAGTCAATGAAGCCCTGCCGAAATTCGACTGTGTAAGTGTCACATCCGTGATCTTCCTGGGCACGCGACTCCAACCTATGAGAGTGAGGGAAATGGCAGGAACAAGACTGAATCAAAGATTCTTAATGTGAACCGATTCGTACACTTTGTCCAAAGCTAATTACCGCTAGAAGAGTGCAACGGGACTGCCAGTGAGTTCGAGTCTAATATCGCCTTCTTTCGGCGAGAGTGGTAGTTACTACCGGAGTAGTCTGGGAGTACTAGTCGTTGTCAATGATGGCCGTTGAGTCTTCAGTCACATGTCCCACCTAAGTAATCCGAGTCTTCCGATGATTCCAATCCACACCAAACCTCTACGCCCTGATGAATATGGTCATGAACATCGCCACTCACACGGCCTATCTGCGGACTCTGCCCGCTATCCGTGAACGTTGTGGACGAGTCCATGACCTTGCACAAGAGGGAAAGCTACAGTACTTTGACTATCATCCAGAGAAAGAGGCCGATGTGGTTGAATTCTGTGTCGATATCATGCAAGTGAGCAATATTCCATCTCAACCCCTTCATCGTTTGCCATTCAACAATCCCAAAGCGGGATTATGGGGGTGATTTCTCATCCGTACGTCCCAGAACCTACGTCGGGTCTATCCTCGTCGCAACTTGACCATATCCTTCAGATCAAGCCACACGGTCGATGGAGACACCTGGACGCAGGCGTTGGCCGTGTCTTACCAGTGATCGGCAAGTTCCACGCTCAACCTAATCCCCCGGATCTCAAAGAAGAGGTCCGTCGCATCATCGACCTCTTTGTTGTCTCCGTTCTACTTGATGCCGGGGCCGGCAACGAATGGACCTTTCACGAGCAGTCGTCAGGAATGAAGTTCAGTCGTTCGGAGGGGTTGGGTGTGGCGAGCATCCATATGTTTGATCAAGGTTTTTTCTCGAGCGATCCTGACCAACCTTATAGGGTTGATGGTACGTACACGGCAACGCAACAAAAGGTTCTAACCGTCGCTGATATCACTTTTTTCTTCTAGCTGCAAAACTTGCTGAAATAAGCCTTGGAAAGATGGCTGCAGCATTCCAGGTGACAATTTCGAACCCGATGGTCGGCCTCGAAGGACGTACTTCCCTCCTCACCAATCTAAGCAAAGCGCTCAAATCGAATCCCCAGTTTTTCGGGGATGACGGCAGACCCGGTAACATAGTTGGTGCATATTTCTGTCCTTCCACCTATTATTTTCTACCTTTTGAATATCAATAACATAGATTTCCTCGAGTCCGAATCCATAATTGTCGGGACGAAGCGCGTGGTCCCGCTCTCAGCCATCTGGCACTGCCTGATCGAAGGTCTGAATCCAATTTGGCCGTCGCGTATCAAGCTCGGAGGCGTATCGCTAGGCGATGTCTGGCCTTGTTCTGCCCTCAAGTCAGAGTCAACGAGTGAAGGCGACGATTTGGTCCCATTTCACAAGCTTACGATGTGGATCACGTACAGTCTAATCGAGGTCTTCCAGCGGGTCGCGAATTGGACAGTGGAGGGGCTAGAGGATCTGACTGGCTTGCCAGAATACAGGAATGGCATGTCATTTCTTACTCCTTAGAGTTTTCATCATATTCAAAATATGCAGGCGGCCTCCTCGTTGATCATGGTGTCCTAACACTCAAACCGAACGCCCTTCCTATTGACTCCGTATCAGGGCTTCCAAGGGTTCCTCCTTCACACCCTGCAATCATCGAATGGCGGGCATTGACTGTGATTGAACTGTGAAGCCATCATCATTCACCTATTTCGTGCAGATATTTGTCTGACGTACGATGCCTTGCAGTGATCGGCTTGCCAACGCGATCCGCAAGAAACTCTCTTTGAAACCTGAGCAGCTTACGCTGGCTCAGGTGCTTGAGGGCGCGACATGGAAGGGAGGTCGAGAGATCGCGAAGCTACGGAGGCCAGAGACAGGTGGCCCCCCGATTGAGATCGACAGCGACGGGACTGTGTTTTAGTGGTTTTCGCGTGCGGACGTTCATGTACGATATGCCTCAGCTGAAAGAAAGACCATGACCGTATGTACAAGTAGTTGTGTAAGTTAGAATGAAAATCTTTCATCGCACTAGCATAGCCAGTTAGACTTTCCTATTCTCCCTTGTGGGTGACTCCGAGTCTGCAGCGGGAATGAATGCCAACCAAGTGCTTCTAACTACTTGTATCTTCTCCTATCCAGTGCCCTGAAAAATGCAGATCTTACTGTGTAGGTTATAGCATGCACCGCGGGGGACGATGTAAATGTCCGCATCTTCTGGCGGGTGGTATATAGTCATGAATAATCATAAGAGAATCATAATTGAAGCGTAAATATGAAGGTCTTAGAGAGAACCACTAGAATAGGGTAGCCTATGTGCGAAGAGGTGCGCAATGACCCGATCGAGGCACTTCCCGTGTCCGCCGGGGAACTGGAATCACTGGTGGAACTAGGTGGCTTGGTCGTGCCCTCGAAAGACCAGGTGATGTTCGTCGTGTTTGCGGTGGTGTCGAAAAGGAGGCCAAGGCCGGATCCCTCCACCTCCAGGGTAAAGTCGAATTTCTGAGTGTCCCCAGGAAGGAGACCAGTAGATCCACTGGTCACCACACGAACGATAGACGTCAGTGGAAGATATTGGGTGAGCGGTAGGAGGTCCACGCACGCGGTGTAGTTATCGCCGTCCGAATTAATGACTATACCACTTGTTGTGGAATCTGGGACAAGCTGTATCGTCGCCGAGTAGCTAGAGTGATGTGAGGATGCCATTGTAAATTTGTAATCATGAAAAGGGAGTGCGACGTACGATCCTGCTTTTAGATCACCAAAGGGAATGATGACGAATGCCGCCGTGTCGTTGGAGAGATGTAGGATTTCGCCTATACTCGAGGCGTTGGAGTGAATGAAAGGTAGTTGATCTTGCCGGACTTACTTTCGCTGCCAGATTGTGAGATCGTATCTCGTGGAATAATTTCTCTTCGCTGAGGAATGTCATTGCGTACTTTGTCGCAGTCGATGCTTATGACGAATTTGTCCCCTTTCTTGAGACCATTTGACCCTCGTAGCCCGATTCCCTTCTTTTGGAACTGTTTGCCCTGATATGTGTTTTGTGCCCTCGGGATGTAATTTACCTCCCGTTCGATGCTTGGACGAGTAGATCCGCCCTCGTCACTGCTAGCAGGTGGGTACTAAGAGCGAAAGGTGTCAATGTATACGCATATAAGTGACTCAGGTTGACGAACTTCATCGCATGAATCCAGCGCCTTGACAGCGATGTTTGTAGGGTCTTTCTTGAGCGCCGCCGTAATCAGCTTTTGACAATACCTGTCCACACAACCGGCTGCTCATCGCTTCGTCGCCTTGTCATTCTTTAGTTCAGGTGTATTAGCGGGTCCGGAGTATGTCAACACTTAGGTGTTCTTGCCGCGTAAGCCTTGAGCAAAATGAGAAAAAGCCACGGATAACGCTCGAAGAATATAGGGTCGTGTTCGTACGGCACAGTTCTTTTCGTCAAGCTCGAGACGAACGACGTCGTCTTTCACAGCTAAGATCTCGTCAGAACTCAGGTATTAAGTGGGTGGCATTCCTGCTTACCCTCAGGTATGCATTCATTACGTTCACATATCGTCCCTTTTGGACAGCCTGTTCAGGAAATTTGACATCAAATCCTGCGACGGGCAAGGGAAGACGCACAGCCGTTCCCACAACAAGAGGAGCCAGGCGGAAAGCAGGGTGTCGAAGATGACGAACAACATACAGCACCCGGGAAGCAGCATTTGGTGGGTGAACTTGGGCAGCAAACTGATCTGTGATTGTGAGATGGTCACTAACTGCATGGAATGGTAATAACATAATGTACCCTGCACCGCAGCAGGTTGTTCCTCCCTTCGATTCGAATCAGAGCAAGTCAGTGAATGTATGCAGTGAATATACTTACACACTTTTCCGAGACCTTTAAGTGACTATCAGTACGATATGTAATGCAAGACACAGATATTTGAATACTGCGTGAGTCCTTCACACTGTAGCATAGACATGTCAAATGATTGTTTCGTGTACCGCAAGCACGCACATTGGAACCATCATCGCAACATCCGCCCGGACACTGACCATGAATAGAATATCAGGACCAAGTCAGGCAGTTACAAAAGGTCAATCGTACGCAATGCCGTTCTGGCGCACAACAGTGCACTGCGTCGCAAAACTCTTTGGAGGGTAGAAATAGTCAAAACCGTCCTCAAACGGAAAGCACACGCACGACCACCAGGGATGGAGGAGACGTGTTCTTGCCCTATTTCGAGTGGCGAGAGACCAAGCGTTGAAAAAGGGATTTGCGGACACATTGCCTAGTCTCCCGACATGATCGAGACACTGCGATGCGCTGAACAGCAGGGAAGCGAGAAGGAAGAGAAAGTGGGGGGCCTTGAAACTGCGAGTCGCGGTCATTCAATAAGTTGTAGGACGGGCGATTGTACGCACGGGTGCGACAGTGCAACTTATATGTATCGGGATGGGCGCCAATGATTAATGAAATTTCCGAGTCGGGGGTATGTATGCACAAACTTAGATGATGGACCACTGTGAATTTCTTGTAATGAGTGGTAGTAGTTACAGACAAAGATCATAGCATGAGCATATGCATAGGTACGTACATAGGCGTTGGAACAAGATATTCATCAAAACATTCGTGCGACAGGTCATATGCACTTCCATGGCGACGTGTTCCTCCACGTGCCATATAGATAGAGGCTAGTAGGCCGCAGCGGTTACAACTTTTGAATACGGTTTGCGGTGACCATGAGTGGTTGTAAGTCCCTCCGTCTCCAGACAAATCCTCAGTGATTCTCCAACCTTTCAGTTCGGTTTCTAAATCTCGTCCGACCATTTCTTCCAATCCTCCCCGAGGTTTCTGCCCCGGATCGTAAAGTATGTCTTTCATTTTGTAACATTGACAACAAACTTTTGCCAATCCCTCGTTATGATGATAGGTCCCGTTCAACCAGAGGATACTATGGACGGCCGTAACTCTCCTCATCTTCTTGGTCTGTTCTCAAGTGCCACTCTATGGCATCATGTCGTCCGATTCCTCCGACCCCCTGTACTGGATGCGTGTCATCCTTGCTTCTAATCGTGGCACCCTCATGGAACTTGGCATCACTCCCATTGTGACGTCTGGAATGATCATGCAGCTCCTTGCTGGTGCCAACCTCATCGAGGTTGACTTTTCGTTGAAGGATGACCGTACTCTCTTTAGTGGTGCTCAAAAACGTGCGTTTCCTTTCATCTCTCTCTCCACTTGTAGCTAACCCCTCTCCCAACAGTGTTTGCTCTCATCATTTCCCTCGGACAAGCTACCGTCTATGTTCTCACTGGCCTCTACGGTCAACCCCGCGACCTTGGCGCTGGTGTCTGCCTCCTGCTCATCATCCAACTCATTGTCGCTGCCCTTATCGTCATCCTCCTCGACGAGCTCCTCCAAAAAGGATACGGCCTCGGCTCTGGCATCAACCTCTTTATTGCAACCAACATCTGCGAGTCCATTGTCTGGAAGGCGTTCTCTCCGACCACCATTAACACTGGCCGTGGGCCTGAGTTCGAAGGTGCATTGGTGGCGCTCTTCCACTTACTATTCACGTGGAACGATAAGGGGCGGGCGCTCCGGGAAGCTTTCTGGCGAGACAGGCTCCCCAACGTGATGAACCTCCTCGCGACGGTCGTGATCTTTGTGGCGGTGATTTATCTACAAGGATTTAGGATTGAGATCCCCGTGAAGAGCAGCAGGTTCCGTGGCCAGAGGGGTTCTTACCCCGTGAAGCTGTTCTACACTTCGAACATGCCCATCATGCTCGAGTCGGCCCTTACCTCGAACGTCTTCATCATCTCTCAAATGCTTGCAAATCGTTTCCCGTCTAACTTTTTTGTCAAGCTCCTTGGTGTATGGGAGGTTCGTACAACCCCCCCTTCATTATATTTTCGTTTTCTTCTTTTAGCTGAGTTCCGCCGCGTAGCCCATGGACGACTCTCCGCAGCTTGTCGCCAAATCTGGCTTCGCATATTACATTTCGCCGCCCCGCACTATGACTGAGGTCGTCCTCGACCCCATACACACCGCCGTCTACATCACATTCATGATCTCTGTCTGTGCGCTCTTTTCCAAGACGTGGCTCGAGGTCTCCGGCTCAGGCCCCCGTGACATTGCGAAGCAGCTGAAAGAACAGCAGATGGTGTGTGATTCCAGCCTATGTCGTTTTTTACTTTGCATCCTGAGCCTGATGACATCTGCCATAGGTGATGGCTGGCCATCGTGAAGGCTCTATGTACAAGGAACTCAAACGTGTCATCCCCACCGCAGCTGCTTTCGGGGGTGCTGTACTTGGCCTCCTTTCAGTCGCAGCCGACCTCCTGGGCGCCATCGGCAGTGGGACAGGTATTTTGATGGCGGTTACGATAATTTATGGCTGTACGTGGTTTTCCCGTTGCTTCCCCCATGGATGGTCGGACTGACGATGATTGTGTTTGCCGTAGATTGGGAAATTGGCATGCGGGAAGCTGGTGGACCAGAGATGCCGGCATTTGGCGATTTGCTCTGAGATTCAAGGGTCGAACGTCAAGGGAGCTGGAATGGTCAGAAAAGATGGGACAGGCAGGAGGTTTGGAGTGAGGGCTTGAATGAAAGATCGCATGATTGATCTCGTGTCCTTGCCTGCTGCTTCCCCGTCACTCTAGATAGAGGTTAATATTGTTCGTGTACCTAGGGCAGCACAATGGCCCCCGTGTTTGTATGCCGTATGGTGAGACAAGGTAAAATTGTCACTGGACTCATCGACGCTACGACGCTGTGACATGCCTAAGAGAGAGCAGGAAAGCGAGCAACCCTTCGGCGCGCCCGACCCCGCAGAGCCCCCCGACCAACCCCATCAGCGGGGCGGCCAGGCCCTTGCAATCCTAGACCCAGCTCGGCGTGCTGGTTTGACTCTGTCCGACCTCGAAAAACGCGCAATGGTTAGATGTTTATCAAGAAAGAGGAGGCCCAGGCGGGGCTGCGAGAGTGCGGCATAAGGTTGGCACTTCCTACATTTGTTCATGCGTTCAGCTCACCACTCTTTTTGTCAAGTGGCACGTTCCTGTATGCGCGCTTTTCAAAGGTCGGCTTGTTGACAGACCAGCGTCTACCGTGCCCAAGACAGAAACCTCGGGGGGCCAAGTGGAGCATGAAGTGTATATGCTGCAGGGCATCATTTTGCTGGTTGTCGAGTTGAAACTCCACTTCAAAGACGAGAGAGACCACGCAGCCCAGGTTCTTCTTGTGAGTGTGGTGCTTGTTTTCGTGACCTGTAGGTGCTGAAGAGAGCAGCGGCATACAAGCTGAACGAAGAATCATTCCACGCCCCAGCCACCCGTGATTTGCGAATCTTCTACTGTACTTCTTCCGCTATGATGGATTACAGTTTACTCGTACACAAACTATATTTTTCCCAGAGAACCCACGCAGTGACTTTCTGGCTGGAATGCGGAAAGGCCTGTCCGTTCACTCTCCTTCAATGTTAGGTTAATGAACCACTGTCTTCTAGAAGTTGTTCTCCATTCTCCTTCAGGGATACTGGAAGCAGTTGTGGTCCAATCCATGGAACGACTTGCCAGTGATGTACACTCTGATGATTTTCTGACTTGTACAGAATTATTGTAACGGTCTTGTGCTAGTTGAAACCCAATTCAGCAGTCGGACAGGAAACTGTAGACCAATCAAAGGTTCTGGGTGTATGATATGTCCCGGATAAGGCTAACAATATTTAGGACAGTAGGACTGGAGTAAGGCCCTGCTAAACGCTCGCCAACCGCGATATACTTTGGTGAAAAGTAAACGACACTTCGAGTTGTGGGATACGGAAGGATCCCGAGGATTATCCTTACTCAATCAAAGGTGAGGCTTTTTTCTTACACTTGCTTATCCTTTCTGATTCTTTATCACTATTTCGTTCCTGCCTAAAATCGGCACTGTCACCGACTGGGATCCAACAAAGTTGAATGAAGAGATTAGGAAACTTCTGAGCCTAATTTCCGCTTTGTCTTGATTGGTGATTTTTGGATTTCACTTGTTGCCTCAAATATCGTACTTATATGACTATATCTGTACAGTCCTGGCCGCTAACTTACTTGTAACAACTAAATCCACGTGATCTAGCTAAATATGTCATAGGCCTACTGTGAACTCAACGGCAATCACCGCAACGACAGAGCGAATTGTAAGATAAGTACTATAAGTACTAGCGCCGTTCGCTGTACACGAGGCATACAATTTCTTCCAACAGCTATGTTCACAGCCATGCGCTTTGGACCGCCTTCCAGCCCTCTAGATTTCGCGGATCCCTGCGTACGCGCATTTTGGAGTGCGATCGTTCCTGCTTTTTCGTCTCTGTCACCACCCTCCATGCACCACACAGCTGCCACATCACTAGCAATACCCTGCACTGCCACATCATCAGTGACCTCCATGCTGCCACATCACTAGTGACCCCCACACTGCCATGTCACTAGCAACACCCCATGTCACCACCCTCCATGGACCGCCCAACAACAATGCAGCTGCCACTGACTAGCAACACCCCCCCCCTTCAACTTGTGCTGCCACCCCCCCTCATGCAAAAATTATTTTATTTTATTTGTAGAGTACTCTAAGGCCCCTGACTCATGCTGCCCCCTTGCTTGCAAATGCAAGGGTGACTGATTTAATTTGTTGAATACTTTAATTATAGTAGATTAATGTATGAAAGACCAGTCAAGACTGGTCCAAGACTGAGACCAGACTGTTTAGGACCAGTCTTGGTCCTTATGTAGTTGAGTAAAAAATAGACTGGTCCTGGTCCTGGTCCAAGCCTGAAAGGGGTGAAAGGACAGGACTGGACCTTCAAACCCTACTCCTTCACCTTCTGTACTCTACTTAATATCCTATCCTCTGTGCCCTCAATCAACAGGTGTCCATGCTGCATCACCTTGATCATGAAGAATTCTGGCTTCAGAAGTGTGATGTCCTTATTGTCGTGCTCCACCCCTGCCTCCCAATCTGGTCTCCTTGACAGCACATCCACCTTCCCCATTGCTGTCCCAGGGTTGTTTACCAGCTTGAAGTCAAACCTCAAGAGGTACAATGCCCACCTCACCTGTCTCTGGTTCAATTTCTTTGACAACATGAAGTAATGAAAATTGGAGTGATCTGTCCAAATCTCAACTTTATGCATTGCACCTTCAAGATGGTGTCACCATGCTTCCAATGCCCAGATGATCCCAAGCACCTCATGATTGTGAATGTTGTAGTTTCTTTTGACATCATTGAGTGACTTGGAGATAAAGGCACACAGCCTCCACTTTCCATCCTCCATCTTCATTGACAACACTGCTCCAGTTGCTACTCCTGAAGCATCAGCTTTCACTTGTAGTGGTTGGGTTGGATCTGTGGTTGCCAGGATCTCATTCCAAGTGAATAATACTTTGAGTCCATTGAATACTCCTTGTTCCTTCTCCATCCACTGCCATTTCTCATCCTTCCTCAATAGTTTATTCATCAGTGCTGCTACCTTGGCAAAGCCCTCAGCAAAGTGTCGGTAGAAGTTTGCTAGCCCCAGGAAGCACTGGATGTCTTTCACTGAGGTTGGCACTGGCCACTCCTCTATCACCTTTGTTTTTTCTCTATCTAGTGTTCGAAGGTCCAGTCCTATGAACTGAAAAAAAACTGGACTGAACTGGACCTAAACTGGAAAAGGTCAGACTTCCAGTTTCAGTTTGAGCTTTTCATGATAACAAAACTGCACCAAACCGGACCGAACCAGACCGGGTTTAACTGGTTCAAACCATCACAAGGTACACCCTATAAATGCACATCTTTTGACCCAATTTTTAAGACAAACGGTCCAGAACTGCATGTGCTATGGCAAAAACGATGTCCTACTGCCAAACCAAACTTATACAACATCTAATTGTTGTATTTTTTCATATGTAAAAATTTGTTATCACCATAAACACCTTGCAGGCACCTTATGTACACTGTATTACATAGTTTGCAACTGGTCTTAGTACCTAAACACTTCACAAAGACCAGTTTTCATCAGTTCAAACCAGTCTGAACTGGTTATGACTCAACTTCAGTTCAAACCAGTTTGAACTGTTTTGGACCGGTTTCTTGTGGTCCAGTCCAGTTTTCCATAGTCTTACCATAAGGGGCAACCAGTTTCAGTTCTGGTTCATCCAAATTAGGCAAAAAAACTGGACTGGACTGGACCTTTAAACACTATCTCTATCCATCTTGATTCTGTCTTGACCAATGTGCAGTCCGGGGAATTCTGCTTCCTGTATTTCATCATGTCTGTTTTTGTATTTTGTAAATATTAAGATATCACCTATATATACTACTACTACTGACCCCTGATCAATAAGGTCCTTCAGCACAGTGTTCATCATGGTCTGGAACATGGCTGGGCTACTACATCAACCAAAATGCATAACCACTGGCTCAAATGTGCCCCTGTGGGTCATGACCACCACTTTCCACTTGTCACCTTCTTTTATCCTAACATTATTATATCCCCACCTCAAATCCAGCTTAGTAAATACTTTGGCGTTTCCTACTCTATCTATTAAGTCACCAATAAGCAGCAACAGGTAGTTGTTATGAATTGTTCATACATTAAAATATATATAGTCCTGTAACATCCTCTTTTTTTTGTCTTTCTTTGGTATAAAGAACACAGCTGATGTCTGTGGTGACTTGCTCTCCCTAATGTACCTCTTTTCTATCTGGTCATTCAAGAAGTCATTGACTCACCTTGCTCCTGTATAGAGAGCCTAATGTTCTTGGCTTTCTTCAGCTTGTAATCCAGTTTCATTTTGATCACATGATCCCAGGGTTTCCATCTTGACATGTGCTCAGACACTTTCTTCTCAAATACCTTCATCCACCTCTGGAATCTCTGAGGGATCTTTGCCTCAAGTTCCTGCTCTGTCATCTGGATCTTGTGTTCCTCCTCATTCTCCGGATTCTCATTCCACTCTTGGGCAATTTCCTCCAGGATGCCATCTCCATCTTCTATGATTTCTCTGGCCATGATGAAGCCCTTGTCATCCTCTACTTCCTCAATTGTTGGACACCACCTCTGTCACTTGGCCAACTTCCACCTGGCCTGCTCTTTCTTTGCTGTTCTAATAAATACATTGCCTGTTTTCCAGTCAATATTGGGGTTGTGCTTTCTCACCACAGATGTCCCAGTATCACTATCATCTTTCCTAAATTGCACACTTCAAACACAGCTTTCTCTTTGTGACCCCTGAATGACATCATCAGGGTGATCTCTTCCATGATTGAGCCATCCTGGTTCAAGGTACCATCAATGTTGTAGACCCTGATTGGCTGATCAAGAGTCTGGGTTTTGAATCTGCTTTTGTGTATGAACTCTCTATCCACAAATAGTCTGGTAGCTCTGCTATCCAAAAGTGCCCTGACTGTGCAGGCATCATGTGTATCTAAAGTTGTAATAGTAATCAGAATCATAATCTCATTTTTTATTTCAAGTGACCTAACAAAGTGTCATACCCCCTCTTTAGGCTTCTCAGTATTAGTGTCTATTTTTTTAAACTATGGGATTACAAGGAATTAAGCACACTTCCAGACTGCCAAGCCAACTTGTGTCAGACCCCTTGCCATTGCTACATACAGTTGGACTATCTAAGCTATCTACTGCTGTAGTGTCCAAGTCCATATCAATGTCCATAGTGTCTACTGTTAAGCCATCATACTTGTTCTTGGAAGCAAGTGATGGGGGTCTCATTTGCTTCCATCAGAAAAATCCCACTCCTCCTTCTGTCTTTTCTCCTCCTCAAGCTTGTGGACCCAATAGTCATTGTAGTTCATTGCCCTGATGTCCAGGTGTGATCTGTAGTCACAGGCCATGTGCCTGGGCTTGCAGCACTTGTAACACCCCAGGGGTGGTTGTCATGCCAAGCAATCCATGTCCATTGCATTCAGATCTCAAGGTGGCCACTGTCCTGCCTGATGTTGTTGCTGGGGTGCTTGTTGCCCCTGTGTCTGCCCCAGTTGAGGCTGCTGCTGGGGGCAAGCCCTGGAGTGTTGTGTGTTCTGCACAGATGGTTTCTGGGCCCTGCACACCCCTGCTCCAAACAAGTGCTCTTTGGCATGCGCTTGCCTCCGCTGGTGATCCATGTGCATTGCCTGCATGTACTATTCAGCTATTGTTGCCAGTCACTGTTTGAGATTGTTGAGCCACTCTTGCAGCCCCTTGTTTAGTGAGCATTTGAACTTGTAGATCAGCAGCATGCCCATGTAACCAGACTCATGTACTGCAATCTTCATTAGTGCATGAAAGTCTGGTCTGGTCCAGTCTTTTACCCTTGAGGGACTTGGACCAAGACTGAGACTGGTGTTACGAACTGATCTCATAGGGCAGAGTTACAGCGGTGTTCTGACGGAGTTCTGATGTGACAATGGACTTGGCTTCAATCTATAAGAGATTGCGCCCTTCTCTATGCCCGATGTCCAATTTACAAAAAGACAATAATAAGAGTGGAGGTCCAGCAGAAGTTACAAGTGATGGTATCTAGGTTTTATAGTAACTAAGTAACTGAGGTAAACTATGGTGGAGCCTGCAGAGTACTGAGTATGCAGTAAGTAAGATAATCAATTACTGATATGTGATACAAACAAAACAGGAGAAGTATATGAAATAGAATTTGAAATGGTTATTTGAAATAGTGGTGGCTCCATCGGTGATCTGCTGGAGCTCCATTGCAGGCTTACATGGGATATGACAACTGGTTCACATATATCTATATACTGTCTAAGACTGGACTAGACCAGTGCAGACCAGTCTTCACCAGTCATAGATGACCTTTACTAGTTACAAGACCAGTCCAGACCAGTCTTACCTATCTCTTTCTGACATCCCATGAGCAGCAGCTCATGAGGCTGGGTGAGGCCTATGTACTTATTTCTATGTACATAAACTACACAAAATAATGCATAGCTGTGAGTTGTGCAACAAAAAACAAAAAAAAACAAAGCCCCCCACATGCTTGCATGCAAGGGGGGGGAGTTGGCAGCTACAAGGGGGGTGTGCTCAGCCTGGGGCTTGCTCTGGTAGGGCTAAGGTTGGGGGCATCATCAGTGACATGGCACATGTGGTGTGGCATTGGCAGCAACTAACTGGGGCTCTGAGATGAGCAGGGGCTGATGTAGGCATGTGCTGCCACCAGGAGCACCAGCCATGCCAGGCAAGGTGGCAGGAGCATCATCAGTGATGTGGTGGCACTGTGGAGGCAGTGCTAGGCGAGATGGCAGGGGGCGTTGTTGGTGAGGTGGAAGCATTGTCAGTGAGGTAGAGAAGGCGACAGTGAGGTGGGAGCATTATTGATGTGGTGCCAGTGCTGTGGAGGTGGAGGTGGCAGGGGCATCATCAGTGACATGGTGGCACTGTGGAGGCAGAGGTGGCAGGGGCATTGTCAGTGAGGCAGCAGGGGGGGCTGCCAGTGAGGTGGCAGGGGGCATTGTCAGTGAGGTGGAGTCATCTGAGATGTAGCATAGGCTGTAGAGGCCACACTGGGGTGTTGTTAGTGAGGTGGCAGGTGAGAGGGAACAGTGGGAGGGTGGGAGGGAGTGGTGGGAGAGAGTTGTTGAGCGATGAGAATACTGTTGACAGTGTTGTAAAGTATTTGTGTAGGATCAGAAAAAGGAGTCCTTTACACTCCCCCACCTATTCTGGTTGGAATCCGGTCAGATTCCCCAGAGTCTGGTGGACTTTTTTTGTATGGTAATTCCACTGTAGCAGTAAATTCTAGTAAATATATTATTGAATTTTATTACAGAATCCTCAGAATCTACCCAAACTCAAACAAAGCTGGAATACCTGGAATACCCAGATTCCTCACCACCAGTCACATGCACACCACCCATAACCATCATTGCATACCACCCATGACCATCATGACTGCCAGCTCATAGCTCACCACCACAGCCACCATCGACAGGCCCTCCTCCCTCCCCATCCGACGCCACCACAGTCTGCCACTAACAGGGCCACCACCACTACCACCGCCACCACTCCGCTTCTGTCACCCATTGCCGCTGCCTCCCCCCCCCTTCTGTCACCCATCAATGATGCCACCACTGCTGCCCCCCTGTCCCTCACCCATCAACGATGCTGCCACCACCTCCAGTCAGACAGTATGGGGGGCCCCAGGCCCCCCACTATGTATTTTTTCATTATCAGTAATTATATTTTGCTAATATACATTTTTTTTTCAGTTTTTTTGTGTGCATTCAATGAGCCCCTGACATGCTGCCCCTCTTCCCCACTCAGCTGGGAGGTGGGGGGCTCAATGGGGATACTACAGCCCCAAGACCATGGCTGCCACATCATGAGCCACACCCCCTCTAATGCCACATCACCACTGCCTGCACATGACCAGGAGGGATGGGGTCGGGGCACCATACCACCCGGAACACGCCAGACAACAGAGGGGGGATACCAGACAACTGGGGATGCACCAGACAATGGTGGGAATGTGCCAGACAATGGTGGAGATGCACCAGACAATGGTGGACATGTGCCAGACAATGGTGGGGATGTGTCAGATGATGGGGGTGATGCCAGATGACCCAGAGGATGTGCCAGGACATGGGGGAGATGATGGGCCACCATGACATGACCAGACAAGAGGGAGGGGTCACCCAGATGAGGGGGGAGACGCCTGGGGGGGAGAGAGGACCGGGGATGGGCAGACATGCCAGGAGGTGGGGGACACCATAGGTGGCCTGCCCTATGATTAGCACCACCCAGCCAGCTACTGCTCATGGGGTGGAGTGTGGGTGGAATGGTAGGGCCAAAGGGGGGGAGGGGGGGGGATGGGCAACCACACCACAGTGTGACACAGCACCCCTGACCACTGCTGTGAGCCACTGCTCACAGGGTGGAGATGGGGTGCAATGGGCCGGGGGTGATGAGATGTGGGGAGGACAGGGAAGGAGGGGCAACAGTGGTGCCAACAGCAGCACCTACAACCACTGCCATGAGCCATTGCTCGTGGGGTAGAAAGGGGTGCTACATTAGTGGCACCAGCAGGACAAGTGATGCGAGGGGAAGGGAGGGGGATAGGCAGGGAGGGGACACAATGCCTGAGGCTGCGACATGCCCCACTCCCCCCCTCTCCCCCTCTCCATATATTATATTTACTTAGAGTACTTTGTAAGTAGGTAAACAGCCAACGCAATGCGACATGATGCCCAAGGACACAACCACTTCCCCCCCCCCTACATAAAATGATTTTATATGTAATGTATTTTATTGTGTAAATAGGTAATAAAGTAACAATAATATCTAAGACCAATAAAGGTATCATGGCTTACCTGTTAAGTTGCTGGAAAATCTGTAAATTGTAATCTAGATGTTGAGGGTTAAACCCTGGCTGGAGACATCTTATTTTGAGTTTAACTTGGTGTTGCAAAGTTCTTGTCCATTTGACCCCACAAATTTCACTTGAAGTAACTGGAATCTGGTTGAACAAACTGGAATCCACCTGGACTTTCCAGAGTCCAGGGAGTCTGACCGGAATAGGTGGGGGACTGTAAAACACTGAGAAAAAGAAAAAAAAAAGATGACATCTGTCAAAAATCACTGTAGCAACACTAGCGCTATCAAACAAACAAGTGCAAACTCACTAAGGGTGTGTGGACCCTCGAGACTTTGCTCTTTTAATCCCCTAGGCTTGTCCCATTGTATGTTAATTTTGGAATATATTAAGTATTAGTATATAGTAGTCTTAACCAGTCTTGATTGGTCTTGATTTTAATAAAATGGTGATGGACCAAAGACCAGACCACAGTTGCAGTCTTTATCAGTCTTAACATTTTTCAGTCTTGGTCAGTCTTGGTCTGGTTCAGTCTCAGTCTTTTTCCAGTCTTGTAACTGGACCTTCAAACACTAATCTTCATCAGGAAATCTACTTTTGTCCACAGGGTGTCCTCAGTTACCCTGGGTTACCCTAGGGTGCCTTAGGGCATGCCAGGGCATCCAAGCCAACCATCTACCCTAGCAGCTCTGTAAGCAAAGTGCCTTTATCTGCCAGCCTTCAGGGTAGTAAATTTTGGTCCAAAGTGCTTCAAGGCAGCCCAGGAATGTATGATTCCTGTGCACACTGGGTATCCTTTGATGCTTTAGACTATTTTTTCAGCTTGGCTACCCTCTACATATCATTTACACCATTTATGTTTAATTTAAAAAATATATATATTTCCTATATAATACATGCATGAGGGGGCAGGAAAACTAATAATACAAGAAAGAAAGAAAAAGCATTCTCCATCATCCCTGTCCCTCATTCTTTGGGGCCCTTAGGCTGGATAAATTGTACATAAACTCCATCCTTATAACACATGAAGGTCAGCCATCACATTC
Organism: Tricholoma hemisulphureum; assembly: GCA_964034925.1. Classification (NCBI taxonomy): domain Eukaryota; kingdom Fungi; phylum Basidiomycota; class Agaricomycetes; order Agaricales; family Tricholomataceae; genus Tricholoma; species Tricholoma hemisulphureum. Next base: position 9,078,525 of record OZ035928.1, read on the forward strand.
CCCATAAACTACAAGAGAAATATATGCACTGCAACACTTTCTTCTCCTCCTTCAACTTCATGTAGTCCTGGTGCTAGGAAGACCCCAGGGATGTGCCAGGAGGTTCATATGGTGGTGTACCATGGTAAGCACCCATCAGCCATAAAATTGCCACATTGCCACTTACCCTGACAAATGTGAGGGGACAACTACACAGATACAACCATTGCTGTGAGAAACTACTTGTTCAGAACAACAGGGTGGACTAATGCATGAAAGAGATGGGAAACTATGTAAGTTTCCTTGTGGTTCTTTCTTATTCTTTTAACTAACTACAATGCTTCTAGGTTTCAAACAGGTGATCTCCCACCACAGTCCTATGATATGCCCATGCCCTCCTCCCCATGTCTATTGTGTTGAAAAGGTGGGGTTTTACAAATGTTATCAAGCAAACAGTCCCCTCACATCTCATTTGGATGGGGAGGAGGGGTTTGGCAGGCCTGGTGTGTCATTGTTGTAGATGCCTAAGAATCAGGCAAATAAGTTTGTTAATAACTGAACAAGTACAACAACAATAAAAACTTGGCTTTTGTTTTGAAGGGGTCTTTTGTCCTATCTGAAAAGTAAGTGATGCATAGTCAACTTGCAATGGGTGATGCAAAGTCAAACACTTGTAGCCATGTGTGTTGCCATTTGGTCTTGATGGGAGGGTATGGAAATGACACTGGTCATCATTGACAGAGGTGGAATAAGGCTTTGAAAGTGTTTACCAAGGCCCATGATCCATTTAAAAGGGTTTGGAGAGAGTGAAAATGATCAAGTTCAACTTGAACATCAGCATGACAATGATCTGTCATGTGACAACCCATGGGAAAGTTGCACCCCATGGGGCACATATGATGATTGACAACTTAGGTTTGACTTTTCATCACCTATTGTGAGTTTGACTATGTGTTGCTCACTTTTCAGATAGACCTCTGGCAATCATCAGTCTGTGAGGACTCAGGACCCCTTCAAAACAAAAGGTAAGTTTTTTTACATATCTTCTTTGTCTGTTTCTTAGGGTTCTGTTTCTAACCACAACTTGAATGATGTAACTAATTTCTTTTCTTTACATCTTGGGTTCTAAATTACAGGTAATGATAGTAGGCAAAAAAATTCTAGTGACAAGTACCCCTTTATTTCATGTCATTTGGAGCACCCAGTCAAACAAGAGGCCTGTGATATGCCATTCTTTTGTATGTTGATGTTTTCATTTTAAAGTAGCTACAACATGAATATGGCAGAACTCGGTAGTGTTTGAAGGTCTGGTCTGGTCCGGTCTTTTGCCCTCAAGGGGTCAGACCGAGACTAAGACTGGTCCACATATATCTATATACTGTCTAAGACTGGACCAGACCAGTGCAGACCAGTCTTCACCAGTCTTCACCAGTCTTAGACAGTCTTTACCAGTTACAAGACCGGTCCAGACCACTTACAGTCCAGACCAGTCTTTTAGCTGGTCTGGACTGGTCATACATATATATTTCTATCTATATTATGGACCCACCCTGTGAGCAGTGGCTCACAAGGCTGGATGAAACCTATGTACTTATTTCTAGCATAACTACATGGAATACATAGGGTGCCGTTAGTTGTGCAACAAAAAGACAAAACAAAACAAGGCCCCCTGCATGCTTGCATGCAAGGGGGGGGTCAGCAGCTTCAAGTGACAGGTAGTTGGGGGACGTGCTGGGGGCTCTCAGGGCTCACTCTGGTAGAGGTAAGGCTGGGGGCATCACAAGTCCAGGGGGGGGGGTCATCAGCCCAGTCAAAGTGTGCAAGATGCAGAGGTGAGCAGGTAGGGGCCGTTGAAGGCCGTTTGGATGACAGGGGGGTTCAGGGCTGAGGCAGGGGTGGCAGGGGTGGTGTCTGGGACACAGTGTTTGATGGGAGAGGTGCAGGGGAGGTCCTGGGGACAGCAGGGGGTGCAGAAAGCCAGTGGTGATGCAAGGGGGGTGGGAGAGGTGAGTGGTGGTGATGGGGGGTGTCTGCAGGTGAACGAGGGTCAGACAGCAGGAACAGGGGGCACGGGGGGTGAATGGGTGGTAGTGGGAGGCCTGGGGGCGCTGGGGTGGGGTGGTGTCATTGAATGCATGGCTGTTCAGTCATTCTGGGGGGAGCGGGTGGGTTTAGGCACATCCAAGGTAGCGGGGGGTTTGGCAGGGATGAGCTGGTGGCCATTGAGGTTGGGTTTGGCAGTGGCTGGGCTGGGAACACCATCCCAGGCATCTGTGATGTGGTGGCAGCCTTCGGGGTCATCCTAGGCAAGCTAGGGGTGCAGGGGGTGTGCAGTGGGTTGGCACTGGTGGATGCCATCATCCTGGGAGCGCCACTGCCAGCACAGGGTGTCATCTGGACTCTACCCCACAAGCAGGGGCTCATGGGGCTGGGGCCGGGGCCAGGCAGCATGTTCTATCCTATAAAATGAATAGTAAAGCAGTTATTAAAAAAAATGCAACCCAAACAACATTGGACATTGTTTGGGCTGGGGGGTGCATGGTGGTAGTAGTGAGAGGGGATTAGCGTCATTGCTTGATGTGGTTGTTGGCAGTGTTGTTAACTATTTGTGTGGGATCAAAAAAAAAGAAAAAGATAGCATCTATCAAAAAATCATTTTGGGATCAGGAAGTTGAGCACAAGATGAGGACGAGGTTTTTGAGGTATTGAGTTTAAGTCAAAGGTAAGTGTATGAGGGAGTCTGCCACAGGGAGGAATGTTATTATCATCTCCTACAAGATGTGCAATATTTATACTACACAGTTAGGAGGTATATTGTAATGTACTCCTATAATATATAAAGGAGGGATGAAGTCATAGACTCCTGTAATAGTTAATGTTTCATTAACTATGTCATTTCCCCTATAGATATGCTGTCATAGCTTGGAAGTCTTACACTTCCTGCAGGGTGTGTCTTAGACACTCTATCCCAGGCTCTGTCTCTGATAGCCTATGATAGACATGGCTATATCTTGCCTATCCTATGATAGACATGCTGCAGTATGAGTAATTCTGCAGCATGTGTTAACTGTCCATTCCCTAGGGTTATGGTTAATCTGGATTAGCCCTAACCCTAGTATTGTCCTAGCTTAACACATGTGTTAATATGACTTAGCATATTCTGGCAATATTCCCCAGGCATGTTAACTGCCTTGGCTTGCCTGTATACTCTTGTATACATAATCCCAACAAATCACCATAGCAACACTAGCCCTATCAAATAAACATGTGCAAACACACTAGGGGTATATAAACCCTTGAGATTTCACTCTTTTGATTCCCTGGGCTTGTCTCATTTAATGTATAATGTAGTTACATTAGAATATATTAAATAATAGTATGTAGTATGCTTAACCAGTCTTAACTGGTTAAGATCAGTCTTGGGCAGTCTTAATTTTAATAAAATGGTGATGGATGAAGACTGGACCATGGTTACAGTCTTCATCAGTCTTGATATTTTCCAGTCTTGATCAGTTAAGGTCCAGTCCAGTCTCAGTCTTTTTCCAGTCTTGTAACTGGACCTTCAAACACTAGAACTCAGTGAGTTCTGCTTTGTTTTTCATGATCTTATATTTGATTCTAATCTATTTACATGTCATTGGAAGTGTCCCATGAGACAAGAGGCCTATGTCAATTTGTTCTTTTGCATTTTGTCATTTTCACTTTGTAGGGGTTATAACATAGGTGTTAAGATTGTATGTCTTAACTACTTAGTTCAAGTGTCAGCTAGTGCCCACAGCAACTAGTTCGTCATCTGGTGCTTCCTAGACAATGTTCAAGATATCAGACTCAAGGTGCTTCCTTGAGTTGAGTTCATCTTATCAGACTCTAAGGGGATTCCTTAGGTCGAGTTCAGTTGAGCAGTTATGATGTGAATATCTTTAGGTCAAGCTGAGGCCTTGACTGAGTGTCTACTACAGGTTTTATAGTAGCTAACCTAGGTAGTTGTGACTCAGGTCTACTACTTGGAGTGGATAGGTATCTACTCTGGTCTGGAGATGAGGATCTACCTTGTTCTATCTGAGTATCTACTCTGGTTCAGTAAGGGATAAAGCAGGAGATGAAACAGGGATGAGCGCAGCTCTGCTGTGCTGGGTAGGAGTCAGGGATGAGTCAGAGATAAAGCATAGTAGTGGAATAAGCAATGACCAAGACATGTGGGCAAGGAGATGAGCATGTGAGGGGCGAATGTGCAAGTCATGTGTGAAGAAAGGGAAAATTGTAACAATAGGTATGGCAGAACTTGGTGAGTACTGCTTTGTTTTTCATGATCTTATATTTGATTCTAATCTATTTACATGTTGTTTGAAGGGCCCAGTGAGAGGAGAGTTCTGCACCAATCCATTCTTTCACATTTCAATGTTTTCACTTTGCAGGGGTTACAATTTGGGTATGGCAGAACTTGGTGAGTTGTGCTTTGTTTCTCATGATCCTATATTTTATTCTAATCTATTTAAATGTAGTTTGAAGGGCCCAGTGAGACGAGAGGCCTACACCAATCTGTTCTTTTGCATTTCAATGTTTTCACTTTGCAGAGGTTACAATTTGGGTTAGGGCTGGGCACCATCAGGCTTTCGGCGATACTCTGAACTTGCATTATAATGTCAAATAAGTAATATAAAAGTCCTAATATCTGCAATTCTTGCAAGGTGGTTTATAGATCCATATATATCTAGGCTTGGTTGGGCTAATCAGTCACATGTCCCTGACTTGGGATGGTTGTGTATTCTATTTACGGAACAAAGTTGGTAGAGTCATCCTGCTGTATAATCTAAGGCTGTGTTCGATCAATGAGCCAGGAGCATCACTGGTTATATAGCTAGATTATGCTCAGTAATGTTGGACAGTATACAGTTCGGAGATTTGTACTGCAACAATGTCACAACTTGAAGTATGTCACATACATAGCAGTGAGAGCTGTAGGAACAGCGGCTACGGTCTCTGCCTGGAGGCTTAGGCAACAGTCGCTTTGTTACCACCGCAGGTAACTCTCTGGCTTTTCTATGGGACCCACCAAAATCTGTCTTGGGGTTTAGGCGACAGTCATCTCATTGCCACCGTCACGGCGGTTGGCAACAGTTTGTCATTACTACTTTCGTGGCTTTTCTATGGGACCCACCAAAGTCACCTGTCTTGGGGTTTAGGTGACAGTCGTCTCGTTACCACCGTTGGCGGCTCTATGTTTATTAAAATAATCTCTACGCAACTAACTGAATTCAGGTGTTGGCAACAGTTGTCGTTACTACTTTTGTGGCTTTTCTGTGGGACCCACCAAAATCTGTCTTATGGTTTAGGTGACAGTCACCTCGTTACTGACTGACTGTTTATTCAATGTTTATTAGTACAATAGTTTATACGAAACTCACTAGTAATCTCAAGTACCAGCGACAGTTGTCGTTACCACTTTCGTGACTTTTCTATGGGACCCACCAAAATCCGTCTTGGTGTTTAGGCGACAGTCTCTATGGAGCCCATTGACTTGTCTGCCTTTAGGTTTGGCAAAAGTCGTCATAGTTAACATCCTCGTTTGGTATTAAATTTCGCCAGCATGTACATGCTCTACCTATGATCTGTGGACTCGGAATAGACTTGGACGTTGACCTTCCCATTCCCATGAATTGCAACAATTGGGCCACAACGTTGTAGTTCTACTCTCAACAACCGCCCCCCGACCGATGGCGATTCATATATATATAATTACCAACCATCCTGATTCGGTTTGCCCCCACTTCAAGATAGGGCAAGGGCATCATCGTCGGGAGGCTTCTACTATCGACGATCTTAGGAATAGTTTGTGGCGTAATTGCTGTACGTACTACCACTGTTGATGATCATGAAGGAGTTCCATGCTTACAACATTTTCATTCCAGTCCATCATTTCAATGGTTTGGTGGTTTACCTTCCCCATCAGACTTGTGCCTCTGTAGCAATTGTGAGATCCCCCTTTGTTCTCCCTACTCTTACATGATATTGTGGCAATGGTAACAAATGAGATAGTATACAATCGATGACAGCTAATGCACACGGAACAATACTACAAATAAAAGGACAGTTACTAGTAAAGCATGGAAAAGGGCAGTTACTAGTAAAGCATGGAATAAACTACTGGCGAGGATTGGCACTAATGTCACGCAATGCTTGACGCCTTTGCTTGATTCTGGCCAAGAAATTATCTGTGATGGGCCTTCGTTGGGATGAATGTGATGGAAAAATTTGCCTAAAGTAATCAGTTAGCGATATGTATCACCAGATGCAAGATAGTTACCGGTTCCACCATGCAATGAGGTCATTGACTTCCTCCTTCTTGTCCACATCCTCGAAAAGATCCAAGATAGAGTTGTAAAATCGTTCAGAGTCAGTCGCTAAATCTGACCAAGAGAAAATAGGTGATGAAGCAAGGGCAAATCAAACCTGTTTTGTGGTCTTGTTTAGCATTAGGTGGAAAACAGCACCAAGTGTAATCACCTGTGTTGCAATATAAGCTATCGAGGCTAGGGTGACATTGGTCATACCATGAATTCTTGCATTTCCAGACCGAGTAGCTCTGGGTTCCTTTTCAACTGAGCTAGGTGAAATAAATATGCTTATAAGCCTAAATTTGACCTTGGTAAGAGGAGTAGACTTAATAGTATGGTCCACTCACAGTGACGAGGAGAGAACTGCGGAACAAGCTGTTCCAAGGGTCTTCGGGATTATAAGAGAAGCCGTGGTACAGGAATACGGGCCATTCGTCACCCGTAGCTGTGATTTCTCCTGACCTGAGCTTCTCCTTAATCCTGACATAGGTCAACTACTGATATGATATCCATAGTTGCTTGACTTACTCAGTATCTGACCAGTTCAGGTTAGTCGGGCATAGCAAGGCACCAGTCCGCTCATGGTGAAATCCACGATCGGCTTTGACGTTACAGGCAAGTGGTGGCTGTAAAGATCCGCCCTTCGGTGTGATCCATTCGATAACTGCCCCTTTAAGGCTCTTTGTATCGTCAGCCCGTGCGTTCGAGGAACCCTTTTGAATCTATAGGATGCTAACATAAACAATCGTCAGAAGTTTCATAGATGAATAACGACAAACTAGGTCAGCAACATGAAGAATCTCTTCCTCAGACCCGCTGAGGAGGCGCTCTTCAAGTCCTGGTACCATTTGGAGAAGGGTTTGATAGACATGATATTCCCTTCTTTCCCTTGAGGACTGTTAGCATCAGGCGCGGCGGAACACATTATATGGTTACTCACTCCGCAGTGAACGATTCTTCCGGTCTATCTGCTAGTTCGACTTCACGCAGAATTCCATTTGTCAGGAGGGTATGGACACGACACAAGGCATGAATAGTTCGACCGAAGTGGCGGCCATGGTGAACCAGCGGATCAGTCAGTGTACTGGGAAAATTAATCAAGTATGGACAGATCATCTGCAAACTCACGGTTTCTTCCTTGGGCCAAGATGAAGAGCACTGTCCCGAGAACGACACCCTAACACAGTATCAGTTTCATCAGACATCAAGCCAAACAACACAAAGAACAAAGTAAATGATGAGAGTGGACAGAAGCAACGGATAATTGAGTCTAGCTCAAAGTCAGAAAGTAGAAGTGTGGGAGAAAGGGAGTGGGAGAAAAGAAGGGCTGGATAATCAGTAACTTAGGGGGGGCAACTTGAAAGACATCCAAGTCAATCTGGGGCATTGAATGTTAGTGTGATGCGGTCTTCTTGTAGTCGAAGGGACGGTCACATTGATGTGTCACAGGCCATATGGAGCAGTTAGCAAAATGCCACACTTTGGGCTGTTGCGTCATCAGGTCGACAATCAAAAGCCCCACTGTTGGCTAGCAGCCTAAGGAATCCGAGTCAATGTTCGTTGAACATCCTTCATTTGTACTAATAGGATTATCCCAGTGGCCCACCCGGTGGTAAGTATTGAATTCTCTAGCTAATTGTGACTTGGAAGTTCATTGGAAGTTCATCTGAGTGCATAACATTACAGGTTGCTAGGGTCGGCGTTACTGGTCAGTTGCTCCTGTGCTACACAGCCTCTCCCGTTGAGTTGTTAGGTGTTGGCCATTAGGGAGAAGGAAATCAACGGTGATACTATGACCACCTGTTAGCATCTTGCCACTTTCGCCGTGCCAGCCCGTATACCTGGAGATGCTGTCAGCACAAAATAAGAGAGAAAAGTGTGGTATGCGCACCTAATACTTGTTCGATCTGCTGCCTTCAAGATAGATACGAGTCAAGAATAATGGGACTGTAGTATCCGCTTCTCTGCAAATCTGGGAAGGCAGCATAGAGGTTATCCATATAATTTGGGTTAAATGCATTGAAGGTTATGGGACAGGATTGTGTGAGCAGAAGACGATTCCTAAAATGGTAGCACCGAAATGGTAACACCAGTGTCAAAGTAAACTCGCATAGCGTTTGATTGATTCATTCCATCTCTGGAGAGGGGCGCTCAGCGCAAATTCCAGTGATTTCTCCCAAGCTTCGGTGATGGCTGCAGCAGGGAAGTATGCCCACATCCGCAAGCATTGAAATCGAGGGTCGTCGAGCGTCTGAATGACATATGAGTGAAAGAAGAAAGCGGTAAGTGGTTGCGAGAGTGGTAAACGATGTGAGCCAAGGGTTCCGTTGACGAGGTCCGTTGACGAGAGACAGTCAGAGCAAAGTACAGAAGCCAAATCGAAGACAATAATCTGATCCAGGAAATCTGGCAAGAACTGCGACGTCAGGAGCAACCATAGCGCACACATAGAAAGCAAAAAACTTACCATTCAGCGAGTCTTCCTGATCCGCTTCCTTGGGGGAGGAGATTCTGGATCCTCATCATCATCTGGCTCGTTGTTGTCATCACCATTGGCATGGGCTTCCTTGTCCTCACCTTGGGTGTGTTCGTGATTGGAATACGCTCGATAGTGTCACGGTGGAACCTTCAGCGTCAGACGCTTGGAGAAAAGGATTAAGAATAACTCTCGACATGAAGTGGGAGCGTACCTGAATACTCTGCGAGACATCCTGTTGTACGTGAATACCACGCGAGGCATCCTCTTCTTGATAACCTCCTCGACTTGGTAGGTATCACCTTGGTAATCGGCACAGCCTTGATGATCCGAGTCCTCACGATCGCGCGCTGGGCGTCAGTTGTCCTGGGCATGTCGAGCAGCATTGTGAGGACGTCCTTTCCTCCCATTGTTGTTCGGGTGTTGTGAACCAGGACCGTTGGTGAGGTCTTGATGATCCTCACGATCACGCACTGGGCATCACGGGTCATCTGGGGCATGTTGAGCAGCATCACAATCACCGGCTTCATCAAGCGTCAAGAATATCAAACCTGGACATGATCTGGGCGCCGAGAGCAAATGGGGGCTTGGAGCTGTGTTGGGATTATGTATACAAGAGTATACAGGCAAGCCAAGGCAGTTAACAAGCCTAGGGAGATGGAATACAAGTCCTAAGCTTAAGGTTAGGGTTAGCAGCAGTCTAGGGTTAGGATCTGCCACTGGTAGAATCCAACACAGCCACAGGGAATAATATTAATTCCCAAGCTGCTACCCTTAATAGACTGGCCAAGACTACAAAGACTGCCAAGACTGTCTCCTATGCTATCCAGGGAACCCCCTATAATATACAATGATAGATAAGTCTATCTGGAGAATTATATAGGGGATATGACATAGTTATTCCATTATTAACTGGTACAGGGGTCTATTACAGAATACCTCCTTTATGTATTAAAGGAGTGCATTACACTATACCTCCTAACTGTGTAGTATAAATATTGCACATCATGTAGGAGATGATAATAACATTCCTCCCTGTTGCAGTCTCCCTCACTCACTAGCCTTTGAGATTAAACTTCATCCTCTAACCTTGTCCTTAACTCTTCCTGTCACTGTTCAGCACTCCATTCCCAACAAGCTGGCATTGGAGAGGCTCACAACCACAGGCTTTTAACTGCCAATGCTGAAGGTGCCCTGTTGTAGTTTAGCATGGTCTTTGCAAAATATCTGCTGCAACCTGACATTCTTCTATGTTGCCATTATTGACTGAAGGATCAACAAACTACTAGGCCATAGTAAAATCCCCCTGCTCTTGCATGCATTCAATGGAGTGAGATTGTCCATTGCCAGCTGGCCCATATTTATACACACCACACTCCCACTTTGCAAAATTGCAACCAGGGCAGAAACAAATCATATCTATCATCCCACTAAGAACAGCATTGTTAGTCTCCATTGGGCAAGACGTAATGAAAAACCATGCTTACACATAGGATCCATTGATAAATTTGCCAACCACCTCCTTCCTTCTACGGATCATACCATTCAATAAATTCAGTTCGCTCGCGGCAGTTTCAACCAATGCAGCATTGAGTTTATCAAAATCAAATTGAATACCAATCCTGTCAGCTACATTCTTTACTGTGTCCAAGGTCTCACTGATATCGCCAGAGGGATGAGAAGCCTCAGCAGCTGCCAGTAGAAGCACAAATAAGACTCCAACCCGATCAGATAGAAATAACACCTCACTAGATATGGACTTAGTGTTCACAGCTTCTGTATCTGTTGCCGCAGCATACAGCTTCGCAGGTGCAGTGTCTGATTCTGGGTGTGACAAAGGTGAGAATAGACGGTTGATAAGTGTTAAGTGTGGATATGTGAACAGGAAGGTATGGTACCTGGTCCATCATTGCAATGAGCATCTGAATGTTCAGAGGCGTTGTCAGGGCAAAAGGGCAAGATCGGAAACAAGAATCCTGTGATGATAAGTGTGAGATGGAGACAAATTCATGAACAAAATTATACTCACCATCTCTTGGTGTATTCTATCTGATCGGGTTGGAGTCTTATTTGTGCTTCTACTGGCAGCTGCTGAGGCTTCTCATCCCTCTGGCGATATCAGTGAGACCTTGGACACAGTAAAGAATGTAGCTGACAGGATTGGTATTCAATTTGATTTTGATAAACTCAATGCTGCATTGGTTGAAACTGCCGCGAGCGAATTGAATTTATTGAATGGTATGATCCGTAGAAGGAAGGAGGTGGTTGGCAAATTTATCAATGGATCCTATGTGTAAGCATGGTTTTTCATTACGTCTTGCCCAATGGAGACCAACAATGGCCGATTTGCCCATCGGGGCACTGGCTATGCAAACAGCAGGAGCACCATCAACAGCAGCCACCGGAGGACTCAGAGAATGGATGCCAGGCAGAGCAGAAGGAGCAGCATAGGCAGCGGGGAGCACATGGGCCTCAACGGGATGAACAGTGGCACCTGAAGCAGCACGGATCACAGGGTGCATGGCAGGAGTATGAGAGTTGGTGGTGTGAGTGCCGGTGGGGCCACGATGAGCGTTGGTGGTGTCAATCCCGGCAGCAACATGCAGGCTTAGAGCAGCATGGGCAGTGGGAGCAACACGGGCATCAGGAGCGGCATGGACAGCATGGGCAGCGGGGAGCACCTGGGCCTCAACAGGATGAACGGCAGCCATCTGATGGCCTAAAGCACAATGGACTGTGGGCAGCATGGCAGGAGTATTGCCAGCGTGAGGGTTGGTGGTGTCAATCCCAGGAGCAGCGTGGACGCCCAGAACGGCATGGGCAGTGGGGAGCACCTGGGCCTCAACAGGACAAACAGCGGCCATCTGATGGCCTTAAGCACCATGGATTGTGGGGAGTGTGGCAGGAGCATGGCCAACGTGAGGGTTGGTGGTGTCAATCCCAGGAGTAGTGTGGACGCCCAGAGCGGCATGGGCAGCGGGGAGCACCTGGGCCTCAACAGGATGAAAAGCGGCCATCTGATGGCCTGAAGCGGTGTGGAGCGCAGGGAGGGTGGCGGGAGCAGCACTGGACACAGCATAGCACCCAACCGGCGATTGATGCACCGAGTGAGTATGCACCAAAGGAGAGAGCAATATGGGAGCTGTGGCCAGGGAGTTCATTGAAAAGGGACAACATTGTCCATAGCTGAAACCTGGGGGCAACAGTGATTAACAGAGGTAGTTTGCTTTTTTTTTCAGAGTTGTCTTACCTGTCTCGAAGTCCTTTGGCGAATGATAAGCACTCGGTATCTGATAAACTATCCCACCTGTAGGGGATGGGATATAAAACAAGCCTGAGGCTGTAGGATGGAACGTGAAATAGCCCTGTAATTTATGTGAGCTTCATCTCCATGCAGAGCATATAGATTATAGACTCACAGTCAGAACTCCAGCAAGATCCCTGGAAAGAGGCAAATGCCCTGGTGGAACGGTAGCAGGGTAAGAGTGTGTGTTCATCTTGGCAGCAACTGGAGATAAAACTTGAAAGAACGAGATGTGGGGCCTACACCAGGGAGGTGTGGAAGTTATGGAGACTGTACTTGAGTGGTACTACTATATACTAGAAGTAGGAGATGTGAGCATTATTTGGAAGACACACCTGGGCCGTGACTGGCCCGTGGCATGGTATGAAATTCAAGTTCATCGCTTCTTAGTGACCCTGTTTTCCTTGCCACGTTTCAGGACGGCATTCACGCTTGTGAACATTTGAACATTGGTAATTCCATGAGGAAATAAACCAAACCATATATGTAGCAACTTATTTGTAACATGATCCATCAAGGGTAGCTATTTAGCTATCCTTGGTCTCTAGATGGGTTTATTTATTGTAACAATTGTAACAACTTGACTCTGAAGTTGAACAGGCCACAACTCCAAGTCAGTATGACCAGGGATCAAAAATTTGGATGTACAGTATGTACTTAATGTTTCAGAACGGGCCTGAAGACTATATTATAGTGTAGTAACCCGATCAAACTCAATTTGTGTCGCTCCTGGAAAATCCCGACACTTCGCAATGGTATCTTTCAATCAAAGTTATGTACATAATGTTCCATTCGAAACCCGCCCAGCTATTTCAGCGATCCCGATCAAAGTGGAACCGAAAGACCGACTTAAAAAATTATCAATGTCAAATTTTATACATTAGCTGTCTTTCTCGCCACTTACCTAGACTTGTAACTCCCTCATACATCAACACTTGCTCATGTACTAGGGATCAGTCACAGGTCTACCACTTATGCAAATCGTGTCCAGATCCCTTTCCTTTTATAGTCACGGGATTTTGAGTTGCCAGAGACTTGGAGAAGGTAGTGATGCGCTTTGACAGCGACAACACAGCAAAGTACCATGGCACCTATCCCATTGTAGTAGCTAGTCTGTGCTATTAATATGTGCGAAGGACCCTTTCCTCACGATAACTATAAGCCACTGTGGCTGATGCTGAAGTTCAACACATTTTCCACCTCGTTGTCGTCCTGTGGACCAAAGAGTGTTGGCATACTTATAGTATCGCGCGAGGTAACAAGGAAGCATGTTCACCTTTTCAATAGTGATGGCTCATCTGCAGGTCTTTCTTCAGTCGCAAACGATAACATGAATTCCACCAGTGCACAAAATACTGCTCGCCTTACTCGTCAAAACACGATGTACTTCAAAGCTGATCCGAGCCGCGACTTAGAGGATTATGTGAAAGATCCATTTGACATCGCGAAGACACTTAGTGATCTTCACAAGCTTTATCCATCGTTAAACTTTCTCCAGTACGAGAAAAACTTACGCAAGCTTGGCATCACCTACCTTGCAACTATTGAGGCCCACGAGACCCAGGTTTTCCAGTCAGACATCGGGATGACACAAGAGGCTGCCATGCTGTTCAGATGGTATATCACTTGTGAGCTTAGCAAGGCCCTTCTTGTGAAGGAGAGGGAGAATATGGAGAGAGTAAAGAGTGCTCAATGAGTTCTTGACAGTGGCCATTGCCACTGCGACGATGGACGTGTCGGAGGTTTTATAAACAAGCTAGTTATGTTCACAGAGAATTCCAGGGCTTATAGAGTGCCCAGGTCTTCCGAGTCGGCTCAATAGATTGACTCAGATCACCGAAACCAGGAGAACATAGGTGTGATGGATTGAGCCAATAGCATTGTAGTTACCATGAACACCAGCCTGAGATACCTCACATGCCTCGTCACTGCAAGAAGGCCAAAGAAGATCGTCCGAGCGAGGGTGCGAGTCATCCGAGTGAAGATCAGCCCAACATATGATCATGAGGAAATCTGGCAGATCAGCTTCAGCGAAGGTGTGTATCAGTGAGAGTGTATTGGCACTGTCGGGAGAATGTGAATGGGGGGATATGTATGCCATCTTTGAGGCAGTTTTCGGAACAGAGTCATTGATACATTGGACACTCTGACTAAATGCAGTTTTCAAGACTGTTCGAGTTGACATTCGGGGTCACATGGATGTTGACTTTCCGGAGAGAGGCTTGTGACGTGTGACTGAAGAGTTGTATTATTATTAGTAATTCAGTCAGTCTCCGTATGCTTCACGTCACGGTTGACTCGAACCATTGCAACTTACCCACCAAGATCAAGGTCAGACGAGGAATCCACTGTCCACTATTACTAGGTAGTCCGCTCCAATATGCCCAACTCATCGATCCTCCCACCTCCGTATGAGGCCTCACTTGCACCTGTATGTATAATTTCTTGCAATCCGACTTCCACGTCAGGCTCCAGGTACTAATATCCCCATCGTCACTACCTAAAGGCTTCCACATCTGTCGTTGTGCGTAACCCTCATGTCAAAAAGGACAAAGTGGCTCTAGAGGCCCAATTATTGACCTATCAAAGAGGTCTCAAGGAATATGAGGCTTTAGTCCACGTAACAGCCGTCAAGCTCGGCATTCAAATTCAACTTGTTTTAGTCTGCCTTGACTTCTTGACACTCATGTGATGCTTCCTAGACTTGTAAAATGGTAACTAGCAGTTCTTTGCTGGTTACTTCAATACGAGGTGCGCTGCCACATACATACAGACCAAGTTGATAGACTCAGTCCATTGTAATAGATTTGTTACTTGTTTGTTATCACCTATGCTAGGTAAAGCTAAGGCCATGCCTCAACAGACCAATTTGTTACATACTGCTTGTATACCTTGAGTATTATTGTGTAGTGTAAAACAGAGACTGTAGCTTGTTGTACTTTGAATATATTGGACATTCAAAATTGGTCTACTACAAATCATCCAAGTCTGATGGGCCTCCAGCTGCAACTTCAGGTCGAGGCATTTTCCAGCGACGTCGGATCTCTTCAAGTTGGCCGTCCATACTCTCATCACAATCCTCTCCATCCCGAAGACGCTTCCTAATTTTAAGAGTAGTAGTGTGAATGCGTTGCTGATCCTCCTGGGGATACAGATGATCGATTTCCACTGGTTGACTCGGAAGGCAATAGGAACTCCAGAAGGGGACGTCTGGACGGTAACCCTCTGTCAGAGAATGGCGGTCGCAGTGGGGCCTCCACCAGCACAAACGTTGGCATGGATCTTAGAGTTGACATGGTAATTGGACCTGAAACTGATGAAGGAATTGTCACAGATTTTGATACCGATTTCGACATCGCCGACGATTGGGACATGGAGAGTAAGGATTCCGATTCAGAGAGTGGTATTGACTCAGGAGATCTCTCCGAGTTACTTGCTAGGGATGAGATGTACGGTGATTGACTCCCATTGACTCGGAACAAATTTATATGTCTTGTTTCCATGCGTTGCCAGCGTAAGTTGAGGTCAATGACTCGCACGAGCCTACCGGTTAAACACAAGCAAACGAACTTGTCACAGTTCAACATATTCAGACTTCTCAGGCTCACAGCAGAGCCAAGTGCGCCGTATCGATTGTATCTGCGCTATCACTTGGATCCTACAGCTGAGCACCCATATCTGCTCTCCTCTCTGGGAGCACCAAGCCCTGCATAGGCTCAGACTCGGAGTCGCGTTCACAATGGTGGGGGCACCGTGCGCTTCAATGATGCTGAATTCTTGCCTCGAAGCTTGTTCAGCTGGAACTCGATTCTCGTGCATGAATAATGCTGCGCTACGAACCAGGCCGCTTTCACGCTGGCACGGCTTATGAGTGAAGAAACGAGGCTCCTTGTATGCGCGGGTCTTCAGCCACAGCTGGACATACTACAAGCTACTCAAGACAGTCCTCGAGACCTTGCGCCCACCAGGTTGAGCGCGTATACTTGCTGCTAAGCTAACTACCTCGCGACGAACAAGTTCAGCTGCTGGTTCCTTGCCAAAATTTCCTTCCGCACCAGCACTCGCACTGATCATTGCAACACTTTATCGACCCATTCTACTTGAACTTTGTGCCCGATGGCTAGAAGATCAGCAAAATATTGAAGACCAGTCGCAGTTGGTGGTGGGGTGTCTTCGAGAAGTTCACGAACAACTAGTTCTGTGCGTCTCTGTTTGTCCTAGCACCTTTTTTTGCCTCCTGAACATGGCTATAGGATGTTACACCGTTTGCTACTCAGGCACAACCTCAACACACTTCAGTCCCTCACGTTGCTTCACAATCGTGGGAGCGCCGCGGGCTTCAACTGACGTTGAAGTCTTGCCTCGAAGCTAGTTTGGCTGGAACTCGATTCTCGTGTGTGAATAATGGTGTGCTGCGGACCAGGTTGCTTTCACGCTGACACAGCTCATCAAGGCTCCTTGTATGCGCAGGTATTCAGCGGGTGCTGGACACAATACAAACCACTCAAGACCGCCCTCGAGTTGCGTCTACCAGATTGAGCGCATATACTTGCCGCTGAGCTAACTACCTCACGACCAACAAGTTCAGCTGCTGGTCCCCATTTAGGAGATTTTTATTTTATAAACTGCACAAGGTGTGGGAGAGTCTAGTTTGTTTAGTAATAGTGCCTGAACGTTAATTAATTTCTTTAAATTCTGTGATAAGCAGTCATAATTATTCCATGAAACCGTATCAGGATCTTTGCTGCTTACAAAGTCTGCCAACGTACCTGAGTGAACAGAGTCACCAGAATTTCAACGTTTCAATGTTAGGTCAATCCTCAATCATTAGCATCATTAAATCGTGTGACAAACATGTCTCAGGATGTTGGCCACTTTCAAAGTCTGCCTGGTTATATCAACATACCCCCGATTTCCTGAGCGAACAGAATCACCAGAATTTCAACCTTAGGTTAATCCTCAATCATTAGCATCATTAAATCGTGTGACAAACATGTCAGCATTATTCCAAGAGTCAGGTATTCAATTATATTGGTAGATCAGGATGTTGGCCGTTTACAAAGTCTGCCTGGTTATACCCACGATTTCCTGATGACTGTACCCAGTATACTTATGGGTATATGGGTACCATAATATGGGACCTGTAACCATCCCATTTGGAGAAATTAAGAAGACACATATGGTACAGTTACAGGATGTGTTTGACCTGTCAACGGCTGTAACTCAACAACCATGTACAGGCATCATATGGGTGCCCATTTTGTGAGCACCTTGTCACACTGCTATTCCAACTTCCAAGGCCCCACCATACCTGTCACTTCTTGAAAATGGAAATTCATGTGTTCATCATGCAACCATCCATGTTGTCATCAACTGCATCTGCCAGGTCATCACCACCACACCTGTCAATGCTGCTGCTGCTATCCTACCTCTCTCCTCCCTCCTACCACCAGTTTGTCAACATCCACACCCAATGCACCCACAGCTGCCACCTCACCAGCTAGTGATGGAAACAGGACACCTTGCATGCAAAACAGGCACAGACAATGTTTTCTTTTTTCCTGCATTTTCTTTTCACATATTTTTTAGTAATTTATAGGTTCTAAATACCAAAAGCAAGTGCTCATGGGGTGGAAACAGGGAGCAACCTGGATGGACAGTGATGATCAACAACGATGAGGGAGAACAAAAAAGGGCCAAAGTGACATTGTTGACCTCTCTAGAGCTATAGGTATCTTGTCTTTTCCCATTTCATTTTCTTGTTACTGACAAATATTTGTAGGTACAAACTTGCGATTTTGACTATGACAAAGACTACTGGCCCTACCTGACCCACCCCCCATGATGAGGATGACAACAATAGACAACCCAACAACAGGGACCTGAATAGGTGCAGGTGGCAGGGGAAGGGGGATGAGGAGCACAATCCACTCAACTTATTGATTCTTCAACTTCTAGGTTTTACTGTTGCTGTATCTACAAGAGATTGCTACCACTGCCCTGCACCACCTTTGTGAGCCACTGTTCATGGGGTAGGAGGGACCGAATCTGTTCCACCTTGCCCATGTTATCTTATGTATTCCTGTTGAGTCATTCTGACATCTTCAATATTTTTTTTCATGAAACATCTCCATGCCAGGTTCTTTTTTTTTTTTTTTTTTTTTTTTTTGTTCAACAATATATTTAACGTGGTGCACGGGCGCAGTCCATGGCTATCTACTACAGACGACAGCGGGTATATGATGTAAGTTGAGGGGGAAACTACAGCCCCGATAATGCACTTGAGTGCATGTTGGGAATGGAGTGGTGAACAGCGACAGGAAGAGTTAAGGACAAGGTTAGAGGATGAAGTTTAATCTCAAAGGCTAGTGAGTGAGGGAGTCTGCAACAGGGAGGAATGTTATTATCATCTCCTACATGATGTGCAATATTTATACTACACAGTTAGGAGGTATAGTGTAATGCGCTCCTTTAATATATAAAGGAGATATTCTGTAATAGACCCCTGTACCAGTTAATAATGGAATAACTATGTCATATCCCCTATATAATTCTCCAGATAGACTTGTCTATCATTGTATATTATAGGGGGTTCCCTGGATAGCATAGGAGACAGTCTTGGCAGTCTTTGTAGTCTTGGCCAGATTATTAAGGGTAGCAGCTTGGGAATTAATATTATTCCCTGTGGCTGTGTTGGATTCTACCAGTGGCAGATCCTAACCCTAACCTTAAGCTTAGGACTTGTATTCCATCTCCCTAGGCTTGTTAACTGCCTTGGCTTGCCTGTATACTCTTGTATACATAATCCCAACAGTGCGTGAAGACTAGTACGCACAGCCGGACTACAGGCCGAGGGCGCTTGGGCGCCTCCCCAAACCAGCTCGCCGGCACTCCCAACGGCGCGTACTAACACTCCCAGCAACCTACCCCCGCTAAGCCCCTGCATGGCCCCTATTAGTCGTGCGCGCCCACTGACGCGCCGGCCAGGAATGAGGATTATAGGCCTTCCCGCAGGTCGACCAACCCGCCAGCCATAAGGCCCGACGGGGTTCGGAGCCCCTCGGTTGCCTGAGTACAGCCCCTCCTCGCTTAGCCGCCCCACGCATGGGACGGTACCCGCCAACTGTTGGGCCCCCCAACCTTGCCAGCGATGAACCCGAGGTTCGGCGTTACCGACAGAGACATCGCAGGCTCGGAGACCAAGCGTGCGTTCGGCGGGCCATCAGGCGCACCAGGCCACCAGACGGGGGTCATATGCCCTGCGTGTGACCCTCATCCTGGGTCCCACCCTTCCGGGGGGGCAAAGGCGAACGCACGTGGGTTCGCCTCAAGAAGTTTGACAAGGTCCGCGATAAATCGCGGGCCCTGTCGGTGCTTTTTGCGCTTCACGTGGGGGCACACACGGAGCAGGTGGTCGTGGTCCTGGAAGGGCCACGGGGGACATGTGCAGTGAGTGTCCTCACTGGGAAAAAAGCGGTCGCGGTAGCTCCCAATGGGGGCATGCGCCGTGATGCACCGACAAAGGCGGGCCCTCAACCTGCAGTCATATGCAGTCTCTTTGAGCCAAGGCCCGCAGCCAGAAGCGGTGGGCATTGCAGGAGCCTTCCGTTGGGCCCTCAGGTCCAGGAAGCTCTTCCCTCGATACTTGGGGTCCGCGAAGTGGGCCACCCAGTCTTTCTCCGCCAACTCCTTGAAGGAGGCGATCAGCCAGTTGCGAGTGGCTTTGGGGGAGATCCCCAGAGGCAGTCGGAGTGACGTCACGACGTCATGGGCTTGTTTGTGGACCGCCCACTCCAGCTTGGAGGGGACAAACCACAGGTGGATCTGGCGGTCCTGGCCTAAATTGAACCAGGGCTGTAGAAGGCGGCATAGCCGAAGGGCGTGCTGTTGGCCCCCCGTCGGGGGGCAGTCCACCCACGTGCTAGCGAGTGCGAGGGCATCTCAGAATACCACCACCTTCTTGCATCCAGCAGCCACAGCTGCGGACACTCCAAGGTGGAGGGCACGATGTTCGGCGTCGGTCGCTGAGGCGCAACCGAGAAACGCGGTAGCGCGGCGGACCTCCTGGTTCCCGCAGAACACAAGGGCGGCCGCCGCGGCCTGGTGGGCTGTCTTGGGTACGGACCCGTCACAGCCTACAATAAGACACTCTGGATCGTTCCTGGCCTCAGCCAGGACGCGGTCCAGACGGTCGGGGTATTCTTTGCATTCGTCCGTCCCCTTGGGGGGCGGGCGGTGGAGGGAGATTCTGTCCGAGAACAGATCTAACAGCCGATCTCCGGGTTGACTCTCAGGGCCGTAGGCCTCGAAGGGTTTGTCAGAGAGGGTGCAGATGGTCATTGCGTCCGCTGCAGGGGACACGATTTTCCGGCGGGCGCCGGGCGGGAGGGCCTGAAGTCCCAGCGCATGCCGGGGGGCATCTCCCACCAGGTCCCCTTCCAAGATAGCTCAGACGGGGTGGGTGCGCATCAAAGTAGCCGTCCGAAGACAGCTCTTGTCCGCCAAGCAGCGCAGCACCTGTGGCATCGGCAACAGGGCAGCAAGGCATTCCATAGCCCCCACAGGGGTCGTACGGAAACAACCCGTGATCCAGCGTGCGGCGGTGTGCTGCATCTGGGACAGGGCCTTGACCATGCCTTTGGTACGGGTACCTCGGCAGAACCAGAGACGAAGTCCGTACGTTGCCACTGGGATGACGCAGGACCTGTAGAATAATTGCTTATTCGCTGGGGGGAGTCCCCTGGACGAGTTGCCAAGCATGCGCATGGCACCCACGGTCGTGAATGCCTTTGTGGTATAGAACCGGACATGTTCCTTAAAGGACAGCTTCCGGTCAAAGAAGAAGCCCAAGTAGCGCCAGATCGGCTTGGGCTTGAGAGGGGTGGCCCCGGTGAAGGGGGCGACACCAAGGTCAATGGGGGGGTTGGGCACCACCCGTGCTCTGGAGAAGTGGAAGACCTTGGACTTGGCGTGTTCCAACACCAGTCCCAGGGCCGTGAAGAGGCGGAACACTTCGTTGTAAGCGTCCACAAGCTTGGGGAGGTTGTCCTCAACCCGTTTAGATTGCGCGATGAGGGTGCCATCGTCAACGTACGAGATCAGATCCACCAGCGGCCGGGGGACGCGGGCGAAAAAGAGGCGCATCACCGGCGCAATATACAGCGCCAAGCAGACGGGGGACAGAGCCGAGCCCTGCCCCACCCCAACGTCGGCAGAGAACCTGCCCGAGCTATCGGTGTTCCATTTGTAGGTCGTGAAGCGGCCTACTAGGTAAGAGCGGAAGAAGTTCACCATGCAAGGTGGGAACCCCGACTTCTCGATGATTGTCAGCAAAACCTGGTGGTTTAGTGACGGGAAGAATTGAGCGATGTCAAAGGCGACAACGCTCGTCTGTAGGCCCTTTGTCCACCCCGCGCGAATGAGGTGGGTAAGGTAAACTCCAGCATCCTCAGTGGAACGTTGGGCGACACCTCCAAACTGGTTAGGATGGAAGACGCCGTCAAATTGGAGCCATCTGGACAGCAACTTTTCGACCAATTTCCCGAGGGTGTTCAGCAGCACGATGGGCCTGAACGACTTCGGGGTGGAGTAGTTGGGTTTTCCAGGCTTCGGTATGATGACCGAAGTGGATTCCTTGAAATGAGAGGGCCAATGGCCCAGCATGACGCACGCCTCAGCGATGCGGATGAAGAGCTCAGCAATTTCGACATTGCCAGCCCAGTGTTTGAGGAAGGACCACATAATGTGGTCCGGTCCCGGAGCAGAGCGTGATGAACATGCTTTGAGAGCCTCTTGCAATTCCAGCAGGGAGAAGGGAATCCATTCCCGGGGGGGGAGGGGTTCGTATCCGTCCAGGACTGAGAGGTCTATGGGGCGGTCATTGGCTGCGTTGTAGGTGCCATCCAGTGCTGTCCAGAGTGACTCCAACGTGTTGCAGGGCGCACCTCCATAGGAGATAGCCTCGCACAACGGGAGGTTACGTTGTTTGACCCAGGGCATCAAGTCCCAGGGTCGCTGATTGGTGAAAGAGACTTCTTTGATGCGCGCATCAAAGAACTCTCGCTTGGCGGCTTTGACAGCCTGCTTAAACATGCTCCAGTCCTCAGGATCCCGGGACTCCCAGTACTCCTCGAGGGCTGTGTGGCATTCGTCCGACCACCACTCCTTGGAGCAGCTGCAGATATCCTTAGACCGGGCGTGGGTACGCCACGCCACTGCAAACGCTTCAGAGATGGCTTGCACCACCTCGTCCACCTCTGCCAGTGAGTGGCCCGTCCAGTTGGACAGGGCCGAAAGTCTGGTAGAGACGTCCTGTAAGTAGGCCGTCTCTTCGTCTGAGTCTGGAGCAATACCCTTCGTCCGCAACGGTACGCGGTAGAAGGGGGTCCTTAGATTAACCAGGAGGGGCGCATGATCCGAGGATCCGCGGTGCTCCGGGAAGATTGTGTGCTCAGTGACCGCTTCGTCTACCGAGCTAATGAAAAGCAAGTCAATCACAGTGGGATTGAGCTCGCTCTTGTAGGGGTAATGAGTGGGCTTGGCTTCGTCAGGACGGCAAAGCGACAACCCGAGGCGGTCCGCATGGATGTTCGCCACCGGCCCCTGGGGATCCCAGAGGCGGTGCCGGCAGTTGAAGTCCCCTCCAATGAGGTGGAAACGATGGGGCCAGGTTTCCGCTCCCTCAGAGAGGAGTCGAATCCCGGTGTGGTTCCGGTCTGAGTAGATGCTGGCTAGGAAGATGAGGGTTATCGCCCGCACCCAAGGTGAAGACGATGACGTCACGGTGATCGATGAGATCCCGGCAGTAGCTGGGTCTCAGGGCTTGCAGCCGCTTGTCGAAATAGACAGCGACGCGTGGAAATTCCCCGCGGTCGTTCCTAGGGAACGGAGTGGCATCATTAGGGGCCGGGGCAGTATCTGTCCCGGCCTGTCGGACAATGCATCCCCAGTTGGGGTGCATGGGGGCGCCAATCACCGCCTCTCCGTCCCTGGATGCGGATGAAGGCGCGTGCCTAATTAGGTTCCAAGGAGGTTCCTGGATTAACAGAATGTGGAACTCATCACTCTGAGACTCAAGTATCGTGTCCAGAAGTCCATAATTTCTATTTACGTTCTGGCACATGACTTTTAAATAACTAATATCCCAGATATTACTCATTTACGATCGCCCACCGCATCCTGCGGGGAAGGGGTCAGACAAGAGGGTGCGGGCGGCGCGGCGCTCACGTACCTCGGCATAACGTTTCTTAATCCAATCACCGTCGAAACAGTGTTTCCAAAAATTGCAGTGACGATCGTCGGCTGCGTGTTCCTTGCGGCAGTTGGGGCAGCGAGGTGGGTGGGGGCACGGGGAATGCTCCAGCATGGGTGGGATAGGGGGCGTCGCCTTGGCGTTGCCCTTGCAACATCCGGCTAAGGTGCGGTGATGCTCCTTGTGGTGAGGGCCGCTGCAGATGGGGCAGCGGATTTGAGGAGCATGGCAAGCGTTGGTCGGGTGACCCCACTTCCAGCACCGTTGGCAGAGGGAGACGCTGGGGTTTTCCCGGGCCTCGCGAATGGGACAGACGTACGGTCCAAATTGTACCGCACGCTTGGAGAGAGCCTTAGCTCGCGCGCCGCTGACAGAGTCAGAGACGTTCATATAAACCGTCGCAGTGTCGGACTGCTTCAAGTTCCGAACGATCCGTAAGGGGGTGTTCAAGACAACCAGGTCCTTAAGGCCGGACTTGGTGATAAAATTGAGCACCAAGTCCACCGTAGTGGGGTGGTGATCTTGAAAGTATGGCACATCGATGATCTTCATATACGATGTGGAGGATGGGAGTTCCGCAGTGACGCGGAAGTGATCCTCGACAAATGCCGCAGCAATCGCCTGACGGACTATGCGGAGGTCCTCCGCAGAGGCCACAGCGTCAGTGGCGATGGAGTATCCCCCATAAGCCAGAGAGACCGATTCCGCCCGCAGGGTGGACCGGTGAAGAGACAATGCCAGGTGGACCCGTTCAAGGATCTCATGGCTCTTGATGAGTACGACCGGGGGGGGGGGGGGGGGCATGCCACCCTCTCCCGGAATCGCGTGCACGATGGCGATGACCTGTTGTCGTGATGGGCCATGGATGGTGGACAAAGTTTTAGGCTTCGCCGCAGTGGGTTTCGCCTGCTGGTGCATCGCAGCCAGCCTGGCGGTGGGAAGTTCTGGGAATGCCTTGGCCATGCGGACCAAGCCGTCCACCGACAAGGTGGGGACATGACCGCCCTTGAACCGGGCGGCCTGTGCGAAAGTGGGAGCCTGGGCAGGGCCAGGTCTAACCGGGGGGGCTCTCTGCTGCGGGATAGCAGGGAGCAGACGCCCGCCCTTGGGGCGGGAAGTGCGGGGGAGGCGGTTGGCCAGCCCCCCTCTACGCGGTGGCAGGGGAGCAGGACGCACCGGAGCCGCGAGGGGCATGGGAACATCCTGGTTCGGAGCGGGAGTCGCCTCTCAATCAAACGAGTCGACAAAGGAGTCGAAGGACATGGACCGGAGGGGGTCCATGACCGGGGCCAAAGGTACTCCAAAATTGTCAGCCGCCCGAAGGAGGCCTGACAACGCGGAGATGAGGTCAGGAGGGCTGCCCTGCAGCAACTCCTCAGATGCGCCTCGAGAGGCGAGGGAGCCAAGGGTGTTGGCTCCCTGGATGATGGACTCGACCAGGACTCTCACTTCGAGCTCGGTCACTGGTTCGACGTCGTACATATCCCCGTCCTCTTCATCGGATGAGGGAGTGGTGCTGGGGGGACCGCCGGTGGCGACGGTTGAGGCCCTGGAAGCAGCCTGCGAGGCGCTGGACATGCGCGGCGCATGGGGGGTGTCCTGGCTGTGGCTATATGGCGACGGCGAGGGAGACGAGCGGGGCGTACGGACTGGGCCGGCCTGCGAGTGGACTGGGGGCCTCCCAGTGGGCCTAGAGGCCACCGGCGAGGCGATAGAGGAAGGGGGGGCTCTGCTGGGAGCGGGGGGCTCGACACGCGGGTTGCCCCGGATCGTGCCGCCCGATCCTCGTGTATGGCGTTGACATGCACTAATGGCAGTGTGGAGATGACCAGATTGAGGGGATCAGAGATGGGTAGGAGGCCACAGAATGGATGAGACGGTGAGGAGCTGTAGAGATGTGGCTGTACACGTCGTGGTAACAGATCAAGAAGCGATGTCCATGCCAGGTTCTGCTGTGGCTGTTGAGCAGGTCTTCTCACATGGTCAGGACACCATTTCCCTCTGCCATGCAAGCCTCCATGCTGATACCATCTGAATTCTAATGTTAGTGAAGAAATGGCTACATCTGGCCCACACAAAGGCCAGAGCAGCCCTACATCATTGAATACTTAGCGTACAGTATGAAATGTAATTATATTTTTTTACTTTAAAATGTACTGTCTAAGTACCATACATAACTGTACAATGGCTGTCTCCATACTTGTTGGGGTTTGACTGACCAAACATTATTGATGGTGGACAAGCTTTCCCAGGGTTGAAGGCTATTTCCCAGGACCTGTTAAGCACTCTGGAGTACATTGTGATGTCCTGTGATACCTTGTGATACCTTGTGATGCCTTGTGCTATATGTTAATATGCACTTCTTAACATTTCAACAATGTAATTTTAAGTATATATTGGGGCACAACCTTCAGATGGGGTGCTCACATGATCTTTCATTGTTTCACAGCAATGATTAGGTATGCACACCATATGGTCTGATGGGTATGGCTGCACAATCAACAGTCATGAGACAGGTATGGCTTGACTGTGTCAAAGAGTAATGTAGTGTAGTGTAGCGTAACAATATGTATTATTTATTGTATATAACATGTTCTACTTTGCAACTTTGGATTGTAAAGAGAGATGAAATCATCACAGGTAACCACAGGGCATTCCAATACTCCTGAGATACCCTGGGAATCAGCCCTTTATCCTGGGAAAACCTGGATCAAAAAGTGGTTTTCCTGATGTACAGCTCTCAAAATAAAAAGTAACTCACTAGTTAGGGTGGCTCAGTACCTGATCTGGTACAGCACCTTGGAATCAGTTAGAATATATAATACCTAATGGTTCTCAGAAAACCAATTGAAGCAATGTCATTAGGATCATACTACCCTTTCCAAGTTCATCTGCTTTTTTAGGATTTGATCATAACACAATTGTCACATCACCTGACATTTGTTGATGATGTCTGCTAACTTAAGAAGGAAATATGTGAAATTAAGTGAATTAAGCAGAGGACCCTACTTATTTTTAGGAAAATCCTTAGTGGCTATCTACTTATTTCTGCTTAATTTCAGCTTCCAAGGAGAATAAGGAGATATTAAGTGGGCATTTGATTTTCCTGATGTGGGACAACTCTATGTTCAGAGTCATAAAGGTCTAGTGAAGCACCATCCAGTACAATACATCTTCTAAGGGACCCCATATATGCTCCTATGACCTGTGGCTTGTGAGTATACAGGTATGTAGACATGAGAATGGGTAACACTCCCAACTCAGCCAAAACTGACTCAGATGACCAAAAGCCACAGCCACAGCCAGGCTGGGCCATCCTTGTGGCAGCTTTAGCTCAGCTCAGTTTTTGACTGCAAGCACCCTTCTCAGATTTCCCTGCAAGATGGTATGCTCTGCCCACCCATTTTCTCCTCTCATCTAAGACAATCCATTTCTGATTTAGCTTCAAGGTAAGCACAATTGTCATCCCTAACCTCATGATTTCAGCACATGAATCCTCAATTTTCAGCCCTGTGTGCCTCCACCTTGCCCACCCTGTTTTCTCCTCTCATCTAAGACAATCCTTTTTCAATTTAGCTGCAAGGTAAGTGCCATTATCACATACATCATCAATGACCTCTTTTGAAACCCATACTCTGTGAAAATGACTTTGGGAGTCCACCTGTAAGCCTGGCTTACATAAGACCATTGACATTTATTTGTACATGGTTCATCTTCTGATCTTATTAACTGCATTGTATAGAGTTTTCCCCATTCTTCCTTTTTCCCATTATTTGCTTCCCTTAGACTCTGCTTTGTACTGTTCCTCACTCCTAATTACACATTGTTGTCCTGTCTTTCACATGATTAGCAGTGAGTGTCAAGTCTTCTCCTCCTCCCTTTTTCCCCAGTGTTTCCTATTCCCTGATTATGTGATAGGTTTCCACTTTTTTTTTGACAACGACAATGCCATGCTTCATTAACATGCTGACAGACACTATCCTACAACAACAGTAGAATGCTGTCTTGTAAACCATCTGTTGATATCCCACTTACTACTTGTAATAAGTTGAGGACAAAAGCCCCAGCTCCTTTCACTCCAGAGACTGCTACTGGTGTGCCCTCAGTTTGTTCCACACCTGTCCCTGCAAGGACTGCCATCACTCCTGATGCTGCTTATGCCATGTCCCCAACCACATCCACGCCCATTGGCAGATCTGACACACATACAGTCACTCATTCCATGCCCATTATCTCAAACAAAATGCATATACACACTTCTCCTTCTTCTGCATTCCCTGAAAATGCTCCACAAGGTAAACCTTGCCACAAATGAGGTTCCTCTTTATCTTCTGATGACTACTACATTATCCCTTTATCATCAACCATGTCTTCCACAACACCTGTTGCTGTACTGAGCATGAACAATGGCTGAGCATGAACAATGGCAAATGCCTGATGATCTCCATGGGTACCATGACACCCAAACTGCTTCATTGGTTTGAGCACCATGCATGCGGTTACCTTCAGAACAAGGACAGTCTCAAGGTGAACAAGTTTGTTGATCACATTGTGTATCTTTCAAGGACCCCCTGTTCTCCGACTGGTACCAGTTGCAACAAGAGCTATTGTCTGTCCTCTCCTTCACCAAATTCATGGTCAAAGTCTGCTCTTGCTGGTTACCCAAACACTGGCAACAGGAGCTTGCCCATAAAGTCCATTCAACCAAACAAAATAAGACTCCCTTTGCAGACTTCATTGATGCCTTACATAAAGATAATATCATTCTCAAGGGCTCTCAGTTCCACCTCTCTCCTTCCCAGCTACACATGCAAATCAAATTGAACATCTCCCCTGAGCTTGCTGCTGCCTTTGATTGATGGAAAGACAACCATGACTCCTCTGAGGACGATTCCAAGAAAGAGAATGATGCTCCTAATGACCCAAACACCACTTCAGCCACTGTGGCAGTTAAAGCCATAATGGATGCATTGAAAGCAGAGGCTAGACTGCAATCCTTTGTTGACACCTTGACGAAATTGGACCAAAAGTTGATCAAGGACAGGAACACATGTAAATGTGATGCCAAAGAAGCAGTAGTCTTAAATGCTCCAGCTCCACCATGGGTCTTTCTGACAGCACACAATGTGCACCTTACTCTCATGGTAAAGTCACCTCAAATACCCACTTGCAGACCCCCTCCTCATCAACCTCTTGCCCCCTGAAGTTGACAGACCAAGAGAGGAAATATCTGGAAACATATAACAGGTGTAAGAAGTGCTGAGGGTTCCACATGCCTGTGAGTTCCCAGCAGGCAAAGGGTACATGGAACGGATGATGGCTACTGTTAACAAGGCTTGTAAATGCATCAAGCTACCCACCCTACCCATTCCCTGTGATGAAATGCTGATGTCTGTAAATGCTGTACATGTAACCTCTGCAAGTAGCATGCACAACCCAGCCCCCCCACAACCCACCTCTGCCCCCCCCCACGCTGCCTGCTGCTGCCATACTTGGCATGTCCACATACCCCACTGCTTCGGTATGCCCTCCAAACAAAAGCTTGATCTTGGGCAGGGGGGATAGTGCTCAAATGACTTGGTAAACACACATGTCCCTTTCTTCTTACCCCACCTGGTATGGAATTGCACTGTGGAGAGTCTTAACCCCTCTTGCTTGTCTCATGTCCCTGTTTCTGCATTGATTAACCATGGTTCACCTCCAGTTTTGATCAATCAAGACTTGGTGACCTGTCTTTGCCTGCCTGTTCACTTGTTGCCTGTGCCTTTTATTTGGATCAAGGAGTTGAGCATAATATGAGGACGAGGTTTTTGAGGTATTGAGTTTAAGTTAAAAGCAAGTGTATGAGGGAGTCTGCCACAGGGAGGAATGTTATTATCATCTCCTACAAGATGTGCAATATTTATACTACACAGTTAGGAGGTATATTGTAATGTACTCCTATAATATATAAAGGAGGGATGAAGTCATAGACTCCTGTAATAGTTAATGTTTCATTAACTATGTCATTTCCCCTATAGATATGCTATCATGGCTTGGAAGTCTTACACTTCCTGCAGGGTGTGTCTAAGACACTCCACCTAGACTTCTGTCTCTGATAACCTATGATAGACATGGCTATATCTTGCCTATCCTATCATAGACATGCTGCAGGATGTTTAATCCTGTAGCATGTGTTAACTGTGGATTCCCCTATATGTCTCTGCATGTGTTAACCTCTGTTAAACATGTGTTAATATGACTTAGCATATTCTGGCAATATTCCCTAGGCATGTTAACTGCCTTGGCTTGCCTGTATACTTTTGTATACATAATCCCAACACCTTTTCCTGTTTTCAGTGTGTTCTTTAATGATTCATCTCATACTCCACATGTCTCCCTTACCCACTGGGTAAAATTGAAACTACATGACCATAATAACTGGTATTCCGCTCGTACTGTCTGCACACTTGTTGCACCTGGTCTTTGCCATCCTATTGTTCTGGGCCTACCTTTTCTTTCACATAACAACATCGTAGTTAATGCCCATGAGAGTACCACAATAGATTTGGACTGCCAGTTTGACCTGTTACACCCTGTTGCCCCCTTAGTTTGTAAACCTGAAATCACATGATATAATATGCTCACTGAAGTGAAGGCAAACCATAAGCTACTGATCAAAGAGCTGAAAGAGGTCTGTATACCTTGTCAAGAGTTAGTTGATGCAAGATACAAACACATCAACAAAGTAGATGTTGTTACAGCAATCCATGTCCATGTGGAGCAACTTGTGGCTGATGACCAGCTGAAGAAACTTGGATCAGAAATCAAAGAATCTTATGCTGATGTTTTTAAACCAATCCCTCATGTGGACAAAATACCAAGTGAGGTGCTTTGCAAGATTAGCCTGAAAGACACAATCAAGACAATCACTATGACCGGCTACTCCTGCCCATGGAAATTTTGTGAGGCTTGGGGTATCTTGATTCAACAACACTTGGATGCTGGACACATCTGCCTGTCTTCTTCAGCTCATGCATTGCCTGCCTTCCTGGTTCCAAAAGCAGACACAACAGAGCTACCATGTTGGGTCAATGATTACTGACAACTCAATGGCAACATGATCACTGACTTGCATCCCCTGCCTTGCATTGACAATATCTTGGCAGATGCTGGATGAGGCAAAATCTGGAGTAAACTTGACATGACAGACAGCTTCTTCCACATGAAGATGGACCCTGACAACATCACACTGACTGTGGTCACTACCCCACTGGGACTGTACAAGTGGACAGTCATGCCACAGGGTCTCTGAAACATACCCCCAGTCCACCAGCAATGGGTCACAGCAGCGTTACAACCTTTCCTTGGTAGATTTACTCATATCTATTTAGATGACATAGTGATCTGGTCTGACTCCCTTGAGGAGCATACCAGACAGGAAGCTCTGCAGAAGTCACAGCTGTACCGCAACCCAAAAAAATCGAAGTTCTATTTGATGTAATTAATTTTCCTGGGACATTGCATCTTGCAATGGGGCATTGAGGCATGCTTGTCAAAAGTTGACAAGATTTTGAACTGGCCAGTGCCAAAGTCTGCAAGCAATGTATGTAGCTTTCTGGGACTGGTGCAATACATATCTGCATTTTTACCCCAGCTTGCAGATCATACCACTATCCTGACTCCTTTGACAACAAAGAAGTGTGAGAAAGATTTCCCAACCTGGTTGGCAGCTCACAAGGCTGCTTTTGAGGCTATAAAAGCATTGGTGGTCAGCTGAGAATGCCTGACTGTGATTGATCATACCATGCCTGGCAACAACAAGATCTTTGTGACTTGCAATGCTAGTGACTTGAGGACTGGTGCTGTTCTGAGTTGGGGCCCAAGTTAGGAGACTGCTTGGCCAGTGGCATCTGACTCAATGCAACTTAAGGACACTCAAAAAAATTACCCTGTTCATGAAAAATGCTCACAATTGTTTGGGCACTTCAGAAGTGGTGCTTGGATTTGCTTGGCTCTTAATTTTTCATTTACACCAATCACCAAACGCTAGAGAATTTTGATACCCAGAAGGACCTGTCTCAACAGCAGGCCCAGTGGATGGAGCATCTCTCCCAATTTGACATGATGATCCACTACATCTGTGGGGAGGATAACACTGTGGCAGATGCACTGTCTTGTCTCCCTGCAGACACCCCGTATGACCCAAGGGAGGACATTGATGTGTCCAACTGTCCCTTGCAATGGGATTGCTGGCTTGGACAGCAGAATTTATGCAAAGCAGTTCTAACAATCTCCACAGACAAATTGTTCCTGAGGGATGTACATGAGGGGTACAAACATGACAAGTTCTGCCAAAAACTGTCTGCCATGGACATGAACATGCCTGGTGTTCAGCTGGTGAATGACCTATGGTACTTGGGGGGCTGGCTGGTAATACCCAGATATGGCACTCTGTGCAAAGACCTCTTCCGCCTGGCACATGATGCACTGGGGCACTTTGGTGCAGACAAATCTTATGCTAGCATTAGGAATTGCTATTACTGGCCCAATATACACAGAGACTTGGAAAATGTTTATGTGCCTGCATGCACTGACTGCCAATGAAACAAAAGCTCTACTGCTAAGGCAAGGGGATCTCTTCATCCCTTGCCTATTCCCGATGCACACGGTGACTCTGTATGCCTGGATTTCATAGGTCCCTTGCCAGAGGACAAGGGGTTCAATTGCATCCTCACTGTGACTGACTGATTGGGATCTGATATTCAGCTGATCCCTACACAAACGGATATCTCGGTGCCCAAGCTGGCTGCCATTTTCTTCAGTAAGTGGTATTGTGGGGATGGATTACCTCCAGAACTTATCACCGGCCACAATAAATTGTTTTTATCAAAATTCTGGAAAGCACTGCACACCTTGACTAGTGTATAGCTGAAGATGTCCACTGCATACCACCCTCAAATGGATGGTGCAAGTGAGCACACCAACAAAATTCTGAACCAATGTGTGTGATTTCATGTTGAATGAAACCAGAAAGGCTGGGTTTGGGCCTTACCAATTATCCATTTCCACATCATGAACTCTGTTAATGGGTCCACAGGTTTCTCAGGTTTCCAGATTTGGATGGGCTGAAGCCCTTGAATTATCCTGCCTCTGGTGCTGGGACCCATGACCAATGACACATCAGAGGAAGCAGCTGCATACTGCTTGATATCTCAGATTGAGGCCAATGTTGCTGAAGTGAAGGATGCCTTACTGGGCACAAAAGTGATGCAAGCTTTCTTTGCAAATAGATCCCATGGCTGAGAGGATGCATACCTGGTGGGTGACAGGATTATGCTTGTGACACTTCATCGTTGATGTGAATTCAAGGCTGGCAACCACACTGGAGTTGCAAAATTCTTCTCTTGCTGGGATGGTCCTTTCACTGTGATGAGAGGGCTTTCCTACAGACTTTGTCATACAGCCTTCACCTGCCGCATTCTCCTAATGTGTTCCCGACTTTTCATGCCTCCCTGTTGAAACAGTACAACAAAAATGATGCTTCACTATTCCCCTCCCATGAACTGGAATGACCTGGTATTGGGATCAGGAAGTTGAGCACAAGATGAGGATGAGGTTTTTGAGGTTTTTGAGGTTTAGTCAAAGGTAAGTGTATGAGGGAGTCTGCCACAGGGAGGAATGTTATTATCATCTCCTACAAGATGTGCAATATTTATACTACACAGTTAGGAGGTATAGTGTAATGCACTCCTATAATATATAAAGGAGGTATTCTGTAATAGACCCCTGTACCAGTTAATAATGGAGTAACTATGTCATATCCCCTATAACAGTGTCAATAATAGTGACATATGATATCATGGCTTGGTAAGTCCTAGACTTCCTGCAGGGTGTGTCTTAGACACTCTACCCAAGGCTCTGTCTCTGATAGCCTATGATAGACATGGCTATATCTTGCCTATCCTATCATAGACATGCTGCAGGATGTTTAATCCTGTAGCATGTGTTAACTGTGGATTCCCCTAAATGTCTCTGCATGTGTTAACCTTCTGTTAAGCATGTGTTAATATGACTTAGCATATTCTGGCAATATTCCCTAGGCATGTTAACTGCCTTGGCTTGCCTGTATACTCTTGTATACATAATCCCAACACCTGGACCAGTGGTGATGGAGAATGGTCTCAAGGAATACCACATTGAGAAAATCATTGACGAATGATGCAGGGGCCATGGATACCAATATCTTGTAAGATGGTCCAGCTACTCAGAATGCGATGACCTGTGGCTCCCTCAATGAGAACTCGAGGATTGCAAAGCATTGGACTGATGGAAGGCTTGTAAGGCAGAGGGAACATGGTAGCTTTTTCCCACTGGGTTTTTTAATGCACCCATTGTTGATGGTTGATGTGGGGTTAAATTTTATTTGTTGGCTAGTATTACTGACTAGTTTCTCTGCATGGTTCCCCAGACACTTTTCTAAGAGTGGGAGGGTGTAAGCTTGGCTTACATAAGATCATTGACATTTGTTTGTACACTTTCATGTTCTGATCTTATTAACTGTGTTGTATAGAGTTTTCCCCATTCTTCCTTTTTCCCATTTTTCACTTCCCTTAGACTCTGCTTTGTATTGTTCCTCACTCCTAATTACATGTTGTTGTCCTGTCTTTCATGTGATTAGCAGTGAGTGTTGAGTCTTCCCCTCCTCCCTTTCCCCCCAGTGTTTCCTATTCCCCAATTACAGGATAGGTTTCCACCACCAAATGGTATGGGTTATGGCAGAGTTGACTGTAGTGAGACATCAGGTGTCTATTATTATGATAGGCTTAAAACCACTGGTTCCTTGTGCATTGGCTCAAGAAACTTGAGGTAACACAAAACAGAGGTCCACTGATGTGGACTCCCTTAAATAGATAAGTGCTGGAGCAGAGAGCTAATCACAGACATGAAATTACACAACTACCAAGACAGAAAGGGAGAGGAGGGAGGGTGACAGAAAAAGGTGGCAGACTTTGCATGATACTAGCAATGAGTCTGACAATCCTAATGGTTAACAATAACAAAAAATCAGAAATAACAAAGCTGAAGGCACTGCTCACTGTGAAGATTCAACTGGAATTGATAGCAAAGCTAGGATCACAGTTGAACCTTGAAAGTGATACAGATGAGTTTACTGTAATGAAATGATGATCAGATCTCACAATGAAAAATAGTTATTTTTTGAGAGCCACATCTTCAAAGGGCAAAGCCAAGTAAACAACTATTCTGAAATGTGAAGTGATGATCAGAAAAAGTGCACGAAGCACTCACCTGTACTGCTTGGAGACGAGGTGGGAGCCAGAATGAAAGCAGTACAAGTGAATCCCCTATTCGCACTGAGACTGTATACAACAAAGACACTAGCGCCAATCATCAAACGGCACGAATGATCAGGGTGAGAAAACGGGGGTGGCGGTGCTAGCTGTAATGACAGAGGCTTACGAACAGGCTCCTTACCCTCGGAACCCACCTTTGCGACGAGCACGTCGATCCGCTTACTGGCGATCCACATGGCTAGGACTAAGCAGAAGCAAAATCACTTCGGAAATAGAGTTCATGGGATTGTACACGATCTGAAGGCACACGAGATGTTCACAGACACACCCAGCAGTATCCTCAACTACACAGGTTCAAACCAATCATCGCCCCCAAGGTCTACAAAACTCTTTTCAATCTAGCATCCCGGTGAGTTGATAATTTAATTATGCTGATTAGAATCCAACTCACCCAGTGCAACAAAATAGCAGCAATCAAATCCGGCCACGGCTCAGTGACCGCGAGTTCGCCACTGAGGCTCTCCGCAGTTCTTAACTGAATCACGGAAGATTGTTTATAAGAGGCTCCATCATAATCATCGTTGAGCTTAATGAGAAGGAAGATCCAGTCACGTCCATTGGTCAGAGCACCACGGAGGACCTTTTTCCTGAGATAAATTCCCACATCGGAAACGTGAACCGAGAAACTGGCAGGATCTGCTTACTGGAGAAGCTTTCCGCATGCATACATCTCACACACTGCCTGAGGAACATGGTCGGAGGGATTGAAAAGCTTGGCTTCTACAACGAAGAAACTAGACGGCATTTGCGACTTAAGGACAAAAAGCTGCGGGCTTGTCAGAAAGTTAGCTGGGAGAGCGGTGAGTTAGGTGGTTGAGATAAGTCGAGGCAGATTTACCAGCGGCACGTTGACTTGCTACTACGGCAGTATAGTCTACAAATCCTGAAAGGGTCGACAAACTCGATGGGCTGATAGTGGTGGCTGGAACAGCGTGTTCCATGTTGAGAACCATGCGCTGACTTGGTGGTAACATTGCAGATACTCGGAAGAAGAATGCATCAATCCATGCGCGAGCGCTGGCTTCGGTCTGACAGGGCATGAGGGTATGAGATGTGCAAATGTTGGCAGATCGTTAGCGTACCGTTCTAGGAATGAGAGTTTCCAACACAAGTAATTGACGATATAGGTTTGCGGATGACCAAAGTTCGTCCACTCCGAGGGACGTGGTCGCCCCGATGCGTTTCTCGGAATTGCGTTTCAGGGCAATAAACCCAGTGAACGTGATCTTCAACTTGGCCAAGTTCTCCGCAGTCATGCTGGAGAAGGCAAGAGACTGCAGAGAGTGAGTTAGTAGAAAGCCATTTCACAACTCGAGTCATACCTGAGGCCCTTCCAGCTTTGACCCCAACAGAGAGAGCATCATGTCGACCTGCTGCTCAAAACTCTCTGAGACAGGCTCTGAATCCTTGGGGTCTGCCTCATTGGAGTCCTCCTCCTCTTCGTACACAATGGTTTTCTTCAGCTTAAGAAGAGAGCTATAAGCAAGCTGCAATTCCAACCCACTGAGACCAGAGAGTTTGCGCCTCTTATTAGAAGGCATGAGGACAATGAAAGTGGGGTGTTAATGCTGAGTTTGAAAAGTATGTTATGTAAGCAAGGTAGCAAAGACGGGATAATGATTCTTAGCATTACTATATTCCCCTGTACATTCGTCACCCCCGGTCATTCGTCAGGGACTGTCAGGTCACATCAGTCACAGTTCTTCCCAAGCCATTTTCAAAGTCCGAATCGTCACCGTGAATCCATGATTTGTGATAACAATGGTTGAGGGAGCGGGCAAAGTTTTTAGGGAAAAGACTATTACTATTAAATGTTAAACCACTACATACTGTATTTTATGTATGTATTTATCTGAAATATCTACAACCATTAAGTAAAGTATCTATATGCCTGAAATTCAGTACAAAGGAGTGTGTGGATTGTATCATAGTGTGGATCCTGAGAGCAATGAGAGGATCCTCCTTGACATGCCATCGATACAATGGTGTGTCAAGGAGGAGTGACTGGTAGATGAGAGACGCATAAGTACTGACTGTCATATCCCATGCAAGCCTGTGACGGATCTCCGGCGGATCACCGACGGAGCCGCCGTCATATCAAAAAGACTATTTCAAATTGTATTTCAAATTACTCCTGTTTTGTTTATATCACATATCTATCATTGCTGATCATCTTACTTACTGCGTACTCGGTACTCCGTTGATCCCGCCGTAGTTACCCCGGTTACTTACTTACTATAAAACTTAGTATAACGTCACTTGTAACTTCAGTTTGATAATTGTATTGTTATCTCCACAACTCTCTCACTTCTAAGTCCTCGCTCTCTCTTAACTTCCGGAAATCCGCCGGACCTCCGCTCTCATTACCGTCACCTTGTAAATTGGACATTGGGCATAGAGAAGGGCGCAATGTTATGATTTTCCTTGTCTTCATTCTCCTTAGACTTTCTGATACTTAGCGAATACTGACTTGACGGGCAGCGCCCATTAGATACCTTTGTTTGTAGCGCAGCAACAAGCGCAGCCGCTTACTTTACAGTGGACATAGCCTTCCGTAGTATAACAGCTATATCGCTGCGCACGCAGCAAGTAGTACGTGTTCACATACTATTAGACGATTAGCTAGATACCTGTAGCTATATAAACTGTAGTAGTTTACGGTCAAGGCTCCTTAGCTTGACCTAGGCAATTCTACCTTAACTGCTCATTGACGAACTTGACCTAAGCGGAAAGCCTCCGTCTTAGCATGATTGAACTTAGCGACGAAAGCCTCGTCGTTAACGAACTCGATAACTTGTGCTTAGTAGTTGAGGCTCTGCCTTAACACGCAATCCCTTTTAGATTGAAGCCAAGTCCAGTGCCGCCACGGAACTCTGTTGGAACTCCATCGTAACCCCGCCTACGAGATCAGTTCGTAACACTGACGACACGACTGATGAAAATATGGGTACGGTTTCAAGCTCCGCTCAGTGTAAGCCTGGCCCCAGGCTCACGACGCCGAACACATGCACACCGCTGCACACTGACCGATGCACACCGATGCATACAGGCGCACCGACGCCGAACCGATGCACACCGCTGCACACTGACTGGTGCACACCGATGCACACAGGCGCACCGATGCCGAACTGATGCATACCGATGGCACACCGCTGCCAATGCACACACATACCAATGCTCACAGCCAATCGGTAAGTGCACAGCCACGGCCGCAGGCGACCGCAGGCACGACCACAGACAACCACAGGCAACCACATACCACTGCCGGTCAGTACCACTGTCAATGCACACTGCTGCACACACCGACCAACGGCTTCACCAATCAGTAACACCACCGACTGGTGCACCGCTACTGACACCACCCATGCATGTCGCATCACCGGCAACCCAATACCCATAGCTGGACATGCGTACAGATACTGGTGGCCCGACCACTTACCCGATATGAGAACTACACTTGATGCGGCCATGGTTGAGATGCTGGATTTGGACACTTTCCAACATGGTCCAAACCCCTCATATATATACGATCTTTTCCCCTTTGTTGCCTCACTCTTACTACGTGCAACAAAGGTATAGTTACTATTGCTCACTCATGTATTCTACTGACTCTTACTACGTGCAACAAAGATAACATTGTCCTGTCTGCCTGACTGAACTTAGTGAGGTGACCTTTCCCGGCCTCCTTCCACTCAGCAGGAACTGGCAGGTGACATTACACACAAAATCCCCCCTCAGAAGGGACTCCTTCAATAATCAATATCTCATTGTGAAAATGGCTGGAACACCTTTAGATCTCATATATTATATGGTGTGCACAGTACTAGGTCACTGGAAGATCTCTGAGGTGAGATTTTTCAAAAGTGACAAATGACCGGGGGTGACGAATGTACAGGGGAATATAGTACTCTAGGGTCTAGACTATGCCATGTCTGGAACAAGCCAGAGCCCAATTTGGCTCTGGCCAGAGCTGCTTTTGGAAATGACAAATCTTGATTACTGTACACATTGTCATCACTATAACTGCAGAGTGGTCCAATCTGCTACTTATCTTGCACTTTGTCATCTAATGGGCCATGGAGTAAACCTGAGTGAACCATAAGAAGTCTAGCATATGGTGCTGGAGATTCTGGAGGAAGTACAGGTTGAAAGAAAAGCAACCTTGTGAGCTGCATCACTCAAATTGCAGGCCAGGCTCTCCATGGCACTGAATATATTGTCCAGTAATTAGATTCTGTGCCTTTTGACCTCAGGATTGATTGCACCCATCATTCTGTACATTCCTTCCCAGTATTGTTAAAAAAATTAAGTATGGATTTTTTTGCAGCTTGAAATTGAGAGACTTGCATCTAGTAAGAAAGCCAGACAAAAGAAATCCTTGAATACAATCCAATACAATCTGCTGTAAAAACATTTCTGCAGACTACTGCACCCTGGAATTATACACCCAGTTTTTTTTGTTACATCAAATTCAGAGAACAGAATGAGGGATGGCTGCAGTTGTTGGAGTCCCACAGACTGAACAATAGGATACCGATACTAGCCTAATATCTTCTGTTCAAAGAGCTCCAGGTGGTGGACAGACCAACAGTGCAGGTGGGGGCACATGCTGCAATTGGCAAACCCTTATAATTTCCATAGCAAAGGTCCATGTCTTCTTGGCAGTGGCACTACCATGATGCAGCTCAGTATGGAGAACTGATATGTAGAAAAAATCTCCATAGTGCTATATAGCACTATGCAGACATAGACCTTGGCTATGGAAATTATTTTATTCCCAGAATTGGCAGGGCCCTCCTGCCATGCAGCTGGGACTGTGCAGTAGCAGCATCCCATACCATGGTTATCCTATCTACCAACTAATAGCACTGCCTAGCATACATATTACAGTTTATTATTTGGGGAGCAGAATTGGAAAGAAGGAGAAGATGAGCAGTATGCAAATACAGATCAGATTGCCCAGGGATGGTAAATTGATGATCAGGCAGTAATAAAATAAAGGTCCAAATGCCTCTGCATTCTACCAATTCTCAGATAGCAGTAATGGCTACTTGTTGTGGAGAAAAAGAAATGTCATAGCTAAGAATTGAAGTCTAGCCTCCAGGTAACTTAAGTAAGCAGAAAAATAATTTCCAGCAAAGATCTTCAACTGCACCACTATGCCTTGTTATGACATGTTGCACATGGCATCAAGATACTCAAATTTTAATTTTTGATTGTTTTTCATTTGTTCCAGACATGGCACCAGAGCCTTACTCTACAAGTCACACCAATCGGGCTTTGCGCTTGTGTCCTAAATTGATATGGAGTGCTATCATGTGTACTGGGTTGCAAAATGACAGGGAGCTGCAAAATGCAATTTTTTAAGAGATCAAGGAACCTCTGCACTTGATCATTCTGTGAACCAAATATCTTCATGGTAATAATCTTTGGATCTCAAGCTGCTTGAGAATAGAGCACATGTTTTGCAATTGCTAGCTCTCACATGTATGACTTGCCATAAATAGTAGGTAGATGACAAATACATTCTCATGTGATGACTGTGGCCAATGGCACATTTGTTTTCAAACAACCTCCTACATGTCATGGAAAACACCTCTATGATGAAAATGTGCCAAACCATGGTGCAAAAAGGTCATATCAACCCAATCATCCCAGAAACACTGCCCAGACTGTCAACAATGTGACCAGGAGAACCAGAAGGCCTCACACACTTGGAAAAAATGTGGACAGGCCCTTATAAAAGATAAACACATATGGGAATGCAGTGCAGAAGTAGATGAGAGACCCACCCAATGTGCACAAGTGGAAAACAGGGAAAATGAGGGCCATGGGACAATCTCAAATAGTGCTTGAAGGTCCAGTCACACAGACTGAAAAATGACTGAGACTGAACTGAACTGAAACCAATAAGACCAGACCTGCAGTCTTGGTCCTAGTGGTTATAGTACCAGTCCAGTCCTTGGTCCCTGATCTCAAGATAATAACTAGGACTGTTCAAGACTGGCCCCAACCAGTCTCAAACTGGACCTATAGTCCTTGGTATTAATATTATTTATTACTTATTTTACTTATATTATTCTACTAAAATACAAGAGGGCAGAAGCCCAGGGGAACAAAAGAGTGAAATATAGAGGGTTTATATACTCTTAGTGAGTTTGCATTTGCTTGTTTGATAGCACTAGTGTTGCTAGGTAATTTTTAACAGATGCCATCTTTTTTTTTTCCTGATTGAACTTTTTTTGTTCTTCTCACCAACTTTTGATCCCATACAAACATCATACAACAACCAGTTGTTCTTTTCTCCCTCAATGCTGCTTCCCACTGCCATGTCACTCATAGAGCCCCAACGACAGATGCATTGTGGTATGTTTTTTCTCTTTCACTTATGTATTCTTTAACTAACATTATAACTAATTCTTTTTTTTTGTTATTAGGTACTATATTTAGACAACAGCGACAACTTGGGGTGATGACAATGATGACTGGGGGTGACAACAACAACAACAACT
Organism: Tricholoma hemisulphureum; assembly: GCA_964034925.1. Taxonomy (NCBI): domain Eukaryota; kingdom Fungi; phylum Basidiomycota; class Agaricomycetes; order Agaricales; family Tricholomataceae; genus Tricholoma; species Tricholoma hemisulphureum. The sequence continues at coordinate 9,119,736 of OZ035928.1, forward strand.
GGGGGTGATGGTGGTGGTTATGATGATGATGACAACTGGGGGCAATGACAGTGACAATGACTGGGGTGATGATGATAGCTGGGGTCACCGATGCACCCCATCTGTCACTCCCCTCCCTGCAAATGCCAATGCACCCCCTCACTTGCAAGTGCAGGGGGTGCTTTCTCTTTTTCTTGTTTTTGTGAGCCTGATGTCCAGCCTCATGAGCCACTGCTTGCTGGTGGACTTTTTTTTTTTTTTACTTTATAATGTTCTTTTTTCTGTAAGTATCTTAGTTACAACTTAGTTACAAAAATTAGTTGGTATATAAGTATAAGACCAGTTGAAACCAGTCAAGAACCACAACCAAACCACTCAGAACCAGTTCTGAGTAGTTCTGTTGCAGTTCTGTCAAATAATGGATATTATAGGACTGGTTTCAGTCCCAGTCCTGCCTCAAGGAGGGTGAAAACCAGGACTGGACCAGACTTTCAAGCACTAAGGATATCGGCTGTTTGTTCAGGACCTCAGCAGTCCTCAAGTCATATAATTCCTCCTTCATGGAGATCATGGACCCAATGCCATTGAGGAGCTATGTGTTTAGACCTTTTATGGAATTGTGGATTGCATATCATAGCAATAGATCCATCATTGTCCCCCAAAATTAAGGTTGAGGATTGTTGAGAATAGCCAAGTTCTTCATATAGATTTCTGAGCCAACATGCTTTGCAGGCAGCCTCAGATAATGTATTTGGCTTCAGTTGAGGATAGAGTGACAGAGATCTATTTCTTCAAGCTCCAAGTTATTGCTCCCCCTGATGCCATGAAGACATATCCTGATGTCAATTTGTAATTGTCAGTGTTCACATAACATGAATGAGGTTGGAGCCAATAGAAAGAGTCATTGTCGGAATATGTGATACCATGTGATTTAGTGCTAGCAAGATAGCATAGAATTTGTTTAAGGGCTCCCACATGTTGAAGACTAGGATTAGCAGTGTAAGCGGCCAGTCTGTTCACAGCAAAGGTAATGTCAGGTCATGTAGCATTAGCAAGGTATTGTAATTTGCCAAGAAGTCATGCAAATGAATTACTACAGTTGTCATCATGTTGATCAGGATTCAGCTCAAGTTCCACATTGGGATCCAGTGGCATGCCAACTGGGTTAGCATTTTCCATATGCTCCCATTTAAGAATAGATTCTATGTATTGTTGTTGAGATATAATGATAGAACTTGGGGTTTGGGTGATTTCAATGGTGACAATTTTAGATGGTTCACCCATATCCATAGTCTCCCATTGGGATTGGATTTTGGCTTTCATTTGTTGCATGAGCTGTTCAGAAGAAGCAAAAAGTAATAAGTCCTCAACTCAAACAGTGATGATTGAAATTTCATCACCATTTTGTTGAACATATACACATGGATCTGACCATAGCTGTTGATAAACATATTTCTTGAGCTTCTTGTTGAGTTCCTTATTCCATTTGTGACCTGACTGTTTAAGACCATATGGCATTTTGAGTAGTCTACAGACTCTTTTGGTCATATCTTCATACCCTTCAGGTTGCCACTTTTTCTTTAAGAATCCCATTGAGGCTGGGTGGTGTTATTCGGGCTGCTAGGCCCTCCCATTGTGTCCCCTTGGCCATGGGGGCCTGCCGTCACATCCTGCTGGGTCCTGGGCCCTTGTGTCACATCCCCCTCAGCTCCAGTCATGTCCCCACAGCTCCAGTTGCGTCCCCTCAGCTCCAGTCATGTCCCCACAGCTCCAGTTGCGTCCCCTCAGCTCCAGTCGTGTCCCCTCTAGGGTGTAGCATGGGTGCGGGTAAACCCACGGTAAACGGTCCACAGGTTTGACAGGTGCAGGTATGGTTGCCGAAATGCTGGACCTGTGCCAGACCGTACCCATTTGGGCAGTGTCACAGGTATTGACAGGTTGCTTGAATTTCCGGATCCAGTCATTGCTGGACTCTCAACATCGGTTTTCTGGACTTTTTCCTCTTTTGTTGTCCATCTTGAAGGTAAGTTTTTGTTTCTTTCAACTAACTATTTCTTTTCTAGATTACAATGTTTCAACTAGACAGTGGCACTGGTAAGTCTCTCGTTTGTTTCAATTAACTAACTATTATTCTTTCTAGATTATGTTGTTTTGTTCTACATTACACCAACGGAGATGGCAGACAAAAACAACAACAGCAAGGACAACACATGTGGCAGCTGTCCCCACTGCACTGCCCCCAACCACCGCCATGAGCAACTGCTCACGGGGTGGCAACAGGGAGCAATGAGGAGAGGGGATGGCTATCACATTACCAACGATGAGGACCGCAAGGGTGACAAGGACTGAAGGAATGGTGGTACAACATGCACAATGAGAACGACGAGTATGATGAGGGCGACGAAAGTGATGACAGGGAGGGTGACAGCAACACGGAGGCCAGGGACAATGACAGGGAGGCTAGGGATGACAACAGGGAGGCCAGGGATAACGACGGGGAGGCCAGGGGCTCTGACAACAATGAGAGGATCGAGATGCCAACGATAACAAACCACCACCACCACCACAGCAGCAGCACCCCCATCCACTGCCACGAGCAACTGCTCGCGGGGTGGAATTGGGGAGCAATGGCGAAGGGGAGTGGTTGGAACGAGCATCTCTTCTTGACTTGTTACCGCCATCTTGTACCGTGGGAACGCTCCTCACACTGCCTGGCACAGCGCCCAGCAGTCCATCCCCTGGCCTGATCTTTGATCAGACCAGCCTATCTCACTCTCCAGGGGTCGTTTGGGAGCTATCCCAACCCCCCTGATGATTGGCTTTACCGATCTCCACGGATCGTCCGCGGATGTCCACTGGGTGGGCATTCTACTGTCCGCCACTTTACTCTACCTGGGCTCGAGGATCCTGGGCTCTGGGGTGGGGCACCTTCCACCATCGGTGGGGGGGTTCGACGGTGAATCAACACTGCCGGCTTAGGCTGGGGGTCCCGCTCTGGGGTCGGGGGGAGAACGCTTGGGTAGGGGGGGCGCTCATTTTGAGGTTTTCAGATCCCTGGAGAGGATCTAGGGATTCGGTGCGTTTGCTACATCTTCCTTTCGATGTTTAAGCTACTCTACGGCTACAGGATACTGCTCACCTCTTCTGGGTGGGTCCTCGCTCCGCACTTGGGGTATGCGCGCCGGCGCGGCCCTCCTCCTTCTCCCTTTTGGGCGCTTACACTCTATGTGTGCGCTCATGGGATTTACCTGCTCACTAGGACTGCGGCGGGGCTGGCGCTCCCCGCTGCCGACAGGAGATCGAGCATCTCCCACTGCCCGCCTGTGGTCAGGGGGCAGCGGATTATCTACGATCGCCAAGATCGGACAGTGGAGGGCAGGGGGAATCGCTCCTCCAGCACCACTATTACTGGGCCCATGACGCATAGCGCCAGGGGCCGCACTACACAGCAATGGGCACGTACCGCGCACCAGCCGTTTTCTGGGCTGCCATCCCTCCGCGATGGCCCCCTAAGTGGCCCCTTCCACTACAGCCCCGCCCTCTGTTTTTATGAGGGCCGCGCCATGTCTGAGGTGCGCCATCGTCCACGATGGCGGCACAACTGATCCTTCACTTCGAGGCTGGGGCTGGCTGCGGCTGTCCCCAGTCCGTGCGGTCAGGCATCCCGCCCTCTAAATAGGGGCGGGACCCTTCACACACTCTGCCGCTACGGGTAGAGTGTTCCTGGGACTCGTCCCGGGCTTGTTTGGATGAGCAGGAGAAGTGGGTCGTTACCAACCACCCTCTTCCCCCTGCTTGCCCACCTTTACCGGCGTCGTTTGGGCCGTACACGGTCACAGCCAGGTGCTTTCATGGGACAGTGACAGCACTGCACCCATGGTCCGCTGCTCACGGGCAGCGGTCACCATTCCTTCTCCGGACGGGGAAACGGTTAACCTCCGGGCCCTTGTGGTCTGGGGGCTTACGGTGAATTAACACCGCTCACCGGCTTCGGCTGCGCGTGGGGGGACCGTGGCAACCACTGGGGGGGGAGTTTTCTGGTTCACGGGCCGCATAGATGTGGCGGACCTTCACGCCCCTGTGGGCATTATCCGTGGTCTCACCTGTCCACCTTAGCGGCTACCAAAAGAGAAAGGGGTTTCACACTGGCGGGGGTTAGAGTACGGTTGAATCGTAGTGTACTAGATTGTATTTTACCTCAGGCCCGCGGACTGCGATCGTGCACCGCGTTATAAATTGTTGAACCAAAAAAAAAAAAAAAAAAAAAAAAAAAAAAAAAAAAAAAAAAGTGGTTGGAACGAGGGGGTACCAAGATGCTGGGGAGGAACACCATCCATGGGGCACCACTGGGTGATGAGGGGGATGAGATCAATGGCCAGACGACGATGGTGACAATGACGGGGAGGATCAGGACGACAACAACCAACCACCACCACCACAACTACCACAGCAGCACCCCAATCCACTGCCATGAGCAACTGCTCATGGGGTGGAAACAGGGAGCAACGGGGAGGGGGGGTCACTGGTAGCCAACAGTTACCACAACCTGACAAGGGTGCAAAGGGAATGAGTGGGTACCATGACATGGGGGAGGACTACCACCATGATAACAGCATGGGGCAACCAGTGGGAAGGCCACCATGGCGACCTCGTCTTGCTGTGAGTGAGATGGCAGGCTTTTTCTTTTTGTAATATTTGTCAGGAGTACGATTTTCCAAAGACAATTAATACTATTATTTTCATTGTTTGGTGATGATGACACTTTTATGTACATGCACTAGGCGCAAGGTCCTTATGATCGAGGGCATGGCTAAGGGTAGGTACAACACACCGTACACACATGGCCTTATCTAGGCACGATTGGACTCATGGTAGGCACATGTAAGCTGCGCACCTCATGCTGTAGGCATGGGATGCTGCGCCCGCTGACGACTCATGGTCAAGGCATGTCCGCAGTAACACACGGCTACCTCATGTATAGTAGTATATATATTCGAATAGAACGCCTAGAGACACTAGTCGTGTTCTCTTAGGCTATCCACCTTTTACTGGTGTGACCGCTTGGGACTACTAGATTCTTCCTCCCCCTTCTTTTTCTTGTTTGTGTTTGTTTGTAGGGAGCCATCGTCTTTGCCTCAGGGTATTAGGTGACATCCTAACAATATTGTATATAATTATTAAGTAAATAAATCCCTCCACCACTCGACAAGCGATGAGGTTCTTCTTGCAAGTTGATGATATAGCATGATTAAATAAATCCTGATGCTCAACATTATTTGAATTTAAAAAGTATCTGTAGCTTAGGTATTGTGTACAGGGTGTAGTTAAGTTAGTTAAGAGCTTATACCATACAAACACAGGATGTTTAATGGCATAGAACATGGAATACAAGGCAAAACTCCACGGTATATATATATGTGGTGTCACACCTGCAGTGTTTGGTGACAGACCATGGTAAAAACCTGTCACTGTGGTTGCAGTGTTAGAACAGGTGCAGTGTTGGCAGGTGTGGGTGCAGTGTGTGAAAAGTTACCCATGGTGTGACCCATGATGAACGCTAGTCCCCTCAGCTCCAGTAGTGTCCCTGGGCCCTCCTGTCATATCCCCCTCAGCCATTGATGCCTGCCATCGCGTCCTACTGGGTCCTGGGTCCTTGCATCGCATCCTGTGGCCTCCAGTCACATCCCCATTGGCTCCAGTTGCATCCCCTTGGCTCATCTGGGTTAAGCTGATGGCCAGTCGTGTCCCTTGGGCTTCAGGCATGTCCCTGGGCATCCCCTCCATTGTCTGGCACCCCTCCCATCATCTAGTGTCCCCCCCAGCCGGCAGGTGTGTCCCCCCTTCAGGGTTGGTTGTGTCTGGGTGCCCCACCGCGTCGAGATGTGTCCCCTGGGTGCTGGGGGCCATCCTGTCTGGTGTTGATGTGGCGGGTCACGGGTGGCCTTCCTTGGCCAAAGATCAGGCCCCCTGCCCACCCCGTGAGCAGGGGCTTGCTGGGCTGTTTGGGGGGCCGTCAGGAGGCTGTTAGAGGGAGGGGGGGTGGTCGTTAGTGATGTGGCAGCAGGGTGGGCTATATTCAGTGTGTACCTCATGGGTACCCTGCTCCGCAGGCCTCCTGGCACCCCCCTATCCCCTTCCATCCTGGCTGAGTAGGGAGGAGGGGCAGCGCACTGGGTCTCAGCTGTTACAAGTAGAAAAAAAGATTGTTAGCTTAAAAATGTATTTAATGATTAAAAATACTTAATATGGGGGCCTGAGGCCCCCATGGATGGGTAGTGGAGGAGTGGAGGAGTGGAGACAGAGAGGGGGAGGAGGCAGGCAGAGAGGGGGAGGCTGGGCTGGAGGCAGCTGGGGGGGGGGAGGTGTGTGTGTCAGTGATGTGGCATGTGAGGTGGGGGGGGGGAGGCAAGGGGCTTACCAGTTGGTGGGGGGTGCTGGGGTCATCGTTCCAGGGCGCAGGGCGTTGCCTGGTGGATGGGGGGGGTCAGTGATGTGGCGCATTGGGGTGGGGGGGGCTTACCAGTGGGGTTGGGGTCGTCATCACGTGTTGGTCATCTGGGGCCAGTGCGATGATGATACTCAGTCCGAGGAGACACCTGGAAATGACACACCAAATGTACTCCAACTAGACTAGAGGAAGGTTGTGAGGTGGCTTTGGGTTGGTGCTTGTCACAAGGTAGAAGGATGAAAGGTTGAGGGAGAATACGATAAATGAGACTAGAACTGGGATTGCTGAGACGAGATAATATGATAGGACGAAGCTAGAATTGAGCTCTGTGCTCTAAACGATAGAGGGGAAATGATATATTGTTTTTCTTTTCTATCTACTAGATGTCTTATATAGATATTCTAAGTAGGGCCAGGAAATTGAAGTGGGTGAAGAGGACCCAAGTAAAATGAGAAGGAATCAGATGCCAATGAGAAAAAAGGGGGGGGAGGGGTAATGGAATAAGGAGTGGGTAATGGAATAAAGAGTGGGTACTAGGTCAAGAAATCTACCTGGTGTAAGAAATCTACCTGGTGTAATAGGACTTGCCTCCTATCCAAAAATGCGTCCAGTGGCTTGTCAGGCAGGTGATAGGGACTGGAGAGGACGATGATGTAATCCTGGGAACTTTGTCATATGACCAAAATCATAGGACTGTTGATAATACCGTTCCTTGCACTAGAACCTTACACCATGATCTCTAACAACATCTCTCTTGTCCTTTTCTTCTTCTTCATCCTCTTGATTATGTGCATCCTGATGGCCTACCAATGGAGATGCGCTATTGTGTGGGGACGATTCTCATCAGAGCTCAACACAGAAAATTTGCCTGTTGGAGGAGATGATCCCATTATCTTCTGTGACCCATTACGATGGAGCCTTGACTGGAGTGAGTGAGATATCTTCTTCCTTTGCCAACAATGAGTTGAACAATATCAAGTGCGACCAGAGGACAATGCGGTGGTGACCCTGAGGTGGATTACGGAGTGGGCCAAGAGGTGGAGGTCAACATAACTGATGTGGGAGCTAACAATGAAGAGTTTTGAGGCTGCATAGTAGCACGAGTATTGGTAGTAATGCGTGTGAGATCCTATGATGATTGTAGAATGTTGTTAAGAACTGATCCTAAGGCGCGGGAAATCGGCGGAGTCCGGCGGAGTTCCGATGTACGACGAGGACTTGGCTTCAACCTTTAAGAGGTTGCGCCCTTCTCTATGCTCGGTGTCCAATTTGCAAGGAACTGAAAAGTCCGGAAGTCCGTGCGGAAGTCCGAGGTAAGGAAAAGGTGCAAAAGCGGAGTTCCGATTAGGAAGTCCGAAGTAAGGGACAGGAACAAAGCAGAGGTCCGGAGGTCCGAAGATTAAGATAGAAGTTCGAGGTCTTAAAGTTGACAAATGATAAGTTGATAACAACTAATATTTGAACTGAAGAATACAAAGTATGTAAAGTAGTTTTATACTAAGGCTAGTACTCGGTGTAGCTGCGGCGGAGTTCTGCGGAGTTCCGAGTACAAATTTCGTGATGATATCTATGATGAAGAACAGACTTGAGTAAACTACGGAAGATGTGATGTAAGTAAAACAGGAGAGGTAATTTGAAATGAGGAATTTGAAATACTCGGAGTTCCTACGGAGTTCCGTCGGAGTTCCGAGGCAGAGTTCCGAGGGGTGCTTGCATGGGATATGACAAATGTGGCATGAGGAGGTGTCGTTAAAAATGTGAAAATGGGATGGTTCAGAGCTTTGGACGCTCCTGATACCTATCAGCGAGTGGGGGTGGCAGTTGTGGACAGAGGTGGTGGCAGTTGTGGACAGAGGTGGTGGCAGTTGTGAACAGAGATGGTGGCAGTTGCAGTGTGAGGGAGGCAGAGGCAGCAGCAGTGTGGTCAGTGTTGGTGGTGGTGGCAGCGTGTGTCACCAATAAACAAAATGGTCACACATGACCACGCATTTCCAACCAACATGTGACCAACCATGTGCTGTGTTGGGATTATGTATACAGGAGTATACAGGAGTATACAGGCAAGCCAAGGCAGTTAACATGCCTAGGGAATATTGCCAGAATATGCTAAGTCATATTAACACATGTTTAACAGAGGTTAACACATGCAGAGACATATAGGGGAATCCACAGTTAACACATGCTACAGGATTAAACATCCTGCAGCATGTCTATGATAGGATAGGCAAGATATAGCCATGTCTATCATAGGCTATCAGAGACAGAAGCCTAGGTGGAGTGTCTTAGACACACCCTGCAGAAAGTGTAAGACTTCCAAACCATGACAGCATATCTATAGGGTAAATGACATAGTTAATGAAACATTAACTATTACAGGAGTATATGACTTCATCCCTCCTTTATATATTATAGGAGTACATTACAATATACCTCCTAACTGTGTAGTATAAATATTGCACATCTTGTAGGAGATGATAATAACATTCCTCCCTGTGGCAGACTCCCTCATACACTTGCCTTTGACTTAAACTCAATACCTTAAAAACCTTGTCCTCATCTTGTGCTCAACTCCTTGATCCCAATATGCCAAGTGGCTGTGAGGGTTGGGACATAACATATTTGCTTAGCTTATCTAACAAAAATCAGCTGTTTAGTCTAATGGTTATATTGCCATGTTTGTGCTGAGTAATAATCTCCCGAAACCTGGGTTCAATCCCTGATGGTGCAATACAAATATTTAATACTAACATAACAGCCTGGAATGGACTGGGACCATTCCTAAGGAATATTCCTGGCATTCCTGGCAGGACTAGGAATGAACTAGGAATGGATCAGGAATGGACTAGGATTGATACAGGGAATTTCTATTCCATTTACACTATCTAGGATTCCTGGTTCATTCCTGGGATTCCTAGGAATCCTAGGAATGGACCAGGAAGTGGGGGGAGAGAGTAAAGACCTCAGTCTTTGCTGCAAGTCTTTGGTACACATCTTGCAAGTCTTTGGCACACATCTTACAAGTCTTTTGTGCAAGTCTTGCAAGTCTTGAAAGTCTTTGGTAAATGTCTTGCAAGACATAGGGCCTGTTCATGTACCTCACTTTGTCCCAAGACTTAAGTTTGAGGAACAGCTTGATGAAACTCAGAGGTGCTGAAAGCGAAAGTCACATGGTCTAAGCTATTTTGTCACAGTATGTCACAGCATGATTAGATGTCCAGAAGATTCATGCTCAACACATGGCATGACATAAGAACAAAAAGATGAAGAAGGGAAAAAAGGTTGCTTGTGCCGCTGCACTGGCAGCTTTTGCAGCCACAATTCTGAATAGCCACAAAAGTCCAGGGCCAAAACACACTTCACTTCTCACAGGCCAATTGTGGTTGGAAAAGCTTCCAAAGGGACATCCTGAACGCTTTCAGGAGCAGCTTGGACTTGCACATCATGTCTTTTGGAGGCTGTCACAAGAGTTGCAGGAATGTCATAGCCTTTGAAATAGCAGATATGTATCTGCTGATGAACAACTTGCAATTTTTCTCCACTTTGCTTGCACTGGATTAAGTTCACACATGCTACAAGAGTGGTTTCAACAAAGTGGTGACACCATTAGCAAGTGAGTCACATTCCTTCTCTCATCCAAGTTCTTGCCACTGATTTGTATAGATACATCCATTGAATTACCAGAATCCTTCTTGGATCATTCTATCACAAATATGTCGAGCCAATGCCTCCTAATGAAACTCCTAAACACATTCTAGACAACCCAAAGCTATATCCATACTTCAAAGACTGTCAAGGGTTGATTGATGGCTCCAGCTTTCTTTCACAGGTTGACAAAGAGGCATCTCTTTGTTATTGAAGCTGCAAGGGACATATCTCACAAAATGGCCTTGCAGCTTGTGACTTTGAATTGCTGTTCATATATATTCTCAGTGCCTGGGAGGGTAGTGCAGCAGATTCTTGTGTCTTTGAGTATGCTCAAAGACAAGATTTACATCTGCTTCTGAACTGCCACTTTCTTGCAGATGCTGGGTTTCCTCTTTGTGACATGCTGATGACACCTTATCATGCAGTACATTACCATCCTCAGGAATGGAACTGAGGAAATCAGCAGTAAGGCTTTTTTATGCTGCACTTCTTTTTCTTTTTCTGACATTTCTTGAGGCCAGAAAATCCCCAGGAACTATTTAATCTCCATCATGCTCAAGCTCACAATGCCATTGAGCATCTTTTTGGAGTATTCAAACAATGTTTTGGTGTCACAGATACAGCTCCTGAGTATTGAATCAAGATGCAGACCATGCTTATTCCAGCACTTGGGGCTATTCACAACTTGATCAGCATTCATGATCCAACAGATTGCTTCTCACAGGACTCCAGAAACAACAATCCACAATCTACATCCAGTTCATGGTCCTGAGATCCTCAGAATGTAGCACCAGACTTAGAGGTGTTAGGGGCTGATATTACAGCAGAAGAAAGATACACCAGATGAGAGTTTTGCTTGTTAATAAACCTAGAGTGAGGAATAAAAAGCACAGGAGAGATTGATTGTCCCATTCGAAAGGTGGGGAGACACCTTTTATACAAACAAGTAGATAAGAACCAAAAACTGATCCCACACATTCTCTTGCATTGATCAAACCAAACAAAATGAAAATAAACTACTAAGGAAGAGAAAAGTCCATTTCAAGGAGTATTGATGGTGTCCAAGATAAGGATGGTGGCCATGTGGCAGGCGATATTGAGAAGGGTTCGTCAAGTCCTCATCTAAGAGTTTCAACAACTGGGGATGTCTCAGGGAAAGGTCTACCATTGAGGCTCTCTATTGATGTTGTGCAGTCTGTGCCCCCAGCAAGCACAGAGAGCTTTCAAATGATGCCTCTCAACCCTACCGTCCAGTCAATCAACCCTTTGATTTGGATGTTGACTAACCATGGATGTGGATATTGGATCATGTGCCAGATTGTCATGATGGCAAGTTATTTTTGTACCAAGAAGGATTAAAATGAAAGATAAATGAAAAACCCAGAACCATTCCCTCCAGTCAAGAGTGGAGCTGTTGACACAGAGGCTGAGGAAGCAAGAAGAATGTGAAGAATGTGTGGCTGACACATTGTGTGGGCAGAGGGTTGTCATGGAGAGCAGAACACATATTCTGAAAACTGAAAAAAAAAAAAAAAAAAAAGGACTGAAGATGTCAGTAACACAAATTACAATCAAAGGATGGGCATATCAAGAATATACAACAACATGAGGTCATTGTGGCATGAAGACAGAGTCAAAAAGGAATTCCCAAAATGGGAAGGTTGGTGAGTAGGACTTGCCACCCTACCACATCAGACTCCCCAGACTCCAGAAAGTCCAAGTGGATTCCAGTTATTCTGAGTGAAATTTGTAGGGTCAAATGGACAAGAACTTTGCAACACCAAGTTAAACTCAAAATAAGATGTCTCCAGCCAGGATTGAACCCTTGACCTCTAGATTACAATTTACAGATTTTCTAACATCTTAACAGGTAAGCCATGACACCTTTATTGGTCTTAGATATTATTGTTACTTTATTACCTATTTACACAATAAAATACATTACATATAAAATCATTATATGTAGGGGGGGAAGTTGTTGTGTCCTTGGGCATCATGTTGCGTCACGTTGGCTGTAATATATATATATTACCTACTTACAAAATACTCTAAGTAAATATAATACTAGTATAGAGAGAGGGAGGGAGTGGGGTGCATCGTGGCCTTGGGCATCGCATCCCCTCCCTGCCCATCCCTCCCCTCGCATCACTCATCCTGCCAGTACCACTAACGTAGCACCCCTTTCCGCCCCACAAGCAATGGCTTGTGGCAGTGGTTGTGGGTGCTGGCATGTGTGCTCCGGCATCGCCATCATTCCACCCATGCTCCACCCCACAAGCAGTGGCTCATGGGGCTGGGCTGGGTGGTGCTGGTCATGTCCCCCATGGTCCCCTCACTTGTCTGGGTGCCCCTCCTCTTTGGGAGCCCCCCACTTGTCTGGGCACCCCCTGCTTGTCTGGGCACCCCCCCACTCATCTGGGCATCCCCCCCTTGTCTGCTTGTGTTGCATGGCAGGCCATCATATCCCCCATTGTCTGGTGCATCCCCTGGGTTGTCTGGCATCACCCCCATTGTCTGGTTGGAACTCTGGTGGAACTCTGTAGGAACTCCAAGTATTTCAAATATCTTATTTCAAATTACTTCTCCTGTTTTACTTATATCACATCTTATTGGGATCAAGGAATTGAGCACAAGATGAGGACGAGGTTTTTAAGGTATTGAGTTTAAGTCAAAGGCAAGTGCATGAGGGAGTCTGCCACAGGGAGGAATGTTATTATCATCTCCTACAAGATGTGCAATATTTATACTACACAGTTAGGAGGTATATTGTAATGTACTCCTATAATATATAAAGGAGGGGTGAAGTCATATACTCCTGTAATAGTTAATGTTTCATTAACTATGTCATTTACCCTATAGATATGCTGTCATGGTTTGGAAGTCTTACACTTTCTGCAGGGTGTGTCTAAGACACTCCACCTAGGCTTCTGTCTCTGATAGCCTATGATAGACATGGCTATATCTTGCCTATCCTATCATAGACATGCTGCAGGATGTTTAATCCTGTAGCATGTGTTAACTGTGGATTCCCCTATATGTCTCTGCATGTGTTAACCTCTGTTAAACATGTGTTAATATGACTTAGCATATTCTGGCAATATTATTTAGGCATGTTAACTGCCTTGGCTTGCCTGTATACTCTTGTATACATAATCCCAACACATCTTTTACTCAAGTCTGTTCTCCATCATAGATATGATCATGTACTATGTACTGCGGTGTGGTAGGGCATGTTGGCCTACCTGCCAACTTCCCTGCCCAGAGAATACTTGTTTTGACTCCATTTGCTGGCGCCAACACAGAGGGAATACAGTATATTCCTTATTTCATGTTATTTTATTGATATTTTGTGTTGCTAACCTTGTCCAATTATTTCCTAGCCCATAGATTAATCCCCCTTCACTTGAGGACAATGCTGCATCCACACGATGTGTCTATCGCATGCATTGACATCATTTCTGCTCCATCAGGTCTTTGACCTGACAGCCTTACTTTGATGTGATGCATCAGTACTGGTTTTTAATTAATTCTTTATCTTTCTGTTTCTAGGTAGAAAGTTTACCCTTCTTGGCAACAGTCTGGCCATCAATCCAATTTCCTTTCCTGGGACTAGTTAACATCTGAATCGACAGGTCTAATGGCTGGATGGTAGGGTCAAGAGGCATTGCTAGGGAACTCTCTGCACTTGCTTGGGGCACAGGCTGTGTACAGTCAATAGAGAGTCCTGACAACAGACCTCTTCCTGAGTGATTCCCATTTTGTGAAACCCTGAGATGGGGACTCAATGACATCCATATGATCTCATTCTCTGCATGGCTCAGAGTCTTCCTTCCTGTTTCATCAACATTCCTTGATCTTGACAATCCTGCTTCTTTTGTAGTTTATCATTCTTGTTGCTTGGTCTGACCAGTGTGAGAGAACACGCGCAGTCCAATTTTCACTTATCACACTCGCAAAATGTATAAAAGGTGTATCCCCACCTTTCAAATGGGATATCTTACTCTTGTGTTACATTTGACATTCCCTCTTATAGGTTTCCCTAGTCTCTCAAGTTCACTACACAACAAAGTGTAGTACAAAAGTCAAGTTCTCAAGCTATAAGCCCTTTGTCTCCCCAAGTCCTTATCTTTTGAGGATTTCTGTTCCCTTCTGTTCACACACCTCAGGAAGTTCACTCTGAGTACCTTTCACTCCCTATTTCCCATTATCCCAACATCTACCAGTCACCTGACAGGCGGACGCATTCTGCACATGAGCTTTATCAATTGTGTTTTCGATCCTTGTTGATCGATCCAGTTACAACGCATATTGAATTGATCGTGTTTTCATATGATGGACCTCTCCCAGTGTCCACCCAACAAGCTGATGGCTCGTGCTTCCCATCTCTTCCCCTCCCCTTGTTGTTCTTGCTTACCCCATTCTCTCACAACATGATGACCATGTCAATGAACCTCCAGTAGACCTACTACCCTGCTACAGCAGAACTCTGCAAAACTCCACCGCAGTTACACTGAGTAATAGCCTTAGTATGAAGCTACTTTAAACACTTTGTATTCCTCAGTTCAAATATTAGTTGTTATCAACTTTTCACTTGTCAACTCAAAGACTTTGAACTTGTCGTAACCCTTGCAACTCTGGACCTCTGCTTTGTTCCTAACCCTTACTCTGGACTTCCTAATTGGAACTCCACTTTTCACCTTTTCCTTATCTCAGACTTCCACATGGACTTCCATTTCTTATCAGTTCCCTACAAATTGGACACTGAGCATAGAGAAGGGCGGAACATCTTAAAGGCTGAAGCCAAGTCCTCATCACACCTTGGAACTCTGCTGGACTCTGCCGTTTTCCCATGCATTAGGATCAGTTCTTAACACCTGGTCCTCTGGTGTCCCCCCTCTGTCATCTGGCACATCACCGGTGATATGGTGTCCCCCCCCCCCCCTCCAACCCTGTCCTCCTCCTGGTCATCAGGATGATGTGTAGGTGGTGGTGATGTGGCATTGGAGGGGGTGCGGCTTGTGACATGGGGGCTGTGATGTGGGGGCCACAGTCTGGGGCATAGTATCCCCATTGAGCCCCCCACCTCCCAGCTGAGTGGGGAAGAGGGGTGGCGCATCAGGGGCTTGTTGAATGCATACACAAAAACTGAAAAAAAATAGTATATTAGTAAAATATAATTAGTGATAATAAAAATACTTAGTGGGGGCCTGGGGCCCCCATACACTTGGACTGGAGGTGGTGTCATCATTGATGGGTGAGGGAAGGGGGGGGCAGTGGTGGTGCCAATGGGTGATGGAAGTGGGGTGGTGGTGGTGGTGGTAGTGGTGGCCTGTGAGCAGGGTGAGGGGGCCATGGCCATGGCCATGGCAGTGGTGGCAGTGTCAGATGAGGGAGGAGGGCCCATTGATGGTGGTCGTGGTAGATGGCCATGAGCCTGTGTGCTGGCAGTCATGGATGGGTCATGGGGTGGGTCACAGGTAGTAGGCGGGCTTGTGAACCAGTGGGGACTCTGGGTATTCTGCTTATTCTGGCTTTGTTTGAGTTCTAGTAGATTCTGGGGATTCTGGTAATAAAATTAATAATATATTTACCAGAATGAACTCCTACAGTGGAAGTACCATACAAAAAAGGTTCACCAGACTCCTGGGAATCTAACCAGAATAGGTGGGGGAGTGTAAAGGACTCTGTGGGAGGATTATCAGGCAGAATTACAATGATGAGGGGAGCTATAATATTGTACAGTATGAACTATGTACAATCCATGGTACACTTAAAACTTGTGTCAGGATAGAACAGCCCTCAAGTATCATTTATGTTTTCTATAATGCCAGCATATGCATCAGTGAAATTGATCTGTGTCGAGAAAAGATATAATATATTCCTTCCTCCTCCTCTGAAAATTCTCCATCATCAATAAAAAGTTGAATTGCCTTGTTTTGGTGCTGTGGAGTTGATGGACCACCATTCATTGCCAATGCCATGTCCCAAATGGCAGTGGCAACCAGTGATTGTTCAGGATTATCCTGACGATGGTGCTTCTTCAATGACTGCAGAGGTGACTCAAAATCTGCATGAATTTGTTTTTTTGATATCATTTGAGATGGGGTGGGTGTCTGCACCAAACATTATACATGGTAGCAAGCAAAATGAAAAGTTGTGAACCTCAATTTCCTTTGCAACATCTTGATCTAGCAAGCTACAGAACAATGCAGAAGGCTGCAAGGAAGCCACAGAAGGAATGGTGGATGGGAGACTGCTGGCAGGATCTTGAGTTGAATCATCAGGTTCTGTTTCTCAATCAGGAGTCAGACTAGACTGAGGGGTTTCTCCAGCATGAAAGGCACCAGCACCAGTGGCAACAATGCCATCAACAAGATATGACATCTCATCATAAAGGGGAAATGGGGTGTTCCTCCAGTGTGCAGCCTTTTTGTGAGACTCAAGGCAGGATAACAATTAGTCCAACATGAAGAAGCATGCATAAAATATGCACTTACCTTAATATATACATCCCAGACCTCATCAGTTGTGACACAAGTCTTTGTACCTTCATCCCACCCAAACCCCAATGCACCACAGATCTCCTTCATGATGAGAAAGTTTGGTATTATTAAGGTTGTGACAGAAGGAGGTGTAATACTCATGTTGCTGTAATGATCAGAACACTTCATTGCAGTTTTCAGTGGTCCATTGGGAATGCCCTCCTTCTCCATTGTCTCTGCAGCTAGGTTCCAGACAGTCTTCTTCCACCCACTTCCAGACTGATTCCCAGCATCCTTTTGTTCTCAAAGGATGTGAACCATGATGGCATCATCCACAGCAGTCCAAGAGCAGTGCATAGATACTGTGTTGTTTGAGTCCAACCCAAGATTGTCTTTTTTGGAAGCCATAGAGTAGATAAATGAGCAGATATATTAATTATAAAGGGATTGTTATATGAAGCAGGCAGGAAAAAAAGAGTGAGGAGGCTGTGGAGTCATCAGCAGCAGGGCATTGTCACACTGAACATCTACCAAGAGTGTTACCAAACACTCAGTTTGGTCTTGCTTGGGTCTCATTAGGCAAAGATGGTAAAACAGGACCTGAGTAGAGCTTAAGTCCTGGTTTTAGTGATTATATTATGCTCCCCCACATATTCCAGCCAGAATTTCCGGATTCCAGGTGTACTTTTTTTTAGTGCATTTCTCACTATAGAGGATAATTCCAGTTCAAATAATTGAACTGGAATTTCCTGAATTTACCCAAACCAGGAAAAACTGAACTAACTGAACTAACTGGACATGTGTCACATGACCACAATCACCACTGTGATACATTGTGACTGCCAGCTCACACATTGCCACCCACCATCACAACAACTGCCTCCCTCTCCCCTCCCTCTAGCACAACATGGGGTCCTACCCCCATGGTAAGTATTTTAAGATCTATTTCATCTTTATTTAGAGCTAATCAAATATATATTTTTCTCTTTCAGTTTTTTGTATGCAATGATGCTCCACCCCTCCTCCCCACTTAGCTGGGAGGTGGGGGGCATCATCTGACCAAGGACCAACCGCCACTGCCACATCACACCCACTGACCCCGCACCCACTGCCACATCACCACCCACCAATCCAGCACCTGCTAGAGTTTGAAGGTCTGATCCAGTTGCAGTTGCAGCCCATTTTGGCTGCAACTGGAACCAAAACTGGTTGTTCCACTTACAAAAAGTTCCCAACTGCAGCCACAACTGCAGCCAACTGGTCAGGACCAGTTGCTTATCAGTTGCACCTCAGTTGAAACCAGTTGCAACTGTCTTACTAGTAGTTATTAATTTTATCTAGGTAGTCTACCAATTAATTTAATTACTTAAAAAGGCACAATGAGAGGGGAACAAAAAGAGGAGGGACACTACAACCGAGAGGGGGGAAGCACAGACAAGAGGGGGGGGGGACAAGAGGGGGTACACTACAATGGAGAGGGGGGGACTGCAGATGAGAGGGGGGGAATGCAGATGAGAGGGGGGGAGTGTGGATGAGAGAGAGGGGAGGGAAATGAGAGGGGGGGAACACAGGGGGTGGTCATGGTTGTGGGACAACATTGAATGTTGAATGTTGAACACTGATTGATGTGTAAGCAAATGCAAACATAAATGTGTCATGATGTGTCACCATTTACTTGCACAATACATGTGCAAACATATGCAAATTAGTCAAAGGTATATAAAGCCTTGCTTGCCCAGATGGTTGTGACTGGTTGTGACTGGTTGCAAACCAGTTGGAAGCCCAGCAGATTTGGGGAAACTGCAACCATGACTGTTGACAGCTGGTCACAACTGCAACCAGAAATTCTGGTTGTGACCGGTTTGGTCCAGTTGGGTCCCAATCTTTTTTTGGTTGCAGCAACTGGACCCTTGAACACTAGCACCTGCTGCCACCACATCAATCACCACCACTCACCAATCCAGCACCTGCTGCAGCAGCACAGCCACATCACCACCTACCAATCCAGCACCCTCCCCCAGCCAGGGACAACCCCCACTGACACACAGGATGTACCAGGGGATGGGGAATGGGGGGCAACAATGCCAATGTGACGCGCCCCACTCCCTCCCCTCTCCCCTCTTGTATATATTTGTATTATTAGTACTCTATTTTAAATAAATAAACATCACTCTGTCAGAGTAAATTTTATTAATACTCTATTT
Organism: Tricholoma hemisulphureum; assembly: GCA_964034925.1. Classification (NCBI taxonomy): domain Eukaryota; kingdom Fungi; phylum Basidiomycota; class Agaricomycetes; order Agaricales; family Tricholomataceae; genus Tricholoma; species Tricholoma hemisulphureum. Next base: position 9,138,494 of record OZ035928.1, read on the forward strand.
TAATTACTGGCGTTCCCATAAATAATGGCAAACCCCGTTTTTTTTTCCGTTTGTGTACCTATTACCTAATATATACACGATCATCCAACTTGTCTTCCTCTCAACCTGCAAGCTGACGGAGCATGGGTAATCATCGTATCTCACCTCAGGTCAAAGAGCTGGCCCTTGAACTGTGGATGAAGGGATTCTCAAGGTCCGATGTCTGTGAAATCTTCCAAGTCTCCCCTCGAAGCTTGTATCGCTGGCGCAAACTCTTTGATGAGCTCGATTCAGTCACTCCGCCACCATCACCGCTTCGTGGGAGACCTCGCATCATTGGCCTTGCCGTCATGACTGCTGTCAGACAACTTTACGAGCAGCATCCAGACACGTACCTTGACGAACTTCAATGGTACCTTGCAGTTCATCACGACACAGCTATCTCGATCAGCGCTCTCCAAAGGAACCTGGACAAGGCCGGCCTGACACGGAAAATGCTTCACAAAATTGCGATTGAACGGGATGAACAACTTTGGGCCAACTTTCGGGTCACCATCCGTGATCTCGACTCCTTTTCGGGAACTGGCATGGAGTTTGTCACTGTTGACGAGTCAAGCAAGGACGAATGGACATATGCTCGACGGTATGGACGTGCCCCAATTGGTCATACTGCGGAAGTTTCAGATGTCTTTGTGCGGGGCCAACGGTACTCTCTTGTTGCGGCTATGTCAATCGAAGGCTATCTTGCGACGTGCATCACAGAAGGTTCCTTCAACACACAGTCATTCTTTGGCTTCATTGTTGATGATCTCGTGAGTTCATTTTCTGCCATTCCCATGCTGTATGTGCGCTGATATTCAGACAAGGTTCCTCTGATGAACCGTTATCCAGAGAAGCACAGCGTCCTGGTTCTCGACAACTGTAGGATCCATCACACAGATATTCTTCGTGAGATCTTGGATGATTGCGGTATCATGCTTCTGTATCTGCCACCCTACTCGCCCGATCTCAATCCAATTGAAGAATCCTTCAGTACCTGTATGGTGATTTGCTCACATCCCGGTCTGCTGCTGATTTTTGTTCCAGGGAAAGGCTACATTCGACGACATGGGATAACCATTCGCACTGCTGAGAACCCGATACTTGCATTGCTGGATGCATGTGGCTGTATCAACGAAGACATGGCAACTGGATGGTTCTATCATGCGGGGTACATTGTAATTGGTGGTTGACAAAGTAATACATACACATAGAAGTCCATAGAGTCCATAACGTCCATTCGAGAAGTAAGACATGCAATAAAGAACAAAGGAAATGATAACATCTACTGTGATTCAGTCCCACATCCCCTTCTTGACATCCGAAAGAAAGTGGTCGTGAGCCTCAAGAATAGTCTTCCACGTCAACGTTGCAAAACCAGCATCGTCTTTCCAGTCTGCGTGATCCAAGGTCTTGATGTTCTGATTGCCGGGGACATAGCCGAGTTTTGCAAGACGTTCCTTGTCCTCATCGTTGATCCCATATCGATCACAAAAAGCATCAAGTGAGACTCTCGGAAGTTTTGAAGGCGAGGGTGGAACTGATGCAGTCGGAGTTCTGTTCGCACCAGATGGAAGACTTGGACTATGATAGTGGGGGCTGGATATATGCATGGGTGGGGCAGACAAGAGATGTGGGGGATGAGCGTGCATAAAGCGTTGCTGTTGCTGTTGCTGTTGTAGTTGTTGAAGGACCAGTAGTTGAAGTAAGTCTGAAACAGGGTTGGCAGGGGAAGCAGTCTGGGGAACAGCCGGAGTCAAGTTTGGAGCCTGAGGAAGAGCAGTAGACAATGTAGCAGGTTTGAGAATTGAGCAAGATGGCATCGGAGACACTTTCGGAATGGTTTTGATCCGCGCATTTGTGTCGAAATGCGCATTATATGGAGGTTGGGTTTCATCGGCCTTTCCCTCCATCTAGAGCAAAGCGTCATGAATAAAGGTACTCAAATCAAATAAGATACTTACTATATTATTTGCCCATGAAGTGAGGCGGAGGTTTGTCAACTCAAAGTACCAACCGTTCTTCTGATCGTGATAAATGCGTTTGTCTGGGAACAGGGGGTTGTTGCCGATCGGATAGCGTGCTTCAAGTCGCCCACGAATATCTTTTGTTGCCACGTCAAACTTTACCTAGTTGGTATAACGCTGGTGAGATATGGGAGGTTACCAATATATGCACAAAGACCGACATACCTTTTGCTCCTCAATGGATATTCCATCCATTGTCTCAAGAGCCCCGAAATCAAATGTCGTGGCAGACAAGTCGGCTGCATCTTCATGTGCAGTAACCCACGGCTGGAACACGAGGATTGTGATTTTCCCAATTCAGAGTCAACAGAAATGCTCACCCGTTTGTCATTGATCGGCTTCAATGGAGGCTTCACAAAGAGGATGATCATCCGGTCCCCTAGCTTCTGCGTAGTAACTTTCTCGATAAGCGCCTTGAAACCAGCATCAGTCGTCAGAGGGTGGGGGTCAGCAGTTTTTGGCTTTTCCGTCTTCCATTGCATCCCGGTCGTAACAAGATTTTGTTGTAGGCATGGGAGGGCACAGGCAATCGCGTCAAGATACTCGGAAAAGATTCCTGTGGTCGTAAACCCGAACAGCTCCATCTCGAGATAAGTCTGTTTCGAGGATTTTTGTTTCGATCCCATTGCAGGCGGAGGCTTTTCAACACATAAAATCGTCTTGAAAGGAATGGAAGGTGACGTGTCGGCATCGAGATCTTCTGCTGGTGCTGCTTCTACTTTCTTTTTCTTTCTCACAGGCTTCATTGACAGGGTATAAGTAGTTGTACTATCAGTTGGTTCCACGGATCATTTCGTGCCATTCTTTCGAGCAATGGTCTCTGGGGTGATTGTTTTGGAACCTGTAAGATCTTTTCCCTTCATAAGAAAGCAGGTAACGAAGGACAAGGACGCACTGTTGTTTCCCTGACTGTTGCGAGAGGCCAAGAGCTCGCTTGTGATGGCATGTTCCTGATCATAAGCCTCGATCTCGTCATCTGGCAGCAGATCGATCTCCTCTTCTTCAGAGTCTGCCGCATTCGAGGTGCCAGGGTTCATGATTGAGGATGTGGAGGGAAGCAAGGTGCAGCGTAACACAACAACGCAAAGAGTTGGGTTGGATTCTACCTACTAGCAATTAGGTAATAGGTACACAAACAAAAAAAAACGGGGTTTGCCATTATTTATGGGAACGCCAGTAATATAAACATCACTCTGTCAGAGTGAGGGACATGCCAGATGTGTGACCACAGGGCACCCAGTGTGACTGAGCACCCCCCACCACCGCTGCAAGAAACTGCTTGCGGGGCAGGGGTGGGGTGCAATAGGTGAGGGGGACAGGCATGGGGACAGGGCCAGTGATGTGCTCCACTCCCTCATCCTCCCCTTTTTTTTTTTTTTTTGGTATATTTATTTTATATGAAATTCCATCTGGAATTTCCAGAATTTCTGGACTCATTTCCAAGCCCCTTAGCCATATTCTGGAAATTCCAGCTGGAATGGACTGGAATTTCTGGAATATGTGGAGGAGTGAAAATTACATGTTTTGGCTGGTAGGTCTTGATCAAGGCATGTTGGATGATGTAATCTGTCACATGATGTGGGCCATAAGTGTTGTAATAACCTCACTGTATAAATGTGCATCTCAATGAGGTATAAGACACATATGCAGCTAAGGAGGTGTCAATATGGTCTTAGGTTACATCAACAATAACCAACCAAGTTGAATCCAATAAGACTTGATAGCTCAGTGGTAGAGCTACTGGTATATGTCCAGGAGGTCCTGGGTTCAATCCCTAGTCTGGTCATCTTTTCTGTCTTAACAAGGCAAGGCATCCGAACAGGCCCATAGTTTCCAGTCTTGGCAAGTCCTTGCTGAAAGTCTTTAGTGCAAGTCTTGCAAGTCTTTCATACAAGTTTTGCAAGTCTTTGGTACAAATCTTGCAGGTCTTTGGTGCAAGATTTCCAGGTCTTTGGTACAAGTTTTGTAAGACTTCAGTACAAGTGTCACAGGTCTTGGAATTCTTTTGTACAAGTATTGAAAGTCTTTCATACAAGTCTTGGAAGACGTAGGTACAAGTGTTATAAGTCTTTCAAGTCTTTGGTGCAAGTCTTGCAAGACTTTGGTCAAAGTTTCACAAGTTTTTTCTGCAAGCCTTGCAAGTCTTTGGCACTTTCCAAACTTTGGTACAAGTCTTTTAATCTAAAACTCAATACAACACCAGTGCAGTGGTCACTAGCATCAGTAGTGACATAGATGTTTGATGTTCCATCTATGTAATTAATTACAGTGAGACAGTCAGTGCTAAGAACCAGGTGTTTGATGTCATTGAATGCAGTCTGGTGTTCTGCAATCCATAGGGGGAACTCCCAGTCACATTCCTTTGTAGTGAGTGGTGTTTGGCCACTTGTGTATTCAGCCAGTGCTGGTAGGGATGTGGCAATGTCTCTGCTTAGTCCCAGGAATTCCCTGACATTGGTGGCAGTTGTTAGCTGTGGCCAGGTGGCAATATGGTCAGTTTTATGGGTGTCAGGTTTGATGCCTGTCCTGGAGATTATATGTCCAAGGAAGCATAACTCTATAGCAAAAAGGTTGGATTTTACCTCATACTGGCCACTCAGAGGGCCTCAAGAACAGCAGTGTAGTTTCATTCATGTTCCTCCAAGTTTTGTTACCAGACATCATCAAGGCACACATGGCAAATCTTGCCTACAGTTGGGGACAAACAAACACCACCAATTTTCCTACCTGATTTATGTAGCATCACAACACTGCTAAACTGGCCTTGTTAACATTTTCTGTGATAGTATTAGACCTAATGGAGAGTTTGGCATGAGCCGATTCATGTAGATAGCCTAATATAGGTTATTGGAGGGTCAAAAAATTGGCACATGCTCAAAAAAATAGCTAAAAATCCCCAAAAATTGCCATTCAACTCCTTTTTCAATCGTATGTTGAAATTAGAAATTAGAAAATCAAAATATTGAGTGGTTCCTGGTAAAAAAAAAAGAAAAAATTTCTCCCCCCCCACTGAACATGCCTTGAGGGCACCCTTCCAAAAAGCAGAAGACAAAAAATACTTCAGGTTTGCAAAACCACCATAAAATGTCCCATTGAAAATGAGAATTGCTGCATGGCTCATCTTTTCAGCCAGCAGGATGACTTCATGAATCAACCCTCGTAACTCAAAACCTTGATCAAAAGTAAGGGACACTATTGCATCTTCTTACCAAAGTTCCATTGTGAGCTCAATCCAATTGAAATGGTATGTTCTTTCATTCAAAGTCAATCAGATTAATACATACTATGCCCTGATACTACAGTATTGGGGGTGGTGCAAATACTGTGGGCAGTAAGGAAGCAAAAGCAACACTGTTTGATGTCACAAAGTGCCATAATGGCCATTGATGCCATCCTGAACCTGGAGTAGAGGGGTATTGAGGAGATTTTGACCCCCAAAAATTTGGCACTGCTAAAACCTTGTGGGAACCCCGACCCGAAGGTGTTTTTGACCATTTTCAGATCTGTAGAGTTCAAATATGGCATCAGATTTTCTCAAAAAATTCAGGATCAGGTGCTACAAAATTGGATGCTTTTGACTGTCCCCAACTGTATAAGTTCCTAGAGTGCATTAGTCATTCAGCACTGCTGTGGCCACTGGAGCATTGCATCCACCCTGTGGCATGACAGTCCACTCATAAAGGCCTCATGGCATTCTTACAGCAGTAAGGTGAATGTTGTCAGGGTATACTCATGTTTGGGAAAAGGAGTTGGTCATATCCATCTTTCCAAATATCTTTCACTTCCCACAGTTAGCAAGTATATTGTCTATGCAGGGTAGGGAAGTTGTCCCTTACTGTGTTGCTGTTAAGAACTCAGTAATCATTCACCCACTGGGGGTCAATTGTCAAGTCAGGTACCCTGGTGATGTATTTTGAGACACAGAATGCCTGGGAGGCAAATTCTGAGGAGGATGGTCTTATCTGGCCAGCCTTCAAGTGATCATCCAGTAGCCTCTTCCAAGATTCCTGGTATCTCATATCCCTTGCCATTGTTGACCTTGGTGGGGTCTCTAAGCTGGATGCAGTGAAACATGTGGCCAGGGATGCTGCCAGTGTTGCCCGGGAGGCAAAGTGGGAATTGGTCAGCAAATTGGAGTTTCATTTGCAAGTCTTCAGTGCAAATTTTTAATGTCTTTGGTGCAAGTCTTTGGTGCAAGTCTTGCATATTTTTTCTGATGTTTTCAAGGGTTGGGCAGAAGTTTTCTGGTACATTTTCCCAGATCATTGAATGGACAAAATTAGCTCATGGATATTAACTAAAGAGGTCACAAATCAGATGTTCTTGCAATAAAATGGGTAATTTAGGATGAGGTGGATGGCAGATCTGGTTTTATTTTTGTTGACTTGGCTTGTCCAGCCTATAGCTCTCATGTACTTAAAGTGAACAAGATGTAAGCCTAAGCACACAGACTTATGACATCACAACACATCTACAGCACTAACACAACCACCTACAATGTGGACGCACCAGAAACAGACCCACCAAACACAATGATGTCATCCCTGGCAAGCTGCCTAGATGACATCATCCCTGCACAGCCACCACTGATGACTGATGTGGCCTTTCCCATCTTTGGTACCCATGCGCAACCAACAGGATGACTGATGATGCACTGCTATACCCAATATGGCCTGCCATATTCACACACAATGCTTGATGCAACCCTTTCCATCTTTGGTATGCCTGATGCAGACTTTGGCTCATATGAACAACTTTATATATATCTTTACCTATTTCCCCCTGCCTCTTTGTTCCCACTTCCATGAAACAAAGATATATGCTCTCTTATTTGTAATACTTACATTCCCACTTCCATGCAATGAAGATAACTTGATCCTGTCTTTCCTGCTCACTTTAGTATAGGCTGCCCAAACCAGGCATCCTTCCATAAGATCTACTTTAAGAGAGGAAGCATATACTCACAACTCACCCTCAGTGCCCAGAAGATGGTGGGAACAACTGAGGGGTGACAATATTCTGAGCATCCTTTCTGCTCATCTGGAAGATGCTTGTATGAATTTAGCCTAAGTATGAGGATACAATTTATGGATCTCAAAAGTTCACTTATACACCATGGTGTATATGGAGTAAGTAGAGTGTCAAGAATGCCAAAATAAATGCCTTCAGATTGCAAGGGTCAATGTCAGCACCCTACCACCCATTGGTCAAACAGTTTTCCAGCTCATGGGTTCAATGAATCCATGTAATGCTTCAGTGATCATCTGAGCATGGATGTGTGTACATCCAATTGTGTCTTGGTCCCTTGTCATGCATTCTTTGGTCCAAGGCTTGCAAGTCTTCAGTGCAAGCCTTTTGAGTCTTCAGTACAACTCCAGAAATTCTTTGGTACAAGTCTTGCAAGTCTTGTAAGTACTGGTAAAATCCCACAACTCTCTGGAATCACATAACCCATAGCTAAATCAAGCCAAACCAAAGCCAAACCTGGTCTGTGTAACCCATACTTGCCATATTTGGTTGATATCATATGGAGCTTTGCACTTAGGCTAAGGTAAGGAATGTGCTAGAATGGTATGGAATATCTAGTTTATTGGGATCAGGAAGTTGAGCACAAGATGAGGACGAGGTTTTTGAGGTATTTGAGGTTTAGTCAAAGGTAAGTGTATGAGGGAGTCTGCCACAGGGAGGAATGTTATTATCATCTCCTACAAGATGTGCAATATTTATACTACACAGTTAGGAGGTATAGTGTAATGCACTCCTATAATATATAAAGGAGGTATTCTGTAATAGACCCCTGTACCAGTTAATAATGGAGTGACTATGTCATATCCCCTATAACAGTGTCAATAATAGTGACATATGATATCATGGCTTGGTAAGTCCTAGACTTCCTGCAGGGTGTGTCTTAGACACTCTACCCAAGGCTCTGTCTCTGATAGCCTATGATAGACATGGCTATATCTTGCCTATCCTATGATAGACATGCTGCAGGATGTTTAATCCTGTAGCATGTGTTAACTGTGGATTCCCCTATAGGTCTCTGCATGTGTTAACCTCTGTTAAGCATGTGTTAATATGACTTAGCATATTCTGGCAATATTCCCTAGGCATGTTAAATGCCTTGGCTTGCCTGTATACATAATCCCAACATAGTTTGAAGACTGAGCTGCAGTCCCAAGACTTGCACCAAAGACTTGCAAGACTTGCCCTCACAACTTGCAATAATGGCTGAAACATTTGACAGACTTCTAGTAAAGACTCACATGACTTGGATGAATTGGAAATCCTGTATTCATTGTGCATTCTTATCATCTATATTTTGAATCTAGCACCCATTTTGATGTTCAATAAAACTATTTACTCACCTTATTTTGTGATACTTATTTCTTATCATATGACCATTACTGGACATTCAGTTCAAGATACTTTCTATATACCTTGTATTGAAATATTTGGAAAGTAGTGTGACACCTTGTTTTCAATATTTTCAACTTATTTGTTTACTTGTACCCCTGAACATATTCTTATATTATTGAAAACATATCAAAACATTATATTACATTATCTTTTCAATCTTTTTAACTTCTTTTGCTTCTCAATATTGAATAAATATTGACATTAGGATTGAAAAGGTATTGAAGACATACTCAAACTGGAATGCTCCATATTTCCAATATCTTCAACATATTTTAATTTGCAAAATGAAAACAATATCATGAAAGATATGTAAAATGCATCTTGAAAGTATCCTTGTGTGTGTTTTTCATATGTGTTCAATATACTTCTAACCTAAATATTCAATACAATTATTATATGTTTTTGGCATTGCCACTTGAAGTATTCAGAAAAGACTGATAAAGATATTCAAAACATATCTGAGAAGTATCATGATATTTTTCAAAAATATCATCAAAGTAATGTTGCTTTCAATATTGTAAAGAAGTACTTTGATCTTTTCAGAAACCTTTTTGTCAAAGTATCTTGAAAATATTTCAATTTTGACTGGAATACTTTTTCAATATTTTTTCAATACTTTGCCCAGAAATATCTGGTTATGCATCCAGTGTACATGTATGCTCGATTCTATAGCATTTTCTATAGTAATATATGTTATGAATATCACAAAGAGGAAGTGTTGGGAGAGCATTCCAGGAAGCTTAGAGGAGACCTTAGGACAAAGGGGGGTGTCCCTCTGAGTGTCTCAGAGGTCAAGGAGTGATTGTCTCATGTACACAATTACATGTAGTATATATACTACAGAATGTTGAAGTCTCAGTAATTAATATTATTATTATTACTGTCTTGGATATAGCCTTAGGCTTGCTATCCCAATAGAAAGTCATTACCAAAGCTAGCCAGAGTGACTTACAGTAATGCAGCTGATCAAGATGATAACAAAGCCAAAACATTCTTACCATTGATGATGCAAGAGCCCAACAGACCAGATGAGAATAGAAAATAAAGAAAAAGAACATACAATGTGTAGGTGAAGAGAGGGGAGAGGCAGCACACCTAGACACAACAGAAACATGCAAGTCCTCAATGTTTGGACTGCTTAGCTCATCAGGAAATTGTGGGCAGATGTGAAGCCTTATAGAGGTGGAAAGTGGCTTGATAAGAGATTACCAGACTATACAATAGTTTACAATTTCTACTGAGCTACTCTGAAGCTGTGGAAATCAGCTTGGCTTCTGAGCCAGAGCTGCTTAATCAGCTTAGCTGCCCAAGGGGGTGGTGGAATGGGAAAATCCAACATCCACTCAGATTTTTGTCTCCTACCATCTGACAACCCCCCCTCCTTCTGTATATGGTATGTTTAAACCACATGCCAATGCTATTTAAGGAAAAATTAATTCAACAAGTTACATATGTAACATGTCTTCAGAGGTAAATTTCTACATCTGCTGACACTTCATTGTCGCATTACTTGCTTTTCAACTGGGGCATGGATTTAAGGTTATGACTTACCCAGCTGGTCTCACATCCCTGTGCTTTACTACTGTACAACATGATCTCCAGCCTGAATCTCTGCTTCAGACACATCAATGCCACACATACATGCCTTTAGATTGACTTTTGTACACATTGTGCTTGAGACACATTGGCTAAATCTGGAGAGCCAGCCATGGCTGTCCCACCTGGGTTGGGAGGACTGCCTTCCTCAGCGGACTCCATTGTAGCACTGTGGCCATGTTCAGGCACCAGGGCATGAATGTTGGCTGGAGCTGGAGGGGGACTTGTTGAACAGCATCAATTTTTACCTTTTCCTCTTCAGCATTCTGTACGGCACAGATTTTGAACAATTTACAGGAGGAAAATCATTATTAGCTATCAACAGACTACTAGATACTTCGGACAATGTTGAACTGCTCCTGAGGATCGATTACATTGTGCACCAGCAGCTGACAGCCTCAGTATTACCTAAGTTAGATTTTTTTTTCAGCCTCCAGCCAGACCCCCCCCCCCACCCGCAGCTCAGGATTCCCGTTCCGCCACCCCCTTGTATGGTGCAGATCACTTAGTGTTGGGATTATGTATACAGGCAAGACATATAGGGGAATCCACAGTTAACACATGCTACAGGATTAAACATCCTGCAGCATGTCTATGATAGGATAGGCAAGATATAGCCATGTCTATCATAGGCTATCAGAGACAGAAGCCTAGGTGGAGTGTCTTAGACACACCCTGCAGAAAGTGTAAGACTTCCAAACCATGACAGCATATCTATAGGGTAAATGACATAGTTAATGAAACATTAACTATTACAGGAGTATATGACTTCATCCCTCCTTTATATATTATAGGAGTACATTACAATATACCTCCTAACTGTGTAGTATAAATATTGCACATCTTGTAGGAGATGATAATAACATTCCTCCCTGTGGCAGACTCCCTCATGCACTTGCCTTTGACTTAAACTCAATACCTCAAAAACCTCGTCCTCATCTTGTGCTCAACTTCTTGATCCCAATACTTAGTCACCACCAAAGTGTGACAGTGGCAAAATCGGCTGGAGTCCAAAAAGATTTTTGGGCATGCTTTCAATTTGCTCAATTTGTGGCTTTTGACTGCAAAAATAACAACATCATATTGGTGGTGAAAACTTCATCTCCAATGAACTATGCTACCAGTGAAAGCACTCAATTTCTGTTGCTCAAAGCAATCTTTCAGATTGTGTGTTTGAACTACTCAAGGTATATCGCCTAAATTATGAGTTGTTGACCTTTTCTTTGCAGCATATTTCCATTCTAGGAAGGCGTGTCAGGCTATATAGGGAAAGTCGCCAATCTCAGATGCCACAAAAATATTATCTCCCTCAGTTTTTATCATATGGAAATTCTGTCTTGGGAATTTGTTCCCCTCCACAGAAGGAGTATTTTGGCAAGACAACTAAGAAATTGTGAGAGAATTGACAGCCTCATATCCATTGTAACATTCTTGTGGTGACTAAGTGAACTGCACCATAGCCGCTCGAGGGCATCGACAGTAGAAATTTTTGGTCTAGATTATAAACTGAACTTGAAAACCAAACCGGAATTTGAACTTGAAAGTGAACTTGAAAATCTAAGCAACAAGTTCAGATTATTTATAGTTCAGATTGTTACAATTAATATCAGTTCAGATCAAATTTCGTAGTTCAGATTCTGACAAGTGCACATGATGTTTGTTGATCACCACACACATGTCACCTTGAATGTAAGCCTCATTGTTATAGCGTTCACCATTGTTTACCATTTTGGTCATTTGTGTGCAGTGTGCCATTGGCACCACTTCCCACTGTGATCTCTGTCTGGTCTGTTATCATCATGGTGGTCTTATGGTCTTGCCTCTGCCTCTCAAGTTCCATGTTAAACCTCACAGATCTTTGCACCTCCTTCTCATCATTCCTCAGTCTAGCCAAGATAATTACTCTAGATGACATCAATAAATTTCTAGGGCTCATTTGTCACTTCCTCGATGAAATCAAACTTCATGTACCACCAAACAGCAAAGCACTGCCATATCAATTGCCTATCTACACTCATAAACTATTCTGCAGCTGTCTTGGCCTTGATGAAGACAATGTGGTTTGCATGTGGGACATACTGAAAGATATAATTTGGGAGAACCCTGAGCAAGATGCATGTTATGGGCCGTCAATGGGCGATATAGATGAGATATATCTTTTTTTTTTTTTTTTTTTTTTTTTGTTCAACAATTTATAGCGCGGTGTACGTACACAGTCCACGGGCGCGAAGTACAAACATACTAGAGTAAGCTACGCTCTACTATACCAGACCCCTGCCGGTGTGAGACCTTCCTCCCTCTTTTAACCTCTGAGGCGGGCAGATAGACCACATATAAGGCTCGCTGGAGCCGGGAAGGCAGAGCCGCGCCCTTGCGCCGCCGCATGCCAGAAGACCCCCCACCCGCAGCTAGATCGGTCCCCCCACGCGCGGCCAGCTGAGGCCAGCCGGTGAGTGGTGTTGATTCACCGTAAGCCCCCAGCCCCCGAAGGTCCTGGAGGTTAACCGAGTTCCCTAACGGGCAGAGGGGAGAACCACTCCCCTCATCGAGAAATGGGCCACCGGACCGGCGTCCCTGCCGTCCGATGAGATGCCTGGCCGAGACCCAGTGGGCCTAAAGCCTGTGGATATGGGTACACCTGTGGGCGGCCGAGGCCCCCACTTGTATGCCCATGACAACCCCAGGGACGAGCCCCAGGAGCGCCGCCTGTATCCAGACAGGCAGCTTGCCGACAGTGGATAGGGGGTGTTACCCCCCCTGGTCCGTCGCACGAGCAGGTCAATGACGTCGCCGACGCTGGCGACGCCACGGGGGGAGGGGCCCCTCAGAGGTGTCAGTGCCTGGTGGCAGGCTGTCCAACACTTCAGATAGATCCCGGGCGCTACCTATGACAGGGGCCGAGGAGGAGGTCCCTCCTGCCAGGACGCGATTAATCACGCCCTCGGCTTGAGGGAAACGGAGGGCGGAGGCAAGAGTTGCCCCGGCCAGGTAGGCGAGCCGCTCTGGAGTCCCAGAGGCAAGCAGATCAGGTGAGATACATTCCATCCACTGGATGGCGGTATTCAGCATGTGTTCCACCGCTTCAGCTTCATCCGATGCTTGGCGCATAGCTGCTGGGGTGGGAGGAATCGAGGAGCCCCCCGGGGGGGGGGCAGACCCCAGTGGAGAAGGAGGGAGGGTGGGAGTGCGGTCCCCATCCCCCATAAACGTGTCGCACAGTGTATATGCGAGGGGGCAGTCCGCCTGGTGCCTGAGGGCACGCTGACGTTGGAGAACATGGCCTGGGAGGGCCAGGACGTGCCGGGCACGGTGGAGCATGGGGCCATCCATTGCCTCATGCGCCACAGACAACGGATGATCAAAGGGGTTGGAGACCCCCTCGTTGTCACTGTTGTCGACGTCCGACCAAGATGATGAGTCTTGATCGGACTGATCGCCTCTCCTCTGGAGGGGGCGGAGGGCGGAGAAGGGGTCCCCAGTGAGGGGGAAAAACGGATCGTCGAAATCAAAGTAATCAGTGTCGTATTCCATAGAAAATGCAAACGCGGACTCAGCAGAGGTGGTGGTTGAGACCAAGATCCTAGCGTGGGAGAAGTGCGTCCAGCACGCTTTAAAAGCGAGAGGGTGTGGCGTCCCCGCGATCGCTTGAAGGGAGTGAGCAGGGCCCCAGGCCTGCGCAGAGGGAGGGAGAGAGATAAATCCAGTGGGGGGCGTACCCCGCTACCGCCGGAGAATGGAGTCGCTGGCTCGAGTCCAAAGCTCTAGAGATCCTGTAATGCGGGTCCCCGTAATCAATGTCGATGCACAGATGTACATTACACACCTGGAGCCACAGATCCTCTCCAGGGATCCTACAGCCCCGCTAAGTGTCCCCCCCCCTACCCCAACATGTTCTCCCCTCGACCCCAAGGCAGGGCCCCCAGCCGAAGCCGGCAGTGTTAATTCACCGTCAAGCCCCCCCACCTAGGTGGAGGATGCCCCATCCCAGAGCCTCAGATCATCGAGTCAGAGCAGGAGTGAGAGAGATAGAGAGACGACTCCTGAGGCAGTCATCCGGGAGACATCCGAGGAGATTGGACAGACAGATCGGCGGGGTGCTCAGGACTGCTCCCAAACATCCCTCCTGGGATCCAAAGGTCAGGTCTGATCAAAGATCAGGCCAGAGGACAGACCGCTAGGCGACGAGCCAGGCGTTGTGAGCAAAGTTCCCACGGGACGTTGTGGTGGTAACAAGTCAAGAAGCGATGAGATGAGATATATCTTCATGGAAGGGTGTCAGTTCATTCGGAGCAGCTTGGTGCATTATCTTGAATTCTTTGTTGCATTGCTCAAACTGACGATTTTCTGGCAGCATATTATATGTTTTATCCGCCTGTCTCTGCATGCGTATCTTGTGGGCTGGAGTTAAGCTTGAGGACTCTATCTCAATATGAGGTGTCCTTCCATACACTTCATAATGGGACACATCGTGCACTTAGTTCCTCATTTGCATGCAATGGTGAGTATAGACACTGTGATGTGGCGGCTGTGAGAGAATTTGATGTACCACACAGCTTGTAAAATCAGATATCACCATAACTACTACACCGACAACCACCTCCACCTACGATACTATTACTACAGCTCTACAGTCCCATCCAATATACAGATTGAGGAGCATACCTTTGTTGATGCAAAGCTATGCAAGTTCTTTATGCATCTGTCTTTGTTCACTTGGGTCTCTGCACAAAATAATGCCAACGTCTTCAACCATACACTCTCGGACACTTCCAGTGGATCCACCAGTGACAAGACCATTACTTTGGAACAAGTTTTGCATGCATTTGTGGTGAATGCCTTACTGCAGGAATTGGCTGAGAATGCTGCACCTCTTATTGTCCCGGATATTGGCAACAACAATGAGTGAATGAAGCAGGCAATGGAGCTCCATAATAAGCGAATGATAGATGAAGGACAGCCACACCTGATGCATGCATGTAAAGTTTGCGAGAAGTTCTTGCCTGGTGATGGGTTCAATAATCTTTGTGTGTTCAAATTAATTGTTTCTGGTTCATTGACTGACAACTGGCCAGGTTCATTCTGTGCTGTTATGATGGATGGTACAAGCATTGGGCACCCATGCTGCAATGTGCACAATTGTACTTAGCCATTGCTCAAACATTGCGCTCATTTTTGTGCAGGTCACGAATACAAGAAAAATGAATGTGTTGTCACGGACTGCAGCACTCCAGTCCAGCCTGGATTTTGGACATGTGCAATTCATTGCATCAAGCACTTGAGCAATATCGGAATGAGAAGGGGAAGGCTTTCTTTCAACTCAAACAACAACTCCAGAAGTCCAATGCAAGCCATGGGTCTGACTCAATGGGCCAGTTGACAGAGGATGATGAGGACGAAATTGAGCAGATTCCAGACACCTGCAAGTCAGATCTGGGGAATCAACAACCAAAGGCACGTTTCAGTCGATGGAAGATGCATAACAAGCAACTGGTTGTTGCATGCTGTGGTGTTATTGTTGTGCGTGGGACGATGTTTGGTGCCAAGTCAATTTCAGGTGTAAAAGTGCATGACAATGATGGCGACTTGTGAAAGCTAACATTCAGCCCCACATATCAGGATTTCCTCAAGTCAGTTTATCCACATCCGGAAGACTTGCCTGATGTTGTCTTCTTCGACAATAATTGTCATCTGCAGTCTCACTTGCAAGCACAGGGGGACAATTTCTTTTCTGATGTCATCCTTCCTGTCGATGTCTTTCATTTCAAATCAAAACATAAGGAGACTGATGAGTTCTGTCAGAAACATTGTAATCCTGCACTCTGGCCCAAACTTGTTGATGCTGATGGAAAGTGGGTCTTTAATTCATCCATTGCAGAGCAGGTCAATGTGTGGATTGGTGGGTATCTTGCTATTGTTTGTGACATGCTTCCCCATCAATATGACTTTTTCCTTGATGAGATGATCAAACAGCAGAATCAAGTAGTGGTAGAAAAGCTTCGAAAATCTGGTCAAGTTCCATACTACATTCCTCATGTGTGCTAGTGTATATAATATAATGAGTACTCTACAATAACAAGCAGATACTATGACAATTTGATGGTAAGTAGAGTGATAAATGGATGGCAACATTAACATTGGCCTGAGTCAGTCTCAATCATCATCTATTATTATGACTTCTGAGTCTGAGTCCACTGAGAATTTAACCCTCTTCTCCTTCTTCACCTGAACCCCTCCAGTCTTCTCTGTCTTCACCTGGACCTTTCCCCCCTGTCTTCTTGCTATATTTTGCTGATCTCTTACCAGAAACCTTGCCATCATAGAACTCAGTTACTTCATGAGCAAAATCCTTCCATTGTCCACCATTGGAGTATCCTGCAGTATGTATTGGTTGCACAAGTCTTCAGGTGCCCACTCCCAGATTCTTAAGTTAATGTTGTAAGATGCCTTTGGGAACTTGTCAGTCTGGGCAGATGGGAATGCAATGGCAAACTGATATTCAAGACTCCCAGTCATCGTCTCCATTTTCAAGAAACCTTCTGACATTGACTTGACAAACTTCAGTGGCCACACTGCGTGACCAGAGCTCAGCATCATCTCATCAACATCATTCCCAGCATCTTGAGTGAGGTCGATGGTTGTGTTGATGCTGGTACTTGGTAAGGTAGCTGATTTTGTTGAGTGCTGGACAGCTAAAAGAAGATCGTGAACTGCAGCTTTGATTGGGGGAAGAGAAGCTGAACAATTGTGAGCTGGAGTCCGAGTTGGTGTTGTACTTGAAGTGTACATCAGATTTAGATTGGGAAGGAGTGGGTGAAGGTGAGTGTGTAGAATGATGAGATGATGCAGGTGAGTAAGGGTGAGAAGGTGTACTAGGCTGGCTAGGAGATGCAGGTGGGTCCATAGGATGGGGGTGAATGTTGCAAGAATGTTGCCCTTGTGAAGTGCAATCATCAATGGCATCAATCTGTCGCTTGTGGGACTGGAATGGGTGAGTAGCATATTGAGCTTTTGAAGCCACTTGAACAGGTCATTTACATGACTTCCTGTGTAGCAGAGCCTTTTCCACCTCTTCCTTCATCTCTTTCCTGTTGGAAATGCCCTGAGTATGGTAGAGCAAAGACTCTTGATCTGAGATGGTACGCACAGTGGTCAACTCATGGCTAACCCACCTTGGAGTGATGGAATTGACTTGTGGATCAAGGGTTTCAATTAGGGTGTCTTCTGTCATCCCCAGTGCTTTTCAGATTGTATTGGAACAGTTCTCCAATGAAAACACAGGAAATGTGGGGCATGGCATGGTGAATATCTCTGGCTCAGCTTCATCCTGGGTGATAGTTGGTTCGTCATTCAACATGTGTGGGTCACAAAGTCTAAACTCACTGAATTCCAAAAGCAGATGTTGACGTTTCACTTCAGTCTCTCCTCCACAGCTTTCTGCAATGTCAGCCTATTCGCCTCCACTCTCCATTCCCCCTCTGATCTCTGTTGAGCTTCATAGTGTTCTTGATGTAATGGGCAGTTTGATGGGTTTGGTTTGTTAAGCTGGAACTCAGAAGTCATGGTCATGCCAGTGCCTGTCTCTGAAGCAAGTGGGAATGTGGTGGTGGGAGCAGTTTTGCTGGGATTAGGGACACTGTATGCATGCCTGGCTTCTTTGCAGTACTTTTGAGTCTTTTCCTGGTAATGAAGACAGCACTTCTTGCAGTACTGATATGAACATGTATGGCATGAGCGAGGTGGGTCCTTTTTCTGAACACGACAAATTGGACCATTACAAACAGTGCATGCAGACCCGTTGATGACAAGTACGCGAGTATGCGAGTACGCAGTGGTGATGCTACAGACTCAGAAGTACTCACTGATTCATTAGCTGATGATGGCAAAGGAGTTTCTACTTCTGTGATAGCTACCATTGCATTCCCATCAAGTGCAACTGGACTCAGGAGATCTGTTGGAACTGTGTGACCTTCATCATGGGTGCCATCGGTTACTGTTGTGATATCATCATGATCAGTAGCTGGCACTGGTGGTACCAGTATAGCAAGTGCAGGTAGGTGAGGTGCTCTGCTAGTGCCTGGACTCCAAATTGCACAAGGAATTGTTTTCACAGGAGTTATGGGAATTTGGAGAAGCTCCTGAAATGTTCTTGGTGGATTTTGGATTGAAGACACAAAATCAGCGCTTGGTGCCTTGTCATCTCACCAGCAGAGGAAGTGAGATTTATGGGCTGGTGCAGTACACTGAAATTTTGAGGGGATCAACTTCATAATGGTTTAATAGAAAGTGTAGTATGGGACATACAGCTTCATACCAGTGGCCACAGTTTTCAGGGTTTTTGGTACCACAGCAGATGCACAATGTCAGGATGGCCTTGCATCCTGGATGAGGACAGACCTGTTCAACATGTGGTGCCATAGTATTGTTGTTGTATGTGACGTAGCAGACAGTGGCTTGAGCAGGGGCACAAATGGAGGTGCTGTTGTGCACATTCAGATTATATAAATAGTATGTACAGGATGGCCAAATGCCACCCAGTGACCCATTATCCTACCAATAGATAGTGTTTTGGTGGCCAGCATATATGAACAATGAGAAAATGTAGCGACACGACCAAGATGCGACATGATAATGTCACGTGGACAGGTACAAACTGAACTCACGAGTAATCTGAACTCGACTCGGAGCAAACACAAGTTCACTTTCCTGAAGTTCACTTTCCCAGAATCAAGTTCAGTGTCTACATGTAAGTTCAGCTTTTCAGGTTCAGAAAATAATCTAGACTGAAAATTTCTACTGTCGAAGTTCTGAGCGGCTCGGCCCGGCCCGCTCACAGCTAGGCTCAGGCAGAGCAATGGCAACACTAATTCATTATAAGTAGTAGGTGGCATGGTGTCCGGTGGATGAAAGAAAGATGCGTCGCAACTCACTACATAGTACTGGACGAGATCACGCGTCGTTCCAAAGAGAATTAGAAAAGGTTCTCGGACAACGGTCCACATTTTTTTTTTGGACGCAAGAAATGGCATAGGATTTCAAACTGAGCTTCACCAGTCCTTCTACAAGGTATCGACGCTCTCATGCTTGTATGTCGGAAAAATCCCAATTAGCATATAAGTAATTGCGCCAGGTTATGATCTTATAGGAGCTCACCAGTCTCTGCAGCCACACCCATCAGCACAATGTTAGGATGTGTCACCTAATGATAAGTGTCCCATAAGTTCTCCGAGACAATCTTATCAGAATCTAATCTGGCCCTATCACCCTGTGCTAATGTCTAATATCCCTTATAACTATTGTTAAGCACATAGATTCATTATATACAGGTAAAAGTAACTGGGACTACGAAATACGGGAGAAACAAAGAGTCATCTCATGACACGCGTAGGTGAGTGCTGGTAAGTTTCCCCAGGCAAACCTATCATAATTTCATCGAGCCCAATCACCCTGCTGATATCACTTATGACTACTGTTGAGTAGATAATTCATATACAGGTAAAGTTAACTAGGACCACAAAATACGGGAGAGACGAAGAACTTGAATGTGTATACAGGTTACATTTACAGGTACTGATTTGGTATGTACCATGTACAGGCTCATGGGTTTCGTTGGATGTTGTGGAGAAGCTCTTGCAACATACTGTTGATAACCAGTCTATCCTCTCTCGCTTCAGCAGCCATCTTCTCAAGATTCTCCTTAACACCCGTAATCTCATTCTGCAGCCATTTCATATCGTCTTCGTTGCGAAAAGCGAGACGTTGTTTTTTCGATGGGCGCTCATCGGCAACGTCTTGCAGTTCAAAGTCTCGCTTCGATGAGGGCTTGGCACGATGGCTCTTCGGATTAGCGTAAACACCCTGGCATTCACATCAATGATTAGCAAGGTTACCTGCAATGAGTATATGGAGTCACCTTGACAGGCCTGACTGGTGCAAGTGTGTCAACCACGTTCAGTACGTTGCTTCATCCAAGTCCTACGTCAGGCTGTCGACGACCCCGAAATTGAGGTTCCTCTTCCTCACTGGATAGGGGAAGTTGTTTCGAACTTGTAGGAACCGCCTGACCGCAATGTAGGGCTCCACAGCCCCACTATGTTTATTAAGTAATGGGCATAGAGTGTCGGCCCCACAAACATTGAGTTTGTGCCTGGTTTGTGCACTATATAGTAAACGGGACTGTTGTTCTACTTAGCACCCCAATAATTCTACCCACATACGATGTCGCCCCCACCAACACAGTCAGATATTCGTCCCACCTCGCCAGCTCTCTCGGATTCCGAGAACACCCCAGTGCTCAGCATCAACACTTCCCCAGCCGACTTGCTCAAGGTGACTGCACACTTGCTCACTGCGTAACGCTTGACTAATCATGTGATCACGTTTCAGAGATTGCCCGGCAGTACGAAGTCAATAAAAACACTGCGCAGGCTGAATTGAAGCATCTCAATCGCAAGTTTGCAGATATCACCAACGACGAGGACGACAATTCCAATCACAGGCCCAAACGTCGAAGGACCCGCCACGATTCTCCACCTGCGGGTTCAGACAAAGAAGATATTGACACCAGCAATCGCGCTGATGAACACTTCATCTACCAGACTGGACACAAATTCTTTCTGCTCTGCGCTCCGTGGATTCGCTCCGGGGATGACCTCTTCGACACCAATGTTGATGAGCACTATGACTCAACTGAGAGATTCGAGAACAACAAGAACAAGTCACAAGGTCAGCTCAAGGATATTCTCGACCTCCTTCAGGTGAAGTTCCAGCGACAAGCCTTACATCAGAGGTGGCTTCGACGACAGGTCAGTTCCTTTCATATTCCACGTCGCTGTACTCACTCGTGACAAGTTTATGAACGGTCTCAACACCCAACAACATAATACTGCAAGCCGGATTCGCCACAACTGTGCCTCAATCCTGGGTGCCTCCGAAACCGACCTCCTCAAACCCGACACCAGGAAGGCCAAGTTTCGCGAGGAAATCGGATGGGTGAGTGAGACCAGAGTGTACTCGAGCGTCGATGTTCCGGAGCGTCGATGTTCCGATTCTTCATAAGGTTTGGGGCAGCGAGTACTTGCTTTCTTCCGTCTTCCTCAATCCGAAGCTTATGGGGGTCAGCCTTTCATATTCATACTTACCTTTTGCTAATAAATTCTTCGCTCAGATATATGTAGCCCTTATTCATGGGCCTAGGGCAGGAAAACATTTCATGGATGGTGAATCATTCCATCCCCAAGCCGAGATGATGGCTCGGATCCATAACATCCGGAACATCACACCTGGTGCGATTGCTACATGTGGTATACTGGTGCATTACACTCATACTGATAATCCTGCATTTCTAACACTATCACTCAGGCTTGCTGGGCGCTTTCGGGTGATGAAACTCTTCAAGAAGTAGGATCAAGCACTGGCATACGTTATTTCAATGATTTCGAGGAATATCTAACGATTATCGAGACTGGCCTATGACAAAAGAAGAAGAGTGTTATCAACATCATCAAGGAATGGGATGAGAAGATATTCCCCAAGACCGCCTCGAGTCTGGTGAAGGGAAAGAAGAGCAATGAGAATAGTGGTTTGAAGAGGGCAATGGATCTTTTGGCGGCTGATTCGGAAGAGGAAGAAGAGCCAATGTAGGACTAGGATTGATTTCAGATTAGTGCTGGGTTGTTACAGTACCTACCGAGTTACCAGCTTGTAATACCATTGATTTACCTCTCCTATTTTGCGTGAACACGTGAACAATCTGCTACGAAATTCAGGATATGTTCTGGTCCCACATCATAGGTGACCAACCCGATAACGTGGGTAAGCTCCGACTCATCCAGTTAGCACTCAAATGTGCGGTCACAGGAAATAACCACTGTATCCATTGATACCCCATGTCAGTACAGTCGACACTCCCATAAACCATACCTCAGGTAACCCATAACCTCTAAAATCCCATGACTTTTTCAGACTCCCGACTTGGTTTGCAGGCATTTTGACTGAAAAACCCATAACCCTCCAATACCCAATACCCCATACCCCTCAGCAGAAAAAACCCATAGCTTTTAGCTACATATTTTAACTATTTGGTGTAATATATTATGTTGGTCATTGGGAACACTGACGAGCCCCAATATCTGTACTGCAAAATGTGTCCCTATTGGCAGTTGAACCAAATAAAGCAATTCCCGACCACGTGGCCGACGCACAGCACCGGCATTTATCAGTGCCGCATTTGCTTTTTCATCGCATCCCGACTATTTGCCACCTGTAGTACACAGCTTGCAGTATATAAGGAATATTATATCTGGTACATAGAATAATATAACACTCTACAGTCATTTAACGACACTCAACGACTCTATCCTCTCTAAATATTCTCAAGAAAGGCCTGGAAAAGCTTGAAAATGCTGTCAAGGATAGGAAGCAGAAGCTCGAAGCAAGTCTAGCTGAGAAGAGAGCAATCTCATCTGTAGATGAACAATGGTTGGACAACGAGGCTCACACAGTTGATGAAAAGTGTGTAATCAATATGTTGGAGGATGCTTCAGATTACAAGAGGGGTGTGGCAAGATTGGATGACAAGGCGAAGGCAGTTGTGATGAAGCTGAAGGAGTGGGCAGGAGGGATAGCCCACAAGGTAGCAGATGCTTCAAGAAAAAGAAAACGTACAAGACCACTTTTCAAGTTTGAAAGCATAACTCATCAATCTATATAAAGGGCCTGACAAAAAACCCAAAGCAAAGGAGATCAAGAAGACAAAAAATACTCCAGAATCTGCACCCATGTTCAGAAAAAAAGAGAATGCAACCTTAGCACAGCGAATCGAAATTCTCAACTGGTATCAGAAGAATGGCAGGAACCAGTCAGCAGCAGTCCGCCACTTTCAACCACTCTATCCAAATCTTCGGCTCAATCAGCCAGTCATCTCTGACTGGGTTAAGAATGAGCAAACTTGGCGTGATCAATGGGACAAGAGTCGTGGTGACAGTGATCGGACAGCAAAACGGGCACAACAAACTGAGCATCCTGAGGTAACAGAGATGATGGAACTTTGGGTCTCCAAAGCAATGAGTCATAACATTTTGTTGACAGGCGAGGTACTCCGACAGAAATGGATGAAATTTGCAGATCTCGTTGGTGTTCCCAATGATGAAAGGCTGTCATTAAGTAATGGATGGTTGGAAAAGTTTAAAAAGAGAAATAGGTTGAAAGAATTCAAACAGCATGGCGAAGCTTCATCCGCCACCTCTGAAGCAGTCGAGAAAGAGAGAAAACGGATCAAGGAGCTAATTGCTAAGTACGGCTTCCAGCTGAAGGATATTTTCAATATGGATGAGACAGGGTTGTTTTATGGGTATGTACCTTTCTTGTGAACTATACTAATGCTCAGAGCACTGATTCACTTGCAAAATGTAGGATGACTCCTGACAGAGGTTTATTGAACAGGCAGCATTCAGGAGTAAAAGGCAAGAAGACACGACTCACATATGCCCTGACCACAAATGCAGATGGCTCTGAGAAACTTCCACCGATTGTGATTGGGAAAGCTCACAGACCACGAGCTTTTAACAAAAAGACAGGAGAGCAGCTTGGATTCTATTATCGAAACAACGCAAAGGCATGGATGACATCGAACTTATATGGAGAGTGGATTAAGCAGTGGGATGCAGAGTTATCACAGAAAGGCCGAAAAATCCTTCTCCTCCAAGACAACTTCTCAGGTCACATTGTCCCCGATGGACTTCAAAGCATCCACGTTGAGAATGAGCCTAACCTTACAGCACATGTACAGCCAGACGATCAGGGCATAATCCGATGCTTCAAAGCTCATTACCGTGCAAAATTTATCCAGCGCGCCATCAATCGTTATGACGAAGGGATCACTACCTCAGCAATCTATGATATAAACCAGCTTCAAGCGATGAGATTGGCTGATGCTGCATGGAAAGAGGTTGATGTCACTACGATCCGAAATTGCTGGAAAAAAGCAGGTATCTTGCCGGAGTTTTCACCCATCGCCCCCACTCAACCTTCACTACCCATCTCCGCTCTCATTCACGATGCCGCACTTCACGAAGATCCTCTCGCACATGCTGAAAAACTGGTTGTGGATGCACTCGATGATCTTGAGTCCACAGGTGCACTTCAGGCCATGAACCGGATGAGCATCGAGGCCCTACTCAACCCTGAAGGCGAACGCGAGACCATGGATGAGTCAACAGACGAAGAGATTTATCAGGCAGTTATCAATGCAATAAATGGGCGTGAGAACATCGATCGGAATGGTGGTGATGATGCCGACTCCGATGATGGTCCTGTGCAAACTCGTCCTACCGTTCGCGAAGTGCTGCAAGCAGCAGCAACTCTCAATAGATATATTGATGAGTTGGATGATCCTATTGCTCAAAAGCTGGAGACAAATTTGGGATCATTCAAGTATCAACTCCGTTTAAACCAATCTAAATCCATGAAAAGCACTATCCTAACAGACTTCTTCTCTCGTCGAGTCTGACCTTTATTACTGCTTATAATCTACATGTATGCATACTTATACAATAAACTGTCCTTCTAGAATTTTTTTTCGATTTTTTCGGATTTATTTTTAGAACAACCCTCTGATCCCATACACCCCAATAACCCATAGTTTCGGCTGCCTCCGGAGGGGGTATGGTTTATGGGAGTGTCGACTGTACTCACATGTTTCATAAGGAGAAATAATTACTATAATCATTGACATGCCCTCTAAGCACTTAAACATTTAATTGGGAGAAATAAGCGCTATGATCATCAATACACCTTGTCAGCAATTGATTATAAGGAATCGGTCTCGTAATTACTATACAACTAATAAGACTTGTCACACTTATAAAAACCTTCTGAAACTGACAAGGTACCCAAAAATCTGACAGACTTACAGGCACATATGGGGGCATAATTGCCGTTGTATGTTTTTCTTCGTTTTTCCGACATACGAAGGAGTGGTTACGAGTCTAATTGGGTGTAGGTGTGGAAGAAATCCCCGACGTAGGGGTTGGCTTGCTCGACCCACAACTGCACATCGTCCGTGTTCAGGAGCACTTGCTTGAGTTTTTGAGGTCCGAGTCTTTCAAAGTTGATGGAAATACTTCTCTCCGTTTGCTTGCTGTGACCACTTCAGCCTCTCTCTCTCTTTCTTATCTCAGGACAAACGTGAGGACTCTCTGCCGGTATGGATCGGTTGACTACTAAAAATGTAACATACTTACTACCATTGTCGACATGAGCAATATACATTATTCATGTTCTTTGACAACCCCTTAAGTATAGTTTGCTCCCAACTCACTACACCTAGAGAGCATGAGAACTTTGTTGATGATGGACCTGAATAGGGGCAATCATGTCCCTGGCACTTATCAATCCCACCACATGCTTACTGTAGTATACCAACTGTTCACTACCATTTTGGGTCATTGACATCAGATACTGTTGCTGAGAGCCTCAAGGAGATTCCTGTTGAACCGGCAGTGATGAAACAGGTAACACAGCTGCAAGTCATGCATCTGAAGAGCAAGTGTTACAACCGTTACCTGGTGGATACCAAATCATTTTTCCTCACTACCTATCGTCTCTGCTTCTCCCTTCCTTTGATACACCTGAAACGTTTCTCCACTTCCCTTCTTTTTGATGAATGTAAAATACTTCTTTTCTTTTGTTCTGGTATTCTTCTCTCCTTTGTATCAGACCCCTTGATGTTGCATATTGCTAGGATAGCCTTGTCTCTCCTGTATATAAGTAGTAGTACAGAAGGTCTAAGCTCCTTAGCTTGACCTAAGCAATCTACCGCTTTACTCTCTGCTCAACTCAAACTTGAACTGGTCTGGAAAGCCTCTGGAGCTAGTAGACTAGACAACTACTTGAAGGCCTCAAGTGGTAGACAATGATCAACCTTTAGTTGACAGGTGTAAAGCCCTTGTCTTAACAGCAAGGAAAAGGGTCCTGAATTGGCTGTATCATGCCAAAGACTTTTGGCATCACAACTAGTGTTTAAAGGTCCAGTCCAGTCTGGTTTTTTTGCTTAATTTGGACAAACCAGAACCAAAACCAGTTGCCCCTTATGGTAAGACCATGGAAAACCAGACTGAACTGCAAAAAACTGGTCCAAAACAGTTTGAACCAGTTTGAACTGAAGTCCAGTCATAACCAGTTCAGACTGGTTTGAACTGATGAAAACTGGTCTTTGTACAGTGTTTAGGTACTAAGACCAGTTGCAAACTATGTAATAGAGTGTATATAAGGTGCCGGCAAGGTGTTTATGGTGATAACAAATTTTTACATATGAAAAAATACAACAATTAGATGTTGTATAAGTTTGGTTTGGCAGTAGGATCTCATTTTGGCCATAGCACATGCAGTTCTGGACCATTTGTCTTAAAAATTGGGTCAAAAGATGCGCATTTATAGGGTGTACTTGTGATGGTTTGAACCGGTTTGGTGCAGTTTTGTTATCACAAGAAGCTCAAACTGAAACTGGAAGTCTGACCTTTTCCAGTTTAGGTCCAGTTCAGTCCGGTTTTTTTTCAGTTCATAGGACTGGACCTTCGAGCACTAATCACAACCTTGATGATGAACCAGATGTTGAAGCTGGGGAGTGGGAGGACAAGGCCATTTGAGTGGTGGGAAATTATTTCACATGTTTTTCAAGTTTCTCCAGTGCTCCCTCCCAGACATTGATTTGACCACCCAAAAGACTTACACAATAGATCTACATCCACAGATGTCCTAAACAGAAGCTAAAATTTTTTTTTTTTTTACCTTTGTGACATATTTCCTCAGCCATTTCGTCCATACCCCCTTGTGATGCTGGACAAGCATGACTTTTCGTCCATTTCCATAGACCATGTGATGCATGACAGACAAATTGAACAAAATGGCACAGTATATGTGTTTGACTACTTGAACACTCGAACCCACATTGCATGGTTGCGAGGTTTCAGGCTTGAAAGTCACTAATAATCACTAGTGAACATCTCGACAGTTGGTCTTACAATTAATAGATAGAATATTACATTGTTGCTTCACAATTAATACTCTTAATATTGATAAGAGGGTGGTCAGTTCTCGTTGGCTCACTGGTGCCATTCCAAGTATGTCATTGTCGTACCATCCATTAGGTCTCTCCAGTGGGCAGTGAGCAGTGATGATGGCATTCTGTATCCCGTGCTGCTGCCCTGTTCATCACTGCTACCATTGTGCACCCCATCACTTCCTTTGGCAGTGCTGGATTGGTGCTGTTGTTGGCCATTACCATGCCCTGCAAGCAGTGAGTGCTGGGGTGCTCTCGTTGGCGTCGTATCATATTGTTGCTGCCATCACTACGGAGGTTGTGGGGCTGTTATCTTGTTGTCATCACTGGGGTGGTGGCAGGCAGTCAGTGGTGTACCCACTACAGTCTCCCACTAGATTCTGGCAGGCTGATATATAAACACCTGTACTTACTGCATATAGCTGATATATGCACGGCTGTAATTAGAGGATAGATTGATGTATCAAAATGACTGTAGTTACCTTTTTGTCATGCCTCTCCTGGTTTGCACCACTCCAAACGGAGAGCTAAACACTTCAATTAATATCAACACTGCTGAAAGAGAGACATGACTGCATACGTCCCTCGGTCACTCATTCTACTTGGGCTGCTGTCAGACTACGGACATCTTCGTCGAGGAGGGGCTGCAGTGTCTCCTCCCATGTCATCTCCAAAAGGGTGGGTGCCAGCTGCACGAGTGCTGTCTGGGTTCGATGATAGCTGGCCACACTGATTTTGACTCGTTGGTTGACCCCCTCGATCAACGAAAGGCTCCGTGTCACCATCCTTTGGCCACAAGTGTGATGATCTTTCGTCTTGTATAACTGCAACAACAGAAGTAGCGGACGTCAAATGTCTGCCAGAAGATTGAATGCTTGGCAGTAACGCAGTCGCCACTCATATCGGAGTAGACGTCGGTTGCTGCAGATCGAAATTGCTTGCGACGGGAGATATAGGTTGAAGTCCTGGGCTTCCACTGGTTCTCCACCGCCTTCTTCATCCTCCTTTGCACGCATGGCTGCCACGCCGGGCATGTAGAGTACCTGTATCTCGCACCATGCATCAATGTTCCGACACATAGCATTCTTCCGCTGGATCACCTTGGCCTGCTGAAGGTTGGTTGAGTGCGAGCCTAATTTACTGCAGTCGTAGCGTAAGCGACATCTGGTAAATGGTTTGAGGTCAAAACATTATAGTTGATAGACGATGCAGAAATTTACTCACTGTTGCATTTCTAATTCAATACCTTGAGTTACGAGCATGCTCGGTGTGACATTATTGTGAAGGACAATTGACCCGCCGCTTTCAAGCTCTGCCCTGTCCTCATCTGCAAGTTGGAGGTGTACTCAATGTTCAGAGACGGCTACATACCAAAGAGTGAGTAACCATCTGAAATGATGAGAACGAGTCACCTACTAGCTAGTTCCGCATAGAACGGGTTAGGCTTTGTGTTGTCCAACTCCCATGCCTCGACAATGGCCGTCCACTCTGTCACACTCTCCACAGGTAACGCGGTGCTGAATTCTTCAAAAGCCAGAATGTGCTCATCTCTTGCAGGAATGGCTTCCTTGACCTTACGCAAGAACGTAACTGCTAAAAATACGTCTCGCATTAGTGACCTCCAGATATATGTAAAATTAATGACTTACACATTGATAATACTTTCTGCCAATTGTAGTCGCCGAAGTGATTGTCCAGGGTGTCACGATGAGATCCTGGACCCATTTCCTTTGTACTATTAGCCACA
Source organism: Tricholoma hemisulphureum (assembly GCA_964034925.1). Taxonomy (NCBI): domain Eukaryota; kingdom Fungi; phylum Basidiomycota; class Agaricomycetes; order Agaricales; family Tricholomataceae; genus Tricholoma; species Tricholoma hemisulphureum. Next base: position 9,167,358 of record OZ035928.1, read on the forward strand.
GCATTTGTCGCTGCCCATCCCCATTCGGGTGCCTCACCATCAGTTTGTCCAACATAGGGAGTAAAGTTGAGGGAAAACGACACCTGGCAGAGAAGTCTGTGCGCCGCGAGGTGGAATTTCGGAACCACATAGGTGATAAGAAACATCCAGAAGATCACGGTGAGGTAGAAAGGATATACCAGGAATCGCTTTAGGATATTGCTAGCCCACTGACAAGAAATGTCATATGAGATGACCACGCGACGTGGAGGATTCTGATGAAGGGTTGACAAAAAAAAATAATCCATGTTGACATAACTGCAATCATTACCACGTCAAAAAGAGCGGATTTATAATCAAGGAAAAAATACTTACCACTCTCCTTTCTGCAAATCCCTGACACCCACAGGACGCTTCATGTCATGCCGGATGCAGTCCACAGCACTGACCCCACTTGCCACATTACCTTTACCCCCACACATACTTGCTGATTTCAATGTGTCATGATTGTTGCAGGTGCTCATGGCATCCGGGATCTTGTCACCATATTCATCGAGATAACACTTGAACTGCGTTTCATCAACAACATACACAAATCCATGGTTGAGACCAGGATCATGTTCCTGACTAGAAACATTCAGTTGTTTGAGGCAGAAGTTCACGTCAATTCCTAGGAACAGGGTATACAACCACCTGCCACACAGTTGTGAGTAAATGTCCATATGACGTCAAAAAAAAAACTTACTGTAGATTTTCAGGTGCATCCTTCCAGTTCGGCAGCAAGTTATGCCCACGACCCATACGTTTGAGCAGTCAAACATGCCGCCATTCTCTAACCATTCTCAAGAACGAATAATAGCAATCCTGTAATAACAGTTAGTTGGAAAAATGCCTCGAGAATATGAATATACAAACAGGGGGTGGATTAGTCCCAGTATTGTCAGTCTGCCGAGCAATGGAGTGATAAAACTCGAATGCTGAAACCTTTGACATGAAGCTCAACATTTGAAAGGCCTTCAGGACATTGAATGTAGCGGCGGTCTTCGGCTCTAATACAGTGGCTGGTAATAGTTGAGCACAAAGCAGCTGTACGTATCGCTGCTGTGCATGCTCGCAATCACAGAATGCAAGTGAAACTGAGTGGATGGCATTGATGTCGACAACAACAAAGTCGTCCTTCATGGCAAGGGCGGGATTCCTGCATCGCATTCCAGGTGCATGTCCAAGTTGAATTCAAAGGCCCAGAACTTTGAGAGTCGTCGATTTGAAAAATGACTGATTCCATTCCTATGGAATTGCCATGAGCATAGCAATTAAGTATGAGAAAAATAAAGTACCTGTACTCTATGGAATGGAGCTGTGAGGTGATTGTCGACGGTGCAGGTACTACAAAACAACTGAGTACCGCAACAATCGATGCATCGGATGCAACCTCGCTCTCCGGAACAGGAAGGGCACAGCTCATTAGGGTCAATGCATCCCTTGTGACAGAGAAACTCCTGAACAAAGACATCAATTTCAGGCATCCAGGACAAAAGGGGATTATCCTAAAATGCATTAGTTCCAGTGAAGGGGGGAAAATAGTAAAAACCATACCCCTAACAACTGCCGCTTGCGTTTGACCTGCTCATCACATACAGTACTGACATATCCGGGCTCTAACATCCTCTGGGCGTGGTCTGTATCATCTTCATCGTCACTAAATATCGTCATGTCATAGTTTGTTGGTTCATTCTCTCTCCAGAAAATGGGTTTGGGAGCCGTGAGAGCAAGCCGCTTCTGAGGTGATGCTGGCATCTTGTAGTGAGTGTTACTGGTAGAGAGGCTGCGCAAAGCAGGTTGGACATAAGTGTGTGTTTGAATAAAATGCGTCAGCTGAGAGGTGCTGGCTTCATCGTCGTCACTATCAATGTACTGGGTGATCTGAGTTTTGCGCTTAGGGGGCATGATTTAGTGAGGGGTGAATTGAAAGGATGAGTTGCCTTACAATACTTCAAATACCACCTGGCCTTGAAGAACGCATATTGGTTTTGATGATTCCTTTGGCCATGATTCTTTGAGTTCACAACATGCCTCAGAGGGGACACGTTGAGCTAGACCCAGATTGCAGATCCCAGTGAGAAACTACGGATATCAACCAGACATGACAAGGAGCAAAATGTGAAGGTACAATGGATTGGAACAATAGGTCTAGCACCTGTACTTTACACTCCCCCACCTAGTCCGCGCGGACTCCCAGCTGTCCGCACAGACTCCTAGCTGTCCGCACAGATTCCTAGTAAAGTCCGAGTTGTCCGCACGGACAGCTCGGACATCATGCGGACTGAAGAATTGGGCCGAGTCCTAGCATCTTGAAACTGTAAGAAGTCCTAATGATGTCTGAGTTGTCCTAGCTGGTCCGAGTAATGTCTGAGTAAATAAAGACTTAGTGAATTTTTTCATGAGAGTAAGATCAAAATATTGTTGTACCTGGCAGGGTTTGAACCCAAGGCACTTTGATCAAGATTACATAAACTGGGCACAATTAACCACTGTGCCAAATGGGCACACAATATTAATATTATTACTACTATTTATTACCTATTCCAAATACATGCTAGCAATAAAAAAAAAGTTACCGTTGCTCACATTGAGCAATGGCACTCAATGGGTGTCATTGCCCCCCCCCTGTCCCCCATTCCCTCCCCTTCCCCGTGCCCCTCTGTCACCCTCGCCTATTGCACCCCCTCTGCCCTGTGAGCAGTCACTCGCAGCAGTGGTGGGGGGTGCTCTGTCGTCCTGGGTGTCGTGGGGTCACACGTCTGTGCCCTCGCTCTGACAGAGTAGTATCTATATTAATTAAAGTAGAGTAAAAATAATATATCTTTATACAAAATAAATTAACGGGAGGGGGGGGAGGGGGGCGCAGCACGTCGCCGTTGTTGCCCCCATTCCCTGTCCCCCCTTCCCGTGCCTGGTGGTGGGGGTGCTCTGTCGCGCTGGGCGTCATGTCTGGTGTGTCCCCCAGTCCCCCCACGCGTCCCCCCATCCTCCTGGCGTGTCCCACGTGTCCCCCACCCTCCTAGCTTGTCCCCTCTCCCTCCTAGGGCGTCCCCCTGTCCCCCTTGGTCCTGGTGCATCCTTCTCCCTTCTAGTGCAACCCCCCGCCCCCTGGAGCGTCCCCCCCTCCTAGTCACGCTGAGTGTCGTCCCCCCTCCCTCCTACCGTGTCCCCTCCCTCCCAGTCGCGCTGGGTGTCGCGTCTGGCGCATCCCCCGTCCCCTGGAGCATCCCCTCCCTCCTATGGCATCCGCCCGCCCCCCCACGCGTCCCCCCTCCCTCCTGGCGTGTCCCCCTCAGTTCAGGCGCGTCCCCTTGTCCCCTGGCACGTCCCGAGTGTTGGTGGGGGTTGTCCCTGGCTGGGGGAGGGTGCTGGGTCGGTGGGCGGTGACGTGGCTGCGCCGCTGTGGTGGTTGGTGGATTGGTGGGTGGTGGTGACGTGGCGGCGGCGGGTGCTGGGTTGTGGCTGGGGGAGGTCGGTGGGTCGGTGGGTCGGTGGGTCGGTGGGTCGGTGGGTCGGTGGGTCGGTGGGTCGGTGGGTCGGTGGGTCGGTGGGTCGGTGGGTCGGTGGGTTGGTAGGTCGGTGGGTTGGTGGGTGGTGACGTGGCGGCGGCGATGGGCACTCGGTCAGTGGGCGGTGACATGGTGGCAGCGGTGGGTGCTCGGTCGGAAGGGAGGTGGTGCTGGCGTGACGTGGCAGGTCTCTATGAAGCCCCCCACCTCCCAGCTAAGTGGGGAGGAGGGGCGGCGTGGGACAGTAAAGACCTCTCCAGCACCATGGGTAGGAAAGCAGATCACTGATCACACAAGTTCACAGGAACACTGTAGTACAACAACATCACCTGACAATGTGTCAATGAGTCATATATATATATACACGTTCACTAATATAGACAGTTGTACTACGGGCTAGTAGACTCAACAGTGTCCAAGATACAAGGGCAGAAATAATAGATGTGCGGAATACTGCACGGCGTTCCAACATCTGAATCCCGACCTTCCACATATGCTATCAGACTCTTACTTAATAGCGAGAGCTCCTTGTCTCCCAGATTTAGTTGCAGGACTTGAGGTTCCTCGTGTGTCCATGTAAGTAAATGGTAGAGGAGGGTGCAGGGAACAGTGACCTACCCACCATCAAAATGCGTCCCATTTTTTCTACTGTTACCTCATCCTCCCAATTAGACAATTCAGGTACCTGAAGCATGCTCCATCGAGCCAGATTCCTAAGATTCTTGGGGATGCGCTATACACCGAGATCACAATAAGAAAACATTTAAATACAAAATTGTGAAACTTACAGCCTTTATGTGTGTTGCAGCCCAGTTGTAGTACTCTTGATCACCATGAAAGGCTGGGTTGCAGAACTCGTCGATTGGGTAACGGTCTAACCAAATGGTGAAGAGAGTGTCGAAGAACATATCAAGCTTATCTTGTTCCTCTGCTTGCACGTAATAGGGTGCAAGCGTCTTAAGAAAGGAAGTTTTGTCCATTGCTGCAACACTGGCAATTCGGGGCATCTAGATCTGATTGATCAGGGTGGTGTTAGATAGCTGAACAATGGTTACTTACCGGTTGAGGGAAATTTGGGAAGAGGGTGAAGTTGCAAGTAAATTTTTTCAGTAGCTGGTAGAGCGAAAACCTCAAAAGTGGGAGAAGGGGCCCATGGATGATTGAAAGAATCAACTGTACAGTACCACGTAACAGTTACGCACGGTCCATTTTAGCCAGTAGGTTGACTTTTTGGGCTGATGGCTTGTCCATTCCGAAATCCTGAACTTTGTTGGGACATGAACGCATCTCGAATTCAGGGATATGTACAGCTTCAATGACAAGATAAAGTACATATTTGAGGTCCTCTCATCATTCACAAGATATTCTACCGAGGTTGCAAATTATAATATGCAAGTCCTGAGTAAAAGTCAGACAAAAGGATTGAAGGCAGTCTTAGGCTGTAAACTCATCCAAACTTCAATGGGGCATCCTCGTCTGTACCACACCCCTGAGCAACAACACATTGCAAATAGGGCCAAAAGTCAATGGCACTATCAGAGGTAAGTTTTGCATTGCTAACCAGCTGTAAACTTGAGCTGTAACTTGGGATAGGAACAAAACAAAACTTCAAGGTAGACGACATTCAGACTACCGTGAGAGTGTGTTAAAAAACAGGTATGTTTCTTACTGAAGTTCAAACTAGATCTACATCAACCTCATTTATTGTAGTGCAGTAAATGGCAAGCCTAGGGATCTTGGCTACTGGTATGAGAAAGTTGCCCAACTGTCCATGAAGTTCAATATGCTTGTTGATACACACCCCGCAAAATACGTCGATACTCTTTTATCAACTTACTATGCATCATCGGACAGCAAGGACATTCTGGGCGATGCAGTTCTGACTTTCTCGGGGTACCAAAAGTCCATTCAACACTATGAGGATGAGATACTGCAGTTGGGAGGGGTAGATTTGGAATGGCACGAGGCTAACAAGTTGTTTAAATGGGTGCATGAGGTTGTACATTGGGTCGAGGAAATATCTTGCTTGGCCATGGTTGATCCTGAGGGGTTAATTGCGCTGCACGCAAAAAAACAACTCATGTATCAAGTAGCATGAGACTGATTCATAATGCGCTTTTGGAGCATTTGGGCAAAGCAAGATATCGAGAGCAGTACATGATGCAGCTGGCTAGAAAAACGACAAGGAGATACTGTACATACACGGCCTACATCAACACGACCCTACCAACGCGACCCTATCAATCCTTGGACAGCAACTTGACGGTATCGAGGGCAAGTGCAGCCTGGAAAGCTCCGAGCGCAGCCTCAAGGGTCGAGTACTTTTTGCGGCTAGAGCATTTCACCCTAACAACAAAGGAGTCGGCAAGTGACTGGAGAAGTGAATGGTTCATGAGTAATCTCATTACAATTATAAGTATATATAGACTTACAGCATCGCGGAATACACCCACACTGGTCCCCGCAGTGACAACATAAAACGTCTCTCGGGCAATGTTGACGACATTGTACTCAGAACAGGCGCTGCAAGCAAACGACATGGTGCCGTCTTCACTGGGTGATGCAGTAACTTGTGCAGTGGTCGCATTACCGGCACCAGTGCTGGACGATGGAGGGTTCAAGGCTGATTGAAGTGAAAGGCTAAGTATACACAACAAGCAAAAAAGGAGGAAGTAGACTTACTTCCGGGAAGGGCAATCCCCATCTCATGGAGCTGTGTGAGCAATTTCTGGGCCTCAGCGGAGTTGGCCGCATCCATAGCAGGTTTGGCGGCAGGGGCGGCAGTATAGACCATAGTGGGGATAGTGGGGATAGGTGGGGATGTGGAGAATTTTTTTAGCAAAAAAAGACCGATCAATGTGGTTGAGTTACCGGAGTGTCCCTGGTGAACTAGTCTATATATACCAAGAACTGTACAGTTGCTACCCATGCTGCAATCTGACGCCACAAATTTTCCACATGATCTGGCAGTGTTGGTGATCGGTGATATTACTATCAGATTCAAGGTACGTCGGAATAATTACTCATACGTAGCCAGGTTTGTAATGTCCTATGAATGTTCAGTAATTATGGCACCACATCGCCAGGCAAACAAAGACCAACTCTTGTTCCTGAGAAGTGAGCTGAATGAATTTCTAGAAAAGCAGAAGGAGAAAAAATTGGCTCTCTTTTGGCCTGCTTTGCATTGTGAATGGTTCTCTCGTTGGCCGGTAGAACACAACAACCCTGATACACCACTTCCTGTTGACAAGGAGGAGTTAGATTCCTATCAGGAAGAGGAACAGGCACTCATCAGCAAACAAAAAGATGTATGTTGGCATCCGTTGCACTAAGCACATTTTGAATTGAAGTTTATCAACGCCTGAAGTCCTGGTTCAATAACAACAAGGCCAGCAAGCAGTCACACAATGGAGGCAAACGGTTCCAAATTCAAATGAAACAACAACGTCGACCTCAGCATTTGGAAATCTACTCCCATCGATATTACATCGACCGCTGATAGGTATCAAGAGCGGTCTATGCTCTGAACCAGTTGTTTTTCGATTTTCCATCAAATCCTCTGCTCAGCACACACACAGATCATTTCACATCCTCAAAAAAACATTGCTATTTCGAATCTGGTGCTACATCCTATTCTCAAATGAATCTCCGTCTTTGTCATCAACCACATCTGTTATGTCAACTTCAAAAACTCTGTTTGCTCCTGCTGCAGCTTCATTCTTTTCCTTCCTCGCTTGAGCCACTACCGCGTTGTCCTCTGGTCGCACTTGGAGACATTCACCTCCTATCTGATCAAAGAACAGATGTCACTTACTCCAGTCAAGACTCCACTGTAATGGATCACAGAATACAACAGGTTCATCATCATGGGCAGATTCTCCATCTTGAGATCCGCTGTATATCGTCCCCAGATTTCGGCCCTTCTCTGTTGGTATCCCATTAGAATGCAAAGGATCAAGAGAATGATGCAGAGGAATAAGGCAAGAGAAGCGTTGCTGGATAACATGGTTTAGTGGGAGTTATAGTGAAAAAGAATGGTATTGTCAACAGTCTTATGATTGGGTCACATGATATAGTTCCCAGGGTCACATCATCACCTCCTCCACCCCCTCTCATATATCTGATGGACAGTGGGCGCATTTCTTGACAGGAGACAAGTCTCTTACACCAGGTAGAATTTTCATTATTTGGTATCCACACATACTCCATATCTCCATTCCTTATTCCATCACCCACATGATATTCCATTACCTCACTCCTTATTCAATTACCTCTCCCCATTCCTTTGACATTTGATTCCTTCATTTTTACTTGGGTTCCTTACCCACTTCTTACCCCTTAGCCCCACATTAAAAATCTATATAAGACATGTAGTAGTTAGAAACAAAAAAACAACTCAAGTTATCATTCCCTCTATCATTTAGAGCACAGAGCTCAATTCTAGCTTCGTCCTATCGTATTATCTCGTCTCAGCAACCCCAGTTCTAGTCTCATTTATCGTATTCTCCCTCAACCCTTCATCCTTCTACCTTGTGACAAGCACCAACCCAAAGCCACCTCGCAACCTTCCTCTAGTCTAGTTGGAGTACATTTGGTGTGTCTTTTCCAGGTGTCTCCTTGGACTGAGTATTATCACCACGTACGTGACAAGGTCAAGGCCGAAATCAAGGACAAGGGGCTTACCCAGAAGCAAGTCCTTAGCACGATCAAACAGCTCACTGCGGAAGCATTTGAAGCCGAATCAACTGAGTTGAAGGAGGCCATATATGCCGAAGCAGTGGCTGGAAAGCTTGTGAGATCCGATGACTCCCGAACTGAAGAAGTGAACACCCCAGAAAGCTACGCCGCGTACGTACATCTTAACTTATGTATCACAACATGTAAACTGACGTGTGAATACTTACAGTGCCATTACAGCTTTACCAAATGTATTAGACAATTTTTTCCAAGAGCTGGCTCTCAGAACCGGGTGGATATTCACTGTCCTGGCAGGAGGCCCTGAACCAATCAATGGTGGCAAGATCAGAACGCTCGTGGTATGTATTCATCAGAATCATCGACACCTCGTTCATGAGTTATCTTTCTCAGGTATGATTGCAGGAAAAATGATGTTGGGCTTTCTTTTGGAATCACCCTCCCATCCTTCCAGGCTACATTTTTGAAACCATTTGCTGGATTTTTCAAACAGGTGTTTCGTGAGTACTACCATTTTTTCTGTTGGACTTCAGGCCTGAATATGCAATACTAGCTTCAAATGTGTGTGCGAGTCGGGCTATTATCATAAAATCTGATGACGTTGATGACCTGCCAACAACTGCGGCCGACATGGCCGCGCTCACCGGCACCATTGACATGGAAATGATTTCTGGCACTCACCAATGTTCTATCTCACTAGCACCTTCTATCTCCGCATCACCTTCCCAAACATTGGCAGACAAGAGACCTGGTCTTGACCCCTTGTATTCCGTGTTCCTTCCAGAGCGTCCCATTCCTCCCATTCCTCCTGTTCCTCAGCATTCTACTGCTGCATCCACCTCCTCACTGGATCCACCCTGTGAACAGGTAATCGACCCACTCTTGCGAACTGCACTCAATCATGGGAACAGCGCACCATCGACACACATTGCATCCACCTCACCAGATCCACCTGCTGATGACGTAATTGATCCACTCTTGCGAAGTGTATTCAATCCTGCGGATGGTGCATCGTCGATACACAGATGCATGGGAACTCACCCCTCCTTACCACAGGCGCCTGTGGACTGTCAATTTACCGCTCACTTGGAGAATGCACCCTTAGCTTTCATGCATCCTTTGAGCATCCCTCCACTCGAAAATCAACAAACCCCTGCACCCCCTTCACTGTCCAACAGCCCAGTAGTTGCCACTCCCAGTGGTCTGCCAGCTGCCAACCCTGCGGATGGCCAATTTTATACTCACTTGGAGAATTCACCCTCACCTTTTGCGTGCCCTTTGGGCATCCCTCCACTAGAAAATCAACAACCCCCTGCTCCCACGTCACCATCTAACCAGGCTCAGTCACCTTCATCTGTTGCTCCTCCGAGTCTGGCCGCTCCCTCCAACAATGGCAAACCAGGGACAGCACAATCGACAACATCAAGTAAAACAACTGTTCCAAAGAAACGTGCTGCAAAGCAAACTGCACTTCCTACAGGGGAATCTACAGGTGAAGGTGGAAGGGGTCAGCGCCTGCGCAAGGCACCCGCAACCAAAGAGATTGTCCCTCTTATGGACTCATCGCGGAAGGCCCCAGAGTGGCTGCAACTTGCGCATGAGTTCATTGCAGATAAAACCGCTGGACCAAGCTGGGATTGTTGCATCACCGCCTGGTTCGTGTTTGAAGGAACCTTTTGTGCTTATGAGGTCATGGTGGTGTGTACTATCGCTCTGGAATTTATTGTATCATATAGGCTAACCTAACCATTCTAGTCCAGACTTCCTGGATCCAAAAATTGACCTGCAGCCCTTTCGGTGTGGCTGCTCACCAGAAATTACTCCCATCCCCCAGAGATACTTGACCCTACTTCATTTGGTCTAGAGTGGTTGGTCTGGTGGAATGCCTTGCAACCAGCATGGAGGAAAGCATGCACCCACGGCACCCTGCCTGTCACACTTGATCCTGAGCGCCCGTCAAGCCACAGCCTCCGGTCATTACACAAGGGCGGCCCCAATGGATTAGTCACAGTCTTGATCGGCTTGAAGTGCTGGCGTTTGGCTGGTGGCAATGGCAACCTGTGGATGCGTGCTGTCAGCGATCTGACTTCTTGTTTTGTGGATGTGGGAGTTCCAATTGCAGGAAAGTCAAGTGATTCAAGGTAAATGCCATAATTTCCTGGCTTTGTTCTTTACACCAACATTATTTCCTAGGGTGGCAAAGAAGAGGAAGCTCTGAAAGCTTTGGGTCGTTATGTACAGTCATCTTGGTCATTCTTGGTTGCATTACTGCTGCCGCGCATACTGGGCTCAGCAATCTAGTTTCATAAGTCTTCTTTCACGTAATTAATTATTGCTTTGTATGCTACTGGCAACTGCATGAATAACATGTCATGTTTCTTGTACCTATGCCAAGTTGTTGGTTGTTTTCCAGCAACCCAACTGACACGAAAGGAGTGGAAGCAAGGGATGGAAAATCTTGCTTCTATGTTTTCATGAACTATCATTTCTGTATCCTAACACTTTCAACACCCATCATTGATCACAAACTATTAGGGTTGTTCACAGTAAACATTTTTGGGCCATTTTCGGCTCATTTTTGGCTTCATTTTTGGATCATTTTCGCGTGTTTGGCAGAAGAATGATCAGAATGATCCGAAAAATGAAATGAAAAATGACATGAAAAATGGCTACTGTGAACGCCCTGGAAAGCAAAAATCATAAAAATGAAGCAAGAATGCATTTTACATGGTCCTCGGCAGTGCTGGCAAGTGCTCTTTTTTTTTTTTTTTTTTTTTTTGTTCAACAATATTTAACGTGGTGCATGGACGCAGTCCACGGCTATCTACTACAAGCAGGCAGCGGGTATACGACGTAAGTTGGAGGGGAAACTACAGCCCCGAGAATGCGCATGAGCGCGGAAAGGCTAGGGTGGAAGGCCGCGGCCCCGACCCTACAAGCCAAGCTACAGAACGAGAGCGCTCGGGCGCCTCCCCGAACCAGCACTGCCAGCGTCCCCCTCAGGCCCTACTAAGCCAGCCCGCCCCCCAGTCCGCCACCCCTCAGCGGCCCCTATTACCTGTGCGCGCCCACCAGTGCGACGGTGCAGGAATGATGATTACAGGGCTTCCCGCAAGTCGCCCAACCCACAAGCCATAAGGCCCAGTGGGGTCTGAGGTCCCCCGGTCGCCCAGGTACAACCCCACGCCGCTTAGCCCCCCCGCGCGCGGGAGGGTACCCACCAACCAGTGGGCCCCCTGACCTTGCCAGCGACGAACCCAAGGTTCGGCGTTACCAACCAAGAAGATGCACGGTCCGCAGGACGGAGCAACCGTTCAGCCCCAAAAGGGGCCCCGACACACCAGACGGGGGTCATACGCCCTGCGCGTGCCCCTCATCCTGGGTCCCACCCCGCTGGCAAGTGCTTGGCACATTCAAACTCCACCTTAAAGGACTTGGTGAAATTTTTTTCTCGAGCTTGTACCTTATCAGTCTCAACTTATTATTCAAAGTGCAATAAATATGTATTCTTTCGTACTACTAACAAAAATAACTACGAATAAAAAAGGGACCACATGCAGAAGGCAGGCCCCGTCATGATAGCCCCCCTCCTTGCCACGTCATGGTTACGCCGAGCCCACCGCCCCTCATCAAGCCGGTCCCCCATCGCATCGTCACCTCAGCACCCCATGTCCATGCTGCAAGTAGTTGGCTCGCAGCAGTGGGGGTGCTGTTGTTGCTGTTGGCCCTTGTTGTCGGTCGCTCTCCTCGTTGGTGATGTGGCCATCAGCACCTGATCCCCCCATGCGAGCAAATGCTTGCAGCAGTGGGTGTCGGGTGCTGGGCTATCCCCCCCATTCTCTGGTTGCCATTCCACCCGTGATCCACCCCACGAGCAGTTGCTCGTGAGGCTGCAGGCGGCTGGTGTGTTGTTGGTCGCCATTGTTGGGGGTTCTGGCATCCCTGGTCGTGCCCGCAGCTGTGGAAGGAGTCGTCATCATGCCTGTGGTCATTGGGTCGTCACTGGCTGTGCTGGGTTGAGGTCTCACATTGGGTGAAGTGGGCGCCATGGATAAGTGATGTGGCACTGAGAGGGGGGGTTCCTAGTGCTTACCTGGCAGGTGTCCCTCTCCATGGGTCTCCCAGCGCCCTCCCTGATGTCCTGAGCCTAACCAAGACCCCTCACATTCCGTTTGGACGGGGAGGAGGGGGAGTGCAGGCAGGTGTGGGCGTGGGTTGTGCCACATCGCCGCCTGTCAATACTGGTAGAATAGATCCTAAAAATAAAAATTACAGTTAGTTAACGTATAAAAACAAGAAACGAATGAAGAAATACATATCCTAAAGCCCAAACGACGGTTGCCGTCATTTGGGCTTGCGTTGCATCCGAAACGGGTTGTTTACGACCACTCGCGGCTCCTGCAGGCGTGGTAGTGGGCATGGGAGTGATGATGGGGGGTGGTGACAAAGTTGCGGTGGTGGTAGTGGGTCGAGGGAGGGAGGGAGCGGTGGCAACATGGAGTTGGAGTGGAGGGATGATGTTAATCGCACATTGGGTGTCGGAGTGGAGTTTGAAATAACAACAAAAATGGAACGTGAAAAATGAAAGTGAAAATGACCAACTTTGCAAAATGGGGGGGGGGGGGCTCCATTTTGCAAAAATGATCATTTTTCAGGTCATTCTTGACTCATTCTGAAGTTAATTTTTGAAAAATGGAAGAAAAATGAAAATGGAAAATGAAGTGAAAATGGCCCGAAAATGGCTACTGTGAACGACCCTATTAATACCCTGCGCTGCCAAGCTGCCCGACCATCCACACCATTCAGAGATTCAATTTTCAGGAACGGCGATGGATTGATTGACAGGAAAGAATCCTGGATATAAAAGGATTTATTGGGGCAGGGGGCGCAACCAAACAACTGGTGGGGAATGCGCCCAACGTGCAGGGACCGCTAGTGATGTGCCCGGCCCGGCTTCAGGCCAGAAGCCAGGCCAGAGGTGACGGCCTAGCAAGGGCTTTGGCCTGGCTCAGGAAAGCTGAAAGCCAAAGCCGGCGGCTCAGGCCGCGGCTTTAGTACCTATGGGAATGAAACCACCGCGGATGTTTTCAGTTGTTTATATTTTGTTTATGCATTAATCAACTTCGAGCTTCGCTGGAGTTTGGTGATCTGTGTGGTCTGACAGCAGTGCGATGCGTTCTTGCGTTGATTTCCTCTCTTTTTTCATGTATTTCTACGGGCCCCCTTCACTGGCAACTGGTCTTGTGCTCAACCCCGAAAATGCCCACAATCGCACTGATCCAAGCCCTTGTCAGGGAAATCGCCACGCTCTCAAACGGTTTGCCTCCATCTGTCCAACAAGGCACAAAGGATGACAAAATCTAGAGTGTGATGAACACCGATCAATGCGATACGGAACACGAGACCTTCAATAAGTGTTTTGACGCGATGTTTGGAGAGGATTGCCGAGATCCTCATGGTCGGTTGCAGTACGTTCGCAAAGGAAAGCTTGGATTGGGTCTTGTCTGCTCCTATCTGTCTAAACGTGACTGGGCAGACGGCTTTCCCTTGGATATTGTTGAGATAAAGCTGCAGGGTCTTGTTGTCGAACTCAAATATCTTTGGTATGTGACCAACTTCGTTTGCCTTCCATTCCTTCGTCTTGTGACTGATCTATCTCCAGTGGATCTGACGTGGATTTGACTGCACAAACACGACCATCACGCCACACCGCCCCAACCTCAAGGTTGACGGACGCCAACAACACAGCACAGTCTCAACTCTCGTTCCAACGCAATGCAGTACAGGCCTTTCGCACGCGCTATGCTCAAGAAGCTATGTCCGCCCTCAAGCCTTCCGCCGATACCGTAAATTCAGCAATGGCATCATCACCGACTTTGTCTACTATCATCGACACGGATGCTGAACGCATCGAGTCTGATGGAGATGGAGATATTGATGACACACCTAAGACCTCAAGCTCCTCGATACGATCAGCAAACAAAGAAACCAACTCAAAGGAGATATTGTTGAGGCCTTACAGTGTGTGAAATGTGCAATCCGACATGACCTACTATTTCGGGAACCAGCTCCTTCTTCAATCCTCGAAGCAGAGTTCAATGGTGATGGCGAGGATGGCGAGGATGACGGAGAGGCGTCTGATACTGCTGATGGTTGGGATGATTTGCTGATGGAAGACGAGGATGATGGGGCTTTGACTGACAATGAGTCTGATTCAGATTAGCTGATGTAGGACGGACAGTCGAGACAGAGGGCAGGAATGTATATGAGGGTAAAGCGATGCAGTACAAGGTGAGTACAGTACAGATGTAGGTACGAGGCGTGGGAATGCATGTCCCGATGTAGGCTACCGAGATGAGAGAGACCATAGGTCCAACAGCTGAACTGTCACTCCTCTTCTTGTACCATTTAATATGTATATCGTCTGCTAAAAGCCATGGCTTGGGCCAAGCCAAGCCAGAGCCGAGCCAGCAGTGGGGGCTTTGGCTTGGCCCAGGTTTCGAGAAAGCCAGAGCCCCCTCAAGCCAAGCCAAAGCCGGGGCTTTTGGGCCAAGCCGGGCCGGAACATCACTAGGGACCGCGTGGAGCCAACCCACCATAATCTGAACATCACGTGGATTCGTGATATATAACGTTGACCTGTAATTACAGTCCTGCATATATCACGCTATAACCTGTCATTACAGTTCTTTTATATATCAGAAGGACGTCGTAGCCTGAGTCTCCTGAAGTTATTCCGGCCCAAAACGAACGCTTGAGGACTCCGACTCGGAGGAGAGGTTGGGCCAATGTGTATCGTCGTATCACTGAAACAGATAACCTGAACAAAAAAAAGTAGATGTGAATAGAGTCGAGTCCAGTCGATGCCTACATATCCGTGTGATGTGGCACTTTTGCAGCCGCGTTTCGCCCTGATGAAGGTCGACGGAGAGTGAGCGAGGTGAGCGAGCGAGGGTCAGAGCAAATGATCGTAATGTCCTTTTTTGTTCAAAATCCGCATGTCGGTAGAGTCAGCAGCATGAATATTAAGTACTTGTTGTGACATCCCATTAGGACCCCAGCCTTGGAAATCGAAGGCCTGGAGGCAAAGGTTGACCATGTCCTTCTCGGCAACGCCGCAACGGTTCATAGCACATAGTATAATTTGTTGTTTTTCCCCTCTGGTCCCCTAGAAAATTTTCATGCTGAGTGGTAACTACTATGGCTTGAAATTTACCGACATCATGCGACTGCCAACTTTGATCCGGGGAATGGTGATGTATCAGATGTGCTGGTAGGCGGATGCGGTGCTGGCCCACTATTCTGGTGAGGGTACTGCTATGGTGGCTGATGATATATGTATGGCCTGCAATATTTAATCATGATGGACGCAGTTGCTACTTCTGACATCACAGGGATGTGATGCGAATCTTCGGTAATGTATTATCCTTATAAGAATACGGACATCACTGAGAAACCAGCGTTATTCTTGAGCTGGTCTCAGTTTTTAACCCGATATAATCAATCCCGCATGTTGACCCTGCGGTTAAACATTGTTGTTCTTTCCCTTCTCGCAATCCATGCATATGCTTTGCCAGTTCACACGCAAAATAGTGGTCCCGAGGATCATTCGCCGGGGGCTAATGTTGTAAGTGATTTAAAGTAGTCTTTGCAACCAGTTATCACTGGTGACTCCAATAGCATCCTCCATCACCCCCACAGACAACTCCCATACCCACCCGAAGCCCCCCGGAGATACTAAGTCCTAAAACCGTCCGACCCGAATCCCCGCCCGGGTTCGTAAGGAGCCCTTCCCCTACACCAATGGACACGAACCCCCCCCCAACACCAAGCGCCTCCCCAAAACCAAAAAGAAAGTTCTTGAGTATGTTCAGACCCAAAAAATCACAGCCCGTACAAATGATGAACCGTGAACGACCCCCTCCGCCTGTGCAAGTTGAGCTGGTCCAGGGTTCCAACAAATTTACATATAACTACGGATCCGAGTCTCCGCCCTTGCGGCCCTCCATCGGGTGAGAATTGGGTTGGTGGGAAGCTTTGAGGGATTGATCCTGGATAGATAACGCGTACTACGACAACATTGATAATTTGATCAAATTTGATAACATGAGATTCGCATGCCCCACCTGTGCGACCATTCCTCCTGTTCTTCGGGGTACCTAAGACACTTATTACAGTCAACAAGCGATTCGCCTTTCGACCTGCTAGCATTACTTACCCCCATTCCCCTGATGAAATCTCAAAGATCATCAAAATCGGGACTTCCAATAACTTAGGAATCGCTGCAAGGAGCGGAGGGGTGCGCATCTTTACATCTTCTGTTTTTCACCCAGTGACTTCGATGTGGCTCCCCATTAGCATAGTTTTATTGCGGACGGTGTTGGTGGACGAAATGGTGTACTCGTCGTTGATATGAGGAATATGACGCGTATCACAGTTGACCCTTCCACAGGCACTGCAGTTATCGAGACTGGAAATCGGCTAGGGGACATTGCCTTGGCATTAAATAATGCCGGGAGGGGTATCGGTCACGGAAGTTGCCCCGAGGTCGGTCTAGGTGGCCAGGCAGGTAACTTTTCCGACCTATATATCTCTATTGTGTGATTATCCTGGCCTCTACTCACAGGTTATGGCGGCTTTGGGTTCACATCCCGCATGTGGGGTCTGACTCTGGATGTGATACAATCCATCAATGTGGTCCTTTCCAATGGTTCAATCGTCACAGCATCAAGTCATCATAATCCGAACCTCTTTTGGGTGACGTCGGTAAATGCTTTTGGTTTCCGATGACTTGTTGGCTAACCGCCTGATCACTAGGGATACTGAACAGCATCATCTCAAACAGCCCGGCGAACTGGGACTATGGGTATTTCCTAATTTTCTTCCTGTATCACGGGCTTACGGTTATCAGAGCATATGCTAATTATGCTGATGACCATCTGAAAGATCGTACGTTAGGTCGAGTACAGTGTGATTCATTATATTAATTCAGTTTCTTTAGAGGAATTGCGCTACTACGGCTCTCACTACCGACGCCTTCAATCCCTCAAGCGCATTTACGATGCTACCAATACATTATCTTTCCCAATCGGGATTCAAGTTCATCCTCATTCTGAAGCTCAACAAGATGGATCGCTTGACGGAATGACTGGTGATGTGCCGCAATTTATTCTTGGTGTCAGTCAATACACTGGGCAATAATAAATAGTGTAGCCTAATAAGGTAGTCACAGTGCAGGATTGCCTGATCTACAGCCATGCATTGCAAGTGATATACAGTGTACGACGGATAAAGCCGACCCCTCTCCTGTGGGCTCAATTTTGATGATCCGGCCGAGCCATTGAATTTTAGGAAGGAAAGTTGGTAGAATAAGCATAAAAATGCAATGTCCGAAAAATGCCCTATCATGTGACCAAATCCACATTTTGGGGTAAAAAAATTGAAATTCTAGTCTACTAACAAGCACTAAAATGCCACTAAAAAACAATCAGTCTTGACAAGCTCACAGGCAGAGAGCATCAGGAAATTCTTCATTTGATTTGGGCACTGAAGAGGAATATGACAATGCATTTACATTGCTTGAGGGTGGCCAGGAAGTTCAGGATGCAGATAGTGACAATAAGGAGGATAGTGAGGACAAGGAGGATCTTGAAGGCCAGGAAGTGATGGCAATGATGTTGAGCATTGCTGAAAATCCTATCTGTGAACCAGTGAGATTTAATCACAATGCAATTCTGAAATCACACTGATGTTGAAGGAAGAAATCCAAGAAACCACAGCTGCTGAGAGCACTTCCCACATATAGTGGTGCCAGTTGGTCCATAACACCAAAGCATTGCATGAAGCATCAAAGGATTCTGTCAAAATTGATCAGTTCTTTGCATGTTGATCAACATGTCAGGGTTCAGAAGCTGCACTGGTGGTCCCACAGCACTGAATGGAGATAGGTGAAGTTCCTGGCAATGAACCAGAATTCTTGTCACCAAATGACGAACCTTATTTGACAGGTTTTGACAGGTGCACTGAGAATTTCATGTCAATGTCACTTGAAATCAATCCCAGTGTTCCTCCAGCAGCAGATGTGCCTGTTAGTCCAAAAATGACCTGTTTAAATGATGCCAGTTACAGTGAGGAGATGACTGTGAATGATCAAGATGAACTTGCCAAAGGTGGAAGTGAAGACTCAGAAGCCATTCCCATTGATGAGCTTCTTGACACCACAGTGATGGACCATTATGAGGACTTGGATGCAAATCCAGCTCCTGGCATTGGCACAATTGTTGGTGGATTGATCAAGGATGTGAAATGCCATAAATCATGATCATTCTCAGCATTGTTCATATTGGAAGCTGGAAAGCCTATCTCAAGTTAAGATTGAAATACAACTTAATCCCCAAGATTAAAAACCCATTCACCTGGGCAAGTGAGGCCATTGCCTATTGTGTTGGAAAGGGAGCATATTTTGCAAAGAAAGTGTCATGTCACCATGTGCATTCAGCACTTCCACACATTACCACCCACTGGATTGGGAAAGCACCATGCTCATCCATTGCTTCTGAATGATGAACATGTTGTGCAGGCAGTCAGTCAGTATCTGGTGGTTGTTGCAGTTGGAGAGGTGAGAGTCAATCTAAGATCAATTTAATGATAAGCTGATGCTTGTATCAACAAACAGATAACCCCCAAGAAACTCTGTGATCAGGTCAACCAAGTCATCATCCTGGGACTAGGATTGAGTTTGGGTGGCAGTAAGATCTCAGTGCAGTGAGCTCAGAGCTGGTTGCACAAGCTGGGATATGCAATGACAGAGGTGAAGAAAGGTGTTTATGTAGATGGACATGAGTGGGATGATGTCATACAATACAGGAGTAACTTTTGGGCAAAGGTTAAAGAAAATGATCAGTAAGAATTTGACTAAATGAAAGTAACTTTGAATTAACCTGCGTTCCCAGTCTCTCCTATCATTATGATGAAAAGACGCTTGAGCCCATCACTCCTGTTCTTGGCCCTGGAGAACAGCTCCACATTCCAGTACACCAAGATGAGAGCATATTTTGATCAAATGAACTCCATTGTCATGTTTGCCGCTGCAGACAAAGGGCATCGCCCCAGACTCAGACAAGGAGACGGTCTACCTAAAGGGCGTCTCCACCCGGCTTTTGGCCCTGTCCAATTGGACGGGTCACTCACCGGCAGAGGTGGACGAGGTGGTGCAAGCCATCTCAGAAGCATTTGCAGCGGCGTGGCGCACCCATGCCCGGTCTAAAGACATCTGCAGCCGCTCCAAGGAGTGGTGGTCGGACGAGTGTCACACAGCCCTCGAGGAGTACCGGGAGTCCTGGGACCCTGAGGACTGGAGTATGTTTAAGCAGGCAGTCAAAACCGCCAAGCAGGAGTTCTTTGATGTGCGCATCAAGGAAGTCTCATTCACCAACCAATGCCCCTGGGATTTGATGCCCTGGGTCAAACAATGTAACCTCCCGTCGTGCAAGGCCATCTCCTATGGGGGTGCCCCTTGCAATACGCTGGAGGCGCTTTGGACGGCGCTGGATGGTACCTACAACATGGCCAATGACCGCCCAGTAGACCTGTCTGTGCTCAATGACTATGAACCCCTCCCCCCCCGGGAGTGGATTCCCTTCTCCCTGCTGGAACTGCGGGAGGCCCTCAAGGCGTGCTCATCACGCTCTGCGCCAGGTCCGGACCATGTTACGTGGTCCTTCCTCAAACGCTGGGCTGGCAACATTGAGGTTGCTGACCTCTTCGTCCGCATTGCTGAAGCATGCATCACACTGGGCCACTGGCCCTCTCATTTCAAGGAGTCCACGTCGGTCATCATACCGAAACCTGGGAAACCTAACTACTCCACCCTGAAGTCGTTCAGACCGATCGTGCTGCTGAACACTCTTGGAAAGCTAGTCAAGAAGCTGCTGTCTAGACGGCTCCAGTTCGACGGCGTATTCCACCCCAACCAGTTTGGGGGTGTCACCCAACGTTCCACTGAGGACGCTGGCGTCTACCTCACCCACCTCATTCGTGTGGGATGGGTAAAGGGCCTGCAGACGAGCGTTGTCGCTTTCGACATTGCTCAGTTCTTCCCGTTGCTGAACCACCAAGTTCTGCTGACTATCATCGAGCGATCGGGGTTCCCACCATGCGTGGTGAACTTCTTCCACTCGTACCTAGTAGGCCGATTTACGACCTACAAGTGGAACACCGACAGCTCGGGCAGATTCTCTGCCAACGTCGGGGTAGGGCAGGGCTCGGCCCTGTCCCCTGTTTGCTCAGCGCTCTACATCGCGCTGGTGATGCGTCTCTTCTTCGCCTGCGCCCCCCGGCCGCTGGCGGATTTGATCTCTTACATTGACGATGGTACACTCATCGCGCAATCCAAACTGGTAGAGGACAACCTCCCCAAACTTGTGGATGCCTACAATGAGGTCTTCCGCCTCTTCACGGCCCTTGGACTGGTGTTGGAACACGCCAAGTCTGAGGTCTTCCACTTCTCCAGAGCACGGGTGGCGCCCAACCCCCCCATTGACCTCGGGGTCGCCCCCTTCACTGGGGCCACCCCTCTCAGGCCCAAGCCAATTTGGCGGTATTTGGGCTTCTTCTTCGACCGGAAACTGTCCTTCAAGGAACATGTCCGGTTCTACACGACGAAGGCGTTCACGACTGTGAGCGCCATGCGCATGCTTGGCAATTCGTCCAGGGGACTCTCCCCGGCGAATACGCGGCTACTCTACAGGTCCTGCGTCATCCCAGTGGCGACATATGGCCTTCATCTCTGGTTCTGCCGAGGTACCCGTACTAAAGGCATTGTCAAGGCCCTGTCCCAGTTGCAGCACACCGCTGCTCGCTGGATCACGGGGTGTTTCCGTACGACCCCCGTAGGGGCTATGGAGTGTCTCGCGGCCCTGCTGCCTATGCCGCAGGTGCTGCGCCGCCTGGCGGACAAAAGCTGTCTTTGGACGGCTACTTTGATGTGCACCCACCCCGTCCGAGCTGTCTTGGAAGGGGACCTGGTGGGAGACGCCCCCCGGCATTCGCTGGGACTTCAGGCCCTCCCACCTGCCGCCCGCCGGAAAATTGTGTCCCCTGCAGCGGACGCGATTACTGTCTGTTCCCTCTCTGAGGAACCTTTCGAGGTCCATGGCCCTGAGAGCCAACCTGGAGGTTGTTTGATAGATCTGTTCATGGACAGAATCTCCCTCCACCGCCCACCCCCTAAGGGGATGGACGAATGCAAAGAGTATACCGACCGTCTAGACTGCGTCCTGGCTGAGGCCAGGGCTGAGCCGGACTGTCTTGTTGTAAGCTGTGATGGGTCCATACCCAGGACAGCCCACCAGGCCTCGGCGGCCGCCCTTGTGTTCCGCGGGAACCAAGAGATCCGCCGTGCTACTGCGTTCCTTGGCCGCGCCTCAGCAACCGATGCCGAACATTGCGCCCTCCACCTAGGGGTGTCAGCGGCTGTGGCCGCTGGATGCAAGGAGGTGGTGGTATTCTCGGACGCCCTCGCACTAGCCGATGCGTGGGTGGACTGCTCCCCAACGGGGGGCCAACAGCACGCCCTCCGGCTGTGCCGCCTCCTATGGCCCTGGTTTGAGCTAGACCAGGGCCACCAGATCCACCTGTGGTTCGTCCCCTCCAAGGCGGAGTGGGCGGTCCACAAGCAAGCTCATGACGTCACAACGTCACTACGACTGCCTTTGGGGATTTCCCCCAAAGCCACTCGTAATTGGCTGATCGCCTCCTTCAAGGAGATGGCAGAGAAAGACTGGGTTGCCCGTTTTGCGGACCCCAAGTATCAGGGGAGAAGCTTCCTGGACCTGCGGGCCCAGCGGAAGACCCCCGCAATGCCCACCGCCTCCGGCTGCAGGCCTTGGCTCAAAGAAACTGCACATGACTGCAGACTGACGGCCCGACTGTGTCGGTGCATCACGGCGCATGCCCCCATTGGGAGTTACCGCGACCGTTTCTTTCCCAGTGAGGACACTCACTGCACATGCCCCCCCCGGCCCTTCCAGGATCGGGATCACCTGCTCCGCGTGTGCCCCACGTGAAGCGCAAGAAACACCAACAGGGCCCGCGATTCATCGCGGACCTCGTTGAACTTCTCGAGGCGAACCCACGCGCATTCGCCTTTGCCCCCCCGGAAGGGAGGGACCCGGGATGAGGGTTACGCGCAGGGCGTATGACCCCCATCTGGTGGCCTGGTGAGCCTGATGGCCCGCCGAACGCGCGCTTAGTTTCTGAGCCTGCAATGTCTCTGTCGGTAACGCCGAACCTTGGGTTCGCCGCTGGCAAGGTTGGGGGGCCCGCCAGATGGCGGGTACCGTCCCATGCGTGGGGCGGCTAAGCGAGGAGGGGCTGTACTCGGGCAACCGAGGGGCTCCGGACCCCGTCGGGCCTTATGGCTGGCGGGTTGGTCGACCTGCAGGAAGGCCTGTAATCCTCATTCCTGGCCAGTGCATCAGTGGGCGCGCACAACTAATAGGGGCCGTGCAGGGGCTGAGTGGGGGTAGGGAGCTGAGTGCGTTAGTACGCGCCATTGGGAGTGCCGGCGAGCTGGTTCGGGGAGGCGCCCGAGTGCCCTTGGCCTGTAGTCTGGCCTTGCACGCAGCCCTGGCGGGTGGCATGCGGGCCTTCACGCGCTCGCGTGCAGTATTGAGGCTGTACCCCACCACCCAGCATGAAGTGCTGTATGCACAAAGTCTTATCTGAGCTAGTGTTTCAAGGTCTGTGTTAGGATGTCACCAATACCCTTAGGCAATGACAATGGCTCCCACAAACAAACAACAACAAATGAATAAGAGGGTAGTCTAGTAGTGTGAGGTGGTCACACCATATTGGTGGACAACCCAAGGGAACATGACTGGTGTCTCTGGTCAATATATTTACTACAATACATGTGGTAACCATGCCTTAGCCGTGAGTTGTCAACAGGTGCAGCACCACACCTACAGCATGAGGTGTGTGGCTACATATGCCTACCATGAGTCCAATCATGCAGTGTGTTGCCCATATGTTTCTACCTACCCTTAGCCATGTGTTCAATTGTAAGGATCCTGCACCTACCCCCGACCATGTGTACATAAAGGTGACCATATATCCAAACAATGAAAATAATAGTTTAAATTGTCTTATGAAAATTGTACTCTTGACATCACTCCCTCTTTAAGGCTCAGATTCCAGATGAGACATAAGTCCCTCCAGGGTCTCAGTGAAGTTTTTGCATGGGTGGAATTAAAGATGCACCAGGGATCTAAGGTGGCGCAGGGTGGCAGGGTGTGAGCAGTGAAAGGACATGATTGCATCTGCTGCTGCATGCTTGAGGTTATTGGTGGGCTCCCAGGTGTTGCTTTCCTTGGTACACCCTTGCCACTTAATCAGGTACTGCAGCTGGTTACAATGCATCTGCAAATCCAGTACCTCCTCCACATGGTACTCCAACTCTCCATCTATCTCTACAGGGGGGGGGTGCTTCAGTTCACTGTCCCAGGACTGTGGGTGCCTGGTGAGGGTGTGTCTGCAAGACATTGACAACTGGATGAATCTTGATCAATCTCAGGAGTTTGATTTGGATGGTATTCTGTGATGTCAAGTCCATGATGGGGAAGGGGCCAAGGCATTCCTCTGCCAGCTTGCAAGATGGTTGATTCAACTGCAAGTCCTTGGCATCTAACCAGACCTTTTGGCCAATGTGGCAGGGTAGAAGGTCTACTGGAGGTTCATTGATGGGGTTGTCATGTTGTGAGAGGATGGGGTAAGCAAGAACAATAAGAGGAGGGGAAGAGATGGGATGCACAAGCCATCAGCTCATAGGGTAGACACTGGGAGAGGTCTGTTGTATGAAAATGCAATTGATTCAATATGCATTGTAACTGGAGTGATTGACAGCAATCAAAAACACAATCAATAAAGACTGTACACTGAATGCATCCACCTGTCAGGTGACCAGGAGATGTTGGGATGACGGGAAACAGGGAGTGAAAGGACTCAGGGAGAACTTCCTGAGTTGCATGAACAGATGGGAACAGTAATCCTCAAAAGGATAAGGACTTGGGGAGACAAAGGGCTTATAACTTGAGAACTTAACTTCTGTACTACACCTCGTTGTGTAGTGAACTTGAGAGACTGGGGAAACTTAATAGAGGGAATGTTGAGTGTGAGTCAAGAGTGTAATGTCCCATTTGAAAGGTGGGGATACACCTTATATACATGCCAGCACAAAAAGATAAGGAAAACTGGTTGTGTGCATTCTCTTGTGCCGACCAGGCCAAGCAACCTGAATGATGAACTATATAAGACCATGATTATTGATTTCAGAAAGCATTTGTGAAGTGTATGATAAACTGAGTCTTGATGTGGTAAATGATGTTGAGTGGTTTCATCAAGTCCTCATCTTGGGGTCGTCAACAGCTGGGGATTGCTCAGGGAGAGGTCTGTCATAGGGACTCTCTATTGACTGTACATCGCCTGTGCCCCCAGCAAGTGTGGAGAGTCATCAAATGATTCCTCTCAACCCTACCATCCAGCTGATTGGCCCATCAATCTGGATTTTGACTAGCCAAGGAAGGGGGTGTTGGTCTGAGTGCTGATTTGGTGCAAAATTGTTGTGTTGCCATATTAGAAAAAGGTACATTAAAAGGAAGAAGAAGAGCCCAGGACCACTCTGTCATGTCAAAGTTAGGCAGTTGGTTGAGAAACCCAAGGAAGCAGAAAGCAGATGATGTGCACATGATTGATGCATCATGTGGATGGGACAAGCTTATCTAACTTAATGATAGGTTAGCAAATGATTGGGCAAGATTAGCAACACAAAATATCAATAAAATCACATAAAGGAAGGAATATACTGTACTCCCTCTGCATTGGGGCCAGTTGATTGAGTTGGAAGGAATATTCCCAGGTGGGGGAAGTTGATGAGTAGGCCAACTAGCCCTACCACACCAACCTGATATTGCAGTGCATCTCCTATAACCTGATCTACATAGCACTTCATATCATTGTGCATCTTTGTCAACATGGCCTCTGCCTCCTCATGCACTCTCTTCATTTGCTCAGTGAAGTCCTCTGCGGCTTCTACTTTTTCTTCTCAGTGCAGCTCAAAACCCATCTGGGTGTTGTAGCCATAATTAGTATAAAATGGCAAGGTTTACAGGGCTGAGTGGATGCAGTTGTTGTATGCAAACTCCCCAAGCGCTATCTATTCCAGCCAGTCATCCTGCCTATAGTTTACAAAGAGTCTCAGGTACTGCTCTATGTCCTGGTTGACTCACTCTGTCTGTCCATCAGTCTGTGGGTGATAGGCCACAGACATTTTTGTTTGTATTTTTAATAATTTATTGAACTCCTGCATAAGTGCAGCAGAGAACTGTGGGCACTGATCTGATATGATCAAATCTGGCAGCCTGTGATACCACCACACATTGTCCCAATATAACTTAGCCAGACCAAGTGCACTGTGGTTTCCCTCATTGTGGGAATTGTGTGCATCTGCTTCTTGGCCTGATCAACTACTATCAGGAGCATGTCATATCCTTGTGCTTCTGGTAGTCCCATGATGAAGTCCATGGAGATTGCTTTCCATGGCTCCATAGGGGTTTGGATTGGCATGAGCTTGCCCACTGGAGGTTTGAGTACATTCTTGTACCACTGGCATTTGTCACACCCATCAATGTAAGCAAATATGAACTTGGTCATATTTGGCCACCACCCAGGGTGTCCTATGATTGCCAAATCATGATGAAGCTGGGTGATCTTGTGTTGCAGCTGTTTGTCCCTTGGTACATTAACCTTTCCTCTAAAGAGCACTAGATCCTGTTCCTGGGATCACTCTTCCATCCTCAGCCACTTCATCAGCAATCTCTTCAACTCCTCTACCACTTTCACCACCAACTCATCCCACTCTTTCACCTTCCACACCCTGCTCAATATCTTATCCTCTATGCCCTTGATCAACAGGTATCTGTGCTGTGTTGCCTTTATTGCAAAGAATTCTGGCTTCAACAGCATGACATCCTTGTTGTCATGCTCTGCTCCTGCCTGCCAATCCAGTCTCCTCAACAGCACATCTGCCTTCCCCATTGCTGTCCTGGGTTTGTTCACCAATTTGAAGTCAAACCTTGAAAGGTACAATGCCCACCTCACCTGTCTCCTGTTCGACTTCTTTGATGACATGAAGTATTGGAGATTGGAGTGATCCATCCAAATCTCGATCTTATGTGTCACACCCTCCAGGTGGTGCTGCCATGCCTACAGTGCCCAGATGATCCTGAGCATCTCACAGTCATGGACATTGTAATTCCTTTCAAGATCATTGAGTGACTTAGAGATGAAAGCACATGGTCTCCACTTTCCATCTTCCATCTTCATCAACAATACTGCCCCTGTTGGGACTCCTGAAGCATCAGCTTCAACTCTCAGTGGTCAGGTTGGATCCACAGTTGCTAGGATCTCATTCTGAATGAACAATGCCTTGAGTCCATTGAATGCTCCCTGCTCTTTCTCCATCCATTTCCCCTTCTTGTCCTTCCTTGATAGCTTATTCATTGGTGCCACTATCTTCACAAAGCCTTCAGCAAAGCATTGGTAGAAGTTGGCTAACCCCAGAAAACATTGAATGTCTTTCACTGAGGTTGGCACTGGCCACTCTTCTATTGCCTTTGTCTTCTCTCAATCCATATTTATTCCATCTTGCCCAATGTGCAGCCCTAGGAATTCTACATCCTGTACTACAAACTCACATTTTTCTGGTTTCAGGAATATGTTGTTCTCTTCTAGCCTTTTCAACACTTCTTCTGCTATCTCATCATGTCTGTTATGGTCTTCTGCAAATATTAAAATGTCATCTATATATACTACTACTGCCCCCTGATTGATGAGTTCCTTCAGCACAGCATTCATCATGGTCTGGAACATGGCTGGGCTATTGCATAATCTGAAATACATTACTGGCTTGAATGCACTCCTGTGGGTTGTGAACGCTGCTTTCCACTTGTCTCCTTATATCCTGACATTATTATATCCCCATCTGAGGTCCAACTTTGTAAATACTTTGGCATTACCTACTCTATCTATCAAGTCACAAATAAGTGGCAACAAATAATTATTATGGATCATCCATGTGTTTAGATATCTGTAATCTTGTACCATCCTCTTTTTTTTGTCTTTCTTCAGGACAAAGAACACTGCCAAGGTTTGTGGCAACTTGCTCTCCCTGATATATCCCTTTCTATTTGGTTGTTCAAGAAGTCATCTACCTCACCTTGCTCCTGTGGAGAGAGCTGGATGTTCTTGGCTTTCTTCAGCTAATAACCCGGTTTCATTTCGATTGCATGATCCCAGGGTTTCCATCTTGGCATGCACTCAGATGCTTTCTTCTCAAACACCTTCATCCATCTCCAGAACCTCTGAGGAATCTTTGCCTTGAGTTCCTGCTCTGTCATCCAGATCTTGTGCTCCTCTTTGTCTTCCAGATTTTCATTCCACTCCTGGGCAATTTCCTCCAGGATTCCATCACCATCTTCCATAATTCCTCTGGCCATGATGAAGGCCTTGTCATCATCTACTTCCTTGATTGTTGGACACCACCTTTGTTGCTTGGCCAACTTCCACCTGGCCTGTACCTTCTTCACTGTTCTGATAAATACATTGCACTCCTGAGGGCAGCATATCATCTTCACAGTCCCAGTTTCCCAGTCAATGTCCAGGATTACCATTGTCTTCCCTAGATCACACACCTCAAACATTTTTTCTTTGTGACTCCAGAATGACATCATTAGGGTAATCTCTTCAGTAATAGATCCACCCTGGTTCAGTGTTCCATCAATGTTGTTAACCCTGATTGGTTGATCAAGAGCCTGGGTCTCAAGTCCACTTTTGTGTACAAAATCCCTATCTACAAAAAGTCTGGTAGTGTAGTGATCCTGACCCCTGTGGTTGGGATGTTTGCATATATTATACTTGGAGTATAAAACCAGCTCCTTTCTAATTAGTAGAGAAGCCTAATTGTAGCCTAAACCAGCACACACTTGCAATTATATGTTATTTGTACTCATTGCACTATGTGATCCCTTTGGGCTCCCCTGGCTCTTTACAATTTTTGAGTATTCAAACTCATATATCTGCATTTGCATGCAGGCATTCTCATAACCATCAGCACCATCAGTTCTTTTCCCACCATCATCTCCACTCTGCATTGTGCCAGATCATGATCAGAATCATGCATACAATGTGCTTAAACATGTTGCACTTCATTCCCAAAAACCTCACAGCCATTGATCACCTCTGACAGCACCCAATTTTTTTTCTCATCTGATGGCTCATCTAATGAGCTGTCATCATCATTCTTGCACCTATGAGGTGCAAGCTGCTCAATCATGGGCCCAAGATAACCCCATCTTGGATAGCATTGTCCCAGATCCCTATGATGCTTAGACATGATGCAAGGCTTGCTGCAGAGCTTGCACAAGCTTTGACAAACTTGGTGAATAATTACAGGAAAACAGCCAACTATGACTCTCAACAACTCAGTCAAGAGATAACATAGGTCTCAAACTGTTTTACTAAACAGTTTGTTGCCCCAGGGCACATCAAACAACATGCATACAGTCACTCAGCAGGGCTTTCCAAGAAATGCCCAAGCAACAACTTACTCAACACACACAGTCATGTCAAGTCACAATAAAGCTAGCCCAAAGTTCAATATACTTGATTCTACTATTGAAAGTCTACCTATACATAGTGCAGCACATGCACGATTACCTCAGGTAGTTCATATGAGCCATCTACCTACCACATCACCCCAAACAGTCTCCAAAGCATGTTTCCATTTAAAGCACAGGGCACATGTCAAACAAGCTCATTTCCATTCTGCTGAAAGTGTTGCACTGCACCCTGGTGGTACAGTCATGTTATTATTGCATGGCTGTTCCAGAGTGCTGCTGCCAATATCCAAAGCCTGCTGACACAAAATCAAAGCAGTAACCACAGAGAAGATGACAGTCCATGCCATCTGTTAGCACCAACTAGCCCAGCAAAGAGACACATCATCAAATGTGTTTCAGTCTATCATACAGCCCCAAAATGGCCATAATCATGCAGGATATAAGTGCACCTGTAAACTGTGACCAAACATGCCACCAGCCCCTAGTTGCCACCCTACATCACTGATGCCCTTCACCTCATCATTGGCATTATTGTTGTCATCCTCATCCATTGTCCAGGGTTCTTGGTTTTGTGTTTGTATTGGTCCATTAGCCACCCTGCAAGCAGAGCCTTGCAGCAGGGGCTGGGGATCTCATTGTTGTTGTTCCATTAGCCACCCCACAAGCAGGGCCTTGTGGCGGTGGGGCCATAACATTGTCACAAGGAGTGCTGTATCTAGAAACAAGCAAAAAGTTAGTTGTATATAAAGAAATAATAAATGAAGAAACTTACATGAGGCCCAAACAACAACAGGCATCATTTGGACCCTATTCCAATCTGAGGGGGAGTGTGGTGGTGGGAAAGAAACAGGTTGTGAAATGCATTGCAGCAATGCAGTACAAATAAAAGTAAACATATAAACAAAAAATGTAAACATGTCAGAAACATGTAAACAAAAACATGTGACCATGCAAACCTGTACAAATAGTTCATCAGTTTGCATTTCACTCTTTTCATTTGGGTGTCCCCCCTTGTTTTTGTAGTATGCTAATATATAAAGTACCTACTAAGATACAGACTACAAGTTCAGTCTGGAACCAGTCCAAACCAGTTCCCAATGGTCCTAGTAAGTGTGGACAAGAACAAAGACTGAGACTGGACCACTTTGACAAGCTGTCAAACTGGGACCGGTCCTCTAGAACCAGTTACAATTACCAGTTTAGTTTGGTCTGGTCTCAGTTCTTGGGACTGGACCTTTAAGCACTACTGATCATGCAGGTGTCATGTGTATCTAAAGTAGTAATTGTAATGGGAATTATAATCTTGTTTTTTACTTTACTTGATCTTACAAGATGTTGTACCCCCTCTTTAGGCTTTTTGGTATCAGTGTCTGTTTTCATATCTATGGGTTTACAAGGAATTAAGTATGCTTCTGGAGTGCCAAGCCAACTTGTGTCAGGCCCCTTGCTGTTGCTACATACTGAGGTGCTATCTAAGCTATCTACAGCTGTAGTATCAGTGTCCATATCTAAGTCCATAGTGTCTACTGATAACCTGTCATACTTGTTCTTAGAAGCAAGTGATGGGGGTCTCACTTGCTTCCATTGGGAGAATCCCACTCTGCCTTCTGCCTTTCCTCTTCTGCCAATTTCTGGACCCAATAACTCCTGAGGTCCTCATAATTCATTGCCCAGATATCCAGCGGTGTAATGAGCTGGGGGAGCCCAAAGGGATTGCACAGTGCAACAAGTACAAATAATGTATAATTGTGAGTGTGTATAGGCTATGATTAGGCTTCTCTACTAATTAGGAAGGAGCCAGTTTTATATAAACTGGCTGCCTCTGAGAATAATATATGCAAACATCCTGATCCTGGGGGTCAGGATCACTACAAGCTGGGATCTACAGTCTCAGGCCATGTGCCCAGGCTTCCTACACTTGTAGCAAATGCAACAAAGGTATAGTTATTTACTGACCTTCTTATGTACCTTAGACTGACTCTTTACCTTGTGCAACAAAGATAATGTGATCCTGTCTTACCATCTGACTTAGTGAGGCTACCTAACCTCAGCCTTTCATCATGTTGGGTAAGTTATTGGTTGGGCATGGCCTTGCCACACCATGTGAGTCACTGTATGCATGTTCTTTGACTTGCACTGGGGCAAGAAACTGTTTAGTAAAACAGTTTGTGACCTTGGTTATCTCTTGACAAAGTTGTCAAGAATCATAGTTGGCCATTTTCCTGTAACTAACTATTTACCAAGTTTGTGAAAACTTGTGCAAACTCTGCAGCAAGCCTTGCATAATGTCTACAATGCTCATGAGAATTGTAGGGATCTCCAACATTCCTATCCAACATGGGGTTATCTTGGGCCCATGATTGAGCAGCTTGCACCTCAGGGGTGTGAGAATGATGATGACAGCTCATCAGATGAGCCATCAGGTGAGAAAAAAAATTAGCCACTGTCAGGGTAGATCCAAGTATTTATGCTCCCCCCCCATTCCTGGTCCATTCCTGGATTCCTGGTGGATTCCTAAGGTAGATGACATCCATAACCCGCCAGCGTCACATGACCAGCGTGACAATGGCTAAATATGGTGAATTTATTTAGAAAAAAGCCTTGAATATTGTACACAGCATATATGACAAAAACGGCTCCTACAAATCGTCGGAATTCTTTGCCAAAAGTGCCTGAGATAGAAAATGTGAGGGAAATCTATTTGTACAAAATGTAGTTTGCGAAACGCGTCAAAAAACGCGTCACCCGCTCATTTAGGCTCGCAACCCTTTTACTACATCCGGAAATGCCACGCAAGCGCAAGCGCATCCTTCAATGCACAAAAAACCTTCTATCTGGAGCAAAGAAGGGTGTTCGACACGTGTGGGAGAAGCTCTCACCCCGAAAGAGAACAAGGCATCAGGATGAGGGGAAAGAAAATGTATGTGGCTGACTCCCTTGTCTTTTCAAAACTCATGATTGGCAGGAGTCTACATTAGTGTCTGAAGCATCATTGGCAATGTCAATTAATGTTGTATGCTCAAAGGAATCCGTTGACGTCTTCACGTCACCAGCCGCTAAAAATATCCTCGATCAAACTCACGACGCATCGGCAAATCATGGGATGCATCATTTTATTGGCTTCTTCTATCAGTCTTCTGCCCCCAAGATCCTGGTTGGTCCGTCGACAAATTTTGTTGCTCAGTTCCCCGTCACACAGCCCATCAGACGGACCACGGTAACAGAAGGGATTCCAGGTTATTTACCTTCAAAAGTTTCATTGCGAACTCAACCCAATCGAGCAGTGCTGGGGCTATGCAAAATGGGTTTATCGCCTCAACCCTGAGTCTCCTCGTGAAGATGCACTTGAACAAAATGTGCTCTCTGCATTGGGATCTATTCCTCTCACATCCATCCGCCGCTTTTCAAACCAATCACTTCGGTTCATGGATGCATACTCTCGTGGTTTAACTGGGAGTCAGGCAGCTTGGGCTGCCAGAAGATATAGAGGTCATAGAGTATTACCTGATACTATAATGAATGAAATTGAGAAATCTAATTTACAATAAACACTCCAGTCAGATATCGGCCTAATATATATATGTTATAAACAAGAGGACAAATTTGAAATTGAAACTAGTTGGTCAATTCTCAACGTTGTGCCAAGTGGTTTTGCCAAGATCTTCTTCATATATATACACATCGATTGTAGGAGCAAATTTCGCTTATGTTAGATTGACAATTTTATAGCTATTTAAAAGTAAAATTTCACCGGATATAGGCAGCCGTGTCACAGAAAAGTAACATCACATGACGTTGGCGGGTTATGGATGTCGTCTACCTTAGGAATCCTGGTCCATTCCTAGCCATTCCTAGACCATTCCTAGACCATTCCTAGCCACCATTCCTGGAGGTACTAGGTCATTATTTCCAATATTAAATGCATTTATGGAAATATCAATACTAACAAAAAATACTAACAAAAAGTGTAAAAACCCCCCAACTCACTACAAGGCAGGGGGGAGATATTATTTATTAATATAATACATGACTAAATTAAACTAAATAAAATCCCCCGCGCCTCTCAGGTGGCGGGGGGCTTAGCGATTGCAACGCATCATGGTGACCTGCCCCTCGCATAGTACCCCGTTCCACCCCATGAGCGATGGCTTGTGGTAGCAGTTCAGGGTGCTGGCATGGGGGGTTGGCGCCCACTCGGTGCTGCTGTCGCCCCACCCATGCTCCACCCCAACGAGCAGTGGCTCGTGAGGCTGGGCCAGGTGGTGTTATTCGGGCTGCTGGGCCCTCCCGTCACATCCCACTCACCTGTCCTGGTCTGCTGGCATGTTCTGGCACATCCTGTGGCATTCCTTTGGCTCCCGTCATGTCCCCCTCAGCTGTCCTGGCCTGCTGGTGCGTCCTGGTGCGTCCCTTTGGCTCCCGTTGTGTCCCCCTTGGCTGTCCTGGCCTGCTGGTGCATCCTGGTGCGTCCCTTTGGCTCCTGTCGCATCCCCCTCGGCTGTCCTGGCCTGCTGGGGCATCCTGTGGCATCCCTTCAGCTCCCATCGCATCCTGTTGCTGCCTGGGGGTGTCTCCTGGGATCTGGGGGCCTTCTGTCACCTCCCTTGTGGCCCCTGTTGCATCCCGCTGGGTGGTGGCATGTCGCGTCGCCTCCCCCTCAGCTCCTGGCATGGCCTGGTGCATCGTGTCATGTCCCCTTGGCTGCTGGGGGGTCCCTTGGGGTCCCGTCGCGTCCCCCTCTTGTCGGTGTGACCTGGTGGTGCTGTCCTGCTGTTGTGGTGAGCATGGGTGTCTGCGGGGGAAAGGGGTGGGGGGTTAGTGAGCTGGCAGCCTGGTGGTCCGTTCTATGCACACCTCACGGGTACCCTGCTGCTCGGGCCTCCTGGCACCCCCCTATCCCCATCCGAGCCCCTCCCATCCTGGCTGAGTGGGGAGGAGGGGCGGTGCACTGGGCCTTCACTGTTACAAGTAGAAAAGAGATTTGTTAGCTTATAAATATATTTGATGATTAAAAATACTTAATATGGGGGCCTCAGGCCCCCATGGATGGGTAGTGGAGGAGGGGAGGAGAGGAGGCAGAGAGGGGGGGAGGCAGCGTGGGGGGGGAGGCAGCATGGCAGGGGAGGCAGGGGCATCAGTGACGTGGCATGTGAGGTGGGGGGGTACAAGGGCTTACCAGGTGGTGGCGGGTGCTGGGGTCATTGTTCCAGGGCCAGGGGCATTGCCTGGTGGATGGGGGGGGGTCAGTGACATGGCATGTCGGGGTGGGGGGGGCTTACCAGTGGGGTCAGGGTTGTTGTCGCGTGTTGGTCATCTGGGGCCAGTGCGAGTGGGTGGCGGTTGTGGACAGAGGTGGTGGTGGTGGTGGCGGTTGTGGACAGAGGTGGTGGTGGTTGCGGTGTGAGGGGGGTGGAGGCAGCAGCAGCATGGTCAGTGTTGGTGGTGGTGGCAGCGCATGTCACTGATAAACAAAACGGTCACACATGACCATGCATTTCCAACCAACACGTGACCAAACATGTGCCGACATGGCTGTAGGCTTGGGACATAACATATTTGCTTAGCTTACCTAACAAATATCAGCTGCTTAGTCTAATGGTTATATTGCCATGTTTGTGCTGAGTAATCATCTCCCGAAACCTGGGTTCAATCCTTGATGGTGCAATATATATTAATACTAACAGCCTGGAATGGACTGGGACCATTCCTAAGGAATATTCCTGGCAGGACTAGGAATGGACTAGGAATGGATCAGGAATGGACTAGGACTAATACAGGGAATTTCTATTCCATTTACACTATTTAGGAAGCAGGGGTGGTAGAGTAAAGACCTTGGTAGATCAATGACTCCAATGGGTAGTGTTTGAAGGTCCAGTCCAGTCCGGTCTCCCACCCCTTTCAGGCTTGGACTGGGACCAGGACCAGTCTATTTTTTTACTCAACTACAGAAGGACTGAGACCAGACTGCATGAGACCAGTCCTAAACAGTCCAGCCTTGGTCTTGGACCAGTCTCATCTGGTCTTTTGTACATTAATTAAAGTATTCAACAAATTAAATAAGTCATTCCCCCTCATATTTGCAAGCAAGGGGGGCAGCATGAGTCAGGGGCCTTAGAGTACTTTACAAATAAAATAAAATAATTTTGCATGAGGAGGGGTGGCAGCACAAGTTTTGGGGGTGTGTGTCACTAGTCATTGGCAGCTGTGCCATTGGGTGGTCCATGGAGGGTGGTGATGTGGCAGCATGGGGTGTCACTAGTGCTGTGGTGTTGCTCAGGCTCCACCCCACAAGCAGGGGTTCATGGGGCTGGGGCCAGGTAGCACTGTGGTATTTCACAGTAAGTTCTATCCTATAAAATAAATAGTAAGTCAGTTATAAAAAAAAACATAAAAAAAAAGGTTACAGGGCCCAAACAACACTGGACACCATTTGGGCTGGGTGGTGGTGGTGGTGGTAGTATGAGGAGGGGATTAGCATCATTTCTTGATGTGGTTGTTGGCAGTGTTGTTAATTATTTGTGTGGGATCAGAAAAACAAAAAACAAAAAAAGATGGCATCTATCAAAAAATCACTGTAGCAACACTAGCCCTATCAAATAAACATGTGCAAACTCACTAGGGGTATATAAACCCTTGAGATTTCGCTCTTTTGATCCCCTGGGCTTGTCCCATGTAATGTAGTTAGGTATAATTAAATTAAATTTGTTATAATATAGTACATATTATTAGACTAGTGGTCCAGTCCTTAACTGGTCTTAACTGGTTAAGGCTGGTCTTTTGTAAGGTTGAAATCTCATTGGACTGAGACCGGGACTGCTCTGTACCTGGTGTAACTGAGACCATAGGTCTTGGTGAGACTGGTTATGGTCTGGTCCAGTCCACAGTCTTTTCCAGTCTTTGAGACTGGACCCTCAAACCCTACTGACAGGCACAACCAGGGTTGTGAGGGATTTGGAAATGAAATGCAACATGTTGAGGCATGTTGTATGTGTGATTTTGATCATGATCTGGCATGATGCAGAGTGGAGATGATGGTGGGAAAAGAACTCTTGCTGATGGTTATGAGAATGCCTGTGTATGAATGCAGATATACAAGTTTAAATACTCAAAAAAGTGTAGTGAACTGGTGGAGCCCAAAGGGATCACACAGTGCAACAAGTACAAATAACATATAATTGCAAGTGTGTATTGGTTTAGGCTATGATTAGGCTTCTCTACTAATTAGGAAGGAGCCGGTTTTATATAAACTGGCTACCTCTGAGTGTAATATATGCAAACATCCCAACCCTGGGCAGGATCACTACAAGCCAGGACCTACAGTCTCAGGCCATGTGCCCAGGCTTCCTACACTTGTAGCAAATGACAGGTGGCCATTTTGCAGACCAGTCCACATCCATTGTGTTTGGGTCATGGGGCAGCTGCTGTCCCACCTGTTGTTGCTGGGGAGACAGTCATGCCATTGGCTGTGGTTGTGGTTGTGTTGTCCCCTGGGCTCATGCCCCAGCCTGCATGGATGGTTTCTGGAAACCTTGGTTCCCACTGCCAAACAGTTGCTCTTTGGCATGTGCTTGGCACTACTGTTGGTCCATGCACATGGCCTGTGCATACCACTTGGCTATAGTTGTGTAAGCCTGCGACCAGACTCACGACACAAACATGCACAGCCACCACAAACATCGGCAAACATCGGCACACATTGATGCTTACAATGGCTACACAGCCACCCTGAACATCGGTGAACATCGGTGAACTCATATATCAACTTATGCTCGATGCGGCCACTTTCCAACACGGTTTCAAATCTCATATATATACCATCTTTTTTTCCTTTGTTGCCCCACTCTTTACCTTGTGCAACAAAGGTATAGTTTACCGACCTTCTTATGTATCTTAGACTCACTCTTTACCTTGTGCAACAAAGATAACGTGATCCTGTCTTACCATCTGACTTAGTGAGGCTATCTAACCAGGCAGCCTTTCAAGTTGCCAGTCCCCTTTCTAGATTGTTCAGCTGCTTGTGCAGCCCCTTGTTCAATGACCACTTGAATTCATATATCAGTGGCATGCCTGTGTAGCCCAATTTGTGGGCCACAGTCTTAAAGTCTTGGATGTGTTTGTCCACTGACTTATCTCCTTGCACCATGGTGGTAATCTGGAACACCTTGGTGTTCTGTATGTTGGGGTCACCAAAGGACTCCCAGATTGCCAGCTCCTGTGCCAACACAAAGGGTGATTCCCCATGCATCATTTCTTTTACAGCAACCTTTGTGCCACTTGGCGATGGTGCCTCCTTGCAGCTATGACAAGATCCAAACATTCCATGTATCCTCATTTCTAAACTTGTTGGGGTATCCCTGCATGTACATATAGATGGCTGTTTTGAAAGAGTCCAGCTTGTCAGCTTTTCCCAAGAAGGGGAATGAACATGCTACTTTCAGCATGCATCGACTCCTGCCCTCTTCCACCATTTGTTCAGCCAGCCTGTTGCACTGTCACTTCTCCTCCATCAAAGGCTCAAGCAGGGTTTGCATTCCTGCTGTGCTTCCACTAGTAATTCTTCTAGTATCTTACTTGGGCCAGGTTCTGATGCATCCTTGAGTCTCAAGTCATCTAGGTCTCAGAGGTCACCCATTGTGATTGGGGTGAGGAGAGGTAAAGATGATAAAGGTGTCATGGGTGGAGAGTGTGATGTGATGGTGGGATTGGAGAAGACAATAGTTCCTTGCTGTGGGCACATGACCCTGTCTTGCAGCTTAGGAGTTTGGAGAATGGGTAGTGTGTGGACTCCTGCTGGTGAACTCACATTGAGGTCTGAACACCCTCGCATGTTTGGTATGGCAATGAGACGGGCTCAACATTTCTCACTGTGGACTGTCATGCTGTGATCCATGGTATGTCTTGCGGTCTTGAAGGGAGGGGAGTTCAACAGGACTAATCCCAAATGAACATGGGAATGTGGATGAGGGGGAGAGGGGAGTTGTGAGTAAGATGGAACAGGCATCAAGTCTTGTACCTTGATGAGGCAGCACCAGCATGTGCACATCATCTCAAGTAAGGCCCAAAGGCAGAATATACACTCCCCCTCTTATTCCTATTGGATTCCTATATTCCCTGTGGATTCCTTGTAGATTCCACTCATTCCTATGTGTTCCCAGGAATCCCAGTTGAGTCCTAGTACATTTCTATTTAAGTTTAGTGTTACCATAAAAGGGTGTATATGGGTGGGGTGTGGGAATGTGTGACATGAGAAGCGTAATAGGGGCATGGGAATGTGTGAGGAGGTGAAATGGCAGAGGGGGGAGTATCTGAGAGGAGGTGCATGAGGATGTATGATGGGGGAGTGTGGGAATTAGGGTAAAGCATGGGTGCAGGTAAACCTGCAGTATACAGGTGGTGGGTTTGACAGGTATGGGTAAGGTTGCCGAAATGCAATACCTGTGGCACACCGTACCTGTTTTGGTGGTGTCACAGTTATTGACGGGTATTTAGGCCACCAGCCGAGGAAGATGCCGGACATCGATTGA
The DNA here is from genome assembly GCA_964034925.1 of Tricholoma hemisulphureum. NCBI lineage: Eukaryota > Fungi > Basidiomycota > Agaricomycetes > Agaricales > Tricholomataceae > Tricholoma > Tricholoma hemisulphureum. Next base: position 9,205,782 of record OZ035928.1, read on the forward strand.
CAAGCCATGTTGCATCACCATCATGAGAAATCATGACAAAATCATCATTTGTAAGTTTTGTTTACTTTCTTATTTCACAGCTCAGTGTTTTTTTAGGTCCACTACTACACCTGCGACATGAAGTGAACCAAATGGGCCCAAACAATGCTTATCCTCATTTGGGCCCCAGGTAAGTTTTTCTTTCTTTGTTCATATCTAGTTTTTATTCAACTAACTTTATTCTCATCATTTACAGGTTTTAACTATAATGACACCACTACCCAACCAATGCACCCACACCCGCCAACTGAGGAAGACCCACCTACAACAACGACACACTGCCACCATGAGCAACTGCTCATGGGGTGGAAATGGGGAGCAACAGGGAGGGGGAGGGGATGGGAGCAACGATGACAGGAGGCAACACTATGAACGACCCAGCACCTGCCCTAGCCCTGCAAGGGTGCTAGCAGCCAACAATGAGGGATAACAGAATGTGGAACGACAAACAATGAACAGGAGATGGATGGGGATGTGAGGGACAAGAACAACAGTGATGATGAACCATGGGGGGGACCATGAATGATGAACCACCACCACCACCACCACCACAGCACCCCGAACCACTGTCGTGAGCAACTGCTCACGAGGTGGAAATGGGGAGCAATGAGATGGGATGACAATGCCACAGGAATGGAAATGGGATGACTGACGACAGAGACAGGCTTTGAACGACAATGGCAGATGTGGGGGATGGGGAGGATGGGGAGGATGGGGAGGACAATGAGGACAAAGAGGAGGACAACCACCAGAGCGAAGAGGACAAGGACAAGGACCAGCCTGACGAACAACGACCCACAGGCTCTGGCAACAACAACACAAATGAGGTGGACCACACAGCCACCACCAGCACCACCAGCACCCCGAATTGCCGTCATGAGCGACTGCTTGTGGGGTGGAAACGGGGGGCAGTAGGGGAGGAGTTGGCTAATGGATGGCTACTATGACCCCACCATCTACAACCCAGCAGCACCCCCATTGTGTTTTTGCAAGGGAGTTGAGTTATATACAACACAGATATTACTATGTTTACTTGTAGAATGCTGAATATAAGTCAAAAAATATAGTCACAACCATGGTGTGTATACATGGTGTTGCACCTGTGGTGTTTCATGGCAGACTGTGGTAAAAACCTGTCACCATGGTTGCGGTGTTAGAATGGGTGTGGTGTTGGCAGGTGCAGGTGTGGTGTGCAAAAAGTTACTTGTGGTGTGACCCATGATGAACCCTAGTGGGAATATATATGAGGGGGATGAAATGGAAGGGGGTTAGGGGTGGTGGTGGGAATGTATGTTGGGGTAGTGTGGGGATATAATGGGCAGGAGTTAGAGATGGGGGTGGGAATGTAAGATGAGGGAAATGATGGGGGAGTGTGGGAATATATATGAGGGGGGTGTAGTGGAAGGGAGTTAGAGGTGGGGGTGGGAATTACACTCCCCCACAAGTCTACGTAGACTCCCACTGGACTCCATGTACTATACATAGACTCCCACTAAAGTCTATGTAGACTCCATGTATAGTGTACATAGCAATTACAAAGAAATAAAGCTACTATAGAGAGTCTACATGGAGTCTACATGGAGTTTACAGGGAGTTTGCTTATTAGTCAATGTAAAACCCATTACAGATGTTATAGGGTGTTTATAGAGAGTCTACATATAGTCTACATATAGTCTACATATAGTCTACATATAGTCTACATGGAATTTACAGAGAGTTTGCTTATTAGTCAATGCAAAGCCTATTACAGATGTTATAGAGAGTCTACATATAGTCTACATGGAGTTTACAGGGAGTTTGCTTATTAGTCAATGTAAAGCCCATTACAGATGTTATACAGTGTTTATAGAGAGTCTACATAGACTTTGGCCATTCCTAGCCATCATTCCTAGAGGTAAGTCATTACTTCAAATATTAAATGTATTTATTACTATTTATGGAAACATCAATACTAGCAGAGATGTAAAAACACCCCAACACGCTAGAGGTGGGGGGGACATGTATTTACTAATATAATAGAAGACTAAATAATATGAAATAAAATAAACCCCCTCCACGTCACTTGGAGCGAGATGGGGGAGGGGGGGGGGCGGTGCGGCATGGCAACTTGCCCCTCTCATAGCACCCCGTTCCACCCCACAAGCAATGGCTTGTGGTAGTGGTTGGGGGTGCTGGCGTGGGGGGATGTGGCCTGCTTGGCAGCATTGTCACTCCACCTGCGCTCCACCCCACATGCAGTGGCTCGTGAGGCTGGGCCGGGTGGTGTCCATTGGGGTGCTGGGCTCGCTCATTGCACCACCCTCAGTGGTCGGGGCTGGTGACATGTCCCGGAGGTGTCTCCCGGGTTCTAGGGGTCTCCCGTCACGTCCCAGAGGTGTCCCCCGCATTCTAGAGGTCTCCCATCACGTCCCAGAGGTGTCCCCTGCATTCTAGGGGCCTCCTGTCACATCCCAGAGGTGTCCCCCACATTCTAGGGGCCTTCTGTTGCATCCCCCATGGCTCCTGTCACGTCCCTCGGGTGCTGGGCCCTCTCATTGCATCCCCGCCACTGGTGGCATGTTGCGTTGCGTCCCCCTCAGCTCCTAAGGTGGTTAGTGACGTGGTGGGCGGGGTGAGCCGTTCTGTGCGCACCTTGCGGGTACTCTGCTCAGGCCTCCTGTCACCTCCTTATCCCCCTCCATGCCCCTCACACTCCTAGCTGAGTGGGGAGGAGGGGCAGCGCATTGGCTATCCAATGTTACATATAGAAAACTGAAAAAATAAATTTGAGCTTGAAAAAAAATAGATAAAGAAAAAAAATACCCAACTTGAGGGCCACAGGCCCCCATGGATGGTAGTGTAGGAGGGAGGGAGGGGGGGCAGGCAGGAGGTGTGGGGATCGGGGGGGACGGCGCAGGTGTCAGTGATGTGGCATGTGCATGGGTGAGAGGGGGGGCTTACCAGGTCATGGGGGGTGCTGAGGTTGCCACCCCAGGTTGTGGGGGTGATACCTAGTTGGAGGGGGTGGTCAGTGACATGGCACATCTGGGAACAGGGGGGGAGGGGGCCACATACCGTCTGGGGGCGCTGGGGGTCATTGCCATGTGTTGGCTGGCCTGAGGGAGCGAGGTTGGGGGCTGTGGACAGAGATGGCGAAGGGGGTGGTGGTGGTCAAGGTGCAAGGCAGCAGCAGCAGTGGCGGCGGCGAGGTCAGTGGTGGTGGTGGTAGCATGTCATGTGTAACTGACAAACAAACAGTCACACAAGGCCACTGATGTGGTCCTAGAGTTCCTAGCTGTGAAGAAGCACTGGAAAACTAGAAGAAGGAAGAGTTAGTTTAAAGGGTCCCAGAACTGGCCTTCTTCTACAAGGGTGGAAGCCTGTGATGTCTCCTGTTAACAATGTACAGCCTAAATGAAGTGTGAAGAATGCGAAGTTAGTAGAAAAGGTTAGCAAAATGTTGTGATAAAGGTAGTCAGTAGTTCGCAGTCTAATAGCACAGTTTAATGAAAAGTACTTTACCAATGAACTTGGATTTTCCCAGTTCCTGGTCGCAATAACGCAGTGACAATATTTGAATAAGTCACAAGTCAACTTCGCAGTTGAACACAAGAGGAAACGAAAGTTGAAACCTTAGTGCTGAGAAGGGAGATGAGATCTCTGTTTCTAATATTTTACATAGGCTTTTTATACAGAATAGAGTAAAGTGGATTCTCTGTGAAGTGTGGATACTATCCATGTCCATTGCTAACGGACTGTCTATACTAACTATTTAAGGGTAACCCAGGTAAGTACGAAGTGGGTCAGTTCACAAACTCCGTGAAGTAGCTGCAAAGTGTGTGAAGTCCATAAAAGTGAAATATGGGTAAGTATAGTTAGTAATGGGCATTCGTATGTCTTCAGAAGGAAATGGAAGGAAATGGAACAAAGAGGAAGGTCGCCCCACAACCTTAGAATGTGGCGAAACACGATTTTACTGCCCATACTTGGTGGAAGCCTATCACCATGCATTTCCATGAACACATGATGAACATATCACTTAGAGATCAAAGTTTCCATAATATGCAAAGTTGCATAGCTGAACGGTTATGTGCAGCTACTTATGTAATATGTAATCCAGTGGTTGTGGGTTCAAATCTCTAACATGGCAATTTATTTATATTTAATAGTATGAGGCTTGTATACATAGAGTCTATGTGGAGTCTACGTAGAGTCTACATGGAGTCCAGTCTAAATAGAGTCTACATGGAGTTTACATGGAGTCTATGTATAGTATTTAGTGGGAGTCCCACTACTCCTTGTAAATACATGGAGTTTACTGGGAGTCTACATGGAGGCTACATAGACTTGCCATCAACATGAATCCTATGTTTGGTGAACCCACACTCCACCTAAAGTCTATGTAGACTCCCAGTAAAGTCTATGTAGTCTACATAGACTCCATGTATACATGTGGGGGAGTGTAAAGCCCTCAATATACATCCAATTATAATTAAATACACCTAAAAAAACCCCTCCACTTGTGTTTCAAATGAGGGAGGGGTGGCCATGTGCATGTAAATAGAGATAACCCCCCTCCCTTGCTCTTGGGGCAAGGGAGGGGGATGGTGCTGTAGAAACAGAAACAAGACCCCTCCATCTTGCTCTTGGGGCAAGGGAGGGGTTGGTGGTGATGTACAAACATAGACAAATCCCTCCAGCTCACTCTTGGGGCAAGGGAGGGGGGTGGTGCCATAGATACAGAAATGAGACCCCTCTGTCTCACTCTTGGGGTGAGGGAGGGGTTTGTGGTGGTGGTTGTCGTCCAGAGGTGGTCAAGGGTGGTGGTGGTGATGTGGCGGCTGTCATGAGGGAATTGAACACAGAAACACCCCCAACTTGCATTTGTGAGCAAGAGGGGGTGGTGTTGGTGATGTGGTGGCAGTCGCACATGAAAAGAATGAGACCCCACCCCCAACTCATGTTTGGGAGCAAGAGGGGCTGCTGGTGGTGATGTGGCAGCTGTTGTGAGGAAGGTTCCTGTCACAGTGACTCATGCAGAAGGGGGTGAGTGGTGATGTGGTGGTTTTATAGGCTGATGGGGGGGTGCTTACCTTGGTACACTGCTGTATGGGCCTCCTGGGATCTCCCTGGAGTCTCCCTAGCACCAAATGAACCCCTCACATCCCATTTGGATGGGGAGGAAGGGTTTGGTGGGTTCAGTGTGTCATTGTTGTACTTAGATAGAAACAGGAAACCTAAGAAACAGACAGATAAGCAGGTTGGTAACTGAAAAGGCACAAGAACAATATTAAAAACTTACCTTCATGTTTTGAAGGGTCCTGAGTCCTCACAGAACGAGTGTTGACTCCAGATTCCCCCACTTGCAGCCATGTGTGTTGCCATTTGGTCTTAATGAGAGGGCATGGGAGCAGCACTAGTCATTGATAACAGAGGTGGGAGAAGGGAGGGACAGTGTTGAATGGGTAGAGGGGGGAACATGTTCATTGTTTGGTGTTGAAACATTGAAGGGGCACACTGTACCACACTGTGACACTGTGGTAATGGGTCATAATGTCTTCCCTTCATGAGCAAGTAGCATTGGGAAGAGTGGTTGTGCATATGGTAGTGTCTTCCCTGGTGGGGGGAGGAGGTTCAGGGGTGTTTGATGTGATGCCTGCCCTACTGCATGTGGTAAGGAGGTTGTTGTTGAAGGTTGAAGTTCAAGGAGGACAATGGCTCTGGGCAGTTGTCATCAAGGTTTCAGTTGAGGAGGTAGAGAGTGAAAACAATTGCACATGGTGGTTGTAGCTATGAAATCTATGACAACAAAAAGGGGGGAGAAGAATGGGGAAAAAGGAATGAAGAAGGAAGGTGTATGTGAGGCAATCTAAATATCAGTGGAGATAGCCAAGAGTAAACAAGCACAAAGAATGTGTAAGTCATGAGGCTTACATCCTCCTAATTCAGTGTGATCTACTGTGCTTATTTCACTATGAATATTATTACTCACTATATGACCAGCCCCTTCAATGTTCCACCAGTTTGTAGCACCTCTGATGGTTTGAATGGTTTTGACTCTGACCATGTTAATGCCCATCACAGGTTCAGGACCAGAACCTCATTCTTGAATTCTGGGCTTGTTCACACTGAGTACAATATCAAAGCATTATATTATATAGCTGTGTAATAGGATGACAATTGATGCTGAGATGGAAACCAACCATTAGATTACTAGCCTTTGCACATGTGGAGAAATAATCACAATTTCTCAGATAATGTGGACATCATGGCACTGGTGTGTACATCCTGACAACATAACCCTCTGTTGAGCCTTGAAGTGAGTCTAATTCACAATACAGGGAGATGACTCCACTGTATTTTAGTCCTGGATGATCAGGTTATCTACTCTGGCAAAGAGATATCTCTGTTGCATGAACACAGTCAATATATCAAAAATGAAATGTGTTGTGTCATTCAATTCATTGACCTCAAGGCCAATGTTTACATAATCCAATCAGGCTGTGTCACTCTGGCTTTCCTTCTTGTTGCACCATCCAATGACCCAATGCCAACTTGAAACTTCTACATCAACTGCAGCCCTACAAGATCCATGATGGCTCCCATGCTCAGGAGTTATCTCCTCGCATGGGCAACAACCTCAAGATGATCTAGCACACAATACTTATGAATTACCTTGTTGTATTGTGGTTGCTTTCACCTGAAGCCATTGCTTGACACATTTTGCTCATCATTGCTCCTTGAGATACTCCCTTCATGGCATCCCAGTGTCTGTTGTGCTTGACCCTATGTGCTTCTTGAGCATCCTGAGTAGTTGCATCATTGATTGACTAATGTTTATGTGCAGTAGTTCCTGTTGTCTAAACAATTCATCCTATGTCCTAACTGTGGCACCACCCTAGATTCCTACCAAATTTGCATTGTCCCACTTTACCCCACACTTTGTCAGATGAACAGACCTGGTGTGTGTCTCCTCTCACCTGACTCTGATACCTTCTAACGATGTCAGTAGCTTCATCCATATATCAGATCATTGTAGATGGAGCTAATCCTTGCTTTGTGCCCAGAACTCCCTCACTGAAGATGATTCACCACCATGCTCTTCATCTCACATGACCTTACCCATTCACCGCATGCCTGGTCTGGACAGGCTTGGGGGTCCACATCCTATGCTGAACCACCACTTGAGCTCCTGTGTGCTGAGCTTGATGATGCAGGAGCTTCCCAAGTCCCTGGTAGTGGCCATGCAGGCTCTGCCCCTCTCTTATGCTGTGAGTTGTGAGCAGGCAAAGGTTGGCAATCTTTATAGTCACTAGTTCAGTCTCTTTGAGAGTCATAGCTTGATTGTTGGCTCACAAAATTGGTGTCCTTTTGCCAACAAAGAATCCCATGTATTCAACATTGCTGAGTGGATGTGCACATCCCATAGGCTTCTGGTGCCACCTCTCATGGATACCAACCTCTGCACTGCTGAGCTGATGCAACCCCATGGCCTACATATTTGTTTAGTAGCAACATTTTCTCCACAATGCAGATATAGGTTACAGCCTTGCTGTGTTTCATCTGCATTATTGATATAGGCCACTGCCTTGACTGTATATCAGACATTTTATATTATTAACTTTCTTCTCTGCATTCATTCCTTTGAGATGCTCCAATGAAGGAAATAATTTAAGCTTGCCAAGTTATCACCAGGCACCTGCCCCAGCCCTTTCCTGAAATGTCAACAGCTTACTTTTTCAGGGCTAAGTTGCAGTGCCTCATTGTTGATGGGCTGATCATCTCTCCTAAACTGTGACTCCTATGCATTTCATCCCTCTGAATTCTGAAGCCTGTGTCTTGACTCTTCTCCTCTTTTTGTTCCATTTCACAGCCTGAATTCTGGGAAGAGGTGTTCAACATTTGACATAGCTGGATGATTGTCAGCTTGCAGATTGTTTGAGATCATTGATGCCATGATGTGCAAAACCCAGTGCACTTCAGGTCCCTCTTCTCATGAATGCCAAACTGCATTTTGCTTGTTCATTATCATCAATGTATTGATGCAAACATCCCACTGGGCTTTGAGTGTTCTAACTTTTAATGAATGCCAAACTGCATATCACTTGTTCATGATCATTAATGCTGTGATGCAAGCATTCCACTGGTTGGATACATAAATACCCACTGCCACTGATCATGAATGCTGACCTTTATTTCATGTTTTGGGATATAGCTGTAGCCTAAATAAGCTTTTGTAGTATTGTTGTTTTGTGTTATGCTATATGGGCTGTATATGAATGTGTTGACACAAGTGCAACTTCCAAGAAAGCATGAAATTTGTGAGGCACTGCATGAATGTGTTGACACAAGTGCAACTGCTGAGACAGAATGAAATGACATATGTCTATATGTGCAGCTGTGCTTCCTCTCATCACACATAGCACCCCCATCTCTACAGTTCCCCTACACAATTTCCAGTGCCAGGTCCACCACTCCTTCTCACTAGCCCTAGTGTCAGCCCTACTATTCCTTCATCCCAGTTCTAGTGCCAGCCCTACAGATTGACCCTAGTATGACCCTTGGAGCAGGGTGATGTGGTCACCCACTCCAGGCAGTCACATTACTGTAGCTAGTAGATAGAGTCACATGTTGTAGAGTCACACATCATCAGATAGCTTGCCAGCTGCCACCATAGCAAGGACCACCTCCACTGTTCCACCCTACTAGCCCCCAATTACCCTCACTGAGGAAGGCCTAAGACAACATGGCATGCCACAACCATGAGTGCAACAAGCTGAATAATAGGATGTGTGTTTGCCAAAATGTTTTGAAAATGATAATCTGTCCATTAGCACAAGGGTTTACACTCCCCCCCAATTCCTTGTGGAATCCTGGTTCATTCCTGGTTCATTCCTCACATTTCTAGGAATCCTGGTCCAGTCCTAGCCACCACTCCTGGAGGTATCAAGTCATTATTTCAAATATTAAATGTATTTATTACTATATGTGGAAACATCATAGTAACAAAAAATCCAAAAAATCCAAACTCACTATGAGGCAGGGGGGGTTATGTATAATATAATATAGGACTAAACTAAGTTGGATAAAAAAACCCCACATTGCTCACAGCGAAGCTCAGCAAGGGGTTGGCAATCACATCACATCGCAGTGACCTGCCCATCACATAGCACCCCATTCCACCCCACAAGCAATGGCTTGTGGTAGGGGTTGGGAGTGCTGGTGTGGGGGGTTGGGTCCCATGATGCATTTTTGTTGCTCCACCCATGCTCCACCCCACAAGCAGCAGCTCATGGGGCTGGGCCAGGTGGTGTTAGTTGGGCTGCTATGCCATTCCCCTCAGCTGTCAGGACCTGCCACCAGGTCCCCTTCAGCTCCTGGTGCATCCCCTCAGCTGTTGGGGCCTCCCATTGTGTCCCATCACCTCCCATTGCCACCTGGGGTGTCTCCTGGGATCTGGGGGCCTTCTGTCGCCTCCCTCATGGCCCCTGTCACATTCTGCTAGGTGGTGGCATGTTTCATTGCCTCCCCATCAGGCCCTGGCATGGCCTGGCGCATCATGTTGCAATCCTGTGGCTGGTGGGGATTGCATTTCATTCCCCTTGGCTCCTGGCTAGTGTTTTAAAGTTCAGTCAAGTTCAGTTTTTAGCAGAGATTCACCAAAACTGAACCCTGAGTGGTTAGGACTAACTTTAAATCATACATGAACCTGACCGAGCCACTGCTAACCAGTTAGCAGGGGTTCAGTCAGCTATCATAACCAGTTAGAGCCAGTTCCAACTGAACTCAGTCAGCATCAGTTGCAACCAGTTAGGATCAGTCAGAACCTAGTAACTACTGTGTAAAGTACAGTACGTACAATAATTATGAATAACTACTAATTGTCAAGTAGTATATTACCTTACACCTGCATCCTTGCTTCATTGTTGCAACCCCTCATGTCATTGTTGCAACCCCTCGTGTTGTTGTTGTCACCCTCTTTGCCATCACCATCCCCCTCACCATCTGTGTCTGTGCCATTGTTGCTGTTGTCATTGCCACCACCACCATCACCACCCCCACAAGCAGTGGCCTGCAGGCTGGGTAGCAGCACCCTGTTGGGGTGGTAGCCATTAGGGATAGATGACATTGTTTGTCAAAGTAATGAACCTACAAAGAAAAAAGAAAGGATGTTTGTTGGTCAAAGCACTAGAAAACAAACTCATCTGTAGCCCAAACAACGAGCCAGCCCAGCCCAACCATCATCCAGACCCACTTTGCATTCCCTCATGGTGTCCATTATCACTGTTACAGGCCATGCCCACTTGCCCTACAAGCAGTGGCTTGCAGGCATGGTGGTGCTGTGTTGTCGTCCATGTTGGTCATTGAAAGCACAGGTTTCAGCCAGTCAGAACTGATTAATGAGGAAGAGGCATATGAGTAAGAAACAACACAAGAAAAATATCAACTTTACCATAAGTAGAGAAAAATGAAAGAGAATAAACATGAGGATAAAGCAAGAATGGTGATGAGCTGGCAATTTAAAAGGCTGTGGTAAATATATACAAATAGTTGATGACTCAGTCTGCTCAGAGTTGTCGATTGAATGTCTGAACACTGGCAGGCTGCAGGACTCAACAAATGTAGAACATAGAATATCATGCTATAGATATCATTTTAGTACAAAGCAATATCAGAAGAATCAAAATCCTTTTTCCATTCTTGAATCTCTTTGTCCTCAGCAAGACAACAGACAAATTTTTCATTAATTTCTTCAATCTTAGGCTCCTCAATGTTCAGCATAGCCCAATTGATAAGCTTGTCACACCATGTGAACTTCAAGACTTGCAGCTGTTCAAAAACTACTGGTGAAAGTCATGCTCAGTGGTTGGTTGCAATCAGTTTTGCTGCCAAAAATACATGTTCACATGGAACAGATGATGCTTGGATTGGTAAGATGTCCAGAGCAACCATGCAAGTGTCAGAAATATCTTGGCATGATCCTATTTCATACTTAGAACTAATGGTGATCAAATAATTGTATGGAAAGAGAACTAACCAACCACTACTTGACAATGTCTGTCTCACATGTAACATCCACAGGAACATCCTTGATATAGCATTGTAATTCAGATGAATACCCTTCCTCAAGCTCCTGTGAGATCAATGTCTGATGGTGGCAATCATATTCAGAGAGAAAGGAACTGGAGTCGTCTTCAGCCAATGCAGTTGCAGGTGGCAGGTGATCCAGATTTGTGTTGGTGGGGGAAACTCATGGCCAGTTATTCCAATACTCAGCCATCTAACAATTAAGAACTATTATTGTAAACTGAAATGAAGAGCATACCATGTTTTTGACAACCTTGAGAGCCTCACCATGCCAGTTTTTGGCATCCTTGTTACCTGCTGCATGTTCTGCAGCTTGTTCATCTGCTCCTCCCCAGGCTTTCTGGATATACTGCATCTTGAAATATGGATGTAGCACTTCAAAATAAATGAGTCAGAGTAGGCTTGCTAATGCCAGAAAAGGTAATGTACCTAATGTGAGAATGTATGCTGGCTTGTTATTGAACTTCAAGTAATACTTGACCAGTTTGGCAAGGCCATCTTTAATTGCATTATGATACAGTTTGCATCTAGGATCCTTGGCCTTTGCCTCCCACATGGACTGCAGTTCTTTGATTGCTGGGAGTGAACGATAGAGCATCGGCTGCTTTTCTGCCAAGAAATGATGTAAAACTTTCTTAGAATCCTAATATTAAATGATAAGTTGCTAGTTTGTCTGATCCAAACCTAAAGTATTTAGATCATACAGAAGTAATCTGAGTGCTGAGTATGATGCCTCCATCCTTGTTGCCATTGAGGATCATTGTCAACTCCAAGCCCTAGTACAGGCCCTGCTGCACTCAACTTGGGAGGAGAGATCCCAGGCAAAATTTCAAGTTTCCAGGCAGTAGCTCTGCTTTAAGCTTTGACCAGGCATGAAAATCTTTATGCTATAGTTGGGGCATTAAACTCTTGTTTACCCTGGTGACAGAATTCCAGCATCACTACCCTGCAATATACTTCCTTGGCAACTCAGTACAAAAGCTGTAGATCACACAGAAGTGATCTGAATGCCAGATATCATACTTTGAGCATTGTTGCTACCCAGGGCCAATGTCATCTCCAAGCTCTACTGGACCAAGTGCAATCAATTTGAGAGGGGAGATCCCAAGAACAGTAACGGTCTGTATAGGTACACTTCTGCTTCATGCTTTAGGTGGGGCACTAGACTTTTGTTTCTCTGGGTAATTGAATTCCAGCAACACTAACATACAATATATTGTAATACCAACCTGTATGGCATAGTTGTATTCATTTCACTGAATACATAGCAGACAATTAATTACAAACTCTTATGATTTTTTATTTAATTTACTGATGTTGGCACTGCTTGCTTATTGGCATAATATTCTTGCTATCAAATTCAACTTAAATTGTATGTAAATGGAAAAAAAAAATTGGCCTCTGGCAGATTTGGCCACTGTCACACTTTGGTGGTGACTAAGTGGGCAGAGTGACCATGGCTGTGGGGGATAGCAGCTGCTATCCTCATGTGACTTTTTGATAGCAGATCATGTGAGATTTTTGATAGCAGATCATGTGCTCATTGATAAGCCAGTCATGTGTCATTTTAACAGCATGTCAAACAGTGAATTTCACACTCTGCACCTTCTACAACAACCTACCACTGATTGTAAGTCATCTATAGCATCTAACCCTGCATCTCCAATTAATAGTCACTGCTTGACAGCCCCCGACATGGCAGATAGACAGGTAGGATCTATTCTACAGCCCAAAAAACAGAAGTCCTTGATTGAAAATTTGAATGACTCTAGAAAACCAGGTCAACCATGTGCATCCAAGGAACAGGAAATGTTGGTAGACCAGTGGCAACCTTAGTTAGTCATGTATCTATCTGTAATTTCTCAATTAAATGGCATATACCTGGTGCCAGTTACTTGTGTGAAATAACAGCCATAGCTTGGGGAAGAGACCAAAAATGTAGCTAGAAAGGGGGCATAAAATATTCAATGCAAAGTGTTTTGAGGTTTCTATCATGTGTTATTTATATAAGGTCAATTTAATCAATTTATTGTAGTCCACTCAGCCTACTAACATAAATAACAAATTCTGGAAGACTCAGATTGCTTTGCATTAAAGAGGGGTATTGTGCACATCCCTCCTGCCTACATTTTTGGTCTCTTTGTTGAGGTAACGATGTTACGAGTGTGCTTTCCGACGCGCTGACTAGTGATACGAATATAATAATATTTGAGAATGATTTTAATAAAATAGTTTGTCGTATCGCTTCTCAGAATCACGCGGGGATGGCAAGGAATTGATTGTCTTAGAACATATCCGGTGCCGATTATATATTCCAGATTAATGTCTTACTTATTATCAACCCCGATCGGGTGCACGTGCCTGACCGCTCAACACTCTTACATAAGTCATAATCTGCAGTACTCCTCCAAATAAATGTGAATTGACCTAGAGTCATGACAACTCTACACTGAGCTAAGTGGGCATAATTGTAGAGGGTAGAGTGTACCTATGACTTGTATGGGAACTGCTGACAAATAATAATGATTTTTTTACTTCATTTTATTTCTCCACAACCATGGTTACCGAGCCACTAAGTGAACTGCACCATAAAGAACAAGCGTGATGACCACTGAACTGATTGGCTAGCATTCCACTTTATCTCGTAGATACTCATGAGCGTAAACATCGAAGCAACAACAAGTCTTTCTAACTGTTCTGCCATCGTCGCGATCTTGGTTTGATTCATCATGCACTGCCTGTGCTTGAGCGTGATCTTATACTTTCCTTTTGGAAGACAGATACGATCCAATGTGATATCGAGAAAGTCTACAAATCCGTCGCAACTGATCGGAGGATGGATTAAAGGAAAGATTTGAAGATCTTCTGGATGAAGCCCCAGACTCCTACATAGGATTCTGGATCCCGCCATCCCCATGGACTGCATCAAGATATTTAGTTGAGTTTGAAAAGGCGAGTCACTGGGTTCCGCAGACCCACCAATCAATATAACTGTACGACAGGATGTCATTCCCAATGTCTGTGACATCACGAATGGAAACAGTGGGTGCTTCGGTACCCATGTTGAGAGGGAAGTCAATAGTGTTGTTTCGATACGGGGGTGCCCAGGTTGTACGGCCAGAGATGTCGTGAAGTCTATTCGGTAGATCCAGCATCTGCCAATTCCACCAAATACGGTCAAGATTGGCATGGTCGAGGTAAAACAGAGGATCTGGCCCAGATATGGTATAAGTGAATCATAGATCTAGGGGGCACTCACCCCCTGGGCTTGAATAAGCATTTTTCATTTCGCCACCGACGACAAAATGCCCGGAACTGTGGATCGAGAACTTCGGTCTACCAGTGAATCATTCCTCAAGACCTATCCTAAAGGTCTCAAATGGTGATAAATTCATGGTCTCATTGACTTTCGCAGGTGTGAGGAGTTGCACAAAGGTGGAGTTGAACATGCGGCTGAGGCAATGATCCTGAATCGTCTTCCCTGGACCAAAGGAGAGCTGTAACTTTGCAAAAGGTCCATGTGTCAAGCAACCAGCCTCGTCGCTGTCAAATCCACCGAAACCGGTGGTTCTGTCGAAAACGGGTGAGCTTGGGAAGCTGCCAGGAATAACTTGTGTTGAAAACCAATACCTACCTCAACGACTCACTTACTGAGTCACATGCTTGATTACATATACATGGTCCGTGCGCATGTACTAAACGTATATAAGACGCTGTAAACCTCGTAGTAATACAAGCAGTTCTTTCCCTCTAACCACCACCAGAGTAAGATAGTATATTAGCACCACACACAAGGTATGTAGGACCAAAATGCCTTCCTCTGCGTGGACGCCTAGCGGCGACCTGCAGCTTCAACAGGTTATGGGCCCTGGTGCCTATCGTTGTCACTCTCTGCAGCGCTCAGCGCAGCAAAATAGAGTAAAATGTCAGCATTAATGCAGACACGACACGATAGCATTATCCCCTACACCTTAAGCGCTTTCACAAGCTGCTGTGTGACTTAAGTCTAAAATTACGTTCTTATCAAACATGCTCTCAAGGAGTATGGGAACAATGTGTTTTGCCTTCGGCGTTATCGCCTCATGGCAACGGAAATGAATTGAGGCTGACTCGTGTTTATCACGCAGCATCAATTATGTCGTCAACTTTGACTTCCATTCCCGTCCTTACCGGCTTGAACTACCTTTCCTGGGCTGAAATGATGAAAGCCTATCTCCGATCCCAAGGGCTCTGGCAAATAACGTCAGGAGCTTTTCCTTGTCCGTTCGATCATACCATTCAAGTCTCAGAGAGACCAGACGGCACCTCGCACTCTACCGCCAGCACTCTCTCGAGCGCTGAAAGAAGAGAGCTGCAGAAGGATATTGCCGACTGGAACGACAAGAATGATAAGGCTGCTGGATCTATAGGGATGAGAATATCTCCCTCCATGCGCCATTTGATCGCGGATGAGATGACAGCCGAAGAGTGCTGGGACGAACTCCTCAAGGCTTTTGGGAAAATCGGTCCCTCACAGATCTTTATGGACTTTAAGGCGGCAGTCTCCATGCGCCTGTCCATAGCGAATCCGCAACTGGAGATCTCAAAAATGGCGGAATACTTTTCCCGCCTGACCTCCAATAAAGTTGCAATTCCCGAGATCGTCCAAGCGATGATCTTGATGAACGCTCTTCCCAAAGAGTACGATTCGCTGGCCTCAACAATCCTGCAAACGCATCCTGACACAACCACCTTGACGTTCAACGTGGTCCAGGAGGCGATCACCGCTGAAAGCGGGAGGAGAAATCACTCCTCTTCCTCAAAAACTCAATCGGCTCAGAAGATCTCTGCTGTCAAAAGAAAAGGTAACAACCCAAAGTGGCAACCTAAAGACAGACATGAAGATAAGCCCGAGGCTTCGGCCTCCAATGAGAAGAGGAAAAATCGCCGCGCAGGCAAACAGGTCAAAGACCGAAATGAGAAGAAGGCAAAGGCTGCAGCTTCACAGCTCGCCTCGGCTACTTATCAGCCGGCACCGCTTTTTACAACCATCACTGGTAGCGGCGCCATCATCCCACCATCCTTCTACAAGCCTACTACGGCTCTTCCCATCACGACGAAAGACCCGAGAAAGCGGCCCGCCGCTCAGGCCTTCACGGGAACCCTAATCGGGACCCCGTCTGTATATGAGGACTACCAGATAGCCCGAGACACTCTCGAGGCTTTGGATCTCTCACGATCCCAAGGTAACATGAAGTCTCTCGAATCACGCCTTACTGATAGGCGAGACGGCAAACGCCGAAAAATCGAAGAAACTCAGTCCGAGCCTACAGCTCAAATCGAGGAAGTGTCTGATGAGGATCTAGTATCCCTCGGATCAACCCCCGAGCTTCCTAATGAGGAACTCATTTGGGACTCAGTCGATGAGGAAATCCAGAACAGGATGGATAGCGATGATCAGCCCATCGGGCTTGATACTGGCGCTTTTGACGAAAGGTCAGTACTCTTTCCTAACGCACTCAGCGAGGCTCATTGCAGTTTTCCAGGATGCTCTTCTAGCTCCAGGACGGCGATCTCATCGCCTATAAATTACTTGCATGTACCTGACTCGCGTGTCATGATGACACAAAT
The DNA here is from genome assembly GCA_964034925.1 of Tricholoma hemisulphureum. Taxonomy (NCBI): domain Eukaryota; kingdom Fungi; phylum Basidiomycota; class Agaricomycetes; order Agaricales; family Tricholomataceae; genus Tricholoma; species Tricholoma hemisulphureum. Next base: position 9,222,498 of record OZ035928.1, read on the forward strand.
AAATACTATTTTGATGTGCAACGGACCTGAGTGCTCGAGTCACAAAGACTCACAAAACTTAGCTACCTGGATCATAGATTCAGGAGCTTCCCAACATTACACTGGCGAAATATCAGATTACGCCTCCTATGAGAAGCTTGATGAACCTGAGAACATCCAAACCGCCAAGGGACCAGTCCCGATGGTAGGCAAAGGTGCAGTGTTCATCAAACATCTTGTGAATGACAGACAGCGAATTACTCGCTTGTACCCTGTTCATCACATCCCCGGCATGGATATGAGATTGATCTCCATGGGGGTTTTATTAAGATCTAAGATGACCGTGAAAGGTTCCATTCATGGCATCAATTTTTATGATCAATCAAATCGCATCACCGTTCAGAGTCTCCCTTCCGAAAGGATTGAATCAGCGTATGTGGTAACGTCGACAATTGAAAGAGGAATGGGCTTAACCAAAACCTCTGTCGCAACCATATATGCTGCAGACTACCGAACTTGGCACCGACGCTTAGGACATCCGTCCGACGCAGCGTTGAAAAAGATGCCTTCCACATGCACCGGATTACCCAAGGAAATCTCGATTCCTAGGAACATCCCAATTTGTCCAGGTTGTGCCAAGGGTAAAATGACGTCAAAGTCTTTCCCTGAGTCGCACACCAGAGCAATGGAAGCCTTTGAGTTAATCCATATGGATCTCAAGGAATTCTCCGTTCTGTCTTATCACAAATTCAAGTATTTTATTGTTTTTGTTGATGACTATTCGTCAGCCTATTAGGCGTCCTGCTTAGCTAAAAAGTCAGGAGCGAGCTCTTCAATTAAAGAGTTCATCGCCATGGCCAAGACACAGTACAACAAACAGGTCAAACGAATTCGTATTGACGCTGGAGGAGAATTAAAAAGTACAGAGCTCACAAAGTTCTTGCTTGGTTTGGGAATAAAACTTGAACAAAGTGTCCCTTACCAACATCAACAGAATGGCCATGCCGAACGTGCCATTCGGACAATCACGGAAAAAGCCCAGACATTACGCTTCACAGCGTGTCTACCGGCTTCCTGGTGGGAATTCTGTGTGCGGCATGCCATCCATCTCCACAACGTCACGCCGATAGCGAGACTAAAGTGGACAACCCCTTACGAGATGATTAACGGCTCTAAGCCTGATCTCACCAGGGACAAAGTTTTAGGATGTGCAGCCTATGTTTATCTGCCCAAAGAGAGACGCGCAAACAAACTTGCAGCGCGCTCTGAGCTAATGGTCTACCTAGGCTCGGCAGATGTGGACGGAATCAAGGGATATTACTTTATGCGCTCGGACAATTCAATGTTCATTGGCGCTACAGCAATATTTGATGAGGAATTATTCCCTCGTTGCCCTGGTGCCCACACACCTGAAGTAACGCCTATCGGCGAAGACTTCAATCGTGATGACGAATCTCAGGAACAGAGAGATCACGACATTCTACATGGAAAGGTTGGCGACGATGACTATCCTCCGCCTGAAAACCGCCCCTTCTTACGGTCTGAACCACAGACTGACGTACCAAGAGAACAAAAGGCACATGACAATGCCGATGTTCCTCCTGCACCATCTACTCCAGTAACCCCCGCAGACTTTACTCCGCGAAGGGAAGATCAACGCGAATGGAATGAACTTCCACGCAGATCTGGTAGATCCAGGAACGTCCCAAATCGTCCGGGAAACGTGTATGGTGAACAACGTTTACCTACGGATATTGAGCGAGATATCCGACGTGAGAATTATTGGAAGAAGACAGTTGGTCAGCCTTCTCAAGGCCTGAGAAGACCCCAACAAACTTCTCGAAGTGACATGGAACCTGGACCAAGCACTTCTACGGCACCACATGTTGATGTGCCTACCTCCAATAATAACAACCCTTCTACTGCAACTGATAATAATCAGAGGGTTGGAACTCAGCGCGAATATGACCCGATGGACGAGGACACATGGCTCGCTGCACGTGTCAAAGAAGGTGGAACTTCATTGATGAACTATTTGCTTAACCAAGCAATACCATCGAGTTCTAATATGGAAATTCCTACACAATTCAGTGACATTGCTCGCTTGAAAGACAAAAAGCAGCAAGTAGAATGGAAGACTGCGTGTCGTGGCGAGTTAGACGCCTTATACAAACGACAGGTCTTCGAACTCGTGGATCTTCCGCACGGTCGCAAAGCGATCAAAAACAGATGGGTTTTCGACATCAAAGCTGATGATCGAAAACGTGCCAGACTCGTGGCCAAAGGCTTTTCACAAGTCGAAGGCGTTGACTATAACGAGATATTCTCTCCAGTAGTCTGCTACGAGACCGTCCACCTAATGTTCGCCCTGGCGAGTCTAGAAGGCATGTACATGACCGGATTAGACGTTAAAACCGCCTTCCTCTATGGCAAACTGGACGAGGAGATATACATGCTCCAACCTCAAGGCTTTGTAGTAAAAGGCCAAGAGAAGAAGGTCATGCGCCTTTTGCGCGCATTATATGGTCTTAAACAAGCTTCGCTTGCCTGGTGGCGCGAACTAGAGGCGTTCATGAAGACCATAGGTTTTCACCGCGCCAGTTCTGACGCTGGCATCTTCATTTACAAAAACAAGAAAGGCGTTATCGTAATCGCCATTGTGTACGTAGATGACGGTATCTTTATGTCGAAAGACAAGAAGTTAGCCGACAAAATGAAACAGGCGTGCTTGAAGCACTGGGAGTGTCGTGACACTGGCGATGTCACTTCCTTTTTGGGGATGCGCGTCGAAAAGACTGCGCAGGTGATTAAGCTTGATCAACAAAAGTACCTGAAAAAGGTCCTTGATCGCTTTAACATGACAAATGCTAAAATAGCTCAAACCCCATTACCCACTGGCTATATACCATCGGAAAATACCGAGCCGGTTGATGCCACCTGCCGTTCGAAGTTTCAGCAAGTCATTGGGTCTTTATTGTACCTGATGCTCGGAACGCGACCTGACATTGCTTTTGCTGTCATTAAAATGTCGCAATTCTTGGCTAATCCAAGCCAAGAACACCTAGACAAAGCGATGTACATCATGCGCTATCTCGTAGGAACTCAAAACTACCAGATCGTCTATAATGGTGCAAAATCCGAGGGATTGATCGGATATACAGATTCCGACTGGGCGAGTGATCCTATCAAACGCCGATCCACTACTGGCTTCTTTGCCACACTTGCTAGCGGCATTGTATGCTGGCAATCGCGCCTCCAAAAAACGGTCGCACTCTCGTCCACAGAAGCCGAATACATGGCTCTCTCTGACTCTTGTCGGCAGATAACGTGGATACAGTCCTTATTTCAAGAACTAGGTTTTAATTTGAACCGCACTATGATTTGCGGAGATAATCAAGGATCCATCTTTATCGGATCAAACCCTGTTCAAGAAAGACGGACAAAACACATTGACATTCGCTATCATTACATACGCGAATGCATCAAGAACGACAAAGTCTCTGTCGTATTCCTCGAAGGAAAGGATAACCCGGCCGACATGTTCACAAAGAACCTACCCGCCGCCTTATTCCTAAAATGCAGAGAGCACCTAGGTATTGAATTTACCAAGGTCAAGTAAGCGCACACAGCGCCTTTTACGGCTGCAGATGCTGCACTACTTGTGGGGGGGTGTTGAAAACCAATACCTACCTCAACGACTCACTTACTGAGTCACATGCTTGATTACATATACATGGTCCGTGCGCATGTACTAAACGTATATAAGACGCTGTAAACCTCGTAGTAATACAAGCAGTTCTTTCCCTCTAACCACCACCAGAGTAAGATAGTATATTAGCACCACACACAAGGTATGTAGGACCAAAATGCCTTCCTCTGCGTGGACGCCTAGCGGCGACCTGCAGCTTCAACAACTTGGTCGATATATAAGTAAGAAGGGATGGAGCGCCGTCACCTGAAAGGGTCTGTGGCGTTTGCGTCCCGAGACCAGTCCCAGTACCTAGCATTAATGTGTTAGATAAACGGTCACTCTCTGTATCTAGTACACCTACGGTTGCGCGCCGCCATAATTGCACTCATCACGCAATGTGCGTTCGTAAACGCTGACAAATCTGCGATGCCATGGAAGAAATTGGCCCTGTCAATTCAGTCAGGCCGTTGGGAGATAGAAATCCTGCGTAAACTACCACAAGATGGACATGCTGCGTTAGGCTTATATGCAACGCCTGAAAGTCATCAAAGCGATTCTTTGAGCCGGGGAATCCGCCGGTCGTCTCACGCGTCTGAAGACACCGCACTGCAGCAATGTATTGGTGTTTCTCTTCATTATCGAGACACCTCCTACTCAGATAAATTAGCATGTAGTGCAGGTGAGTGAAACTAACGGACCATTCCTTTCGTTGAAGATGGTAGTGTTGAAGTGTGTCCTGTGACGCGAGACCAGTAAGACTGAACGCTACAGTAGGTGACAAGAGCACGGTCAGAAAATGTAAGAAAGCGAAAAACAAGTTCATCTCGACTAGTACGATAGTAACTTCAAGTTGTACATAGAGTAGCACTACTACTTCCAACCATGACGGATGTCATGTTTGGCAAAGCTTACATAATATCATTCAAATATCATTTGTTTTTATATTAACTTGCATGGCTGCATAGATCACTGCGCTGTGACTCCTATTAGGCAACACTATTTATTATTGCCCAGCGTATCGACTGACACCAAGAATAAACTGCGGCACATCACCAGTCATTCCGTCAAGCAATCCATCCTGTTGAGCTTCAGAATTCGGATGAATTCGGATCCCGATTGAGAAAGATAATGTATTGGTAGCATCGTAAATGCGCTTGAGGGATTGAAGGCGTCGGTAGTGAGAGCCGTAGTAGCGTAATTCCTCTAAAGAAACTGAATTAATATAATGAATCCCACTGCACTCGACCCAACGTACGATCTTTCAGATGGTCATCAGCATAATTAGCGTATGCTCTGAGAAGCGTAAGCCCGTGATCCAAGAAGAAAGTTAGGAAATACCCATAGTCCCAGTTCGCCGGGCTGTTTGAGATGATGCTGTTCAGTATCCCTAGTGACCAGGCGGTTTAGCTACCAAGTCATCGGAAAACAAAAGTATTTACCGTCTACAAACGCAATTCCATCAGACGGAAACGGTTGCTCTGAATCGGAGGCGGCGGCGGTGACCCGAATCAAGAAAAGTGAGTTTCTATGCACGTAAGAAGTAGCGTCCGCTGACACCGCAGTGACCGCGGAGTTGGCGCCTCCATATAACTCGAAAGTACAACTCAAGTGCTACGTAGCTCAGTTTCTGGTGAATTAGATAAAGGAATGGGCCCACCAGCTTTGACGCAAACCCGTCACGAACGAGGTTCACAAAGGCTTTGATTGCTGCATTCGGCATAGGGGAGCTTTGTGGAGTAAGAAGGGATTTGGCGTAGAACGCTACAGGTGGAGAAGTCGTGTTGAGCGGATGACGAGCTAATTGCTCAACACTTTGGATGTACGTTCCACGCTTTAACGAAGATTTAGGGTTCCTCGGAAACCGTTGCAACAAAGGCAAAATAGTTGCGTTGAACTGATGAGGAACGCCGTACCAACCACCTACAAGTTCAAAAAAAATTTGCCCGGAAGTCAACCCAGGACGAAGATACATCATAATACCCAATTGGGGTGATACGTCAGTGTGACAAAAGGCTTGCAGGGCGGAGATACTGCTCGTTGCTTCGGCGGCGCTCATGTTCCAGATGTAGGAGAACACGATTACAGAGGGTGGAACAGGGAAAGTCTTGACTTGCATAGACGCGGCAATTCCAAAGGATGGAGCAGATCCCCGCATTGCCTGGGCAACAAAACGTCAGCATAACCAGCAAGTCGTTCCACAGGAAAAATAACGTTACCCAAAAGAGGTCTGGATTATGATGACTTGATGCTGTGACGATTGAACCATTGGAAAGGACCACATTGATGGATTGTATCGCATCCAGAGTCAAACCCCACATGCGGGATGTGAACCCAAAGCCGCCATAACCTGTGAGTAGAGGCCAGGATTATCATACAATAGAGATATAGGCCGGAAAAGTTACCTGCCTGGCCACCTAGACCGACCTCGGGGCAACTTCCGTGACCGATACCCCTCCCGGCATTATTTAATGCTAGGGCAACGTCCCCTAGCCGATTTCCAGTCTCGATAACTGCAGTGCCTGTGGAAGGGTCAACTGTAATACGCGTCATATTCCTCATATCGACGACAAGTACACCATTTCGTCCACCAACACCATCAGCAATAAAACTATGCTAATGGGGACACCGCATCGAAGTCACTGGGTGAAAAATAGAAGATGTGAAGATACGCACTCCTCCACTCCTTGCAGCAATTCCCATGTTATTGGAAGTCCCGATTTTGATGATCTTTGAGATTTCATCAGGGGAATGGGGGTAAGTGATGCCAGCAGGTCGAAAGGCGAATCGCTTGTTGACTGTAATAAGTGTCTTAGATACCCCGAAGAACAGGAGGAACGGTCGCACAGGTAAGGGATGCGAATTCATAGGCTTGATCGCCAGGGAAGATAGCGTGAATCCCAGCAGAGGCAAGTTCGCTCCTCGTATCAGCAAAGGCAAGCAGAAACCAAAACGACATCCAGAGAGCGGTGGCTTTCATGGTGAGAAACTGATAGTGATGCCAGGTTAATGATATGGACTGATCGCTGGACGAATTGCTCACCTCGCCTTGACTGGAACAACCTGTGATAGAGTAGTGAACATGTATATTACGAAAATCGCTGACAGCGGACCCTAATTAGGCTAGTAGTACTATCCGTAAGTTATGCTACATAACTCCGTTCGTTCTGATCAGATTCTCTTAGCGCATCAACTTACTATAAATACTCCGGGTAAGTAGGTCGGGGCGTATAATGATGATCGCGGTAAGCTGATTGGCTGACAGGCTGTACTTGGATGCAAAAACGCTCTAGTCAGGATAACATTGCACCTGTCGACTCGTTACCTAACTGGCCAGGACCCTTACGCATTTACCAAATTTCCGCAGAACCTGAGCCAATTATGATCGATCACAGATTTTGACGTCTTCAATGAAGGAGCATTCCGCCACTCGCATGCGGTGTTTTTGGATCTTCAAAATACGAGGATATCTGGGAGTCGATCATGGATATCGAGACACCTCGTCCACATACAGAGCACTCGAGCGTCTTTAGCGATGAAAAATTCGACGAAAAAAGCGGTGCTGGGGACGTCTACGATGATGTGCGTGCAATCGACCTTGACGGGGATGGAAATGAACGCCCCATTGGTACTACTGTTCTTAATGTGCTTTGCTCACTCGTTGACCCCCCGTTGTTTTACCAAGTCACTGATACCGATGTGGCAATCCGTCTAATCTCTCTAGAAGATGACCCAAACTTACCTGCCTTCACTTTCCGCATGTGGTTTTTGGGCTTGGGTCTATCGTGTTTTGGTTCCGTCCTTGGCCAAATCTTCGTAAGCGTCGATCATTTCGACATCCCATGCGTTCTCCGATCCATCAAAACCACAGTACTTCCGTCCCCAGACAGTTTTCGTTAGCCAGTTATTTCTTCAACTCATTGCCTATGTTGGTGGTATTGTCCTCCAAGAAATCTTGCCAGGACCCGGTAATCCCCACGAAATGTTTAGGATAGGACGAGAGAACAGGTTCTGGCAATTTATCAATCCGGGACCATTCAGTGCGTTAACTCCACGTCAATTCTATCGACAAATCTCACCCAGTCAGATATCAAGGAGCACGTCGCAATTACGATCTTCTCCTCCACTGCTGCTGAGTCTGCCCTCGCCATTAGTGTCTTCGCAGCTGATGAGCTATACTACAATATCAACGTGATATATATCAATGCTTCTTTTCCTCGTCATTCATTGCTGAATGTTTCTTAAATCTAGCCGAATGTTGGGGTTGGTATATTCACCCTAATTGGTATGCATTAACGACTATGGGTATTCCTAGTAAATGACATGCCAACACTCCTCATCCAGGCTCACAATTGATGGGATATGGCCTTGGTGGTCTCATGCGAGCTTTTCTTGTCTACCCTACTTACGCTGTCTTCCCCAACCTTCTTCCCACTGTCCAATTATTCGATACTCTCCACCGTGGCAAGAAAGTCCTCCAGCAGAGGAAACGTGTCTTATTCTTCTGGCTTACTTTTGTTGCGATTTTTGTATGGGAATGGGTCCCTGAATACATCGCCCCGTATGTTTTAATAATCCTCGTATTTGCTGAACGGTTATTTAACTTGATGACAACAGCACTCTCACTGGAATCAGCATTTTCTGCCTTGCGAAACGGGATAGTCCGTGGGTTACACGCATATTTGGTGGCTTTCTTGTTATATTCTACCCACTCCAATACTTACGTTTTCTATCCCATGGAATAGGTGGTGCTGCTGGAAACGAAGGCCTTGGAATGTTCGCCCTTTCCCTGGATTGGAACTATGTGGGCGCTGGCGGTAGCTCAGTTGGTGCCCTGTTCACCCCGTTGTCGACTCAAATGTCCATGTATGCTGGAACGGCACTTTGCATGTATGCATGTTGCTTTTTGTAGTACCTTATCCCTAAATCTTATTTCTAGTGTCACCTTCTGCGCTTGCTACGCCAAAAACGTCTGGAATGCCCAGAGCTTCCCATTCCTCTCTCAGGCTCTCTTTAATGCCAATGGAACCCTTTATGACCAGCTCACCATTTTGGATGGCAACTATCGATTTGATCCTGTCAAGCTTGAAGCAGTGGTGAGCTCCATTTGAGCTTTTTTTCGTATTACCTATGTACTGTTGTTAACATATTTATTTAGGGTCTCCCCTGGTTTGCTTCGTCTCAGGTTATCACCAAGATCGGATTGAACTTATCCATTGGTGCAACTATTACCCACGTCTTCCTTTGGTATGGGAGAGATATTATCAACGTTATTCAACAATATCGAGTATGCTTTCGGTCTTTCATTCTAATCCAGCATCTTCACCCTTTATTCTTAGCGGGGTGAAAGCTATGATCCTCATCTTGCCAAGATGAAGGTAGGCAGTCGGCAATTATACTTTGCATTAGACTAATGCTAATCTGCTTAGGCATACCCAGAGGTGCCCATGTGGTGGTATGTGGCCCTGTTCATTGTAAGTTTCGCAATGGCTATGGCAACAATATATACTGGTCATTCTGGTTTACATGGTTAGTCGCTCCATTTTCTATTGAACGATACTCATTAGTAATTTGCAATGATGATCAGGTGGGGATTGGTCATTGCTCTCACAATTGCTGGTATTTTCCTTCCAATAGTCATTACGATCTATGCTATCACCGGTATGCATATTGGACCGTGGAGATTCTTCGTAATTTAATGTGTTACAGGCTTTGGTCCGGATACACAGAGCTTGATTCAGGTGCGTTAACATGTAATGTCCCCGCCACTAGTTATCTAACCCTTGTAAAGATTCTGGGCACATGTATTCTTCCGGGTAGTCCTCAAACCAACATGTACTTTACACTTTATGGATCGAGTACTCTTCATCAAGCTCGTGGCCTCCTTCGGGATCTCAAACTGGTGGCTATCTATTTCAATGGCTATCTTTTTAATCATTGTGCTTATGGTTGATTACAGGGTCAATATACCAAGCTACCCCCTCGCGTTACATTTACAGTGCAATGCATTGGTGCAATTATAGTGCGTTAATTGCTTATCCTTTAGTTTTATCCCTAATTCACATTGCAAACATAGGGAGGCATTCTAAACTACGTTATCATGAAAGTGATCATCTCCGCCCATCGAGAGATCCTTCTTGATGTTCAAGGATCCAACATTGTCCGTATTTTCTTTTTTCAATATCCACTGTCTGACTTGACGCAAAATAATTCCAGTGGTCAGGTCAGCAAGTGCAGGTTCGTATAGTCGAAATTTTAATGTTCTTCAAATTTCACGTGTTCCCGCGTAGTCATTCAACAGTGATGCTGTAACTTGGGGTGCTCTTGGGAAGATTGTGTATGCCCCCGGAGGCCGTTACGGGGTGCGTACTGTAGTAGAGCAGTTAATGCTAAGTGATTCATTTTTTCAAATTTAGATCATCCCCTTCTCCATCCTCATCGGCCTCATTGTCCCTGTACCTTTCTGGCTCGTTCACAGGTGGCGGCCGAATTTGGGTGCCAAGCACGTTGTCACCCCCATTCTTTGCTGTGAGCATGTCCTTCATATTAAATCCACATATCCGCAAGTACCAAATGCATTCTTTTAGTGACGCTCGGCTACCTAAGTGTAGGACTCAACTCATCTACTTTCACCACCTTTCTCCTTGCCCTTTGGTCCCAATACTACCTTAGGAAGTATCGGCCGCGCTGGTTTAGAAAATACAATTTCCTTCTTTCTGCTGCGTTGGATGGCGGCACACAGGTACGCACTGAGGGGGGAGGTGAAGAATGATTCTGAGTAAATGCTTTCAATTTAGGTCATGGTTTTTGTCTTCACATTCGCCGTTGGAGGCGGGAGCGGTAGGGTGATCAATTTCCCGAACTGGGCCCTCGTGCGTTGCCTGATTGCGTTGTTGTGAATTATGCCACTCACAGTGTAACTTTTAGAACCCTACAGGTAATCCAGACTATTGCCAGAGGTTAACTTAGTGTTATTATATCCTGCACACCATGTATACTACCATAATGAGTTTATTGTTCACATCCAGTCACTGGGTGGAGGGCACCATTAAAAGTTTTATTGTAACTCTCTTCAAGTATTCTGGCAGTATTGTACTTATTTAAGATACTACTTGACTATTGTTATGATACTGGAAAGCCTGGCAAAATACTTCATTAGAGTTACCTTAAAACTTTTAGGAGTACCTTTAGGATACTTACTCAATACCTATATTAGAGTACTTATTGTGCCCTGCACCCAGTGCTTGGTGAAACTTTGAAATACTGAAACCAGTCACCTTGCCTTACCCTTTCATAACCATGCCAGTGGTGAAGGGAAGCCAGTAAACTACTGCACAACAAGATTTACTGAAACACTAAGATATGTGTCGCATATTCTCTGCACCCTTATGTAATACCTTATATAAGCACCAACTTGAAGCCAGGCAAAATGTTGAGTGAAATTTTCTTACAACTTTAAGTGTGAGCAAAATTTATTCTAAGGGAGCAGACATCATTGTTTGTGCTTTCCGGACCTCAGCCATCATTGTTGCAGGCAGTGTGTGATGCCCATGGTATTTTTTGTTTGCCCATGCAGCCTTGGCACCACTTAAGCCTTGATCATATGCTGATATAAATTGAGCCGAACGATTGGCGTACCTGCCCAGTTGTTATGATCTTACAGGAACAGGAGACCAGATAGGCAACCCACCATACAATCTGCAACAATGGAACATCATTCAGAGCTTGTAACATATTATTTTCCATTTCTTCTATACCTGATGTCTGTGATGTATTCCGATAGTGAAATTTGGCTGCACCCCAGTATTGCTCAATGAAATTGAGTTCACAATGGTATTTTGGATAAAAATCACAGATGTGACCTTGAAGTTTGATGTATTCTTCGAGTTGAGACTTTTGGGATTGGAAGTCTGGTTGTGTGAAGAGCAATCGGCGGCAGCAGCAATTAGTCATTCCAGGGGCACACTTAAAGCCTTCACACTGAGCCAGTAACCCTCTCTCTGGCCATAAGTGGCATTCACGGATAATTGATTCCATGCCTTTGAACCACCCAGGCGAGGAGTCCATGTAGCACTTTTGTAATGTACCCCACATAATCTAGGCACCTGCGTAATAATGTACCACTATGATTTCAAGCAACTTGTGATGCACCAATTGAGTTATAATTGCCCTCTCCGCCAGATACATCTACCATCAGGGTTATAGCCCCCACCGTGATGCATTATGACACCCTCACCCATTATAATGTACCGCGTTATAATGCGGAAACATTGTTGATCCAAAACTCATCCTGGTACCTCCCGTTATAATGGATCTATCCCCTGGACACTCATTGCCTCCCTTCTGCCTTATAATATCCCCTCCCATTATGATGTGGTTCCATGATACTAGACCTACCCACAATCCACTCACCTCCCGTTATAATGTGCTAAGTATAACACTCGATCCATACGAAATTTGGTCCTGTTATAACCGTAATTGATCGATCTGAAACTCATGCCGGCGAGTTATAATGGCTTCCTATTGCATTATAACACCTGTTTTCGCGGTCCCCTTTCCGATCCATTATAATCCCGGTACCCTAGTACTAGACCTACCCAAAATTCATTCACCCCCATTATAATGTGGTGCCGTACTAGATCAATACAAAATTAATTCACTCCCTTGCCTCCCGTTATAACATGTTTCGTGGTCGATCGATCTGAAACTCGTGTACTTTCCATTATAACGTACTTCTGTTCCTATTGCATTATAATGCCTGTTTTCCCTTTCTGATCCATTATAATCTCGTTCTAACATGGTTCCCTGATACTAGACGTACCCAAGATTCATTCACCCCCGTTATAATGTAGTGCCATAATAGATCAATGTGAAATTTGCTCCCTTACCTCCCATTATAACGTGTTCCATAATCAATCAGAAATTTGTGCCCGTACTTTCTGTTATAATGTGCTTCCGCTCTCGTAGCTGCCCTGCATTATAATGTGGCTGTTTTTGTACTAGTAGTCCCCTTTCCGATCCGTCATACATAACCCCCACCAAGTTGTGAAGTCCTTGAGCTGTCCCTGTCCGCCTTCCATACCCTGCCACTCGGGTTGAAACATAGTGTGTTATAACGTCCTCGCCTACTTACCTCCGAGTTTGGGTTATAACATCACTGTTACCATGGACTCCTCGGCGCCTCCACAATGACATTTTCGATATACCGTCCACCCGAAACTCACTCCCACACCCCAAGTTATAACCTCCTGCAATTGGTCATGTAGGGTCTTGTTTCACCCATGAATTATAACTCACTACTTTTCCTAGACCACCCCTTAATTTTACAGGTTTATCCTATCTTCCATGTCCACTCGGACTCAAAAATATTCGCTGATGGTAATTCTGTTGTAGTGACATGAAACATCACGTCAAAGAGAACAATAAACACGAGATGAGTTACGATGTCAAAGAGAAAGCTGAACAGATGTCGCAGACTACGGTACAATACCATTTTGACAATTAAGCATCCTTCTTTGCTCGTGAACCCTGCTTTGGAGGCACATATCCTACTTGCTTGAGATGGTCGGGTAAGTTGGATGAACGGCCAGATTGTGTGGCCAGTTCTGGAGCCCCTTTCACCGCCTCTCTTGCTTCCTTTGCTGCCTGTGCCGCCGCCTTAGCAGCGTCCTTCGCTGCCTTTGCCGCCGCGACAGCTGCCTCCTGCGCCACTTTCGCAGCTGCCTCCTTCGCAACCCTATCAGCCTCCTTCATGCCATTTGGCTCTGGCACATCTGTCGCCGTCTCCTCCATGGGCTTCGTGCGTTTCTTCCTTGGCTTGGCTCCGCTCTCCTTTGCGCCCAATGCTTCTGCCGCTTTTCTCTTCCTCGGAGGTCCCTTTTTGCGAGCAGCACCGCCCAATGTGGTCTTTCCACCACCCTTTTCCTCCGTCGCAGCCTTGTTCTCCTTTCCGTCAGGAGATTTCAACGGTGAGCTGGGCAGGAGACCTGCCGATTTGCTAGGCAGCAGAGGAAGGTCCTGGGCAGTTAAAGACGTCGCAGATGACAATGGAGACATAGTGGGTGGAATGGCAGTCATTGCTGGAGGAGTGAGGGTAGGGGCAGATGTGCCGTCAATGGGGAAAGCACCCGGTAGTAAGGGAAAACGTGGGTCCGGTAAATGAAGTTCTTGGGCCTCAGTGTTTGCCAACGGAACGGGTACTAACGACGACGGCAAGGTTGGTGAATCGAACTGGAAGTCTCCGAAGTTGAATTGAGTAGGTGGGCCTGTGAACGAAGTTGACGTGGAGTCAAACATTGATCATCCAGTGTCATCAGGGATGGGAGCAGTCAGGTTCAGCTTTGGGTTTGGTTCTGGAACGGCTGGAAGTGGCGGTGAGGATAAGAAAGCTGATGTCCTAGGGAATGGGAACCTACCTTGCGCAGTGGCACCAGCTGACGTTGGAGCTCCTATGTTTTGCGGGACACCTAGGAATTGTGGTTGGTGGCCCTCCAAACCCAGATTGGCATTATCCAAAGGGAGAATGCTGAGGAGACTCTCAAACCAGGTATCACTGGGAACTCAAATGTCAGATTGGGTCTGAACGTCAAGTGTTTGAGGAGTGTCTGAATCAAACTGGAAGTCTCCGAAGTTGAATTGAGTACCAAAGGGTGGGCCTGTGAATGAAGTTGACGTGGAGTCGAACATTGACCGTCCAGCGTCATCAGGAATGGGAGTGGTCGGGTTCGGCTTTGGGTTTGGTTCCGGAACAGGAACACTCGGAACTGGCTTTGTCAGACTGTCAGATCCGAGGACATCATTATCGATCTTATCTCCAGGATTGTGGCTGTGGGGTGGCTCATCTGGATGCTCGATGGGTAGGAGCACAGTGTTCTCCAATGACTCGCTGAGGCTGCGCATGCCTGGGATCCCATTGTTCAGCCCTTCGAGTTCTGTCCCTATCAATGTTGGCTGATCTTTCACCACACATCGTCGACATTCCTCAGGTGCTAGACGTTAAGAGAGGTTCGGTGAGTGAGACTGTGCAGACCCTTTAAACCAACTCACGGAAAAATGCCTTTCCATATACGAGTGCCATGTCCTGGAACTGACTCCACCCTTTGGGATCAAATTCAGGTAACAGTTTTTTTGTCATCCCCTTCGCCATATCAGACTGAACTCTGGGGTTGTCAGGTCAATCTTCTGCCATTCACTTACATGGGAATTTTACTCACAACTGCATTACAATCTCACCATTTGACGATCCAAGTGGTGTTATCGCCAGTATCATAATGTTCGCACCCAACCACTCTGACAGTGCATCAGCAAACGACAGGAGGACATGCTCGACTTCTGTCCAAGACCTGGGAATTGGGAGGTTAGTTTATATTGCCACCGTAGTATTTAATGTCCGGCTTACTGATCAAAGTCTTCTGGTGAGCCTGTGAACGAAGCTTTCTTCTTCCACTCAGCCAATGAATGCTCGTTCTCTTCATCGGTTCGTTTTGTGATGTCCTCCCTAACCGCCGGTGCCTCCTTCTCCCAGCTGTCTCTGACATGCTCATTCCACATTCAGATGCAGTCGCTGGGCTTCATGGAATCCTTGATCGATTCCCACAAAGTGTCAAATGCCGACTTGAGCATTGCCTTGTTGACACTAGAGTACGTGTTGATGGCTGTCTTTTTTCTGGGGCGAGACATAGATGTCGACGTTAGTTGATGAATAATGTTGTTGATGTAAGATTGGTTGTTGTTTTTATTCGTGTAGCGGTAGCGATACCAGCAACCCAGTTTCTAATGCCATAAGCAGTGAGTTAGCCTATCTCATTCAAGCAATGCCACTCACTTCACGGAGATCATGGTAGAACTTGCTTCATCGGTCAGATTCTTTGTTCTACTCCTCCAGAGGTAGCGAAGAATCAATTTCCTCGTCTCCATCCCTGTCTTCATCGTCACCCGGCTCTGGATTGGCCTCAATATCTAGATTGTATCCGAAGCGCTGGATGAACACTTTCGCCACAAACGTGTAGAACACCCCACAATTGTTAGAATTGACAAACTCATCTTTATGTGACTCGAGGAATTCCAGCTTCACACCACTAAACACATTCTGTTGGCCTTGTGGCCTGGGCTCACTGCCAGGTTTCTTGCTGTTGCCCTTGTTGATCCTTGACGCTCTGGCCATGTATGGAAGAAAAGGGAAGAGTTCCAACTATTGGGCGGATGGCTATGGGTTATTGTATGGGTTGCCGCAGCATGCGTGGGGCCCCTCCTTTTTTTTCCACCCGATTGCGCAATTGCACTGTCCTATTCCAGAACACACCCATTATTAAGATTGTTGGTCAACCATTTCAAATTTGAATTTGGCAACACAAACATCATTTGGCAACACGAACATCAATGATCATGTCCTTCCCTGCCGCAGTCCATCACACACTGTCTCCAGCCATCCGACAGGTGTTCACTTTTCTGTGTGGTATGTTAATCCAGCCACTTCACCACACATATACCTGATTGTGGTGCATTTGAAGGCCTATTGACTAAACTCCCACCACACAAGCGCAATGAGCAAGTCTATTATGTGGTTCTGCAAGGCGTAGTGCCGGGTATATATATCAATGTAACTGAGGCCTTGGAGAGTGTTTGCGATGTTGAGGGAGCTCATATGCGATGTTTCCCAAGTTTGGTCACGGCAATCTTGGCGTGGAGGGAGGCACTGGCCAATGGCCGGGTTGTCCCTCTCGGTGACATCATGCCATAGCAACTCGGCAGCCATTACTCTCTCTCTGGATGGGGTGACATTGGGCCGCTCTCAGAAGGTGCTTCAGAACAAGCGAGAACTGCATGTGGGTGGCTGTCACATGGAGAAATGTCTGCCACGTCACTGGAAATTGGCCAAGGTGATGAATGGCGTAGAGCGGCCTATGAGCATGGACCAAAGTCTGTTGTTTGGAAGGGCCAAATGCCAGGGATTCTCAATAGCTGGTAAGTGCTGCTTCGATGGCATATGTAGTGCATTGTATTTACAAGTGATCATTCAAGGCCACAAGCTCATGCAGAAATTCATGGACTGACGTGTCCATTGGATGCATATCAGCAGTTTCCATCGCATTCTGCTGCCTTGAAAGCCTGGGAGACATTGGGAGGGAAAGGTTACGTCAAGATTGCGTTAGATGTTGGAGCTGATTATCCCTCGAGTGATGAGTTAAATCATTGCACCAGATGTGGCAATGGAAATGTTATGTAGTTGGCTACTATCGTTATCTGGTGAATGAACACTATTATTTGCTCAAAGTACTTGATAGGTGATTCCGAAGCCAGCAATGTGCACACTTGGGTTATTCCAAGTGCACAGGGTTATTTCATACTGCAGTATTTGCATATCCAAAGGACATCTGGCAATCAATGGTTAAGAACTTGTGAAAGAAAACTGAATAGAAAGAGGGAGGAATGCACTCAACGAGGGGGTCAGATTACCACAAGCAACTCTTGTTTGGTTGCGCAAGACTTAGTTTACTGCAATGCCCAACTACTCATGCCCAACTGTAGCATTTGCTTCTTCGAGACATATAGGAATTGAATATTGAGGGTTCAGAACTTGTGAATGAAAACTGAATAGAGAAGTGGAGGAACACACTCGATGAAGCGGTCAGACCCACAAGTGCACACTTGTCCAAAGTTTGCACATGACATAATTTATCACAACATCCAACCACCCATACCTCAGAGTTATCCAAGACATACTGTAGCTTTTAATGTGTATAGACATCTATGAATCGATATTCAAGAACTGGTGAAAGAAAATGGAATTGAGAGGTAGAGGAATGCACTCGATGAAGCAGTCAGACCATTCACAAGTGAACACATGACTTAGATTGCTACAATGTCCAACTATCATGCCTTTCCTGCGTCAGTACAAGACACCACAAGAGAAAAATGAGGCAAATCGACTCAAAAGCAAGAGGTCATACAACAAGGAAGTCCTTCATGTCATAGTTGACAAGATGTGTAGGCTGATTCACCTCTGCAGGAATAGAGAAGCCATACTACGCTCTCGGAAACTTAGGAGGATCGCACTCATGCAATGCGATATGGAGTAAGCCTATCCCATTCACATGATTTTGGGTCTACTAACGCCATTCCACAATGCCTATTAGTCTCAATATGCCCACTCAGGCTGATTGTAGCATTGGGATCAAGGGCAAAGGGAAAGGGAAATCTGACAGGTTCATAATGTTGATGGCAACTCCAATCACGAATCTGTCTCATTCACCAAATTTTCATAGTCAATCCCAGGTACAAAAATACATGGATCGCTTCACTCGACTGGTGAAGTGCTTGGATAGGATGATTGGAGACAACGAGTTCATCTTCTTTGAAACTGTCTACAAGCAATTCACATCACGCATTGTGGCCTGCCGGGAACCTCAGGAAGTTTTGGACGATGCTGTTTCGAAACTCAGCAAGATCCTGACTAGTGCGCAACAAGTTGCTTAAAATCATAGTGATGCATTATGATGTGGGTGTCTGAATTACATGGGGTACGTTACAAAGGTACTACATCTACTATTGCCCAGGCATTGTTGGGTGATCATCTGGGTGATAGAAAGTTTGAATTTCATTATTGGGGAGTGTTGTGTCTCCCATCCTTGCACCATCTTTCTGGTGAACCCATCCCTCCTTTGGGTTCTTGGGCATTTTTTGGGCAGACAAGGCATCATCTGCACATTTCTGATGGCTTGGTTCATTGTCAAACATGAAGAGCCCTGTTGCAAAACCATTGATTTTTCCTTCGAATATGTCAATGGCTTTGTCAAGCTGCCTCAATAAATCATCAGCTGAGAAGTAAACATCCCGATTTTTACCTGCTTTGAAAATGACTCTTGCTTCTCTATTTCAAGAGATGTCAGCTAAGACATCCTTATCAGATCAACCTGATTAGTTGCTTACTCATCTCCATGAATCAGGTGACCCCACTCTAAGGTCAAGAAATCTGACACCATGATAGATGTCCCTTCTCCTTTGCGCTGTGGAGTTGGTTTATCTGCTTTGTGAGACCAACATGCCTTTTGATGATCATTTTCATAAAAGGTAGATTTGTCATGTGTGACAAGGATGAGCCTGAATAATTGATCTGGTGGCACCGGAAATCCTTTTAGAGTGTTATTCACTTTGCCATCATTGTCATATGTGACCATTCTTCTTTCATATTCCTTCCATCGTTTAATGAGACCCTCTCAATACTTGACGACATCTTCACGTTCATGACCATCAATGTACATTCCATTTTTTTTGGCCATATCTCCATTCCATTGCATGAAGCCATCTTTGTGCTGTTCGCAAGGAGATCTTTCTCTGTTTGGCACCAAAGTCATCAAGCTTTTTCTGCATGTCTGGTGTTTGAATGAAATCTACAACATCCTGGGCCCGGATGTATCCCCCTCTTGCAATTTCTTGGAGATGAAGTTGAATAGCATTGGTAAAATCCTCATCTTGAAGTGAATTCTGGCACTTTTGTTAAGAACTGATCCTAAGGCGGGGGAAATCGGCGGAGTCCGGCGGAGTTCTGATGTACGATGAGGACTTGGTTTCAACCTTTAAGAGGTTGCGCCCTTTTCTATGCTCGGTGTCCAATTTGCAAGAAACTGAAAAGTCCAGAAGTCCGTGTGGAAGTCCGAGGTAATCAACAGGTGCAAAAGTGGAGTTCCGATTAGGAAGTCCGAAGTAAGGGGCAGGAACAAAGCAGTGGTCCAGAGGTCTGGAGGTCCGAAGATTAAGACAGAAGTTTGAGGTCTTATAGTTGACAATTGATAAGTTGATAACAACTAATATTTGAACTGAAGAATACAAGGTATGTAAAGTAGTTTTATACTAAGGCTAGTACTCAGTGTAGCTGTGGCGGAGTTCTGCGGAGTTCTGAGTACAAATTTCATGATGATATCTATGATGAGGAACAGACTTGAGTAAACTATGGAAGATGTGATGTAAGTAAAACAGGAGAAGTAATTTGAAATAAGGAATTTGAAATACTCAGAGGTCCTACAGAGTTCCGTCAGAGTTCTGAGGCGGAGTTCTGAGGGGTGCTTGCATGGGATATGACAACTTTCCATATTGGTGAGTGGGGAGTTTGCTCTTGCATAAAAATTGATGGATCCAGGTTTGCAAGTTGCGTGCATGTGAGCCTCTGTGTCCATTAGACCGCCAGACTATGACTGATGATTCTCTCCACCCATATGAAAGCTCCGGATCCAGATAGAGATTCAACACACCCACCATTCCAGTAATACAAGCACGCAAGACCACATCAAGTTTTTTATCTTTGCTTTTCACTGTAAGGGACACATGAGCATGTTGCAGTGCAGGAAAGTCATGATAGTGTAACTTATCTAAATCTTGATCAGCTGTTGTCTTGCTTGCATCAGGGAGCAGTGATTTTCCCTCACAAAGGTCTTTCAACATTTGTGCCACCTGTTCTTCAGCAGTGAGGACTCAGATGATTGGTTCTGCTTCATTCTTATCCTTCGGAGGCTATTTCTGTGTTCTCTGTGATCTGCGATATCTATTAGAACCATTTTCTATTACTCCAGTTGAATTCCTCATACCTCATGGCAGTTAATCTCACACATGTCGTCTATTTCTGATGTCATGATGGGTTCATCTTCTGAATCAGACAATTCTTCAGGTGCTGATCACTCAACAGTCACAATCAGAGATGGCACGATATTGTCACCAGAGCACAACACACTGATGGCGCATTGCCATGCAAACATTTCCCGAACTGATCTGAATCCCTTTGCTTCAAGTTCCCTCTTTTTTTTTATGTGATGTCATTTGGTTCTTGCTGAGTTTCCAAGGTATACCTTTGGCCAATGACTTTTCTCTTTCTCTCTTTCTGCTGCTATGGCTGCTTCCTGTGCTTTTTGAAGGATCTCTGAAAGTTTCAAGTTCTGAAATCTCTGTGATCTCTTCATCATTGTCGCCAGTCTCAGAGTTGTCATCATCAGACATATCTGCAGCATCAGGCATCTCCATTTCCTCAAAACTTGTAACAATCTCAATAAAATCCTTATCATCAAGATCATTGGCCGCCATTGCTTCTGTGGGGACCTGCTCAGTCTTGGCATTTGCAGTGATTGGATTTTGAAGTGGTTCTTTGGCTGGAATAGAAAGATTTCCATTCTGAACACTGGCTCTGTGGGCTTTAGATTTCCTGGGCATGATTTGCGAATGCTTTTTTGCTGCACAATGTGCTTGTAGTGCATGATATGCACCTCCAATTTCCTGTGCAAGAGAGAAAAAAACAATCACGTGTTGCTTACATATATGTCACATGCACAGTGAAATTCAAAATTTGTGATTTTTGGATAATGCTCCAATTGCATGGAAAAGCATGTAGAAACATTCAGAGAAAGAAATTATATGTATTTTTTGCAGGGGTTTCTCCTCCTCAAAAAATTTATTATCCTCAGAGATGTGGCCTGTTTCCTATTGCCTAAGGTCT
The DNA here is from genome assembly GCA_964034925.1 of Tricholoma hemisulphureum. Taxonomy (NCBI): domain Eukaryota; kingdom Fungi; phylum Basidiomycota; class Agaricomycetes; order Agaricales; family Tricholomataceae; genus Tricholoma; species Tricholoma hemisulphureum. The sequence continues at coordinate 9,243,644 of OZ035928.1, forward strand.
ATAGAATGGATATTAGCCCTCCCCACCTACCAGAATGTTGTGGTGGAGGAGGGGAAGACATTCTTGTGCGACATCTTTTTGATTATGTAACATGTGCAGAAAAAAAGTGATGTATATCTTATTCATAGAGTTCACTTGAATTGACATTATACAATGGTTGAGAAACAGTGTCAGGAGTGCGATTTTCATAAGACACTTAATACTATTATTTTCCTTTTGTTCATATCAGTGGTTGCTTTTAGCCTTTGAAGGTCCAGTCATATAAACTGCAAAATAACTGCAAACTGAACTGAACTGAACTGCTGAAAAACCGAACTGCCAGTCACAGTTTTCCACATTTGGGAATGAAAAACTGCCTAAAACCGGACCAGTTGAGACCGGTTTTGCACAGCCACATGTACACCCCTCAAAACCACTCAAAAATGACCAAAAAGACCATTTAGTGGTCAATTACATGCATAAATGGTAATATTTGGGTAGTATTTTTGGAAATACATCATTGCTATCTTTGGAATACATATCATAGGTGTTAATAATGTATTTGACATGTTATTTCATATGCCAACCCATGCATAATTGTGCAAGATGGCCAGTTTGAACCAGTTCTTTCCCAGTCCTGACCAGTTGTGACAGGTTGAAGTTTGAACTGATTTAGACCAGTTTTTTTGGGAGTTCAGTTCTGTTTTGGACCTATTTCCTTTTATGGAAAACCGGTTCAGTTTCAGTTTTGCTCAAAATATGCTGCAAAACTGAACTGAACTGGACCTTCAAAGGCTAGTTGCTTTGATGTACACATGGTCAGGGGTAGGTAGATGATCAGACACACTGTAGACACATGTTGCTGTGCAACATATGCTTGAAGCATGGGAGGCTATGCAAGGCTGTATGCATGAGGCTTACACATGTATGCAGCACCTCACAGTTCAGGCATGGACTACATATGGCTAGCACATGTATTGTAGTATATAATATGTTAATATGACACCTAGAGACTCTAGTTGAGTTCTCTTGGGTAATCCGCTAAACCTAGCATGACCACCTCTGACTATAAGACATTGTTTCCTTGTTTTGTTGAGTGTTCAACTGTTGTGCTATTTCCAAAATACCATATAAAGGACAGTCATTTTTTTTTTATCTATTTCATATTTTGTGCTTGTACAAATACTAGGGGTAGTGTAGATGCGCAGCAGAGAAGCTAGACCCCAGAATATACCTCTCTCACAAAGTTTCACATCTTGCTCATTGTGTGACACAACAAGCTTGCTCAAAGTTTTGCTAAGGACTCAGGACTAAGAATAAAGGACATAGGAAATAGGGTGTGGGACGTCTCTCCCTGGCACATCAAGGTTGTTAAAGGCACTGTTGCTGTAGACAACATCAAGCTCGCTAAGCTTAATAAGGATCAAGGACAAGGAACTAAGGATTGGGACAAGGACTAAGGAACTAAGGAATGAGGTTTAGGATCTTTGGGCTTAGGATTGAGGATTGGGAAACCAAGGCTTAAGGATTAGGAACTGGGGATCAAAGGATTAGAGATTCTAAAGGACATAGGAACAGGGAACCAAGGCTTAGGAAGGCAGAGCTTAGGAAATCCCAGGAAACAAGGAATCATAAGTCGACATTAGGACAGGTCTTAGGAAGGACCTAAGGATAATAAGGATATTCTAAGGCAGTCAAGCTTAGGAAGGAACATTAGAAACTACAGGCTTGGTAACAAGTTCTGCAAGGGAACTCTTTGGCCCACTCACAACTGTTCAGACAGTGCTATTGTGTGTGTTTTGTGTTTGGTTTTGGGTATAGGATTTCAGTGTTAGATGCACACTGCATGTGTCAAGAGTACGATTTCCATTATCTTTTCAAAGACAATTAAAACTATTTAGTTATGGTTTCCCCTTTATTTATATACATTGACATTATTATAGAGTTAGTAGACACATGGTAAACACATGGTGTCCACACATCATGCATGCCTCATGACTCAAGCATGGTCAAGTTGCCTCATGTGGCACATGCACTTACCTCATGGCTGACTCATCTATAGTAGTATTTAAACTGTTAATATTATGCCTAGAGACTCTATTCGAGTTCTCTTAGGCTTACCCACTAAACATGTGGCAAGTTCTCTGACTATAAGAATATTCCTCTTCCTTTGTTTGGGTTTGACTGTGAGAGTCAGTGCTAGACTTAGTGTTTAGTGTTGTCCTAACAGAAGAATCCATCTCATGCTGTTCTGAACGTGTGGGAGATTGAGATCCTGATGTGAGTTCACCAGCAAGAGGCTACCCAGCCAGACACCCCAAGCCCATTGCAAGATGGCACTCTCTTTTTTCTGACTCTCCCACTGAACTCCCCATCACCAGACAACTTACTACATTCTTGCAGTATCATTTGCTGACTGCACATATGAAGCATGAGTAGTCCAACACCGACAAACCCATCACCCCCCTTCCACATTCTTCACCCACATTGCCAGGGAGAATGCCTCTCCCAATCTTCATACCTAAGGAGCACAGCAGGGTCATGCGCCCACTCCAAGGTTCTATTGCATTTCCTCTCATCTACCGCAGTCCCTTGCTGGTTCTAAGTGATTGGACTGGACAAATTGTCTCCCCACGCCCCTGACTATTTTCTATACCCCCGACACCACCTCACATCATGACTGATCTTCACAAATTAAGTCTTGATGACACAACCCTGCTTGTGCTCCCCACCAACCCAGAAGACCTGACAGAGGCACCCACTGAGTCCTTGATGGAGGCACAGCTGAGAGGACCAACAATGGTGGCAGGCACATGCGGAAGAGCACCTGTTTACAGGAGCACATGGTGGCCAAAAGCCCTTCATGCAGGCGTCGCCAAATGCCAGGTCCCCATTCCTCCAGCCACAGCAAGGCCAGGTGCAGGGACATCGTCAAGAGATACAAGGAAAGCAATCTGGTCAGCAGCAGACACAGGGGACTTCAAACACCCCTTGCGCTTGTGACCCGAACACCATGGATGTGGACAGGACGGCGAAAAGGCTGCCCTTGATTTGTAGCAATCTGGTCAGCAGCAGACACAGGGGACTTCAAACACCCCTTGCGCTTGTGACCCGAACACCATGGATGTGGACAGGACGGCGAAAAGGCTGCCCTTGATTTGTTACAAGTGCAGGAAACCCGGGCACATGGCCCATGATTGCAGAAGCCACCTGGATATCTGGGCTATGAACTACGAGGACCTCAGAGGGTACTGGGTCCAGAAGTTGGCAGAAGAGGCCAAAACAGCAGCCAAAAAGGATTTCCCTGCTGGAGATCAGTGAGACCCCCCTCACTGGCATCCAAGAATCAGTTCGAAGGACTTACGGTACAGGATATGTAGAGTTTTAAAGTCCAGTCCACCGAACTGGAAAAGACCACAGACCAGACTGAACCCGGACTGGTCCGATAGGACTATCAGTCCCGGTTCGGAGCAGTCTTGGAACATCCCGGTCCACGGTCTGGCTACTTTCTCAATCTCAGTGGACCGTGGGCAGACCGGTTCGGACTGGTCTGCGACTGGACCCTCAGTCCGACTCCTAGTGTACTAATATTTATTATTGCATAACTAATTTAATTTAATTTAATGTGTTCTACATTATATGGGACAAGCCCAGGGGATCAAAAGAGCAAGATATCAAGGGTTTATATACCTCTAGTGGATTTGCACATGTTTATTTGATAGGGCAAGTGTTGCTACGGTGATTGTTTGATAGATGCCATCTTTTTCTTTTTTTTTGATCCCATCTTTTTTTTTTATATCCCACACAAATAGTTAACAACACTGCCAACAACCACATCAAGCAATGACACTTATCCCCCTCTCACTACCACCACCATGCACCCCCCGGCCCAAATGATGCCCACCGTCGTTTGGGTTGTGTGTAAGTTTCCTTTCCATTGTGTTTTTTTATAACTGATTTACTAGTCATTTTATAGAATAGAACGCGCTGCCTGGCCCCGGCCCCAGCCCCATTAGCCCCTGCTCGTGGGGTGGAGTCCGGGTGCTGCCACGTCACCCCCGATAACAACGTGCCTGCCGCCAACTCACGAGCCCCCCCCCCCCCACGCCGACTAGTGTCGCCACCCCCCCATGCACCACACAACAACCACGCGCCTGCTGCCAACTAGCAACCCCCCTCGCCGACTTGTGCCACTACCCCCCTCACACCACCTGCCACCAACTAGCCACCTGCCCCCTGACCTGCGCTGCCACCCCTGACCAGCGCCCCCTTTGAAATATTTTGTGTTATGTATTTATTTCAGTATAGTAGTCAGTCCATACTTTCTAAGGTTATAATTGGTCAGTAAGACCAGTCGAGACCGGTTCAAGACCAGTTTGAGACTGGTTCAGACCAGTTTGGACTAGGTCTGCCTGTAGACCGGTCTGGACTGGTTCACGGACTGGCCATGATTCCCATGAACCGACATGGACTGGTCCTACTGTGTCCAGTCCGATCCTAAGTAGATATTAAAAATAACTGGACCAGTCCAGTCCTCAGTCCGCCCCGAAAGAGGCAAAAGACCGGATCGGACCGGACTTTTAAACTCTAAGGATATGGACTCTGATACGGAATCAGACATGACTACAGTAAATAGCTTAGATAGTAATACTGTAGTTAGCCACAATGGTGGGGGGCCCAACACAAGTCGGCTCGGTAGCCCAGAGCTACGCTTAATTCCCCATGTACCCATAGTTACTAAATTAGACACTGTTACTGAAAAGTTTAAAGAGGGGGTACACCATTTTGTAAGATCAAAAAAGTAAACAATGAAATTATGATACCAATTACTATTACCACATTAGATACACATGATGCCTGCATGGTCAGGGCATTATTAGATAGCGGAGCTACTGGACTATTTGTGGATCAGAGTTTGTACATAGAAGCGGACTTAAGACTCGGACCCTGGATCAACTGATCAGGGTTTACAACATTGACAGTACCTTAAATCAGGGCAGCTCCATCACAGAAGAGATCGTCTTGATGGTGTCATTCCGAGGTCACAAAGAAAAGGCTGTCTTTGAAGTGTGTGATCTGGGGAAGACAACGGTCATCCTGGGACATCTGTGGTTAAGGAAACACAACCCAGACATCAACTGGGAGACTGGAGATGTTAGAATGATGTGCTGCCCTTGGGAGTGCAATGTATTTATCAGAACAACAAAGAAAGATAGGGCCAGGCAGAAGTTGGCCGAGCGACAGCAGTATTGTCCCACAATCAAAAAAGTAGAGGATGAAGACACATTCATTAATGCAGGAGGATTGATGTTAGACAGAGATGGAATCCTGGAAGAGATTGCCCAGGAGTGGAACACCAACCCGACCCATGAAGAGGAGCTCGAGATCCGGATGATGGAGCAGGAGATCAAAGCAAATATTCCACAGAGATTTTGGAGGTGGATGAAGGTGTTCTCGAAGAAGGTGTCTGAGCGTATGCCGAAGCGGAAACCCTGGGATCATGCGATCGAAATGAAACCAGGTTACGAACTGAAGAAAGCCAAGAACATTTGGTTGTCACTGTAAGAGCAAGGTGAAGTCAATGACTTCTTGAATGACTAGCTAGAAAAGGGATACATCAGAGAGAGCAAGTTGCCGCAGACGTTGGCCATGTTCTTTGTCCCAAAGAAAGACAAAAAAAAGAGGATGGTACAGGACTATAGGTATCTGAATGCCTGGACAATTAGGAACAATTACCTGTTGCCGCTTATTGGTGACTTAATAGACACAGTAGGTAGCGCACGAGTATTTACTAAGTTGGACTTACGATGGGGATATAATAATGTCAGGGTGAAGGAAGGAGATGGCACCAACATCCGAAACATCAGCATCCGGGTCAAGACCCAGCTCCTCACAGATCTAGACGTGGTGTTAGGCTCACCGATGAGATTGGTCAGTGGACTTCTGTTGGGAATGGAGTGGTGAACAGTGACAGGAAGAGTTAAGGACAAGGTTAGATTATGAAGTTAATCTCAAAGGCTAATGAGTGAGGGAGTCTGCCACAGGGAGGAATGTTATTATCATCTCCTACAAGATGTGCAATATTTATACTACACAGTTAGGAGGTATAGTGTAATGCACTCCTTTAATACATAAAGGAGGTATTCTGTAATAGACCCCTGTACCAGTTAATAATGGTCATATCCCCTATATAATTCTCCAGATAGACTTGTCTATCATTGTATATTATAGGGGGTTCCCTGGATAGCATAGGAGACAGTCTTGGCAGTCTTTGTAGTCTTGGCCAGTCTATTAAGGGTAGCAGCTCGGGAATTAATATTATTCCCTGTGGCTGTGTTGGACTCTACCAGTGGCAGATCCTAACCCTAACCTTAAGCTTAGGACTTGTATTCCATCTCCCTAGGCTTGTTAACTGCCTTGGCTTGCCTGTATACTCTTGTATACATAATCCCAACACTCCCCCTCAAGCCTAGGCAGAGTAGGACAATGAGTGGAATGGTTCTGTGAATGTCATCTCCCCCCGGAGTGGTTAATAATTTTCTTTCAGGTGCGTCAAAACCTCTGTGGATGGAAAACCCATTGGGAAAAACCAATCTCACCAAGGAAAGCTACTGAGTTATTTTTGACTGAATTCCCATCTCTTCCCTATGCCGTGAAAACTTAGGCTCTGGTAAAGCCTTTGTTAATATGTCCGCTGTTTGTTCTGGATCACGACAGTTTTGAATATCAATAATTTTGTTGGTGACTAAATCTTGGACCCAGTGATGCCATATAGCGATATGTTTCGACCTCTGGTGAAATTGAGGGTTATGGGTTAAAATTACTGACCCTTCATTATCGCCTTGAATAATTGTCGGATTTTCTTGGGTGTATCCGAGTTCACCATACAAATTTCTTAGCCAAGTGGCCTCGCGTCCAGCTTTGGATAATGCCACATATTCGGCTTCCGTTGAGGATAGTGCAATAATTGTTTGTTTCTTTGATTTCCAAGTTATTGCTCCCCCTGCTGTCAGGAAAACATATCCTGTGGTGGACTTGAAGTCCTCAGAATTTGCAAATGATGCATCGGCAAATCCATGGAAAAGGTTATTGTTTTCAGTCTCATCCTGGGATTTTCTGTAAATAATTCCAAGAGTTTTCGTACCTGCTAAGTACCGTAGTATCCGCTTTATTGCACCGTGGTGTTGTAAGCCCGGGTTTGCGGTATATGCTGCCAATTTATTAACAGCGAAGCTAATGTCAGGTCGCGTGGAGTTTGCAATGAATTGTAGACATCCCAGTAATTTGGCGTATGAATTGCTCCGATTCGGCTCATTATAATCGGGGTTTTCAATTAATTTAATATTTGGGTCCATTGGCATTCCAACAGGGTTTGCATCAATCATGCCTTCTTTACGAAGGACATTCTCGATATATTTTTCTTGAGATATTTTGATGCTATCATTGGCGCACGTAATTTCTATGCCCACGATTTTGCTAGGCTCTCCAAGGTCAGTGACGTCCCATTCTGATGTTAACGCATTTTTCATATGCGTTATGATGCCTATATTTTCTTCATCCCATCGAATATATGCGCAAGGATCTGCCATTAATCATGAATTTTAAGTTTACCATCATCAAATTCATTATTCCACTCTCGACCTGCCTGCTTTAATCCATAAAGCGGTTTAAATAGCTTGCATACTCGGCCTGTTCCATCATTACATCCTTCAGGTTGTTCCATGTATATAGTCTCTTGTAGCGTGCCATTGAGGTATGCGCCCTTTATGTCCATCTGTTGTATTTTTAGACCTTTCTCTGATGCGAGTGCTAAAATCGCTCGGAGTGTGTCCATTCGTACAACTGGTGAAAAAGTTTCTGTGAAATCATAACCGGGTCTTTGTGCATACCCTTTTGCAACTAGCCGCGCTCTGTATCGTACAATTTCCCCTTCTTTATTTCGTTTCCGAATAAATACCCATTTATTTGAGATTGGAACGGCATCTGGAGGTTTTTCGACAAGTTCCCAAGTACCCTTTTCTTTGAGCAAGTCTAATTCAATTTGCATTGAATCCTTCCATTCCGCCCATTCCGGGGATTGTTTTGCGTCTTTGAGACTGTTTATTTCGTCTCCGGCTATTATTGCATAGGCTTCTTCTATATTTAGAAAGGTTTCGTCATCTTCCTCTTCCGCAAGGTGGTAAAGATGTTTGTAGTCGGTACGAATTCCACAAGTTTTCCGTGGTTCATTATCACTTGCACGCATCTTCCGTGGTCTAGTGATATCTATGTTTCCCTCATTTTCATTCCGTTTACGCTTCCGAGGCTGCCTTGCCGGTTCCGTGATCCGTTGATCGGAGTTACCCGTCGGCGGCACATTCGGTGTTTCCCCACCAGACTCCCCCTCTGTTGAGGGTGTAACATCAGTGTCTTTGGGAGGCTCAGGTTCATCTGTAGCGTCTATAAGTCGGAAGTTCCAAGAGGTGAGAACATTTCTTGTTTCGGCATTGTAATATTTTATTGCTCCCACGCCGTCGGCGTAGCCGACATATGCACGGCGCTTTGATTTAGGTAGCATTTTTCTTTCTTCTTTCTGGCCTTGTAATAATACCCATACTGGGGCTCCAAATTCACGTAAATTTGATACGTCCGGTTTTTTATTGTGCCAGCCTTCGTAAGGTGTTGTTTCCCGAAGATGTTTGGTAAATGATCAGTTCCAGATATAGGCAGCGTGTAAGACTGCAAATTCCCATAAAAATTCTGGAAGCTGGTTAGCAGCCAGCATTGCTCGGGATAATTCGACCAGGGTTCTGTTCATCCTTTCCGCAACTCCATTCTGTGATGGTGAGTATGGTCTATACCTCTTTCTTTGCAATATTTTTCCAGTTTTTCATTAACAAATTCTTTTCCACAATCAATTTGTATACCCTTCGGCTTCTTGCCTTGTGTTTCCAAATGGGCAAGGTAATTTATTACCCCCTGTGCTGCATCACTTTTCTCTTTGAGACATTCAATTGTGACGAACCTTTTAGCATCATCCACAAATAGGAGATAATAATATTTGCCATTAATAGATTTGATGGCGTATTTTCCCCACAAGTCTATGTGGGTTAATTCTCCTGGTTTTGTGTTTCTTTTTGTCGACTTCGGAAAAGGCTCCTTGTGTTGCTTTGCACTGATGCAAGCTTCGCAATCCGGTTTAGGACTATTTTCGTCGACATTGAAACCGATCACCAATTTTCGGCTCAATAATTGTTGAAGTCCAGAATATCCTACATGTCCAAATCGTTGGTGCCAAGTTTCCCAACTAAGTGGTTTTACGTTTCCGACGAATGTGATTAACGGCGGGAGTTTTAGACGGCTTGCTTGTATTTTTTAATACCATTTTCATCTTGTATAAATGGTTATTAATTTTCTTTACTTCTGCAAGTTGTTGTCCGTCTTTTGTTGTGAGGATTAGTTTTCCTTGTCCTCCAATATATTTTCCGCCAGCCGCATCCCATCGCCCCAACGAAATTAAATTGTTTCGTGTTCCAGGCACATGTAGGACGTCTTCCAGATGAATATTAAAATTTTGATTATTGCATGTTGAAATTATTTCAACAGTTCCTTTGCCTGCAATTTTAGCTTCCAATCCACCTACCCCAGTTACGGAATTATTTTTCATTGGAGTGTATGTTTTGAAGGCTTCTCTTTGATGCGTGACATGCGATGTTGTTGCTGAGTCAGCCAACCAGTCGTAGTAGATCAAACGCTCGTCCATTACGGCATCGTTATCGTTACAAGCATCATAGGAATCAAAATTATAATGTTCTTCTTGAGCTGAAAAAGCAATAAATTCCTCCACAGCATTGGACTGTTCCACAGGTTTTATTTTCCCTTTTTCCTTATCTTTCTCCTTTTTCTTCCCCCAACAATTTTTTGCCTGATGTCCGATTTTTCCGCAATTATGGCATTTATTGCCTTGGAATTTTCGGCATTTACTGGACCAATGTCCAGGGCGCTTGCAATGATCACAATATGGCTTCAGGGATTTTTTACGATCGGTAAGACGGTTTTCAAGGGTTTTCTCCTTTTGGGCAGTCATCTGGATTTTAGCCAGGTTTACAATTCCGCCGGAGTTATTATTCCTGTTATTCCGGTTAAGCCGTAATTTGTATTCTTCCCTTAATAATCCAATAAATGCGTCTGAAGTTAGGCGACGCTTTGGATCTAAGTCATTTGGATCATTTGCGTTTCCGTTGTAGGGCTCGACATATGTTTGCCAAGAGTTTGGTAAGGATGCCGAAATGATCGATTTAAATCGGGTATCTGAGATATGGAATTCTATATTTGGAAACCTGTTGATCCGGTCTCGGTAAGACTTCAAGATGTCCAAATGCTTTAGGAGGTCGTCGGAATTATCAGCCTTTGTCTCATATAATAAACACTGCAGTTGATTAACTGTTTGATGTGCCTTGTTTTCATGAGTGACCGATAATGCGGTATACATAGCTTCTGCGCTTTGTTTTGATCCGACGTGATTTATTTGCGAGGAGGTGACGTTGTGGATAATGACTTGTTGTGCCCAAGTATCGTTTTTGTCCCAGTTGTAAGCACTCTCCGGATCTATATTTGGATCCGGTCGGTTTGTCTGTCCAAAAACATATCCCGTTATGTCACAATTAATAAAAACACGCAACATTCTCTCTTTCCATTCATGCCAGTTTTCATCCGTCAAATGATCGTGATCAGCGATCTTGTTTACGTTTGAGTATTCTTTGGTCCGAATTAAGGAAATAGGTATTCTTATAACCGGATCAACCTCTGGTGTATTGATCCGTTGTCTGCGCTTTTCTTGTGCTCTGGAAGTATATACTCTTCCTGATCGTTTAGGGGTTTCTTGTGCTGGGGGTTCCCTAAATAATGATAAATGGTCGTCTTCTTGGTCCCCTTCATAATCTATGTCTAGTTCAGGGTCAGGGCCCATAACCTGTTGGGAATGGAGTGGTGAACAGTGACAGGAAGAGTTAAGGACAAGGTTAGATTATGAAGTTAATCTCAAAGGCTAATGAGTGAGGGAGTCTGCCACAGGGAGGAATGTTATTATCATCTCCTACAAGATGTGCAATATTTATACTACACAGTTAGGAGGTATAGTGTAATGCACTCCTTTAATACATAAAGGAGGTATTCTGTAATAGACCCCTGTACCAGTTAATAATGGAATAACTATGTCATATCCCCTATATAATTCTCCAGATAGACTTGTCTATCATTGTATATTATAGGGGGTTCCCTGGATAGCATAGGAGACAGTCTTGGCAGTCTTTGTAGTCTTGGCCAGTCTATTAAGGGTAGCAGCTCGGGAATTAATATTATTCCCTGTGGCTGTGTTGGACTCTACCAGTGGCAGATCCTAACCCTAACCTTAAGCTTAGGACTTGTATTCCATCTCCCTAGGCTTGTTAACTGCCTTGGCTTGCCTGTATACTCTTGTATACATAATCCCAACAACTTCCCTCTGTGATCACTTCAGGGTCAAGCCCAGCACCCGTTGCACCTATTGTCTTCAGATAGCCTTGGTAGTTGCTTTTCAACCTATATGAAATGATGTGAATCATATGTAACTCCAGATTTAAGTTGGCAACTTACCGACACATATGAGTGTTGACTGAAGTTGCAAATCTGGCAGGGTTTGCCTTGAAGGCCACACTCTGATCCTTGTCTTCAGCAAATATGGCAGTAGCCAAAACAGCCCATTGTTGTGATCTTCCATCCTTCGCTGTGAGTTTAGGTTGACCTGCCCTTTTGGCTGCAGCTGTTGAGTCTGAGAACAGCTTGATGCGAAAACTGGGGTTCTCGCTAAGGTAAGTAACTAATGTGTTGGTCCACAATGCATTCTTGGCCCACTCGATAGCAGGTTGGCATTTGGGTTTGGACAGAGGTATGGTTGAAGTGCAAACAGTGGTGTCGACTTCGAGAAGCAGGTCCTTGGCATGGCTTTTACACACCCTTAAACCTGCCCCAGGTTTCGCGCGACTGGTCATATAAAGGAGATGTTCAAATAGAGTGTGAGGACAGTGGTTGAAAGGACAGTAGTGTGGGTAGTTAAGTAAAATGTTACAAAACTCTGAGAAAATAAAATATGTGTACGTAATGTTGAGGGAAGAGATCAGGGAACTAAATTGGGGGCAAGTTAGGACTTGCAAGTCATGGGGTTGAGGGCGATTTGCACCCTCAATGGACTCAATGCCTCAACTTGAGGACTCAGTTCCCTCGAAATTTGAGGGAACCGAGGGATCGAATTGAGTCCAGATCGAGGGTCTGTGAAACACCCTAATGGCACCACTGCCACCTCCAGTCCAATGGTATGGGGGCCCCAGGCCCTGCACTAAGTATTTTTTACTATCACTAATTATATTTTACTAATATACCATATTTTGTTTCAGTTTTTTTGTGTGTTCAATGAGCCCCATGATGGGCCGTCCCACTTCCCCACTCAGCTGGGAGGTGGGAGGCTCAACGGGGATACTATGGCCCCAAGGCCACAGCTGCCACATCACGAGCTGCACCCCCTCCAATGCCACATCACCACCTGCACATTGCCCTGACAGCCAGGAGGAGGATGGGGTTGGACAGGGGGGGCGCCATACCACCAGGGATGCACCAGACAACGGGAGGGGGATACCAGAGGACCAGGGATGCACGAGACAGTGGGGGACACAATCGGTGGCCATATGACACAACTAGATGAGTGGGAGGGGGGAATGCCCAGGAGGACACCCAACAGAGGAGGGGATGCCCAGATGAGCGAGGGGGTGCCCAAAGCAGAGGAGGGGTGCCCAGCACCACTTGGCCCAGCCCCATGAGCCACTGCTTGTGGGGTGGAGTGCAGGTGGAACGATGGGGCCTGAGGGGATGTGCCGGGGGGAAGGAAGGGGGGGATGGGTGACCATATGACACCCAGAGCAACACAGCACCCCTGACCACTGCTGCAAGCTGCTGTGAGCCACTGCTTGCAGGGTGGAGATGGGGTGCGATAGGCAGGTAATGAGAGGGGGGTGATGATGGTGCCAATGACAGCACCCATGACCACTGCCACAAGCCATCACTTGTGGGGTGGAAAGGGGTGCTATGTTGCGCCAGCAGGCCGACACAACATGACACCAGGGGAAAGGGGGACCCACGGCAAGGGGATGCGATGGGTCCCACATTGAGAGCAGATGGTGGGGAAGCCAACAACAGCTGCCACCACCACAGCTCCCCATACTGCTGCCACAAGCCACTGCTGGTGGGTGGAAATGGGGGGCATCAACGGTGATACACCTTAGAAAATTCTAAGCGGTGATTGATGGGAAATGGTCAAGAAAGCCTTAGGAAAAAATTCCCAAGAACAAAAGGGAACTCTCCAAATATTCAAGCACCAAAGGACGGGCCTTAGTATGGGGTAGTGGGACTTTGGGACTTAGGAAGCATCAAGCGCACATTGAGTGTCTGATCCACAGCCGTTTTGATGCCAGGTGTTGATGTGATGTACAAATTAATCAATGGATCAGGGCGGACAGGCACAGCCACCCGACCGACACCTTAGGAGCCCCTAGCAACAGCGGATCAGCTTAGAAAATCAAGCATCAAGATCAAAAGATTGGCATTGTACCTGATTGATGGTGGGGTGGAACACCATAGGAGGTGAAGGCTGAGCGATAGAGAGTGTTATCTAACATAACATGGTGAGATTTCCTTTTATACCCTTTTTTTTAATCTTATTTAACAGGCCATTCAGGTGGGGTAATATCACCCTATCACAATGTGATTCTATCTTTTAGGATAGCTCAATCAAGCTATTTCCAAAATACCATATAAAGGACAGTCCCATTATCTATTTCATATTTTGTACTTGTACAAATACTAGGGGTAGTGTAGCTGCGCAGCAGAGAAGTTTGGACCCCAGATTATACATCTCTCACAAATCTGCACATCTTGCTCATCGCATGACACAGCGAGCTCGTTCAAAGTTGTGCTAAAGACCAAGAACAAGGGACTAGGATATAGGACATTGGGCGTGGGATGTTTCTCCCTGGCATGTCGAGGTTGTTGAAGGCTCTGTGCTGTGGACAACATCGAGCTCGCTGAGCTTATCAAGGATACAGGACAAGGAACTAAGGATTAGGAAACCAAGGATCTAAGGAGCTAAGGAACAAGGTTTAGGATCTTTTGACTTAGGATCGGGGATTAGGAAACCGAGGCACAAGGACAAGGATTTGGACTAAGGATTAGGAATTCTAAAGGGCATAGGAACAAGGCTAAGAAAAATCTTAGGAAAACAAGGAATCATGGAAAGACATTAGGAAAGATCTTAGGAAGGATCTAAGGACACCAAGGATATCCTAAGGCAGAGTACAGCTTAGGAAGGAACCTTAGGAACTATAGGCTTGGCAACAAGTTCTGCAAGGGAACTCTTTGGCCCACTTGCAACTATTCAGACAGTGCTTTTGTGTGTGTGTTTTGTGTTGGTTTAGGATATAGGATTTCGGTGTTAGATGCACACCGCACATTTCACCGTAAAAAATGTAAATACTTGGGTTTGTATGTAGATAGGTTGGGTTGTAATGCTTTTGTTTTTTGGCTTTGTTTTTGTTTTGTAAGTAAGGAGTGATCTGATAAGTAACATTGTAAGTAAGATGATGGTTTTGTTTTGTTGTACATAGGGTGACGGTATCTGATGGTTTTGTTTTTAGTAAGTAATAGTATGGTATAGGAAAAAATGAAATGGCTTTATTATTTTTTGAAGTGACTTTGTTTTATTGATGTAGGGTGAAGTTATTGTGGACTGGGTTTGTTGGGGTACCATGCATGGAAGTCCACAACAGCTTCCTGGGCATGTTCAAGTTCTTCAGCAAGTAACCAGGACTGTTCCAAGTCAGTATTCTTGTAACCTGACCAGCACACCAGGTATGACAATGGACACCGCCACTGCTTATTGAGTTTAGAGTCCAAGATTTCAGCAATCTCATATTCAATTTCATCATCAATAGTGATCAGCAGAGGCAGCAGCTGAATCTGGTTAGGAATTGTGTTGACGGGCACAGGTTCAATTTGTGATACGTGAAAGACCAGGTGAATGTGCAGAGGTGGTCCGGAAGGCAGAGGGTGAATGAGTGTGTGCTGGCTTGGGCAATGATTTCAAAGGGACCAAGGTTCTTTTCTGACAACTGAAGGCCTAGTAGTGCGGATTTTTTCAGCATTAAGGTAGACCTGATCACCAACTTTAAATGGCAGAGCGGGGTGCTGTCAGTGGTCTGTGTGGGGAGTCGATTTCGTCAACTGTAGGAATGAATATGCCCTGTTTAGAAAGTTGGTCAATGATGACCAAAACAGAGGTATAACCGAGGGATGGGGGTAAGTGTTCAATGAAATCCATAGAGATGGAGTTCCACAGCTTCTCTGGCATTGGTAGTTGTTTCAATAGTCTGTATGGCTTATGCTGTGGTGACTTGGCGCATTTACACCAAGTGCATGTATTGCAATAATCCTTTACAAATGTTCTGAGTTTAGGCCAAACATATTCTTGGTGTACCAGTTGTAATGTTTTGTTCTGGCTAAAGTGGCCTGAAAGGATATGATCGTGTTTGTATTGGAGAATGCGTAGTTGGAGGTCCACAGAGTCTGGGATGTAGATGTGATCATTGAGTCAAAGAAGTCCATCATCCCCAATTGACCAGGGTGTGGAAGGTGTGGTAAGGTGTGATGTTATAGTGGGGTCCGACAGGAGAGCCACATGGATTTCCATGTGCAAGCTTTCTATGTTGAGGGCTACAGCACTGTGTAATATTGGTTCAGCAAGGTAAGTAGCTTGTAATGATGCAGTGAGTTGATCTTTGGAAAATACTGGGTGGAGGTTATGCGGATTATCCGTGATGGGATCGCTATTTCCCCCTTTGCAGTAGACGTCCCATCATCTAGTGAGAGCATTGGGCTTCGTACCAAGTTTCCCAGGACAGAAGTGAATAATGAGGTTGAACTGGGAGAGGTTCTCGGACCAGCAGGCTTGCCGCTGTGTGAGCAGTTTCCAGAGTTCCACTACCTTCAAGATATTGACACCAATGTTTAAAGGCTTCAAAGATAGCTAGTAGCTCCTTGTCATGTGTGTCGTAATTGAGTTTGGGAGGTGTGAAGGAGCAGGAGTGGAAGGTGACCGAGTGTAGCTCACTGTCAGTGGTGTACATTGACAGTATAGCAGCAAGCACGCAGTCAGAAGCGTCCATTTCAACGATCATTGTGTTGTCCAGAGCCCAATGTGCCAGGACCGGAGCATGCATAAATTCTTCCTTGAGTTTCTGAGAGGCTTGTTGGCATTTGTCAGTGAAAGTCCAGGGGGCATTCTTTCTAGTTAGTCTGGTAAGAGGAACAGTGATATTGGAATACCTGTGAATGAACTGCCGATAGAAATTACAAAAGCCTAGGAATGACTGTATGTCCTTGATCTTGCAGGGCTCTGGCCAGTCCATAATTGTTTGGACTTTGTCAGTGGACATCCAAAGGCCCTGTTTGCGGAGTCGCTGTAATACTTCCTTAATGTGCCTCTTGCATTGAGACATGTTGCCAGAGTAGATCAGGCATAAAACATTGGAAAGCAGCAGGAGCGTTAGTAAGAAAAGCCATTACACGCCATTCAAAAGAACCATAATGGGTATGGAATGGAGTTTTCCATTCCTTGCCGTGGCAATACGTACCAGATGATAAGCATGTCGTAGGTTGTTTTGGCATAGATGTGGGCATTGCGTGGGGTGTTGAGTAGGTTGGAGATGAGGGGTAGCGGATAGCAATCTTTTTTAGTAAGCTTGTTAAGCCCATGGTAATCAACACATAACTGGAGTTCACCGCCCTTCTTGCAAACAAAACGTATTGGGGCTCCATGTGGGGATTTAGATGGCTGTATGAACCTATCCGGACATTTTCCTCAATGAATGCGCAGAGAGCATTAAGCTCTGAGGTGGACAATGAGTACATATGACCCGGCGGAGGTTCCACTCCTTCCTCAAGTTCAATTTTGAGGTCATAAGGTCGGTGTGGTGGAAGTGTGTCAGCCTTTCCTTTGCTGAAGACGTCTGTAAACTCATGGTACTCCTCAGGGACTTTGGACAATTCTGGCGCATCCTCTGTGATGGGTGCAGCGATTTGCTGAAGACTCTGTCATCAGAGAGGGAGACCGAGTAAGTCTGGGAGCCAGGAAGGCGAACAGCACGGGCATAGGCGGCAGCATTGATGATTGAAATGTTGATGGGTTTGGTGACAGCAGTGGGTATTGGAGATTCTGCCAACACATCAGGCAGACACAGTTCTAGGGGAGATTTGTTATGTTCAGGCAAGAGAGTTGCTTCACCTGAGGATGTTGACAGTGCAGGGCCTCTGTACCCAGCTGTCCAGAAAGCGACTTGGCCATAGGTCCAGTCAATCAATGGATTGATTTGCCTAAGCCAATTTAGTCCAAGTATGGTGGAGTTGCTAGAGTCGAGCAGGGTAACATAAAATAATATGTCAAATGACTTGCCCATAGGAAATGAAACCAGCAACTGTACTTGTTGCATTATCCATGTATTGGATGTTCCATCAAAAAGGCAAAGCTGCATCAGTGGTATAGTTGTTGTTTGAATACTGTGACTTGATACAAATGATGAATCTATGAAACAATGAGTTGAACTGCTGTCTAAAAGAGTAATCGTAGTAGGGTCATAAAAATAGATGTTAAAGCAATTCAAAAAGATTTAGGATTGAAAAGAGTGGTGTCATTGAGGTGGACCTCCTTTGGTGCATGGTCAGTGTCAATGCAACTCCCAGCCCATGTGGAGGCAACTAGTGGGTTGCTGACTATTTTTTTGAATCCGGAGAGGTTGCCATGGGGGCCGCCGGTGTGGAAGGGGAGTTTGCCCTCTGAAGGTCAGTGTTGTCGGGTCGTCACGTCGCGCTGTAAAAGGTAAGGCTGAATGGGGAAAACGCGTGACAAAGGTGTCAAACGCGTCATGAGTGGAGAAAGGAGAGGGAACAGAGAGTTCTCAAAAGGATCGAGAACTTAAGGAAAAAGAACAGAAAGGGGGCGCGTCCGTGAACGACGCGTCGCAATCAGATCGTTCGATGATCGAGCCGTGTGGGAATTGAGTGAGGAACAGTCAATTGAATGAAACTCGAGTCTGATGAGGCTCAATAAGAGAAAACACGCGTTGGCGTAAATCAGAAGCCAGTGGATACGTTGATCCACACTGAGATGATACGAGAAAAGGGCCGTGTTGCCCTGTAACCATGGAAACTGATGTACTTAACGTAGAAACTACACCGTGGTGTGCAGTCTACTTGAGGGAACTTGAGTCGTCGTGAGGAGTCCTTACTGAAGCCGAGAAAGTAGGGGAAAGAAGTCGTGCTCCATTCGAGAGGTGGGAGGTCACCTTATATACATACAAAGCTTTGGGGATACACTAACATGTGATTGCATGCGTACTCTTGCACCAATCGGACCGAGAGAAATGATAAATAAAGTAATGAAGAGGTGGAAATGTACGAAATGGGAAGTGTGAATAAAAATAGAACACTCAACAAAAATAAAGGCTAGGTGGTTGTCCATCCAGTGTCGTCGAGTCCTTGTCTTGGGACCTCAGCATGTAGGGATGACTCAGGGAGCAGTCTACCTTTGGGGTGCTCTATTGACGGAACATGACTCGGACCCACAACAAGTGTGGAGCACTCCCAAATATAGACTCTCGACCCTACCTTCCACATGATCAGTCCGTCGATTCAGATTTTGACTAACTGTAGGAGGAGAAATGAGCCGAAGTATCAATTCTTGAAGAAAAGACTGAAGAATAAATAAAAACATTTGAAGAAAGGAAAATAAAACCAAAACCAGAACCCAGTCCTTCAAGTTGGGTGTACAAATCTTGACGAGAACCTTGAGGACACATGATGAATGATATATCCAACAGATTGACGATTGACGCGTCGAGGGCATTTGATGACCTTCAGGGACGTCGTTGACTTCTATCTGTGTCTTGAAGTTGGGGAGGAGGTTAATTAGAAATATGAATAAACAGTAAAAGAACAAAAGAAGGGAATAATACAAATACTCAAGAATAACCGGCCATCTTGAGGATCCCCTGGGAGAAGCTTCGGAAGTGGGAAGTCAACGGGTATGTCGTCTTCCCCTTCCACACCGGAGTGGCAGTTTCTGTTGTTGCTGCTCTGCCTTTAGGATTAGCTGCCTTCCTACAATCCTTTGCCTCGTGACCCACTATTCTGCAATAAAGGCATAATCCTTCTTTCAAGTGGCAGGCCCATTCATCTCTGGTGAGCTTACTGTCCTTCCCTAACTTGTCAGCTATTGAGGGCTTTGTTTTGTTGTTGCTGGAGCTGCTAGCATTGTTGGAAGTGTTGGAGTTATTACTGGAGTTGGACTTGTTAGAGTTCTTGGATTTTCCGGCGGAGTTTGCGGATTTACTGCCGGAGGTGGAAGCATCATCAGTTTTGTTGTTGTTGTTGCTAGACTGAGCAGGGCGGTTTTCAAGTGCTGCCTCATCCTTCTGCATCCAGTAGACTTCATTGGCTTCTTGGGCTTTGAGAGGTAATGCTGGTAATGTTGTAGGCTTGCCTCCTTGGAGGACTTCAACATGGATCCATAGCAGAAATCCAGGGAAGTATGCTTTGCGGAGTGCTGAGTCGTTCCAATCAACTCAGGCTGCCAACTTCCAAAATTCGACATTGTATTTGATGATGTGTGCTGATTCCTTCATTTTGAGTGTGTAGAGGGACTTTTTGGCATCTCCTATGGGGTCATGCAGGTTGAAGTTGGTCTCAAGCTGATAAAGGCTTCGAAGTCCCAAATCCAATTGGTACTATTGGTGTTGTCCATCAGCCCTGGTTCAAACCAACCAAGTGCTGCTCCCTTCAGATAAGAATGAATAAATAGAATATTTTTCTCATCAGATGCAAAAAGAGTAGGATGGTCATGGAAGTGAAGGTTACAAGAGATTATAAAATCACGGAGCTTCTGTGGGTCCATTCTGTCAAACGTGTCAGGTTCGTGTACTTTGACCTTTTCATTACGGGGTTGGCAGGAGGAGCGGATGCTGTCCAATAGCTCTTGTAGTATGTGCAGGAATAACCGGTCATTGCCATGGGGCTCTGACTTGGGATTGGATTGGTGGTCATCACCTTCCAGGTCATTGTCATCACCATCAGGGTCATCAGGCCCATCAGGATAGCTATGACTAGGTTGGTTATTGACTGGAGTACCATGGGGAACTGGTGGTGATGTTGGAGGTGGTGTGTTGGGGTTTTCTGGGTTTGAGCCCAGGCCAGGAAAAATGTTTGAAGGTCGTGGGGTAGTGCAAAAGGTTGAAAAATGTTGGTGCAGGGTTGGTGAGGAAAGTCGGGATCTGCGCACTGCTTGCAATCCACTGTGGAGACCCACGCATTGTGAATTGGTAGTAGAGCATGTAAGCATAGTGACTGTTTGAGAACTTGACATAAGATGTTAATAGACTTGTGAAATGGGCGTAAGAAGTGTGAGTTTGATAATACTGTTACAAACTAATCTTGTAGGGTGGGGTTACAATGGAGTTCCAACAGAGTTCCATGGCTGCACTGGACTTGGCTTCAATCTAAAAGGGATTGTGCCCTTCTCTATGCCCAATGTCCAATTTACAAAGTGACAGTGATGAGAGCGGAAGTCTGGTGGAGTTCTGGAAGTTAAGAGAGAGCGAGAACTTAGAAGTGAGAGAGTTGTGGAGATAACAATGCAAATATCAAACTGAAGTTACAAGTGATGTTATACTAAGTTTATAGTAAGTAAGTAACCGGGGTAACTACAGCAGGGATCAGCAGAGTACTGAGTGCGCAGTAAGTAAGATGATCAGCAATGATAGATATATGATATAAACAAAACAGGAGTAATTTGAAATGTAATTTGAAATGGTCATTTGATATGATGGCAGCTCCATTGGTGATCTGCCAGAGACCCATCGCAGGCTTGCATAGGATATGACAAAAACACTGAAAGCTGGAATAACCAGAATAGCTGGGCTCCTCAGCTCGTGACTCCCACTGGTCACATGCACACAACCTGTGACCCATCATAACTGCAAGCTCACACCCCAACTGTGCCCCTTTCTCCATAGGGGCCCCCTGGCCCCCATTAAGTATTTTTTTATTGTCACTAATTATGTTGTGCTAATAAACTATTTTTTTTCAGTTTTTTGTGTGCATCCAATGAGCCCCTGATGTGCCACCCCTCCTCCCCACTCAGCTTGGAGGTGGGGGGCTTGACAGGGGATAGGACCATCAGGAGGCCAAAGAAGTGGGGTACCCACAAGGTAAGACCTGAATGCACCCCCTTGTGCTGCCACATCACTGACACCCCCCTCTCACTCCCCCCCTCCCTCTATCAGCCCCAAACAGCCCCCCAAACAGCCCTGCAGGCCCCTGCTCACAGGGTGCACAGGGGGCTCCACTTTTGTGTCACCATCACCAGCCAGCCCTGATGACTGCCCCCCCCCCCCCATGATAGGAGCCAACCTGCCATGACACTGGCACCACCAGCCATGCCACATCACCACCCGCTGATACGTCTTAGAAAATTCTAAGTGGAAATCGATGGAAATTGGTCAAGAAATCCTTAGAAAAATTCCCAAGAACCAAAGGGAACTCACCAAGTATTTGAGCACCAAAGGACGAGCATTAGTATGGGGTAGCAGGACTGTGGGACTTAGGAAGTAGCAAGCACATGTTGAGCATCTGATCCCCAGCCATTTTAATGCCAGGTGTTGATGTGACATACAAATTAATTGATGGATCAAGGCAGACAGGCACAGCCACCCAACCAACGCCTTAGGAGCACATAGCAATGGTGGATCAGCTTAGAAAATCAAGAATCAAGATCAAAAGATTGACATTGTACCTGATTGATGGCACAACAGAATGCCATAGGAGGTGAAGGCCAAGTGACAGAGCGCATTATCTACCATAATATGGTGAGATTTTCTGTTATGTCTGTTTTTCTATCTTATTTAACAGGCCATTCAGGCTGTGTAATATCACCCCATTGTGATACGATTCTATCTTTTAGGATATCACAGTTGTGCTATTTCCAAAATACCATATAAAGGACAGTCTTTTTATCTATTTCATATTTTGTACTTGTACAAATATTAGGGGTAGTGTAGATGTGCAGCAGAGAAGTTCAGACCCCAGAATATACCTCTCTCACAAAGTTTCACATCTTGCTCATTGTGTGACACGACAAGCTCACTCAAAGTTGTGCTAAGGACCCAGAACTAAGGACAAAGGACATAGGAAATCAGGCATGGGACATCTCTCCCTGGCATGTTGAGGTTGTTGAAGGCACTGTTGCTGTAGACAATGTCAAGCTCACTGAGCTTATTAAGGATCAAGGACAAGGAACTAAGTATTAGGACAAGGACTAAGGAACTAGGGAACAAGGTTTAGGATCAAGGACTTAGGATTGAGGATTGGGAAACCGAGGCTTAAGGACAAGGATTTAGGACTAAGGATTAGAGATTCTAAAGGACATAGGAACAGGAAACCAAGGCTTAGCAAATCAGGGGTTAGGAAATCTTAGGAAATCTTAGGAAACAAGGAATTACAGATCAACAGTAGCACAGGTCTTAGGAAGGACCTAAGGATGCTAAGGATATTCTAAGGCATAGTCAAGCTTAGGAAGGGACATTAGGAACTACAGGCTTGGCAACAAGTTCTGCAAGGGAACTCTTTGGCCCACTTGCAACTATTCAGACAGTGCTTTTGTGTGTGTTTTGTGTTTGGTTTTGGGTATAGGATTTGGTGTTAGATGGACACTGCACATTTCACCGCATGCAAGGGAGCACCTGCCCCCACTGCCATGGGGAACTGCTCATTGGGTGGGTGGGTCCACTTGGGACACAACAAGGAGGGATGGGACAACTTCGGGGGACAGGGGACATGTCAGGGAGAGAGGGGATGAGTCAGGGAGGGAAGGGATGTGTCGGGGAGCAGTGCAATGCAATAGGGGTGGGGAGGGGATGAGCTAGGGGAAGAGGAAATGCACCACCCAGTGTGACACAGCACCCCCTACCACTGCTGCGAGCAACTGCTCACAGGGTTGAGGCAGGGTGCAACAGGTGAGGGTGACAGGATGGATGGGCACAGGGAAGGGGAGGAGAGAAAAGGGGCAATGACAGTGACAGTACCCCTGACCACTGCCACAAGCCATTGCTTGTTGGGTGGAAAGGGGTGCTATGACCCAACATGCCCAGGCCATTCCACCAGGAACCATGGGGAGAGCAGATGGCAGGGAAGCCAGAGATAGCTGCCACCACCACAGCTCCCCATACCACCACTGTGAGCCACTGCTCACAGGGTGGGAATGGGGGGTAATTGGGAGGATGAGGCCCTCACACAACCTGTGCAAGAATTTTGTTATTTTTTAATTACTTTTATTATGTATTAGTAGAGTGCATTCCACTGGAATCCAACCAGAATAACTGGAATCTACCCAGGCTAACTGGATTCTGGGGAGTCTGATTGGAATAGGTGGGGGAGTGTAAAATACTGACAAGTACCTAGTCTCACAGTCCCTAAGCATTGGTCTCCTAACCCCAATTTTCATAAATGGGTCTCTCATCAATTTTGTTCTTAGTGATAATCATGCAGTTTGTGCGTTGACAAGCATGTCATTGTCTGTCCTATGTAATTTCTGAGGATAACATGGTTTCATCACTATCTTCCTCAACAATATCGGTTGCTTTTACATAACATGATCACCTAATCATTTGTTGTCCAACCTGTCATCCCATGATTGAACATGCTCCAACAGCCACCAAACTGATTGGGGTCACACTTCCAAACCTCCCACCACCTGCTGCTGATAAAAAACAAAAAGTCATCAACCTGCACCCAAGTTGACACACAAAAGGTTCTAAAACTGCCACATTGACTGGCACTCAGTTGCCCCCAGTATTTCCACTGAACATGTCTCTATATTTGATCCAGTTCCAGCCATTGTCCACTATACATGACATAATAGTTGAAATGCATGTTGGTTAGTGACACCCTATTTGCAGTTCTTCTCCATATGTCATAATGGTGGACTCATGCAAGCCTTTGACTATCACCTGCAATCTGTATGCACAGCTTGTGTGCCCCTCCCTAATAATATCCCTCTCAATGCCCAGTTCAAATGCTTGTATTGTTTTCTCATTCAGAAAAGGCTGTGCATAAGGCCCCTATACTGTACTTGGTATGATTCTTGCTATTGTTCTTTAGTGCCTGCTTCCTAACCCATTGGTACAGGGCTTGTCCTGCTCCAGTGTTGCAATTTGAACACTTGAGTACCTACCTTCCTGGAAATATCAACCATGTTGTTATACCCTTTGATCTCTCAACTTCTGCTGGTGTAAATGCATATACTGCAACTGTGGATTGTCTAGTTCACAGCCTTGAACATGGTGAAATGACAAGGTATTTCATATCATCTGGTCCCTTATTTTCATCTCATCTATTCCAGGTTCTGCCACTTTTCAGTCTTCTTAATAGATTATTCTGATCCTGAGAGGGGGGACTTGCATTTTGCTACAAACAATCAGGGGGCAACCTCAGTTTCTGACAAGTGTATGCCTCCAATCATAGATCTATTGTGCTTATAGTTGTTCATTTAGCTCCTTGCAGTCCTGTTTCCCTCCAACCTGTTAAGTGATTGGATGGCAAGTATTTCTCAAAATATTTTGACTCCTTTCCTGCATTAGGATATTGAAGCATGAGAAGTCCATGCTTGAGATCAAAGCTTGGGCAAAAAAGTATGTTCCAGTTCCACATTTATTCATTTTTTGTGTTTTCATCACTTGGTTGCAGTGGACCATTTCAATCTATCATTGTGTTTGGCCAACTGGACTTCCAGCCCTCAGCTGCCAATGTTTCCTTATGGATGTAATGTTGCACTGGTTCATTTACCACTGATCACCAATCCCTGTTGTCCTTTCCAATCACCAAGGTATGGGTTCACACACCAACATATATTTTTTCTGTCATGATGGGAACATTTCTCACTTAATTTGGTCTCAGCCAGGTCTTCATCCTTTTGGAAATCCACTGGACCTTCAGTGCCAATGCAAGGCATTGAAGCCATGGTTGCCTACTGTTACTCTTAACAGTGCAAAGGATGATCTGCAGTTAGTATGCCTTTCCTGCAAATATTGTGGACATACTATGGAGTATGAGAAACCAAAGAATATCCATAGGCTGGTGGGAGGTAAGTATGTTAGGTCAGAGGGTGGAGATTGGTATAAGGAGCAGATTGGTGTCAAAGAAAAGTTTTATTGACTATTCTTAAAAAAAAAAACTGTTGAAAATAGGTGTTGATAGAAAGAAAAGTGCTGGAGATTTTGTTCACAAAGTTGGCAATCAGCCCATGATCAAAATTCCAACAAAATTTTACAATGCTCCCACAACACTGGCTTGCCATGCCCAATATTTCCTAGGCATCTTAATGACATATTATGAGAGGGGCCAGAATTTGCATTAAGGTTACCAGAAGCTTATCACTGATCATATACATTAATAGTGCTGGATTCACATGACATTGTTGATGGTTTCTATCTTAGAATAGTTTACCCAAGCCAGAGAGAGTAGCAGAGAGTACTATGGAGTATCAGAGCATATATAGACAGTAATACTTGTTAGAATAGGTAATCTAGTTAGCATCAGACTTATCAATGGCCAGTTTAGTCAGCAACCATTTTGTCATTTAGTATTGAGTATTGCATCATCAGTACCAGAGCACATGATGTCATCACACAGCTGATGATATTGTGCACTCCACAAGTACATGATATCACAAGTTTGTACTTAGCATGGCCTTTATGTATATAAGTAGATGTAACTGGAGATGTAGTCTCCAGTTACAAAGACTCTTATTCACTGGTCAACACCCTCACACATCTTAAGCTCTGTCAGCTGTCTTCACTGATGCCTTGTATCATTCAACATAAAGTAATGATGACATTGGCTGTGTGATGACATCATGTGCTCCAGCACTGATGATGCAATACTCAATACTAAATGACAAAATTGTTACTGACTAAACTGGGCATTGATAAGTCTGATGCTAACTAGATTACAAATTCTAACATAAAGTACTCACAATAGCTTGAGGAATAATCCTGCATATGGAATCCAACCCAATTCACTGAAGATATATCATGACAAGATGGAGTTGTTGGAGATGAAAAAATTATTCTGGCCTCCCACCATTCAAATCAAATCACTTGGAAACAAGGTGGATCTCATAAAGAGACTTGATCTCATATCTCAGAAAATGGAAACACAAAGACCCAAGAAGTGACCAATTCAAAGAGGAGAACTGGTGCTGTGGGATAAGGTTTCAAAATGATCTTCCAGTGATTGTGGAACATATGTACTTTTCCCCAATCCCAGATCTGAGATTGGATGGGATTCTCTGGAAGAAGGTCCACCTAGGTCATTATGGGTGGCTCAGGAGTTCATCCTCCATCTCCATGACTTTGCATTGTGGGAGGGATAGTCCTTTATGTTATTCACACCAGATATAGAAGTAGCAAGAGTGTTTGGACATTTCATGCTGTTGACTGGTACTACTCTTTGAAGGAGATTGACTGAGTTTCAGAACCATTTCATCCCTTAACTTGTTCAACTCTTCACCAACAGGGGTATTCACTGGTCAGGTTCATTTGACAGTACCAATGACATTATGAATCCAGATTCAGGTACACACAGCACTAGAGACCATGGGAAGAAAGAATTTCTCCATTTTGTGATGGAGAATTATCACCTTCTGCTGTCTCAGAAGATTGGAGGGAAGAGCACTATTTCTGTTTTTTGTAGAATGGACATCGGAATCATGTTTTATGAGAATAGGAGAGCATCCTACTTCATAAATGAGATAGAGAGGACTCTGATGACTTGCTTATGTGCCAAGAATGATAGTGTCCTGATCAATATCCTATCTATTTGAGTTGGATGCTTGGGGGGCAGAAGCACTTTCCTTCCCCATTAGGAATTTATTATTATTTTTCTTCCCATGGGCTTCCTCCCATCATCCTTCCCTTTTCAGCACATCTTTTTTGATGCAGACTGACAAATAGCCTGGTGGGGAGGGGGGCCTGCCTGGGGGTAGGGGGGCCTTAGCATGGGGAGCATTTTGGGAAACACTACATGGAGTGTAGGAGGGCCTAGAACACATCCTGTGTTGGACTACCAGGAGGGCTTCACATCTGAATATTTAATGCAGTTTTTAAACACAACATTACAATAAAAATGAACATCAGAATGACACCAACCTTGAGGGGGGCTCAGTGGAACAAGACAGGCCTGTGGACTGAGCATGGAAATATCTAAATGCAACATCAACATAAAATAAAAATGACAGACTGAGAGTCACACCTATATGGTTGTTGGTGGCATTTTTACCAGTGGCATTGGGGGTATTTGGCCGTTTTCCACCATCTTTTCCCTTCCTGGAGCCAGTGCAACCATTGTTGATGGGTTTATGGCTGTCATTAGCATGCCTGAGCTGCCCCCCATCATTGTTTTCCTCATTTTTGTCCCCCTCTGTGGATGCTGTCTCATCACCCCCATCTAGGTCCTTTCTGGTTTCATCTGAGCCTTCCTCTGCATTGTAGGTATGTTCATCAGACTCCTGGGTATTGATATCATGTTCCTCATCCTCCTGGGCATTTCCGGCATGT
The DNA here is from genome assembly GCA_964034925.1 of Tricholoma hemisulphureum. Lineage (NCBI taxonomy): Eukaryota > Fungi > Basidiomycota > Agaricomycetes > Agaricales > Tricholomataceae > Tricholoma > Tricholoma hemisulphureum. Next base: position 9,271,345 of record OZ035928.1, read on the forward strand.
TCTTTGTCTGCCTGGGTGTTCTCAGCATGTTCCTCATTGTCCTGGGGGTTGCTGGCATGTTTCTTATCCTCCTGGGTGTTCTCAAGGCATCCATCATCCCTCTGGGCATTGCTGGCATGTCCATCGTCATCCTGGGCATCCTCAGTGTGTTTGTCATCTCCCTCATCATCCAAGCCAGCACCTCCTTCACCTGAGCCCTCCCCTTTGGTTCCATACTCATCCTCACCTGCCAGGGTCTCAGGGTTCCCACAATGGCAGTTCTTGGTGTTGTGGTCGGTGTTCTGCCCTTCCTTCATCTCATCCAGGCCTGGAGCAGTCTTGTTCTCACCTTTGCTACTGTTATCAGCGAGGGGTAGGGTGTCTGTATGCTGCTGGCACCTGCCAGGAGAAAGGGTGGGTCAAGGAGGCATGATGCTTGCTGTGGCTGAGTGAGCATGTTTGGGGGGGCAATGGTGATGCCACTGCCCTCAAGGACCTGTTCCATTCTGTAGCATAGTTGTAATCACTGAATCAGTGAACAAAGAAGCCAAAAAACTGACCTGGTATGTTTTTTGGGGGGTCCTGCAGCTGCGTCAAGCTGGGCCCGCATGTCCAAGGTCATCCTGGGTAAGAAAAAGTATAAAAAAAAGGATTCCTTTGAAGTGAAGAAAACAATGAGTGAGGGGAAACTTACCTGGGTGTCTTCTTACAACCCTTTTGAACTTGCTCACCAGCCCTGGAGTGCCATTATGGTCTGTTTTCTTCTTTTTTGTCCATTGGCCTGGGGTGTTGACTGATGATGTGGCATGCTTCTGCATGCTTTGAGGGTTGGCCTGTGAGTCCAGGGCCTTGTACATGGCACCACTACACATGGTGGTCCCTGTCAAGTGGGTTTGCAGCATGTTGGTGTGTAAGTTGTGGTGGTTGCTGTGGTGGTTGCTGTGGTGGTTGGTGTGGTCATGTTGTTGGTCAGTGTTGACACCTCCTAAACTGTAGGTTGGGGCATGAATGGCTAATATTGACATGGCAACAGGCCACCACACAAGACCACTTGGTTCAGTAGTTTGGGTGCTACTGTCACATTACCAGATACCTAGGGCTGTGAGTTCAAAGTGTTGCTTGATGCACATATTTTTCTTTACATAATACATCTGAGAATGGTCCGCCTGGCTGATCCAGTAGTTCATGTACTTTGCTAGTACTTCCAAAACTGTCCGATCAGTCCAAGTAGTCTGACATTCCAATTCAATGGTGGCACCTTGAGCAACATCATGACATCATGGGTAAGCTTGTGGAATCCCCAGTCCACTTTGGAGGGGACAAACCAAAGGTGGATGGAATGTTTGTGATCCTATTTGAACCACAGGCATAAGTTGTGGCAGGCCTGGAGGGGGTACTGCTGGCCCCCATGCAGGGAGCAGTCCAACCATGAATTGATCATCCAGAGTGAATCATAAAACACAACCAGATGTTTGCATCTGACAGCAACAGCAACAGACACCCCCATCTGGAGCGCCATGTCCTCCGCATTCATTGAGATAACCTGGCCAGCCACAGTAATGATACAACAAATCTGCTGCTCCCCCTGGAAGACAAGGGCAATAGCAATCACTTTATGAGTGGGCCTAGGCACTGAAGCATCACAGCTCATGACTAGGCAGTCCTGAGCCACCCTGGCCTCAGCCAGGACATTATCCAGCCTTCTGACATATCCATTATACTTGTCCATCCCCTTAGGGGACAGGTGGTGGTGGACCCTGGATGCAAACAGGTTAAAGACATGTTGAACAGGTTGACTCTCAGGGCCTAAGGCCTCAAAAGTCTTGGTGAGTCCTTGTTGGGATTATGTATACAAGAGTATACAGGCAAGCCAAGGCAGTTAACAAGCCTAGGGAGATGGAATACAAGTCCTAAGCTTAGGGTTAGGGTTAGCAGCTGCTACCCTTAACCCTAGAGCAATGGCAGTCTCCTACACAGGAATAGACTGGCCAAGACTACAAAGACTGCCAAGACTGTCTCCTATGCTATCCAGGGAAACCCCCTATAATATACAATGATAGACAAGTCTATCTGGAGAATTATGTAGGGGATATGACATAGTTATTCCATTATTAACTGGTACAGGGGTCTATTACAGAATACCTCCTTTATATATTAAAGGAGTGCATTACACTATACCTCCTAACTGTGTAGTATAAATATTGCACATCTTGTAGGAGATGATAATAACATTCCTCCCTGTTACAGACTCCCTCACTCACTAGCCTTTGAGATTAACTTCATCTTCTTAACCTTGTCCTTAACTCCTCCTGTCACTGTTCACCACTCCATTCCCAACAGTCCTTTACACTCCCCCATCTGTTCTGGCCGGAATCTGGCTGGAATACTGGATTCTGGTCAGATTCCCCAGAGTCAGGTGGACCTTTTGTGTATGGCCCTTCCACTGTAGCATTCAATTCCAGTAAATATACTTTTGAATTTGATTACCGGATTCCCTGGAATATACCCAAACACAAACAAAGCTGGAATAAGAGGAATACCCGGATTCCTTACCTGGTCACATGCCCCCTGTGACCTGCCTGTGACCCATCTGTGACTGCCAGCTCACAGCCACTATGACCACCATTGACTGCCCCCCTCCCTCAATGATTGATGCCACCCCTGCCACCACTGCCACCTCCAGTATAACACTATGGGGGCCACAGGCCCCCCATTAAGAATTTTTTATTTTCAGTGATTCCATTTTGCTAACAAACTATTTTTTTTCAGTTTTTTTGTGTACATTCAATAAGCCCCCGATGCGCTGCCCCTCTTCCCCACTCAGCTGGGAGGTGGGGGGCTCAATGGGGGATCATACAGCCTGTTCATGTAGTCAAACCCCACACCCCCTCTGCCACGTCAACAACGATGCCCCTTACATGCCCAGCCCCTCTGCCCCTGTAATTTACACTCCTCCACATATTCCAGAAATTCCGGTCGAGTCCAGAAATTCCACTCGACCGGAATTTCCGGACTCATTTTTTTTGCCCCCTCCCATGCCCTTCCACCACCCTCACCTATTGCACCCCCCTTCCGCCCTGCAAGCAGTCGCTTGCAGCAGTGGTGGGGGGTGCTCTGTTGCCCTAGGTGTCATGTGGTTGCGCATCTGGCACATCCCCCTCGCTCTGACAGTAGCATTTATACTAATTAAATAGAGTATAAATAAACTTAATATATACGAAATAAAATTAAAGGGGAGGGGGGAGGAGTGGGGTGCGGTGCGTCGCCGTTGTTGCCCCCCTTGCCTGCCCCCCCCCCTTTCCCCATGCCCATCCGTTACTCTCGCCTATTGCACCCCCCTCCGCCCTGCAAGCAGTTGCTCGCAGCAGTGGTGGGGGGTGCTCTGTCACCCTGGGTGCTGCGTCTGGCGTGTCTCCCCTCCCTCCTATGGTGTCCCCCTGTAACCTGGCACCCCCTGTCCCCTGGTGCCCCCCCATCCCCTGGCATCCCTCCTCCCACCTGGTGCATCCCCCTGTCCCCTCTCAATGTGTCCCACTCCCTCTCAATGTGTCCCCCTCCCTCTTGAGGCGCCTCCCTCACCCCCGCCTACTGCACCCCACCTCTGCCCTGCGAGCAGTTGCTCGCAGCGGTGGTGGGGGGTGCTCTGTCAAGCTGAGTGTGGTACGGTCGTGGTCTGTCATGCCCCCTGTCCCCCCGCGTCCGGTCATGTGGCAGTGGGGGTTATCCCTGGCTGGGGGACATTGCTGGGTCAGTGGGCATGACGTGGCAGCGGCGGTGGGCAGTGGGCACTTGGTTGGTGGGCGTTGGTGAGGTGGCGGCGACAGTGGGTGCTCGGTTGGAAGGGAGGCAGCACTGGGGTGACGTGGCAGCACTGGGCTTCGTGACATAGCGGCTGTTGTCGTTCCCCCTTCCTTCCCTGGCAGGTCCCTGGTGCCTTCTCTCATCCCATGAAGCCCCCCACCTCCCAGCTAAGTGGGGAGGAGGGGCGGCACGTCACTGCATACAAAAAACTGAAAGAGAAAAATAAATATTTGATTAGCTTTAAATAAAGCTGAAATAGATGAAATAGACTTTAAAATACTTACCATGGGGGCCTATGTTGTGCTAGAGGGAGGGAGAGGGGACGGAGGAAGGGGGGACAGAGGAAGGGGGGACGGAGGAAGGGGGGCAGGGGAGAGGCCGTCATCGTGATGGTGGATGGCAACACGTGAGCTGGCAGTCAAGACATGTCATGGTGGCAATTGTGGCCATGTGACGCGCATCCAGTTAGTTCAGTTAGTTCAGTTAGTTCATTTTTTTCCTGGTTCGGGTAAATTCCGGAAATTCCAGTCTAATTATTTAAACCGGAATTATCCTCTACAGTGAGAATTACACTCAAAAAAAGTACAACCGGAATCCGGAAATTCCGGAAATTCCAGCCGGAATATGTGGGGGAGTGTAATGTACTCCTCTGCCCCCAAAATGGCCCTCTCCAGCCCCCAGCGCACCCCTGTCACCATCCCTGATCCCTTCCCAGTCAAACACCAACCCGATCCACCCCTTGGCTGCCCTGAAAAGGGTGCCGCTCAATGATGAGCAACCACAACCCCCCAAAAGGGCAAACACACCCCCCACCTCAAATGCCGGCACTCAGGCTGCCCCTGCACCTCCGAAAGGGTGATGCATGCCCCAACACCTCCTGCTCACCCCAGAACCCCCTGCTATGACCCACTGGTCCAACACCCAGGTGAGGGGGGCAGATTTCTTTTTTTTCTTGTGTGCATTCAACATGCCCCCAACATGCCACCCCTCTTCCCCACTCAGCTGGGAGATGGGGGGCTTGATGGGGGATATTAGAGCCCTAAGACCAAGGGGTGAGGGATCTCCCAGGGGTGCACAGAACACACCCCAACCCCCACATCACAAGCAGCCCCACCCAGTGCCATGTCACCACCACCATATGGTGTCCCAATGACCAGGGGGAGCATGGGGGAGCATGGGACAGGGGGGGGAATGCTAGATGACATGGGGGGATGGGTGGGGGATGGCACAGAATGGGAGGACATGCCAGATGATGGGGGATGCAACAGGCAGCCCTACAACACAGCCAGACCAGGGGGGGGATGCCCAACCAAGGAAGGGATGCCCAGATGAGGGGGGGGAGGCCCAGATGAGGGGGGGATGCCAGATGACTCAGATGACAGGGGGATACCAGAGGACTAATGGTGCACTAGACCACAGGGGACATGACCAGCACCACCTGGCCTAGCCCCACAAGCTACTGCTTGTGGGGTGGAGTGCAGGTGAAATGACGGGGCCTGAGGGGATGCGCTGGGTGGAAGGGAGGGGGGCGATGGGTGACTATATGACACCCAGCATGACACAGCACCCCTGACCACTGCTGCAAGCCAGGAAAGGGAAGAGGGGGGGTGATGATGGTGGCAACAACAGCACCCATGACCACTGCCACGAGCCATTGCTCATGGGGTGGAAAGGGGTGCTACATTGCACCAGCAGGTCAACATGAAATGACACCAGGGAAAGGAGGGGACCCACAGTGAGGGGACACAATGCAAACCATGTCAAGAGCAGACAGTGGGGAAGCCAACAATGGCTGCCCACCTCAGCTCCCCATACTGCTGTTGCGAGCCACTGCTTGCAGTGGGGTGGAAATGGGGGGCAATTGAGAGGACAAGGCCCTTGCACAACCTGTGTGAGAGTTTTATTATTTTTAATTACTTTTATTATGTATTAGTAGAGTGCATTCCACTGGAATCTGACCAGACTAACCAGAATCCAGGAGTCCAATCAGAATAGGTGGGGGAGTGTAAAACACTGGTCTTGGTGGTGAGATCACAAACAGTGACAGTGTCCACAGCAGGGGACACCAGCTTCTGTCACAGCACAGGTGGGAGACCTTCCAGGTCCAGTGGATGGTGGGGGGCAGCCTCAACCAACCCTCCTTCAAGGAGTGCTCAAACGGGGTGAGTGGGTGTCAAAGTGGCTGTCTGTAGACAGTCTTTCATCAGTGGGCTACCCTCATGCAAAGGCTGCCATTTTCAACTGGCCAGACACATGCTCTCCCAAATAATGTATACTTGCATGAGCAGTTCATCAATCTCAACATGCAGGGAAACACCGGCAGGTTCTTGTCAGCACCACTCCTCATGTAAGCCTGGCCCCAGACTCACGACACCGAACATATACAGGCGCACCGACGCCGAACCAATGCATACCGATGGCACACCGCTGCCAATGCACACAGACCGACGCCCACTGCTGAGTGGTAAGTGCACAGCCACAACGGCAGTACCAATCGGTAACACTACCGATGACACTGCCGGTCGGTACTACTACCGATGGGCACACCGCTGCCAATGCATGCCGCTCCACACTGACCAGTGCACACTGATGCACACAGGCGCACTGATGCCAAACCAATGCATACTGATGGCACACCGCTGCCGATGCACACAGACCAACGCCCACTGCTGAGTGGTAAGTGCACAGCCACAACGGCAGTACCAATCGGTAACACTACCAATGACACTGCCGGTCGGTACCACTACCGACGAGCACACCGCTGCCAATGCACACCGCTGCACACTGACTGGTGCCCTTGCACACGAACCGAACGGTACCACCACTGATGGGCATGTCACTGCTGACGTACATTGTTGGACACACCGACTGACGGCATCACCCATCGGCAACACCACCGACAGGAACGCCACTGCCAGACCGATGCACGTCGCATCACCGGCAACCCAATACCCATGGCTGGACATGTGCACAGGTACCGATGGCCCGACCACTTACCCGATATGAGAACTACGCCTGATGCGGCCATGTTTGAAATGCTGGATCCGGACACTTTCCAACACGGTCCAAACCCCTCACATATATACGATCTTTTCCCCTTTGTTGCCTCACTCTTACTACGTGCAACAAAGGTATAGTTACTACTACTCACTCATGTATTTTACTGACTCTTACTACGTGCAACAAAGGATAACATTGTCCTGTCTGCCTGACTGAACTTAGTGAGGCGGCCTTTCCCGGCCTCCTTCCACCTCAATCCTGTCCCATCTAATTTCCCTAGATGCTAATATACTTTGTAAGCCCAACCCTGCCACTCTAGAAGGTATATTGGGGAATTTATTGGTGGTAAATGTAGTGGAACTTGCCAATGTCATTCACCCTGACACATACACCTCAGGTGTAGAGCCTGCAGAGTGCCTGTTCTTGATACACATACACAAGAAAGGTACAGACCTTCTGGAGTGAGCTCACCCTGTTGAGAACAGGCCCACAATGCTGCTGCTGCTGTAGCATACTGATGTAGGAGTCAGTCATTGTTGACATGCTATAGAATGCTCCTCCAGCACACATCAAGCTATCTACTGCAAGGAGTACATTACACTCCCCCACATATTCTGGCCGGAATTTCCGGATTCCGGTTGTACTTTTTTTGAGTGTAATTCTCACTGTAGAGGATAATTCAGGTTTAAATAATTAGACTGGAATTTCCGGAATTTACCCGAACCAGGAAAAAAATGAACTAACCGAACTAACCGAACTAACTGGATGCACATCACATGGCCACAATTGCCACCGTGACATGTCGTGACTGCCAGCTCACGTTGTAACCGCGCAGCCAGGCTGCCCAGCCCATGCATCCACAGTCTGTAGGTAGACACACGGTCAGGTGACCATAGGTTCATCCTAGCATACACGTAGACACTGCTTGTTCGTCGTATACCACTGCTATACACTGCCGCGCCTCGCCTTGCGGGCTTCTCTTGGGTTCGTTCTGTGAGACTGCACGTCTCCATCTGGTGACAACAGTACGATTCGTACTCAGCTGCCTGTTGCCTTCTTCGTGTCATCTCTGTTCTGTTCAGTCATCGAGTTCTGTTATTGGGTTCTGTCATCGGGTTCTGTCATTGGGTCCTTCATACTGTTCTTCATACTGTTCTGTCATTCTCTGTGTTGAGATGCCTGGACCAGGCACCAAGTCTTCGAAAAAGAAGAAAACTACCACTACGAAGCCTATTACTGCTTCTACCAAAAGTACGGACACCACAGCAGCCGACGCAAGCTCGAAAACCTTCACAGCATCAGAAGTCTCAAAACTTATGGAATGCGTGAGATTAGAGGCATGGGAGGAAGGAAATAGAGAGGGATCATTGAGCACAGGTCACGGAGATGGACTCTGTGTCCCAGCCAAGCTGTATTGGACTCCAGTACAAGCTGGTCAAACTGCTACAACCACTGCCGACGCCATCATGCAAACTGCACTCGACGACGGGCCGCCGCGTCTACTGAATGACGCGGGGACGTCCACAGAACCTCCTAACACCTGCAAGACCGCCGTGCAAGCTTGCGGCGATGCCCTAGCTCCCACCGTGCCCGTTATCAGCCCCCCTGTCCCAGCCGATGCCACGTCACCCGTGACGACGGCTGCACAGCCGCCATCAACGACGGCAACATCGTCGACAACGGCCACCACCGCCGTCGCCCCCCCAGCTTCAGAACTAGCCCCAGCACCTCGAAAACGGCGGCACACGCTGCCTACCCAACTTACAGCCCCCCAGCTCGGTGCACAGGCCGGCGTTTGGCCCCACAACCCAGCTCGAGCCTCAACAGGCTCACAGACGGCCGCCATATTTGACAGCCGCCCCCAGACTGCCCCCAGCACCCCCAGGATGACGGCACATGTGTGCGCCGGGCCCCAGCTCCCTCCTAACTCCACCCGCTCTCCCAGCGCCGCCCCCAAGGCCGGCGCCACGTCACGCATGGCCCAGACGGCGTCCCCATCTCCCCCACCACCTGAGCGGCCCCCCAGACGGCCCAGCGCACCACGGACCGCGTCCAGCAACCCCCGTTGGCCAACGCAAGCCTCGTCACAGCCCCAGCGCGGTTCGCCGCCTCCTGCCTCGTCCCCAACCCCCCGCGCCACGTCATCAACAACGTCCCACATACCCTCAGCCGAACTGCCCCCAGAACGGCCCCCTCGTGCCCCCAGTGCCCCCTGGAACATCCCTCAACGACCCACAAACCCCCTAGAGCTGGCCCTAGCCCCCATAGTCTCGAAACGGCCCCCCGTTCGACGCTGCTCACCCCCTGTGCCCCCCGTCTTCCCTCCCCGACCGCCTAGACGAGCCGTTTCGCCACCGCTTGTGTGGTACACCCCGCCTGCATCCCCAACGATGCCGTCTGTGTCCGCTCACACCCCATGCCCACCTCTGCCACCTGCCCTCGCCGTTTTACGGCCCTCATTCCCCCCTGCACCCCCGTGTTTCGACTGGGCTGCAGATGCCGAGTCTCTGCCTACGACGGCTCCCTCCGCGAGAGCCTACAGCCCACGAGACCTCTCGGGTCTCCGCTCTGCACAGCCTGCCCCCTTCGGCACGCTTCAGAGGCGTGTCCGATGTCGACGTTCTCGACGTCGAGGACCTGGTGCTCCGAGCAGACCATCCCGCACCCTCAACTGGGATGGTGATCCTCTTCTGGCAAATCTAAGCCATGCCCTCCGAGCCCTGGGATGGACTTCACCCTGTTGAGCATTCCTTTTGTCTTTTTTTGTTACATATATCATTTGCTATTCTACTATACCTTCCTATTTTGGTTCTTTTGTGTTTCCTTCTCCCTAGATTAGAGTTCCAGAGGCAACGAGGACGTTGCCTTCATGGAGAGGGCCACATGTAACCGTGCAGCCAGGCTGCCCAGCCCATGCATCCACAGTCTGTAGGTAGACACACGGTCAGGTGACCATAGGTTCATCCTAGCATACACGTAGACACTGCTTGTTCATTGTATACCACTGCTATACACTGCCGCGCCTCGCCTTGCGGGCTTCTCTCGGGTTCGTTCTGTGAGACTGCACGTCTCCAACGTGTTGCCACCCACCATCACAATGATGGCCTCTCCCCTGCCCCCCTTCCTCCGTCCCCCCTCCCTTCATCCCCTCTCCCTCCCTCTAGCACAACATGGGGGCCATAGGCCCCCATGGTAAGTATTTTAAGGTCTATTTCATCTATTTCAGCTTTATTTAAAGCTAATCAAATATTTTTTTTTCTCTTTCAGTTTTTTGTATGTGTTAAGGTCGTGCAAAGTGGGGGCAGGCAGAATCGGAAAACGCGTGGGGATTCCGAAGGGGAACAAACGGGACTTGGCTTCAACTTGTAAGAAGTTGTGCCTTCCTATTGATCCAGTTGCCCCTGATTTCAGGAGTGATGTTTGGTGGTACGTGGAAATGCGTCACGGGTTCCGAGGAAGAACTAGAGAGTTGAACTGGAATCCAACTAGAGTTAACAAATCAATATTCAAACTGGATAGCTTGACCTAATGTGCGAGCTTATATACTAAGTACAAATGTTTCTACTATAATCTAGCATAGTCTTGAAATGTGGGGTTGGTAAGAATATTGCTAAGTAGTTACTAATATGTCGGGCATCGCATGGTGTCTCTGAGGTCTGGAATATTCTACACCATTCTTTATCCTGGTTTCTGAGTCATTCCTGTACTGTAATTGAATACCACTTGGAGTGATCATGTGAGTATCACTTCAGGTATCCGTCGGTAAACCCATCGGGTTTTGTGTAGCTGGCAGAATGGTGCATGACAGTATTTCCCCCTTAGTGCTGAGCCTTCGAGGCACGTGATAGTTCATCTTCCGAAATTGGTAATATCCGATCTTCAACCACAACCACCACATCCACCACCCAAATGAAATGCCCACAACCAACAACGCCGGTGCCTCTTTGTCGAAAGGAATGGCCGCTGACATCGAGGCGGAGCTCGCTGCCATGGAAGCGGAGGAGGCGGCCGAGGCGAAGAGGAAGGAAGAATGCAAGGAGAAGAAGAAAAGGCTGGCCAAGCTTGCGGAGGCCAAAAGAGCAGAGGAGGCAGCAGCAGCAGCGGCGGAAGCGTGGAAAGCCGCAAAAAGCACGAAGAAGACTGCCAAGCAATGGGCAGAGGTGGATGAGGAGGGAGACAAGGCGCCTGCCTCAAAAAAGAAGAGGGTGGCCTCTGCGCCGGAGGAGGCCGACGGGGAGGACGAGCTGGCATGGGTGGCGTGCAGAAAGTGCATAGTCACTTCATAATCTATTTCTTTTTCTTGACAATTTTCTAGATGCAATCTTCAAAAGGTAGACTGCGTGCGAGCGGCAGGTGCGCCGGGCAGGACCTGCAAGGTCTGCCTCAAGGCCAAGCAGAAGTGCGAGGCGCTTTGGGACGAGGGCGCGGCAGGTCCGAGTGGGATTTCCACTCTGGGTGAGGCAGGGATGAGGCTGTTTGAAAGGCTGGTGGTAGGGGTGGAGAGGATGGGGTCAGAGTTGGAGAAGATAAACAGAAAGTTGGATGGGATTGCAGATGTGATGCGACATGGCGCGATAGACAAGGCGTATGAGCTCCAAGACATGGGGCTTGACAACAAGTGGTATGACGAGTGGTGGGACGAGGACGAAATGGCGGAGGAACTCCGAGGGATGGAGGAGGAGAATCGGGAATTCTGGGAATTCCTGCGGCAGTGGAGGAAGGAGTACAACGAGGACAACGAGGATGTAGAGGTGGAAGTAGCAGATGCGGAGTAGGTAGCGGGAATGTGTGGGGATGCCGTATGAAAGTGCGGAAAAATTGTTTGTGGACAAAAAATGTAAATAAAATAGAATCTTTTGTAATTGTCTTGAAATCTTTTAAAATTGAAAACTGGAACAAGATAGAAAGAAAAATCAAAGTGGTAATGGTCCGGGTGTGTGCAGGTAACGCACGTGGAAGTCCGAGACTAGTTCTTGAGCATGATTGAGTTCTGTAGCTGGTAACCAAGAGTTTCCTTTGTCGGTACCTTCATACCCTGTCCATCAGACATAGTATAAAAGTTTGCATTTCCTTCGATTATCAATCTTGGAGTCTAAGATCTCAGCAATCTCATACTCGAGTTCATCATCAATTTCAATGGGCGGAGGTGCGGGTTGTACCCGATTCGGAATTTGGTTTGGGGTTTCCGATTCCAATTGAGAAACATGGAAAACTGGATGGATGGCGTGCAAATGCTCAGGTAACTGAAGGGTAAAGGAATGTGTACCAGGTCGAGCAATGATTTCGAAGGGACCAAGGTATTCTTCAGAGAGTTTCTTGGAGGGTCTAGTAGTGCGAATGTGTTCTGCACTAACAAAGACCTTTTGTCCGATAAGGAAATACGGAGTGGGAAGCCATTGGCGATCCGCAGGACCTTGATATCTTTTCTGTGCAGCGTACATTTGCATATGGAGCTCTGCATGAAGTTTGTCTAGGTCCACAACAAATTCACAGGCACGCTGAGAAGCAAGTTTGTGTTCAGGGTGGATGGTAATATTCAGGTGGTAGCCTTTATTGGCATAGAATGGAGAAACACCAGTGGTAGCACTTGGTGCATTGTTGTAAGCGAACTCCACTAGAGGTAAGAGTTTGGACCAGTTATCCTGCTGGTAATTGCGGAATATTCTGAGGTACTGTTCCAGGGTTTGATTCAGGCATTCTGTTTGTCCATCTCCTTCTGGGTGATAGCCTGAGGTGAAATGGATTTTCATGTCTAAGGCTTGTCCTAGAGAGCAGAAAAACACAGAAACAAACTCGGAACCGGGATTGCACATAACATGCGACGGAACTCCATGCTTTGAGAAGACGTGGATAATAAACAATTTAGCAAGCTGTGGGGCAGTGATTTTGTCCACAGTGGGAATGAAGATTCCTTGCTTTGAAAGTCGATCCACTACAACAAGGATGGAAGTGTAGCCAGATGACATGGGAAATGCTCAATAAAATCCATGGATACGGAATTCCACGGCTTTTCTGGAACCGGAAGTTGCTTCAGAAGTCCGTAGGGTTTATGTCGAGGAGCTTTAGAGCATTTGCAAGTTGTACAAGAATTGCAGAAATGCTGTACAAAGGTTTGGAGGTTTGGCCACACATAATCTCGTCATACAAGCTGGAGTGTCTTGTTTTGTCTGAGGTGTCCTGACAGGATGTGATCATGTTTGTACTGTAGGATCTTGAGTCGGAGGTCATTAGCATCTGGGACATAGATGCGGTTGTTGCGGCATAGTAGACCACTATCATCAATGGTCCACTTGGGGTCAGATGTGCGTGGGAACTGTGCAGAAGTTATGGGGTCTAGGGAATAAGAATCTCGGATGGTTTTATGGAGTTGGTCAATGTCCATGATAACAGCTGTTCTAAGGACTGGAGAGGCAAAGTAAGTGGCCCGTAATGAGGAAACAAGTTGCTCATTAGTGAATATAGGGTGCAGATTGCTCAGATTTGCCGTGGCGAAGTCATTATTTCCCCCTTTGCGGTAGGCGTCCCATCATCTAGTTAAAGCATCGGGTTTGGCCCCTAGCTTACCAGGACAAAAACGGATAACCATATTAAACTGTGAAAGGTACTCAGACCATCGGGCTTGGCATTGGGTCAGCAGCTTGGTAGTGGCAAAGTATTCCAGGTTTTTGTGATCAGTAACCACATCAACGGGAATTGCGCTGCCTTCCAAATATTGACACCAGTGCTTGAATGCCTCAAAGATGGCAAGTAATTACTTGTCATGAGTGTCATAGTTCAATTCAGCGGGATTGAAAGAGTGGGAGTGGAATGCAATAGGGTGAATTTCTCCATCAGTAGTGTGGATTGAAAGAATAGCGGCAAGCGCATAATCCGAGGCGTTGGTTTCAAGTACCATATGAGAGTCAGGTACCCAATGAGTGAGTACAGGGGCATGGGTGAATTCTTCCTTCAAACGGTTAAAGGCCATTCGACAGGTGTCATTAAAATCCCAAGGTGCATGTTTGCAGGTTAAGTGGGTAAGGGGTATGGTGATTTCGGAATATCTGTGAATAAAGCGGCGGTAAAATTTGCAAAAGCCAAGGAATGATTGAACATCCTTCACTTTGCGGGGTTCGGGCCAATCCATAATAGGCTGGACCTTATCCTGGGCCATATGCAAACTGTCAGGTGAAAAGATAAATCTGAGGTATTCAACGGTATCTTGGTGGAATTCACATTTTGATGCTTCAGCAAAAAGGCCGTTTGCGCGCAATCCGAAGTACTTCTTTAACATGTTTCTTGTGTTGTGACATGTCTTCAGAGTAAATCAGGATGTCATTAAAATAAATGATGACGCAAACGTCCAGGAGATCATGGAAAATGTCGTTCATGAAACGTTGAAACATTGCAGGTGCATTTGTGAGGCCGAATGGTACTACTAACCATTCGAATGAACCATAACGGGTGTGGAAGGTGGTTTTCCACTCTTCTCCATCGGCAACGCGCACCAAATGATAAGCATGACATAGGTCAATCTTGGTGTACACACGGGCTTTTTTTGGGGTGTCTAGAAGATCAGAAAGCAAAGGTAGCAGATACCTATCTTTCTTGGAAATCCAATTGAGGCTGCAGTAATCGACGCAAAGCCGTAATTCTCCGCTCTTCTTTTTAACCAAGAGGATCGGTGCTCCATGAGGGGATTTTGAAGGCCGGATGAATCCATTGTTTAGGTGTTCATCAATGAATGTGCAGAGTGCCTCCAATTCAGTAGGGGATAGTGAATACATGTGTCCAGGAGGAGGTGATGCACCTTCTTCTAGCTCGATCTTTAGGTCGTAAGACCGGTGGGGAGGAAGGGTATCAGCCTTCTTCTTGCTGAAGACATCAGCAAACTCGTGGTAGTCTTCTGGAATTTTAGAAAGATCTATTGCGGGCGGACTATCGGAATGCATGGATGGCATTTCCGGATAAGGAGTTCTTAGTGAGGGATAGCTGGAAAACTAAGGATTCGGGTAACCAAGCAGCACATAGATAATTTGGAGCATTGATCAGAGAAATGTGTGTTGGAGATGTAGGGATGGGAGGGTTCGGATTTAAGGTGGGTTTCCAGTCAGAGGGGTTTGGAATGGGTTCAGATGGATCAGGCAGCAGGGCTGCTTCTCTGGGAGACGTCAGGGGAGCTGGACCTCTATATTCAGCAGAATGGAACATGATATGGCCTGTAGACCAGTCAACCAACGGGTTGTATTGTCTAAACCAATTAAAACCTAGAACTGCTGAACAGGAAGAGTTGAGCGATGTTACATAAAACTTGAGGACTAGTGTGACACCAGTCGGGAAAAGTATCGGAAGTTCCGCTGCTTGGGTAATAATGGAGTTACAAGTTCCATCAAACAAGCGGAGTCCGACGGGTGGAACTGCGAAGGTAGGGATGCTATGGTTGTTCACAAATGTAGTGTCCATGAAACAATGAGAAGAACCGGAATCAAGGAGAGTATGGACGGATGCGGAAAATGAGGGGATTGTCAGGTTGACATAAAGGGATTCAGCTTTTGAAAGAGCGGACACATTGAGTCGTACAAATTTTGCTACACGGTCAAGGTCAATGCAACCCTCAGCCCAAGTAGCTTGATCCAGAGGGTTGCTGAATATTTTTTTGAGTCCGTGGAGTCCGTCTTGGACTTGCTGGATGTAACTGTAGCAGCGCAGGCTTTAGCCGCTTTGGACTTCGGACAGTCCTGAGCTACATGACCCTTTTCTCCACAGTAGAGGCAAAGGCCTTCCTTCATTCTGCCTTCTCACTCTTCCATACTGAGCTTTCCATTTTTGCCCACTTTGGTAGTATCCTTAGACTTCTCCTTTGAAGTCTTCAGATTTGGTTTACTACTCGAGGATTCGGAAGTCGTTGGGTTTGCCGAACGGGACGAGCTGTTGTTTCCTGTTTTGGAGTTGTTCTGATTGTTGGACGATTTGTTGTCTTTGTTGGAGGAAGCCTTATTTTCATGATTGGCTTCTTCCTTCATCATCCAATAAATTTCATCGGCATCTTGCGCCTTAAGGCGCAGAGCACTAAGTGTAGTGGGTTTCCCACCACAAAGAACTTCAGTGCATAAACGCAATGGAAGTCTGCGGAAGTAGCGCACGGTGAGCGCAGATTCATTCCAGTTGAGTTTGGAGGTGAGTTTCCAGAACTCAACATTATACTTGAGGATATGGGATCCTTCCTTCATTGATAAATTGGTAAGCGCTTTTTCGGCATCACCGATGGGGTTGTGAGGGCCGAAGTTGGCTTCTAGTTCATTGATGAGTTCCGTGAAGTCCCACATCCAGTGAGCACTGTTTGTCAGGTCCATGAGACCAGGTTCAAACCAATTGATTGCTGCTCCCTTGAGGTAAGAGAGGATGAATAAAATTCTTTTCATTGGAAGAGAAGACATGGGGACGGTCTCGGAAATGCAAATTGCAGGAGACAAGAAAGTCTTGCAATTTCCGAGGATCAGAGCCTTCAAAAGTGTCGGGTTCCCGAACTTTGACCTTTCCAGGTCTTGGGGCGGGATTGGGCTGGTGGAGTGTATGGATGCCTGTGGCAAGATCAGACATGACTTGGAGGAACCTATCATTTTCGTTTTGAGGTTCATCGTTGTCTGATTCATGATCGCTGGGGTCGTTAGGTGGATCACCGTCATCACCATCATCATCATTGCTTTCGGTTCGGGTGGGTTTTCCATGGGTTCTTGTGGGTTGTCAACATATTCTAATGGTGTGGGGGTATGATTGTCAATGTTGTCAGAATCTCTGGCAGGGGTTTGGCGCGGCTTTGCCACAATGTGTGTGCTAATAGATTCTGCACCAGAACCTATAGGATGGAATACGGAAATAACTCGTGTGGAAGTACCGAACGTAGTACTACTACATCGTGTTTGGTTTAATTGGGAACGTTGCTGGGAGGTTAATCCAGCACGTTGAGAGTTTCGGGTGGTTCGGGGTTGGCTAGTCGTTTGAGTAACCATGTTTGAATGATAATTTTCGGATCAATGGAGTGTGAGTTTGAATATACTGTTAAGGTCGTGCAAAGTGGGGGCGGGCAGAATCGGAAAACGCGTGGGGATTCCAAAGGGGAACAAATGGGACTTGGCTTCAACTTGTAAGAAGTTGTGCCTTCCTATTGATCCAGTTGTCCCTGATTTCAGGAGTGATGTTCGATGGTATGCGGAAATGCATTGGGGGTTCCAAGGGAGGAAGAACTAGAGAGTTGAACTGGAATCCAACTAGAGTTAACAAATCAATATTCAAACTGGATAGCTCGACCTAATGTGCAAGATATACTAAGTACAAATGTTTCTACTATAATCTAGCATAGTCTTGAAATGCAGGGTTGGTAAGAATATTACTAAGTAGTTACTAATATGTCGGGCATTGCGCAGTGTCTCCGAGGTCTGGAATATTCTACACCTTTCTTTATCCTGGTTTCTGAGTCATTCCTGTACTGCAATTGAATACCACTTTTGGAGTGATCATGTGAGTATCACTTCGGGTATCTGTCAGTAAACCCATCAGGTTTTGCATAGCCGGCGGAACAGTGCATGATAGTATGCAACGACTCGCCGCCCCTCCTCTCCACTTAGCTGGGAGGTGGGGGGCTTCATAGGATGAGAGAAGGTGCCAGGGACCTGCCAGGGAAGGAAGGGGGAACGACAACAGCCACCATGTCACGAAGCCCAGTGCTGCCACATCACCCCAGTGCTCCCTCCCTTCCAACTGAGCACCCACCGTCGCTGCCACCTCACCAACGCCCACCAACTGAGCACCCACCGCCCACCGCCACTGCCATGTCATGCCCACTGACCCAGCACTGTCCCCCAGCCAGGGATACCCCCCACCGCCACATGACTGGACACGGGGGGACAGGGGGGCACGACAGACCGCAACCGTACCACACTCAGCGCGACAGAGCACCCCCCACCACCGCTGTGAGCGACTGCTCACAGGGTGGAGGCGGGGTGCAGTACACGGGGGTAAGGGAGGCGCCTTGAGAGGGAGTGGGACACGTCGAGAGGGGACAGGGGGATGCTACAGACTGCAACTGCCTGTGCCAGGTGGGAGGGGGGACACCAGGGGACAGGGGGCACCAGGGGACAGGGGGCACCAGGGGACAGGGGGCACCAGGGGACAGGGGGTACCAGGGACAGGGGATGCCATAGGAGGGAGGGGAGACACGCCAGATGCGGTGAAACAGGTTGTGTGCATCTAACACCAAGATCCTATATCCTAACCAACACAAAACACACACACAAATGCACTGTCTGAATAGTTGCAAGTGGGCCAAAGAGTTCCATTGCAGAACTTATTGCCAAGCCTTTAGTTCCTAAGATTCCTTCCTAAGCTCAACTCTTCCTTAGAATATTCTTGATATCTTTAGATCCTTCCTAATTTCCTAATATCTTTCCATAATCCCATTGATTTCCTAAGAGTTTCCTAAGTCCGATTTCCTAAGAGTTTTCTAAGCTTTCCCTAAGCCTTGTTCCTATGTCCTTTAGAATTCCTAATCCTTAGTCCAAATCCTTGTCCTTGTCCCTCAGTTTCCCAATCTTTGACCCTAAGTCTGAAGATCCTGAAGTTTGTTCCTTTATTCCTTAGATCCTTGGTTTCCTAATCCTTTATCCTTAGTAAGCTCAACGAGCTCGATGTTGTCTACAGCACAGAGCTTTCAACAACTTCAATGCACAAGGGAGAAACATCCCACGCCCGATTTCCTATGTCCTAGTCCTTGGTTTTGAGTCTTTAGCACAACTTTGAATGCGCTTGCCATGTCATGTGATGAGCAAGATGTGAGATTTGTGAGAGATGTATAATCTGGGGTCTGAACTTCTCTGCTGCGCAGCTACACTACCCCTAGTATTTGTACAAGTACAAAATATGAAATAGATAATGAAACTGTCCTTTATATGGTATTTTGGAAATAGGTCGGTGGAGCTATCCTAGAAGATAGAATCACATCGCAATGGGGTGATATTGCCCCATCTGAACGGTCTGTTAAATAAGATAGAAAAATGGTATAAAAGGAAATCTTGCCAACTTATGTTAGATAATGCCCTCTATCGCTTGGCCTTCACCTCCTATGGTGTTCTGCCCCACCATCAATCAGGTACAATGTCGATCTTTTGATCTTGATGCTTGATTTTCTAAGCTGATCCGCCATTGCTATGAGCTCCTAAGGTGTCGGTCGGGTGGCGGGAAAAGGGGGGGGGCAGGCAAGGGGGGCAACAACGGCGACGCACCGCACCCCACTCCTCCCCCCTCCCCTTTAATTTTATTTCGTATATATTAAGTTTATTTATACTCTATTTATTTAGTATAAATGCTACTGTCAGAGCGAGGGGGACACGCCAGATGCACAACCACACGACACCTAGGGCGACAGAGCACCCCCCACCACTGCTGTGAGCGACTGCTTGCAGGGTGGAAGGGGGGTGCAATAGGCGAGGGTGACAGAAGGGCACGGGAGGGGGCAAAAAAAATGAGTGGAATTTCCAGACTTGACCGGAATTTATGGAATATGTGGAGGAGTGTAAATTACAGACCCTGTCCCTTCAAGAAACTGGGGGTATTTTGGTATAACCAGACAGAATTTGCTTTCCCACTCTTCCACTAACCACCACCATCTTACTTTGTCAGCATTGTCATCGACAGTAAGTATTCTAAACATTTTGTAGTCAGTAACTAGAATTAGAATAATTAAAATAGCTATGAAAAAAAAAATAAGTTATAACAAAACATGCATAGAAATGCATACCCTTGCCAAAGGCATGCTGCATGATGAATGATGATGGACATGGATACATGATGGATAATGTGCCTGGATACACAATGGATAATGCACCCAGATACATGATGGATAACATGCACCCATGTGAACATAGTCATTGGGCCAACACCTTCTTTCATTGCATAATAAATGAATGATTTCATAGATCTGAAAAGTTGGAACTTGCAAGCTGGAACTTGCAAGTCAGAACTCGCATGTCACAATGATAGCACTGCCCCCCTCCTCTCCACTCAGCTGGGATTAGCGTTTTGCACGGGTAACCCACAGGTACTTTTGGGCACACCTGTACCTGTACCCACTGAAACATGCTGTTAGGACAACACTAAACACCAAGTCTAGCGCTGGCTCTCACAGTCAAACCCAAACAAAGGAAGAGGAATGTTCTTATAGTCAGAGACCTTGCCGCACATTTAGTGGGTAAGCCTAAGAGAACTTGAATAGAGTCTCTAGGCATAATATTAACTCAAATACTACTATACATGAGTGAGCCATGAGGTAAGTGCATGTGCCACATGAGGCAACTTGACCATGCTTGAGTCATGAGGCATGCGTGATGTGTGGATGCCATGTGTTTACCATGTGTCTACTAACTCTATAATAATGTCAACATATATAAATAAAGGGGAAACCGTAACTAAATAGTATTAATTGTCTTTGAAAAGATAATGGAAATCGTACTCTTGACATCACCCTCTTTAGGGCTTGGATTCCAGATCAGACACAAGGCCCTCCGGAGTCTCTGTGAAGTTTTCATACGGGCGGAATTGAAAATGCGCCAACGACCATAGTTGACGTGGGGTGGATGGGTGGGATGCATGAAAGGCCGCAATTGCTGCCACTGCATGTTCGAGGTTTGAAGAAGGCTCCCAGGTATTGTTCTCCTCAGTGTACCCTTGCCACTTAACCAAGTACTGCAGCTGGCCATGGCGCAGCCTAGAATCCAGTACTTCCTCCATGTGGTACTCTAATTCTCCATCTATCTCCTCTGGGGGTGGTGGTTCAGCTTGCTGTCCCAGGATCTTTGCCTCTGTGTGGGGTCTGACCCTTGATACATTGATAACTGGGTGAATTTTAATGGACTTTGGTAATTTGAGCTTAACAGCATGTGTCAACATCAGCTTGGTGATGGGATAGGGGCCCAAGCACTTTTCCGACAGCTTGCGCGAGGGGCATTTCAACTGTAAATCATCTGCCTCCAGCCACACCTTTTGCCTGACTTTGTAGTCTGGGGTCTCTCCTCTAATTTGATTGGCATAGTGCTTCATCTCATCGTGCGCTTTGGTTAATGCCACCTCCGCCTCCTCATGTACTCTCTTCATTCTTGTTGCGAAGTCATCTGCTGCTTCAACTTTTCCTTCCCTTCTCAGTTTGAAACCCATCCTGGGGTTATAGCCATAGTTAGCATAAAATGGCAAGACTTGAATTGCTGAGGGGATGCAGTTGTTATAGGCAAACTTGCCCAACACAATCCATTCCAGCCAGTCATCCTGTCTATAATTAACGAAAAGCCTCAGGTACTGCTCAACATCCTGATTGACTTGTTCAGTTTGTCCATCAGTCTGCGGATGATAAGCCATAGACATTTTTGTTTGTATTTTTAATAGTTTATTTAACTCGCGCATCAGCGTGGCTGCGAACTGTGGTCCCCTGTCCAATATGATTGAATCGGGGAGTCCATGGTACCACCACACGTTGTCACAATATAGTTTAGCCAGTCCGAGAGCACTCGTCTCCTCCATTGTGGGGATAGTGTGCATTTGCTTCTTGGCCTGATCAACTACCACTAAGAGCACTTCATATCCTTGCGCCTCTAGCAGCCCCATGATGAAG
The DNA here is from genome assembly GCA_964034925.1 of Tricholoma hemisulphureum. NCBI lineage: Eukaryota > Fungi > Basidiomycota > Agaricomycetes > Agaricales > Tricholomataceae > Tricholoma > Tricholoma hemisulphureum. The sequence goes on from OZ035928.1 coordinate 9,292,760, forward strand.
TCCGCAGATATTGCTTTCCACGGCTCCGTAGGGGAGTCTATTGGTCTCAGCTTGCCTGCTGGAGGTTTCAGTACATTCTTGTACCACTGGCATTTGTCGCACCCATTGACATAATCAAATACAAATTTCATCATATTAGGCCACCAATGATTATGGGCCACCAACTCCAGGGTCTTCCACTGCCCAGGGTGCCCTGCAATTGCTGAGTCATGGTGTAACTTCACGATCTCATGCCTCAGCTGTACCTCCCTTGGTACATACACCTTTCCTCTGAACAATACCAGTCCCTGCTCTTCACTCCATTCCTCCATCCTTAGCCATTTCATCAGCGATCTCTTCAACTCCTCCACAGCTTTCACCACTGACTTGTCCCACTCCTTCACCTTCTGCACTCTACTTAACAACTTCCCTTTGGAGCCCTTGATCAACAAGTGACTGTGTTGCATAGCCTTGATCACAAAGAATTCTGGCTTGAGCAAAGTCATGCCCTCATTATCATGCTCCCCATCTCTCTTGAAGTCTGGTCATCTAGACAGGGTGTTGGCCTTTCCCATTGCCATGCCAGGTTTGTTAACCAGCTCAAAATCAAATCTTGATAAATAAAGCACCCACTGCGCCTGTCTCCTGTTCAACTTTTTTGATGTCATAAAATAACGGAGATTGGAGTGATCCGTCCAGATCTCAATCTTATGTGTTGCACCTTCCAAATGGTGCCACCATGCTTCCAATGCTCTAATGATGCCAAGCATCTCTCGATTGTGTATGTCATAGTTTCATTCAACAGCATTCAACAACTTTGAGATGAAGGCACATGGCCTCCACTTTCTGTCCTCTGTCTTCTAGTGTTGGGGAAGTTTGGTCCCAAACTGATTCAAACTCAGTTTGAACCAAACCAAAACCGGAAATTTGGTTTCGGTTTGGGAAATTCTCAGAGAAACCAAGCAGTTTGGTTTGCGGTTTCAGCCTCAGGTGAGAGCTGCAAACTGTTTCAAACGCAGTCTGAACCGCATTGTATTATCGATCATGTTGATGTATTATTTACTGGTTTCAGCCTCAGATGAGTGCTGCAAACCATTTTGTACAGTATTTATTACCTACATTTACTAATTATGTTATTATAAAACTAATTTACAGGGGAAGCGATGCCCCAGAGGAAGTGGAAAGGTGTAGAAGCCACAAGTATATATACAACATGTTGTTTGGTTGTGTTTGCATCGACACTTGTCATGTTGATGTGTTGCATTCATGTTTGTTTACTGGAACCAAACATGACCAAACATTATGTTGTATATAATAGCTTGCTTCCACACACTTCTGTTTCCCCTGGGGCATCGCTTCCCCCCTATGTACTCTTCAAAATATGTTAATTATATATAATATACAATTAGATATATGGTTTGCGGCACTCATCTGAGTGCCAAAACCTGTAAATAGAACAAAAAAAGCTGCCAAGCGGCTGTCAAACCGTTTGAGACCAAGTTTAAACCAAACCAAACTGATTGAAATGGTTTCAATTGGTTTCAGTTTCAGTTTCAGATATTCTGTGAGAAACTGAACAGTTTGGTCTTGGTTTGGCAAAATATGCCTCAAACCAAACCAAACCAAACTTCCCCAACACTATAATGTGCAGCCCCAGGAATTCGACTTCACTGACTTCGAACTCGCACTTTTCCGGTTTCAGAAACAGATCATTTTCCTCTAATCTTTTCAGCACCTTTTCTACTATTTTGTTATGTCTGTTTTTGTCCTTTGTAAATATGAGAATATCATCTATATATACTACTACTGACCCCTGATTGATGAGGTCCTTCAGCACACCATTCATCATGGTTTGGAATGTGGCTGGGCTGTTACATAGTCCAAAGTACATAACCAACGGTTCGAATGTGCTAGTGTTGGGGAAGTTTGGTTTGGTTTGGTTCAAACTCAGTCTCAAATGGTTTGACAGCTGCTTGGCAGCTTTTTTCACAGGTTTCGGCACTCAGATGAGTGCCGCAAACCATATATCTAATTGTATACTATATATAAGATATAATTAACACATTCTGAAGAGTACATAGGGGGGAAACGACGCCCCAGGGGAAACAGAAGTGTGTGGAAGCAAGCTATTATATACAACATAATGTTTGGTCATGTTTGGTTCCAGTAAACAAACATGATTGCAACACATCAACATGACAAGTGTCGATGCAAACACAACCAAACAACATGTTGTATATATACTTGTGGCTTCTACACCTTTCCACTTCCTCTGGGGCATTGCTTCCCCCGTAAATTAGTTTTATAATAACATATTAGTAAATGTAGGTAAGAAATAATGTACAAAATGGTTTGTGGCACCCATCTGAGGCTGAAACCAGTAAATAATACATCAACATGATCGATAATACAATGCGGTTCAGACTGCATTTGAAACAGTTCAGTACGTTATCCAGCATGGACAGATTCAATCTGTCAGGAGTGGCCATGGTGGGACAATCTCCATGCCTTCTGGTGCGAACTTCCAAGTTACAACGCTATCGGGGTCAGCTCATCTCAACCTGGTGTGGACATCTGAGGCTGAAACCGCAAACCAAACTGCTTGGTTTCTCTGAGCATTTCCCAAACTGAAACCAAATGTCCGGTTTCGGTTTGGTTCAAACTGAGTTTGAATCAGTTTGGGACCGAACTTCCCCAACACTAGAACGCGCCCCTGTGGGTTGTGAATGCCGCTTTCCACTTTGACAAAGAGAAGCATGGTGCTGCAACTGGAGATGGAGAGGTGGTATGTTGTTTATGTCCCCGCCCAGATTAATATTGAAACTGATGCCTGAGATGACAGACCCCACCTCCCTCGCCTCACCACTCCCCCTCCATCACCCCTCCTCCTCATACACAGGTTGTCAAGCCGGCATCGAAGGCCGTTGGCAGACATGATCGTGGCCTCACAAAATTGGCCGGTATGCAAAAAGGGAAAGGCCCACCCAAAAGCCAGCATGAAAAAAACAGTCCTTGATAAGTTCAACAACAATCAGGAACAGGAAACCGTTTGTATGGTCAATAAATGCAAGATGCAGCATACTGAGGAGATGGCCTGTATCCAGAACAAACGACTCAAGCTAGAGGTGAGGATGCTCCAGTTGCAGAATGAAGCCCTGGTGCTCGCGCATGCCAACTCCCCAGTGGTGTTGTCAGTTATGTCATCCTCACCATCCCCATACCTCCCTACCACTCCCGCCATCATGATGAACCAGTCAAATCCTGGCTCAAGTCCTGCTGTCGCAATGACCCAGTCGCACTATGGAGTTCCTCTCCATCATGAGGCTGGTCCTAGCAGACTTACCGAACTTGGCTCCCATGTGCAAACATCGGAAGTCATAGGCCTGGACGTCGAGTTTGCATTCCCCAGCACTGGCAGTGACTACCAATCTGGGTGTTCGGATCATAGCAGCCCATCCTTTTTCACTGATCTGCAGGACTATACCGGGCCAGAATTTGCGATGGGGAATGACAGGGAATGACTGATAGTGGCGGGAGGGGAGGGGGTTATTACACTTGTGACTTGTCTACTACAATTCTGCTCTTGCATACTACAATTCTGCCATGCCGCTCTCGAACAATTTGTGTTTGAGTTCATTCCGTCTCTGCTGTCCCCTTGACTCACAGACGACGTCTGTTGCTGCAGTACCATGTTGTACATGCACATTATCCTGTAGCCTGAGCAGAATGAGTTCTTCCACAAACTCCTGGTCTTCTGTGCCAGCTTCAATTATGCTAACAAGTGTATGTATAACGATGCAGGTTTTGACCCATGCCACTGCACGTTCATGGTCGATGGCATCATCAATTTGCTGCCGCAGTCCTCGCGAGCAAAAACGGCCTTTGATGTATCCCATGGCATGCTCAGATTTGACACGCACCTTTGTGCAGTTGTCACTCACTTTAGTTTGACATTAATTGAGTATTAGATGATCACTGACCCGGGATAGATGATAGTTGAACTTTGTGTTCTCTCTTGTGTTTGACAGTGGCTTCTTGTATGGTGTTATACACCATGTATCCAATCCATAAGCTGAATCTGTGAAAGGCTGCCTGGTTAGGTAGCCTCACTAAGTCAGACGGTAAGACAGGATCACGTTATCTTTGTTGCACAAGGTAAAGAGTCAGTCTAAGATACATAAGAAGGTCGGTAAACTATACCTTTGTTGCACAAGGTAAAGAGTGGGGCAACAAAGGAAAAAAAGATGGTATATATATGAGATTTGAAACCGTGTTGGAAAGTGGCCGCATCGAGCGTAAGTTGATATATGAGTTCGCCGATGTTCGCCGATGTTCAGGGTGGCTGTGTAGCCATTGTAAGCATCAATGTGTGCCGATGTTCGCCGATGTTCATGGTGGCTGTGCATGTTTGTGTCGTGAGTCTGGTCGCAGGCTTACACTCCTCCCCACCTAAAAAAATTGTGAGGGTGTCAAACCTCTGTCCCATTCTCAGCTTCCCATCTGTCAAGTGCATCTGTCTCAGTCATTTCTGAACCAGGGCGCCACTCATCATGTTCTTTCCCGTATCCTTCATAGCGGACAAGGTATTGTACACCTCGTCCACGTCGGCGAGCATCCACAATCTTGTCAATGTACCACTCCTCAGTGCCATCTTCAGTAACAATGGGTCGTGGCCGGGCAGGCTCACGGTCAGGGAAGAGGAGGGGATTGTTCGGGATGTATCATTTGAGTAGGTGGGCATGGAAACCAGGGAAGGTGTTTGGGTTGTTTGGGAGTTTTAGTGTATATTCTGAGCATTCAGGGAAGGTGTGTGTGATGGTGTAGGGGCCGTCATTTCTCGGCATGAATTTTGCAACACGCATTTTTCCTTTGCGTTTGTAGTTCCGGCGCCTGTTTTCTGTGGAGAGCATGACAAGGTCGCCAATCTCATAGACATCTTCTGGTGCCTGATGTTCATTGGCATGGTATGCCTGTCTTTTTTGCAGCAAGGAGATTGTCCTGCGCTTCTTGGACATCAATTGTGACTCGGGATATTATGTCATGTGCGGTAGTTTGTTCGGTAGTGGCATTACTAGGGAGTGGTGCGATCGGAGGGATGATTCGGGGGAATTGTCCAGACTTCAGTTGGAAGCCTGAGAAACCAGTGGATGAGTTCACGGTGTTCATAATAGCAAAACGCACACGAGGGAGTTTGGCTAACCACCCCTTCTGGTTGTTGTCAACATGGTACCGGATGGCTTGGTTCACAGTTTTGTTGGTCCGTTCGCTGCTGCCGTCAGTCTCAGGGTGGTAAGAAGTTGACATCTTCAGTTTTACACCAGTGAGCTTATGGAGGGCCGTCCAAAGTTCAGCAGTGAAGAGAGCATCTCGGTCAGAGATGAGATGGAGCATCAGGCCATTTTCACAGTACCATTCATCAAAAAGGACAACGGCAACTTGGGCGGCAGTGTATGTGGAGTGGGTACCGGCAATGCGTATGTCAGCACCAAGAAGGTCAGTCATGGTCAGGATGGTGTCCTTTCCATCCTCCTCGGGGAGTGGTCCGATGAAATCCAGTGCGACAGTGTCGAAACGGTCATCAGGAACTGGTAGGGGGTGTAGGGGACCAGTGGGTTTGGAAGTGCGGGTTTTATTGCGCTGGCATTCAGAGCATGATGGGATGTATGCTTTCTCCAGGTCCCGACGCATGTTTGGCCAGTAGTAGGAGCCACGGAGGGATTCATAGCTTTTGTCAAAGCCAAAATGGCCCAGAGTGTCATGGGCAAGGTTGTAAAGGAGTTCACGGACTCGGAGATCTTGTGGGATCACCAGCCGGGGGCCAACATAAAGGAGTTGATCGGTGAGGGTTGCCCCTTCGATGCTCCCCATATTGATGTCCTTGGTGAGTTGTTTGGCAAAATCATCAGTCTCATAGCCGGTAATGATTGCGTCAAGTAGGGATTGGTCAGCGGCAATATTGAGTATGCCGGCGACTGGGGTTTTGGGTGCATTACGTGTGTGTGCCATCGCACAGGCCGCAAGGCAGGCATCAGGCACAGTGTCAGGCATGCGGGATAGGGCATCAGCAGCGGTGTTGTCTTCGCCGCGGATGTAGGTGATTTGATAGTCAAAGTCTGCAAGATACATCGACCATCTCATTTGTCGTCTCGACATCTCCTTCTGCAATTGGAAGTACTCGAGAGTTCTGTGGTCAGTGAAAACTTCGAACTGTGCACCAAGCAGGTGGGATCACCATTTCTTCAATGCCTTGATAATGGCAAGAAGCTCCTTCTCATGGACCGGATAATTCTTCTCGGCGTCATTGATCTGGTAGGAGTCATAGGCAACTGGCCGGGATGTATCCCAGGTTTTTCCAAGGCTTAACACAGCCCCAGTCCGGCGGTCACTGGCATCAGTGGTGACATAGATGTTTGATGCTTTGTCTTCGTAATTAATTACGGTGAGACAGTCAGCACTGAGGACAAGTTGTTTGATGTGGTCAAATGCATTCTGATGTTCTGGGGTCCATGTGGGGAATCGTCGGTCACATTCCTTGGTAGTGAGGGTGAGGACACTCGTGTATTCTGCAAGTGCTGGAAGGAAGGTGGCAATGTATCTGGTTAGTCCTAGGAAACCTCGGACATTGGTGGCAGTTGTTGGTTGGGGCCAGTTTGCAATACGGTCGGTTTTGCGTGGGTCAGGTTTGATCCCAGCCCCAGAGATGATGTGGCCAAGGAAACATAACTCAGTGGCAAACAGGCTGGATTTCACCTGGTTGCAATAGATGCTGGCTTTGCGGAGGGCCTGAAGGACTGTATTGCAGTTTCGTTCATGTTCCTCCATGGTTTGTGACCAGATGATAATGTCATCGAGGTACACATGGCAAATTTTTCCAATGTGTTCTCGGAGCGCGTCAGTCATTCGGCGCTGGTGTGTGGCAGGGGCATTGCATCCACCCTGTGGCATGACAGTCCATTCATAGAGTCCCCACAGTGTTCTTACAGCAGTGAGGTGAATGTCGTCAGGGTGTACCCGTGTTTGGAAGAAGGAGTTAGTCATGTCCATCTTCCCGAAGATCTTTCCCTTCCCGCAATCGGCGAGTATGTCATCAATGCGAGGTAGGGGGAAGTTATCTCGGACAGTGTTACTGTTGAGAGACCGGTAGTTGTTTACCCAGCGGGGGTCGACTGTTAAGTCAGGGACGCCAGCTTTATATTTTGGGACACAGAATGCTGGTGAGGCATATTGATGAAGATGGTCGTATTCGGCCAGCCTTTAGGTGGTCATCAAGTAATCTTTTCCAAGATTCTTGGTATTTCTTTGGTGCTGCATATCCTTTGCCATTATTGACCTTGGTGGGGTCTTTGAGCCGGATGCGGTGGAACATGTGTCCAGGGACTTCAGAGGTATTGTCTGGGAGTCGGAGTGGGAAGCGGTCGGCATATTTTTGTTTCATTTTCCGGTCTGCTTCTTTGAGGACCTCTTGGAATGCGAGGCCTTCAATGCGGTCTCGAACAGCAGCCATGATGGGGCCAGGGAGGAGGTAACCAGCAAGTGTTGGTGCTCCGGTCTGCTTGAGAGTGGTAGGCTTGGGTGCCCGAACTTTCTTTGGCATCAGTGGCTGTGCTGTTCGCCGATGTTCGCAGCTGTGTTCCAATCCTGAGGTGCGAGAGGGGGGGGTTCAGGAGGTCATAGCCTGTGCATTTGTCAATGGCTGTTCGCTCATGTGGGTCTATCAGGATCTGTTCTGATGAAAGAAATGGCATTCCTAGTATAATGGGGAATGGTAGCCCCTTAATTACTTTCATCTTGTGTACTCCTGACTTCCATATCCCCTGTTCAGAGCTGAGGTCTAGTTTCACATACTCCTCCGAGACAAGTGGCAGCATTGATAAGGAGGACATGTTGTTCTCCTTGGCAGGGAGACAATATCGTCGGAGACCAAAATTCGGAGATGAGGGGGCCAGTAGCAAAGAGGTTGGTGTATAATTGTGGGACAGTGAGGGGGACATTGACAGGGGAAGGGATGTACGAGTCTGTTTCAGAATCTGAGATGTGTCCGGCTGCCATTGCCATGTTTTGGGCTGGCGCTGTGAGGGTCATGTAGGTCACCGGGTCAGGCCATGAGTTAGTTGCAACCATTGGACAGTTGGTGAAGGTGTGCCCAACGTTGAGCTTTCTGCACTGGGTGCATCCATTGTGGTCACGGATGAGGGTTCTCTCGGCCTCGGTGAGGGCTGGCAGGCGAATTCTCTCAGCCTTCTTAGTTCGGCTGGTGGGGGTAGAGGTAGAGGCATGGGAGGTCAAAGGTGCATCTGTGAGGCGGGAGAGGAGATCCTTTTTTTCACCTCGGTGTGCAGTGCGGGCAGCGGCCGAGGCATCAATCATCTTTTGGGTCCGGGCATTTTCAGCCTGCATACGGTCATCCCGCTCCTTAACCTCAAAGGCCCAGGTAGCGAGATCAGTGGCTAGGACTGGTTCAAGGCTTAGATTGAGCCTCAGGTCTGGGTGTAGGTTGGATTGGAGTTGGACCTTGAGCTGGTCCTTGGTGAGTGCTTTGCTTGGCGCTGAGGTGAGGATTGCGTTGAGGTTCTCAACCTCTATTTTCCAATCCATAAATTCCCGGTTGCCTTGGGTTGTGGAGAGGATGGTTTCGAGGATGTCATAGGACCAGTTCTTCTCGAGGACCAGTTGGGCCAGCTCAGTGAGATACTGATCCAGGGTGAGGGCATCAATCCGAGTTTGATCTGCCTGATACCAAGAAACGAGGCGCGGCTCAAACATCCCCTCAGCAACGTAACTGACAATTTCAGTGCTGGTCTTCCCACCATGCTTCTTGTATTGTTTGCATGCAAGGGTCCACGACTGCATGATGAGTGGGGTGATTCTGCCCGCAGTGAGCATTGGGCATTCCTTCATCTTCGTGACCTTGACTTCAGCAAGGGGTTGTGTGGTTGGTGACATGGCAATTCAGGCAGCAGGTAAGGTAGCTTGGTAGTTGCAATGGGAGGTGGCTGTGGTAGGTGCACTTTTGTCAGTAGACGAGTCAGTACTAGGCGATGGGGACAGTGGTAGAGACACCGGGCTGTTTGGCTTGGGGCGTCGGTGTGTGTCCGTTAGGATCTGTAGTTTGGCAGGTTGGCCAGGGTCCTGCAACTTTCTTCTCGCACTCCTGGTGAGGAGTGGAATCGAGGTAGAGGGTTGCCGAGACAGTGTGGGTTTGTCAGGTATTGAAAGACGCAATCGGTGTCAAAAAAAAAAGTGAAAGGCTGCCTGGTTAGGTAGCCTCACTAAGTCAGACGGTAAGACAGGATCACGTTATCTTTGTTGCACAAGGTAAAGAGTCAGTCTAAGATACATAAGAAGGTCGGTAAACTATACCTTTGTTGCACAAGGTAAAGAGTGGGGCAACAAAGGAAAAAAAGATGGTATATATATGAGATTTGAAACCGTGTTGGAAAGTGGCCGCATCGAGCGTAAGTTGATATATGAGTTCGCCGATGTTCGCCGATGTTCAGGGTGGCTGTGTAGCCATTGTAAGCATCAATGTGTGCTGATGTTCGCCGATGTTTGTGGTGGCTGTGCATGTTTGTGTCGTGAGTCTGGTCGCAGGCTTACAATCTGCCCAAATCCACTCGTTGTCCTGGAACAAAGTCATGTGTTCCTTGAAGGTACGTGAATCACGAAAAACAGTGGAATTGTGAGCGCTTCCAACATGACCAACAACATAGTTAATAATTCGCAGATTTGGTAGTGTGATTAGCTGATTCAATCTGTTAGCATGTGCAACCCACAAGAGCCAAGTGAACGTACCTGGACGTTCAGTGAGTAATTACTCTTCCTGTCAAAGTAGACTTCTCCATGGTGACCAGGTTTCTTGAAGAGTGGCACTGGGGTTCCATCTACCATACAAAACCCTCCTTCCCAGTCATCATATGAAACCTGTCTCACCCATGCCTTCGCATCCTCTTTTTCACTCTCAGTAGGCCACTGAACTGTACCATCATGAAGTGCAAGAAATGCCACGATGATCCAACGTGTGCATTTGACAACCATCCCTGCACTAAGTCCACACCACTGCGCTATCGCTTCAACTGAAGCAGCATTACCGTCATGCCCAAATCAGTAGAGGGCAACCGCAAGCTGGATTTCAACAGGAGCTTGTTCCATGTAAGCTCCACTACAGAAGACAGGTTGGTCTTCAATTCTCCTCACAAGCTCATCGAATGTGCTTGGGCTAACACGGAGGTTGAGGCGGAATCGTTTAGGGTCATTGTCCTTGAAATCCACAAGGACCAGATAAAGTTGTGAACACTTTGCAACCTTGTGTGGACAGATAATGCGAGTGTCTGCAACAGCTTTCAGTAGTTTGGCAATCTCTGAGATACGTGCAGCATGGATGGAATCTTCATCATCACTCGACACTGGGTCACCATCCACCACCATTGCATCTGAATCACTCCCAGAGGATGAAGATGAGGACGAAGATGAGGATGAAGATGAAGTCAATGAATCAGAAGAACTTGATGACCATGACAGAGAGGTTTCATGACCATCATCATCATCATCTGCATCCTCAAGTTCCTCCTGGAGATGTTTGAAGTACATATTGTTTTGAGCATCAGCCACGAGCAACACAGCTTGAATCAAAGCCTGGCAATCAGAAATAGTAGGCATGAAATGATAGGGTAATTTTTTATATCACAAAGTGATGAGGAGGGGTAAGGTAATCATAAATTCCGACATCCTATATGCAAACCCCCATATCTAGGAGGTGAAGTTGTGAAACTCAGGTATATACTTTTGAAAATCCTGTTAGGTGTTTCACAGAGCTGCCCTAAACTTTGGGTGCAACTTACACCTCAAATCTGTTCAAATCAGGGTCAAGTTGGAGGTCAAATTGAGTCCATATCGAGGGTCTGTGAAACACCCTATTGATGGGCGAGGGAATGGGGGGGGCAGTGGTGGCACCGATGGGTGATAGAAGTGGGGTGGTAGTGGTAGTGGTAGTGGTAGTGGTAGTGGCAGTGGCAGTGGTGGTAGTGGTGGCCTGTGAGCAGGTGAGGGGGCATCGGCTGCAGCATCAGATGGTGAGGGAGGGGGCCCATTGATGGTGGTTGTAGTAGGTGGCCATGAGCCTGTGAGCTGGCAGTCACAGATGGGTCATGGGGTGGGTCACAGATAGTAGGTGGGCATGTGACCAGGTAAGGAATTTGGGTATTCTGCTTATTCTGGCTTTGTTGGCGTTCAGGTAGATTCTGGGGATTCCAGTAATAAAATTCAATAATATATTTACTGGAATTAACCAGCTACAGTGGCACTACCATACAAAAATGTTCACTGGACTCCAAGGAATCCGACTGGATTCTGGCTGGAATAGATGGGTGAGTGTAAAGAACTCCCAGCTTTGTTCAAGTTCAGGAGGATTCTGGGGAATCTGGTAATAAAATTGAATAATATATTTACTGGAATTAACTGCTACAGTGGCACTACCAACAAAAAAAGTTCACCAGACTCTGAGGCATCCAACCGGAATCTGGTATTCTGACTGTATTCTGGCCAGAATATGTGGGGGAGTGTAAAGGACTCATATTTGTACACATATACAACTACAACTCAAACTTGACTATATGATGGAATGATGCCTGAAAGCTGTAGAGCTGGTGCAACTGATTGCATTAAATGTTTTTGACACACACAATCTTCTACATCTTACAAAGTTCTTGCATAATGTCAGCTTAGAATTGTGACAGTATCAAATTATAAAAGCACAATACTTCTTGACTGGTATTGAACTAGTATTGGGTGAGTATACTAATTAACTTTACAATACTGTAAAGAAATATCCAATGTACTGGTTGGGTACTGCCAAGATACAGTCAAGAAGTCAGTGGGTATATTGAGGCATTGTGAAATATTATAGCAAGCTGCTTGAATACTGGCAACATAATGTAAGAATACACAGTGCAAGAGAATGAAACAGTATGCAGAAGGTATGGTACTGTTGAAATTTTTCAATCCAAGATACTGCTAAAGTATGGCTAGAGTGTTGGTAAGATTCTGACTTCTGGGTTATGTGGTGGTATGATACTGGTATGGTGCAAAAGGTATGCAGTAGTATTGAGCCAGAACAATGATGGAATAAAATTGATAGGTACAGAACACCCACAAAGTACCTGTAAGAGGGTATTTTAAAAGCATGGAACATGTATTGATAAGATACAGCTAAGAACAGCTAAGATACCAAGGGCCAGGTATTGGTCCAGTGTGTGACATTGGTCACAAAATATTGATTCAATACCACCCAAAGGGGACTGAAGGAGTATGTCACATAAAATAATAGATTGTGGTAAGGAAAATCATGCATCATGGGCATGTTCTCCAAGTTGAACTTTGGGGTAGAGGGCCAACACTTTGTGTGGCAGATACTCATCCTCCTATTATTGCAATTAATTTAATAATGGCATTCAAACCTGATCTACTTGAACCCCTACTTGAATCCTTAGATTATGTAATCAGAGCAGAGGTTGAATTTCACCATGTCCCACTTCAACTCTATCTGAAACCCAATCATCAGATAAATAAATATCAAATAGAAGGTGAATCATCAATCTGAAACTTTAAAAAAAATCTGAAGTACAGCTGCATTGATCACATGCTTTGAAAGAGATGGTGGTGGTGGTTTAGTTTCAAGATGTAAATTGACAAGTTAAGGTTCACACTCTATCGGTTATATTATAAATAAGGTTTGATAGCCAAAAAATTACTAAAAACATTTTGGCACAAAACTTCAAGCTTAGTTGAAAGAACAAAATATAAATATACAAAGAGCTATTGCATTTGTAAGAAAAATAGAATAATTTGTGATAAAGATATGTAATTTGCACATTAGTAGTAAGTAATATTGACATTCATTTGGTCATATTTATATCTCATAATTATTAATACCTGCTTGGACAGTTAAGATATATAGACAGTTTGATTGTTTACATTTGTATACTATTATTCTTAGCAAATAATATATTATAGATACTAGCTGATGTGCAATTGTCTTGCTACCAATGATATACTAGTTTTATATCATGTAGCTCTTGTATTAGTTAGTAATTCATGAAGCCAATAAAGAAATGTGAATTTCTCAATAAGGAAATATTTAAATAATATAATGTGAGTATATTAATGATCAGCAGAAAATTGTACACAGCTTTTGTAAAATGTCATGTGATCATGCAAATACAGACAAACAATGACAAATACAATTTATCTATGGATAGTCATTCAAACAAGTCAAATTATGTTAATTAGATCAAGACAGATCTGTTTACTATAATAATCTATGTCAATAAGGCCAAATAGTGATACACAATAGTGCCAAGAGTTGACAGGAGAGGACTAAGACCATTTTACAACATCAAAAGGTGATCTAAGCAATATTACTTTGAATGTTAATCCCATACTTTGAGTAGGTCACATGATCAAATAAGGCACATATCTGAGCTTGGCTTGAAATTTCAAGTCAGATGATATATAATTTTATCTAGTTATGGATCAGGCTACAGTTGGCTTATTTGGGAAACATATTGCCACAGTCCATTGTCAATGAATGAATGAATGAATAACTATTTTCTGGAATGATAAAGAATGAGTCTCAAGTACACTTGAGGACTCATAACAAGTCACTCAGTGGGCATGTTCTCCAAGTTGAACAAATTCCCACTTGTGAGCTCTGACTTCATGTTACAAGTTCCTAGTTCTGACTTCTGAGTTTCATCTTGCAAGTTCCAACTTGTGAGTTCTGACTTGCAAGTTCTGACCTGCATTGCAAGTTCTGACTTGCAAGTTGGAAGGAGGCCAGGTATGGCCACCTCACTAAGTTCCATCAGACAGACAGGACAATGTTATCCTTTGCTGCATGTAGTAAGAGTCAGTAAAATACATGTGTGAGTAATAGTAACTATATTTTTGTTCCATGTAGTAAGAGTGAGGCAACAAAGGGGGAAAAGATCATATATATATCAGATGCTTGGACAACACAGTGTGTTGGAAAGTGTCCAGATCCAGCATTTGAGCATGGCCACATCAGGCATACTCATATCAAGTAAGCGGTTGGGCCATTGGTATCTGTACATGTGTCTGGCTATGGTTATTGGGTTGCCAGTGATGACACGTCAGGGAGCATTGCATGGGTTGTTCAGGAGTGTCCCAAAGGTGGGCAATTGTCAGGACATTGGGGGAGGCTTACCAATTGGTGGTGCCATTGGTAGTGTTGCCAATCGGTAGTGCCATTGATAGTGTTACCAGCCAGTAGTGTCATCAGTGTGCATGTGTTCGGTGTCAGTGCACCTGGTGTGGTCGGCATATGCAGCAGTGTGCATCAGTTCAGCAGTACCCTATCAGTAGCATTGCCGGTTGGTAGTGCCATCAGTAGTGTTGCTGATTAGTAGCATTGCTGATTGGTAGTGTCATTGGCAGTGTTGCTGATGGGTAGTGTTGTCGGTAGTGTTGCTGATCAGTAAGTGTGTAGTAATGTGCACAAGTTGGTGTGTGCAGCAGTGTGCACCAGTTCAGCAGTATGTAACAGTTCGGTGGTGTGCCCATTGGTAATGTTGACAATCAGTAATGCCTTCAATCAGTATGCAGCAGTGTGCATCGGTTTGGCATAGGTATGCAGCAATGTGCATCAGTTTGGCATTGGTGTGCCTGTGTGTGCATCAGTGTGCACCTGGTGTGGACCATTGGTATGGTATTGTCTGTAGTGAGTCTGGGGCCAGGCTTACACAAGTTCTGACTTGCAAGTTCCAACTTGTGAGTGATGACATGTGAGTTCTGACTTGCAAGTTCCAGCTTGCAAGTTCCAACTTGCAAATGCGGTTCTTGACCATCAAGTTCACCAAAAGTTACATGGAGCAATTCTTTTTCTGGCACTTGATGATTTCCACCTTTATTTGCTGCCCTTAAATGACAAGCAAGCCCAGGCAGCTCCATGTCCCAGTATGCTTCATTTTGGAGATGAAAGACAAAACAATGGTCTGTATCCACTTCAATGTACATAAGATAGTTATCCAAGACCCACTCCACTGGCTTGTACAGGTGAAGTCCATTTCCAGCATTGTCAATGGCATAGAGGGATGTATCTTGTGATAAATGGCTATCCCAGCAGTGCTGGTAGATGTGGGCAGCTATGACCAAGTGGTGTGGCAATAACTAATCCATGGCCATGTCAAAAAGCACTCCGGGGTTCTGTTGTCTGTACATTTCCTTCAGGGTGTCTTTATACTCCTTCTGATGCTCTTCTCTGCTTGGGCTGAGGGAGTCATGGATGGGCCCACATCCATTGTCAATGGCATAGAGGGATGTATCTTGTGATAAATGGCTATCCCAGCAGTGCTGGTAGATGTGGGCAGCTATGACCAAGTGGTGTGGCAATAACTAACCCATGGCCATGTCAAAAAGCACTCTGGGGTTCTGTTATCTGTACATTTCCTTCAGGGTGTCTTTATACTCCTTCTGATGCTCTTCTCTGCTTGGGCTGAGGGAGTCATGGATGGGCCCACATCCACCATGTATATGCAAGATGTTAAGCACAGCTGTCATGGCTGTGTGGGTGGTTGAAATTCTTTGTTATGTAGTTCTCCACAACCAACCATCAGTTGGGGACTCCTTGTCATAGGGAGATGTTGTGCTGACAAAGTCAGCATCTGACATGGTTAGGCCTGTGTCTGCCATGTATATGTAAGAAACAATTTCTAGGCCATTTTGAGGCTGATCCACAGGGATGATTGCTCCTGTAAGACTTGCTTATTCAATGTCCTTTTGACAGGTAAGGTCATTGTTTGTATATATTTGTTTTCTATGTGTTTGGCCCTAATATTATGAGTACTTGGTATTAGCATGGAGCATATTTCCATGGCATCATAACAACACCTGTTTTTATTTGTGTTTATTTGCTTGTTTGTTTATATTCACATATCAGTTATTTCAACAATGTTCAACTGAGATTCCAAAGATTTGAGGAAAATAGCCATTTCAAATAATCAATGTCATGTGACCTCCCATATATAGCATTATAGTTATATTACATATCATTCTGATCCCTTTGGTTAGTCATGTGACTCACACCAGAATGCATATATAACCATGAACCTGTTTAGTCATGTGATCCAGCTGAGCCTGTTACTTGTTAGAAAGATAAGCCATATAACTAAGCAGTACAGTTGAGACCATAAATATATGAAGGTCACATGATTTAAGGCAGGATGTTCTAAACTCAGGATAACAAAGGGATCAGAATGATATGTAATATAACTATAATGCTATATATGGGAGGTCACATGACATTGATTATTTGAAATGGCTATTTTCCTCAAATCTTTGGAATCTCAGTTGAACATTGTTGAAATAACTGATATGTGTATATAAACAAACAAGCAAACAAACACAAATAAAAACAGGTGTCATTATTAAGCCATACATAGAAACCAAATATATACAAACAATGACCTTACCTGTCAAAAGGGCATTGAAAAATGGACAATATGCTAGTCTTACAGGGGCAATCATCCCCATGGATCAGCCTAAAAATGGCCTAGAAATTGTTCAGGATGACCAGGTGACACCCTGGACTCTGCAGATGAAGACACAGCTGATGATTGGAAAGAAAGCAGTGTAGCAGCATCAGGAGACTTCTTTAGCAAAGAAGGAGTCAGGACAGCAGCTGAACCAGGCAGTGGCATGGCTGGAGCAGAAGATGATACACCTAGAGAAGGAGATGATCCAGCAGGAGAAATTATTGCTGCATTAGCTTCAAATGCCTTGGCCAATGCATCTGAAAGCAATCTTTCTGATAATACTGCTCCAGCTGCATCATTAAAAAAATCATCCACATCACCACCTGTCACATCATCCAATGCTATCATAGAGCTGTCATGCTCTTGCCCAGGTCTTGGCTGTGATCCTGGTGGCATAGGGCAATTGTCTTCTTCATCTTCATCATCACTACATGGTGCCAGCCCTGTATTTTTACCAACATCTTTCATCTCAACTTGAAATGAAAATAACAAATATTCTTCTATAACAAATCCCTCACCATCTTCTCAAGCTTTGGCCAACTCTGCTTCTCTGGCAGAACACTCCTGCCCTGAACTGGCCCACCACATTCTCAGCATACCAGATTTGCTACCAGTCAGCAGGTCCACAGTGGATGTGACTGCAAAGCTTGCTCAGATGCTCTGAAGCCTCCTTGAGCCTGAGCAGCAATGATTGTTTTTGTCATGCAGGTGCCAGATGCAGACCTTCTCAGCAAAACTAGAGGCTGCCCCCAATACAACTCCCCCCCCCCCTTTCTGAGTGAGAGGACAAGGACAGGGGCAAGGGGAAGGATGCAGGCACAAGCATGAAAGTCAAAGATCATAACCACTCCCTTTGGGTTGGAGGACAGTCCAATGTGATTGTTGCTACTCTGGCCCTCATTCAAGGCATTGATCACCCATCAGTTTGATTTGGCATGTTTCACCTCAGAGCCTATGACCTAATCAGCTACTATCAAGGTGCTGGAAGAGAAGGCCATTCTGGATTAAAGATGAGACATTTTCACCATTCTTGACCCCCAAGGTGGATCCTACCTTAAGAACCATCCTGATGATATAGAAGGAGTGGCAGCATTATCTCCAGCTACTTTGACAGGGTCCAAACCAACTGTGGGAGGATAGAGGGCCATCATAAATGTGAGATCTGCTCACTGATGGACAACTACCAGCTACTGGCCACATGGGTTGTTCTCAGAGAAGCAGGCCAACCTCAGCAGGGGGGCAACTGTAAACAGCCAGCCAGCTACCTCTCAGCTTTTTCAGAGGCCTGGGATAGGGACCCTAGCTGGGATCTGGCCTTCTATGCCGAGCTGGACAGGATAGAGGCACATGAGCTGAAGAGACCCAGATCAGAACAGAACAGAACAGACTGAGCAGTGCATGCTCCAGCCCCACCTCAGCCTTCTACCCAGGGGTCCCTTGACTCCACAGGGAAGTGCACCAAGACAAGATCTTCCAGGCTCAGCATCATCATGATGGTGCCATTTGATGACCACACAAGGATTATAGAACAAGGTGAGATACCTGTGTTGGATATAATGTCCATGATTAAGGCATCCTGAAACCTTTGGTCAGGAGTAATTAATTTGTTCACTGCCAACGGAGATGGTTTCCTGTTGACAAGAGGCGAGTGATCAGCCTCCAATGGATCAAGATAAGCACTCTTCAGGTGCATCAAAAATTATTCACTTCTTGATGTGTCATCATGTAGTCCCAGGGAAGGGCAACAATTTGTGAGAATGAAAAGGAAGATGGAAGAAGTCGTTTGAGGCTTTTATAAAGCTCACTAATGTTGTTGTGCACTAAAATCTGCAAAGTGGCAAGCTGAATACAGACCTGTTATAACCTAGGGCATGAATACTGGAGTGATTGACCATCTGCTGCCCAGACCAGTTTAACAAGAGAGCACTCCTCTCTTCTGGCATTTCCAGCCTTTAGCCACATGAACTTGATACATGTCATGGGTGTAAAATACAGCATGTTGCCTTGCTGCAGAAGAATATATGGACATAGGTCATCATTTAAAACCCATGATCCAATTGTTAGGCCAATAATCAGAATTACAGACTGTTGCATAACATACTTTTGTATATTTTCTGCCATGCTTGAATTTTTGTCATCAGCCTGAGGACCATTCAAAGATGAGAGATCAAGAGCATGGTACTTTGGCAGGTTCCCCAAGCTCAGGCAGAGACTATGCATAACCATGGTCAATGCCCAATATTGGAGAATGGCACAGTCACTGGTGGCCCCATCAGCCTTGAGCCCCATCAACATAAGGATCAACTCAGTTATGCATGTGACACCAGTGACAGATACAGGCTATGGCAGTGAAAGCAGAACATGAGGCCACTGGTGAAAAACTTGGTGCCACTAGTCAAAATTTCATCAGTTCAATGTTTTCAAAAATGCAAAGGAATCCACAACTTGTGCCACAGAAGGTACCCAAGAGAAGCCTTCCCCAGAGATTATCAAGATTGTGGATGGTGATGACAAGATTGAAGCATCTTTGAAGCAGTTGTTCCCTGGTGAACATGAGGTTAGTTCTTTTGAAACAAGAAAACCAAAAAAAACATTACCAATCTTAAACAGACAAATGTTTGTGCAACCAGTGAACCATAGCCAGACTTGGAGTCATCACAGTCCATTGAGAGTGATGAGCTAATCATACTGACAGCTAGAGAAAAGGTTGCAGAACTGCTTTGACACCTTTGAGAAGGCCAACAGCCCCATGATGATGGTCCTGAAACAGTTACAGATCAGTATCTAAACAGTCTATGTTACAAGGATTTCCTGACTTTATGGCATGCACAAGCTAGTCTTATCATTAAAGCTAAAGATGAGAAGCTTGACATCTTCTTTCATGGTTGTATCACAGCCATGGTGGTGACTTTAAACTTTTATCTAGACCTGGAACTCCCATGCATGTGGATAGAATCTTGATTCTCACAGAAAAGCCTTGGGACATGGAGTCAACCACAAAATCACCAAAAGTGGATTAAATAATTACCTTTGCTCAGACAAACTTCCCCTCCATCATTATGAAACCTATCACTCATCTATCCTTGAGGATGAGGACTTCTGAAGAGACATTCAGTGATCCATGTACAAACAGCATGACATTGGCTGCACACACTGAGCTGGCAGTATCAACAAAAGAAAAAGGGAATGTATATTGACAGCCACAAATGTGAGGATGTGGTTGAGTATAGAAAGGGGTTTGTCAAACACTGGAAGGAATATGAAAAATGTTTTGTCATTTATGACAATAATGGAAAGGTTATTTCAACAACTACTGGATTCCCTATCTCACAAGGTGTACAATTCTGACTGATTCTAGTGACACATGACAAGTCCATGTTCTATGAGAATGACTGCCATAAAATGCACTGGATAGGTGACAATGCTAAAACAGTGATGGAGAAGAAAGGCAAGGGTCAGTCAATCATAGCATCTGAGTTTTTAACATGCAAGTGGGGCCAGCTAAAATATGGAGACAAGTGGGAACATGTCTTTTGGCATCCTGACATTGTGATACTCACCTTTCAAAACAGAAATGCACATGTTTTTTTCAAAGCAGGGAAAACAGAGATGGGTATTTTGATGCAGATGACCTGCTCAAACAAGTTGAGAATGTGGTTCAAGTGCAAGGTGGGGAAAACAGATTGCTGTGGTTGTTGGTTATTATTCACACAGCCTGACTTTGAGAAAAATTAATCAGTCCTGTCCAAGCAGAGTCTGATTGGAGTCCAAGTGGAGTCTGAGCAGTTACTTGGATTCCAATTGGACTGGTCCTCAGACAATCCTAGGACAGTCTGAGCTAGTACCATACATTTCCTTATTTAGCAATTAGAAAAAAAATGAATACCAAGAGAAATGAACCCTCACCTCCTGGATCAGGGTGTAACACATGAGTGTAATATAACACTATACAATATAATTCTGACTTGTAGGCACATACACTGCCTACATCATACTGGGAACCAGCAGGCCTAGCTCATGCTGTCACATTGTTGTGTCACCACATGTTGTGACCTGCCAGCTCACTCACTCACCACCACCACCCATGATGCTGCCTCCCTCTGCCTCCTCCCTCCTCCCTCCACTCCACCAATTGGGGGGGCCTGTGGCCAGCATATTAAGTTTGCTAAATTTATATTTAGCTAATTGTTTGTTCTTCCAGTGGTTTCTACTATACATGCAATGACATCCAACCCCTGCTCCATGCTCCCTCCCTCCACTACTCCACCATTATGGGGGCCTGAGGCCCCCAAAGTAAGCATTTTTTACTCAGCTTACTAACTCTTTTTCAGTGCTTCTAACACATGCAATGATGTCCCCCCAACAGTGTGCCCACTCTCCTCCCCACTCAGCTGGGAGGGGGAGGCACTCAAAAGGGGGGAGTACAGCCCAAGGGAGGTGCCAGGAGTAGTTTTTAAAAAAAAACTGAGACTGTAACTGGACTGTTACTGCTGTAACCTGACCATCGGTCTCAGTTACAGTTGGTTACACAGTGGTTACAGTTATGGTTACAATATATTTAACTACACTATGTAACTGGTAAAGACCAGTTAAGACTGGTTAATAACTGAACTTGGTCTTATATATTTAATATTAATACTTATGATACTTATTTATATTCTATTCGACACAAGAGGAGACAAGCCTAGAGAATCAAACACTCAAAATCTAGAGGCCTTAAATACCCCCAGTGAGTTTGCACCTATTTTCTTGCTAGGGCCATCTTTTCTAGGGCCATTTTTGGCAGTTTGATAGATGCCATCTTTTTCTATTTTTTTTTGACAGTTGCCATATTTTTTGATGAATTATTTTCCCCTACCAAACACACAACAATGTTGGCAGCTCCAGCCACCAACTTCAAATCCCCCACATTCCTCACACCACCACCACTACCACCACTGTTAACAATGCTGCTGCCCCCTTGATGCCACTGCCTCCCTTGCTGGCACAGCCAACTGTGGCAACACCCCTACAACCTCATGGCCTCCCCCCCTTGCAACCCCCTCGACGCTGGACCCCCCTGCAACCTCACGGCCTCCCCCCCTCAACACTGGACCCCCCCCCCCTCAACCTGATGGCCTCCCCCCCTTGATGGGGCTGCCTCTGCTCCTCGCAAGCCCCTTCCTGGTGATGCCCCCTCAACATTGGGGTTTTTTGTTCTGTACTGATGGCACTTTTTATGCCCCCTGCCCCTCTCAGTGAGGGCTTGATTTTTTATCCATGAATATTTAAGTACATTGAAATATCTATTATATAGTATGTAAGACTGGTCTCAACTGAAGGGGGGGCCGGTTACAACCAGTCAGCAACTGGTCCACTTTGTGACCAGTTGTGACTGGTTGGTGGACTGTCATATCCCATGCAAGCACCCCTCGGAACTCTGCCTCGGAACTCCGACGGAACTCCGTAGGAACTCCGAGTATTTCAAATTCCTCATTTCAAATTACCTCTCCTGTTTTACTTACATCACATCTTCCATAGTTTACTCAAGTCTGTTCTTCATCATAGATATCATCACGAAATTTGTACTCGGAACTCCGCAGAACTCTGCTGCAGCTACACCGAGTACTAGCCTTAGTATAAAACTACTTTACATACTTTGTATTCTTCAGTTCAAATATTAGTTGTTATCAACTTATCATTTGTCAACTTTAAGACCTCGAACTTCTATCTTAATCTTTGGACCTCCGGACCTCTGCTTTGTTCCTGTCCCTTACTTCGGGCTTCCTAATCGGAACTCCGCTTTTGCACCTTTTCCTTACCTCGGACTTCCGCACTCACTTCCGGACTTTTCAGTTCCTTGCAAATTGGACACCGAGCGTAGAGAAGGGCGCAACCTCTTAAAGGTTGAAGCCAAGTCCTCGTCGTACATCGGAACTCCGCCGGACTCCGCCGATTTCCCGCGCATTAGGATCAGTTCTTAACATGGACCCAAACTGGACCGACACTGACTGGTTATACATGGTCTGGTTACAGTTCCAAGATAGATAGAGAATTTTATAACTGGTTATGGTCTCAGTTACTGCCTAAAAAAGGCAAAAAACCAGACTGGACTGGACCTTGAAACACTAGATAGGAGGCCCATGAAGTGGGGCACATGCTAGGTGCACAGCCAAACATGATTAAATGTGCCATGTCACCACTCACCCCCCACATCCTTCTAGTGCCCAGGGGATGAGCCTAGAGCCCAGGCATGCTTACAGCCCAAGGGATGTGACAGGACACCCCGGCCACCAGTGGGACACCTCAGGACCCACCAGGAACTGAGAGGAGCTGAGGGGATGTGACTAGACACCAGGGGATGCAACTGGTGCAACTGGTACCTATAGAACATGACAGGACACCCCCCAGGACCCATAGGATGCCCCTGGATATGATGGGATGCCTGGAACCAACAAGGCCAGATGATGGGGGGGAACACCCAGATGACAGACATCCAGGGCAGATGCCAGACAAAGGGGATGCACAGATGATGGGGGGGACACCCAGATGACAAGGGGGATGCCAGGGAGACAGGGGGGTCACAAGGGAGATGGGGGGACACCCAGACAACAGGGGACATGCCACAGAAGGGGGGGATGCCAGGGAGACAATGAGGGGCAGCATGGAATGGGAGGGAACCACACAATGACAACACACCACCTGCCCCCAGCCTCACAAGTGACTGCTTGCAGGGTGGAATGCAGCTGGAATGACAATGAGGGAGGCAAGTAGAGGGGCCCATGGCCACCCCAGTAGGGATGCAGGCCCCTGTATGGTTTGAAAGTCCGGTCCAGTCCAGTCTTTTCCCCTTCTCGGGGAGGACCGAAGACCGGACTGGTCTATTTAATTCACTCTTGGCCTACAAACCGAGACCGGACTGGTCAAGACTGGTCCCCTCGGTTACAGTCTGGTCCAGTTTGAGACCGGTCCAGACCAGCTACATACATAATATGTACCACCCCCCACATGGTAGGCATGTGGGGCGGTGTCTATTTACAGTATATACTCTAATTAGTAACTAAATTTTAACAGAAAAATAAAATAATGAAGTGAGTGGGGGGGGGGTCTCTAGTTGGCAACACGCGTGTCGTGAGGGTGGTGGCACAAGTCAGCGGGGGGGGGGTCGCTAGTTGGCGGCAGGCATGTCGTTCTTGGGCAGTGCAAGGGGGGTGATGGCACAAGTTGGTGCTGGGGGTCACTAGTCGGTGAAACACACATCGTGGGGGTGGCAGCCCAAGTTGGCTGGGGGGGGGCACTAGTTGGTAGCCGTGTTGTTCTTGGCCCTTGGGGTGACGTGGCAGCACCCGGACTCCACCCCACGAGCATAAAAAAAAGCTTACACACAACCCAAACGACAGTGGACATCGTTTGGGCCGGGGGGTGCATGGTGGTGGTAGTGAGAGGGGATTAACATGGTTGCGTGATGTGGTTGTTGGCAGTGTTGTTAACTATTTGTGTGGGATATAAAAAAAAAGATGGGATCAAAAAAAAAGCAAAAGATAGCATCTATCAAACAATCACTGTAGCAACACTAGCCCTATCAAATAAACATGTGCAAATCCACTAGGGGTATATAAATCCTTGAGATTTGGCTCTTTTGATCCCCTGGGCTTGTCCCATATAACATAGAACACATTAAATTAAATTAAATTAGTTATACAATAATAAATATTATTAGATAGTAGTACACAAGGAGTTGGACTGAGGGTTTGGTCCCAGACCAGTCCGAACCAGTTTGCCCACGGTCCGCTGAGATTGAGAAGGTAGCCGGACTGTGAACTGGGATGTTCTCAGACTGCTCCAAACTGGGACTGATAGTCCTATCAGACCGGTCCGGGTTCAGTCTGGTCTGCGGTCTTTTCTAGTTCGGTGGACTGGACTTTAAAACTCTAGGCCCCTGTCATCTGGAAGGATGACAGGGGCATCGGTTCAATTCTTACCATGAAAACTTATTTTCTGTCCTGTTCTTTCCAAAAAAAATTAACTAAGTTAATATGAGCTTGGACAGCTTTGAGTCCAATTGGACAGCTCAGACTTTACTCAGACAACTTAGAGTTCAACCAGAGTCCAATTGGATGGGGGGGAGTGTAAAGTACTGGAAAGCCTGGCCATGTTACAGACAATTGCTGCTGGCTTGGAACTTCCAAATGTGGAACATGTGACAGATTTGGTCATTAAAGTGCTAATTGCTGTGGAAATTACAAGGTGAAATCAGATAACTTGTGGTAGTAGGGTGCATTGTCAACATTGTCATTGTGATATCTGTAGTAATAGTAATAGTAATGGTATGGTAAATAGTTATAGTGCCAGCACGTGATAGTAGTAGTAATAATGATAAGGTAGGGCTCATTCGCAGCCAACATCATCACATGATCAAAGAGTGACAAATCGTGACAAAACACCATTTTTTCAATTTCTCATTCAAATTCACTCTTTTCCTAAAATAAAAACCTAAGATCTCCGTAAAATGTAATTCTCGAGAGGGTTTAGGTTCTCGATCATTCATTTTCGACAGAGGGAGAAAGTAATTAGGTTTAGATCAATAATATACCATTTTAAGCAAATCTCGGGAACAGCCGTTAAGCGCGTCAATACGCATCGTGAGTAAAAAATGTAAGCAAAAGACGGGCAGGCCTCGTGTTTATGGGGCGGCGCAGCTGGCGATATCAGAATCTTGGCCATCATGCACGCCCTGGTAAACGGAAATTAAGCCCTGATTCAGATAAGGAAAATGTTAATGTATGCTCATTACATGTTTGACAATTAATTATTGACGCGTCAATTAACAGGCCAATCCGTCAAAAAAAGCCAAAACAAGAGACCCCACACCAGTTGACCCAATAATAATCAGCAGTTCACCCCTGCGTGAAGTTCACAACACAAACTCGGCAACCTCATCCTCACATCTCAATATTTCTTGTCCTTGTCATCCTGCCCTCAACTATGTACCACCTACATAATCACATCTTACATTGTACATAGATTACATGACTAGTACATAGATTATTTTATTTACAGTACATAGATTATCAACGCAATCATTATCTGGACGCGTCGCGAGAAGAACCGAGAAAGTATGACACATCGGTCACAGTAGGTCACATTACACGTGATGATGTTGGCTGCGAATGAGCCCTACCTTACTGTAATAGCAATAGCAATAGTAATAGGAAGATTTGGTGCCTTTAGTTCTAACTCTTTCTGAGGAATTAACAGTATCTTTCCAGAAAATTCTCATCTCCAGTAATGATACAATTGAAGCACACATGGTCTAATATCTGTGACAACTATCCTTGTTCCATTGCAAAGTCCATTTGATGGATCTAGATTGTGAAGAAGCATTATAGGACATCCAACTTTCAATGCAAGCCTGGCTAATGGAAGTCCAGTTGCATTAGGACTGTTTAGATACTCTGCTGGATATGCCTGATTCTCCATTTTAACTGAGTCTGAACTCATCATCACCCTTTTTTGCCCAGGGAATTTGTCCAGAATTGCTGCATTGAAGTCATCAACATCATCATTCATTTTTGTGTCCCTCCCCAATTCCAGGATAAGTTGAGTCTATCAGAGATTGTTGTATTGTTTTTGTTTTTTTCACACAGCACATGTCCTCAGGGATTTCTACATCTTCAGTGCCCTCAATGTAGTTTCTGCCACCACAATACCCATTGTGCATGTTCCTCACTTTCTGGAGTTCTGGCAAACCACATATTTTACCAAAAAGTGCACTTCAACGTTTTTCCAGAGCTTGCCTCTACAGAGAGATGCTGAAATTATCTGCTGCCTTACTCCTTGTTCAACCACAGGAAGGGTCTGTTGAAAGTCACCTCCAAACACTACTGTAATACCTGATATGTTCTTTTTTAGCAGATCACATGAAACTTGATCAACCAATATTATAGCAAACAACCACCTCAGTGCAGAGCCTGTTTGCATATCTCCAGCTTCTGTAAGACACTGAATCCATTCCTGATCATCTTTTAGAAGACCAATGGCAAGACATGCTGCTTTGTATAAGTTAAACTCTATACCATCCTGAAAAAAACAGGGTTCAATGCCATGGCTGGAACAAATTAGTGCTCGATTTGGCACTATTTAGTGCCCTTTTTGGAAATGGCAAATCCTGATGACTACACTAAATTGTCATCATTTTTACATCAATGTGTTCCCACCTGCCAGATCTGGGCTTCTGGCCTCATTTCTTGTTAATTGACTGCTTATCTATCTTTCTGTTACCCTAATACCCTGTAGCAGGCCTTAGGTTAGTAAGAACAACCTAGCACATGATCCTGAGGCTAGGATCTGGCTCAGGAAGAACCAAAAAGTAGTCTAGACTCTAATGACAATCATGATCATGACAATCAATTGTCATCTGTGAGTCAGTCTGCATCAGCCAGTTATTCAAAATTAGGCTGCAGGTGGCCATGCCATGTACAGGACCCTATTATTCTGTATCGTACTTCACCTTTCTGCTGCAAAAAATATTTGCATGAATATTGTGCTAATTTCAAATCTGTAGTAGTGCAGTTGTGCTAGGGTGATGAGCCCCACTCATCAACCCCACCTTTTTGCCAGCCTCCATCAAGCCCCAATATCTTGTTGCAACGGTGCCTCTTCAGCATATTTACCTGAATCTCACACATTTCCTATGTACATTGTGTTGCTAACAATTTTTATTCTATTTTTACTTCATAGGCTTTTTGTACCAACATGACGTGGCAGTCAATATTTCCCCACTCCCTCAGCTTCTGTGCTGACAGTATCAGGCTGTGAGAAGAGATGGATGGGGCTGACTTATGAATCCTTTTTTTTTTATACTTCTTTTGGTTAGTCTATCAATATTCATTTGCAATGATGATCCACCACATCAAGAATCACTGACACACCGAGGTACCTCTACATCCAAATTGAAGGGCTGATCTGCTGGACATAGGGTTGAGAAACTCCATTTGGATGCCTACTGTGCTCCAGGGGGACAGGTGACATCTTGTCAATAGAAGGCCCTGATGATGAGCTTCTCCCCAAGCCAATGCCAGCAGTGGAAACCCCTGGACAAAGACTTTCTGGTTTTAGTATACTATTATGGTTGCTTGGGCTGGTCATTGTGAGAGAATGTGGGTGATCAGCTTTCAGTCCTTATCCATCTGTCCTTTGTATAACCGGTGTCCTCCCACCTCTCAAATGGAGCAGCCCATTTTATCATTGGTCCCTACATTGCTCAGTTTTTAAGTCCCCATCGGTTGTCTCAAGTTTTCAAGTTACCTGCACACCAAGGTGCAGGATTACAAGCTCAGTTCACCAGTTATAAGTTTACAGGGATGTTTGCCCCTCTATTCCAAGTCTTAATGCCTACAAACACCTCAGTTCTGTTAAACGAGGCCTTAGTACTCAATGTGAATGTCACATGACTCCATTGATCATAACAAGATTGTGTATTTTTCCCCTTCATCAATTATTCAGTAGTAGATTATCTACACCTTAGTCCACAAGGACCACCTTGTCCATTTGTCAGCTGTCCCCTCCACCCCTCCATACTTTAATTTTCTTCTCCTCCCTGTGACCAAGCTTACCCCAATCCCCATGACATGACTACTTAAGTCAATGAACCTCCAGTAGACCATAATCCCTACAACACAGTACCAACTGGTCTTCATGATTTTAATTACATGGCTGCTTGGGAG
The DNA here is from genome assembly GCA_964034925.1 of Tricholoma hemisulphureum. Taxonomy (NCBI): domain Eukaryota; kingdom Fungi; phylum Basidiomycota; class Agaricomycetes; order Agaricales; family Tricholomataceae; genus Tricholoma; species Tricholoma hemisulphureum. The sequence continues at coordinate 9,320,991 of OZ035928.1, forward strand.
TTCTCTGCTGGTGAGTCCTGTCAAGCAGATAGCAGGACATTTTTGTTTTGAAAATTCAGGTAGGCAAGCAAATGGCTAAGTCAATCTATTGGACTGTAGCTTCTCAAATAAATTAGTTAAGATTCTAAGAATATTTGAGCAGAAAACATCTCTCAAGCTCACTGGCCTACACTAAGCAATTCACAGAGGCCATTCAGAAATATTTGGCCAGCCACAAAATGGCTCAAAAATGAGGTTTTTGAAGCTGGTCAATTATCATTAAATTACACAAGCTGCTGTTGCTTAGTGTTGGCAGGACTGCCTATTTATATATTAGGATTTAGCTAATTTATTTGAAGCTACAAGTTGAAATAGGCAAATTTGATTGGCTTAGCCATTTGCATCACTAAATTCCCTATTGAGGGAACTTTGTACAAGATCAGGTCAGAACAGGAAAGCAGAATGAATCCATGTATGGACACCATGGATCATTCCCATGGTCTGCAGCACCCCACAACCTGTGTGGTGTGCTATAACATCTACTCATGTATAATACAAATTACACTGGCCATTTTATCTAATGGGCAGCACCTGGGCCCTCTGTTCCAACTCTTCATCTTTCTGCCAGTGCACAGTATATCACTGGTATATGCCTTAATTAGGCAGTGGCTGGTCCAGATACACTGAATCCTGTTCTTCAGCTGATAGCAACTACTAGCATTACAGGATCTATTATTTGCAGTTCAGGAGTCAGGCCATACTATGTGTACAAGTTGGTAGAAGCAACAACAGAGCAAATGCAAGCCAATCTGTAAGTTTTTGAATATGTTATTGGTGACATCATACTGAATACCAACACCAGGACACAGTAGAGGTGGGAAATACAGGTTAACAGTAGCATACAACATGTTCTACTAGTAACTGATCATTGAGAATGGTCATTTGTCAAGGGGGAAAACTTTGTACAAAACATTAACATTGAATTGAAGTCTGACCTTTGGATAACTTAGTAATCAGTTGGCAGGGATAAGCTGGGGGCTGTCGAGGTCGGGTTTGGCAGTGGCTAGGCTGGGAACGCTATCCCAGGCGTCCGTGACATGGCGGCGGCCATCAGGGCCATCCTAGGCGAGCTGGGGGTGCTGGGGTGTGCAGTAGGTCAGCGCTGGTGGTAAATCAGCTGTAGAAAAAAATTGTAAAAAAAAAAACTTACACATGACCCAAACGACATCCAGTGTCATTTGGGCCAGGGGGGTGGTGGTGGGAGTGAGAGGGGATTAGGAGGTCTTTACAGTGCCCCATATGTTCCGCGCGGATTTTCACGGACTCCGAGTTAGTCCGTACGGACTTCTGAGAAATTCATTTGGCTTGTAGTCCTGCTTAATTCCAGATTTTGAGTCGGCACGGATCCGTACGGATTTTTTCTTTTTACGCGGATTCCACGGAATTATTCTGTCCGAGTCCGAGTACAGCACAGGTCGGACAGCTCGGACGTCCAAGCCCATCCGAGGGAGTAATTAATTTAATGAATAATTAATATTTTTATTATTGTAAATCTCTAAAAGGTAGGGGGGGCAGGAGGATTCGAACCCACGACCGCAAGGCCACGTGAGTGTGACAGGTAAGCAATTAACCACTAGACAAACAGACTGTATAAGCCATGCCAACATGTGCCAATTTACTGGGCACCGTTGTCACCACGTCACCAACGTCACCCCGTGACTGCCAGCTCATCACCCTCACCACTACCACCCACGACGCCGCCTCCCTCTCCCTCCTCCCTCCTCCCTCCTCACCCCCCCTCCTCCACTCCACCAATAGGGGGCCCTGTGGCCCCCATATTTAAGTTTTTTTATAATCCCAATCAATTTATAAATAGCTGATTATTTATTTTCCAGTGGTTTCTACTGTCCATGCAACGATGGCCACCCCCTTTGCCCCCTCACTTCTGGGTCCCCCCCCCTCCACCACTCCACCATTCTGGGGGCCTGGGGCCCCCATAGTAAGTGTTTTTGTGTTCTAGTCATTTTTTATTAAGCTAACTAATTTTTTTCATTGCTTCTATTGTACATGCAATGACGGCCCCCCAACGGCACGCCCTCCTCCCCACTGAGCTGGGAGGGGGGGACTCAGGGGAGGATAGGACAGCCCGAGGGAGGTCCCGGGAGGCCTGTGGAGTGGGGTACCCGCGAGGTAAGACCCGAACACACCCCCTGCGCTGCCACGTCACTGACCACCGGCCAGCCACGACGATCGCCCCCCCCCCCCCCGCGACAGGAGCCGACCAGCAACAACGCCGACACCACCAGCCGCGCCACGTCACCACCCGCATGCGAGGCAGCACCCGCCCCCACCGCCATGAGCGACTGCTCGTGGGGTGGATGGGTGGGTGCACTTGGGACATAGCGAGGAGGGAGGGGACGCGCCGGGGCGCCAGGGGACGCGTCAGGGAGAGAGGGGACGCGTCAGGGAGAGAGAGGACGCGTCAGGGAGCAGGGCAACGCGCCAGTGGGGAGGGGTACGACGTCACGAGCGGCCCCGCCCAGTGCCACGTCATCACCGCCATACGGCGTCCCGACAACCAGGGGAAGCACGGGACGCGCCAGATGCCCCAGGGCGGACGCCAGCCGAAGGGGGGACGCCCAGACGACAGGGGACACGCCACAGAAGGGGGGGATGCCAGGGAGATGAGGGACGACGGGTGAGGGGAGGGAACCCAACGACGACACACCACCCGCCCCCAGCCTCGTGAGCAACTGCTCGTGGGGTGGAAGGCGGGTGGAACGATGACGAGGGGGGCGACGAGACGAGGGGGGGGGGCCGACAAGATGAGGGGGGGCGACGAGACGAGGGCGGGGGGGCCGACGAGACGAGGGGGGGCGACAAATGTAATTCATTTAAATATCTATATAAAAATTACAGAGCCTATGGGAATCCGCGCGGACTAGCATGGAGTCTGTGCTAATCCGCGCGGACTAGCACGGAGTCCGTGGACTCCGCATGCAAATCATGTGGAGTCCGTGGACGTCCGCATAGTCCGCGTGGATCCGTGCGGATCTGCGCGGAACATATGGGGCAGTGTAAATTACTGGGGGATTAGCATTGTTACTTGATGTGGTTGTTGGCATTGTTGTTAAGTATTTGTGTGGGATCAAAAAAAAAAAAGATGGCATCTATCAAAAAATCACCATAGCAACACTAGCCCTATCAAATAAACATGTGCAAACCCACTAGGGGTATAGAAACCCTTGAGATTTCACTCTTTTGATCCCCTGGGCTTGTCCCATATAATGTAGAACACAGTAAATTAAATTAAATTAGTTATACAATAATAAATATTAGTACAGTAGGAGTTGGACTGAGGGTTCAGTCGCAGACCAGTCCGAACCAGTTTGCCCACGGTCTGCTGAGATTGAGAAAGTAGCCAGACCATGGACTGTGCTCTGAGATTGCTCTGAACCGGGACTGATAGTCCTATCAGACCGGTCTGGGTTCAGTCTGGTCTGCAGTCTTTTCCAGTTCGGTGGACTGGACTTTAAAACTCTAAATCTGACCTCTTTGAATAGTGCCATTGTGGAACATCTGAACTGTTTCTATAACATTTCTTAGTCCCTGTGCTTTGCCCATTGTCCCCCTGTAATTGTAAACTAACTAGAATGAACATGAGTGTTGTTTTTATCATACATGGGTTCAATCACTGATAACCCTTTGCAGTGATGACATTCACACTGACTTTGGCTTCCTTGATGGGGCTAGGTACTACTCCCACAATTGCTCTTGCCAAGTCAATGTGCCACCCCCCGACTGGGATTGGGGCACTGAATATGGCCATTTCAACTGGTTTCCAACCCATGACACTCCCCATTGGTGGACCCATGCCTTTGGATGGATGGCTGGCATTTGTGCCCTTATGACCAGCCTTTGTGGGTTTCCCATTCAACTTCATGCTGGCCCACATTCCCCATTATGTCCACAAGAATGGCACTTTTCATCATCATGATGAATTTGTTGACTCGTAGGCACATTTGGAGGATGCCCTGATCACTGACACCACCCTTCTGGCCAAAGTACAAGCTGGGTGCTGTCTGCCCCCATGCTCCCTTTGCCTATGGCTACAATGGCACTTACTGTAATCCCGACTTCCTCATGAAGCAGACAAGGTGGGCCAGAGACTGGTTCCCAATCTGGATGAGGCTTATGTCATTCCTCATCACTGCTGGCAAGGATGTGGTGGGGTGCAGGTCTTGAGCTTGGGAGGCAAATGGCACCACCATGCCAGAGACCATGATCAGTTCCAGCACCTTGTGGACAACAGATTCACTCCAAACTGGCTCACTGGTATCCTCTGCTCAGAAATTTCAGTACTTTACACTCCCCCCCCATCCGATTGGACTCTGATTGGACTCTGCTTGGACTCTGCTCAGACTGGACAGATATAGTGAAAATGTCCATCATATGCTCATGTGACTTGCCATATATGGAATGTAGCAAAGTTATATACTAGTCTGACCGGGTTTTTAAGCAGAGGCTGAAAATGACCTTTATGTAGTCATGTGAGATACCATTCTGACTAGTTTTTTAGGCAGAGTTTGGTAATGGTCATCACTTAGTCATGTGACCTACCACATATGGAAAATGGTGATGTTATATACCATTTTCACCAGTTTTTTAGCAGAGCTTTGAATTTATGTAGTCATGTGACCTACCATATATGGAAAATGGTGATTTTATATACCATTCTGACCAGATTTTTTTTAGCAGAGTTTGAAAATGATCTTTATGTAGAAAAATAGAAATGAAAAAGATCTAGACAAGATAGATTAGGCACTTTTATGCACAATGTTGGAGTAGGTTGAAGAGAGACTCCAAGTAGAGAGATTGGTAAACGGTGAAATTACTCAAATTTGTAGACAAGATAAATTATGCAAATTTTTGTGAGACCTCTGGCATCATATTGAAGTTGTCAGGGCAACACTGGCTATTCACAGAAACAGTTAGTTTGTGCAGGCTCTGCAAATGGCATAGGGGAAATTTGAGTAGTGCAGAGTGCACAAGGAAGTGAAAATAGTAGGATGGTTGATTTGTCTGGGGTTTATCACACACTCAGTGACAGTGGCTGTACTTTACACTCCCTCCCCCCATCCAATTGGACTCCAAATGGAGTCTGAGCTGTCCAAGCTCATATTAACTTAAGTTTTTGTTTGGAAAGAATGGGACAGAAAACAAGGCTTCACAGTCAGAATTGTACCCTGGACCTCATGCAAGTAAATGCTAATCAACTGGCAATATATACACCATCTGTACCAAACAGGCATTATGCATATCAACTATTATTGCTATTTATTAGCTATTAACATTAGGGTACACAATAAAAAGCCATCTCCATTGCTCATCTGGAGTGATAAAGAGGGAGTATAATAAAATAAAATAATATATATATATAATGCCCCTGCCATCATTTCAGATGATCAGGGCCTGAATCACTGTGTCACATTGCTACTGGGGTGGGTGTGGGCCCCTCATTGTTCCACCCATGATCCACCCTGGGAGCAGTTGCTCATGAGGCTGGGGGTAGGTGGTGTGGTGTTGTTGTGTGGTTCCCTGCCCTTGCCTGCCATCCCTTGTTATTTTGCTGCTGTCCCCCCCTTCTGTAGCATGTTGGAGACATGCAGTCTCATAGGCAAGACTGTATAGTGGTAGTCTAAGGATGCATGTCTAATGTGTCTACTCTACGCAAAGGTCAACCCAGCATCACATGACCATGGACATGGCATGTGGCCTACAGCCTGCATGAACAGTTACAACATCCCCTGTCATCTGGGCATCCCCCCCATCTCCCTGGCATTCCCCCGTAATCTGGGCATCTCCCCTTCATCTGGCATCTGCCCTGGTCATCTGTCATCTGGGCATCCCCTGCATTGTCTGGCCTTGTTGGTTGTGTCCAGGTGTCCTGTCATGTCCATGGGGTGTTCAATGTGTCCTGGGGGGTTTCCTGTGGTGTTCTGTGGGTACCAGTTGCATCTAGTCATGTCCTCTGGCTTCCAGTTGCATCCCCTAGCTTCTACTATTTATACCAAGTACAGAATGGTAAGTTGAACCATTCAACAATGCAGCAGCAGATCCTGTTGGAGCCAGAATCATAATTCTGTGAACCTCATTGCATTTTCAAAAAGGATCTCAATGCTTTGATAACCTGTGATTTTCCAGTACCTCCCATTCCACCAAGATACATTTTTAGTTGACTTGGCTGAGACATGGTTGCATGATTAGCAACAATCCGAAAAGCTTCTTCTTGTTCTGTATTTAACTTGAAGTCTTTAACAGTATCATTGATAATCTTTTGAGGATCAGCTGTTTCTGCTTTGAAGTTTTTCCGAAGATAACTAATATCATCTACAACCTCATTGTAATTTTGAGATGACAATGGTGTTCCTTCTTCATTTACAGGAAGATGTTTTCCTCTATCAGCTAATACAGCATCTCTTGCAGTTTTCACCAAGGCATTCCATTTACTGGTAGCCATATTTACTTGTATATCTATGCCTTTGGAATCAATATGGCTAATAGCTTGTGGACAATCATCCAACCAACCAGTATCTTGAACAACATTCTCCATTTTACTCATTTCATCAAGTTTTTTCATATGTTTCAATGATGGTTCAATATATGTGCTTTCCTCTGTAACAATATCAAGTGGATTATCATCATCATATTCCATAAATGAATTTTGTTCCAGATCTTTTAGAACATCTGATGAAGCCCACAATGGAAAGAAGCCATGGTCTTCTTCATCTTTTTCAGTTTGGCTGAATAATCATCTCGAGCATCTATGCACTAATAACAAAGGTTAAAGTTTCTCATTAGTTGTTGTTGCCTTGATGTAAAATTATGAACATGAAATGTTTCATCCCATGTGCTAACAACCAACTTTAAATCATTTCCACTCTGCCATGGTTTGAACAATGTAAGGATTGTTAGACAGTAATATTCTCTATTGCCTTGATCACATCTTGGTAATGAACCACCAAGAAAATTGGGCACTATGTTGTCTTCATCAATACAATGAACATGATGTTTTTGGAATTGTGGATGAGCTTCCATAAATTGATGTTTCTCCTCCTCATCTTCATACAAGTGCTGAGCATTTCCATCACTGATATTTAATTCATTACTAGTTTCATTGTCTAAATCTTTGTCATCATCAGTTGGCTCATCAAGTGAATCATAATCAGTAGAATCGCAAATGTTTTGGTCAGATCCTCCATCTAATTGAGGAATATGTGGATCAAGAACCTCATTATTGTTAAGAATGTCAAGCTCATCAATTTCATCATCAATCATTTCGTTGTTGTATTCATTCAATACTTCATGCTTTTTCTCAAATTCTGCTTGCTGAACCTTTGACCACTTTGTTTTTGTAGATTTTCTGATCCAGTCATACAAATTGAGATCATTGTATATGAATGGTTGATGCATGTAGTCTTGAACATTTGACAAGCCTGCATATTTGCCCATAATTTTGTTTAAAACAACTTTGGCTGGCTTGTCACCTTCCTTGGGTGATTCTCAGGCACTTTGAACTTCTTTCACATAATTTTTCCAGTAGAAATTACCAAACTTGTTGGCAGTATAGTGATCGGGATTTCCTAACAAATACATGTTAGCCATGGGACTGCCTATCTCCATCTTTGCTGTAAGCACATTGACAATCTTTGTCATTAATGACCTTGCCATGCTTTTATGGTCTGTAGAACCTGTAATAAGCTCAGAGTTTTGATCAAACACATGTCAAATTGTATTAAATATTGAATATGTCTTCAGGCAAGGCTTGGTCACATAATCAGAGACATAAACTATAATATCTTTGATTGCAGTTCCAGACAAAAGACTTGTTGTATCAGTGTTGCAACAAAGAACACATGTTATCAATGGGGTAAAGGTATTCAGCCATGATTCACCGTTTTTAATCATCAATGCACCTGTCAATGCAGTACTTATCACTCTCCCACCTAATCCTATAGGACTCTGTATGGACTCCGCCTATTCCATGTGGACTCTGTGTGGACTCTGTGTGGACTTCTTGTAGGACAATATCATGTCAAATACCACTACAAGGACTCCATAAGACTCCACATGGACTCTGTGTGGACTCCATGTGGACTCCTTGTTCATTTTTTTTAGTTATCATCTGTGTCAGTTCTTTACTATTCCCAACCTAGTCTGCACAGAGTCCGAGTGGCATCCAATCTCAAAATGAACTTAGTGAAATGTTTGATAAGTTACCATAAACATTTTGTCAAGGGCAAGGTTTGAACTGACAACCTCATGATTATGAAGCAATGACCAACACACAACTATCCAACTGAGCCAAAGCAGCTTACTTTACTACCATTAAAATGTATATTTATTGTCTCTTTACGAGTTGCATTGTAAACAAAAAAAATGAAACTAAACTACCATTGCACCCCCCTCCACCCTGCGAGCAGTCACTTGCAGCAGTGGTGGGGGATGCTCTGTTGCCCTGGGTGTTGTGTGGTTGCGTGTCTGGTGTGTCCCCTCACTCTGACAGTAGCTTTATATTAATTAAAATAAAATAAATATATACGAAATATAAATTAAAGGGGAGGGGGAGGAGTGGGGCACAGCGCATCGCTGTTGTTTCCCCCCCTCCCTGCCACCCCCCCCTTCCCTGTGCCCATCGGTCACCCTCACATACTGCACCCTGCCTCTGCCCTGCAAGCAGTTGCTTGCAGCGGTGGTGGGGGGTGCTGTGTCATGCTGGGTGGTGCGTTTCCTCTCCCCGCCACTGGGTCTCTGGCGCATACCCCTCTCACCTGGTGTGTTGCCCCACTCCCAGATGCGCCCCCTCTCTCCTAAACGCGTCCCCTCTCTCCTAAACGCGTCCCCTCTCTCCCTAATGCATCCCCTGTCACCATGACTTGTCCCCTCCCTCCCCGTCATGTCTCCAGTGCACCCACCCACCCACCCCATGAGCAGTTGCTCATGGTGGTGGGGGCAGGTGCTGCCTTGCATGCGGGTGGTGACATGGCAGCTGGTGGTGCCAACATCATGGCGGGTCAGCTCCTGTCATGGTCATCATGGCTGGCTGGTGCTGGTGATGTGGCAGCCATGCTGTAAAAGTGGAGCCCCCCATGCACCCACGAGCAGGGCTCGCAGGGCTGTGTGGGTGACATGGCAGCCATGCTGTCAAAAGTGGAGCCCCCCATGCACCCACGAGCAGGGGCTTGCAGGGCTGCATGGGGGGTTGTTGGTTGTTTGGGGCTGCTATAGGGAGGGGGGGGGAGGGGGGGGGGAGGCCTCAGTGCCATGGCAACAGGGGGGGGGGGGCGATTCAGGGCGCACCTTGTGGGTACCCTGCTCCTCAGCCTCCCAGCACCTCCTTATCCCCCTCCCTGCCCCTCACATCCCAGCTGAGTGGGGAGAAGGGGGGCAGCGCTGTGCAGCTGTTGTTACAGATAAAAAAACTGAAAAAAAAAATTAGTTAGCTTAAAAAAATAGTTAAGGAATAAAAAAACTTTCTATGGGGGCCACAGGCCCCCATAAAGGTGGAGTCGAGAAAGGGGGGGGAGCAAGGGAGGGAGGGAGGAGGCAGCACTGTGGGTGGTGGTGGTAGTGCCAGCTGGCATTGTTGATGGTGTGGCTGTGTGCTTGGTAATACACAGCCACCAAGTAGTATGTAGTGTAAAGACTTACCTTGCTAGGAACATTGTAATGGTATAGTGGTTATATTGCATATGATGATCAAGTAATCAAGAGTTTGATTTGTGTTACAAGTATTTATTTTCGAATTACCAAATAGGGAAATGTTGTCCAATGAAGTCCGAGTCGGAATCTACTGGACTCTGAGGTTGTCCTTGTAGACTGATAGTCCAGTGGACTCTGTGTGTCCATGTATAGTCTAGGTGGAGTCCACACGGAGTGGACTCAGACTGGACTCAGACAGGAATTGGTCAGACCTGCCATATAAGCACTGTTTGACAGTATATTTAGTCTGGGAGTTGTCCTACTTGACTCCTTGTCAGACTACATGGAGTCCACATGGAGTCGGCATGGAATAGGCGGAGTTCTATAGGATTAGGTGGGGGAGTGTAAAGACCTCCTGTCAATGGATCAATATGGTTTTCTCAACAACATTCTGTGGAAACCGTGCTCTGCATTGCCCTTGCTTGTTCAAACAACCTTTTTTTATATCATTTCCATCTTTATCTTTAGTTGTCATGTGGCAGCTGTGAACATTTGAATGTAGGACAAGATTGTCTACTGTTTGTCTAAATTGTGACCACCAACTCTTGAGCTGTTCACAGTTTTTACAAGAGTCACATTTTCATGACATTGTTCTGGAGGAGGTTCTGGCAAGTTTTGGTGGGATCAAGATATTCAGAGTCATTATGTTGTGCTTCTTTATCTTTTGAAAATCTGAGGATCAATCCATAATTCAATCATGAATCTCCTGAGGTGACAATGCATTTTTTATCCAAATTAACATATGTAAATGTAGTGTCAATCAACCTTGTTGTTCGACAGTGTGTCATATCCCATGCAAGCCTGTGACAGATCTCTGGCAGATCACCAATGGAGCCGCTGTCATATCAAATGTCCATTTCAAATTACTCCTGTTTTGTTTATATCACATGTCTATCATTGCTGATCATCTTACTTACTGTGCACTTGGTACTCCACAGATCCCCACCATAGCTACCCCAGTTACTTACTTACTATAAAACTTAGTATAACGTCACTTGTAACTTCGGTTTGATAATTGCATTGTTATCTCCACAACTCTCTCACTTCTAAGTCCTCTCTCTCTCTTAACTTCTGGAACTCCACCTGACCTCCGCTCTCATCACTGTCACCTTGTGAATTGGACATTGAGCATAGAAAAGGGTGCAATCCCTTTTAGATTGAAGTCAAGTCCAGTGCCACCTCAGAACTCCATCAGAACTCTGTCATAACCCCACCCTACAAGATCAGTTTGTAACAGTATTATCAAACTCACACTTCTTATGCCCATTTCACGAACCTATTAACATCTTATGTCAAATTCTCAAACAGTCACTATGCATACATGCTCTACTACCAATTTGCAACATGTGGGTCTCCACAGCAGATTGCAAGCAGTGCGCAGATCCCAACTAGTCTCACCAACCCTGCACTGGCCTTTGTCAACCTTCGGCACTACCCCGTGACCTTCACAAACCCAGAAAACCCTGATGGACAACCTTCAACAACACCACCAGTTCCCCATGGTACTCTGGTTGATAACCAACCTAGTCATGGCTATCCTGATGGGCCTGAAGACCCTGATGGTGACAACAATGACCTGGAAGGTGATGACCATCAATCCAATCCCAAGTTGGAGCCCCACAGCAATGACTGGTTATTCCTGCATGTACTACAAGAGTTATTGGACAGCATCCACTTCTCCCACCAACCCTGCAATGAATAGGTCAAAGTATGTGAACCTGATACATTTGACAGAACAGACCCATGGAAGCTCTGTGATTTTCTAATCTCTTGTAACCTTCACTTCCATGACCATCCTACTCTTTTTGCATCTGATGAGAAAAATATTCTATTTATTCTTTCTTATCTAAAGGGAGCAGCACTTGGTTGGTTTGAACCAGGGCTGATGGACAACACTAATAGTGCCAATTGGATTTGGGACTTTGAAGCCTGTATCAATGAGCTTGAGACCAACTTTGGCCTGCATGACCCCATTGGAGATGCCGAAAAGTCCCTCTACACACTCAAAATGAAGGAATCAGCACACATCATCAAATACAATGTTGAATTTTGGAAGTTGACAGCCTGAGTTGATTGGAACAACTCAGCACTCCATGAAGCGTACTTCCACGGACTTCTGCTATGGATCCATGGTGAAGTCCTCTGAGGAGGCAAACCTACAACATTACCAGCATTATGTCTCAAAGCCCAAGAAGCTGATGAAATCTACTGGATGCAGATGGATGCAGCACTTGAAAACTGCCCCACCAAGTCTAGCAACAACAACAACAAAACTGATGATCCTTCCGCCTGCAGTGGTAAATCCACAAACTCCACTGGTAAATCCAAGAACTCTAACAACTCCAACTCTGGTAACAACTCCAACACTTCCAACAATGCTAGTGGCTCCAGTAACAACAAAACAAAGCCCTCGATAGCCGACAAGTTAGGGAAGGACAGTAAGCTCACTGGAGATGAACAGGCCCCCTGCTTGAAAGAAGGATTATGTCTTTATTGTGGAATAGCAGGTCATGAGGCAAAGGATTGTAGGAAGGCAGCTAATCCTAAAGGCAGAGGAGCAACAATGGAAACTGCCAGAGTGGTGGCCCCTGCAGCGACCTCTGCAGATTCAAAAAAATAGTCAGCAACCCTCTAGTTGCCTCCGCATGGGCTAGGGGTTGCATTGACACTGACCATGCACCAAAGGAGGTCTGCCTCAATGCTGCCGCTCTTTTCAATCCTAAATCTTTTGAAATTGCTTTAACATCTATTTATGACCCTACTATGATTACTCTTTTAGACAGCGGTTCAACTCATTGTTTCATAGATTTGTTGTTTGTCTAAATTCACAGTATTCCAATGAGAACTATACCACCGATACAGCTCTGCCTTTTTGATGGAACGTCCAATACATGGATAACACAACAAGTACAATTGCTGGTTTCATTTCCTACTGGCAAGTCATTCGACATATTATTTTATGTTACCCCACTCGACTCTAGCAACTCCACTGTACTTGGACTAAATTGGCTGAGGCAAATCAATCTCTATGGTCAAGTTGCTTTCAGGACCGCTGGGCACAGAGGTCCCACACTGTCAACATCCTCACATGAAGCAATTCCCTTGCCTGAACCTAACAAATCTCCCCTAGCAATAGTAGCTGGCATTATTTTTAACAATCTATCAGTGCTAGTTGATAGGCCATTGTGCACAGTACCAATGGTTCTATAGATATCCGATAGATGTAGGAGATGTTATTGTTAATGATTGTAGATGGTACTACAACCAACTGTAATACATTGTTAATTATTATCAATGGCACTGGGGACCACTGTTAATCATTGTAAATGGTACTGGCACCCATTGTAATACATTGTAAATGGTACTGCCATCCATTGTAATACATTGTAAATCATTGTAAACAGTACTGGGCCTCATTGTTAATCATACTGGCATCCATTGTTAATCATTGTAAACAGTACTAGGGCTCATTGTTAATCATTGTAAATGATACTAGGGACCATTGTTAATCATCGTAAATGGTACTGCTGTCTATTGCAATACATCGTAAATGGTACTGCTGTCTATTGCAATACATTGTTAATGGTACTGGCATCCATTGTAATACATTGTTAAATGTTGTAAACAGTACCAGGGCTCATTGTTAATCATTCTAAATGGTACTAGGACTCATCGTTAATGCTTGTAAATAATATTTGAACTACCGTAAACCATTGCTAATGAATAAATAGTATTTCACTCTATTTTAAGTTATAGCAGAAAACATTGCCAAACAAATGTGATTATAATTCTATTCTATTGGATACCACACAGTATAATTAATGTGGATGAGTAGTTCAAGATCTGATAAATGTTAGTTTGATCTAAAAAAAATGAACACCACCTACTTTTTTGTGGCAGGCAATTCCCCATTTTCAGTGTCATCAATCCCTTGCACTTTCCCCTGGTCCTCTCTGGCATCCAAGGCAATCTTTAGCTGGACCAAATTCCAACTAACATCCACCACTGCTGTTTTAAGGCGAGGCAAATCAGAATCACCAGAAGAAGTATTACCTTGCATCCACTAAGCCAAGGCAAGAATAACAACAAGAAAGCCATTTGCTCCACCACATAACAGCTGTGACCATGAAGGGTCAGAGGGTATAAGTTGAGAGAGTTCATCACCCCACCAGCCTGGCTGGATAGCCTTCCACCATGCAAACCAGCGATTGCCAAAATCTTTGATATTCTTTAACTGTGGCATTTGACTGGCTTGTAACCGGCGGCCATTCTTCAGCCACACTCAAATCTCACTAGGTCGATTCTTGGTAGGCGAATACTAGACAATGCTACTATTAGATTGTGAATTGGTAATTAGCTAGCACTTACAGTTTTTGGTGGATTTTCAGTCTCAAACAAAACCCAGTTTTTCAATAGATTGAACCAAAATTCTTCATCTGAAATCTTCTTCAAGAAAGGAAGAATAGTGATGACAACACTGTCTGCTTTTTTGGCTGTAGAAAGTCCGGGTACAATAATATCATCACTAGAAGGTGTGGAAGCTGAGGATAATGCCAGCAATACTGCATTTGGAATGGTTTTGGTGGCCTTTGTAACAGCTAGTTGGGTTGAATTTACAACATTCAAAGTTGGTGGAAACTTGGGCGACAGTGCCCCTGTCATGTTTCCAGCATTAGAAGCAGCTCTCCTTTTGCATCAGCCTCATAGTCAAGGCAAATAAATACTGCTTACTTTGTTTTTCTCCCTTTCCCTTTTTTGATGATTTGTCAATCAAATCCAAAATCCCTTTACCCAATCCCAATTCATGTAATAATTGATTATTTCTTGCAATATTACTTGCTTGTTTCTTCTCATAATCAGAAAGTTTCACAGTAGATGCAGAAGGGGTAGGGTCGACATCAGCAGATGCAGACAGGGTAGTATTGACATCAGCAGGTGCAGGAGTGGCTTCCTGTGAGAGACCTTCCAATGCTCTGGAACGCAAGTCTTCTTATCTATTGCAAACAATAAGCTCTGAATATGGGATGCTTTTAAGACTGTCACCATAAGCAGCTTCAAGAAATCTATCGAAGTGCGATAGAAAATCATTGTATATGAGCTTCCCAACAAACTGGGCCAATGATTGATAGGGTTTGAAAGTCCGGTCCAGTCCAGTCTTTTACCCCTTTCGGGCTTGGACCGGGACCAGGACCAGTCTATTTTTTACTCAACTACATATGGACCAAGACCAGACCGCACAAGACCGGTCCTAAATGGTCTGGTCTCGGTCTTGGACTGGTCTCGACCGGTCTTTCCTATATTAATCTACTATAATTAAATTATTGAACAAATTAAATAAGTAACCCCCCCTTGCATTTGCAAGCGAGGGAGGTGGCATGAGTCAGGGGGGGATTAGAGTACTCTACAAATAAAATAAAATATTTTTTACACTAGGGGTGGCACAACTTAGGGCAGCAGCACAAGTCAGGGGGGTCATCAGCCCAGTCAAAGTGTGCGGGATGAAGAGGTAGGGGCTGTTGAGGGCCATTTGGATGACGGGGGGGTTCAGGGGGTTGGTGGTGATGCAGGGGGGGTGGGAGACGTGAGCGGGAGGGGCAGCTGGGCGCGCTGGGCATCAAACACATGGCCGTTCGGCCATGCTGGGGGTGCGGGTGGGTTTATGCACGTCCGAGGTAGTGGGGGGGTTGGCAGGGATAAGCTGGGGGCTGTCGAGGTCGGGTTTGGCAGTGGCTAGGCTGGGAACGCCATCCCAGGCGTCCGTGACATGGCGGCGGCCATCAGGGCCATCCTAGGCGAGCTGGGGGTGCTGGGGTGTGCAGCAGGTCAGCGCTGGTGGTAAATCAGCTGTAGAAAGAAATTGTAAAAAAAAAAACTTACACATGACCCAAACGACATCCAGTGTCATTTGGGCCAGGGGGGTGGTGGTGGGAGTGAGAGGGGATTAGCATTGTTACTTGATGTGGTTGTTGGCATTGTTGTTAAGTATTTGTGTGGGATCAAAAAAAAAAAGATGGCATCTATCAAAAAATCACCATAGCAACACTAGCCCTATCAAATAAACATGTGCAAACCCACTAGGGGTATAGAAACCCTTGAGATTTCACTCTTTTGATCCCCTGGGCTTGTCCCATATAATGTAGAACACAGTAAATTAAATTAAATTAGTTATACAATAATAAATATTAGTACAGTAGGAGTTGGACTGAGGGTTCAGTCACAGACCAGTCCAAACCAGTTTGCCCACGGTCTGCTGAGATTGAGAAAGTAGCCAGACCATGGACTGGGATGCTCTGAGATTGCTCTGAACCAGGACTGATAGTCCTATCAGACCGGTCCGGGTTCAGTCTGGTCTGCAGTCTTTTCCAGTTCGGTGGACTGGACTTTAAAACTCTAATGATTGACCCTTTAATGTAGTTCCTTCATTTTAGCTATCAATTTGAAGGTTAGATTCATGAGAAATGATGAGTCAAGTTGCTTACACAAGAGTTTGAATGGCACCTCCTTCTTGAGGCATTGTCCTCCCACAATGATTGTACAGGCCCAACCTGTTTGCCTGGCGATATTCTTGGCAGCATCTTCGATTGTATGAGGGAGCATGTCAATATGGCTATTGCAAATTAGAATATAATTCATGTCATGATGGCCCAGATTTGCACCACATACTTTTGTAGCGAGCGATTGGGATTATTGCCTTCACTATCCATAGACTTATACTTCTGCCAAAACTCTTCTACCTTTTCCTTGGTGGTTTCATCGGCTGAATTGTACCATTCCTGCATCTTTTGGTTATGAAAGGTAAAGCAATTATGATGTGTAAACTCCTTAGTCGGATTGGCTTCTTTATGTGCTTCCCGCTCAGTGTTGAACTTTGGTTTAAGCTCTTTTCTATATAACTTTGCAAATACTTGCCAGTGATGTAATAGTCATGAGGTGCTCTTGAAATTTAGAACCTTTTGAGTGCAAGAACCCAAACTCAAACCATGACTCTTATGATAAATCCAATCATGGATTCACTGCCCAATATTACCATACGCTGAACAAAAGCATATAAGTGTTGGACAACTTACCTTTTTGCTTGTCTTGAGCTTGAGGACTTTTGCTTGCTCCTCATTTCCTTTTGCATCTATCTCCTTAGCAGATGGGGCATTGGCAGGCCATTTGTCATGGAAGTCTGCATAAACTTTAGCAAGAAAGGTGGGAACTGTTTTACTCTCTTGTGCTTCACAAAACCCTGCAAGCAGGTTGTAAAGCCAGGCATGCTGCTCAGAAGTTGTCCAAGCTGCTTTTGGCATAGTAGTCAAATCACAAAGAAATTTGGAGATGTGTGCAATTGTGACAAACAAGACAAACCCACATGATCATGTTTTGCAGCTGGCCTTGCTGCAGTGGTGGTTTCGCAATTAAAATACATTGTAAATAGATTAATAATCACTACAGTACTACATTAACAGCAATTTGTCAGTGTCAATAGTTAAATTAGTACCTAAAAGGTTTGTTAGTAAAATAAAAATGAAATGAAAAGAGAAGAAAAACACATACCTGTCAAATGGGAGACATCAGGGGTGGTGCGGAGGCAGGGGAGGCTGTTGTCATTGAACAGGACACAGCAGGGGAATTAGGGGGTTCAGGGAGTGTGGCAGGCAGCTGGGGGGGTGCAGGGGGTGGACAGAGTGGCTGGTGGTCTGGGAGGGCAGAGGGCGATTGTCGTCATTGAATGCAGTGCAGTGGGGCCAGCTGGGGGGGTGGGGGGGTTGAACATGGGGCTGTTCGGCCATTGTGAGGTCAGGGACAGGGTCAGGGGGTGTCTCAGGCAGCTGGGGGCTGGCAGGGGTAGGCAATAGGGTATGGGGGTGGGTGGGGGCAGCATTGTGTGTGAGATTCTGGGTGTGGGGGGTTGAATGTTTGGCTGTTTGGCCATCATGAGGGCAGGGACAGGGTCTGGGGGTGTCTCAGGCAGCTGGGGGGCTGGCAGGGGTGAGCTGTAGGGCATGGGGGGTGGGGTTGGCAGGGGTTGGCAGGGGCTGGGCTGGGGATGGAGGCAGCATCATGTGTGAGATCATTGGCATGGGGGGTAGGGACAGGGTCTAGGGGTGTCTCAGGCAGCTGGAGGTCTGGCAGGGGTGAGCTAGAGGGCGGGGTTGGCAGGGGCTTGGCTGTGGATGGGGGTGGCATCGTGTGTAAGATCATGGGCATAGGGGGGTCAAATATGGGGCCATTTGGCCATTGTGAGGGCAGGGACAGGGTCTGGGGGTATCTCAGGCAGTGGGGGGGCTGGCAGGGGTGAGCTAGAGGGTATAGGGGGTGGGGATGGGGGTGGTGAGGTGGGGATGGGGGTGGTGAGGTGGGGATGGGGGTGGTGAGGTGGGGATGGGGGTGGTGAGGTGGGGATGGGGGTGGTGAGGTGGGGATGGGGGCAATGAGGTGGGATGGGGGCAATGAGGTGGGATGGGGGCAATGAGGTGGGATGGGGGGGGTTGAATGTGAGGCCCTGGCACATGTTTCAGTCATTTATACCAATCTTTTATCAGAGATGCAATCAAGCAATGAATCACTTACAGCCAAGGCCACCCCATTATTCCTTCCCTCATCACTTCTACAAAACCAACAACCTTCCCTGGCTTTTGCTAAATGTCTATCATGTGAAGTCAGCTTGTTCATCGCACAAGCTGATGATGCTTTAGCCAATATATGGCATTATCTGTGTGTTATCTCAGGCTTCTGGCAATTTAAAAATTCAACATCAGTGGAACTGGAAATTGCACAAATACTCAGATGTGCACCTTGTTCAATTGTTTCAACCATCATATGAAATGTTCAATGCTGCGGTACTCTGCTGCTCATACTTGCTTGCTTGCAGCTGATCCAATGGGCAAATGGAACACTCGACTAAAGGAGCTTAAGGATTCTGATGTTTGGGGAGGAGGGAGGATGGATTTTTCTATGGTGATGTCTGATGCACTAGACATGAGCAAAGGCCAGCAACAGAGACTGAAGTGGATGCCTTGGAGCAGATTTTGGATGAAGGAATGTGTGTAAAATGGTCTAAATCCCAGGCAAGAAAGATGCAATGGGAGGAGGAGGTTGAGCTACTCAAAGAGGAAATGTGCCAGACGATCATATATGAGTGGAAGGCATCCTGGTGGCTTCAGCTTAAGCCTGGTCTTACAGTCAAAAATGCCATTATCTATGGAGTTACTGCATATGCACAAAAGCAAGCATTTTTTTGCAAAGGCATGGCTGCCTTATATGCAAGCCAATGGATAATCCAGAAAACAATGGATCAAGCAATCAGGAGAAGGATGAAGAGGAGGAGGATGAGATGGAGGATGAAGAAGTTGAAAAGGACAATAATTATGATCCATTTGAATTAGATGACTGATGTTTAGTTAACAAAATTAGCAATATGCCCCAGTGCCATTTACAATGGTTGACAATGGGCCCCAGCACTATTTACAATGATTAACAATATATTACAATGGGCCCCAGCATCATTAATGATGTATTACAATAGACAGCAGTATCATTTACAATGATTAACAATGGGCCCCAGTATCATTTACAATGATTAACATTGAGCCCCAGTACTATTAACAATGTATTACAATAGGTGCCAGCATCATTTACAATGATTAATGGAAGGGGGCCAGGATGGCCACCTCACTAAGTTCAGTCATACAGACAGGACAATGTTGTCTTTGTTGCATGAAGTAAGAGTCAGTCTAAGGTACAAAAGAAAGCTACTAGTAACTGTACCTATCTTGCATGAAGTAAGAGTGGGGAAACAAAGGAAAAAGGATCATATATATATTACATTTTGACTGTGTTGGAAAGTGGCCACATCTGGCACAAGTTGATATATGATATATTGACCATAGTCCATGTGGCTGCATTGGGTATAGTCCTGCATTGGGCATGCTGTCGGCAGGTGTATAGATGTCGGGCATCAGGCATGTGTTATGCAGTGGCTGTGCATGGTCAGCAGTGAGCATCGGTCTGTGTGTGCATCAGCAGCAGTGTGCCATCGGTATGCATTGGTTCAGTGTTGGTGTGCCTGTCAGTAGGGTTACCAATTGGGAGTGAGCATTGGTCAATGTGCAGTGGTGTGCATCAACTGTCAGTGTGCATCGGTCATTGGTTTGCATCAGCCGGTGTGCCATCGGTATGCATCAGTCTGGCATCGGTGTGCCTGTGTGCATCAGTGTGCACCAGTCAGTGTGCAGTGGTGTGCACCCATCATTTGGCATTGGTGTGCCATCAGTAAGTGTTTGTATCTGGTAAGTCTGGGGGCCAGGCTTACACCCCTCCCCACTTGAAGACATTGGTGTCCCCTAAATGTCTGTGTTGTTCTCAGTTTCCCAGACATCCAGTGCATTGGTATCCTGCATCTCAGATCACAGGCACCATTCATCATGTTCCCATCCATATCCATCATATCGGACAAGGTATTGGACACCACATCCACGGCATCTGGCATTAACAATCTTGTCCATGAACCATCCCTCCATGCCATCCTCTTTGATGATGGGTAGTGGTCGGGCTAGTTCACGGTTGGGGAAGAGCAGTAGGTTGTTTGCAATGTGCTGTCTCAGTAAATTGGCATGAAAGCTGGGAAGGTGTTCGGGTTGTTTGGGAGTTTCAGCATGTATTCTGACTGTTCTGGGAAGGCATGGACAACTGTGTAGGGGCCATTATTGCATGGCATGAATTTTGCCAGCCATTTCTTGCCTTTCTATTTGTAACTCTGGTGACAGTTGTCTGTGGAGAGCATGACTTGATCACCAACAGCAAACTTGTCATCAGAGGCACGGTGTTCATTAGCATGGTATGCCTGTCAGATTTTCGCAGCAAGGAGGTTGTCCTGTGCTTCCTTGATGTCAAGTTCCACCTGGGCGATGATATCCCGGGTGGTGAATTGGTCAGCAGGTGTGCTGACCAGGAGGGGCACAATTGGTGGGATGAGCCATGGTGAGTGTAAGCCTGGCCCCAGGCTCACGACGCCGAACACATGCACACTGCTGCACACTGACCAATGCACACCGATGCATACAGGTGCACCGACAAGGAACCGATGCACACCACTGCACACTGACTGGTGCACACCGATGCACACAGGTGCACCGATGCCAAACTGATGCATACTGATGGCACACCGCTGCCAATGCACACACATACCGATGCTCACTGCCGATCGGTAAGTGCACAGCCACAATGGCAGTACTGATTGGTAACACTACTGGTACCACTGCTGGTCGGTACCACTACCAACGCACACCACTGCACACACCAACTGGTGCGCTTGCACACTAACCACTTGGTACCACCACTGATGGCACTGCCAATTGGTAGCACTGCCAGTTGGTACTACTACTGACAGGCACACCACTGCCGACACACACTGCTGCACACACCGACCAACGGCTTCACCAATCAGTAACACCACCAACTGGTGCACTGCTACTGACACCACCGATGCACGTCGCATCACCAGCAACCCAATACCCATGGCCAGACATGTGTACAGATACCGATGGCCTGACCACTTACCCAATATGAGAACTATGCTTGATGCGGCCATGGTTGAGATGCTGGATCCGGACACTTTCCAACATGGTCCAAACCCCTCATATATATACAATCTTTCCCCCTTTGTTGCCTCACTCTTACTACATGCAACAAAGGTATAGTTACTATTGCTCACTCATGTATTTTACTGACCCTTACTATGTGCAACAAAGATAACATTGTCCTGTCTGTCTGACTGAACTTAGTGAGGCAGCCTTTCCTGGCCTCCTTTCAGTGAGCAGCCAGTCTTCAGTTGGAATCCTGATAATCTGGTGGATGTGTTCACTGTGTTCATGATGGTGAAGCAGGTGCATGGTAGCTTGGCCAGCCAGCCCTTTTGGTTGTTGTTGACATGGTACTGGATAGATTGGTTCACAGTCTTGTTGGTCTGTTCACTACTGCCATCAGTCTGTGAGTGGTACAACATTGACATTTTCAGTTTAAATCTGGAGAGCTTGTGGAGTGCCCACCAGAGGTCAGCAGTGAATAGGGCATCTTGGTCAGATACAAGATTCAACATTAGCCCATTCTCACAGTACCTCAAATAGCACCACAGCAACCGGCGTGGCAGTGTAACTGGAGTGGGTATCAGCGATTCAGATGTCAGCACCAAGGAGGTCAGTCCTTGTCAGGATGGTGTCCTTTCCATCCTCTTCTGGTAGGGGGCTGATAAAATCCAGTGCCACTGTGTCAAAGTGGCCATCTGGGATGGGGAGTGGATGGAGCAGCCCAGTTGGTTTGGTTGTCCTGTTTTTGTTCTGTTGGCAATTGGTACAGGATGGGATATATGCAGATTTGAGGTCTCAGTGCATGTTTGGCCAATAATAGGAGCCTCATAGTGCCTCATAGCTTTTGTCAAACCCGAAGTGTCCAAGGGTGTCATGGGCCAGGTTGTTTAGCAGTTCACGGACCCTGAGGTCTTGTTGGATAAGCAGGTGTCGACCAACATAAATAAGACCATTGTCAGTGGTCGCGCCATCAATGCTCCTGGCAGCAATGTCTTTGGTCAGTTGTTTTGCAAATTCATCGGTGAGGTAGCCAGTGGTGATGGAGTGTAGGAGGGACTTGTCTGCTGCAATGTTGAGTACACCGGCTGCAGGCAGATGCCGTGGGGAGTGGGTGTGTGCGAGTGCACAAGCAGCAAACCCAGTGTTGGGCAGATTGTCTGCCATGTTGGATAGGGCATCAGCAGCAGTGTTGTCTTTGCCACGGATGTAGGTGATGTTGTAATTGAAGTTGGCCATATACATGGACCATCTCATTTGCCTCCAGGACATCTCCTTCTTGATTGAAAATATTCCAAGGTCCGGTGGTTGGTGTAGACTTTGAATTGGGCACTGAGGAGGTGTGACCTCCATTTCTTCAGTGCCTTGACAATGGCGAGGAGTTCCTTTTTGTGTGTGGGGTAGTTCTTTTCAGCTGCATTGAGCTGGCAGGAATTGTATGCCACTGGCCGAGCCATTTCCCATGTCTTGCCAAAACTCAGATGGCTCCCGTTCAGTGGCCACTGGCATCAGTGGTCACAAAGATGGAGGAATCAGTGTCCTCATAATCAATGATGGTGAGGCAATTGGCAGAGAGAACCAGTCATTTAATCTCTTTGAATGCTGTCTGGTGTGTGTCAGTCCAGTCTGGGAACTTCTTGTTGCATTCTTTATTTGTGAGCAGGGTCAAAATGCTTGTGTATTCAGCGAGGGCAGGCAGGAAGGTGGCGATATACCTAGTTAACCCAAGGAATCCCCAGACATTAGTGGCAGTAGTGGGCTGTGGCCACTCCACGATCTGGTCAGTCTTGAGAGGGTCTGGTTTGATCCCGGCAGCTGAGACAATGTGGCCAAGGAATAATAGCTCAGTGGCAAACAGGTTGGATTTCTTTACATTGCAGTAGATACTGGAGGCCTGGAGAGCTTTAAGCATGGTTTCACAGTACCATTCATGTTCCTCAAGGGTTTGTGACCAGATGATGATATCGTCTAAATACACATGGCAGATCTTGCCAATGTGTTCCTGGAGGGCATCGGTCATTTGACGCTGATGTGTTGCCGGTGCATTACACCCACCTTGAGGCATGACCATCCATTCATAGAGGCCCCAGGGTGTTCAGATGGCTGTGAGGTGGATATTGTGGGGGTGGACTCATGTCTGAAAGAAGGAGTTAATCATATCCATCTTCCAAAAGATCTTCCCTTTTCCACAGTCAGCAAGGATATCATTGATGCAGGGTAAGGGGAAATTGTCCCAGATGGTGTTGCTGTTGAGTGCCCACTAATCATTTACCCAACAGGGGTCAAGAGTTAAGTTGGGTATCCCACCTTGGCTCTTGGGGACACAAAAGGTGGGAGAGGCATATTCCAATGCCGATGGTCACATTCTGCCTGCTGCCAGATGTCCGTGAAGGAGCCTCTTCCAGGCCTCTTGATATTTCTTTAGGGTGGCATATCCCCAGCTGTTGGTGACCTTGGATGGGTCCCTCAGTCGGATGCGATGGTAGATGTGGTCTGGTGTCTGGGAGTCTCACTGGGAATTGATCAGCGTACTTTGCTTTCATTGCTTCATTTTTTTCTGCCAGGAGTTCCTGGAAGGCAAGTGATTCAATTCTGTCCCTTACAGCAGCCATTATCAGCACTGGGAGTACACAGCCGGCCAGGGCCTGTCTGGGTTTCCTGGTCACCTTTGACATAGGTGGCATCAGTATCCATGGTTTTGATATTGGTCAGGACACATGCGGCAGCGGGTTCACTATGTCATACCCCATGCACTTATCAATTGCTGTCCTTGCATGGCTGTCAATCACAATGTGCTTGGCCAAAAGGAATGGCATTCCCAAAATGAGAGGAACAGGTAGTCCATAATGTACTTTAATCCTTGTCACCCTTGACTTCTATTGACCAGTGCCCAACTGCAGTTCCAGCTTCACATACTCTTTGCAGAGGAGCAGTGAGTCTGAAAGGGATGAGAGGTTGTCCTCCCTGTTTGGGAGGGGGTATCTTCAAAGACCTAGTCTTTCAACAAGGTCAGAGCCAATCACTGTGGAGAGGCATCAAATGTCGATCAGTGCTCCGATCAATATCAGGAACTCAGTGATGCATGGTCCAGTGGCAGTCAACCATGCATAGAGATGTGGGACGGTGAAAGGGATTTCATCAGGTGGAGGGATGTACGAGTCAGTATCCACATCCTCTAGATGTGCCACTCCTGTTGCCGCTGCTGGCTCCCGTTTCTGCCCCTTTGGGGCAGTGGCAGTTGCCATGGTGGGGGTGAGTGTAACATAGGTGGTGGGGTCTGGCCAGGTGTTGTTGGCCTTCATTGGACAAGTGTCCTTGTGGTGATTGACATAGAACTGGTGGCATTGGTAACAGCCTTTGTGCTTGGAGAGGAGTGATTGCTCGGCTGAAGTAAGGGGGGGAATGCGAGTGGTGTTCCCTTTGTTTCCCCTGGAGTTGGGCTGGCTGCCAGAGGGAGCAGAGGGTGTCTTTGGCACATCTGTGAGTGGGGAGAGGGGATCCTTCTTCTCCCCTCGCCAGGCTGACCTAATGATGCTGTGGGCATCAATCAGCTGTTGGGTGTGGGCATCTTCTGCCTGCATTCGGTCATCTCATTCCTTGACCTGTACAGACCATGCAGCAAGGTCTGTGGCAAGGGTGGGCTCGTTGCAGAGGCTGAGCCAGAGGTCCAGGTGGAGGTTGGACTGGAGCTGGAGTTTCAGCGCCACCTTGGTGAGCACGTGTGTGGGAGAGGAAGTGGTGAGGATGGCTCAGATTTTCCATCTCAATCTTCCAGTCAATGAAGGCCTGTCCCCCCTGTTTGGAGGACAGTATTTTTTCCAGGACATGGTGTGCCCAGTTCTTTTCTAGGACAAGCCCTGCAAGCTCGGCCAGATATTGATCCAGGGTAAGTGCATCTATCTGGGTGTGGTTGGCCTGGTACCAGCCAATGAGCCGGGGCTTGAACATGCCTTCAGCAACAAAGCTGACAATCTTGGCTGCCATCTTCCCAGCATGCTTCATGTATCGCCACACAACTCTCAGTGTATTTGACCCATTACATATGGAGCATTTAATGGTGGCTTTTGGCCCATGTAGTATGGTCCAGCTAAGATGGGCCCATCTTGTGTGATAGACCATAGGATAGGGTGGGCCCATGTTAATGGGATACACCATGTGAATAAGGTGGGCCCATTGTGATGTGACTGAGTGAGTGAGACCATTGATGATGGGTGGGCCCAGGTGTGAGCTGCTGGAAGCAGTATACCATGAGTGATGGATGGGCCCATGGGTGATATATCGGAGGCAGTAGACTATGGGTGATGGATGGGCCTGTGGCTCAGCTACCTGGGACATTATACCATGGGTGATGGATGGGCCCATGGGTGATATATATTGGAGGCAGTAGACCATGGGTGATAAATGGGCCCATGGGTCAGGATTCAGGAATGGAATCATCAAGCAAAATGGACTGAAGAACTAAAGAAATGAAAGAAATAATAATCACATGGACTGAAAATTACAAGTGAGAAGACAGAAATAACTATCACTTATGTTTACTAGGCAGTATCATATTAGAGGATCAAAGAATGGGCATATGGGGTGGGGCAAGCAGGATCAGGTTTGGACACCAAATTTGAAAGGCCATGGCAACAGGAACTGGGCAAGGAAAATAAATTCAAGTTGCTTTCAACAATCAATGAGGACATTTAGAGAATCCATGGCTACAGAACCTACTAGCAAATTAGTATGTGAAACTTTCAATTTTCATGTGTGTACTATAGCCTGTCAGTGATGATCAGGTGATTGGTCACTACACCATCCACTACACCATCCACCACCATCCACCTCCTCTTAAATTTCATTCATTCCAGGTGATTTGCCATATTTTTAAGTGGCTAATCACCATGTACAACTACCAGCCATGATATCTAGTGTAAGTGTTTCTACTCTGGCTGGCCTCATAACTGATTTGTTTGTTTTTCCCTGCCAGATAAATAAATTAGAACTATGCAAAAATTTCTGGGTAAACTTAAGGCAGCAGGGCAGCAGCTTGGACCTCAGGTAGGGGGATGACTTTTTATGGCCTGGAAACTATGATATTTTTTTGTTTCTTGCAGATAACAAAATCCGAGTTTTGTCAAAAAAAATTCGGATATTTTCATAATAACATAAGCTTGGCATGTGCGTATATCCGAAAATCAGCTGCGGCAAGTTATTTGAGCCCTAGGACCCTTATTTTAGCTGATATATCGGTGTTTAAATGATTTTTTCTTACAGATATCAACTTATGAAGATTTTCCAGAAAATTTTTCCAAACACCGCGCGGCACATGCGTATATCCAAAAACAGGTAGCACTAAGTCTTTTGAGCCATAGCTCACTCATTTTAGCTGATGTATTGTTTTTTTCTTACAGATATCGACATTTGAATATTTACCTCAACTCAGGACAGATTGTACTAAACATAGCACCGCCCTTGCACATACCCCAAAATTGGTATGTTTTACGTTCCTATACCCAGGGGGCATGCTTTAGCTCATTTACTGCTGTTTTCTTACAGATATTGAGATTGGAATATTTGCCGGCCAAAGTTACGGGGCATAGCGCCGCTCATGCATATTGTACAAAATCGGTGTGTTTTACGTTATCTGAGCCCTCGGGGGCAAAGTTGAACCCATTTACTGCCCTCTGCTCAGATATTGGGACACAACTGCATGCCGCAGAAACTCCAAAATGTTTCCAAAAACATTTCCCAACCAAGACTGGTATGTTTATCCTCTGAGCGGGGCCTATTTTTTCTCATTGTATTTTCCCTCGGTTCTTTCGGTTCTTCCAGATCACCAAAAGCAATTATTTGCCAAACAAGACCATTAAACATGGCCCGGTAGTGGGACATCCTGGAACTGGGGTGCATTTATATTGTTTATTCACCGGCAGGCGTCATCTGACTTATTATATACATTCCTCCAGGTGAAGATCTACTGCATAAACAAATATGCCCCCAAAACCACGTCGGCATGTGAATCTCTCCATTCGCTGGTCCATGATGCGATCGGTGAGCAGCGGGAGCATATCAACCGATCCATCGGCGACCCAAAAAGATACCACTGGGTGGTGGTGTATGTGCCCTCTTTCAGTTGTCAAATATGAATTCTGATAGGAATTTCTCTCCCACGGTAGCCATAAGCTGCACAAATCACCCCGAGGTATGCGGCGTTCACGAGATGAGGACCACTGGACAGTCAGGGCGTTCAGGGCAGGGAGGGCCCACCACACGCTACATGTATATCCTGAGAAGGGCGACTCAATGGAGTCATTTAGCAATGGCGGGCGGCATTGGAGGACTCGGATTCTGGATAGAGCGGATTACTCTCGTCTCATAAGGAAAGAATTCATTTTATTTATTGTGCATTTGAATTAACTAACTATCTGGTGCCTACAGATAGAACGGGATAACCTGAAATAGATGCAATAAATCTGATTTGTGTGTAGGAGCATAGTGAGTTGGCACTGACCGGCAGTGAGTATCAACGTCAGTTGTAATGACCGGCAGTGAGTATGAACGGGAGTGAGACTAAGCAGCAGTGGCACTGACCGACAGTGATACTGACCGGTAGCAATACTGGCCAGCAGTGGGTCTCGATGGCAGTGATACTGTCTGGCAGTGATACTGACCAGTGGTGAGTCTCAACGGCAGTGAGTAAACGGTTGTTATGTATTTATACTCTGCCTAAAGATAACTACACAAGTCTCTACACTATGAGTATCAACTCCACGCCGGATCGTCATGTGGTGTCATGCCTGGAGGACATGTCAATTTGGAAATCGATTGTGCAAGGGCATCCAATATATACTACGGAGCTGATATTGACATTAGCATTGAAACAGGACATCGGGTGGGACTGAAGGATGTAGGGTGACTAGCTCATTCGATAATTTGGAGTCTCAACGGCAGTGATACTGACCGGTAGTCAGTATCGGCGGTCAGAGTGACTGGCAGTGAGTCTCAACGGGAGTGAAACTGATCGGCATTGATACTGATGGGTAGTATTAACGGCAGTGATACTGGCCGGTAGTGAGTCTCAACGGCAGTCTCAACGGCAGTGATACTGACCAGTAGTGAGTCAACGGCAGTTATACTGGCTGGCAGTGAGTCTCAACGGCAGTGGTACTGACCAGTAGTCTCAATGGGAGTGAAACTGACCGGCATTGATACTGACGTGCAGTATTAACGTCAGTGATACTGGCCGGCAGTGAGTCTCAATGTCAGTGGTATTGACCGGCAGTCTCACTGGCAATGATACTGACCAGCAGTCTCAACGGCAGTGATACTTACCGGCAGTGATACTGACTGGCAGTGATACTGACCAGCAATGATACTGACCGGCAGTGAGACTGACCGGCAGTGGTATTGACCGGCAGTGGGATTGACTGGCAGTCTCAACGGCAGTGATAATGACTGGCAGTGAGTATCACTGCCATTGAGACTGCCGGTCAGTATCACTGCCATTGAGACTGCCGGTCAGTCTCACTGCAGGTAAGTATGACTGCCGTTGAGACACTACCAGTCAGGAACCGTTCTGGCCGGACATGGTGTGCCAGAAGGTGTGTGCATTCCACAGGCCACGTAAGTCAGCTTGAATCCGAGGTTCAATAGACCCTGGTCATTGTGGAATTATCAGTGACAGGAGCAAAAGGCCTCTTGTGCATTTGATGTCTACAGCATCACTGTTCGGCAGCACGTGCAAACCGTTCATGAGCACATGCAAAATGTTTGTCCAGCGACTGACCGGTAGTGATACAAAATGGCAGTACTGTGACTGATGGGCAGTCAAGGTCTGACAGACCGGCAGTGATACATAATGGCAATGGTGTGAATGAGCAGAGTGAACACCAGCTGCGAGACTAAACAGCAGTGATACTGTACCAGCAGTGACACCGGCATTGATACCGAGAGGTGGCATCATAGGTGCAACCGATAAAAGCTATGGTGATCTCAATGAGTAATGCAACAGAATGCGAGACTCAATGGCAATGGGAACTATGTGTAGTCGAGATGGCATTTTCATTCCTATTCCCCATTAATCTAGCCATCGGTTCCACAGAACCAATCACGTGAATTCAAGTATATCGGACAAGCCGGTGACTCCCAGTAGACCAACACCATCTCTAATCAATGTCTGGGTCCTCTCAGGCAGTTGTTGACTTTTACTGTTCTCGTGCACATGCGGCTGTGATCGAAGCCACTTCAGACAGATGCCAAAATGGTCCTGATGAGTATTATGCAATCTGGCATGCAAGAATGAAGTTGGACATAGTAAGTTGATAACCAAGTTAACACTTGTGATCCCTCCTAACCAAATTACTTTCCAGGAAGCATTTGAAGTCATCATTGGGTATCTGGTCATGACTGAACGATTCAACCACATAGTGCCATTCTACAAGAGGCTCCATACTGCGGTCTATGCAGCCGAGGATCTCCTGGATCTAAAGTCAGCTTTAATGACATTAGATCCAACTTGTAACCCGATGGATCCAACCCATGTAGTTGATCAGTACATTGATCCATGGTGGGATAGACCATTGGCTGACACCGATGCGATGTTCTTGGTGGGGGGCGTTCCAGACTTTATGGCTCAGGTATGGTATTCTGGCATACTTTACATACAATATTGCTAAGTATACCATGCAGTGGGGAGATCATTATGACCATGTGGTCTCTGCGTCATTTGATGATCAACTTCACCGTGATGTGGTCTTTTCTCATCTCCTATCAATTTTGGCTATGAAAAATGTACACAATGCGGTCGGAGAGGTAATGTTCAGATGCATTGATGATACAGAACATGGGGATGAGGGAGCCGGTGACAGGGAGATTCCAGAAGTTTAGCCATTGGACTAGTAATACAATATTATCCTGATTTATGAATGATACCCTTCTGGAAGCCAGATACATGATCTGCCATTTCTCTAAGCTCACTACAAAGTGGTTTTTGGTAACATCAACACAGGAACTTCCATGACAAGCCGGGATCACTGCCGATCCCGGTTCATTGATCCTGAAGCATGTGATCATAATATCATTTCAACTTTGACCTGAACCGGCATCTTCACCATGGATTTTGCTCGCTTAAAGATACAGTTGGTGGAATGGCGTAGTCTCCCCCCTTTCATTTTGGAGGCATGTAATTCCTTCCCATTCGGCTCCACTTCTGAGGCACAATGCTTTGCCAATCTTTTGGCCACAAGGATGCGAGGGCTTTGCAGAAGGTTTCTTGAGCTTGATGGCACTGATCGTCAAGACTGTTATGATAGAATTCAAAATGAACTGGTATGTACCCTTCTATGTTTGTTCTAGGAGCAAAACCTCATTCAGATTACATCAGACTGCCGGAGTAAAGTTTGCCGGCAGATGCTACATCAGTGGGTTTGATATCAAACCGTCCACATTTTATACCGAAGTAGTCCATAGCGTGTATAGTGAGGACAGCGACGATGGGACCGAGGCAATTCAAGGGATTGATCTCTGGGATGGTGATCAGGACCCCACCCGCCTGGGGCCAAACAAATTTCCCTGGTGTGTTTACAATGATGAGGCAAGCTGGGCCGAGCCACTTGAAGAAGCTCTGGCTGTCTTCAAATATCATGTCGGTGATTATTTCATTCACTCGCGACTTCACTACTAAGATTTCTGTAGAATCAAGGGATCCCAGCAGAGCCAAGTCAGCCCATTCCATCAAGTGCACTTATCCCGGACTTGGTCAAATCATATGAAACTCTCATGTGTGCCCAATCCATGTTACCAGGGCTGAAGGAGCGGTGGAGACGTGCAGTCTCTAGCAGACATGCACAGAGGAGACCACGGAATGCTCAGACACGATCAAACACGTCGAAAGGCAAGGATGGAATGCTGTGCTAAGGTGTCTACACATGTGGCTATCAACATGATCACATGATGTCTACTCTATGTCCATGTAGTCTGCTACAGTCATGCTGCACGGTTACAGCGGGTGGTACGGATGCTGATGGCAGAAGAACAGGATGAAGATTCAAATGTACAATTGTAATGGAAAATATATATGACAATTCCATGATGTATAGTTACAATAGACCGAGAATGAATTCATGAAGGCTGCAAAGTAAGTTGAGAGAAAAGATCCAGCTGCATGGAAGTCATATAGTGGCTGACGGTAACAAACCTGGGTGAGTCAATACCGAATCGGTCTAGCATGTTATCCTGCATGTATTGCGCTATGCATACTCTGCTCCCATTGCAATCCATGGTGCCATGCCTGACAATCCTTCCTAAGATGGCAACCATTGTCCCGGACTCGTACTGGAGCTCTAACCCTAAGTTCTGCAGAATTAATCTGGAACCAGAGTATGGTCCAACAGTCATAAGTAAGTCAAACCATGCACCTTGTGAGTTATTATCTCGGTGAAGTGGGGTCTTGCAGTTGCTGATGATTCCGTATCCTGAAAATGGTGATGTCCATAATTTCAACACCTCTAACACAGCCTCCCCTTCCTTGACCTGTGAAGGATCACTGATGATTTTTTCAAAGACTGTCCTGCCAGCACGATAAAGGTCAGGGTGGACAATTGATAGGAAGGCCCCCATCAGTGCAAATGACTCGGCAGTGTGAAAAAGCCAGGATGTTGTTCCCGGGCTGATGCTTCCAGGCTTGAGGGTCGCAGAGATCTCCGGCAAGAATTCTTTGGTCTATAACTTGATCAGTAGCCTGACTGCGACGATGAATTAAACTAGACTCACATCATGGGCTTGCTGAAACCATGCCGGCGAGAGGTTAATGTTACTGGGTTGTGGGGCACAGCTGCCCATGGGTTTGTAGTATGCCGGATCGGTTTGCCAGCTGCCTTTGTCACCTGTTAACGAGCTGCCCAGAGCATTGTCCATCTTTATGGCGGCTTGCCATAAATCCTTGTAGAGAATGGTGAATCAGCATAATGATTTCGATAGACTTTGGTCAACTGGTACATACCTGCCATTCCTCAGAGAGGGCCCCTGGAACATACCATGCTAACACCTTCCTATATGCATCCGAAATGAGTGTTGGAGATGTGATGACGGTGTCGGCATATTCAGTGGGAATCGGAAACCGGGATGCCATGCAATCCTCCTCCGTCTGCTTTCGGCTGGTCACAGTCTTTTAACATACAATCATACTGTTGGGCATCATCGGCGTTGTAACTGGGAAGTCCCATCAGAAACAAGAAAGGTGCATAATGTGTTTAATATTACTGTGATTAAAGAGTGCTTGACTGGCCTTTGTTGCCAAGAGTTCAGCATCCTTGACCAACAATACCAGCAGATTCAGAGGTGGAGTTGGGCCAGGGTTGCAAGGTGTAAATATTGGTGATGGTGTTGCCATTAATTGGACCGGTGGAATGGGAGGTGTCATAGACAGAATGTAACAAAACCATTGTCGAACATATGTGGCCAGTACATCAGTAAGATAGAACACAGAGTTTTCAGGGAACATTTGGTGTGGATGGGTGAAAGTGGGTGGTCCACAACTCGATGCTCTGTTTAAATACACAGGACATTTCCCGGCACAGGAGCACCATTAAACAGCATGGTATTGGAGCTCTGGGACATGGCGGTGAACTTGCAGTGAATGGGAGCAATTCACCGGCAGTGCACAAACGACAGTGTATGGGAGTGGCAGTGAACAGGAGCGGCAGTGAGTGGGAGCAATTCACCGGCAGTGCACGAGTGGCAGTGCATGAGTGGCAGTGAGTGGGAGCAGCCATTCTGTATCACTTCCAGTCAGCAGCAGTCATCGTTGGTAACACCTCCCAGTGAGTACCACAGCCGGTCCGGACTACTCCCAGGCGGTACCACCTCTGGTTAGTATCACTCACTGTTAGTACTACTCCTGGGCAGTACCACCCCTGGTTGGTATCACTCCCTGTCGGTATCACTGCTGGTCAGAGCAGCAGTAAACAGGACTCAAAATACTATAGTGATGGAGACTGGATCATTATTCCCCATTCATTATTTATTTACATTGGTGAATGAAATGCTAATCAATCCTGGCGTTCCAGTCATCTCTTTCGACTCCGTTTAACCATCCGTGACTTCTGAAACCTCATGGAAGCCGATTCAGCACCAACTGCCACTCGAGGGGTCACTGTGGCTGCAGCTGCAGCAGTCCTTGCCCTCATGTTTGCTCCCAGGGGAGGGGGTGGAGGAATATCAATGCTAAATGCTTGTCGTTTTGCCTGTTTCTTTGGTGGACAGCCTCGTGGGCGGGGATTCTCTGAGATAGTCGTCGAGGCAAGCCGGGTGGTTAGGGATGCTGCCTCCTTGTCAGGACCACGATCAGTGGTCCGCGTCACTGAGATGATGTCGAGATCTTTCTGCTTGCTCCTTGGGCCGAATGTGCTCCGCCGGACCACTGATTCAAACCAAATCGCCTTCCCTCTTGGAGGATTTGGTGTCTGCCTGGAGCCTGAAGGACGATTTGGCAATTCATCATCACTGTCATCCATTGCAACAACTGGGCCAAAGCCGAATGCCTCCCCTGAGTCAGAGTCGGACCCCACTAGTATCTTCCTCTTCCTCTGTTGACTTCCTTGCTGGTGGATCAGGAGAGAGGGGAGTCGCTGGCCTGCTTGTCCTTGCCGGACTGATCTCACCCTCTGTATGGAATTGGAACCCAATGCCATTCTCGCTGTCCTCTTGCCTTGAATGCCAATAACCGAGAATCTCCTCTAATTGCGGCCCTTTCAGTTTAGAGGGATCAACGAGAGTGAACCCTTCCGGCACTTGGTTGGCATCAAAGTAAGCGCTCGGGTTTGGAACAATGGATGTCCACAGTGGTATTCCGGCTTGCTTGCCGGTCGCACGCCCTGAAGATGCAGGGATTAGCCATGGGATAATGGAACACTGTGTTTACTCACTGTATGCCACCGCAACATAAGACCGTACCAAGGCCTTTTTATCCATCCCCGTCTTTGGCCATTGCGATGGGTCTGGTAGTAGTGGGTGGCCTTCCCCATCGGTTGGAAGGTCCTGGTATGGCTTCCGGCTCGTCCCACCAGAGGTCATCGTCATAGCATTATTTGTGTCTGCAGATCCATGTCACCTGTAGATTGCAGTAGATATAATTAACAATACTCACTGCATTTCTGTTGCATGCTGGCTCAAAAGTGCCATGATTGGCTTGGACTCCCAATCCGGATGCGCTTTAAAGAATGATGTCCCGCCGAGCTGTTCCATATATTCCTGCCTAAAAGACGAGTGAGTGCCGATGATTTAGAAGAGTAAAATAGTACACGTTACCCATTAACAACCACTGTCCCATTTTCATTCCGATAGAAGCTGAGGATCACGCAGTCCATGCCACATGATCGTTTCATCTCCTTGCAGAATGACCGGACATACTTGTATGCCTTGGTGGCACTCCTAGAGCCTGGTTCACATCATGACAATAACCGACGTCAATTGACTTACTTTGCTTGCTGGGCTGCCGGTGGCCCCATTTGGTTCCACAGCTCAGCCACCAATTCCAGGCGCTGTTTCTCCTCATCCGACGTCCTATCCCATACCTTTGTCAGTTCGGCCTGGTACATGCCGAATGCACACTGGTTGTCTGCCTTTCCAGACTCTGAGCCATTCCATCCACCTGACTTTGTTCGGATGGTGTTCTTGAGGTCGGCATCAGCCTCAACGCCTAGGACCTTCCTTGCCGTCCATTTTTTCACATCCCGGAATTTTTTGATGGACTCCCTTTTCCGTCCATAAGTGTGGAACCATGTGTAAATACCCTGTAACCATGTGTTAGGGCATTGAGATTTTATTCCATGAGACATGGTGTACAGCTTACCTCTTTCTTCAGCTTTCTGTCAGACTCTGACCAATGCGGCAAATTTTTCTTCAAGTCCTCATACACCTTGGTTGCAATTTTCCGTCGGTCGTTACATTGGCAGCCTGCCATTGTTCTTTCCGGTCATGCAAGCAGGTGATATCCTCTGTGGTCAGTTTGAATCGTACAAGCTCAAGAGGGACTTGAGGAAGTTCGGACATATTCAGGCGAAGATTGGGTTCCAAAGCAGTGATGGTAGTGTGATGGGGGTGGTTATGAGACGACGGATCAGGAGACGGAACTGAGGATCATTTTTAAAGTCTGGTGTCGATCATGATTGGTGAGTGACAGGTCTGCCTGAGTCTCATGGTTCTATGCATATGATACATGTAATTATCAGCGGATAACATGACTGAGATCAAGCCCTTCTAATTTATTTCCCAATAACTCATTTGTTGAAGTGGTACTGCAGTGTTTCAGACTCATTGAATAAACCCACATCTTGATGAAAATATGCCCATACCATGGCTTCATCCAGATTTCATTGCCTGAACATCTCAGAGGCATTCTTTCCTTTTACTAAATGTACATTCACACCGACCAGATGGAGTTTCTGTGATAATGAGACTACCTTGCATTACTACTTTCAGATGCGTAGGCCTCACCCTCAATAAAATCACCGGCAATAAAACCATATGTCCAATTATGATGTTTTCACACATGGTCTGAGTCAATTGTAAATACAGATTTGCATGACTAGTTTCAGTATTTACCAATCCATCACATTATGCTGCCAAGATATATGGCACTATGTCGACCTCAGTATCCAACTGAGAACACAACATAATGGTTCCTTCATGTGCACCACAGCTTGCTTATATGACATTCATGATATGCATGGAACCATTTTGGGAACAACTTGCATTGATGTGGCAACAAGGAATGTAAATCAAGATTCAAGCAGTTGGGACAGGCAAGACAAGGCTGAGGCGGAGTACTATATGCCAAAATTGTATGCTGGGTTTAGCTGCTACTGATGGCACATTACTTACATATGATTGTAACATCTGCTACCTAGTAGATGAGAACAAACTATTCGCCTATGTAGTATGATATCATTGTTACCTACAAAAATAGTGTACAACAACTGTAACCTAGTATATAACAATGAATGTACACTAGGGGAACACTAGTTGTGTTCTCTTAGGATATTCCACCTTGTTTGGTGTGACATGCCTATCTCAATGAAAACTCACTTCCCCTGACTTCTAAATATAACTGCCCATCCCATCTTGCCGCTGCTTCTTGTAGAGCCCACAAGTGTGCCACCCGGGTTGGTGGGAGTCTCAGTGTTGCCCTTTTTTTTTTTTTTTTTTTGTTCAACAATATTTAACGTGGTGCACAGGCGCAGTCCACGGCTATCTATGACATGAGGCAGCGGGTATACGACGTAAGTTGGAGGGGAAACTACAGCCCCAATAATGCACGCGAGTGCGTGAAGGCCCACGCGCTGGAGACGTGCAGTCTCACAGAAACCGGCTGGGACACGAAGCGGAAAGCCCAAAGCACGAGGCAAAGACTGTATAGCAGTAGTCTAGCGATGATCAAGCAGTGTCTACGTGTACTCTAGGATGAACCTGTGGTCACATGACCGTGTGTCTACCTACAGACTGTGGATGTCTGGCTGCACGGTTACAACGCGCCGCCCGAGGGGGCGGCGCGCATGGCCGGACTACGGGTCAAGGGCGCTCAGGCACCTCCCCGAACCAGCTCGCCGGCACCCAACAGCGCGTACTAACACACTCAGCTCCCTACCCCCACTCAGCCCATGCACGGCGCCTATTAGTCGTGCATGCCCACTGACGCGCTGGCCAGGAATGAGGATTACAGGCCTTCCCGCAGGTCGACCAACCCGCCAGCCATAAGGCCCGACGGGGTCCGGAGCCCCTTGGTTGCCCGAGTACAGCCCCTCCTCGCTTAGCCGCCCCATGCATGGGACGGTACCCACCAACCGGTGGGCCCCCCAACCTTGCCAGCAACAAACCTGAGGTTCGGCGTTACCGAGCCATTGCAGGCTCGGAGACCAAGCACGCGTTCGGCGGGCCATCAGGCTCACCAGGCCACCAGACGGGGGTCATACACCCTGCGCGTAACCCTCATCCCGGGTCCCACCCTTCTGGGGGGGCAAAGGCGAACACACGTGGGTTCGCCTCGAGAAGCTTGACGAGGTCTGCGATGAATCGCGGGCCCTGTCGGTGTTTCTTGCATTGCACGTGGGGGCACACACAGAGCAGGTGATCACGGTTCTGGAAGGGCCGGGGGGGGCAAGCGCAGTGAGTGTCCTCACTGGGGAAGAAGCGGTCACGGTAGCTCCCAATGGGGGCATGCGCTGTGATGCACCGACACAGTTG
The DNA here is from genome assembly GCA_964034925.1 of Tricholoma hemisulphureum. Classification (NCBI taxonomy): domain Eukaryota; kingdom Fungi; phylum Basidiomycota; class Agaricomycetes; order Agaricales; family Tricholomataceae; genus Tricholoma; species Tricholoma hemisulphureum. The sequence continues at coordinate 9,358,523 of OZ035928.1, forward strand.
GGCCGTCAGCCTGCAGTCATGTGCAGTTTCTTTGAGCCAAGGCCCGCAGCCAGAGGCGGTGGGCATTGCGGGGGCCTTCCGTTGGGCCCTCAGGTCCAGGAAGCTCCTCCCTCGGTACTTGGGGTCCGCAAAGCGGGCAACCCAGTCTTTCTCTGCCGTCTCCTTGAAGGAGGCGATCAGCCAATTGCGAGTGGCTTTGGGGGAGATCCCCAGAGGCAGTCGGAGTGACGTCGCGACGTCATGGGCTTGCTTGTGGACCGCCCACTCCAGCTTGGAGGGGACGAACCACAGGTGGATCTGGCGGTCCTGGTCTAGCTCGAACCAGGGCCGCAGGAGGTGGCACAACCGGAGGGCGTACTGTTGGCCCCCCACTGGGGAGCAGTCCACCCACACATCGGCGAGTGCGAGGGCATCCGAGAATACCACCACCTTCTTGCATCCGGCAGCCACGGCTGCGGACACCCCTAGGTGGAGGGCACGATGTTCGGCATCGGTTGCTGAGGCACGGCCAAGGAACGCAGTAGCGCGGCGGAGCTCTTGGTTCCCGCAGAACACAAGGGAAGCCGCCGAGGCCTGGTGGGCTGTCCTGGGTACAGACCCGTCACAGCCGACAATGAGACAGTCCGGCTCGTTCCTGGCCTCAGCCAGGACGCGGTCCAAATGGTCAATGTACTCTTTGTGTTTGTCCGTCCCCTTAGGGGGTGGGCGGTGGAGGGAGATTCTGTCCGCGAACAGATCTATCATGCGAGCTCCGGGTTGGCTCTCAGGGCCGTAGGCCTTGAAAGGTTCCCCGGAGAGGGAGCAGACAGTAACCGCGTCTGCTGCTGGGGACAGAATTTTCCGGCGGGCAGCGGGCGGGAGAGCCTGAAGTCCCAGCGAATGCCGGGGGGCATCCCCCACCAGGTCCCCTTCCAAGACAGCTCGGACGGGGTGGGTGCGCGTCAAAGTAGCCGTCCGAAGACAGCTCTTGTCTGCCAGACGGTGCAACACCTGCGGCATAGGCAGCAGGGCCGCGAGGCATTCCATAGCCCCCACGGGGGTCGTACGGAAACAACCTGTGATCCAGCGGGCAGCGGTGTGCTGCATCTGGGACAGGGCCTTGACAATGCCTTTGGTACAGGTACCTCGGCAGAACCAGAGACGGAGTCCATACGTCGCCACCGGGATGACGCAGGACCTGTAGAGCAGTCGCTTATTCGCCGGGGAGAGTCCCCTGGACAAACTGCCAAGCATACGCATGGCGCTCACCGTCGTGAATGCCTTTGTCGTGTAGAACCGGACATGCTCCTTGAAGGACAGTTTCCGGTCAAAGAAAAAGCCCAAGTACCACCAAATCAGCTTGGGCCTGAGAGGGGTGGCCCCAGTGAATGGGGCGACACCAAGGTTGATGGGAGGGTTGGGTGCCACCCGTGCTCTGGAGAAGTGAAAGACCTCGGACTTGGCGTGTTCCAACACCAGTCCGAGGGCTGTGAAGAGGTGGAAGACCTCGTTGTAGGCATCCACAAGCTTGGGGAGGTTATCTTCTACCCATTTGGATTGCGCGATGAGGGTGCCATTGTCGACATAGGAGATCAGATCCGCCAACGGCCGGGGGGGGCGGGCGAAAAAGAGACACATCACTGGCGCGATGTAAAGCGCCAAGCAGACAGGGGACAGGGCCGAGCCCTGCCCTACTCCGACATCGGCAGAGAATCTGCCCGAGCTGTTGGTGTTCCATTTGTAGGTCGTAAATCGGCCTACCAGGTACGAGTGGAAGAAGTTCACCACGCACGGTGGGAACCCCGATTTCTCGATGATCGTTAGCAGAACTTGGTGGTTCAGCGACGGGAAGAATTGAGCGATGTCGAAGGCGACAACGCTCATCTGCAGTCCCTTCACCCATCCGGATGAGGTGGGTGAGGTAGACGCCAGCATCCTCAGTGGAACATTGGGCGACACCCCCAAACTGATTGGGGTGAAATACGCCGTCTGCCACGCCATCGAACTGGAGCCGTCTGGACAGCAGCTTTTTGACCAGCTTCCCAAGAGTGTTCAGCAGCACGATTGGCCTGAACGACTTCGGGGTAGAGTAGTTAGGTTTTCCAGGCTTCGGTATGATGACCGACGTGGATTCCTTGAAATGAGAGGGCCAGTGGCCCAGCGTGATGCATGCTTCCGCAATGCGGACAAAGAGGTCGGCAATCTCGATGTTGCCAGCGCAGCGTTTAAGGAAGGACCACGTAATGTGGTCCGGACCTGGGGCAGAGCGCAATGAACACGCCCGAAGGGCCTCCCGCAGTTCCAGCAGGGAGAAGGGGATCCACACCCGGGGGGGGAGGGGCTCATAGTCGTCAAGCACCAACAGGTCTACTGGGTGGTTGTTGGCCGCATTGTAGGTACCGTCTAGCGCCGTCCAAAGCGCCTCCAGCATATTGCAAGGGGCACCCCCATAGGAGATGGCCTCGCACGACGGGAGGTTATGTTGTTTGACCCAGGGCATCAGATCCCAGGGGCGTTGATTGGTGAATGAGACTTCTTTGATACGTGCATCAAAGAACTCCCGTTTAGCGGCTTTGACTGCCTGTTTAAACATGCTCCAGTCCTCAGGGTCCCGGGATTCCCGGTACTCCTCAAGGGCTGTGTGGCATTTGTCCGACCACCACTCCTTGGAGCAGCTGCAGATGTCCTTAGACCGGGCGTGGGTGCGCCACGCCGCTGCAAACGCTTCTGAGATGGCTTGCACCACCTTGTCCACCTCTGCCGGTGAGTGGCCCGTCCAATTGGACAAGGCCGAAAGCCGGGCGGAGACGTCCTCTAAGTAGGCCGCCTCCTCGTCTGAGTCCGGGGCAATACCCTTTGTCCGCAGCGGCACGCAGTAGAAGGGGGTCCGAAGATTAACCAGGAGGGGCGTGTGATCCGAGGATCTGCAGTGCTCCGGGAAGATGGTGTGCTCAGTGACTGCTTCATCCGCTGAGCTGATGAAGAGCAAGTCAATCACCGTGGGATTGAGCTCGTTGTTGTAAGGGTAATGGGTGGGCTTTGCCTCGTCAGGACGGCAGAGCGACAACCCGAGTCGAGTGGTAGCCGCCAAAAGGCGGTCAGCGTGGATATTGGCCGCTGGTCCCTGGGGATCCCAGAGGCGGTGTCAGCAGTTGAAATCCCCCCCAATGAGGTGGAAGCGATGGGGCCATGTCTCCGCTCCCTCAGAGAGGAGGCGGATCCCGGTGTGGTTCCTGTCTGAATAGACGTTGGCGAGAAAGATGAGGTTATCGCCCCCACCCAAGGTGAAGACGATGACATCACGATGATCGATGAGGTCCCGGCGGTAGCTGGGCCTCAGGGCTTGCAGATGCTTATCGAAATAGACAGCGATGCATGGAAATTCCCCGCGATTGTTCCTAGGGAACGGAGCGGCATCATTAGGAGCCGGGGCAGTATCTGTCCTGGCCTGTCGGACCATGCATCCCCAGTTGGGGTGCATAGGGGCGCCTATCACCGCCTCCCCATCCCTGCTCGCAGATGAGGGTGCGTGTCTTATTAGGTTCCAGGGCGGTTCCTGTATAAGCAGAAGGTGGAATTCATCACTCTGCGACTCAAGTAGCGTGTCTAAAAGTCCATAATTTCTATTGACATTCTGACACATGACTTTTAAATAAGATATGTCCCACATATGACTCATTTACATTCGCCCACCGCGTCCTGTGGGGAAGGGGTCAGACAAGAGGGTGCGGGCGGCACGGTGCTCACGTACCTCGGCTTAACGCTTCTTGATCCAGTCACCATCGAAACAGTGCTTCCAAACGTTGCAGTGACGGTCGTCGGCTGCGTGTTCCTTGCGGCAGTTGGGGCAGCAAGGTGGATGAGGGCATGGGGAATGCTCCGGCGTGGGGGGGATCGGGGGCGTCGCCTTGGCGTTGCCCTTGCAACAACCTGCTAAGGTGCGATGATGCTCCTTGTGGTGAGGGCCGCTGCAGATGGGGCAGCGGATTTGAGGGGCGTGGCAAGCGTTGGTCGGGTGACCCCACTTCCAGCACCATTGGCAAAGGGAGACGCCAGGGTTAGCCTGGGCCTCACGGATGGGACAAACGTACGGTCCAAACTGGACCGCCCGCTTGGAGAGCGCTTTTGCGCATGCGCCGCTGACTGAGTCAGAGACGTTCATATACACCGTAGCAGTGTCGGACTGCTTGGAGTTCCGGATGATCCGGAGGGGAGTGGTAAGGACGACCAAGTCCTTGAGGCCGGACTTGGCGATAAAATTGAGCACCGACTCCACAGTGGTGGGGCGGTGGTCCTGGAAGAATGGCACGTCAATGATCTTCATATATGACGTGGAGGAAGGGAGCTCCGCAGTGACTCGGAGGTGGTCCCCGATGAACGCCGCAGCGATCGCCTGTCATACAATGCGGAGGTCCTCTGCAGAGGCCACAGCGTCGGTGGCGATGGAGTACCCCCCATAGGCCAGAGAAACCGACTCCGCCCGAAGAGTGGAGCGGTGAAGGGACAGGGCCAGGCAGACCCATTCAAGGATCTCGTGGCTTTTGACAAGGACGACCGGGGGGGGGGCATACCACCCTCCCCCAGAACCGCGTGGACAATAGCAATGACCTGTCGATGCGATGGGCCATGGACGGTGGATGAAGCCTTGGGTTTCGCCGCAGTGGGTTTGGCCTGCTGGTGCATCGCAGCCAGCCTGGCGGTGGGGAGTTCGGGGAATGCCTTGGCCATACGGACCAAACCGTCCACCAACAAGGTAGGGACATGACCGCCCTTGAAGCGGGCGGCCTGCACAAACGTGGGAGCCTGGGGGGGACCAGGTCTGGTTGGGGGGGGGTCTCTGCTGCAGGATGGCAGGGAGCGGACACCCACCCTTGGGGCAGGAGGCGTGGGGGAGGCGGTTGGCCAGCCCCCCTCTGCGCGGCGGTGGGGGAGCAGGTCGCACCGGAGCCGCGAGGGGCATAGGTACGTCCTGGTTAGGAGCAGGAGTTGCCTCTCAATCAAACGAGTTGATGAACGAGTCAAAGGACATGGACCAGAGGGGGTCCACGACCGGGGCCAGAGGTACTCCAAAGTTGTCGGCCGCCCGCAGGAGGCCGGACAACGCGGAGACGAGGTCGGGGGTGCTGCCCTGCAGCAACTCCTCAGATGCGCCCCGAGAGGCAAGAGAGCCAAGGGTGTTGGCCCCCTGGATGATCGACTCGACCAGGACCCTCACTTCGAGCTCGGTCACTGGTTCGACATCATACATATCCCCGTCCTCTTCATCGGACGAGGGGGTGGTGCTGGGGGGACCGCCAGTGACGACGGTCGAGGCCCTAGAGGCAGCCTGCAAGGCGCTGGACATGCACGGCGCACAGGGGGTGTCCTGGCTGTGGCCATATGGCGACAGCGAGGGAGACGAGCGAGGCGTGTGGACTGGGCCGGCCTGCGAAGGGACTGGGGGCCTCCCAGTGGGCCTAGAGGCCACCGGTGAGGCGAGAGAGGAGGGGGGAGCTCTGCTGGGAGCGGGGGGTTCGACACGCGGGTTGCCCCGGATCGTGCCGCCCGATCCTCGTGTGGGTTGGGAAGGCGTTGACATGCACTGCTAGCAGTGTGGAGAGAACCAGATCGAAGGGATCAGAGACGAGCAGAAGGCCACAGAATGGATGAGACGATGAGTAGCTGTAGAGGTGTGGCTGTGCACGTCGTGGTAACAGATCAAGAAGCAGTGTCAGTGTTGCCCTAACATTATATATCTAATGGAACCACCACAATAGGCAATTATAACCATTTCTTCAAGTACATACCACCCCAAAGGTTGACCAGTCATATGAACGCATTCCCAGTTTACATTTCACGTGATTGGTCATCCTATCCATATTTGGACTTCCACCTTCTAATTCTGTCACCACATATACGCCGCCTACCCCTCTAAAGTAAAATAATGCCGATTAAAAAGTTCAAGGCCAATGTTCACAATTCTGGCACTGGTGATGTTCTCATTCAAAGCTCCACCAGCTATTACACATCGAGGGGATTGGTCCAAAAAACTAAAGCCAGCACACAAGCATCTTCTGCCAACTCCACCCCGAATGCTTCGCCCTCCAAGTCTCAGAAGAACATGCATGTCTTTACCCCCTGCCATGAGCAAGTACATCATGATGGGTTTGATTATGATGCTGCTATGATGGAACCGTTGAAGCTTCCCCAATCCAAGGTACGTTGATCTCAGTCATGGTCTCTGGGGAACTTTAATTATTTTGCTACTTCTAGTCACAAAATGATTACCTCAGGGAATATGTGGGGAAAAGAAAGTTCTACCTCTCACGGATGCTGGCTTCAGAGGCTGGCCCAGCTTTGCATTGGTGTAGTGCATGTGGCTTGGCAGCGGAATGGCGGTGCAAGAATTGCCTGGGCTATCCCCTCTTTTGCAGTTCATGCTGTAGATCTTCCCATGCATGCACCCCCTTCCACCTCATTCAACGATGGACCTGCGAATTTTATGAAGATTCTTGGCTGATTGAGACAGGCCTTACACTCCACTTTGGACATGGGGGGAAGCCTTGCCCCTCGTATACCCCGACAGAGACTTTGACAGGAATCCCGGACATCCCATTTGGACTTCTGGACATCCCTGATGAGCTCAACGTTATGGAAGATGAGTTGGATGCCGATCCTCTGCCTGAGGGGTTCATGGAAGCAGAGGCCAATGAAGGACATCATGAGGTGGAACACTCAGAAGGGGAGTTCTTAGACCCGCATGACCAGGCAAGGTGGACGAGGGATAACCTGAAATATGGGACAAATGTTGTGGTTATTGTTCATCAAAACAGCATTCATCACTTGCCCGTTCGGTGGTGTAGGTGCCTAGGACATGCACCGGACGATGTTCAGGCCCTGGACCTCCACTTCTTTCCGGGGTCATTTAAGAAACTGCGGACGCTATTCACCTTCCAGGACCTTGATTCCATCCTCGCAGAGAATCAAGAATGTAAAACTTCGGCATGGCATTACTATCAGAAGCTCCGCCGGTTCACATCTGGCTGTTTTCCGCACAGCATCCCAGTCTGTCTCACTACCAATTTATAGCTTATTTCTCATACATAATATAGGACCGGTACAGGGAGCTGTTATGTTGCACGAGACAATACAGGAACCTGAAGCATCTCAAATGGCATGGCTTTGGCCATGAAGCCAGAAGCCCGGGTCTTGGAGATCTGGCCGTTCTCTGTCCGGCATGCCCACAGCCAGGCATGAACTTGCCGGAAAACTGGGAAAATGATAATGAACAGTGAGTTCATTCCATCCCATGATGACCTGGAAAGAAATGAAGTCTTGTTTCCCAGGTGGGTATACACCAGATCATTTGCGATTGATGGGAATTTCACGGCATCTCACCAATGTCAGAAACGTCCTGAAGATGACATCCCATTAACAAATGGTCATTCATTTATGACGGAACTGGTGACATATAAAGAACATCTCAAGGTGGCTCTCGAGTCCAAATCGGCTCCAAGTACATGCAATGAATTCAAGGCGAACCGGAAAGTGGACGTGGCCGGGTATGATGCCACAGGGATCGGAGCAGTGGCATGCCTTTGGCATGGCTTCTTCCAACCAGAAGCCACAGTCGACTTTCAGAGAGGAGAACAGTGCATTATTGAATTGTTTCCGAGTGCACAGTTATGCTAAATACTCACAGACAAAGGAATATCGATTATGCAGTTTGCAAGGCCCTAAATGGGAAGAACATGGAGAAGGTGAAACGGGCATTCCTCGTATACAATATATTTTGCCAATGGTTTATCAACTTCAAAATCCGGGTTGATCACTCACCATACCTTTCAGTCCCGGAGGGGATGGTTGTAGAGGGAGGGATTGGGGATTTCCATGTAAAGGGCCATGTGGACAACTGCTTCACACGGTTTGCACTACTGTTCATTATAGGGAGTGGGGTGATTGATGGGGAAATTCTGGAGACGTTGTGGGCTGTGCTGAATGAGACCTCCCGGAGTGCCAAGGGATCGACGCTCACCCACCGGAATGAAATTCTGGACGACCATATGAATCATTCAAACTGGAAAAAGTTGATTGGAATGGGTATGAAATGTTGTACCAGGTGCCAATTAGATTGCTAACTCGATATCAGTTCCAGCTCTGATACGGAAGATGAAGCGGGCCCAGGAATTGGTTCTGACTGCCGAGGATTCGTACAAGAATTTGACAGAATCGGCATCAGCCCGTGATCTTAATGAGTGGAGGAAAGGGGAGCAGCAGGCACAGGAGGGCCGGGCGGAGGATGTCAAGAGTATGGATTATTTTGATCTGAAAACACAACAAGGTGCGTAGGTGCTATGTGTGGATATTCTGTGTTGACGTGCCTTATGTTAAACATAGCTCCAGGGAAAGCAGAAGTTCAGCTCTGACTTGTGGATGAAGTATTGATGGTGTAACATTTATTTGGCTGGTTGGTTACAGAATGTCCCTACAGAGTTACATTAGGCATGCTGGAAAGGCACCAACGACAGCAGAACAGATCGAAATCACTAAGCGACGGAGTCAGTTATTGAACCGGATTATGGACCATCAACGAAAGGCTCATCAATACCTCACTGGCGCGGACAATGATAACTATTTGTTCGAACCATCAGAGGTATATGATATTGGCCAAGATGGGGAATTAGAACTGGTGAGTAACCGCCGGCCAGACAATCCGTTTGTAGCCAACAAGGTGGGCCACCGGCCAGAGTGTTTCCGGCTGACGTTGCCTTCTGGGATGACTTGACAGGTCCGATGGGAACACGGAGTTCAGGGCATTGCCGCATTGGAGATCCAGCTGCGGGCTGGTCAATGTAATGATGCATTGAAAGCTATTCAACTGGCATTGGGAAAGAAGGCATTCTTGTTTCGAATGAAAATCCGCCCAAGAGGCCCAAAGACAGGAAAAACAAAGTCGTGGGATGAGATTCATGTGGTGGATCAGACACTCCGTTTGAATGCTCAAATATATCAATCTTTGAGGGAATCACTGGTGGATTTGGAGGCACCAATGGCAATGACAGACCGGTTCCAGGTTCTAGAGACGAAACATCTCAAGACAAGCACTACGCTCCTGGACCCCCGGCAGGATGGTTTCAAGCATGTGCAACTGCCTTGGTTCTGGTATCTGGATGTCGCTGGGGATAGCATATCAGCCAGCCATTTGAAGGAATGTAAGTTTGCGCATGAATGAACACGAATTGAGTCTGACCATAAGAAAAAAAGTCCACAGGGTTAACTGGCTATGAGCAAAAGCAACGTTTGACAGAGCGAGTGAGGAATTGGTCCTTGTGAGGCATGAAATGGGGTGGACTATCAGATGCTTCGAACACCATGCGGAGCAGTGGAGACGAAGAAAAGAAGATGGAACATCCCCCGGCCATTTGATGTATGCAGCGAGTCAACAGGCGATGTGGGGGCAATTTGCGGTCTCTGCAAAGGACTCATTTTCCAGTATTTTGTCAGAATGAGGAATATGTACATTGCATTCAATAGTGTAATTGCTGTTCTGTGCTGCTCAGTCTTATCCTGACAATGACTAATGCAACTATTTCATCGTTTCAGTTTGACTGCCGGGCTGTAGCAGTTGCTCGTGGGGAGCACTCCGGGTTAGCACCAGTGCTGGTGGAAGGCTGATACCTATAGACTGCCATTGTGGATCACTGCCCATTCAATCTGTTGTCGGGGATCACTCCCAATTCCATCTGACATTCAATCTCACAGCTGGTGACCAAAGGCAGCGATTGCCGGTCCGTATCACTGCCGTTGAGACTCCAAATCATCCGATGAGCTAGTCACCCTAAATCCTTCAGTCCCACTTGATATCCTGTTTCGATGCCAATGTCAATATCAGCTCTGTAGTATATATTGGATGTTTTTGCGCACTAGCTCACTGCCATTTGGTCTCACTGCCGTTTGGTCTCACTGCCGTCCCACTTCATACCGGTCAATATCACAGCCGTCCTCTCACTGCCGCCCTACCTCACTGCCGTCCCACTTCATACCGGTCAATATCACTGCCGTGATCTCACTGCCGCCCTACCTCACTGCCGTCCCACTTCATACCGGTCAATATCACTGCCGTGATCTCACTGCCGCCCTACCTCACTGCTGTCCCACTTCATACCAGTCAATATCACTGCCGTCCTACCTCACTGCCGGTTGGTCTCACTTCCAGTCGGTAGCAGTCCTCGGTAGCACCCCCGGACAGACCCAGTGCCGGTGTAAGTCTGCTACCTACAGAATCAGGCGCCGTGGGGTATCACTGCTTATTCCTGCTGCCATGCGGTCTCTGCTGTTTGGTATCACCGCTTCATATCACTGCTGGTGAATTTCACTGGCAGTTGGTATTCCTGTATTACTGCTGTTTTAAAGTAAAAGGAATTACTGCAGTTCTCATTCACTGCTGGTCAGCATATATTACCAACATTGTACCTCACTGCCTATGCATGTCAAAGATCTCTGGAACTGTCCATTTCCATGTGGTTTGCCATAGCTGTAACCTTTACAATCTCAAGTTAACATTACATGAATACATTACAAACATTATACAGTAATAGTATCACCCTACAGTAATAGTATCACCCTACAGTAGTCCATATACGAATAAAGTAGAGAAGCGCAATTACCTTGGTACATCAAGATCATGGTTTACTGAGTACCCAGCAGCCTTGAATCTTAGGAGGCAGTCCCACATTTCATCAATGCTTTGCCCAAGCAACATCTCCATTTCCAGCAGCCAATGGATTACATTTTCCCGTTCATCGCATCATTTGTTCATCTTCCCTTTGGGTTTCCTCACATGCTCTTCAAAATCTCCTACCAAGAGCTCAATCCTTCTCTTGAAACCACCGTCTTCATTGTCCTCTCCAGTACTCTCTTCCGAATGCTTCCTGTCCTGCATGCGATCTCACTGAGCTGGGGAGGTCAACTTCCATTGGGTCCGTATCCATCTCATCAGTGCCCTCCTGACTTTTGATTGATGGTGACCTGCCGGTCGCAATTGGCCACTTAGGTGATCCCAAGCCGCACGATGGGGACGGTGGTGTGGGAGGGAACGGAGGCATTGGGGACGAGTCAGGTGTCTCACCTGGTGGTGGGTGGGCAAGGGTGGGAGTGACAGGTTGCTTGCATGCCGGAGAGGGGGCAAGGGCGGGAGTGGCGGGAGGGGCAGGCGTCCGTGGTGATGGATTGACTACGGTCGGCAGTGGAGTGGCTCTGAAGCCCCTTTGTGGGTGGGTGGTCACTGGCAATGGTGGGGCAGGGCCAGGGGCAGATGCTGACGAACAGGGGTTGGGCATGGCGGATCCTTTCATCAAGGCCTCTGTTGAGCTATCCTGCAGGAACAATTGGTCCTGATGAGCTGGGACAGCAAGGCGGGGAATGGGGCTGATCTGCCGGCGCTTTTGGATGTGCAAGGGCGTTGCCTCCTCCAAAGGGGACTTGAACTTCACTGACCGTCGGGGAAGCGTTGCAGCCAGGTCACTGAGAATAAACGGTGATCGAAGTGTAGTCTCTTCAATGGAGGGGGCTGGTGTCATCGGCATCAGGTTACGATCAGGTACGTGGCTGGGACCTGCTATGTCCAGGTTGGGCCGGCGCCGTTTGGGAAGAGGGACAGGGATGAGTGATTGGTCAGTGGTGGCATCCTGAAGCCCAGCATCAAGCCTTGGCCTCTTGAGGTAGAGGAAGCTCGATGGCTGGTAGTCAGCAGGCATTGGGAGTGGAGAAGGGGCTGTGGACAACGCTTCCACAGCTGGATTCATTCCGGGCTAGACAGAGATCATAACTCTGCATCATATCAACCAAAACCAGTTACTCACTTTTTCTTTGATGTCCTTTCGGCGTGCCATGGGCTGTACTTAGTACAAGTGTCAAGTTCGTTTTGATCGAGTTGCTGAATGGAACCAAATAGCGGTTAGTGATGGCCGGAGGATCACAGCAGCGTGCCTTCCGGTTGCCGTGGTAACATTAATTAATTTTCAACCACTTAACCATCCAATCCCATACCGGGTATAATATCAACGGTGTTCTATTCATCACACTCACCAGCGCTGTCCAGCCACTCACTTCTCCAATCATACCAGTCTCAATGTCTTCTCTCACCGCACCACTTGTTGCACGGGCAACCATCTTTGTTAAGCCTCGGCTGCAAGAACTCGCAAAGGCAGCCATCCTCGGCTATGATGAGGAGCTGCAGCAGCTGCTCATGGCGCTTCCGGGAAACCCGGTATGTTATCAACATCATTAGTGACATTATCTGTTCTTATTCGCTTCCAGTCGTTTGATTCTGCGACTGCATGGAAGGTCCAAGTGTGGATCGACACCCAAAAGATTGACTTAGCAATTCAGCAGCTAAAACAGGGGGTGAAAATTGATCCAGCCAGTCTGGACTCCTACATAGTAAGTGCATGATCCTCCTCCGGTCTTCACCCCGATGGAAATGCTAACATCTTGATAGCTTGATACATGGGCCCTTTCCAATGCGATCCCTGAAGATAATCTAGGGGACTACCAGCCTTCGCGCCTCCTGCTCAGCGGTACTCTCCGGCTTGACCACGGGCTGGCGCACGGTGAACCAACGGATTACATGGCTGTCAGCAGGCATGATCCTGCACTCTGGTCCCACCCGTTCCTCATGGATAAAACATCGTCGACCAGCCAGTGGTTCCAGGGGCCTGGAACATCAAGACGGACACCGGGTGAGTGGATTTGTTGTTCTCATCCAACGAAGGCTAAAAGGGTGTGGATTCACAGTACCGGAGCCCTTGAAGCTAATGAGGGCTGTAATGACCGTGACACACCGGGTCACACGCCCACCAACGCTGACCCCCACCATTGCCCAACCAACACCAATCCGTCCCCAGGCAACCCTCCTTCAGGACGCGGACAGACTAGTACCAGATGCCCCAGCAGAACCCCGAGGAAGGGCCAGACAAGTCCCTTCAAAGCAGCCCCGCTCAGTCACCCAGTCGAAGTCAAGGGCGAGGTCGTCAAGGATTAAGAGCGCCAAATATGTGGCAGATTCTGATGATGGTGGGGCGGTTCAAGTGAAAGGAAAAGGAAAAGGAAAGGAAAAGGCTGCCGATGAAAGCATGGATATCGACGACCCAAATTCCTCGGTGATAGGTATCAGGAGCGTCCAAAGCTCTGAACCGTCCCATTTTCACATTTTAAACAACACCTCCTCATGCCACATTCTACAATCGTCATAGGATCTCACACGCATTACTACCAATACTTGTGCTACTTGCAGCCTCAAAACTCTTCATATTTAGCTCCCACATCAGTTATATCGACCTCCACCTCTTGGCCCACTCTGTCATCCACCTCACTCTCTTCTTTCCTGGCTTGGGTCACCACCGCATTGTCCTCTGGTCGCACTTGATATTGTTCAACTCATTGTTGGCAAAGGAAGATATCTCACTCACTCCAGTCAAGGCTCCATCGTAATGGGTCACAGAAGATAATGGGATCATCTCCTCCAACAGGCAAATTTCCTGTGTTGAGCTCGGATGAGAATCGTCCCCACACAATAGCGCATCTCCATTGGTAGGCCATCAGGATGCACATAATCAAGAGGATGATGAAGAAGATAAGGACAAGAGAGATGTTGTTAGAGATCATGGTGTAAGGTTCTAGTGCAAGGAACGGTATTATCAACAGTCCTATGATTTTGGTCACATGACAAAGTTCCCAGGATTACATCATCATCCTCTCTAGTCCCTATCACCTGCCTGACAAGCCACTGGACGCATTTTTGGATAGGAGGGAAGTCCTATTACACCAGGTAGATTTCTTACACCAGGTAGATTTCTTGACCTAGTACCCACTCTTTATTCCATTACCCACTCCTTATTCCATTACCCCTCCCCCTTTTTCTCATTGGCATCTGATTCCTTCTCATTTTACTTGGGTCCTCTTCACCCACTTCAATTTCCTGGCCCCACTTAGAATATCTATATAAGACATCTAGTAGATAGAAAAGAAAAACAATAAATCATTTCCCCTCATCATATAGAGCACAGAGCTCAATTCCAGAGTCCTATTATCGTATTATCTCGTCTCAAGAAGCACAAGTCATCGTCTTATTATCGTATTATCCCTTCACTCTCTTATCATCTTGCCTTGTGTCAAGCACCAACCCAAAGCCACCTTGCTCCCTTCCTCTGGTCTAGTAGGACTATCATTTGGTGTGTGTTTCCAGGTGGTTCCTCGGACTGAGTATCATCATTGGTTCCAATGGATATCGATGAGCTGGCCACCTCAAGCAGTCGCATCCGGCCACAGCAGCTCAGAGCTGCTACTCCACCCTCCACCGCCGCTCTGCCCTCCGCTCTTCCCCACGATTCCACCATGCCTACACCAGAGCCATGTGATCGATGCGCCCGTCTCCAGCAACCATGTGAGGTTGTCAGCTTGGCCGCGGTGTGCAGGGGGTGCCACAAAGCAAAGTACAGGTGCACAGGGATTGCAGCCGAGGCCAGAAGGAAGCCGAGGCCAAAGAAAACACCAACATCACCGAGGACCCCCAAGTGGGTCAAGGCGACCAGCAGTCAGACACCCACCCCTGAAGACAAACAGGCCAAAACTCCCCATCCGCGGACTAAATCTCAAGCGCGAAGCATCGGCCCCCCAACCACTTCACCCATTCCTGCAGATGACGGGGCCAAAACTCCCCGACCAAGGTCCAAATCCCAAGCACGAAGCATCGGCCCCCCATCGACTTCAAGCATTCCTGCAGATGACACCAATACCACCCCCAGGACACAATCAAAGACCCAGGCACTCACTGCAATCCCTACCCCTCCTGCCCCTACCAATGATACCGCCGCGGGGCCTTCCCTAGGGGCAGGTGACATCTCCGTCCCCGATTTTGGTCAGGTCCCCTCACGGTACATATACCTGGTCGCCGGTCAGGGGAAAGAGGTTTCGAGTGGGATTTGCTTACAGGCTGGCGAGTCTGACGATGATGTGGGCGCCGACCACCAGGAACCGGATCTTCAACAGTTGCAGCAGGCCAATCGGGAACTGCAAGCATGGGTGATGAAGGTAGAAGGTGAACTGGAGGCATTCAAGGCCATTCCCCGCCCGGCTGCGCAGTTCACAAGTGCCGTTTCCCTAGCTGATCACCGGGAGGTCAAGCTTCAAGAATTGCGATGGGTGAATGCACAACTTGAGGAGCGGGTGCACAAGGTGGAGGATCAGCTTGGGGCGATGAAGAACACCGTCTCAATGTTGCTCGCTGGGCAGAATGGTCATACAGCGACCCTAGAGAGCCATCGGCTCCTGTTCATGAGCCGGGACCAGGCATCATCAAGGCATTCATCAGTGTTCAGTGCCCCATCGCCTAGCATTGGATTCATCCCGGCACCGGCGCCCACCCCCGACTCTGTGTATGGTGCTGATCTGAGTACCGGACCGACTCTTGGCCTCGACTCTTGGCCCGAGGAGATGTTCAACCTGACAGCATTTGATGGTCATGCTGAGAGAGAAGTGCCCGAGTCGGATGCAGCTGGGGATTCATACATGGCTTAGAAGCGCTATCAATTTTTATTTTGTTTTTTGCATATACTTCATAGATCACATGTAATCGCAAATTTTGTTGTACATAATTAATTACCAGTCAAATCAAGTGGGAATGCATCTCCAATGTGATTATGGCAAAGCATACACAACTAGTGAGGGACGTTGTATCTGATGCATCTTATGAGGAACACATCAACATGGCATAGTAATTAATCTCCAATTGATTTCAGGCAAAGCATACATGGCTGTACGCCTTGCCCCCGACTTACTAGGCAACTTATTAGACAGCACCATATCAACACACCAATGCACACTACCGATGGGCAATGCTATGGACTTAATAAAGCTACCATTTCACGTGCTGATGAACAGTTAACTTATCTGGTCCACTTGCCAACAGACCGATGTACACCACTGCCCACCAACCTATAAGGTATGGGACATCCAAAGCTTGCGAACGTCACGTGCCAAGCGTGACAATTCCTAAAAAGGGCAAAAATACAAGGAAATTTATCTAAAATAATGTACGGGGCCTAAATGAAAAAAGTAGCTCGGTCATTTTATAGCTAATTTAGTCCCAAGATGTTTGAGGTATAACCGCTTGCCGAGCGAGGCACCGAAAAAAAGTAGATGTCAAAATAAGCATCAAACGCGACGCGACGCGTATAACTAATTAACCGACGCGTCGCCAACCCGATCCTCCGGTCCCGAGATGCCTGTAAAGAAGGGTTACGTTCTCACACGTATGGAAAATTTCATTCAGGGTGCAAAACGGGTTGCCGAAAAACTTTCACCAAGAAAGAAAAAGAAAAGAAAATGTGACAGTGAAGAGGAAAATGTAAGTTAAGACTCTTGTATTCTCACCTTTGCTCACTACAGCAAGCCAATTCAGGCATCGCTTCCAGACAGAGAAAGGCTCTCAATGATATCAACAGACCTCCCTGTATCAAACGAATCTGATGTATTTTTAGCATCACATCCAAGTCTGGCTCTTTATCTGCTCGCCATATGCCCAAATTTACACCAAAGCAAGGTACCAACTGGCTTGTAGAAGTCACGAAGCGCAATGAGCATGGGAAGCCTGTTTATAATTCAGATGGGACTCTGCGCAAGGTCAAGGTAAAAATGAGTGACGCTAACTTTAACGGACAGCCACAACCTCTCTATTTCCCTGAAGGTCATGAACGTGCTGGCATCTTCAAGGGTATGGCCACTATTTTGGAGGAGCAGGGATACAAGGACACATTTAAACTGAGAGCCGAGTGCAAAGGTTTCAAGTGTGCACCACCCGCACTTGACTGTTGCTGTCGTCACCTCCTGTTTAATCAGCCAGACTTTGAATGTGTTGAGTCTATCCTTGAGGCAGCTTGCAAGGCCTCTGGTTTCCGTGTCATTTTCCTTCCAAAATTCCACTGCGAACTCAATTTTATCGAGCAGTGCTGGGGCTATGCAAAACGGATATATCGTCTAAATCCAGAATCCTCACGAGAAGATCATCTCGAGAAAAATGCGTTGGCAGCATTAGATGCTGTCCCTCTTCAGTCAATGCGTCGGTCTGTTGCTGGTCTTCTCTGTTTCTTGTACTTCAAGTTAATCTATCCTCACAGTTTTGCAAATAGATCTCAGCGGTTCATGGATGCCTACACATGTGGTCTTAATGGCAGGCAGGCAGCCTGGGCAACAAGGAAATATAAAGGTCACAGAGTGCTTCCAGCAGGCATTATGGATGAACTTGAGAAAGCAAATATAATTTAGTCCTTAGGAGTAATTTCGCACTTCAGCCAAATTTGGCACTCAAAAAATTTAGTATTTTAACATCTCCTCATTCAATTATTGCCCAAATATTAAGTGGTTTGTATTACACATTACCAAGATATATTCAAACAAAATGACCAAGCCAGATTTCACTTACAGTGCTCCTGCAATTTTCATGAAGGCTTTTCTCAATAATTTCACCTTTTTTGGGTGGATGTGTCACAGAAAAGTCACATCATGTGATGTTGGCAGGCTTTGGACGTCCCATACCTTATTACCGATTGGTGACACTATGGAGACTCCATCCGGACCGTTTCCAAGAGTCTGAATGTCATAGGATCTTGCCCTATGTTGCCTTTTACTGTGCAAAAAAGGTCGAATATATTACTGTTGTAGCGTAGACTTGTAACTGCAACAAAGATAACATTGTCAAGTGAAGTACAGATCCTAGTGTAGCCCCCCCTGGCGCATCAGTACTGATTAGTGGCACTGACACTGCACAAACTATTCACCATCACTGCCGTTTTCACTGACACTGCACAAACTATTCACCATCACTGCTGTGGTAATGCCGTTGACCCTCCCGGCTGGTATCACTGCCGAGTCTTACTGCCGGTCGGTCTCACTGCCATCAAACTTCATACTGGTCAGTATCACTGCCGGTCAGTATCACCCCTGGTCAGTATCACTGCTGGTCGGTCTAACTGCTGTCCTACACCGCCGTCCCACTTCATACCAGTCAGTATCACGGCCATCCTACCTCACTGCGAGTCGGCCTTACCGCCGGTTGGTCTCACTGCCATCCTACCTCACTGCCGTCCCACTTCATACCAGTCAGTATCACGGCCGTCCTACCTCACTGCGAGTCGGCCTTACCGCCGGTTGGTCTCACTGCCATCCTACCTCACTGCTCCCACTTCATACCGGTCATTATCACTGCCGGTCGGTCTCACTGCCAGTCGGTCTGAGCCATGCCACGTCACATCCAGTGGGTTCCTGTTCCGCAGCTCATAGACCCTGTTCTTGTATCCCATTCCCATGCCATCATCCTGAAGGATGTCCAGAGTAGAATGATCATAGTCTACTGCCTCCAGCAGCTCACACATGGGCCCATCCATTGCCCATGGTCTACTGTCTCCAGTAGCTAGACCATGGGCCCATCCATCACCCATGGTCTACTGTCTCCAGTAGCGAGACCATGGGCCCATCCATCACAAATGGTCTACTGCCTCTGATATATCACCCATGGGCCCATCCATCACAAATGGTCTACTGCCTCTGATATATCACCCATGGGCCCATCCATCACAAATGGTCTACTGCCTCTGATATATCACCCATGGGCCCATCCATCACCCATGGTCTACTGTCTCCAGTAGCTAGACCATGGGGCCATCCATCACCCATGGTCTACTGCCTCCGATATATCACCCATGGGCCCATGGTCTACTGCCTCCAGCAGCTCACACCTGGGCCCACCCATCATCAATGGTCTCACTCACTCAGTCACATCACAATGGGCCCATCTTATTCACATGGTGTATCCCATTAACATGGGCCCACCCTTATCCTATGGTCTATCACACAAGATGGGCCCATCTTAGCTGGACCATACTACATGGGCCAAAAGCCACCATTAAATGCTCCATATGCAATGGGTCAAATACACTGAAGGCCCTGTCATCTGGTGTGCACCCGGGTTGTCCTGTTGGATCTCCTGGCTCTGAGGGCCTCCCATCGCGTCCTGCTGGCTGGTGGCTGGTTGGCATCGAGAGCCGCTGGAGACGTGCAGTCTCACAGGACAGGCTGGGAAGCACACGGAGAAGCCCAAAGTGCAGGGGCAAATGCTGTATGGTGGTCTAGCTAGGAAGTGTACAGGTTGTGTCTGTGCTACACGAACATGAACCCAAGGTCACATGACCATGGACATGACATGTGGCCTACATGTCAGTCGTTGTTGGTCATTGTCGCCAGGTGTTGGTGACATGGTGCATTTGAGCCCCACTTCACGGGCTTCCCGGCACCTCCCTCGGGCCATCCTCTCCCATTTCAAGCCCCCCCCCTCCCAGCTGAGTGGGGAGGAGGGGCGGCACGTCGTAGCATACAAATACAAAAGAAAAACTATGAGAAAAACAAACTTTTTTAGCTTTAAATAAACATGACAAAGATTTTAAAATACTTAACATGGGGGCCATAGGCCCCCATGGAGTGCTAGAGGAGGAGGAGGGACGGGGGAGGGAGGCTGTCATCATGATGGTGGTGGGGTGGCAACATGTGAGCTGGCAGTCACGATGCCTCACAGAGTCACAGTGGTGAAACCACTGAAAAAGATAAATCAGCTAGATATAAATTGATTAGGATTAATAAAAAATACTCAAATATGGGGGCCACAGGGCCCCCTATTGGTGGAGTAGAGGAGGGAAGGGGGAGGAGGGAGGAGGGAGGGAGGAGGGAGGAGGGAGGAGGGAGGAGGGAGGAGGGAGGAGGGAGGAGGGAGGAGGGAGGAGGGAGGAGGGAGGAGGGAGGAGGGAGGAGGGAGGAGGGAGGAGGGAGGAGGGAGGAGGGAGGAGGGAGGAGGGAGGAGGGAGGAGGGAGGAGGGAGGAGGGAGGAGGGAGGCGGCGTTGTGGGTGGTAGAGGTGAGGGTGATGAGCTGGCAGTCACAGGGTGACATTGGTGATGTGGTGACTGCGGTGCCCAGTAAATCGGCACATGATAGCATGGCTAATACAGCCTCTTTGTCTAGCAGTTAAATTGCTTACCTGTCACACTCATGTGGCCATGCAGTTGCAGGTTTGAATCCTTCCATCCTACTACTTTTGATTAATCACAATAATAATATTAATTACTCACTCGGACATCCGAGCTGTCCGAACTTGGACTAGGACTAGGCTGTAGCACGGGTACTCCCGCGGGTATCAGGACCTTGACCCGTACCCATACCCGCACGGGTTTCGTAGACACGGTAATATATATATATAAACTATCTAATATTATTTTACATCTGCCCACCCCACGAGCAGCTTGTGGTGGGCGGGGGGGCAGTTGTCGTAGAATTAAATAAGAAAGAAATCAATAGAATCAACTTACGGCCCAAGAGATGTCTCTTGGGCCCTTTTTGTGGTGCGTTTAGGGGTGAGGTCGTTTGGCAGCGTTGCGGTCGGCAGCGGCGTTGGTTGGGCATTGGGTGGGTCTTGTACTCGTTGTTGTCGTTGTCATTGTCGCATTCGTTGTCCCCGCCCCTCCCATTGTCGTTGTCGTCTGCCAGAGTCTCGCCCCTCCCGTCGGTGTCCTCGTCGGCAGGCTGGGTGCTTGGTTGCGTTCTCCTCCACAGTTCATCGTCGCGTTCTCCTCGTTAGGTTCATCATTGTGTACTTCTTCTCCGTCTCGTCTTCGTCATCCTGTTCTCGTCGGGTCTTCCTCCTGTCGTCCTCGTCATTGTCCCTGCCCCTGCCAATCTCCGCCCCAGTCCTGCTTGTTGTCGTTGTCATTGTTGCCATCCTGGTCATTCCTGTCTTCTGGGGATCATGGTGGTGGTGGTGGAGGTCCTGGTCCTGATCCTCGTGTCCCTGGTCTGATCCTCGACGGTTCCTCGTTGTATCGTCCCCGTCCTCCCTATTGTCCCCGGGGCTGGGTCATCTGTCATCGTCTGCTGCGGCCATGCAGAGTGAATCCGGCATAGAACCACCCCCACCTCATGTTTGCGAGTGAGGAGAGGTGGTGGTCATGATACTGCGCGAGGTGTGGGCGGTGAGTGGCACGAAGAGAGGGAATACAAACATAGGTAAATAACACGTCAACGATCAACAAAGATGCAACGCATACTACTCTGTGCACACAAGACCAAATGGTCTGTGCGCATCCTGGGGGTATATAAGGCCCCCATTTCTACAGGTAAGCTGGGCTCGCCCCACATTTTTTTTAAAATAAGTAGTTATAAATTTGTATATAGTTTACTGTATGTAGATTTTGAACCTGCCCTCGCCTCCCTCTTGGCGGTGGGTAGGCATGGGTTACGGGTCATGGAATCATGACCCATACCCGTACCCGTGCCTACCCGTACCGGTGCCTACCCGTACCCGCAACCCGCACGGGTTACCCGTACCTGTGCTATTGCCTAACTAGGACAGACCAATTCTGTGGAATTCTGTGGAATCCGCACAAAAAGTAAAAATTCTGCGTGGACTCAAATCTGCAATTAGATAGGACTACAAGCCAAACTGATTTCTCAAAAGTCTGTGTGGACTGACTCGGATTCTATACCATTCCGCGCCATTCCATGCAGATCTGCACGGAACACCAGGGGGAGAGTAAAGACCTCGGTTGACAAGTGGCTTAAAAAGATTTTCAAGTGGATGTTCTTAATTAGATTTCCAACACCCCCTTGAATCCAACAGTTTATGCTTGCAGATGGCTCAATGTCCAGATTTCCTAACATCCCTTTGATATACCTTGCATCCATTTCTACCACCAAATTTCTAACCCCAACAAGATACATCCCAAGTGCCCTCAACGCTGTAAATAAACCATAGATTTCCAACTTGGGTTGGGAAAATCTCACCTCTTGATCATTCAGCAAAATAGACCCAAAATGGCTATAAATCTGTTGCTTAGGATTCCCTTGGCTGCATTGGCATAGGAAGAACCCCACAGCAACATAAGATGTACTAGTATCCACCGCTAGGATGGCTGGTGAATCTGGAGTATAATCCAATGGCCTTAGAGCTGGTGATTCTAGTAGTGCTAACTTCAAGTCTTCCTGTGCTTTTTCCTGCTCTGGTCCCCAATGAAATGACATATCCTTCCTAGTCAACTTTACTAAATTATGTGCCCTGTGCACAAAAGTCTTAATGAACATCCTAAGAACTCCCACTGTTCCTTTGCTGTAATATATATCCATCACCTTTTCCCTGCCCACCCCTCCTAACAAGAAGAAGAGGGCCTCATTCAAGAAACCTAAAACATTTGGTAGAGGCAGATGCCATGCTCCACCTTGAAAGCCATCAGGAAAATCCAAGTTACCAGGCCCATCATTAAGTGTGACTGTTCCATTATTCATGGCTTGCATTCTGATGATGTAGCATCAGTAAATGCAATTGACCCAGCAGGTTGTGATGCAACACATGAGACGTATACAGAGCAAAATAACATTTTAAACAAACCAAGTTCATTCTCAGCAAAGTGGAACCTCCCAAAAATGGAAGGAGTTTTCGAAATTCAATGCCAACAACACCAACAACAGCAACGGCAATAGCAACAACAACGACAACGGCAATGACGAGCATCAGAGGCATTGCCTCCTGAGCTCCTCAAGTCAGTATTTGTGTTTTCTTCCCCATTGTTGTTTTTTTTACTAACTTTATTTTGTTTCTAAATAACAGGGAGGGCACACAATGGCCGTAGGAGCACCAGCCGAAACGGGCACCCCATGGGCCCTAGGGAAGGCGAGGAATCACTGACAGCAGTGGGAAGAGCACCAGCTGGGACAAGGCGAGCAGGAGCAACAGCAACAGCACCGACGACAGGACCAGCTGCGCCGGGAGACAGGGAGCTCCCACCAACAAGGAGAGACCACCACTGGCAAGGGGGAGCCTGAATGGTGACGAGGGACCACTAGCGGCAAAAGGAAACCACCACAAGCGAAGGCAAGCACTCAACGGCATGGGAGTGACTGATGGCCCCCAACAATGACAGGGAACAACCAGCCTCGAAGGCGAGCCACCACCGGCAACGGGGGACCACTACCAGCGAGGACAAGCCACCACCAGCGGTGAGCGTGGGCCCGCAATGACAAACAGGAAGCACTGATGAGGAAGGGCCACTGGTGGTGGTGGCGCCCTCCCCCATGCGACCCACGGCCCCCTCCCTCCTGCAAATTTCAGGAGGGGGGTTTTTGTTATCTCGTTTTCTTTTTTACTCAGCCTCCTCTGGCATATGTGTGAGGGAGGGTATATAATGTAGTACTCAAATATGTGTATCTGAATAAAATATGTGTACATCTTTATATTCATCCATAAATGTGAGAGGCACCTATAAATTGAGGGTGCATATGTATTGCCAGTTTTCTGAAGTTAGAAAAAATCCTTCGAAGATGATACCTTATCGTTATCTCTTATGATTTGTAAGAATTTATCACCTCCTGAGCTTAGAGGTTGGTTTTTTTTACTTAGCCCCCTTTGTAGATACTGTCCCATTTCAATCAATTCACCTGTCACAGGTCACAAGCCATTTGGGCACACCTGACCTTCCCACATCACAAGCCTAATAATACCGAGTGATCTTGTGCCTGCCTCAGTATTATTAGGCTTGATCTGGTCTAAACTCAACACTGGCATTAAAACCTTCCCCAGCTCACATCTAAACTTCACAAATCTAGTCCCTACGACTGTCATATCCCATGCAAGCCTGCGACGGATCTCCGGCGGATCACCGACGGAGCCGCCGTCATATCAAAAGACTATTTCAAATTGTATTTCAAATTACTCCTGTTTTGTTTATATCACATATCTATCATTGCTGATCATCTTACTTACTGTGTACTCGGTACTCCGTTGATCCCGCCGTAGTTACCCCGGTTACTTACTTACTATAAAACTTAGTATAACGTCACTTGTAACTTCAGTTTGATAATTGTATTGTTATCTCCACAACTCTCTCACATCTAAAGTCCTCACTCTCTCTTAACTTCCGGAACTCCGCCGGACCTCCGCTCTCATTACCGTCACCTTGTAAATTGGACATTGGGCGTAGAGAAGGGCGCAATCCCTTTTAGATTGAAGCCAAGTCCAGTGCCGCCGACTTGTTACCGCCACCGTGTGCCGTGGGAACTTTCTGTACACTGTCTGGCTCGTTGTCCAGCAGTCCATCCCCTGGCCTGATCTTTGATCAGACCAGCCTATCCCACTCCCCAGGAGTCGTTTGGGAGCTATCCCAACCCCCCTGGCGATTGGCCTGACCGATCCCCATGGATCGTGCACGGATGCCCACTCAGAGGGTGTCCTACTGTCCGCCATCTTTACCTACCTGGGCTCGATGATCCTCGGCTCTGGGATGGGGCACCTTCCGCCAATCGGTGGGGGGGTTCGACGGTGAAGTAACACTGCCGGCTTAGGCTGGGGGTCCTGTTCTGGGGTCGGGGGGAGAACACGCTTAGGGGGGGGGCGATCCTTTGGATTGCCAGATCCCTGGAGAGGATCTAGGGACCTGGTGCGTCTGCTTTCACTTCCTTTTAGGATCTTAGCTACTCTACGACTACAGGACACTGCTCTCTCCCCGTGGGTGGGTCCTTGCCTCGCATTAGGGGCTTGCGCGCCGGCGCTTCCTCTCATCATGCGTCCCTTGGACACCTGCGCTCTGGGCGTGTGTTCTGGGGACCTATCCGCTCATCCAGGATGCGCGGGGCTGGCGATCCCTGCTGCTTACAAGAGACTGAGCCACTCCCATTGTCCGCCTGTTAGCAGGGGGCAGTGGAGTATCTGTGATCATTGAGATCAGACAGCAGAGGGCAGGGGGAAACGCTCCCCCAGCACTGCTCTTTATGGGCCTACAACACTGTGTGTTGGGGACCACACTCATCCCCCCCCGGCTGCGTTCGTTAATGCGGCCCGCGGCTCTTCTGGACGATCAGGAAGCGGGCCTGCTGAGGCTGCTACTGAGACTCCAACGGGGCCCCTTCCCCATCGCCGCCATCGTCCACGATGGCGGCATAACTTATCCTTCACTCCGAGGCTGGGTCTGGCTGCGGCTGTCCCCCGCCCGTGCCGTCAGGCATCCCGCCCGCCCTCTAAAGGGGGGCGGGGCCCTTCACACACTCTGCCGCTACGGGTAGAGTGTTCCTGGGACTCGTCCCGGGCCTGTTTGGATGAGCAGGAGAAGTAGGTCGTTACCAACCACCCTCTTCCCCCTGCTTGCCCACCTTCACCGGCGTCGTTTGGGCCGTACACGGTCACAGCCAGGTGCCTTCATGGGACAGGGACAGCACTGGGCCCATGGTCTGCTGCTCACGGGCAGCGGTCACCATTCTTTCTCCGGACAGGGAAACGGTTAACCTCCGGGCCCTTGTGGTCTGGGGGCTTACGGTGAATTAACACCGCTCACCGGCTTCGGCTGCGCGTGGGGGGACCGTGGCAACCACTGGGGGGGGAGTTTTCTGGTTCACGGGCCGCATAGACGCGGCGGACCTTCACGCCCCTGTGGGCATTATCCGTGGTCTCACCTGTCCACCTGAGCGGCTACCAAAAGAGAAAGGGGTATCACACTGGCGGGGGTTAGAGTACAGTTGAATCGTAGTGTACTAGGTTGTATTTTACCTCAGGCCCGCGGACTGCGATCGTGCACCGCGTTATAAATTGTTGAACCAAAAAAAAAAAAAAAAAAAAAAAAAAAAAAAAAAAAAAAAAAAAAAAAGTCCAGTGCCGCCATGGATCTCCGTCGGAACTCCGTCGTAACCCCGCCTACGAGATCAGTTCGTAACAGTATTATCAAACTCACACTTCTTACGCCCATTTTCACGAACCTATTAACATCTTATGTCAAGTTCACAAACAGTCACTATGCGTACACGCTCTACTACCAATTCGCAACGCGCGGGTCTCCGCAGCGGATTGCAAGCAGTGCGCAGATCCCGACTTTCCTCACCAACCCTCCACCGACCTTTGTCAACCTTTGGTACTACACCGCGACCTTCGAACATCTTTCCTGGCCTGGGCGCAAACCCAGAAAACCCCGACAAACCACCTCCAACAACACCGCCGGTTCCCCGCGGTACTCCGGTCGACAACCAACCTAGTCATGGCTATCCTGATGGGCCTGATGACCCTGATGGTGACGACAATGACCCGGAAGGTGATGACCATCAATCCATTCCCGAGTCGGAGCCCCGCAACGACCGGTTATTCCTACACGTACTACAAGAGTTATCGGACAGCATCCGCTCCTCCCACCAACCCCGTAATGAAAAGGTCAAAGTACGCGAACCTGACACGTTCGACGGAACGGACCCGCGGAAGCTCCGTGATTTTCTAATCTCTTGTAACCTTCACTTCCGTGACCGTCCTACTCTTTTTGCATCTGATGAGAAAAAGATTCTATTCATTCTTTCCTATCTGAAGGGAGCAGCACTTGGTTGGTTTGAACCAGGGCTGATGGACAACACCAATAGTGCCAATTGGATTTGGGACTTTGAAGCCTTTATCAACGAGCTCGAGACCAACTTCGGCCCGCACGACCCTGTCGGAGATGCCGAAAAGTCTCTCTACACACTCAAAATGAAGGAATCAGCACACATCGTCAAGTACAATGTCGAATTTTGGAAGTTGGCAGCCCGAGTTGATTGGAACGACTCGGCACTCCGCGAAGCGTACTTCCGCGGACTCCCGCTACGGATCCGTGTTGAAGTCCTCCGAGGAGGCAAGCCTACAACATTACCAACATTACGTCTCAAGGCCCAAGAAGCCGATGAAGTCTACTGGATGCAGAAGGACGAGGCAGCGCTTGAAACCCGCCCCGCCAAGTCTAACAACAACAACAACAAAACTGACGACGCTTCCACCTCCAGCGGTAAATCCGCAAACTCCGCCGGTAAATCCAAGAACTCTAACAAGTCCAACTCCGGTAACAACTCCAACACTTCCAACAATGCTAGCGGCTCCAGCAACAACAAAACAAAGCCCTCAATAGCCGACAAGTTAGGGAAGGATGGTAAGCTCACCGGAGATGAACGGGCCCGCCGCTTGAAAGAAGGGTTATGCCTTTATTGCGGAATAGCGGGTCACGAGGCAAAGGATTGTAGGAAGGCAGCTAATCCTAAAGGCAGAGCAGCGACAACGGAAACTGCCACACCGGCGGCCCCCGCGGCGACCTCCGCCGATTCAAAAAAATAGTCAGCAACCCTCTAGTTGCCTCCGCACGGGCTGGGGGTTGCGTTGACACCGACCGTGCACCAAAGGAGGTCCGCCTCAACGCCGCCGCTCTTTTTGACCCTAAATCTTTTCAAATTGCTTTAACATCTATTTATGACCCTACTATGATTACTCTTTTAGACAGCGGTTCAACTCATTGTTTCATAGATTCGTCGTTTGTATCAAGTCACAGTATTCAGACGACAACTATACCACCAATACGGCTCCGCCTTTTTGATGGAACGTCCAATACATGGATAACGCAACAAGTACAGTTGCTAGTTTCATTTCCTACTGGCGAGTCATTCAACATATTGTTTTACGTTACCCCGCTCAACTCTAGCAACTCCGCCGTACTTGGACTAAATTGGCTTAGGCAAATCAATCCGTTGATTGACTGGACCTATGGCCAAGTCACTTTCTGGACGGCTGGGTACAGAGGTCCCGCACCGTCGACATCCTCAGGTGAAGCAATTCCCTTGCCAGAACCTAACAAATCTCCCCTAGAACCGTGTCTACCCGACGCGTCGACGGATTCTCCGATATCCGCCGCCGTCACCAAACCCATCAACATTTCGATCATCAATGCCGCCGCTTACGCTCGTGCTGTTCACCTTCCTGGCTCCCAGACTTTCTCGGTCTCCCTCTCTGACGACGGAGTCTTCGGCAAAGCCGCCATGCCTGTCGCGGAGGACGCGCCAGACTTATCCAAAGTCCCTGAGGAGTACCATGAGTTTGCGGACGTCTTCAGCAAAGGAAAGGCCGACACACTCCCACCACACCGACCTTACGACCTCAAAATTGAACTCGAGGAAGGGGCGGAACCTCCGCCGGGTCGTATGTACTCCTTGTCCGCCTCAGAGCTTAATGCTCTCTGCGCGTTCATTGAGGAAAACGTCCGGATAGGTTTCATACGGCCATCTAAATCCCTGCACGGAGCCCCGATCCTTTTTGTTCGCAAGAAGGGCGGTGAACTCCGGTTATGCGTCGATTATCGTGGGCTTAACAAGCTTACGAGAAAAGATCGCTATCTGCTACCCCTCATCTCCGACCTACTCGACACCCCGCGCAACGCCCGTGTCTACACCAAAATCGACCTACGACATGCTTATCATCTGGTACGTATCGCCGACGGCGAGGAATGGAAAACTACATTCCGTACCCGTTATGGTTCCTTTGAATGGCGTGTAATGCCTTTCGGACTTACTAACGCTCCCGCTGCTTTCCAACGTTTTATGAATGACATTTTTAGTGATATGCTTGACGTCTCCGTCATCGTTTACCTGGACGACATCCTGATCTACTCCGATGACATGTCTCAACACAAGAGGCACGTTAAGGAAGTATTACGACGACTCCGCAAACACGGCCTTTACGCGGCTCCGCAGAAATGCGAATTCCATGTCGACACCGTGGAATACCTCGGTTACATTCTATCACCGGAAGGCCTACGGATGTCCGCCGACAAAGTCCAAACAATTATGGACTGGCCAGAGCCTCGCAAGATCAAGGACGTACAATCGTTCCTAGGATTTTGTAATTTCTATCGGCGGTTTATTCACGGGTATTCCGATATCACCGTTCCCCTTACCAGACTAACTAAAAAGAACATCCCTTGGACTTTCACTGACAAATGCCGACAAGCCTTCCAGAAACTCAAGGAAGAATTTACGCATGCCCCGGTCCTTGCACATTGGACCCCGGACAACACTATGATCGTCGAAACGGACGCTTCCAACTGCGCGCTCGCTGCTATACTGTCGACGTACACCGCCGACGGCGAGCTGCACCCGGTCGCCTTCCACTCCCGTTCCTTCACACCTCCCGAACTCAATTACGACACACATGACAAGGAGCTACTAGCTATCTTTGAAGCCTTTAAACATTGGCGTCAATACCTTGAAGGTAGCGGAACTCCGGTCTCCGTCGTTACTGATCATAATATTTTTCCACCACGAAACTACTCACACGGTGGCAAGCCCGCTGGTCCGAGTACCTCTCCCAATTCAACCTCATTATTTGCTTCCGTCCTGGGAAACTTGGTACGAAGCCCGACGCTCTCACTAGACGATGGGACGTCTACCGCAAAGGGGGAAATAGCGATTCCATCACGGATAATCCGCATAACCTCCGCCTGGTATTTTCCAAAGAACAACTCACTGCGTCATTACGAGCTACTTACCTCGCTGAACCAATATTACGCAGCGCTGTAGCCCTCGACATAGAAAGTTTGCACACGGACATCCGTGCGGCACTTCCGTCGGACCCCGCTATAGCTTCGCACCTTACTACACCTTCCGCACCCTGGTCAATTGGGGATGACGGACTTCTTCGTCTCAATGATCGCATTTACGTCCCGGACTCCGCGGACCTCCGACTACGCGTTCTCCAATACAAACACGATCATATCCTTTCAGGCCACTTCGGCCAAAATAAAACATTACAACTGGTACGCCGAGAATATGTTTGGCCTAAACTCAGAACATTTGTAAAGGATTATTGCAATACGTGCACTTCATGTAAATGCGCCAAGTCACCGCGGCATAAGCCGTACGGACTATTGAAGCAACTACCGATCCCGGAGAAGCCGTGGAACTCCATCTCTATGGATTTCATTGAACACTTACCCCCATCCCTTGGTTATACCTCCGTTTTGGTCGTCGTTGACCGACTTTCTAAACAGGGCATATTCATCCCTACAGTTGACGAAATCGACTCCCTGGAGCTTGCCCGGCTCTTCATCCTTCACGTATTTTCTAAACACGGAGTTCCGTCGCACGTCACTTGTGACCGCGGTTCTGAATTCGTCTCTAGGTTTTTCCAGTCACTAGGTAAAGCCCTCGACATGAAGATCCACTTCACTTCGGGTTACCACCCGGAGGCCGACGGACAAACTGAACGACTTAACCAGACATTAGAACAGTACCTGCGCATCTTTTGCAACTATCAGCAGGATAACTGGTCGGAACTCCTTCCCCTCGCCGAGTTCGCTTACAACAACGCGCCTAGCGCTACTACCGGTATATCACCGTTCTACGCTAACAAAGGCTACGACCCTAACATCACCGTCTACCCTGAACGCGAGCTGGCTTCCCAGAAGGCTAGGTCTTTCGTCGTGGACCTTGACGAACTACATACGGAACTCCGCCGACAAATCAAACTTGCCCAAGAGCGTTATCAAGTTCCCGCGGACCGCCGCCGGCACCCCGCTCCGCCGTTTAAAGTTGGTGATCAGGTCTACCTTAATGCTGAAAACATCCGCACTACTAGGCCTTCAAAAAAGTTGTCAGAAAAGAACCTTGGTCCCTTTGAAATCATCGCCCAAGCTGGCACACACTCCTTCACCCTTCGCCTTCCGGACCACCTCCGTGCATTACATCCGGTCTTTCACGTATCACAAATTGAACCCGCACCCGTCAATACCATTCCTAACCGGATTCAGCCGCCGCCTCCGCCGATTACTATCGACGACGAAATTGAATACGAGATTGCAGAAATCTTGGACTCCAAACTCGATAAGCGGCGGCGGTGTCCGTTGTTATACTTGGTGCGCTGGTCAGGTTACGAGAATACTGACTTGGAACAGTCCTGGTTACTTGCCGAAGAACTCGAGCATGCCCAGGAAGCCGTAGCGGACTTCCACGCACGGTACCCCGACAAACCCGGTCCATAATAACTTCACCCTACATCAATAAAACAAAGTCACTTCAAAATCAATAAAGCCATTTCATTTTTTCTTATACCGTACTATTACTTACTGAAAACAAAGCCATCAGATACCGTCACCCTACGTACAACAAAACAAACAAAGTCAACATTACCTATCAAACACCGTCATTACTTACAAGAAAAACAAAGCTATTTCATTACAATTCAAAAAACCGTCATCTTACTTACAACATTACTTATCAGATCACTCCTTACTTACAAAACAAAAACAAAGTCGAAACAAAACATTACAAACCAATCTATCTACATACAAACCAAAGTATTTACATTTTACGGTCCCCGTTGGACCTCCGTACGTACTATGTTACTTGTACTTTCTTTTTTCTACTAGTCATCCTCCATTCCTAACTCCTCCTCCTCCTCGCTCCAGTTCGAGACCCCGTCGGTCTCCGTCGAATCCTGCTCCGCTTGCCACGCCTTGAACGCGGCGTACTCCCCTTCTTCCACCTCCAGTCACTCCAACTCCCGCTCCACTTCCACTTCTTCTCCCGGGTACAACAACTCCTCCACCCAATTGACGTCCCCCTGCTCAGTTTCCCCGCCCCACTTCTGGAACTCGCTCAGTTCCGTCATCACCGCCGTCAACTCCGACAGCCCCTTCAATATCGTCGCGAGCCACCCCACTAGTTGGTCTCGCTGGCCTACCTCCGCCGTTCCCGCCGTCCCCGCCGTCGTCACCCTCGCCCCTCGTCGCACCCCGCCTTCGCACTTCTGCTTCAGCTTGAAGCAGTGGTCACAGGCGAGGCGTCGGGTCCCGCCGGACCTCACGCACACCTGACCCGCATATCGACACCTAAAACAAATCAACTAAAAAACAATAGAGTGGTGACAAACACCACTCACCTGTTGCAACGGGCCTCCGTCGACGGCCCCGCGGTCTCTCCGCTACCAGCGGCCTCACTTGCCACCGCCTTGGTCTTCTTCTTCTTGGGCGGCTTCGCGACCACCTCTTCGTCATCCTCGGCAGCGGACTCCACGGCCTTCCGCTTTTCTGCGCGGCGTGCCTCGCGACGACGCGCTTTTTCTTCTCTGCGTTGTCTCTTCTCTTCGGCGGCCTCCTTTTCCGCCTCCTCCGCGGCAGTCTTCTTCGCGGCCTCTTCCTGCGCGGCGAGTTCTTCGAGACGCGCCATCAGCTTAGCGCGTTCCTCAGCGGCGGACGACAGGGGGGCGGGTAGGGATGTGTTTTGCGAGTTGGACATGATGGTTGGATGTTGAAGAACTGCGGACGTCAAAATTCCTAAATACGGAATCCGAACATCACATGACCTCGAAGGCTCGGTCCTAAGGGGGGGATACTGTCATATCCCATGCAAGCCTGCGACGGATCTCCGGCGGATCACCGACGGAGCTGCCGTCATATCAAAAGACTATTTCAAATTGTATTTCAAATTACTCCTGTTTTGTTTATATCACATATCTATCATTGCTGATCATCTTACTTACTGCGTACTCGGTACTCCGTTGATCCCGCCGTAGTTACCCCGGTTACTTACTTACTATAAAACTTAGTATAACGTCACTTGTAACTTCAGTTTGATAATTGTATTGTTATCTCCACAACTCTCTCACATCTAAAGTCCTCACTCTCTCTTAACTTCCGGAACTCCGCCGGACCTCCGCTCTCATTACCGTCACCTTGTAAATTGGACATTGGGCGTAGAGAAGGGCGCAATCCCTTTTAGATTGAAGCCAAGTCCAGTGCCACCATGGATCTCCGTCGGAACTCCGTCGTAACCCCGCCTACGAGATCAGTTCGTAACAACGACCTAGTTAGGTAGGTCCCATCGGCACCTGCTATCAAGGGCAGCCTAGCGCCTCCTAGCGCCTACCTTCCTGTCCAAACAACACTCAACATACTGCCACATCACTGCTGCGTGCCACACATCGTTGTCAACAATGTCCCCATCATTGCCACCGCCATCCAGCATACAAGTCCGCATTAACTGTTATCTAGTGAGTACTAGTTCCACTCTATATGCACAAATGACATCTAAACGACGCCCTACTAGCTGGTACATCATCTACTGTCGAACACGACGTTGGCTGTGTTGCTGTCTTTGCCATTGTTGTCTAATGCTACTCCTGTCGTCTTCTACATTTCATATCCAGGTAAGTTTCAGCATGCTATATCTAGATAAGAGCTAAGGAAAGATCCTGCTAGGCCCACACATCCCTCCCACAGTCTCTTCTGTCACCGTCGCTGCACACACCACTCACGGTCTCTTCTTTCACTGTTGCTGTTGTCAAGTGTGATGCCGGACATCTTCGCTGCTTCCTCTCCTTTCTGCACAACTTCTGCCTTTCCGCTGCAGTCACAGCCACCCCATCGGCGCCGTTAACTGTGATAGCAAACACATGGCAGCGTCAAACTGCTCTTTACCACTGCAATATTGATTCCCACTGCCATCGTCGAGTAATCACCTTCATCCTTCTTCTCAATGATTTGAGGGTACTTTTTTGAGCATAATATCATAGTAATTCTACCATACTCATAACATAGGGACATCGACTACATAGGTATCTGCATAATATACCATATTTGATTACGAAGAAACGAGGGATATTGAGTTTAGAAGTGGCAGGTGCTCCAGAAACCATGTGTGTGGATGATGAAGCAGCTGGTGCAGTAGAAGAAGACAAAGCGGCTGTGGATGCAAGAGTAGGCAGCTCACTGGCAGACGGCTCACTGGCAGACTTTGCAGGTGAAGCGGCTGGTGCTGCAGAAGATGATGAAGTGGCTGTGGATATGGGAGTAGGTGCTGGCTCACTGGCTGACTCCGCAGATGTGGAGGGTGAAGTAGCTGGTGCTGCAGAAGATGATGAAGTGGCCATTGATGCAGCAGTGGCAGGTACGCATGAGGATAACAAGGCAGGAGGACCTGAGTGCGTACTGGATGCAGCTGGGGTGTTCTTTGTGTCAGATTCACTATCATCTGAAACCCATGCCCTCAATTTCTTTTGCTTCTTCTTCCAGATATGATTCTCATTTGACGTGGAATGCTTGGATCGTGGGCACTTTTTACCATAGTCAGAATGATGACAGCGAGGTGCTGGTGTATCAACTTCACCGTTTGAGACCTGCTTGTCGCGCTCCAGATCCAAGGCCTCCAGCTCTCACACACTTAACTTCTTCCAATACGTCGCACCAGAATGCCACCTCTGGAGCAGGTCTTCAAGGTCAGACAATGAATTTGATGTCTCGCTGAGGTTCTGAAATGGGATGTTATCAGGCCATCCCTCAATGATAACTTGATGTCACTTTACAATGTTCCGCCAGTAATGCTTCCATTCCATGCGGACTGACTCATCACCTGTTACCAATCCTAATCGAGGTAAGTATGTTTTAAAATTGAAGGCCAGCGCCACGGCATCATGTTGACATACTGAGGTTCTCAATAACAATATTACGCACATCAGCACACAGTGCTCCAACTCGCTGTTGATGGTTTTTTGCTGCACCTTATGAACAGTAGATTAGTAGAATGCATGGGCATGAATACTGTCTTTCAAACCATGTATGCCCTGAACAGCAAACCCTTCCATCTTCACTAAAAAATCCTGTGTATCAATTTTCATAGTGCCCTCAAGAAAGTTTTCGACTCCAGGTGTTGTGAATACAACACCTCTCAAGGGCAGGTCAGTAGTCCCATGCGAAACAAACAGCATACTCTCAACACCAGTACATGATTTGAGGTTATTCAGCTGTCAATCCAAGCAACATTAGTGTTTCAATACATAGAGACCAAACTTCATTTTCGATTGCACCAAGAGTTTGTGTTGTGTCATTGATTCTTGACTTGGTGGATGAACGGAAAGATTTTGCTACGGTAGCCTTTTCTTCTTCAAACTCGCGAACAAGTGCCTTGCGGTCTCATACCAACATCTCAGCATACTCTTCCTGAAGACTTCAGGCAAGTGCTGGGAGAACTTCTTTACCATGGCATGAAGACACCAAGTCAGGTACTAATGTATTGTCAGTTAGCTGTTACTTTGTATGGTATCACTCACAGTTTTCTTTTTCTTGAGACTTTTTCCAGGTAAACACATTCCAGGCACTGGTTTTTTTGCACTCAGTACGTTAGCATTGCAAGCCAGTATGGAGCTCCGTCTGAATGCGGCGGACACTTTTATGGTTTGAGGTAGCGATTTCTTCAGTGAGCTTGTCAATTGTCTTCCATGTTTCACCTAATGCATCCTTGTACTGCTTCACAGCCAACTGTTGGTGGGCATTCAGCGCCGCACGGGCCTCTTTGCTGAGCTTTGGATGCTGGATCTTTTTCTTGACACCTTGTGTCGTCCTATACTTGGCAGAGGTTTGGTAGAATTGCACTCGCATTTTTTCAGGTAGGAGGTTGGGGGAGTAGGTTACATCCACAGCAGATATTATAATAGAATGTCCTAATTTTTTCTGACATCATAAATCTGCTACAAATAATTCACTAACTGAGCAAGTCCAAACTTGGAGTGGCAAACCAATGGTGTTGATGTAATTGATTTACCAAGTTTTGTAGCTGCCATCATCAGTGCAATTCTGTGGCTAATGGAGGGTCTGACAAGGAAAGCTGAGAAAGGATGTGTGTCATATGTGTAGTTTCGTTGTGGATGGAAGTCCAAAGGCGTCAAATTTCAATGTTCAGTCGCGTTAACTCCTCCTCTACACAGCATAGTTTAAAATACTTTACTGTTGCTTCACAGCGAGTAACTTGAGTCCATGGCTGGTTACGGATATCGACTCTAGAATGCCATAGAAGATCAAACTTGCCCAGAAAACTGTAATCGATGATCTGCCACCAAGATAGAGATGGATGAGGTGGCATCAATTTCACAGCTTGTACATTGTAACGTTCAAGCACATCAGTAATTTACACTGCCCCATATGTTCCGCGCGGATCCGCGCGGACTATGCGGACATCCGCGGACTCCGTGCTAGTCCGCGCGGATTAGCACAGGCTCTGCAATTTTTACATAGATATTTACAAATAATTTATTTATCTTGCCCCCCCCTCGTCTCGTCGTCTCGTCGTCTCGTTGGCCCCCCCCCTCGTCTCGTCATCTCGTCGGCCCCCCCCCCTCGTCTCGTCGCCCCCCCCCCTCGTCTGGGCGTCCCCCTCGTCATTGTTCCACCCGCCTTCCACCCCACGAGCAGTCGCTCGCGAGGCTGGGGGCGGGTGGTGTGTCGTCGTTGGGTTCCCTCCCCTCACCCGTCGTCCCAAGTGCACCCACCCACCCACCCCACGAGCAGTCGCTCATGGCGGTGGGGGCAGGTGCTGCCTCGCATGCGGGTGGTGACGTGGCGCGGCTGGTGGTGTCGGCGTCGTTGCTGGTCGGCTCCTGTCGCAGGGGGGGGCGATCGTCGCGGCTGGCCGGTGGTCAGTGACGTGGCAGCGCAGGGGGTGCGTTCGGGTCTTACCTCGCGGGTACCCCACTCCACAGGCCTCCCGGGACCTCTCTCGGGCTGTCCTATCCTCCCCTGAGTCCCCCCCTCCCAGCTCAGTGGGGAGGAGGGCGTGCCATTGGGGGGCCGTCGTTGCATGTACAATAGAAGCAATGAAAAAAATTAGTTAGCTTAATAAAAAATGATTAGAACATAAAAACACTTACTATGGGGGCCCCAGGCCCCCAGAATGGTGCAGTGGTGGAGAGGGGGGGGAGCTGGAAGCAGGGGGGCGATGAGGGCCGTTGTTGCATGGACAGTAGAAACCCTGGAAAAAAAAGAATCAGTCAGCTAAATATAAATTGATTCGGATTAATAAAAAACTTAAATATGGGGGCCACAGGGCCCCCTATTGGTGGAGTGGAGGAGGGGGGGTGAGGAGGGAGGAGGGAGGAGGGAGAGCGAGGCGGCGTCGTGGGTGGTAGTGGTGAGGGTGATGAGCTGGCAGTCACGGGGTGACGTTGGTGACGTGGTGACAACGGTGCCCAGTAAATTGGCACATGTTGGCATGGCTTGTACAGGCTGTTTGTCTAGTGGTTAATTGCTTACCTGTCACACTCACGTGGCCTTGCGGTCGTGGGTTCAAATCCTCCTGCCCCCCCTACCTTTTAGAGATTTACAATAATAAAAATATTAATTATTCATTAAATTAATTACTCCCTTGGATGGGCTCGGACGTCCGAGCTGTCCGACCTGTGCTGTACTCGGACTCGGACGGAATAATTCCGTGGAATCCGCGCAAAAAGAAAAAATCCATACGGATCCGTGCGGACTCAAAATCTGGAATTAAGCAGGACTACAAGCCAAATGAATTTCTCAGAAGTCCGTACGGACTAACTCGGAGTCCGTGAAAATCCGCGCGGATCCGCGCGGAACATATGGGGCACTGTAAAGACCTCTGATTTTAGAACCTGGTGGGTGAGCCCGAATTGGAATTTTCATGTTTTGTTTCTATCGATGGCAACAATTCACTGAAACGCCTTGGTACATCTGTCCAGAATACAAATGATTGTGTTGATTCACGTACTATTGTTTTGGATCGATGGCTAACAGCAGAGGAAGTAAATCCGTTCAAGGATGATGTGAAACCCTGGGTAAGGATTTAACCATTGCATTACTGCATCACTAATATTGATTAGCCAGCAATACCAGTGGTGGAAAACAATCACACTGATGATTGGGAAGACATGGCAGATGAAGGGACCAGCCTGTGGTGTATCGAGCGATGGAGAAATGCAGGGCCAGAAGAGCAAAAGAAGATGTTTGCCCTCTTTGATGAGTCTGGTACCTTCATTGCCTCATGCCATCATCGGTTGGTCCTACTGGTATGCGACATGATAAAAAGTGGGGAGCTGTACATAACCTTCCTGTCATCAATCTTGTTTCTGCGCTGATATAGGGCCAAGAGCCAAATATGCGCTAGCAATTGTTGATCGGCTGATTGACAACCTTGGCAGTAAAATTGGTTGTGCTTACGATATTGGCTGTGCATTCTCAAAGACGCTCAAGAGCAGTAGCTTGTCAGAGAAAGTCAAAATTCTTTGTTTTGCATTATGGTAGGTGCATTCCATGGCCATGCTCACAATCGAGCTTGTCAGCTTGAGTGGCACCCTTTATATATCAAAGGTACCGGTCATTCTGAAGGCAAGGGATGCGAACATGTATTTTCATCATCAAATGATCTTGCCTGGGGCACTTGACATGCTACCCGATTTCATCGCCATCAAGCCATTGAAGGACATTTCGCTTTCTGGGATCAGGACACATATGCCAATTTGAGTATGGGTTCTCATGATTATGTATGATGCAACAACTGACTGGTCCAGTTTCAAAGGTCAGTTTATTCAAAATCATTATTGAGAAGCAGTTCAAGCTGTCCAGTCTCTCAAGACTGAACTTGAGCTCTTACGGACTGAACTTCAAGTTGTGGATGAAGATTTTAACCAATACTTGGGTGCCGAGCGAAAATATCTTCTTGATTTGCAGGAGACATCTCCCATGACAACCCTGAAAATACAGTATGTCCAGGCACTCAATGAACTTTCTCAGTGCAGGTGTGAACTTTTCAATTGGAAATGCATAGACACTAACCCAACATAGGCAAGAATGGAATGACACCCGAGCTTCTGCAAACAACATTTTTACCACAATTGCATCAGGCCAGATTCACATCATGATCACTCAAGTCAGATGGCGTGTTGATACAGCATACTCAAAGCTCCAAAGTGCAGAATCATATGTTGAAACTCTTGAGAACACCCTCAACATTGAGGAACGCTGGTCATCCGCATCCCCGGAATACCAGTCTTTTTATCAACAAACAGTACAGACGAACTATGAGCGCGCACTGGATGAGTTGGAGCGTTTAGTAGTCATGCGATTGTTTGAGCTTACCAAAATGAGCACATCGGGTACAGGTATGGTAGTACATCTATCAATTCTTGGTGATCTACTTAATTTTACAACAGGGTACAAACTCCCTTGTCAAATTGGAAAGGCTCTCCAGCATCATTCAGATGCAATTAAGAATGTGCTTGAGGTCTTTACAGTGCCCCATATGTTCCGCGCGGATCCGCGCGGATTTTCACGGACTCCGAGTTAGTCCGTACGGACTTCTGAGAAATTCATTTGGCTTGTAGTCCTGCTTAATTCCAGATTTTGAGTCCGCACGGATCCGTACGGATTTTTTCTTTTTGCGCGGATTCCACGGAATTATTCCGTCCGAGTCCGAGTACAGCACAGGTCGGACAGCTCGGACGTCCGAGCCCATCCAAGGGAGTAATTAATTTAATGAATAATTAATATTTTTATTATTGTAAATCTCTAAAAGGTAGGGGGGGCAGGAGGATTTGAACCCACGACCGCAAGGCCACGTGAGTGTGACAGGTAAGCAATTAACCACTAGACAAACAGCCTGTACAAGCCATGCCAACATGTGCCAATTTACTGGGCACCGTTGTCACCACGTCACCAACGTCACCCCGTGACTGCCAGCTCATCACCCTCACCACTACCACCCACGACGCCGCCTCGCTCTCCCTCCTCCCTCCTCCCTCCTCACCCCCCCTCCTCCACTCCACCAATAGGGGGCCCTGTGGCCCCCATATTTAAGTTTTTTATTAATCCGAATCAATTTATATTTAGCTGACTGATTCTTTTTTTTCCAGGGTTTCTACTGTCCATGCAACAACGGCCCTCATCGCCCCCCTGCTTCCAGCTCCCCCCCCTCTCCACCACTGCACCATTCTGGGGGCCTGGGGCCCCCATAGTAAGTGTTTTTATGTTCTAATCATTTTTTATTAAGCTAACTAATTTTTTTCATTGCTTCTATTGTACATGCAACGACGGCCCCCCAATGGCACGCCCTCCTCCCCACTGAGCTGGGAGGGGGGGACTCAGGGGAGGATAGGACAGCCCGAGAGAGGTCCCGGGAGGCCTGTGGAGTGGGGTACCCGCGAGGTAAGACCCGAACGCACCCCCTGCGCTGCCACGTCACTGACCACCGGCCAGCCGCGACGATCGCCCCCCCCTGCGACAGGAGCCGACCAGCAACGACGCCGACACCACCAGCCGCGCCACGTCACCAGAGTGGTAGCTACCACTATTATCATAACAAGATGGCAGTTGCCATGAGGCTGTTGTGCATAATGCCACAAACTCTTATGACACAACAATCATAAGTTAGCCAATGCATTCAATGACAATGTTGTCATTCTATTGCCAATTTCTTGTGATGAGCTTTGTTAAATTGTGATAAGATAGTGGGTGAATTGTCATTAGGCTGATAGTGCATTTGTGATTGTGATTGGAATTGTCATTAGGCTCTGGGTGGGTTGTAATTGCAATTGTCATTAGCTTGTGGATGGAATTGTCATTGGAATGTGGGTGGGTTGTGATTGCAATTGTCATTGGGATGTGGGTGGAATTGTCATTAGCTTGTGGGTGGGTTGTGTTTGCAATTGTCATTGGGATGTGGGTGGAATTGTTATTAGCTTGTGGGTGGGTTGTGATTGCAATTGTCATTGGGATGTGGGTGGAATTGTCATTAGGCTTGTGGGTGGGTTGTGATTGCAATTGTCATTAGCTTGTGGATGGGTTGTGATTGCAATTGTCATTGGGATGTGGGTGGGTTGTGATTGCAATTGTCATTGGGATGTGGGTGGAATTGTCATTAGCTTGTGGGTGGGTTGTGATTGCAATTGTCATTGGGATGTGGGTGGAATTGTCATTAGCTTGTGGGTGGGTTGTGTTTGCAATTGTCATTGGGATGTGGGTGGAATTGTCATTAGCTTGTGGGTGGGTTGTGATTGCAATTGTCATTGGGATGTGGGTGGAATTGTCATTAGGCTTGTGGGTGGGTTGTGATTGCAATTGTCATTAGCTTGTGGATGGGTTGTGATTGCAATTGTCATTGGGATGTGGGTGGGTTGTGTTTGCAATTGTCATTGGGATGTGGGTGGGTTGTGATTGCTATTGTCATTAGCTTGTGGATGGGTTGTGATTACAATTGTCATTAGCTTGTGGATGGGTTGTGTTTGCAATTGTCATTGGGATGTGGGTGGGTTGTGTTTGCAATTGTCATTGGGATGTGGGTGGGTTGTGATTGCTATTGTCATTAGCTTGTGGATGGGTTGTGATTACAATTGTCATTAGCTTGTGGATGGGTTGTGTTTGCAATTGTCATTAGCTTGTGGATGGAATTGTCATTAGCTTGTGGGTGGGTTGTGGATGGAATTGTCATTAGCTTGTGGGTGGGTTGTGATTACAATTGTCATTAGCTTGTGGGTGGGTTGTGATTACAATTGTCATTCATTAGCTTGTGGGTGGGTTGTGTTTGCAATTGTCATTATGTTAGCCTGTTGGTGTGTTGTCAGGGTTAGGGTTATTGTTATTCTTCCTCTTGTTTGTACTGCAGTGGTTATCACTATGGCTGTAATTAATCATCAAGTTCGAACCTATCAATATCTACATCTCCCTCATCGTGATCAAGTCCAATGTCCTCATCATCAACTTCTTCAACTTCATCGTCATCAGGGTCAATCACCTTACCACCTCCGCTAGAGCAGGACTCCGTAGAAGTGGGCAGAGTCTGTGGAATGACTACAACCCCCGATGCTATATACGATGAGGCCCATTCAGGTGTAATACCTTTCGAGAGTAAAGTTGGCAACCAGTGGACGACACAACTTTGAGCAAGCTGTTCACAAATCCATGCTTGCTTCTCCGCATACGCAACCACGCCATGAAAAATATCCTCCCGGACCAATCCAGAACGTCGCCAGGCTTGACCACGCCACCACTGGGCCCTCCACTTTTCATAACTAATGAAACGTCGCATCTCCTCCTGAATAATCAAAAATTCCTCCTCCCACCGATCCCTCCGTGCTTGAGACTTCGCCCATTCAATACGCATACTCTCATCCAAAACCATTTCCGAGTCTCCCATATCCGGTGCAGACGAGACACGTGGCACAAGCCAAATCCAGGATAGCACATAGCGGCCATTGCTCGTCCCATCGTTATCCTTCCCTGGCCCTCGGATATCCTCATCCTTCAATACTCGAAGGCGTTCCTTCCATTCTCCATCGGGATCAAGTATGAGAAGTGCACCGCGTGCAGCATGGTAGCGAGCTGCACACCGCTGAGTCCGAAGGTTAAATCGATTGTACAAAGTTCGCACCCGTGTTTGCAGTTTGTTACCGGTGCCATCGACATTGAGTCTCTTGAATTGCCACAGCCCCGAGATGATCCGACGTTGACGACGTATGTCGGCGAGAGCATCGTCAGCCTGTGCCACACGGAGTCGACGCTCTTTCTCGGTGATTGCTGAAATGTCTGAAGAACGAAGGTCTCGCGGAACGGAGGACGGCAGGTGAAGGGGTGTAGATTCCGCAGGTTCCCCAAGTTGAGAATCAGTAGCCGCCGCAGTAAGTGCTTGTGCAAGAAGGGTGCCAACACATGGCATATAGACTAACTGCACTTGACGCCATCGTTGGATACAGTTCAGCAGTGTGGTTTGTTTTTCCTCAATGTCGGCAAGTTGCTTGCTTGTCTTCCCCCCCTTCATCTGAGAGATTTCGAGGCGAAGATTGCGTCTGAAGCCCAGGCACATCAGTTATACATAGCTGCGAAGAAATATAGTGATATACACACTGATGATCCCAGGTCCAACCCCATCGTCAAAAAAGTTGTCAGCGTGGTCTTGTGGGGAGCGATCACGCCTCGAGCAGCATTGGCAGAATCTTCTTGGGCCAATTCCAGTCGGACATCCTGAAGCGTCGTAGCTTGGGAGGTAAGGAACGTAAGAGTCATGGTCCGGTCAGTGGGTGGGCAGCAACATACATGAACGGGGCTCGTCGTATGGGTTAGGCTTCGACTTGTCAGCTTTCCAATCTGAGACCATTGTGTCCCATTTACGGACGGTTTCCGCCGGAAACGTTGCGGAAAGTTGACCGAAAGCATCGCGATGCTTATCACGCATCTGATAAGCATCATTGAAGCGTTTAAGGAATAGTTCGCCTAGGCATATCGAATGAAAGTGATACAGTGTCATAAAATCGAATCCACGTACGAAATCTGACGATCTTGTGGAAGTTCCAAGAGTTCCAGTGGTCGTTAAGGGTTTCATGACGTGCCCCTGGACCCATTTCACGCACACTCGTACCAAGCGAGTTTGTGTGTGCCCAGCTTGTTTCCACTTCCTCTCCACATGTCCTTCCTGCGCCAACCATGTAACTCATGTTGAAATTACATTTGCATTTGGGACCATGGCCGTTGATATGCCAGCCAGGGATTGCGATGTCGACTTCGGTGTTGGGGTCAAGCTTCAGATCATCGGGGAACTCCTCGTTGCGTTGCCAGAAGCGCTTGCAGTATTGACATCCGATATCAGATGTCACGATAACCCTGGGGAGTTTCGTTCCGGCAAGCGATGATAACAACACGTAATCAATATTGCAGTACCTGTCATTCCGGACACTCAGTTGGGAGATCTATGAAATAAAGAAGATGAAATACCGTTCTCCCTTCTGCAAGTCACCTACTCCATTCTTGCGTACAAGGCTGTGTCGCCCACACATGCAAAGAATGGCTCCAGTTGTGGAGTACCCAGGAGTACAGCGCACAGCAGCCCGAACAATCGCATCATGCTCCGAATTACACGTGTTGATCTGATGGAACAAATCTTCAGTCCGTGGAACGCTGTGGAACGTCGGAGTAATTACCTCAGGCTGATCGACATAATTCCTAATATGTTCTTGATACCGATCCTCGTTGACAAATGAAGCCCATCCAGGCATGAGTTCAGGGTCGGTGATGCCTCGGTCCTTACCCTTGAGCTTGAAATTCCCGTCAAAAGCAAGGTATAAGATATATAAAAACCTGCGAAAGAATGGTGAGGTAGCAAATAATAAATTGGAAATGAGATCCGACATAAGTGGTCCTGCGAATTCCCACCCCTCTGGTAAGTTTCGACCTGG
The DNA here is from genome assembly GCA_964034925.1 of Tricholoma hemisulphureum. NCBI lineage: Eukaryota > Fungi > Basidiomycota > Agaricomycetes > Agaricales > Tricholomataceae > Tricholoma > Tricholoma hemisulphureum. The sequence continues at coordinate 9,402,341 of OZ035928.1, forward strand.
ATGAGGACAAGCCGGGCATTCGACTGCCAACTCTCCTTGAGAGGTCCCAATAGCACCCGACGGATCTTGCCCTCGGCCTGCGCGCTTCAACATCATGAGATTCCGCCAGAGACGGAAGACACGATGAAATTCTGGATAACGATGCTGAAAATCATATGAGCAAGTCATCACACTCTAAGGAATACAACGTACAATTTTTTTCTGAAGCTCGAGATTGTCCGTTTTGCGTTGGATAGTGTAATAAAAGTCATAGACGGTCGTTTTTCCCTGCAGCGTGAGTTCATGAAATGTGTCGAGGCATTCGAACGTGAAGGCCGTCTTTGGACGGTTGAACATTGCAGGAAACCAGCGAGCACGAAGAAGCTGTGTGCGGGGGTGGACGAAGCCATCATTTCGGCAATTGCAGAAATCCACCGAGACCGGATGAATTCCTGAGATGTCGAAAACATAAAAATCCGTGGGTGCTGCAGAAGGGCAAGAACACGGTGCCCCGCCATGACCAAGCTGAACGCGTAATCCAAGGCTTTGAAGCGAAGTCTTGTCAAAGAAGGTCCCATTCCAGTGCTGTGTCACGAGCACCATGTAAGGTAAGGTAAAGATAGCGACTGACTATCCCGACGCACCTCGATGTAGTGTAAGGGATGGTCCTGATGAGACTCCACTATGCAATCCTTGCAACGCAAGAGGCTTCCACTAAAACAACTCAAGCACTTGAAAAGGCCATCGCGCTTCTTACATGTGATACATGCAGTGTGATTGAGAAAGTCACTGTGGCCGTCATGACGGAGAAATTTGTCCAAGAAGCTCTGACGCAAGGATAGCCATTCAAGCAACTTCGTCTGTAGCTGAGAAGTTAGTGATGAGTCCAAGATATCAACTCAGCCATACCGAGGTTGTGTTCGTCCTTTTCCTCTTTGGTTTCTGTGGTTGGACAGCAGGGATGTCGTCCAACGCCGGGTCACCGAGATTCTCGATGTCGGGAAGTGGTGGATCGGGAGCAACAACATCTTCGGGGAAATGCTGCCCCGAGTCATGGCTGGAATCGGGAATAGGTGTTGGGGTCTTTTCCTCTGTTGCAGTCCTTTGTTGACTGCGACGTCCGCTAGCACCTTTCCTGAGAGTGGTTATCCGTGATTTCGAACTTGAAGACGTGGGTGTGGAGCCATTGCGGGCAGCTGGGACTTCTGCTACACGGAAGGTAGGACCGATGCGAGATCGTTTTTGGACTGTCTGGGTTGCATCGTCGAGACTTTTGTCAGGCCTTTTCTTCTTCTTGCCCATGAGTACTAGTCGGGTGTGACCTAGAAAATGGTACTGTGCCAAACAACTTCAAGTTGCAAATCGCATTAAGAATCACGCGGATCCAGGAGGTTCTATCATTTTTAATCAACTCAGAGCTCTTGGTCGTATACTACCCTTGTCTAGTCTACCAATAGTCAGTTCAACTTGATCCTGTATGTATTTTGTACTAACGCTGTGCCTGCGTTTGGAATCGATCGATCGTGATCGAAATTTCCGCAGTTGGTGATGTAAATTGAAGGATTTCAAGCAAGAAGTGGAAAGGCAATCCACGGGAGGTCAGTCCTGATAGAGAGAATCTGGAAGATAGTTAGTGTTGGAATTGTGACCCAGACCATTGCATCTAGTACTCTACATAGTCAGATGGAATGTAGAACTTGAAACTGGATGGATACTATTGTACTAACTACGAGCTATCTGATCATGATACTCCGAGTCCTATTCATTTGTTGCTCTCATGTATGGACAGGGATGTTAGATATGCAAACCATTGCTCAGATGCGTGCAAGGCTTAGTTGTCGTGGTTTAGCTACACTGGTTTGCATATAGTTGAAGCAACACTTTCGTCCTTGTTTCGACGGACTATAGATTTGTCTTAAATGGTATGCCAGTTCCTGGCTCACACCATTTGGTTGTTAGATCCTTTGACAACACATAATAATGCTGTATCACCTCACGTTCTATGTTGACTAGGACTGAGGTGAGGTTTTCCTGACCTATCACAGGCAATTTTCTCGTAGCACTTACTGTTTCCATTAGTTATAGTGCTACAAACCATTACAGTCCAAGTGCTTTGTTTCACGCATGTAAAAGAAAATGCCTTCATCTTTAAACAAGGACATAGTAGTTGATAATTCGCATACTCTACAATACTCTGGATCTACTTTACTGCATTGCCAACTCGTCAGAGCCGAGCCAAGCCTCGTCATCACCATGCCTGATAATCTCGACGAGGCCTTTACCCTTTGCATCTTGATATGCCCGACAAGCCTCTTCATAAGTTGGGTAGGATTTGTGACAGTTACCGCTCACACCACTAACGAGAGCCTGAACATAAGGCCTACATAGTGGGTCAGTACGTGGTAGGGAAAATGCTGGGCAATGATTACCAGCTATTGAAAACGCCGGTACATCTTCCTCTGGTGACTACGTAGTATTTCTTAGACGGAGTGGTGGGTGGGGGAAGAGGAGAGCGCCTTGAGGGTGTGTGTGGTAGGGTTGGCCGAGGAGATTTCGTGGGAGTCGAGGCAGAAAGTGACGCCATTGAACTGCAGAGCTTAAATATTTTTGAGAAAATTGCTCGGTAAAGTCAAATGTAACGCAATACCTCCGTTTCTACATTTGGAATGGATGCAGTTGGTGTATGAGGCGTTACTGTATTCGAGTGGGACCCAGCAGCATCCCGGCTCGAACGAGGCGGCGGGGTGAATACGCGAGCCTTTTTGTTACCTGTGTTCATAACCGCCGAGGCCGTGGAGGGAGGCAGAGTCGCTGGGGTCATATCGCTGGTGGAATAGCCAGGAAAGCGTCCTTGGTTGGCCAGGATCGGATCAGGTGTGGCACTGGTAGGGGGAGCTGCGTGGTCGCCCAGGGTCGTCATCACAGGTGATTCAGCGGAAACGAATAAAGTTGCCGGGGTCACTAGGGTGGGACGCGTGCTGTAGGGAATCGGCGGAGGATCCAGATTTTCGGGCGATGAAGCTTTATTTAGCGATAAGTGATCGAAGCTTAGCAAGCCATGAGATCGGGCCAAGACTCACCCGCTGGTCTGGGATCCCCGGGCAGGTTCTGTTCGGCACCGCGATTGAGGAAGGCTAGCTCACCTTACACGACGCTTGAGTTCAATTGATTGGGGGGGAGTTCTGATTACTTACAGCCTATGGATTGACCTCGTTGTGCTGCAATGCGTCGTTGCTTCTCGTATGTCTTGAGTAACTGAGAGAGGTCCGCAGCATCGCGCTCGCTGAGGGGAGTTTTCATGGTGAGAATGTTGGGGGTGTGAAGCAAACGTTGATCAATACCAAGGTTTAAATATTATAGCAAACCCTCGGTCCTGACGCCACTAAAGTGTGACGAGCACATATCGTGATATTGCAAATTTATATTTTTCGGAAGGGGGTCTTGCAACGCCACTGAACACCCCTTGCCTCGTTCTGTATCGCCACGAGCCTCATGACCAAAAAAGCCTGGACCACGCCTGACCAGCGCAGCTGGCTCGAGAATCTCATCCCTGGATTTATCGAAGCGCAGGAGAACAAGACCACAGGAACGATCTTCTTCCCAAAAACGTACGAGGAATGGCAGAAGAAATGGCCGACTGAACCCCCGACTGAGGAAGAACTTGCAAAAGCAGGTGGGGAGCTCCCGAAAGCGCTCGCGAAAAAGACGAAGGCTACAGAGAGTGTACGTCACCTCAACAAGGGGGTATTTCACAGATAAACTTACTATTCCTTAGCGCGTGAAGTTCTGGTTCCATAATCATACCCGGGCCACGACGTCTGGGACTGGCACACACGGTGTTCTAAATTTGAGAGGGAAGCGTAAGCTCGTCGCACCTTGGCAGGCCTACCAGAATTTGTTTTACGAGAGTAAGCTCAAGCCCTTGGTCGACAAGGCATGGGAGGATTACTTGAGCGGATTTCCTGAAGGGTCAAAGCCTGAGAAGTCCCGTTTCGCAGTAAAGAACGAGTTAATTCAACAGCTATATGCCGAAGAATCGGAGGAGGTCAAAAATGAAGTGGAGCAACATCGACAAAAGATGAGGGAGAAAAGCTCTGATTCCGAAGCGGAAACACGGATTGAAGCATTTCAAAGGTAGGCTCAAGTAAGAGGTTCCTCGTAAGCGAGTGATAACATATATTGCATAGTGCGATCGACAGGTTGCCACGCACCATTCAAACGGCCGCAGAGTCCATCGTTGAACAGACTGGCTGGAATGTCTCGATCGTCGTCGGAGGCCCTAACCCGCGACTGGGGGGAAAGATCACCACGCTCATGTAAGTGGAGTGATAAAGCTCCAGAAACGACCACCACTCACAGCGTTTCTGCTCCCAGGCTTCATCTCGGCACCACAACCGACGGAAAGACGTTCGAGCAATCTCTGGGCACTGAGGGTTACAAAGATCAAATTACATCCGCATATGACAGCTTCCTGCACGAATGTTTCAGTACGTCAATGATTTCGTCGCGTTAGGAATATTACCAACCTGTCTCCAGCCAAAGAGGAATGCGAATCTCGTGCGATGTCGAGCTCGAACAAAAACACGCCGGAGCTAGAAGAAGGCGATGGGCCAGGGGTCGGGGATGATGGGTCAGATAGTGTTTCAGAGGGAGACGGGCCTCAACGAGCCCCAAAGAGGTCAAAGGAGACGAAAGATTGGGAAGCCGAGTATGAATTCGCAAAGGCTAGAAATATCGAGAAGAACAAAGAGATTCTTCGTCAGCTCTGCAACGAAAATGCAGAGAAAGACATTGCCGTCAACGGCGAGATGGTCGAGCAGCCTGATAACGGCAAACGGGGGAAGGAGCCTGAGCCTCATTGATTGGCCGGCGATTGTAACACGTGAGTCCTACTAACGTGATCAAATAAACAAACTCACATCACGCGCACGGTTGTGATGCAAGGTCTGACGACGCTCAACGCCCCAAAGGAACGACTCTGGCCTCGCCTTCACCGCCAACCCGTGGCGACAAGGGTCCCGAACCGGTGGCTGATGGGGGAGAACATTCCAGTAACGGTGGCTGTCAACCAACTGCACCAATCATATCGGTTCAACAGACCACTGCTGGTATCGACGTCTCCGACGACAAGGACTCTCGCACACCGGAGGGTGTCCCTTCCGCCATTCACACTTCCAACTGTTTTGGATCCCCAGCCCCTGCTGATCACGGATCTCATCCACCGCCGGCTACGCAGGGTGTTTCGCCCGTCGAAAATCTCCCATTGGCGGGAATGAATCTCGTCAACCTTGATGCGAGCACTGCTACGTGGTTTGGACCATGGGTTATCTATCTGCGACATGTCTCAAAGGAGGACGATTGGCAGTGCTTAGTGTCGCAACTGGTGGCATATGAGAAGCTTAAGCCTCCCGGGGGGGTGAGTGCTCATCATTCTGGTTGTCGCCTCATGTTTGGCTGATCCTGTATTCCCATAATAGTTATTGCCTACGAAATCACGCCCTGCCGAAGTCAACTGGTGGATTAAACGCAAGAAGCTTGCGAGTACGCACCCGCATGTTGTCAACGTGGAAGAATTCGGCACTAACTTCAAGAAATGGTGGGCCCTGATGCAGCCGACTTGGCGCAAGGGCGAATCCCTACTCCGCGATCCACCAGCAAATGCCAACTGGGACGCACTCAAACGTGGCGGATCAAATGGCTTGGCGCTTGTGGTAATGGCACTCTCGTGGTGGGTAAACGTGTTGAATCCAGGGCCGAAACGTTGCGCGAGGCTTTCGGCAGTTGTCGAAGACCTGACTTGGGTTCTGTCTCAGCTTTTGGCCGCGATATCGAAGGGTGATATGAACGTCAGTAACCTGAAGCGTCCTGGTTCCGAGGATAAGGAAAATGAGCCTCCTACCAAGAAGTAAGCATCTCTGTTGCTTATTGTAACGTTGACCATTGACATTTTGCAGGGTGCGGTTTGCATGAGCATGCTTCGTACAGGTCTTCAATTATTTTAATCTCGTAGTCAATAATGAAGATAGGAGTTGTTGAGTAGTCGATCAGTAGTTAAGGACTGCTCTCAGTAATGACAACCAACAATGGCAAGCTGCTAGACTGGGTAAATAATAACAATTGCCAATGACAACAAAGCACACAATTCTAATGATGACTAATAGCAACTACAATGACAATCACCCTTTACCACTATCCATTGCAATGACAATGACAACAGCCCCCCATCCCAATGACAATCACAAGCCATTGCATTGACAATCCCCCATCCCAATGACAATCACAAGCCATTGCAATGACAATCACCCATCCCAATGACAATCACAACAGCCCCCCATCCCAATGACAATCACCCATCCCAATGACAATCACAACAGCCCCCATCCCAATGACAATCACAACAGCCCCCCATCCCAATGACAATCACCCATCCCAATGACAATCACAACAGCCCCCATCCCAATGACAATCACAACCCATTGCAATGACAACCACCCATCCCAATGATAATCACAACAGCCCCCCATCCCAATGACAATCACAACCCATTGCAATGACAATCACCCATCCCAATGATAATCACAACAGCCCCCCATCCCAATGACAATCACCCATCCCAATGACAATCACAACCCATTGCAATGACAATCACCCATCCCAATGACAATCACAACAGCCCCCCATCCCAATGACAATCACAACCCATTGCAATGACAATCACCCATCCCAATGATAATCACAACAGCCCCCCATCCCAATGACAATCACAACTCATTGCAATGACAATCACCCATCCCAATGATAATCACAACAGCCCCCCATCCCAATGACAATCACCCATCCCAATGATAATCACAACAGCCCCCCATCCCAATGACAATCACAACAGCCCCCCATCCCAATGACAATCACCCATCCCAATGACAATCACAACCCATTGCAATGACAATCACCCATCCCAATGACAATCACAACAGCCCCCCATCCCAATGACAATCACAACAGCCCCCCATCCCAATGACAATCACCCATCCCAATGACAATCACAACCCATTGCAATGACAATCACCCATCCCAATGACAATCACAACAGCCCCCCATCCCAATGACAATCACCCATCCCAATGACAATCACCCATCCCAATGACAATGACAACAGTTCACAATTCCATTGACAATGATTACTGTGTCATAAAGTTTGTGGCATTATGCACAATGGCCTAATGGCAACTGCCATATAATTGTGATAACAGGTGGTAGCTACCAGTGGTCACCACCCGCATGCGAGGCAGCACCCGCCCCCACCGCCATGAGCGACTGCTCGTGGGGTGGGTGGGTGGGTGCACTTGGGACGACGGGTGAGGGGAGGGAACCCAACGACGACACACCACCCGCCCCCAGCCTCGCGAGCGACTGCTCGTGGGGTGGAAGGCGGGTGGAACGATGACGAGGGGGACGCCCAGACAAGGGGGGGGGGCGACGAGACAAGGGGGGGGGGGGGCCGACGAGACAAGGGCGGGGGGGCCGACGAGACGCGGGGGGGGCGCGCCAGAACACACCAGGGGGGCCCACCCAGACGACGGAGGGGCCGACGAGACCAGGGGGGGCGACGAGACGCGGGGGGGGCGCGCCAGAGATGAGGGGGGGGGGACGCCAGACGAGGGGGGGACCGACGAGATGAGGGGGGGGGACGCCAGACGAGGGGGGGGCGCGCCAGAACACACCAGGGGGGCCCACCCAGATGACGGAGGGGCCGACGAGACCAGGGGGGGCGCATCAGACGAGGGGGGCGCGTCAGACGAGACGACGGAGGGGCCACCCTGACGAGGGGGGGGGGCCGACGAGACGACGAGACGAGGGGGGGGGGCCGACGAGACGACGAGACAAGGGGGGGGGGCCGACGAGACGACGAGACGACGAGACGAGGGGGGGGCAAGATAAATAAATTATTGTAATTTAATTGTAAATATCTATGTAAAAATTGCAGAGCCTGTGCTAATCCGCGCGGACTAGCATGGATCCGTGCGGAACATATGGGGCAGTGTAAATTACTGTAAAATCAGCAGGGACAAGTCCGTCTAAGCCGAGACACATGAGTATCATATTTGAGAGCTGCATCAATTTTCTGGTCAACCTGTCAGCATATCTCCAGATACCCATCGAAAGTGGTGGCAAATTGAGTGGCAAGATATGTGTTGTAAGGTACCTGAATTTAGTGTAAGAATGAATATGTGGGAGTTTGATTGAAATATGTTATGCATGTGGCACAGAATTCTACACTGGGCTTTGACACTAAAACAGGGACACATTCGGTGAGACTGCTGATATGCTGCAAGGGTCCTGATGGAGAATGCCAGGGTAGGTTGTAGCGGAGAACAGCCGAGATATCCGTATTGCAAAAGTGTCTCATTTGGATACAAGGTTCCAGGTACGACTGGAAATGACGAGGGCCATCGAACTGATAACAAACCTCAGTTATTGAACAAGGAAGAGTTCTAAACGTACAAAACATATCAACAACCTCAATCTCTACCAATTGACCCACAGCAGCACCATGGGGTTGCTCAGGAATCTTTGGCAACCCTTCCCCTTCATCACAGTGGCAGGAGTCAAGGTATGCACCAACCAGCCGGGTCATCTGAATATCCCACTGCTCCGTTTGGATCTCTATGCAATTCGTATGGTTTCGGTGATCTACTCTTTGACTTTTCAAGGCTATGTCAGTACTTGGAGAATCAAGGTAAAGCTATACATTACCGTCCCATAGATTCAGCAAGGCTTGCTGCAACATCCTTGAAGACCTCATGCTCACCACCTTCATGGCTTATATCAAAACCTTCCTCCCCAGGTGGAGCAGTACATGAAATAGCCGCAAAATGATCTAGCAAATGTCCAGCATCATTGTCCATTTCTTCAATAGCATTGCGTTCCGCTTGTGAAAGTTCTAGATATCAAATGATCAGCTAGGTACCATACAACTTAACTGACACATACATTGGATTGATCTTATTCGACACTCCACATCAGCTGCTTGTTGGACCACTTGCTTTCCAGACTGTAGAATGTCTCTTTGCCTTTCATGGCCATGCTGGAAGCCATGTCGAATAACCAACTTTGAAAGTCCCTGGTGTTTCGACCACTGGGACATCAGAGACTTGGAAGATATTGCAACAATGCTGATTGTCAGTCCAAGCAAAAGCAGTTAACATAAGAGAGTAATCATATGACTAAAGCTAACAGGTGACATCTACATCGGAGATCAGAGATCTGACAGCTGATATGGGATGGGTTACATACAGTACTTCTACATACTCGACCTCCTGGGGTGAGAAGAAAATGACGTTGGGGATGACTAGCTCCTTCATAAGTACAGGTGGTGATGTGTGGCTTGGAATGAAAGGCTGAGGGAATTAGAATAGGTTTGCAAGGGAGAAAATGTGAGGGCGACATGTGTGGCAACAGCACTTTGACTGCAGGCAGGGTAAATGACAGTGTGGGAATCGAATGTTGCGGGGGTGGATGAAAAGGTGCTTGCAGCGATGTCCAGACATCATGGTTAATAATGGCAACAAAGTAACTAGAGTGGAGGGAATATAGTCTTGTAATAATTGAAGGCAAGGTGGCAAGTACAGTGCGAAGTGAAAGTCAAAGGGTAAAGGAGTGGGAAGCTGTGAAGATGTTCAGCATTGTGCTCAACGACAGTGGCAGCAGAAGAACAGCGTGGCAACGAGAGCTTAAATATTTTCAGTATAACAGCAGTGGGAATCAATGTCGCAGGGGTAAAGAGCAGTTGGGCACTGCCACGTGTTTGCTATCACAGTTTACAGCGCCAATGAGGTGGCTGTGACTGCAGTAGAAAGGCAGAAGTCGTGCAGAAAGGAGAGGAAGCAGCTAAGATGTCCAGGATTGCACTTGACGACAACAACAGCGAAAGAAGAGACTGTGAGTGGTGTGTGGGCCTAGCAGGGTCTTTCCTTAGCTGTTAAGGTAGGGGACAGCCACAAGCCACCAATGTCACGTGGTGTTACTTTTGTGTTACTCTCGGCTCCAAATCGGGAAATTCCATGTCAAAGAGCCTCTACAGAGTTAAAGACGCAGATTTTACTAGTTTTGCTTTATAAAATATCTTCAAAAACATATAAAGGTCTGATATCCCTGACGGCTTACTTGAGCGATCAAAATTTAATGAGCTGAATCAATCAATATTAAGTACTAGGTATATTTTCCTTCTCTTCAAATGCAATCTTCCTTCTTTTTCCATTAGCAAAGGCTTCACAGCCTTTCTTAATATTCTCCATCCTCTGTAGAGCAAATTTGTGCTTGTGTGCCATGTTCAACACGGTTGCACAAGGCTTTTGAGACTCATTGTGTCAATATAGATGGGTGTGGATCTGATTTTAGATTCAGCACTTCCAGATCAAGAACTATAGTATTTCGGACTATCTAGGAATCATAACTAGCCATCTAAGTACAACTTTTATAAGATAGATTTGTACTAAAGTACATGTGGTAACTACAAAGTCAAATTTCAAGAAAATTTGCTGTATTTGGGTGTCACAATTGTGCACGTGACGTTGGCGGCTTGTGGCTGTCCCCTACCTTATCTAGATATAGCATGCCAAAACTTACCCAGATATGAAATGTAGAAGACGACAGGAGTAGCACTAGACAACAACAGTGAAGACGGCAATGCACAATAGCGACAGTGACAGAAGAGACTGTGGGAGGGATGTGTGGGCCTAGCAGGGTCTTTCCTTAGCTCTTATCTAGATATAGCATGCTGAAACTTACCCGGATATGAAATGTAGAAGACGACAGGAGTAGCATTAGACAACAATGGCAAAGACAGCAACACAGCCAACGTCGTGTTCGACAGTAGATGATGTACCAGCTAGTAGGGCGTCGTTTAGATGTCATTTGTGCATATAGAGTGGAACTAGTACTCACTAGATAACAGTTGATGCGGACTTGTATGCTGGATGGCAGTGGCAATGATGGGGACATTGTTGACAACGATGCGTGGCACGCAGCAGTGATGTGGCAGTATGTTGAGTGTTGTTTGGACAGGAAGGTAGGCACTAGGAGGCGCTAGGCCGCCCTTGATACCAGGTGCCGATGGGACCTACCTAACGGATAAAACTAATCAGCAACCCGGGTGCTAGCACAGCAACCCCCTCTTAATTAGCAACCCGGTTGCCAGGAAAAGTCCCCCCCGAAGGAAGCAGTCATCGCCGGGCCACTATTTGGCGTTATGTAATTTTGTACTCCAAGAGTTATTTACCTCGAGAGCGCACGAAATCTTTTTGACATAACTAAGACTACATAGTCATACTAGTACTAGTGCTGCAAAATAGGGCAAGTCGAATGATTGTGACCTACTTGCCGACAAACCCCACAACGAATACTTTGCCTTTTTGCAGCACGCACTCCGTCATTGGGTGCCGAAACATCAGTAATAGGGCGTTTTACCCCACCACCCCGAGGACGACCTTCCAGGCAGTTGGTGAATCGCTGCGAGAGCGGATGGCCCTTGCGGTTAATGACAGGTGGGTCTTTTAGGCCATCTTCCCGCTCACGACTGTAAATGGCTTGACATGAGTGTCGTGATATAACAAAACCATCTTCTGAAGCTTACCCAATCGCGTCAACTTGGGTTAAGAAATCATCAAGTTGCTCGCGTGTTTGAATATGTGCCGTAAGTTGACGCATGACAGCCTGAGCCTCATGATGACTCCTCTGGGAAATTCTCAGCGGACGTCGGCGTGGGACAAGGGTCCGCCCTTTCCCCCGTCTGCTCGGCGCTCTACCTTGCGCCAGTGATGAAACTTTTCTTCGAGAGCCTTCACAGCCTCTCGACGGACCTTATCTCATACATGGACGATGGCACACTCATGGCCCAGTCTAAACGCCTGGAGGATAACCTCCCCAAGCTCGTCGGGGCATACAACGAAGTATTCCGCTTATTTACGGCCCTCGGCTTGGTGTTGGAACACGCCAAATCGGAGGTCTTCCACTTCTCCCGAGCCCACTCGGCGGCCAACCCGCCCATCGACCTGGGAGTAGCCCCCTTTACCGGAGCCACCCCCCTGCGCCCTAAGCCCATATGGCGCTACTTGGGTTTCTTTTTTGATCGGAAGCTCTCCTTTAAGGAGCACGTCCGCTTCTACACCACCAAGGCATTCACAACAGTGAGCGCCATGAGAATGCTTGGCAATTCGACTAGGGGCCTGTCCCCAGCGAACAAACGCCTTCTCTACAGATCGTGCGTCATCCCGGTGGCGACGTACGGCCTCCGTCTGTGGTTCTGCCGTGGTACTCGTACCAAGGGGATCATCAAGGCCTTGTCCCAGATGCAGCACACCGCTGCGCGCTGGATCACTGGCTGTTTCCGCACCACGCCCTCCGGGGCAATGGAAGTCCTCGCGGCGTTGTGGCCCATGCCACAGCTCCTCCGACGTTTGGCTGACAAGAGCTGTCTCAGGACGGTGTCTTTGACGCGCACGCACCCCCTCAGAGCCATCCTGGAGGGGCCGCTGATGGGAGATGCCCCCCGGCACAGGTTGTGCCTACAGGATCTCCCACCTGTTATGAGACGCAAACTTGTATCCCCTGCGGCGGATGCAGTCACCGTCTGCTCTCCCGTCACGGAGACCTTTGAGGCCTTTGGCCCCGAAAGTCAACCTGGCGCTCGTTTCGTCGATCTCTTCAAAGATCGCATCAGCCTGCACCGCCCGCCCCCCAAAGGGACAGACGAATACAAAGAATACATCGGGCGACTGGACCGGGTACTGGCTGAGGCCAGAGCCGAACAGTCTACCCTCATAGTGAGCTGTGACGGGTCGGTGCCCAGAACAGCTCACCAGGCCGTGGCGGCCTCACTGGTTTTTAGAGGGAACCAGGAGGTGCGCCACATTGTCACGGCGGCGGGACGGACAGCTTCGTCCGACGTCGAACACATGGCGCTCCAGATTGGTGTAGCAGCGGCGGTGGCCACGGGCTGCACCAAGATGGTGATTTTCACGGACTCCCTCGCTCTCCTCGAGACATGGGCGGACTGCTCCCCCAAGGGGGGACAACAGCATGCCATCCGAGCATGCAGACTTTTGCGTCCCTGGCTCGGCAGAGTACGGGATCGATCAATCCACCTGTGGTTTGTCCCCTCCAAAGCGGAGTGGGCGGTTCACAAACTCGCTCATGATGCGGCAGCATCGCTCAGGGTTCCGCTGGGGGCTTCCCCCCACACCACCCGCAACTGGCTAGTAGCCTCGTTCAACGAGACAGCCGAGACGGACTGGAGGGCCCGCTTTGTGGACCCCAAGTACCGCGGACGGAACTTCCTGGACCTTAGGGCCCAGTGCAAAGGACCAGCACTGCCCACTACCTCCGGTATGGGGCCTTGGCTCAAGGAGACTGCACACGACTGCAGCTTGACGGCCCGGCTTTGCCGGTGCATCACGGCGCACGCCCCCATTGGGAGTTACCGCGCGCGCTTTCACCCCAGCGAAGAAGATCGCTGCCCCTGCCCCCCCCGTCCCCTGCAGGACCGGGATCATTTGCTCCGCGTGTGCCCGCACGTGAAGCGCAAGAAACACCGCCAGGAGCCGCAATTCATCGCGGATCTGGTGGAATTATTGGAGGCGAACCCCAGGGCGTTCGCCTTTGCCCCCCCCGAGGGGTGGGACCCAGGATGAGGAGTACGCGCAGGGCGTATGACCCCCGTCTGGTGTGTCGGAGTCCCTTTCGGGGCTGAACGGTTGCTCTGTCCTGCAGACCGTGCATCTTCTTGGCTGGTAACGCCGAACCCTAGGTTCATCGCCGGCAAGGTCAGGGGGCCCACCGTATGGTGGGTACCCTCCCGTGCGCGGGGGGGCTAAGCGGTGTGGGGTTGTACCTGGGCGACCGGGGGACCTCGGACCCCACTGGGCCTTATGGCTAGCGGGTTGGGCGACTCGCGGGAAGCCCTGTAATCGTCATTCCTGTACTGTTGCGCTGGTGGGCGCGCACAGGTAATAGGGGCCGCTGAGGGGTGGCGGACTGGGGGGCGGTCTGGCTTAGTAAGGCCTGAGAGGGGCGCCGGCAGTGCTGGTTCGGGGAGGCGCCTGAGCGTCCTCGTTCTGTAGCTTGGCTTGCAGGGTCGGGGCTGCGGCCTTCCACCCTAGCCTTTCCGCGCTCATGTGCAATCTCGGGGCTGTAGTTTCCCCTCCAACTTACGTCGTATACCCGCTGCCTGCTTGTAGTAGATAGCCGTGGACTGCGCTCGTGCACCACGTTAAACATTGTTGAACCAAAAAAAAAAAAAAATGATGAATTGTTCACGCGGGTAAAGTGTCTGTTGGCCGAGTCGGAGGTTGCGAGACAGTCTTGTCCAATGGGTTTGATATGAGTGGGCGGACAAGCGTAGATGAAGGTGGAAGACACGTCATGGGCTGGGCAGTTGAAATGCAGTGTTCAAGTCCAACCAGTGGAACCATGCTTAAATCAAGGCTCGGGTTTTGATACCACCTATTCACACACTGAAAAAAAATTACACTGGCTGAGAATGAAGCAAATACCTTGGACAGATTAGACCAATGTTGAATTTCATTCCTTGGACTTTTGTGAGGACTTGAAAGTAGTGGCAGCAAGGAATACCAAGATTTGTGCCCATGAAACAATCACAGATGTAGTGACTATCGGCCAAAAGCACAAGATGGTGTGATGCATTGGTGCCAAGGTGCGTAACTCGTAACAGATGTTTGACTGTCAACCCGCGGCCATCGATAAGCCATAGTAGCCACTTTGTTGATATCCATATATTGTCATTGGAAAAAGTATTCATCATTTGCTACTAATGTATCAACTTCATTTGTTGAAGAGCAAAATGAACATCGCGTACTTTTTCCTCGCCACCTTCCCAGTCATACCCAAGTTCCTTACAAGCCTTGATGCAGTACTCATTCTGCAAGCAAGAGTGATAAGCATCATCACAGAGTTACTCGATTTGACGTACCCAGTCACGAATCCCTTCGGGACGTTAAATTACTTCTGTCCTGTAGTAACAACTCAGCCACATCTGGTCATAACACATATTGAGTGTGAATGGTCCAAGATGCTCGCGGCAAAGACGAAGTGGCCCTTGAAAAATTGATCCAATGTTATTTTCGTGTTGTCGGCGAGAACTCTGCCAGGAAGTCAAATAACCATCAAATAGAAACAAAGTGGAACATACATCACAAACATGGGCCATTTCTTGCACCGTTTGACCATTCGTATGGCCATTGAGACCAGTGAATAACTGGAAAAGGCTTTTCTTTGGGCTGCCAATGGTTTTGTTGACACGGTTTTCGGCTTCGCAGCGACCATTTGTCTGAATCCCCGCTGTGAAAACAAAACTGACCCATGCCCATGCCCATTTTTTGCGACACGGGTAGAGCTCCTCATCAAGATACTGGTGGGCAGCAGGAAAGCGAGAGACGAGATGTTGATACAAGCGCTCAAATTCATCAGGAGATACAGCACGGTACGCTGCCCAAAAGTCCCGGCCAAAATTAGCAAATTCGGGACCAAGCGCATTGCGAACATTGGTGGATACGTTGCCAGAGAGATGGTGCAAACAGAATATGTGGCGACTGAGTGGCATGACAACCTCAACAGCGTGAATGAGTGAGGCATGACGATCACTTGCGAAGACCTCAGGTGGGGTACCAGAAACTTCAAGATGACATTGGAGAATCCACATGAAGGAGTCAATAGTTTCCCTTGAATGCACCACATACCACAGATTCCGTGACTTTCCATGGCCATCAAGTCCAATACCAATACCAAGGGGGTAACCACAGTTGTTGCGATTATATGTGTTGTCGTAGATCAGGAGGTCGGAATAACGCCTGGTAAGTTTGACCTGGAGGGGCGATTGCCACCAAATTGCAGTGACAACTTGTCGATTGTCAATCTGCAGCTGATATCCCCATCCTTCATCCGCATGCTCGCGCAGCCAGGTAACGATCACATTGATGTCACCGCCCAGGGCAGCAATCTGGTTTCGGGCATCGCTACGAGCTGCATTCATGATGTTACCAATTTGGCGAGGTTCAAGAGGGTGTTTGGCATCATAATTCAGGTGTTGCTTTATGAGCTTGGATATGTCTGAGCGGCTGAGATTGGTTGTTGATGCAATTTCAGAGACTGTGGCTCAGATCTCCTTGGTGGGTGGGTGGGATGCATTCCCTCCTCGAGGTATCTCAGGTTCATGGTTGTGTGCCCAGTCCGCGACATTGAGCATCCATTGTTCAGTCCCAGGATCCCGAATGATGTTGACATGGGCTTTGCAGTTTGTTTTGTTGGACTTGCCCGTACGATGATTGGCAGGATCAACTCCCCTGCATCGGCAGGCGATAATGGTTGCAACGAAGACTGATGCACCGTAAATCACCACTACTCGTCTTCTTGGTTTGTCCCCGAACCCACTTATGCCCTAGAGCCTCCTCCTCGTCATATATGGCATTGATGGCGGATTGGAAAGACGAGAAAAGCTGATTTTCGCATGCATGTGGATGTGGAGGAGGTGCAGTTGACGTGTTAGGGGTTATCGGCCGCAGATACTTTGGCTTTTGATCTACCGGCGAGATGACCTCGATGGAAGAGTCCCGCAGAACGTCTGGTGGGGTTGATGGAGTGCATTGTAGCTTAAATTTTCGAGGAGGAGTCACCAGGTTGATAAGAGACTTTAAAACGTCGGATTTTATTGGTTTTGGAGATACAAGGTCAATTGTCTCAGGAAACTCGAGCTTCAGATCAGTGGGCGCAGACCATTTCGTCACTGGTGAGATGATGGTGACCGAAGGACTTCTGTCAGCTTGGGAATGTGTGGGCATCATTGGCATGGTGAACATATGTTTTCCAGGCTTCACAGGTGATGGGGTTAGTGACCTGACGGCTAGCGATGGTGAAGACAGGCTTTGGGGGGATGGTTCGTGATGCTGGGTGGAGTGCGACGGTCGTTGCAGGGGCTGTGGGCTTCCTTTGGCTGGACTACTATTCAGCAAGAGCGAGATATTTGTTGGTCGGTGGGCATGCGGAAGCTTGATGGCAGGGTAAAACTGCCGTATGAGTGTATATATAGGATGATTTTTCTGGACATCAACATTATCAGCTAACAGACAACCAGAACTGCAAGAATGAACTACCTTTGGTCTGAAGCGATTGAAATCATCATACCCTCCAAAGTCCACCACATCATCGAGTGAGAGCGACAATTGCCCAACACACGACTCCACCCAATCATGGAATGACTACATTGAGAAAGTAAGTTGATTTTCAACTACATTAACAAAAACACACATACCCCAACTGCTCCCAATGCAACGTGATGGTAGAGACAGAGCTCGCGCAGCAAACAATCTTGGACCTTCCAAGAAGACCGCGCCGTCCAGCGCTCAATCGTGGAATCCATTTTGCATGCCACAAAATTGTGTGCAGCAATTGCGCAGCTTCCATCTCCACCACCAACACCTTGATGGTCCATGACGCCACTTCTAACACCGGTTGGGAGATCTACACCAAGTCCAGAAAATAACCAGTGAAGGATGGGGAGAATCTCATCGGCAGGGTCACCATGCAACGAGTCCCCATATTCCAAGATCTGGGATGACTCTAGCACGTAACTGGAGTAGTGGTTTGTCGAATAGTTGAGGAAGCCTATATGACTGACTGCAGTGTGTTGGATGCATTCCCGAAGAGCGCAAAGTTTGCGGCTATAACCGCACGTTCTGTTTTGGCTATAGAGCAACCGCGCTTCGTTCAAGAAGCTTGTAGGAAGAAACAGGAATGTAGGTGGAGCATCTAGTGGTGCAGACGTCACTCCGGTCTTGAAGTACTGCATTTCAGCAAGGCCATCCAACACGGAATCCTGCAGCCATTCCTCCCCGAGAAAATACCCTAACTTCCATAACAGAAAGTGGGTCGAGTAGAATCCATGAATTGGGGAAGTGATTTGAAGGCCGCTGAATCTTTCGAGAACATAATCGGGAAGAATAGCTGACAAGCGTAGATGTTCGAGAAGGCGAAGCGAGAGGTCCACGGCAGCTTGATGGTTGAACACTTCTTGGACGAGCCGAAACTACACAATCACAGATCAATTAGAACAACAGCTAATGTCAGAGAAATGACGAGCCTTCAAAAAATGGTAATGAACTACCCAGACATCCTCTCTGTCGGGAAGCGAGAGGGCAAGGCGGACGGAGCATGCTGATGCTGCATACGCCTCCGGCATTTTGTTGACAATGCCACGGATGTTGTCGTAGTGGGGTATCAGTTTACAAGGCTGGATGGTTGTTGCTGATGATATGGTGTAGATTTCATCACAAAAGGCCCATGACTGGACAGAACCCTTCGCAAGAATTGTTGGATAGGAGAATTTGAGTGCCGTGGCCTTCTCAAATGTGAGCGATCCAAAATATTGATGTGAAAATGTGGTACTGGGGTTTGGGGACAGGAATTCCTCGAGCTCAATGGTTGATGACATCGGGGCAAGCAACAGATTCCGCTTCATGACTACAACTGATATACATGTCTTGAACACCACATCCACTCATGGCCAAAGTTCGAGAAGTCCAGTGTGAGACGGGCGAACACTCGTCGTGCTGACATTAGTGTGGTCCCGCTGAACATACAAAGCAAGGACGTCAAGCGGTACAGATAATATGTCATTCGAAAGGGCGGAACCTGCTTGTTGCTTGCCAACTGCGAGCGGAACTGCCTGTTATACATCATGAACAATGAAAAAATTTCAAGGAAGTCATAAATTTGCCTTACAACTCGTGGAATCTTGCAACTGAAAGCGCGACGTCAAGAAACTGAGCCAAAACAACACCTGGTGCAGTAGAAACGACATATTGGCAGAGGATCAACCATCAAAGTCAGTCCTGTTTGCAACGTGGCAGGGAAGAACTGCACGTGAGTCGCCGATGATGGACGGCCACCAGCGAAGACCAACAACCCCCTACTTTATAACTGGCAACCCAATTTGGTTGCAACCCGGGGTTGCCGCCAGCACCCTGGTTGCTGATTAGTTTTATCCACCTAACTAGGTCATAGGGACTAGATTTGTGAAGTTTAGATGTGAGCTAGGGAAGGTTTTAACACCGGTGTTGAGTTTAGACCAGATCAAGCCTAATAATACTGAGGCAGGCACAAGATCACTCAGTATTATTAGGCTTGTGATGTGGGAAGGTCAGGTGGGGCTGGTTGGTCGAATTCAACTTTCCACCACAGGTGTCACAGGTCACAAGCAAGGGTGAATTGATTGAAATGGGACAGTATATGCGCGGGATAGTATATAATGTAATACTTCAATGCACATTTTTAAGTTATATTGATCTACATGTCATGCATTAGAAATGGGTACTAGATGTTTGGTATGTCACGGTGCACCCTGCCCTTTATGGCCTTAGTTTAGTAATATGCTCCTTGTCACTTGGGACTTGGACAGCTAGCCAGCTTTCAACTCTGTCAGTTGATGCATGACCGTTCTCCAACACAGGGAATGACCAGACGGCCCCCAGCATCGAGACGGCCTAGCTTTTGAATGCCGCCATTCTCCTGTCACCTTGCATTTGACAACGACGACCTCCACCCATCTCTCCAGGCCTCACATTGCTGTCCCCTGCACCCTGTCCTAGCCCCTGCACCGTGTCCAGTGCCTGTCACCATCACCATCCTCGTCAACACCCTCGTCAACACGCAGCGACAACCAAAGAGTGCCTCTTCAACTGATCGAAGCTTATCCCCATCCACACCTAGTATCACACGTTATTCCAGTAGTATACTTTGAGGCCTTGTCCTGTATCTTAGCTATTATCTCCGAATATACTAAGTTCCTAACATCTCTCGTTCCCCTTGAGTGTTGGAAGCTCTGGCTTCCTTCCAGCATGAAAATTCTAGGGAAGAATGATATTAAAGGGGATGCTAATATATGGTCATATCTTTCACTCAAAAAATGATATGTTATGATAAAATACTATCATGTCTCATAATTCTGTCAGATAAAGCATCAGCAGTTGAACATTTCTTGCAAGGGTTTTAGCATTTTACCAGTGCATGAAAATTCTAGGGAAGAATGATATTAAAGGAGATGTTATTATACAGTCATTTCTTTCACTCAAAAAATTCTTTGTTATGGTAAAATACTATCATGCCTTGCAATTCTGTCAGACAAAGTATCAGCCGTTGAACATTTTTTGCAAGAATTTGAATATCTTATCAGTGCATGAAAATTCTACAGAAGAATTATATTAAAGGAGATGTTAATATATGGTCATTTCTGGCACTTGAACAACTGTATGTAATGGTAAAATGTTATCATGCCTCACAGTTCTGCCAGTCAAAGCATCAGTGCATGATCCCTTGTCACCTTTATTTCACCATCTTGTAAGGCCTTGCCAAGTCTTATCAACTGATTGCGGAGTGCTAATTGTTGATCAGATCTGTCTAGTTATACCAGACCCCTGCCGATTTCCAGATGTGTAGCATCAGCTTCGAACGTAAGCAAACCATAGGTTTGGTCATTCACTTCCGCCCTCAGCTCCCCAATGCGTAGTATTCAGACATTACTGCACACGGTTATTAGTCCGGCTTTGCTCTGTTCACAGCCAACATGCAAGTCATCTCATTGACCTGCTATATTTCTGACAGTCAATTCTGAACGTCATTAGAGCATAAAAATTCACGGTTTTGCTGCCGCATAGTAGTGATGCTGCGACTGGTCTCGTCGTTTGAAGCTTTCAGGAAGCATCGTGATGTCATCCTTGCCTGCAGACAGAATATTCTAAGTAGAGTACGGGCGCCATGGCATCAGACATGTATAAATATAATAAATTTGAGAACATTTTGACTGATATCGATAACGATGACGTCTGTATAACGAATTCCATTGAAGGCAGTTGATGAATAGACAAGAACGAGATCAGTGAGCCATTATCAATTAGGTTGGACTGCTAGATTCAAAAATCCTACCCAACAGTGACAACGCTGCAGACTAATAATTTGTATAGTGGTTAGCGAACGGATATTACTATTCAGTAAAAAAACAGTGGGCACCGACAGAAACTATGGAAAACATCGCTATCAGGGTAAGGATTCTCTGGAGCCATTATAAGACTTCTATGTCGGGTGCCAGTACGCAATAGTATGACAATATTTGGAAATCAAAACTTGGGAAACTGAACTGGTACGAGCCCTACGAAGGCTTCGACCCGCTTGCCTTATCCAACAACCCACTCAACATCTCTTGCACATTTACTAACGTGTCTTGTGCCCCGCACATAAAATCCAACAACCGTCCCTGCGCCAAACTCATCCCGGCCCTGTTATAGAACCCACCGAGCTGCACGAGCGTCGTCGCATTCGACGTCGGATCAGGGTTGTACGTAGGCCACCCGAAGTCCAGGAGGCCTTTATTTGGATCCCGTGCGAACGCTACCCAGGCGCTCTGCATGTACTTTGAGAGCGCAAGCTCGTCGGGGGTGGGTGGCGGGGTTGTTGAGTTCGTGCTGTTGTTTGGAAAGACACCGAAGACGAGCGAAAGTTCGGCGCCATGGAAAGCGCGGAGCGCGGGGACGGTCGAGATGTCAGGGAAGACGCCTAGAAGGGTGGCGGAAGGGTGAATTTAGTTTGGAAAATAAAAATATCACACACCTTGATATTGATATCGCCATGTTGGCAAGCTGGCATTTACACGGGCGGCGACGGCTTTGCTCGTTGGACAGGTGAACAGAAGCTGAGAATGCATACAGATCACGGTCAGCAGCCATCTAACTATTGGGATGAATGACTTGCCTGCGTTTCAATATCACTCAACATCTCCGCGAGCACGGGTATCGTGAACCCCAGTGTCAATTGCTGATCAGCGACAACGAAAAGATCGCCCTCGTGCTCATTGCTCCCGGCGAGGAGTGGGACCTTGCCAGCGGCAGCACGAGAGTCGTTGTCGCCGAAGATGGTGATGTCTGGGATAAGGATGGATTATTACAAACTATCCAGGAAGGCTAGCTAAGAGGCGCAACTGTCAATGAGAAGACCAAAGTTAACATCATTGCTGATGACTGCATCTTCCAAAATTTTGGTGGGGACTCGTTTCATGCAATTTAATTGGGTATCCGATTCTGACGCATACATGAGTCTGAATATCCAATGGAAGAAATATAGGACGCACCAGTTCCGCATCCGACTGCATTAGAAACTAAATTCCAGGAGGTAGGATCCAGTGCGCCAGTGATAGGAACTCCGAGACTAGATTACAAGGACCGTCGTTTAGTAATTTTGGGTGACTGAGAGGTTGCACACATACTTTCCGGACTGCTGGATGATACCTGCGAGTCATGAATCAGTATAGTTCCACGATCCAGTAAGAAAAATATCATTCATCACCTTTGACAATCGTATCATTCGGATGCATATAACTGTACGCATCAGACGCTATGCCACCTGCACTCTCGCCGAACAGAATGATGCGATCTGGATCACCACCAAACGCAGCAATGTTGTCGTTTACCCACTTGACCGCAGCGCTAATATCAAGGAGGCCAAAATTCTGGATGTCGGTTGCATTGGTGGATAGCTGGGGAGCGCTTGGCTGTCCGAAAATATTGAGGCGGTAGTTGAACGTGACAAGGACAATGTCGTCGTAGGTCTGAACGAGGTTCTCGCCATTGTACATACTCAAATTACTCTGGGAACGGATTGAGACAGCAAGCAACAAGAACGCAAACTACGGCGTACCGTTCCAATTTGGAAGCCCCCACCATAAATCCAAAGCATAACCGCAGTCTTTTGCTGCCTCTCTACACTCGGCGCCCACACGTTAACGCTCAAACAGTTTTCCGACTCTTGTATCGGCCCCTCGTCACCGACGATCGCAAGTAAACCAGGGGTTAGTGCCTGGGGGCACGAGTCGCCAAAAGCAGATGCATCATATGTGGTGGTGCGGTGGGGAGGGAGCCGGGGGGGTTCCCACCGGTTGGCGATAGCGTAGGGGATGCCGAGAAAGCGGCGGACTTTGTTAGCTGGTGAGAGGAGGGTGCCATGGACGTCGCCTTGCTGAGTATGTACAGTTAACCCGTGGTCTTGTTGTGCGCCAGCGGTGAGCACTAGTGTGATTGCAAGGAGGACTAGCAGTAGCATCGTGATGGGGGATGGGGTAGCGATGATTCTACAGATCCTGTGGTAACAGAAGCCAGTTTTAAGCTAGAACAGTGGTGCGCAGGTGCAGAGCATCCAAGTTATTAATAAAATGACGTCTGAGGTTGGAAAAGTATCTGGATTACTACAAACTGCGACATGCTGGAGCCTGAGCGTTCAAGTTGGAGCCAAACAAGAAGCTGCTGCCTGGCCACTGTGATGATAGGGTAGTGTGTGGGCTCAAGTGTGAAGGTTACACAGAATCCACAGTTTATCGGAGAATGGAGGTGAGTATAGTAGAGACTTGAAGGGAGCACAGCAGAAATCCGCAGCCCCGGCGTCCTGACAAGAAAGGCGCAGACTAGCGCTTGCAAACATATACATACAGTTGCGGACAAATTTTGGGAGTGGGCAATCTCCGCATATCGCCGAAAGCGCTCGGCCATGCCACGTGACGTGCGCGCGTCATTCGACGCTCCAACGAGTGACCCAAGCAATTTAAAGTGGGCACAGAAGTACCATTGGCTCGGAGTCACTTTCAAGGGCATTTAATATACATGTACAATAGTTCTGCTGTCCTAGATGATAATAAAAGCCCTTGAATGCACAGATCTCAGCAAACACCAGCCAAAAACCCCCTTCAAATAGCCTGAAAACTCAAACCTATAGAACTCATTGTATACTGATCATACAGCTAAAGTCCTGGAGGCAACCCTTACTGATTTTACATGCTCTTTCCGTCTCCGGAGGCCGTTGTTGTTAAATAGTGCTTCTTCATTATGAAACACCCCATTTTGGGGTAGAATTTGCTGATTTAAATGGTTTAAATTAATAAATTCAACCTTTTGTCTCCTGAGACTAATAAAGCACAAAGAACCACTCTCTTACACCTAAGCAATCCATGTACTCTATGCTGAGTTCTATTCCTCAGAAGGGTTACCCACCAAGCATAGCCTCAACATGCATGGTACAAGCATGTCATTTCATATATCATGGTGGACAAACCCCCCAGACTCATTTCTTCCTACCCTAACAGCTGTGTTACATACATCCACTACAGTTCTATCTAGTCTTTTGTAGTCCTCAATAAAGCAGACCCACTTGGGTGGTGCCAAGTTGAGAAAGGGGGTGCATGTCCTATGACTGCCCCATTCCAGACAACCATGTGGACCTGGAATTAGTACATTTCTGTAGATACCTTCACCATTATATCCAAGTTTGTAGATACACATTCTCTTTCGAGTCTGGGCAGTTGTGGACTAGATTGAAGATGGGTGGTTATATAATACCATTCAAATAAATTAGCTAAATCCTAATATATAAATAGGCAGTCCTGCCAACACTAAGCAACAGCAGCTTGTGTAATTTAATGATAATTGACCAGCTTCAAAAACCTCATTTTTTGAGCCATTTTGTGGCTGGCCAAATATTTCTGAATGGCCTCTGTGAATTGCTTAGTGTAGGCCAGTGAGCTTGAGAGATGTTTTCTGCTCAAATATTCTTAGAATCTTAACTAATTTATTTGAGAAGCTACAGTCCAAAATATTCAAAATAGATTGACTTAGCCATTTGCTTGCCTACCTGAATTTCCAAAACAAAAAATGTCCTGCCATCTGCTTGACAGGACTTACCAGCAGAGAACTCCCAAGCAGCCATGTAATTAAAATCATGAAGACCAGTTGGTACTGTGTTGTAGGGATTATGGTCTACTGGAGGTTCATTGACTTAAGTAGTCATGTCACAAAGATTGGGGTAAGCTTGGTCACAGGGAGGAGAGGAAAATTAAAGTATGGAAGGGTGGAGGGCACAGCTGACAAATGGACGAGGTGGTCCTTGTGGACTAAGGTGTAGATAATCTACTACTGAATGATTGATGAAGGGGAAAAATACACAATCTTGTTATGATCAATGGAGTCATGTGACATTCACATTGAGATAACTACCAAGGCCTCGTCTAACAGAACTGAGGTGTTTATAGGCATTAAGACTTGGAATAGAAGGGCAAACGTCCCTGTAAACTTATAACTGGTGAAGTGAGCTTGTAATCCTGCACCTTGGTGTGCAGGTAACTTGAAAACTTGAGACAACCGATGGGGACTTAAAAACTGAGTGATGTAGGGACCAATGATAAAATGGGCTGCTCCATTTGAGAGGTGGGAGGACACCGGTTATACAAAGGACAGATGGATAAGGACTGAAAGCTGATCACCCACATTCTCTCACAATGACCAGCCCAAGCAACCATAATAGTATACTAAAACCAGAAAAGGTTACAAGGAAATGAAAAACCCTCTGATGAAAAATAATTCTCCAACATCAAAATGTTGATGTGTAGGCCTGCTCAAGTCTTTGTCCAGGGGTTTCCACTGCTGGCATTGGCTTGGGGAGAAGCTCATCATCAGGGCCTTCTATTGACATGATGTCACCTGTCCCCCTGGAGCACAGTAGGCATCCGAATGGAGTTTCTCAACCCTATGTCCAGCAGATCAGCCCTTCAATTTGGATGTAGAGGTGCCTTGGTGTGTCAGTGATTCTTGATGTGGTGGATCATCATTGCAAATGAATATTGATAGACTAACCAAAAGAAGTATAAAAAAAAAAGATTCATAAGTCAGCCTCATCCACCTCTTCTCACAGCCTGATACTGTCAGCACAGAAGCTGAGGGAGTGGGGAAATATTGACTGCCACGTCATGTTGGTACAAAAAGCCTATGAAGTAAAAATAGAATAAAAATTGTTAGCAACACAATGTACATAGGAAATGTGTGAGATTTAGGTAAATATGCTGAGGAGGCTCTGTTGCAACAAGATATTGGGGCTTGATGGAGGCTGGCAAAAAGGTGGGGTTGATGAGTGGGGCTCATCACCCTAGCACAACTGCACTACTACAGATTTGAAATTAGCACTGTTAAGGCGAAGCCTCAACTACTCAGTACAAGTCTATCGAGTTCATTAGGGACGAGGCTTTCATTGCTAAGTTCAATTACACTAAGATGGAGGCTTTCCACTTAGGTCGAGTTCGCGTCAAGTGAGCAGTTAAGGTGAATTGCCTTAGGTCAAGCTAGAGAGCCTTTGACCGTAAACTACTACAGTTTATATAGCTACAGGTATCTAGCTAATTGTCTAATAGTATGTGAACATGTACTACTTGCTGCGTGTGCAGCGATATAGCTGTTATACTATGGAAGGCTATGTCTACTGTAAAGTCAGCGGCTGCGCTTGTTGCTGCGCTACAAACAAGGGTATCTAATTGGCACTGCCCATCGAGTCAATGTCTGCTAAGTATCAAAAAGGAAACGGAGTAAAGTAAAGAAAGAAAAGCAGAATAACAGGGTCCTGTACATGGCATGGCCACCTGCAGCCCAATTTTGAATAACTGGCTGATGCAGACTGACTCACAGATGACAATTGATTGTCATGATTGTCATTAGAGTCTAGACTACTTTGGTTCTTCCTGAGCCAGATCCTAGCCTCAGGATCATGTGCTAGGTTGTTCTTACTAACCTAAGGCCTGCTACAGGGTATTAGGGTAACAGAAAGATAGATAAGCAGTCAATTAACAAGAAATGAGGCCAGAAGCCCAGATCTGGCAGATGGGAACACATTGATGTAAAAATGATGACAATTTAGTGTAGTCATCAGGATTTCCCATTTCCAAAAAGGGCACTAAATAGTGCCAAATCGAGCACTAATTTGTTCCAGACATGGCACTAGACCCTGTTTTTTTCAGGATGGTATAGAGTTTAACTCATACAAAGCAGCATGTCTTGCCATTGGTCTTCTAAAAGATGATCAGGAATGGATTCAGTGTCTTACAGAAGCTGGAGATATGCAAACAGGCTCTGCACTGAGGTGGTTGTTTGCTATAATATTAGTTGATCAAGTTTCATGTGATCTGCTAAAAAAGGACATATCATTCGGAGGTATTACAGTAGTGTTTGGAGGTGACTTTCAACAGACCCTTCCTGTGGTTGAACAAGGAGTAAGGCAGCAGATAATTTCAGCATCTCTCTGTAGAGGCAAGCTCTGCAAAAACATTGAAGTGCACTTTTTGGTAAAATATGTGGTTGGACAGAACTCCAGAAAGTGAGGAACATGCACAATGGGTATTGTGGTGGCAGAAACTACATTGAGGGCACTGAAGATGTAGAAATCCCTGAGGACATGTGCTGTGTGAAAAAAACAAAAACAATACAACAATCTCTGATAGACTCAACTTATCCTGGAATTGGGGAGGGACACAAAAATGAATGATGATGTTGATGACTTCAATGCAGCAATTCTGGACAAATTCCCTGGGCAAAAAAGGGTGATAAACTCAGTTAAAGTGGAGAATCAGGCATATCCAGCAGAGTATCTAAACAGTCTTAATGCAACTGGACTTCCATTAGCCAGGCTTGCATTGAAAGTTGGATGTCCTATAATGCTTCTTCACAATCTAGATCCATCAAATGGACTTTGCAATGGAACAAGGATAGTTGTCACAGATATTAGACCATGTGTGTTTCAATTGTATCATTACTGGAGATGAGAATTTTCTGGAAAGATACTGTTAATTCCTCAGAAAGAGTTAGAACTAAAGGCACCAAATCTTCCTATTACTATTGCTATTGCTATTACAGTATCATTATTACTACTATCACATGCTGGCACTATAACTATTTACCATACTATTACTATTACTATTACTATTACTATTACTATTACTATTACTATTACTATTACTACAGATATCACAATGACAATGTTGACAATGCACCCTACTACCACAAGTTATCTGATTTCACCTTGCAATTTCCACAGCAATTAGCACTTTAATGACCAAATCTGTCACATGTTCCACATTTGGAAGTTCCAAGCCAGCAGCAATTGTCTGTAACATGGCCAGGCTTTCCAGTACTTTACACTCCCCCCCTCCATCCAATTGGACTCTGGTTGAACTCTAAGTTGTCTGAGTAAAGTCTGAGCAGTCCAATTGGACTCAAAGCTGTCCAAGCTCAGGTAGGGCAGTTACAATGTACCGTATAATACAGTTCAGTGAACAGCTACAGTGTAGCATATGATATGGGTTCACTGAATGCCAGCAAATGACTCCTTAATAAGGAAGGACTACAGTGTAGTGTATCATATGGTGGCAGCAAATTCGTCAGAATAGGCATCTAATGGCATTGCCGACTTTGCCAACTATACATTGGCCATGCTCTGTGCTGACCGTACAACGGCCATGCTGCATGCTTAGTCAGTATTGACCATGCTGAATTCTGATTGGCCTGATGGTGTGCCAAGCATTAAGTGAACAATTGCGACATAATGAATCTTACAGTGAAAAATAAATAAATACTGAATGGGCCCAATTAAGGTGCTGAAGGTGTTGGTGCCCATTGATTGGCTGAGTGTGCCGGTGATATACTAGTGCAGACCGTGACTGTCTCCTAGACACCTCTGGTGCCTTGGCCATGTCAAAGTTGTCAGCCAGCACTGACCATGCATGTGCCAGTGTGTGTAGAGGTGCTGATGCCTGTCGAAGCACTGAAGGTGCCGGTGCCTGCCTTCACCTGGAATTCATTGATGGGACATATCGGCCATGCTGATACATTGGCCCAGGCATTGTGGAGACACTTCACCGAATTATATATAATAAATTGGGTTTACAACACTTGATCCATCATTCATGCATATCCCTCTCACTCTGTTCCACCCGACCGAGAGCCTTTGTAATATGGGCTTTCAAAGAAACAAAAGCAGCATGTGTATTGCCATCCATCTTAACTTTTTCAACCTCGGCCATGTACAAACGATGACAGGCATCTTTGTAAGAAATGCCAAGGGCATCCTGCAAAGCTTTGATATCGGCATGAAGCCTGAGGCATTTCCTTTCAGTTAAATGCTAACCATAATAAGGAAATGCAGTAACCAAGCAGATGATAAATCTTACGGGGTCGGGAGGAAACTCAATGTTCTCAGCACTAATTGGCAGATAGCTCAGGTCTAATGTGTTCTGTGACTGTCATATTACCAGTGAGTAAATACAAAGAAAAATGCATGCAAGAACCGGCCCATGCTGAAATGACAGCCAGCAGGCAAACTGGCCACAGATTGAATGAAGGGGTGCCAGGTGCCAGACTGGCAAGTGAGCGAGAGCAGTCTGACCGGCCACAGATTGAATGACCTGGTGACAATTGCTGGACAGGCAAGTGATGGGCAGCAGCTGAACGGGCCACACAATGTATAGAAATTGCCGGACTGGCAGGTGAGCCAAACGGGCCACACATTGTAGGGGCTTGGCCGGACCGGCAAGTGAGTCCAACTGGCCACACATGGTTTGACCTGGTGCCAGTTGCCAGACCAGCAAGTGACGGACATGCAATAGACAGTGATGTCCATGCACAATCACACAAACATTAAATAGAAAATGACTTACCCCTCCTGATGCACCATTAGCATTCAAATCAACGCGCTGTTGATAAGAACGGAATGCCTCATGTGTTGAGGGAACCAAAAACTGAGGGACTACATACTGCTGGCCATCAGGGCCAGCAATAGTGACATAGCCATCTGGAATGGGCTTTGAGAATGATCTGCTGGATTGATTCAGATCCATTGAAGAATGAGTTTTGGGTAGATTGTCGATACTGATCACCATCAACAGATAAGATGATGTAACTGATGTAACGTGTATATCACGTGATGGTTGAAATTTTATGTGGTGCCATCAACAAAGCTTGCATCTTTCAATCCTCCATCTGCCGATCTGCTGACTGATGCACAATGCATCCATCTACCGCCAGTTTACACACGACCATCAGTTTCCTCGAGCAATCCGTCCTGGCTGCAGTTCAAAGCGGCAATATAAACGAGGTGATGGCCACTCTGAAACCACAGGTGGTAAGTTGGCTAAACAACATAATTGTTCTGTACCTGAGCATAAGGTTAGAAGGACATGTTTCGGGCAAAAAAGGAGGCATCAGTGGAAGTGGCCAAGGTATTTGCTATGAAGAGTTTTCTATGGCAGTTCCTACTGCATTGGAAGAAGGCGGGATCCATGGCCAATGACGCATTCCTCACAGAACAGCAACAAACATTGGCCAAATGGGGTGGAACACAACCTTCAGAAACATTGGCACCAGCACCTCAAGCAGCAAATTCAGAAGT
Organism: Tricholoma hemisulphureum; assembly: GCA_964034925.1. Lineage (NCBI taxonomy): Eukaryota > Fungi > Basidiomycota > Agaricomycetes > Agaricales > Tricholomataceae > Tricholoma > Tricholoma hemisulphureum. The sequence goes on from OZ035928.1 coordinate 9,432,623, forward strand.
AGACGCAATGGCAACCAGGGCTGGCCAAGGACCAATGGAACCACAGGCCATACCGGCACAAGCGGCATCCCCCACTTTGACAATGTGTCGACCAGCAAACCTGCCGCATCGTAAACCAGCCATGGCACCTGCAGGAATACAACCCACACTGCCACAACCAGCCGGCACCATACATTGTCAGGGTGTACATCCCCAGCCGGCTACAATGCAAGTGGCAGTTGAACCAGCACCGCCAGTAGCACCAGTCGGCACCAAGCCGGAGGCAAGTAAGCGGCCCCAGAAGCGGTGTCGTCAACGCGACGAAGACGACTGCGAGACAGACCATAGGGTGCATGATACTGACCATGTCGAACAGACAGACAAAGGGAAAAAACGCCGATGAGAGCCTCAGCATGGGGACACTTTGCATGATGTGCTGTGTGACCGCTGTGCTCGTCTGAATTACAAATGCTGGGTTCAAGCTGGTGGTTCACTGGCATGCTGGCGCTGCGGAAAAAACAAGTTGAAGTGTGAGAGGAATGGTGAGGGGGTCAAACGGGTATAGGGGAAGAGCAAAAGGCGGATCAACTGCCAAAGCGAAAGCAGGAGTGAATATAACGGTGATAGAGACCAACAACCACCAGCACACAAACGAACAGCAAGGAAAGGCCAAGTTGAGGGACCAGCACCTGGATTGGCAATGGCACCAGCCCGTGCACCGGCGGCCTGGCCAGCAGTTGGCTCTTTGGCAATGGCTCAGACGCAGCCAGCACCGGCCCCTGAAGCAGCAAGCCGGTTCAGCTGGCAAGCAAAAGGCAAAAGGCAAGGTAAATATCTCACTACCTGATGGGGGCATATCTTCTAAACATATTTCCCTTGAAGAAAACATGCATGGTAGGCTAGAGTCACAGGTTGCTGCCCTCAGAGAAGATGTCGAGGTGAGCGCCGCGGTTGCAGAGAGTGCCATCGTGGAGAACAGGCAGCTCACCCACGACCTGGGTCAGCTCAGGATGGCCATGGGCCTGATCCAGGACCAACTGGACTCGGTGCAATTGTGAATTGAACAGCTGGCAGAAGACAAAAGCAATCTTGACACAGCCTACAGCAAGCTTTGCGACTACCTGGGAGTGGTACCTGGCACCTTCGATGAGATTTGCCTGCCCACAGATCTCCCATACATCCAAGTGTCCCACATGAGAAGATGAGAAGATTCACCAGTGCCGGGCCTGCTTGCAGCCAACAACACTTTGCCCCAGGCGCAACCGGCAACAGCAGCAAATACAATGTTCAGCTTCCTGCCACCACCGCCACCCGATTCATTTGCTGCTGGAACCCCCACACCCAAAATGGCTCTCCCAGAGCAAGGGGCACTACCTGCCGGACCAGCAGCAGATATGCAACTGGGACCACATGGACAACTGGCCCCAGCAGTGCAACCGGCAACCAAGTCTCAGATGCCACCTGCTGTTCTTAGAGAAGAGCTGACACATCCAGTACCAGTCACTCCAATTATCCTGCCCCTCCCAGCCCAGCCGACTCCACCATGACCATCATCCCCAGCAGCACTCCCGCCCACCCCCATTCCTATGCTTGGACTTATTCTGCCAATGCCTCAAGGAACTCAAGAAGCGGCACTGGCACAGTATTGCACCAATGCCAAACACTGGCCTTCTTCACCAATGGAGGTCGACAACCCAATAACACTGCCAGCATCCCGCCCTCCACGCTCTCGTTCTAGAACACCTGTTCCAGCCGGTGAACTTCATCATTCCCCCAGGCTGGCTCCTGAAATTCTGCTCCCCATCATTGATGTCCGTCACTCACCCCGACTTGCCACACCAACCAAATAAAGTATTGCATATAAATAAACTTAATTTGTATATACTCAATATTTATTAATGAGGAACTCGTTTCTTTCTGGTTCTTGTGCTGATGTCACCCAGATTTAGAGCTTCCTCAGCAGCTAGTTCATCATCTGTCCATTGTCTGCAGCGAACTGGCTGTGGGTGTGGTCGAGCTGATGGCATTGGCCCCGGTGGCAGTAAGGCTGATGGAACATCTGATTGTAACAGTTGAGGGTCAATTGGAGGCGATGACTGCCGAGCTGTTGATGGGACAGTGGAATGATGTGCCGATGGGATGGACTTTTCATGTGCTGGTTGGACAGTGGAATGATGTGCCAGTGGAACAGTCATTTCATGTGCTGGTTGGACAGTGGAATGATGTGCCAGTGGGACATTCCATTGATCTGCTGGTCGGACACTACAACTATGTGCCGGTCGGTCAGTGATGTGCTCTGCTGGTTGGCCAGTGGAACGATGTGCCAGTCTGTCAATGGATTGATGTGCCAGTGGGACAGTCAATTGTTGTGCTGCTGGGCCACCCGCTGGTTGTGCCGGTGGGACAATGGTTTGATCTGCCGGAAACTGTGCTAGAGCCAGCATGGACGCCGGTATAGCATATTGTGGGAGTCTGTCCTGTGGTCCATTCACTGGCGATGGGATTGGCACCCCGCCTGCAGCTGATATGCGATTTACAGTTGCCTGGTCCACGATGGTCAGCCTGTTATCATTGGCCAATGGCCCAGGTTGGTGATCATCCATGTCAAATGATAGGAGGTCTGTGTGCAAAAGTGTCTGAAGTGCTGCATTGGTTTCCTGTGCCCGGTTCGTGTTCTTCGGCATCTTTGGCAGCCTTTTTCCCTTTTTTTGCCTCGCCCCAGCACCCATTTCATTGCCGGTCTCATTTTCAGTGCTGTTGAGGGCTGGCACCAGCTCACCACCTTCTAGTATTTGCTGAACCTGAAAGCTCCATTGGCACCATGCTTTGCCTGATGTTCTGAAACAAAGCTAAAAAATTCCATGATCTTCTGCTTGTGCATATTTCGTAGACTTTGAATCATGCAACGAGGGGGCAAGTATTCCCTGCTAATCATCGATGATGTATCTTCACCCAACTGCTTGAATGGGGCATGTGATGTCTGTCCATTAGTTGCCCGTTCTATTGCTTAAGTAAGGGTCTGTCACCATATTATGACAGTCCAGCACCTACTGTAGTGGTGTCCCAAGTAAAGCGCCAATAAGTCTTCCAACGCTTGCTTGTTATACGATTGGATAGCAGCGAGGTCTGGTAAGATCGGTGACCCATTTGGTGTCATCTTCACAGAGACTTGTTTGGCCTTTTTCATTGCCGGAGTTGGGAATGTCGGCACTTTGGGTCGGCCAATGCACGTAAGGTCTTCATGTAGGCCAATAGATTCTGTTTCATGTTCTTGACATCATCCTCATATGTCTGAATGAATGGCCTTGTGAGGAGTGACATGTGATCCCCCATATTATCATGACTATACAATCCTCCTCCATTAAGATCATATATGCTGATGAAATGAATGACTTACCTGTTGATGACAAGCTGGCCATCTGGTGCTGTGTATGCTGTGAATGTGATGGATACCACTCCCATCTCCAACCAATTATGCCTATCATTCTCACCAACTCGTTTGACCATAAGCTTTTCAGCCATCCTAATGTGGACGATCAGTGGTGGTCTATGTGCCAGTCACCATGTGCCGGTTGCTAACTGCTGGTCACCAGCTGCTGGTTGCCATGTGCCAGTCATTATGTGCTGGTTGCCATGTGCTGGTTATGTACTGAGGTTGCCGATTGCAGATCTTCCATGCAAGCAGGCACCTATCCCACTCCACTGACATGCACGGCCAACCTGGCATCATGTGAAATATTCCGTACCTTTGCTTAACATCATCAGGGTATCCCTTAATTCTCTCCACCTCTGCATCCAGCGCTGCCCTCTCACCCTCATTCATGCGATCCAGGATCCGCTCAATTGCTGGCAGTCGCTTTGGAAACCACCCCGGTGTCTTCTCAGTGGCATTCTCAACTCTGAGCATCCTGCCAATCTCCCTGAATACTTCTGGCTTCCTTAGATTCCATACCACCTCCGATCGCTTAACTCTCAACCCGACATCATTTTCCCCCTCCACTGGTTGTGGCTGCCAGTTGTTTGTGATCCAATTTATGACCTCCTGCTGAGATAGTCAGCAGCATTACAAATAGGCATAGCAAAATTTACTTTGCTACGGACACGACTATCTTCTTCACTCTGTGGCCCCTGATTCTCGGTGGCCCAGTATGCAAATATGGCCGGCAGGATGTCCCTTCAAAGAATCAACACACGCTCCTCTTTTGTGGCTGCCGTGCAATATGCCACTTTGTGGACTTCAATCACTTGCCGTTCTTTTGCAGTGTACTTGCAGTTACTTTGTAGCCTTTTTTTTGTTTTGTGGTAGAACTTCAAATGACATTTGGCAGGGGGAAATGATGGTGTGGTGTAAGGAAGAATACAAATATGATAATTGCCATGAGGCAACAAAACATGCCCCCACCACATGTTTTTTCAGGGGCACTTATCTCGGTAAGCTTTAAGCTTATCAGGCAGAAATCAAGGTAGTTGCATTCTAGACATGAGTAACCAATCCCCCACTGTTGCAGGATACAAGCGGAAGAGGATACCCAAGAAGAATGCTTTGCTCCGTGAAAGTGATACCAAAGCAGCTGAGGCCATGACCCATAAAAACATTGTTCTTCCTACCAAAACAGGGAATATCACAAAACGCATCAAGGTCCCTCTCATTGCAATTCCCAATGCAAGCCACATCGAATCCACTGTGCCTGAAAATGCAATAGATATGGCAATGGATGTCGATCACAATGGCGGCTATGAGCCTGAAGAGACTGTACATAATACCAAATCACACAAGGTGTGAGACTCAATGCTAATGAAACTGACATGACAATTAATACTCTCTCCAAGACTCAAAGAGACTATATTCTTCAGTTTGTAGACCATGTTGATGACTTACTACAATCACTTCTTGCACATGAGAGCATGGAACAGCAGAAGTGCTCGGACTGCTCCATGAACAATTGGGCTGTGTGGAGGTGCATAGATTGTACTCTACCCAAGCCAATCTGTTGTAGATGCATGTGCCACAGTCATCGACAAAGCTCTTTGCATCGAATTGAATGCTGGACTGGCACCTTCTTCCATCGGGCAGCACTTTGGGAAGTTGGCACCTACATTCTGGTCCGACACCAAAACACCACAACATCTTGCAGCGGACTAGAGTTTCAGACACACCATCTGGAAAGTATTCAATGTCATGCCGATGCAGCTGAACAGGCCAGTCTACCTTGGGGGACTGGGCCGGCCACATTAAGACCCCAAGACAACACAAGCCTATGTGATGACATTGATGGTTCAAGTCCTATGAATTGGGATGAGGAAAGTGTGGCCAATGAACACTTCTTTGCTCATGTGGAGTCATTGCAAACACATCTGTATGGCGACCTGCCAGAAGAGGTGGATGGTGATGATAGCGCAGATGCTGATGAAGGGGAAGTAAATGTACCCCGATACTTATCACAGAATGTGGAGCTTGCTGGTGGACCCATAATCAGGGAGGGCCATTCAAGTGTATGGGCTGAGTCTATTGCCAGGGACAATCCAAGACCAAGGGCTGGTCAAAGACCAAGTGCTGACTCTCAGGCAAACTCAAGTGCTGGTTCAAACACCATTCCAAGTGACAGTGCCGACTCAGGCTTCAGCCAACATGCCGGTGCCGGACAATACCCGTACTCTCAGGGGCAGATGCCACACACCGATGCGCTGAACAACTCATACGTGCGTGTGGTCCACATAAACGGAATCCACCATCTTGCAATGGTTACCTGCCAATGTCAGGGTGAGCATCAAGTTCCACTTGACTTGGTGTCATCCTGCTTGGTGCCAGCCAGCTTTGTCCATATTTGTACACTGTTCACTACTCAAGTACTGGATTATTTCAGACTATGTAATCTCGAACTCAAAGCCTCGGCCTATCAATTTTATCAGCTCATCCGCCAGCTTACATTGCCATTGACCCCGGCTTCTGTTCCTAATGTATATCATGAATTTCGGCAGATGTCACGATTGTGGTGGTGGATGAAGAAGCTTAACTGGGCAGGCTATGGCCACAACCATCAGGACCCAAAAACTCCCTTGACAGGTTCATTATCAAACTTCTGTCCAGCATGCCCTCAACCTGGAATCAATCTTCCTCAAGATTGGAAAAGTGAACCTTGCAGGTGAGGTTTACCTTAATGATAATAGATGTCTTGAACACACAAAAATACAGATTCGTCTACCGGCGTACATTTGTGCAGATTCATCTACTGGCATACATTTGTGGCCAACAGGAATTTCAAGGCCGATCATGTGCAGCAAAAGACCACAGAGACAGATGTTTGGCTCAGTGATGGAGCTGGAATGATGGGAAACTGCAAGGAATATTTTGATTTCCTGAAGACAGCTATCGAGCACTCAACAGTGAGTACACCTCCCTGGTGGGCCAATTTGATGGATGAATGATTTCAATGACAGAAAGCACCCTGTGAGAACACCTTCAGGGCCATTACAAATGCTCTCCTCACTTCAAAGGCTTGTGATATAACCGGCGGCATGGGCTTTGCCTGTGCCCGGCATGGCTGCTATGCACCGAATTCTCTGGTTGACCTGTTCAAGGGCAAACAACAAAAGAATGTAGACTTTGCTTTTCTCCAGGCCCTGAAACATACAAATGTCAATCCTGAGCAAGGTGTGGGGGTCATGTACGACATTGTTTGTCAATGGTGGGTCCACATGCAGGAATGCATTGGGCAGTACCTGCCAGCCAGCCTCAGCTTGGAATTTGCGATCAGCCTCTTCCCTGTTCATTGTCACAAGGATCTGTGTTTTTTCCACTTTGCAATGTCGTTCATCCCAGGATTTGCAGTTGTTGCTGGCGAAATTCTCGAATCACTATGGTCAAACCTGAACTCCATTTCACCCACTGCCTGGACCGCAACATTGCCACATTGTGCCAAGATGCTTGATGACCATGCGAGCAACCCAAATCATAAGAAATGCCTCGGGATGATAAGGTACTTGCAGAACCGGCACCTGGATGCATCGGCCATGGCAGTGCAAGCGACAAAATACTTTAATGAGAGGACTGTCACTGTGAACTCAGACATTGTCAATGTCTGGGAATCCGAAATTGCTACTGCCGAGGTGCTGAGATGGACCGATTTAAAGGCAATGGACATATATGGGGCCAGAGTGCCGGCCCAACATTCATCAGCGCCACAACTGGCACCAACTCCACAGCCCTCACAACCGGCACCAGCTGCACAACCAGCACTACCTTCACCACTTGCCCAACCGGCCCAACCAACAATATCGAGCCCCACTGAAGAGTGGTTGCGGTTTGCATTGATAGTAGAAGAAAAACAGTAAGTACATCATATGTTGTTCCCCTCTCTGCTCTCATGGGTAATTAGGATTGAAATCCAAGACCAACTTCACAATTTGACACACAATGGCCGGATTGCTGAATCAGCCATAATTGAAAGACAACGGGCACAATTGGAGCCGCTGTTGGGGAAGTTGAGAGAACTACAAGATCATGCACGGGTCACATCGCACAATGGTGGATCTGTTGTTTCTTTCAAAAATGAAGTGGAATTTGATGCACTGGATGAACTGTGCAAGGTGCCACCTTCCAGGCTGGAGGTGTCACTGCCTGATGGGTCAATACCACTGAGACCTATAGAATGGGAAACCTTGTTCATGCTGTCCCGTGGGAATATTATCACAGACTGTTCCAAAATGGAATTGTTGCTGCAGCTGGAGCAGGCCATATCTGAACTGGACCGGCTTCGGGACCTCATATCTGACAAGTCCTTCCACTATTCTCATGTTTTGCGGTCGGCCCCCAGGAAAAGCATTCAATCACGAGCCTGGACCACTATTCAATGCTTGAATACAGAGATTGCATTACACAGCCGGATTTACAATTGATGCTGGTCTGCTCTTGTAGTGCTTGGTGCGAGTAACAGCACTCTTGAGGCCTACAAACCACTGAGAAGAGATGATCTCAGTGCCATTACGGCAATATTAACCCCAAATATCCCAGGATCAACCTCACTCTCTTTGTCATGGATCTGGGGAAATCATCAAGGTGCAGCACAAGTGGCCAGACCCTCGGCCAATGTTGGATTGCCGCAATTGGAATGTATGTCCCATTGTAAATATGTCCAACTTTCCTCTGAAACGTACAAAAGTCCAGCAGGTGCATTGGCTATGGGCCTGTGCCCAGAAGGCTAGATGGCAGGAAGAGGTCATGCTGCTTGGATACGAAATGCAATGGACTGTTTGGTATTACATGCACATGAGTGAACGATGGCAACTAGGTATCATGGCACCCAATGCTAAGGTGCCATCTGCCAAAGGTCTAGCCGGCACTTCAGGTGGCACTTAGCTGATGGGATCAGAGTCTGGCCTGCCGCCTGTCACCAGCACTTCCCTTCCCCAATCAGAGGTTAATTGCCCCAGGTGCTTCTGCCTATGCTCATCGCCAATGTGCTGCATGGGATGCTGTTGCAACATTGGCTGATCGCACATTTAAGTCTACAAATTCACATTACATATCTCCCTTGTCTTAGTTAATCAGTCAGGTGACCAAAATGACATTTTTGAAGATAACGATCATTGTGCTTTGCACCTTATCTTCAACCTTCAAGGCTTCAGATAACAGCATCCTCTGTACATCCAATAGTTCCCAATCCAAAATGTCAACCCATATGCTTCAACTTTTCAATCCTTTTACATTGCGATCGGGATCCAACCAGCTTGGGCATTGGGTGACACAGGAAGTGGTATATTATGCAGAGTCCCATTTCAGGCATATTCTGTTGTACATTGATGAGTGTAATCTTGCAGATGGCAAATGGATACAAGTTGCGTTATGATCTGAACTGGTATATATTTATTTCATTCTGGTGATTTTAATTATGTTCATTGATTTGTCTCATGTTTGTATTGTCATATATTGGTCTCGCCAATGCTGTCTGTCAAGTCATTGAGATCCCGATTATTGTCAGGTCCCTTGCCAATAGCCTCAGCCACTTGGGTGAAGATGAACTCGTGGTGTCATTTCATCCGGATCTCTTGGCGACGCTCGATGTCGGCACAGATGGCGCTAACTACAACCGCTTGGTTGATGAATATGTGTTTCCGTGGTGGATGGGGAGTGTCCCACTGGCACCCCATGAAAATTCTGGGTTCTGGAACAATTATCAGATGTTTAAACATGCATCGCAATCTCCTCCCAACAGAAGCTCAAAATCCTCCACCCCCAGTTCAGACTCCTGCAGTCAAACATGGAGCCGGCGACGATGATTGTGGCTGGTGCCGGTCAAATGACATTGCTGTTTATGAGTTGAAGAAGGAGCTTCGTGAGATCCTTCAGTTTGTTGATGGGATGGAGTTTTCATCATTCGCTCAGCTTGATGCCAGTTGCCAGTGGGCTGCCAGCCTATTTCTACTCCACAAATGGGTCATATTGAAAGAGAGTGATCCTGCCACATGTGTACTTCTGAGCAATGTTATGGCCGGCCTCTGCCCTGCTCCTCCTCCGACTCCTGAACCCACCGGCCGCCGTCGGTAACCCAAAAGACGCATAAATGCAAAATCTTGTCTGGTGAGCGACCAGGCAAAGGCAGCACTGGAAGTATTGACAAGAATTCCTGCCCCATTGGCAAAGTGGACATGGGGTGCCGAACTGACCACAGCTGAAGTGTTGAAAATTGGTGCACAGGATACCTCAGATGAGCATTCTGGGTATAATATGTCTATGCCATCAGGCTCAACGACAGGTATTGTTTTGTTCATGCCATCCCTTCCCACCAGTTCAGGTATCTTTTCTGTCATCAGCACTTCAGCAGCACATGATGCCACTCTTCATTCCATTTGCATGGTGCCGGCCGCACAAGTGCTGATTACCGCCATTCCAATGCTGCAAGTGATGATGAAGCCGATGCAGACGAAGAAAGCACTGATGACGCCACAGCCAATGAAAGAATGGCTGGCGAGCAAAGTTCCCATTTTCAAAGTGCCGGTGATATCAATGTCCCTGTGCACGAAACTGCTAGATGATTGCCTGGAAGGTGGTGAGGGGAAGCGCTGGCGCACATGCCCCTAGCCTGGAGCGAGGACCCACCCAGAAAGGTTGGGCAGTGTCCTGTAGCTGTAGAGTAGCTTAAACCTCGAAGTGAAGTTGTAGCAGACGTACCAAATCCTGAGATCCTCTCCAGGGATCTGACAGTCTCCAAATGAGCGCCCCCTCACCAAAGTGTTCTCCCCTCAACCCCAGAGTGGGACCCCCAGCCTAAGCCGGCAGTGTTAGTTCATCATCAAACCCCCCCACCGATTGGTGGAAGGTGCCCCACCCCAGAGTTCAGGATCCTCGAGCCAAGGTAGAGATAAGTGGCGGACAGTAGAACACCCACCTAGCAGGCATCCACGGACGATCCAGGGGGATCCATCAAACAGATCAACAGGGTGCTCAGGAATACTCCCAAGCACCCCTCAGTAGACAATATACGCTAGTCTGATTGAGGATCAGACCAGAGGACGGACTGCTGGACAACGAGCCAGACAGTGTGGAGAAAGTTCCCACGACACATGGTGGTGGTAACAAGTCAAGAAGAGATGTACAAATATTGGACTGACTATTATAACTATGTACAGTAATAATTATAGAAAGCTTGAGGCCATTATGTATATATGTATAAGCAAACTGCTCATGCTTGTGAGTCAGGACCGATGGCATTCAGCAATAGAGACATCGCTTTCATGACATTTGCTTGACTTGTCTGATTGCTTGTAATTTTTTTCAAATTGGGGATGAGCCTGATGGCATCTTTTATGTAAGTAACATAACATCAGGAAGTAGAAACAGCTCACATCAGTGCATAGCAAGCTGGCCAATGTTGCAGAACGGTTGTGACCCTCTGGGAACTTTGACTTATCTGCCAGAAAGTCAAAGAATGCTGCCAGTTGAGTCTGTGACTTGGGATCCCACCTATTGACCACATGTAGAACATCTTTAAATTTGAGCAGTTCGTTCAACCACAGGACCATGGATGTCCAGCTGTTGGCCCCTGATACTGGAGAGGCATAACCATGGCTCAAGATCTCTGACGTCAACTTCACTTCAGGTGCCTTGCCCTTTGCTGTCAAGGGGGTCTGGGTCAACAAGGTGGCAGGGAGCTGTGCAAGTGACCTACATGGCATGGTCGGGCTCCTTAGTGAGCTGTCAGTCCCATCTCCAGAGCTGTCACCTTCACTGGACAAAGTCTCTTGCCCTCTCTTGCCAATTACAGTGGCTGGTGGTGACCATGTAGGATGGCACTCATCTTCCCAGTCCCACATCATTGGTTCCATGATTGGAGCTGCCAGAGATTTCCAGCATTGTGAACACTGTGAGGTTGGCATAACAACTCACCTGACATGTTGACATCCTCTTCCTCACTATCAGGGATTATTTCATCATGGGGCATGGGGTCTACCATTCTTGCATTGCAAAAAAATGTGGGCTGCCCCAAACACTTGCACAAGCCAGTAACATCAGTGGTTCCATTATCCCCCAGTGAGTGATTGGAGGTGGGGCTGCTCCCAAACAGATCACTCAGTTCTCCTGAGAGGGTTGTCAGTCTAGCCTATCTTATACAAAAGAATGACAGACATCACACACCACTAGCCATTGTGATATCATCAGTGTCTGTCTCCATATCATCTACATTATCTGTTGTTGTAGCAGCTATATAGTTTGTTGTAGGGAGTCCCATAAACTGGACTATTGTAACACTAACTGTTAACCACAGGCCTTGTATCAGCAAAAAAAAAAAAAAAAAAAAACTATAAGTTCAGAACAACATAGATATTAATAGACACTGACCTAAGCCACAGAATGCTTTTTTGGCACATTCGATCCTTCTTAAATTATCACCGTCCACAGGTGATACATATGCTGCCCCCAAAAAAATACCCTTTTCATCCTGCTCCCAGTCGAACAAAGACCTGAATAAGGGGTAGCCAGCATTGGCTGGATGAATCGATGTCAGTGGCATGGTTTATTCAGCCTGAGTTGAAATGAAATTACATCCAAGTAATAATCCCTCAACAACAGGGCACAAGAGTTTCACCATGTCCCACAGGTGGTGACAGGACCCTACACCGCTTGTGGGCTTAGAGTGATGCTATAAGAATTAGTGGGTGAAAAGAGTTTAGCACGTACTCGTCAGACTTCTTCTTGGGATCATTTTATTTCCTGGCATATTGCATGCGAAGAAGGGGGACATGGCAGGAAGCAGAAAAAAATTAGTGTCATCTTTATGCATGCCGATGTTCACCGATGTTCATAGGGTCACATAACATAAAAACCAAATGTTTATATAATAGCTTGGGTCAACTTGACTACTATCTCCCATCACCAATCATGGAACTCAACGTCGCGGGTGTGTCCTCTACCGAAAATGCTGTCCCTACTACACAAGATCCTGCACCCCCCACTGGCGATGCCCTGCATCACCTTGTCAAGCAACTGCAGGCTGAGAAGCACAAAAAGCACAAAAAGCTGGCAAAGGCTGTTCCGGGGCTGGAAGCTGAGGAGCTCGCCAACAAATTAAAGGCAGCAGATGAAGTTGATGTGCCAATGGCCCCCAAAAAGCAAAAGTGGGTGGAAAAAGTCGACAAAAAAGGAAAGGGAAAGGCAATGGCAGGGGTAAACGCAAAGGTGGGTCTCATCTTTGTCAAAGAAAAAGCGGTGACAATGATTGTGAATGGACAGCCTGCTGTGGGCGCGTTGAAGGCAAAGGGAAGGGTGAAGAAGATGGAACCAACCCCTTCACCCATGCCTGACAGGGAGCTCGAGTGTATGCATGCATTTTTATGCTTGCTGAAGAAGCTGGTGGTTGTCAATTGCGCAATTGAAGCTGGTGTGATGTCAGTGAGAGAAACACTGGAGGATGAATTTGTTCTTCAGGATAGTGGATCGGAGAGTTCAGAGTGTTCCACTGTTGACAATGACATGCTGCAGGGCAAAGTGGCCGATGTGTATTTGGAGCAGGAGATGTATTGCACCTGGGAGCAGAGCATAACTGATGCAAGCGAGGAGGGCTCCAGGGAGGAGGATGCAAGCTGGGAGGCAGACAGCATCGTGTGATAGAGCCATGAGCAAGGGTGCCAATATCTCTCTAGCCTGCTGAGAGATTACCAGCAACTGACGTCCAGCCAAGCATCAATGCCAGCACATTGATCGCTCGTCCCTTACTTTTTTTTTGCTCACACTATTTGCTCGTTTTGTTAATCACCCTCACTCACTATCTTTTCACCCACCTACCCACCCTAGTACTAGTTCCATCTATTGCCTTTGTTTCACTAAACAGACTTACGTATATAGTTTTGACCACTACACATAAGCTACAGAGGACCACATAAATTTACCCTCACTGTTGCATGATCTGTTTCTAGCTGCAAAAATCACGACACAAATGATTCCACCCACCCAGCGGCTCATTCTGCTTTGTATATATCATGGGCCTATTCCCCATCCTGTGGTGAGATTTGCCTTGCCATTCCACCTTGCTCATCTGATTCCACTGTGATTGGCATGCTGATGTTCGCCAATGTTCACATGGGAATCAATCAGAGTTTGAATGTGACTTACAAAATCGTTAAATACCATCCAACATTCTACTTTCCGCCAAACATTCCACTTGCCGCAAAGTACACCACAATGTCAGGTAAACCAGGTAAGTATAATTTTATAAGAAAATGTTACAGCAATGCTGAGCTCCGCCAAGGAAACCAATCAAAGGAAGTGGCCACGCCTGCGAACATGCAGGCTAAAGCTTTGGTGTGGGATCAGATTAGCAAGACGATGCAAGAATTGATCAATGTCCACACCTCCATTGCAGAAGAGCTTTGCATACTGGCACCAGAATTGAAGGAGCAGTTGGATACACCAGGATCAATTGAAGAAGGGTGAAAGCTACATGGAGGCAAGTGCTACGATGTCTAAGGTTCAACAATGTCACAGCCACTGATCAGTTTCTACATATAAGGTTTGGCTTACAAACTGTAAGCCTGAATGCAACAGAAACATACAACTGGCCATTGGGGCAGGGGCAGGAGTAGCTAGGGGTAAGGAGGCATGTGGTAAGGCTGGGGATGCCAGGCTTACAACGGGTTAGATGAAATTACAGCAGAAATGGTGAATTGGCAGCAGGATTATGATGCATATTTGAGATGGTGTTCTGAGCAGGTTGGTGGCAACGAGGGGGAGATCAAGGACAAGGGTGGGTTAGAGAAGGGCATGGGTGAGGTGCAGGGGGACTAACCTACGAGTCCTCTGAGTCATGGGCCCACCATGTAATATAACCATTCATAATGCAATCAATCCATAAGTGACATGGCCAGTAAGTCTACTATAAGGAAGCCAACTTCTGTTTATACTGGGCAAATTTCTGATTCTCCTATCAACCCTACATGCTGTTGCCACAGTTGGGACACTCATACCATGTCCATTCCATCCCCACCAGATGTCGGAGCATCTGTTTTCCAATCTTCCTCTCCCAATTTTTTGGGGGATTCTGATCCTCAAGCCACTCTCGAGCCTTCATCACTGGCCGCCCATTGCCATGGTACTCCCAAGTAGGAGTGCCCCCTGAGTTTCCAAGCCCACAAGCAATAGGACTTCTTGCAAGTTTGATGAGGTTGACATCCCCCTCAGCAACAGGTGCTGGGGCTGAACCTGCCTCCATGCATTCTGTATCCAGCCAATCTTCACAAGTCAGGCAATATTGTTGCATGCCTTGAACCATATCATAGACTCCCTTGCAGACACATGTCTCATTGAAACCCTGCCAATCTCAAATCATGCATTGAATCCTTGGAGAATGGCAGTGACCTACTGATAAACAGTTTCCAGCAGCATCAAAAGTTCCCCTCTGGAACCAATCTTGGGCCAGGAAGGCCTTTGGTGCCGGTTTCATGTCATCAAAGGCTTGGATGGTGCAGATATCTAGGTTCAGCCATGAGAGAACTTGTCAACAAGGGAACATTGTAATTAAATCTGACCTTCAATGGCTCCCACTTCAATAATGTCAGAGTGATTTGAAAGGACTAGCTCTGTCGGTGCCAGTGCTTCAAGGATGTTGCTGGTTGTAATATTAGCCATGTTCAGGCAATCAGAACTTTAGCCACTTACATTTGTTTGCAACCCAATTCTTGTAGGTCCCGCTTAGAATAGAACCACAGGACTCGTGCATGCTGTCCAATCTTCTTGTTTGATCGCAACTCAATGATTTTGCCCTTCCAGTAAGCATCTCCTGGGTAGCAACCAGGTTCCATCTCGGGATGCCAAATAAATACGCTGCAACATGTTCCTGTCAGTCAGTGCCTTCTGTAGTCATAGGCTCAGCTTACCAGTCACCAGGATGGATAGTCCGTTCCAGATCTCCTGGTTCATTCTTTATAACCAGACACTGTGCAGTGTCAGGTGTTTCCATTGTGCATCTGTGAAGACAGTCATTGTGTTGAAAGTGGTGTTGCAAATGTGGGACATTTATACTTATGTACATGTGACCATGTGAACATCGGCAAACATCAGCGAACAATACACAAACACACTGATCGCTATCAGATCCTGAAACCTGCTCTTACCACCATGTACTCAAGCACTGACAGTGTTGGGAATGGAGTGGTGAACAGTGACAGGAAGAGTTAAGGACAAGGTTAAGAGGATGAAGTTTAATCTCAAAGGCTAGTGAGTGAGGGAGTCTGCCACAGGGAGGAATGTTATTATCATCTCCTACAAGATGTGCAATATTTATACTACACAGTTAGGAGGTATAGTGTAATGCACTCCTTTAATACATAAAGGAGGTATTCTGTAATAGACTCCTGTACCAGTTAATAATGGAATAACTATGTCATATCCCCTATATAATTCTCCAGATAGACTTGTCTATCATTGTATATTATAGGGGGTTCCCTGGATAGCATAGGAGACAGTCTTGGCAGTCTTTGTAGTCTTGGCCAGTCTATTAAGGGTAGCAGCTTGGGAATTAATATTATTCCCTGTGGCTGTGTTGGATTCTACCAGTGGCAGATCCTAACCCTAACCTTAAGCTTAGGACTTGTATTCCATCTCCCTAGGCTTGTTAACTGCCTTGGCTTGCCTGTATACTCTTGTATACATAATCCCAACACTCCCCCTCAAGCCTAGGCAGTGTAGGACAATGAGTGGAATGGTTCTGTGAATGTCATCACTCCCCCTGGAGTGGTTAATAATTTTCTTTCAGGTGCGTCAAAACCTCTGTGGATGGAAAACCCATTGGGAAAAACCAATCTCACCAAGGAAAGCTACTGAGTTATTTTTGACTGAATTCCCATCTCTTCCCTATGCCGTGAAAACTTAGGCTTTGGTAAAGCCTTTGTTAATATGTCCGCTGTTTGTTCCGGATCACGACAGTTTTGAATATCAATAATTTTGTTGGTGACTAAATCTCGGACCCAGTGATGCCGTATAGCGATATGTTTTGACCTCTGGTGAAATTGAGGGTTATGGGTTAAAATTACTGACCCTTCATTATCGCCTTGAATAATTGTCGGATTTTCTTGGGTGTATCCGAGTTCACCATACAAATTTCTTAGCCAAGTGGCCTCGCGTCCAGCTTCGGATAATGCCACATATTCGGCTTCCGTTGAGGATAGTGCAATAATTGTTTGTTTCTTTGATTTCCAAGTTATTGCTCCCCCTGCTGTCAGGAAAACATATCCTGTGGTGGACTTGAGGTCCTCAGAATTTGCAAATGATGCATCGGCAAATCCATGGAAAAGGTTATTGTTTTCAGTCTCATCCTGGGATTTTCTGTAAATAATTCCAAGAGTTTTCGTACCTGCTAAGTACCGTAGTATCCGCTTTATTGCACCGTGGTGTTGTAAGCCCGGGTTTGCGGTATATGCTGCCAATTTATTAACAGCAAAGCTAATGTCAGGTCGCGTGGAGTTTGCAATGAATTGTAGACATCCCAGTAATTTGGCGTATGAATTGCTCCGATTCGGCTCATTATAATCTGGGTTTTCAATTAATTTAATATTTGGGTCCATTGGCATTCCAACAGGGTTTGCATCAATCATGCCTTCTTTACGAGGGACATTCTTGATATATTTTTCTTGAGATATTTTGATGCTATCATTGGCGCACGTAATTTCTATGCCCACGATTTTGCTAGGCTCTCCAAGGTCGGTGACGTCCCATTCTGATGTTAACGCATTTTTCATATGCTTCATCATTTTATCTGCTGATGCAAAAAGCAGGGTGTCGTCTACCCATACCGTTATGATGCCTATATTTTCTTCATCCCGTCAAATATATGCGCAAGGATCTGCCATTAATCGTCCATAATCATGAATTTTAAGTTTACCATCAAATTCGTTATTCCACTCTCGACCTGCCTGCTTTAATCCATAAAGCGGTTTAAATAGCTTGCATACTCGGCCTGTTCCATCATTACATCCTTCAGGTTGTTCCATGTATATAGTCTCTTGTAGCGTGCCATTGAGGTATGCGCCCTTTACGTCCATCTGTTGTATTTTTAGACCTTTCTCTGATGCGAGTGCTAAAATCGCCCGGAGTGTGTCCATTCGTACAACTGGTGAAAAAGTTTCTGTGAAATCATAACCGGGTCTTTGTGCATACCCTTTTGCAACTAGCCGCGCTCTGTATCGTACAATTTCCCCTTCTTTATTTCGTTTTCGAATAAATACCCATTTATTTGAGATTGGAACGGCATCTGGAGGTTTTTCGACAAGTTCCCAAGTACCCTTTTCTTTGAGCAAGTCTAATTCAATTTGCATTGATTCCTTCCATTCCGTCCATTCCAGGGATTGTTTTGCGTCTTTGAGACTGTTTATTTCGTCTCCGGCTATTATTGCATAGGCTTCTTCTATATTTAGAAAGGTTTTGTCATATTCCTCTTCCGCAAGGTGGTAAAGATGTTTGTAGTCGGTACGAATTCCACGAGTTTTCCGTGGTTCATTATCACTTGCACGCGTCTTCCGTGGTCTAGTGATATCTATGTTTCCCTCATTTTCATTCTGTTTACGCTTCCGAGGCTGCCTTGCCGGTTCCGTGATCTGTTGATCGGAGTTACCCGTCGGCGGCACATTCGGTGTTTCCCCACCAGACTCCCCCTCCATCGAGGGTGTAACATCAGTATCTTCGGGAGGCTCAGGTTCATCTGTAGCGTCTATAAGTCGGAAGTTCCGAGAGGTGAGAACATTTCTTGTTTCGGCATTGTAGTATTTTATTGCTCCCGCGCCGTCATCATAGCCGACATATGCACGGCGCTTTGATTTAGGTAGCATTTTTCTATCTTCTTTTTGGCCTTGTAATAATACCCATACTGGGGCTCCGAATTCACGTAAATTTGATATGTCCGGTTTTTTATTGTGCCAGCCTTCATAAGGTGTTGTTTCCCGAAGATGTTTGGTAAATGATCGGTTCCGGATATAGGCAGCGTGTAAGACTGCAAATTCCCATAAAAATTCTGGAAGCTGGTTAGCAGCCAGCATTGCTCGGGATAATTCGACCAGGGTTCTGTTCATCCTTTCCGCAACTCCATTCTGTGATGGTGAGTATGGTGCGGTAAGTCGATTTTCTATACCTCTTTCTTTGCAATATTTTTCCAGTTTTTCGTTAACAAATTCTTTTCCACAATCAATTTGTATACCCTTCGGCTTCTTGCCTTGTGTTTCCAAATGGGCAAGGTAATTTATTACCCCCTGTGCTGCATCACTTTTCTCTTTGAGGCATTCAATTGTGACAAACCTTTTAGCATCATCCACAAATAGGAGATAATAATATTTGCCATTAATAGATTTGATGGCGTATTTTCCCCACAAGTCTATGTGGGTTAATTCTCCTGGTTTCGTGTTTCTTTTTGTCGACTTCGGAAAAGGCTCCTTACTTTGCTTTGCACTGATGCAAGCTTCGCAATCCGGTTTAGGACTATTTTTGTCGACATTGAAACCGATCACCAAATTTCGGCTCAATAATTGTTGAAGTCCAGAATATCCTACATGTCCAAATCGTCGGTGCCAAGTTTCCCAACTAAGTGGTTTTACGTTTCCGACGAATCTTTGATTAACGGCAGGAGTTTTAAACGGCTTGCTTGAAATTTTTAATACCATTTTCATCTTGTATAAATGGTTATTAATTTTCTTTCCTTCTGCAAGTTGTTGTCCGTCTTTTGTTGTGAGGATTAGTTTTCCTTGTCCTCCAATATATTTTCTGCCGGCCGCATCCCATCGCACCAACGAAATTAAATTGTTTCGTGTTCCAGGCACATGTAGGACGTCTTCCAGATGAATATTAAAATTTTGATTATTGCATGTTGAAATAATTTCAACAGTTCCTTTGCCTGCAATTTTAGCTTCCAATCCACCTACCCCAGTTATGGAATTATTTTTCATTGGAGTGTATGTTTTGAAGGCTTCTCTTTGATGCGTGACATGCGATGTTGTTGCTGAGTCAGCCAACCAGTCATAATAGATCAAACGCTCGTCCATTACGGCATCATTACAAGCATCATAGGAATCAAAATTATAATGTTCTTCTTGAGCTGAAAATGCAATAAATTCCTCCACAGCAGTGGACTGTTCCACAGGTTTTATTTTCCCTTTTTCCTTATCTTTCTCCTTTTTCTTCCCCCAACAATTTTTTGCCTGATGTCCAATTTTTCCACAATTATGGCATTTATTGCCTTTAGGGAAGTGCACGGGTAACCCACGGGTACTTTTGGGTGTACCCGTACCCGTACCCGCAACCCACGGGTCACGAGTCACGGGTCACAGCGGGTACGGGTAGACCCCCGTCTCCCGCTGTGTAAAACCTCCTGCATAGGCCCCAACAATGATGGCGACAACACCATGTCGTCGCCGTCATTGTTGGGGCCTTGATTTTGTTACATACATTTAACTAATGGTTTCGGCACTCAGATGAGTGTCAACAACCTTTTAATTATTTATGTACTATATGTATGTACTAACTAACTTGATATATATATTATTTACGGGGGAAGCGACGCCCCAGAGGAAGGGGAAGCTTGTGGAAGCAAGGTCTTATATACCAGATAATGTTTATTACTATTTGGTTCCAGTAAACGAACGCGAACGCAACACGTCGTTTAAGTTGATGTTTGCTACTGTATGTAATCAGGTACCGGGTCAAACGTGGTACCAGGTCAAACACACTTTGTTCGATATCCATGCAATGTATCTCTGCAATTCCTTTTGCAGTATCAACCCATGGTTCGGCCCCACTGCCTGCCCAACTTTGGGCCTGCTGAACTATTTCCCAGACTTGGAGGGTCCCTGACAATGTGTGCAACACATCTTTTTTCGACATGCAAATTTTAGTGATGAGGGGTGTTAGTGGCGAAGACCAGGTCAATAGTCAATGGTATGTGTGCTAAATCCTAGCTATGGCATCTATGGTACTTATTCATGACAATTAGTAAGATTCTCTTTATTGAAACTGGCACAGGACAATGCTGACCTGCTCGGCTGAGCAATTTCCCACTCATATCCCTCAATTTTCGACTGCTCCTCTTTCTACACCACAGCTACTAGAACTCGAGCTGCCACTATCAGTCTATCCCCCATATCCAATAAGCCCATTGAACCCCTCATAACCTGTCATTCTGTGGCTGTTCCACCATTGTCAGGCTCTGACCTGTTACCATGCTTTTCACACTTTTGGACTTGCTCCTGTACGAAAATTATTGTATATTTTATACCCAGTCCCTTCGCATATGTAGTACATAGAACACCTCTTTATATCATATTGTAGCGCTCAAAAAAATTCCGAGGGGACTGCTACGATTTTGACAACTCAAGGGCCAATTTGGTTCAGCGTGACCCACTACCCGGTGGAACACGGTATTGTTTGGTTTCGGTAAACGCGAACGCGACTCGTTTATGTGCTGCATTCATTTACTTCAACTATTAATTATCAACTTGTTTCAATAAATGACACATCACATTCAGAAAAGTTAAACCAAACAATATGTACTAGTGAATATCAACTTGTTTCAGCAAACAATGTGTCACGTTCGCGTTCGTTTACTGGAACCAAATAGTAATAAACATCCTCTGGTATATAAGACCTTGCTTCCACAAGCTTCCCCTTCCTCTGGGGCGTCGCTTCCCCCGTAAATAATATATATATTAGGTTAGTTAGTACATACACATAGTACATAAGTAATTAAAAGGTTGTTGACACTCATCTGAGTGCCGAAACCTGTAAATACACAACTGTATGTTAGTACTGTACATAGACATTTGGTGACGGGTTGGGTGCGGGTCATGGGTACCTAAGTCATGACCCGTACCCGTACCCGTGCCTACCCGTACCCGTAACCCGTGCTCTTCCCTAGGGGGGATACTGTCATATCCCATGCAAGCCTGCGACGGATCTCCGGCGGATCACCGACGGAGCCACCATCATATCAAAAAGACTATTTCAAATTGTATTTCAAATTACTCCTGTTTTGTTTATATCACATATCTATCATTGCTGATCATCTTACTTACTGCGCACTCGGTGCTCCATTGATCCCGCCGTAGTTACCCCGGTTACTTACTTACTATAAAACTTAGTATAATGTCACTTGTAACTTCAGTTTGATAATTGCATTGTTATCTCCACAACTCTCTCACTTCTAAGTCCTTGCTCTCTCTTAACTTCTGGAACTCCGCCGGACCTCCGCTCTCATTACCGTCACCTTGTAAATTGGACATTGGGCGTAGAGAAGGGTGCAATCCCTTTTAGATTGAAGCCAAGTCCAGTGCCGCCACGGAACTCCGTCATAACTCCGTTGTAACCCCGCCCTACAAGATCAGTTTGTAACAACTATCCTATTCTGTTGTTGCTTCTATGCTTGTCATCGGAGTGGTGAGTTGATCCAGAAGAACAGTTCCAGGCTTCCTGACTGGTGCAATACCACCAAATGGTTATCCCTCATTTTTGAACATGGCCACATCAAATATCACTTGCCATATCATAAGTGGGATCCCTTCTATCATGGGACTGACATCTTGTTTACAAGTCAAGAGATTGCAGACCATGTTTCTCTCCTGTGTAAGTATACAACCTTGTGTGACAGGTATCATGGGGCTTGTGCAGCACTTTTCATCCGAGAAGATGGCCGCCACCCATCATGATCATGGTTTGAGACAAAAATTCTCATTGCTAGGTCATGACTATGGTGGTCATTCACCTAGGCATTGGCACGGGTAACCCGCGGGTCATTTTTTGCTGACCTGTACCCGTACCCACGTCTACCCATACCCGCAACCCGTGGGTCACGAGGCACGGGTCACGGCGGGTACGGGTTTTGTCAGGGGTTGCAGTAACAAAAATACATTTATCTAATTATATATTTAACTACAATTATAAAACCACCCTACGAGCAGGTGCTCGTAGGCATGGGGCGCCGGTGGGCCCAACGAAACAAAAAAAGAAAAGAAAAAAGGAAAAGAAGAAAAGAAAAGAAGAAAGGAGAAGAAAAAGGGAAAAAAGAATGTGGCCCGCTTGTCGCTGCGTCACCCCACCCGCGCTCCACCCCACGAGCAGTGGCTTGTGAGGCTGGGCCGGGTGGTGTCAGTGGGGCTCCTGGGCCCTCCCGCCATGTCCCCTCGGCTGTCGGGACCTGCCTTCGCATCCCCTGGGTTCCTGGTGCGCCCTGGCGCCCATTGGGGCCTCCCGTCGCGTCCAGTCGCGTCCAGGGGGTGTCCCCAGGGCCCTGGGGGGCTCCCGTCACGTCCCATCGTCGTCCTTCACCCCGCTGTCGTCTGGGCCGGGTGCTGCGTGGCAGGTCGGGTGGGAGTCCCCTCGGTCGAAAACCAAGCCCCCCGACCACCCTGCAAGCAGGGGCTCGCAGGGCTGCGTGAGGGGCTGTTTGAGGCTGCTAGAGGGAGGGGGGAAGGAGGGGGGAGCGCGGGGGGGGGGGGGGGCGTCAGTGACGTGGCAACAGGAGGGCTGCGATTCGGGGCGCACCTCGCGGGTACCCCGCTCTCAGGCCTCCTGGCACCTCCCTGGGGCCGTCCAGTTCCCCTTCGGGCCCCTCACATCCCATTTGAGTGGGGAGGAGGGGCGGCACGCCTGGCGTTCATAGTTACAAATAGAAAGGCTGAATTTCTTTTTTGTTAGCTAAAAAAGAATTGATAACGTAAAAACAACTTACAATGGGGCCTGTGGCTCCCATAGAGTTGGAGTACAAGAGGGGGGGAAGGATATAGGAGGGGGAGGGGGCACTGTGAGGGGGGCGGCCGTCGTTGTTGAAAATGAGAAACTGAAAAATAAAATTTATTACTTTTGAAACAAAATTGATAAGTTAAATAAAAATCCTTACCATAGGGCCACAGGATGGAGGGGGAGGGAGGGAGGGAGGGAGGGAGGGAGGGAGGGAGGGAGGGAGGGAGGGAGGGAGGGAGGGAGGGAGGGAGGGAGGCGGCGTCGTCATGAGTGGTGGTGGTGGTGAATGGTGAGCTGGCAGTCACCACGCGTGGTGACGCGTGGTGACTGATGGTGACGCGAGTGTGAAAAAAAATAGTTTATTAGTTTAAAAACATAGAAATGAAATGAAAATACTTAATATTGGGGCCCCATAATGATGGAGTGGACGAGGGAGGAGGGGAAAGGGAGGACGAATGAGGGAGGCAGGCGGTTGTGCAAGCGGCTGTGTAGTAAAAAAAACATAGGTAAATAACGCGTGAACAATCAACGAAAACGCGATTACTTTGTCCACACAAGGCCAAATGGCCCGTGCGCATGCCAGGAGTATATAAACCCTCCCATTTCGAAGTTTTCAGCTGGGCTCGCCCCACCTATTTATTTTTTAATATGTAGTTATGTGACTTTATGTAAATTATTTAATATATATTGTGTTCCCCACCCCCCGTCGCCTCCCTCTTGGTGACGGGTAGGCACGGGTAGCGGGTAACCACTCCATGACCCGTACCCATACCCGTACCTACCCGTACCCGTAACCCGCACAGGTTACGAAACCCGTGCTATTCCCTACATTCACCCCATGCTGGAGGGGCAACTTTCTTCACTAGCTTAGGTCTTTCTGAAGACATGATCCTCCAGAGCTTGGAAGATCTACATCAGGGACAACCCTTCAGTTCGAGCAGAACAACAGTTGGCAATGTTATGGGCACATCTCATGATCACATCACGTTCCTCCTCAGCTCCTTGCTGACATCTTTACACCTCCACCACCCCCACACACAACACCATCAGCATCATTAGCTTGTTTGCTCCTTGCCTGGAATCATTGGAGTCCACTTTGGCAGCCTCATTGTTGCACTATCTCTTGATGTTAAGTTTCGCTGCAGAGGTCGTTGTAAAAGTGGGTTCCAAGGGTAAGGAGTTTTTTTCATAGGCCTCTGCACCTCATGAAGTCCTCTTCCCAATTGGCCCCACCATTTGGAGTTGCAGAGCACCACTCATCTTTCCAAGCACTGCTCTGACAGTAGGCTCCACTTATCTCCAACCTCCTCTTGCTGTCTTCAATGTGGTGCTATGGTTTTAGCAGAAGCCATACTGAAGTGGGAATCAGCTTTAGGGGGACAGAATCTGTTTTACACTTCCACCACAGTGAGTGCTCCATCCTTACCTTCCTCACCCACTCTCACACAACCTCAGTTGACCAACACTCAGCCTCGCTGATTTATCTCACGCTAAGGTCAACTTCAGTTGTTGTGAGTTCCCCTTCTCTTGACCCCTTGAAAAAGCTACTAACACATCTCCCTCAGATTCAACAGTTGTTGAATCTATAGTAGGGTTTTCAGAGCTCTTTTTCATGAGGTGCTCACCAAGCATTGAATAGGCTTTCTTGTTCAAGGACTCAATAGCCTCTTTTCTTGTGACCCTCACATGAGGAGAGGCTACAAGCCGAAACACATCTTCTGAGTCATCTCAGAGATTTTTTTACATTCTGCTACCCTCTTCACACAAGATAACTCACTCACCCTTTGGGCTCACTCATTCTAACCCTATAACCCAGGATGGACAGACTGATAACGCTCAGGTGGACACCTTGATGCAATATCTCATCGACTCACTTCAAAGATACGAGACAGACCACAGCGATGCGCTCTGCCCAATGCAGACGGAGGCCGACCAAAGTTTCATGGGCAACCACGTTCTCATACATACTGTCACCACTGATGAATTTCGGCTTTTCAGTTCTGCAATGTTGTTGATGGTAACCAAGGCAGTGAAACGATCCCTTACTACACCTGATTCCGACTGTGTAATCTTCCCCACAACATGTTTGCCTTCCCCTTTCCCACCAATCCATCTCCAAAGAATGTGACAATCCATGGGAGCGCAAACCGTGGGAGTGATTTGCATAAGCGGACAGCTGCTGAATAAGTGCTGACCAATTCTGACAAATGCTGACCAGTTTTTGTCAGCAATCCAAGTATTGTGTAAGCATCAAATCATTATGTAATCAAAACATCGCACCATGCCTCCCTCAATTCTGATCAACATCTGTTATTCCACTCCACTCACTCTTTAGTATCTTTCATCTTAGTAACATACCTGTTAGCTACTCATAGATTTTGACTGTCCAGCAAAGTATTCATGGTTTGATGGTTTGATCTGATCATAGATAACTAATTTCAGCTTTTAACAACATCTCTTCCAATAACATACACAGCTTGATATCCTGTTGTTGAGGTGAGAGCCTTTGTGGATGTCACAATGAGTAAAACCTATTATAGATCTCTATTTTCTGCCTGATACGCGACTGATTGACTGATAATGTGAGTGATCTTACCATAAAACTAAAAGGTACTGAGAGAGTGTGTTTTTTTCAGGATGGTATAGAGTTTAATTTGTACAAAGCAGGCCCTTGGTCTTCTAAAAGATGATCAGGAATGAATTCAGTGTCTTACAGAAGCTGGAGATATGCAAACAGGCTCTGCAAGGTGGTTGTTTGCTATAATACCCTTCCTGTGGTTGAACAAGGAGTAAGGCAGCAGATAATTTCAGTATCTCTCTGTAGAGGCAAGCTCTGAAAAGATGTTGAAGTCCACTTTTTGGTTAGGTTGGACAGAACTCTAGAAAGTGAGGAACATGCACAATGGCTATTGGATTGGTGCTGGCAGAAACTACATTGAGGGCACTGAACATGTAGAAATCCCTGAGGACATGTGCTGTGGAAACAATACAACAGAATCTCTGATAGACTTAACTTATCCTGGAATTGGGGAGGGACACGAAGATGACAAGTATTTCCTGGACAGAACATTGCTGTCATGCAAGAATGATGATGTTGACAACTTCAATGCAGCAATTCTGGCCAAATTCCCTGGGCAAAAAAGGGTGATGATGAGTTCAGACTCTGTTAAAATGGAGAATAAAGCACATATTGAGCAGAGTATCTAAACAGTCTTAATGCAACTGGACTTCCATTAGCCAGGCTTGCATTGAAAGTTGGATGCCCTATAATGCTTCTTTGCAATCTGGATCCATTGAAGCGACTTTGCATTGGAACAAGGATGATTGTCACAGATATTAGACCACATGTGCTTTAATGCCATATTATTACCAGAGATGGGATATTTGCTGGAAAGACAGTGTTAATTCCTTGGATAGAGTTAGAACCAAAGGCAGAAAATCTTCCTATTCCTCTTCAGAGACAACAATTCCCAGTTCAATTGGCATTGTCTATGACAATCAATAAATCACAGGGACAGTCAGTGAGGCATGTTGGGTTGAATCTGCAAACATCTGTTTTCTCACATAGGCAACTTTATGTTGCACTTTCATGGTGCACATCACATTCACAGATTAATCTGTGAGTATTAATCTTGAATGGATGTAATAAGAATTGCTAAATTATAATTGACTACAGGAATTAAAGTTCTGTTTTTCTGTATTTAATATAGTAGAATGATACTGCGAGCCCTAATAGAGGATGGTCACATGCACTCTCATGGGAAAAATATTGGTAATTTGACTAAGCAGCACCTGACCATGCTCTTTTACTATAGTGGACAGCCGTGAAACTGGCTGCACGGGATGTAGGGGGTGGGGGAGGGATGTGAGGGGGAGGGGGAGGGGGAAGGGGGAGGGGGAGGGGAGGGGGAGGGGAGGGGAGGGAAGGGGAGGGAAGGGAAGGGGAGGGGGAGGGGAGGGGAGGGGGAGGGGAGGGGGAGGGGAGGGGAGGGGGAGGGGAGGGGGAGGGGAGGGGAGGGGGAGGGGAGGGGGAGGGGAGGGGAGGGGGAGGGGAGGGGGAGGGGAGGGGAGGGGGAGGGGAGGGGGAGGGGAGGGGAGGGGGAGGGGAGGGGGAGGGGAGGGGAGGGGGAGGGGAGGGGGAGGGGAGGGGAGGGGGAGGGGAGGGGGAGGGGAGGGGAGGGGGAGGGGCTGGAGCATTAGTGCAGAGTTGAGGGCCATGGGGTTGAGGGAGGAGGGGGGAGGTGGCCCTATTAAAACCCTCCTACACACAGGCAGGGGCCGAAGGTCCCTGACTGTGTTGACAAGATGTGTAAAGATAGTAGCATGGGGTTTGAGGGGTGCAACCACTCAACAAGCTGAAGAACCATGCTGTAGTGCTGTAGATATGATGTGAGTGAAGTGAGCAGACACCTGTGTGTCTTTTTCACAGTTAGACATGTAGAAACAGATGATAAAAATGTAACTTGCAAAGATACCAATACATTGGCTCAGGGCAAATAATTTTAAATGTAGATACTCAAGCAAAAAGTAAAATGCTACATAGCTGTAAGTCTGCTACCTACAGACTCACAACTCACAGAAGCCCCCACACCAAAACTACATGTGCCAGATGAACATTGCCCAACCTAGGGTTAGCCCATCTGCCCCCCCTATGCACCCACAACTAGCCAGGACAGTCAAACTCCCACACCAAGGTGCTGATGAACATTATCACGTGCTGAAAAACAGTTTGATGCTGGAGACATCAAATGCACCAGAGCCCATTCCTTTACCACAAATGCTGGCGCATACCCCATCAACACCATACATCATTCACAGCCACCAATGTCATGAAGCACACACATCATGGCTGCCATCAGTGACCAGTGATGTGGTGCCTCTCTCAAAGAGGCTACACTTGATGTGGCCTCCATGAGCTGACCAATTACACTCAATGTGGACGCTTTCCAACATGGTCAATCTTTCATGTATATATATCTTATATTCTAATTCCCAACCTTCATTCCCACTTCCATGCAATGAAGGTAGTAACTTACATTGTTGAAATCGACGTTGAGAATCTAACAAGAGTCAGGACAACACCAAAGGAGTGAGATTCGCGTTTGGCCTCGGTGAGAACGTACATAAATGTAGCTACCTATATATGTGGTGAATGTACCCCAGAACCTAAATAGAGGGCGGATCATAAAAATAATGAGGGCGCATGTGCATCGTGCAAGCTCGCATGTCCTCAGGAATCCAGATTCCAACATACATTGCCACTTCCATGCAACAAAGACCATTTGATCCTGTCCCTCCTGTCCACCTTAGTGTAGGCCACTGTTAAGAACTGATCCTAAGGCGCGGGAAATCGGCGGAGTCCGGCGGAGTTCCGATGTACGACGAGGACTTGGCTTCAACCTTTAAGAGGTTGCGCCCTTCTCTACGCTCGGTGTCCAATTTGCAAGGAACTGAAAAGTCCGGAAGTCCGTGCGGAAGTCCGAGGTAAGGAAAAGGTGCAAAAGCGGAGTTCCGATTAGGAAGTCCGAAGTAAGGGACAGGAACAAAGCAGAGGTCCGGAGGTCCGAAGATTAAGATAGAAGTTTGAGGTCTTAAAGTTGACAAATGATAAGTTGATAACAACTAATATTTGAACTGAAGAATACAAAGTATGTAAAGTAGTTTTATACTAAGGCTAGTACTCGGTGTAGCTGCGGCGGAGTTTTGCGGAGTTCCAAGTACAAATTTCGTGATGATATCTATGATGAAGAACAGACTTGAGTAAACTACGGAAGATGTGATGTAAGTAAAACAGGAGAGGTAATTTGAAATGAGGAATTTGAAATACTCGGAGTTCCTACGGAGTTCCGTCGGAGTTCCGAGGCAGAGTTCCGAGGGGTGCTTGCATGGGATATGACAGCCACCCATCCAGGCAGCCTTCCAATAGCTACTAATTTTCTATTGATTTACTATGGCACCTTGCTCACACAGGCAGGGGTGTTTGGTCTCTGAGTGTGTTGTCTAAATTAGTAGAAATTAGTTAAAATATGGGTTATTCAGGCTGCTACTTTGCAATGATTTACGATGACACATCCTCCACACAGGCAGGGGCCGCAGGTCCCTGACTGTGTTATCTAGATGTGTAAAGGATGTGAGCAGGGGGTTCGGGGGGCACAGCCCCCTGACAAGCTGAAGAAGCAGGCTGCAGGAGTGATGCGAGCAGAGTGCCAGAGGCATGCTTCAGAAGCTTGTTTTTAACTAATTGAACATATTATATAATTAGCAAGTAAGTGTGTACCAGTGGGTTTTGTCTACTGTAGTAGGATTAAGCATTGTGTAAAGTACACAGGGGGGTTTGGGGGGCTTGCCCCCCTACGAGCTGGAGACCAGGTGCCAGAGTCATGGGCGAGCAACGCGAGCCCCGTGATGAAGGCACGGGTCATAAGCTCGTTGACTTGAATCCACAATGTCCTATCACATACTTGGTCAGAAAGTACAGCCGAAACTGCTCTGGCCTGCTTATCTATCACATCCCCTGTGACCTGGAGAACCTTCTAGAAGAACAGTGTGCTCCCGCATCTCCAGTCACCATTTCGGCGTTCGTCTCATCACTCGCCGGATGCTACTCGGGTAAAACCCTGTCAAACTATTTCTATGGGCTGCGTGCATGGCATATTTTGCATGGCGTCACTGGCACTTGGACAGTCAACGAAGACGAAACGGATGCCCTTCTGAGGGTGGCCGGAAACTTAGCCCCAGCATCTTCGAAGCGAAAGCCACGTTTGCCTTACACTCCATCAGTACTCAAAACAGTACACACACATCTCCACTTCTCAGATCCTTTCGACGCGGCGGTCTGGGCCTGCTTACTGTGTGCATTCTGGTCAGCAACACGCCGTGGAGAGTTAACAGTAAAAAATCTCGCTGACTTTAAACCACACATCCACACCAAGCGCTCTGACGTTCGCCTAGAGCACTGCGAAAGGAACGGTTTACGGCAAACAGCTTGTTTCATTCCGAGAACAATGACAGCACACACTGGGGAAGACAACTTCTGGTCACAGCAACCCGGGATCCTGGATGCTGACAATGCCCTACAACACCATCTCAAAGTCAACCCCGGGGCAGACAGCCCTCTCTTCGCATACCGCCACAAACAGACGTTGAGGCCGCTCACAAAGTCAGCATTCTTCATTCAGCTGTACCTCAACCTTGGGTGAGGCGGTTCAGTAGAGGGTAATCCAAATCCATCTTGGGCAGAGGTTTCTTACAAATCAGTCACGAAACGTGGACGGGGGGAGCACGATGAAAAGCACAGGTATCCATCACTGTGTTCTCTCGAAGACTTGCTACACAAAGGTGGGGGACCAGTATTGGTCATCAAGGCTATCACCTTGCTTGCAAGGTCCCCCCCCCCCACAATTGCGTAAGCCGTGCAAAAGTAAATAGCGACAAACATAACTGGTGACACTTGGAAAATGACAAACGGCTCTCGAAGAACCCAGTAGTGATCCATTTACTAGCTCAAACTCCAACACCATCTCCTACTTCCATAATTTCGGCATATTTCAGTCTCGTAACTTTCACTAAACCTGCCAACCGATTGTCTTCTGCAGCCAATTCTTCTGAAGGGTGCGTTGTCAGCAAGCTGTCGTCGAAGTCTCGCAAGAGTCGGATGGTGTGTCTGCCATGACTTCGCGAAAGTGCCACATATGCGCTAAACGGTGTAATATATCCTTTAGGTGGTTTTGCTAGGTCGACAATCACGTTTTCTATCGTTTGTCCTTGGGCTTTGTAATCTGTGAAGGCATAGGCAGCAGTGATTGCAATCTGGCGTCGTGTAACTTGGGCTTCTCGTCCCCGTTCTCCCGGGATATGGAAAGTTCTTTCAGTAGGAAAGATGGGAACGAGTCCTGGTTCTAGACTTTGAAAACTTGGGACTGTCGCGTGGAATGGCCTGAACATAACGAGAGCTGGTGGATAGTTGAGTTTCACCTCTTCCTGCCTTTCGTTCATCTCTGCCTGTTAAGATTGTCTCTTAACTACTCAGCAAGTTCGAGACAACAAGGTGCTTCCTTGTGTCGAGTTCGTCTTTAGACTCTGAGGTACTTCCTCAGGTCGAGTTCTCTGTGAGCAGTTTAAAGAGTTTATATCTTTAGGTCAAGCTGGGGCCTTGACCGACTATCTACTACAGCTTATATAGACTATTGGCTACTCTGGTCTATATAACGATTGGCTGTTAAGAATAGTAGCTATCTACTCAGGTCTTTTATGAGTCAGTAATGAGTCAGTTTAATAAGTAAAGATGCGCCAGCTGTCGAGTGGGCGCATGTGAGAAAGTAAATATAGCATATACGATGGAATCGTAACATTACCCCCTCACTAAAATCGAAGTTTCCAGCTTCGATAACTCTTCTAGATAAGCACTTCTTCGCAAGGCTGTTTGGGATCTCTCCAGATCCAGATACGCGAGTGTCGGAATGGTCGCACGACAGGGGGGAGCGGTTGAAGTTCGACGTCGACGTCGATGAACGGAGTGAGAGTGGGTGCGGGTCGACGATTTTGGATATGCCAATAAGTGACGAAGATGAAGATAATGATCCAGCATAAACCGAGGAGCGAGCAAAAGACAGTGGCGAAGATAATATTGCCGTCCATTTTCTGAGGGGATGTGGTTGTTGAGAGGAAAAGAAGGGAGGGGAGACGACTTCTTATAAGTCTCCGTAGGGTTCTCCCGTGATGTTTGCCCACGCTGCATCGTCCCAACCGTTGTCGTAATCATTTTCAGGGGGAGGTCCATAGACGCAATCTAATAAGACTCGATTTAGACTAGCGTAGACAGGTGGCGCTGACGCGCGTCGTCGCTTAGGACAAGTGACAGGGTAGTGTCCGGGTCTTCTTTTCTTGCATATACTGCAGATGAACTGGTCGCAGTACGTCGCGAAATGGCCAATCTTCCCGCATTTATAACATTTCTCAGTTTTCATGTGCGGTGGTGTCGGGGTTCTGGGTCTGATATTCATTGGGGTGAGTGGGCGCTGTGGCTGTGGTGAGGGTGATGTGAGATCGATGATTTCAGGTACAGATGGCAGGGTCGGTTCGATCTTAATGATGCCGGGAGTAGTAGTCGACGAAGGTCGCCCCTTTCCAGTTCGGGAGGTTTCGTATGAGACCGTCTTCTTTCGGGGTGAAGAGGTCGGTAACCCAAGTTGGGAGTCTTTGAGTTGGGTCGATTGGAAGGAGTAATGGGGGAACGCTGGGGTGGCAGTTGGCTGGGTGAGAGGAGTGGGGGATCGGACACTATCTAACCGTTGTTTCTGGAGGCGATTGATAGCTGATTCGACGCCTTGGCTCATCATCGTTGCGAGGGTTTCATCCGCGAGTCGTTCTTGGTTTTGTATTAAGTTGAGAATGGCGTCGTAATGGTGGAGAAGGCTGTTCAATACGTCTTGGTCGCGATCAGCGAGGTAATGAGCGAGTCGGGTGCGATTGGTGGGATCGATTAAGAAGTTCTCAACGAATTCGGCGAGAGGTGGGAGGTTTTTCTGGGCAGAGGAGGTGGCGGTTGTGTTATTGGTATGCATGGTGTGTGGGTGCGTTCGATGTTTTTGTTCTAGAGGTTTTTCCTTTCTTTATATACGTCGAGGATTTCTTTAGCGTGAGTCAGGTGTGACTCTGGTTCCCATGTGTTTTCTGAAGTTGGATAGCCTTTCCATTTCATGAGGTAAACGTATTTTGATCCGCGCTGTTTGTGGGCGGTGATGGTTTCCACTTCGTATTCGTTTTCTCCCTCGATCAGGTCGGGGGGAGGCTTCAGGTAGTTGGGGCCGTGTGTTTCTGTTTCCGAATATGGAGTGAGGAGTGCTGCGTGAAACACTGGATGGATTTTCCATTGAGTCGGCAGTTTCAGTTCGTAGGAAAGCGGTGAGAGCACCCGCTTAATCAGGAATGGTCCTTCTCTTTTCGGGGAGAGTTTCTTCGTATGGGGGTAGATCTTCAAGTTTCTGGAGTCGAGCCATACTTTTTGTCCGAGGAGGAATGGAGTGAATTTTCGAGTAATCCTTTCTGCCATGAGTTGTCGGGCTAACTCGTGTGCGGCTAGAGCCTCGTTTCGCGCTCTCTGTAATTGGACGATTCTCTTTTCTGCAGCAGGTACGTCGCTCTTCTTGAAAGGCGTGGGTATCGCGTGCAGTTCATACCCCATCATGAGGTAGAAAGGAGAGTGTTTCACAGTAGAGTGGGTTCGTTGATTATGGGCGAATTCTGCGGTGGAGAGGAGTTTCGTCCATGTTTCGGGTTGGTTCGTGCAGAACATGCGTAAGTAGGCCTCAATTTCCTGGTTCATCCGTTCGGTTTGTCCGTCAGTTTGCGGGTGGTAGGCTGTGCTCATAGCCAACTTGATTCCTAAGAGTTTTCCTAGCTCTTGGAATAGTTTTGATGCGAATCTTGGGTCTCGATCGGATATGATTTTGTCGGGGAGTCCAAATCTAGTGAATACGTTCTTCAGATAGAGGTCTGCTGCTCCTAAGGCGTCGACGGTCTTGTTACAAGGTATTAAAATTACCCCCTTTGTAAGACCATGGTCTACCACGACCATTAGAGCATCGTGTCCGTCTGATTCTGGCAAGTCTGTGATAAAATCTGTCGTAACCAATGCGAATGGTCTTGTCGCAGTTGATTTGATCGGTGTCAGGGGTGGTGTCGTCGGGTGGGTGTTAACCTTCATTTGTTGGCATAGTCCGCATCCTTGTACGAAATTCTTGATTAATGTCGTCATTCCTGGCCACCAATAATCTCTTCGGATCAATTCTAGTGTCTGGAATTGTCCGGGGTGTCCTGCGGCGAGGGAATTATGATATTGTTCTATTAGTCTTTTTCGTAGTTCGTTGTTCGGCGGGACGTAGCATCTGTTTTTGAAGAAAAGGAGTCCGTCCTTTACTTCCCAGTCTGCGAGATCGGATTTGATTGGCGGTGTTCCGTTGTTCTTTAGTGCTTTGATCGCATCGGCTACTAATTCATCTCTCATGGTCGCCGTGACCAAGAGTGATTCCATTTCCGTGTCGATCGTGTTGACGAATACTGTTTCTGACAGCATTGTCATGTTCTCGTTGTCTTTGTCCATGTCTTTTCCTAGATCTTCCCTTCGGGATAGCGCATCGGATTGGACCATCTGTGATCCAGGTACATGGATCAATTTGATGTCGAATTCCGATAAAAATAGGCTCCATCGTGCCTGTCTTCTGTTTAGTTTTTGCGCAACCCTAAAGTATGTCAGGTTCTTATGATCGGACAGGATCGTTACCGGGTGTGGCGCTCCTTGTAGGTAGTGCCTCCACGTTTCTAGTGCTCGGATAATTCCAAGCAGTTCTCTGTCGTAGATCTCGTAGTTCCATTCCGTTGGTGTCAAAGAGTGGGAGATGTACCCGCATGGGTGCCAATCTCCATCTGGTCCTTGTTGCCTGAGTACCGCACCAGTCGCGAATTTAGACGCATCGGATTCGATTGTGAATGGTTTAGCGGGGTCTGGCATCAACAAAGTTGGTGCCTCGCTAAACTTAGCTTTCAACTTATCGAACGATTCTTGACATTCCGGTGTCCATTCGAATTTGATGTCTTTTCTCGTAAGATCGTTGAGTGGTCGTGCTAACTCAGCGAAGCGTCCGATAAATCTGCGGTAGAAGTTTCCAAATCCGAGGAAAGATCGTACTCCTTTGACGTTGGTTGGTTCTGGCCAATCTCGGATGCCGGAGAGCTTGGTCGGGTCCATCAGGATCTGATCTGGTTTTACTATTAAACCGAGGAATTCGACTTCTTTGACGTCGAATTTGCATTTCTCGGGTTTTAGATAGAGGTCGTGATCTCTAAGCCGTTGGAGGATCTTTTTCGTTCGGTCGGTGTGTTTCCTGGGATCTCGGGAGAAGATCAAGATGTCGTCCATGTAGATTACCACCCATCCTTCGTCGATCAGATCTTTGAATATCTCGTTCATCATTGCTTGGAATGTGGCCGGAGAGTTGCATAGGCCGAAGAACATGACTGTCGGTTCGAACAGTCCTTTGTTCGTCTTGAAGGCCGCTTTCCATTGGTCTCCGTCCTTTATCCTGATGTTGTGATATCCCCATCTGATGTCGAGTTTTGTGAAGATCTGTGCTCCTTTTAATTTATCAAGGAGATCTCCGATCAGGGGTAAGGGGTAGGTATTCTTGATCGTTCCGTTGTTGAGATACCGGTAGTCTTGGCAAGGTCGGAGTGCTTCCGCGTCCTTCTTTGCTACAAAGAAGAATGGCGAAGCCATGGGTGATTTCGACGGTCGTATGTATCCTTTTGCCAGGTTTTCCTCGAGGAATTCGTCCATTTTCTGTTGTTCGACCGGGGTGAGAGGATAGACTTTGCAGTCCTTTGGTATGAAGTCCTCTTTTAGATCTATGGCGTGGTCCCATTGTTTTGATTCGGGGAATCTCTCAGAGGCTGTCTTCTCGAAGACTCTGTTAAATTCCCGATATTCTGATGGCACGTTTGCTTTGTCCTTCTTTTGATCTTTCTGTTCGTCGTGTGCCAACTGTTGAGAGATCGATGTTTTGGCTCGGATCGAGGTTTCTTCCAATCTAGCGATTGGGGTGTGTTCCGTGGTGCGTTTCTGCTTAAAAGGGGTTCCTTTCATGAGCTGCCGGGTTTTGGCTACTGCTCGACGAGCGGCTTCCAATGATCTGTCTTTTCGGTATTGCAGTGTTCCGATTTCCCAATTGATTAACGGGTTCTCCTTTTGGAGCCAGGGAAGTCCTAGGATGATCGATTCTTTTCCTAATCCCGTGACCATGAACCATATCTTTGATTGCTTTCCTCCGATGTCTACCGAAGCTGTGGTGGAGTGATTGATGGTGCCTAGCTTGTTTTGGGTGCCATCAACGTTCCTAGCCCTGATCGGCTTCTGGAGGGGAGTGAGCGGGAAGTTGTACATTTTTGCAAAACCTTTATCCATAAACATCCCTCCTGCTCCTGAATCGAGGAGGGCGTCCGTTTCGACGATTTTGTTCTCAACGAATAGCTGCATTGGTAATCTCATAGATTGTTTCTCCATGTTAGCTATAAGTACAGATGAGACCGTAATTTCAGCGGGTCCTGACGTCGGGGCAGTCCGCTTTCTTAAAAACCCGATTCTTCCATGAGGTTGAGGGTTTCTTCTTTCTCTTCTTCGTTGAGTTCGCCTAGGAGGGCTCGTATTTTTCCATAGGCTTCTTTACCGCTTGGTTTCCTAGCGATAAATCTTCTGACAGGTCCAGGTAGGAACTTCCCTGTCTTCTTGTCTTTGTGGTCGGCGGCGCGATGTCCTGTCTGGTGACAGACAAAGCACATGCCTTTGCGCATATGTTCGGCGCGATCTTGTTGTGTCATCTTGTCGATCTCCATAGCATTTGGGTCGACATTGGGGGCGGCGGAGGGAGTGTAAGCCTTAGAGGGCGCTTTGCTTCCTCTAGCTTTTCCCGTGATTGCCTGTGCTCGTTTCCACTGTCCTTCGTACTTGGCAGCGGCTTCGTACCATCCGTCAATGGTGGTAGGCATTGTTTCCTTGAGAAATACTTTCTCAAGCAGTTTCGGTTTCAGCCCGTCCATGAAATATTCAATGAGGGCGACATTCTCGACGATTCCTGTGCGCGCGGCAAGGATTCTGAAGTCGGAGATGTAATCTTGAACATCTCCTGTCTGAACTAAATTCTTTAGTTCGGTGCGTGCGGTTCCTGCGTCGTCTACAGGGGAAAAGGCGGCGGAGACGGCTGTCTTGAACGCTTGCCAGCCGCCGAAGTTGTTGTTGGCTAGAGACTCTCTGATCTTGGCCTCTTTCCATCCTGCAGCCGCCCCCCCTATCATAAATGAGAGGGCGAATGCGATCTTCTTTTCATCGGTGTCGTAGGTGTTCGGGTTCACCTGGATGTAAAGTTCTACCTCTTGTAAGAACTTTGTCGTCTTTTCTCTTTCTCCAGAGAAGTTGGAGGGGACTCGGATCTTTACTTGGGCATCTCTGTTCTGTGCCATTTCGAAGTAAGTGGGGTCGAGTGAGTCTTCGGGTTCGGATTCTTCGAGGGTTTGTGAATACCCTGTTCGTTTGTCTGTAATAGAAGAGGATGCTTCTCTTCTAAGTCTTTGTGGCGGTCTGCTGTCTTCGGGTCTACCTTCGGTAAAGTAGTGGTCGGGTACGTATTCTGTCGAGCCTGTGGTATCTGCGAAGTACCAACTTCTTAGGCTGTTGCTGTATCTGATTCGTCGTCCGTCTAAACGGAAGAATTCAGAGGTAGCAGTGGGGACTGCTGTTCGAGGTGGTCTGTCTGCGAAGTGTCTGTTCTTGAGCGCGTGCGTGAGCTTGGGCGCCACAGTGTCGGTTGGGTGCGCCTAGACTTGTGACAAGTCGGCGGGTTCGATCAGCTTGACCTTTTGTTAAGATTGTCTCTTAACTACTCAGCAAGTTCGAGACAACAAGGTGCTTCCTTGTGTCGAGTTCGTCTTTAGACTCTGAGGTACTTCCTCAGGTCGAGTTCTCTGTGAGCAGTTTAAAGAGTTTATATCTTTAGGTCAAGCTGGGGCCTTGACCGACTATCTACTACAGCTTATATAGACTATTGGCTACTCTGGTCTATATAACGATTGGCTGTTAAGAATAGTAGCTATCTACTCAGGTCTTTTATGAGTCAGTAATGAGTCAGTTTAATAAGTAAAGATGCGCCAGCTGTCGAGTGGGCGCATGTGAGAAAGTAAATATAGCATATACGATGGAATCGTAACACTGCCTTTCTGTCTCTAGCATCTAGGATTATATCCACTATTTCCCCTCTCGTTCCATTTGCAAGGTCAACTTCAGTCGCGATATTGAGCACCACCATCGCTTTCATTCCGATCGCTAGCTCGACTTCATATTCCAGATGACCCGTCTGTTGAGGTTTCAGTGCAGCTATCTGGACTTGGTCCTTCAATGATAGCGCCAATCCGTCTCGACCCTTGATGTCCTCCGCGCGAAAGACGTATCTTGGGTGTCCGGTCGTCATGCAATGTTTTTGCAGAGCAGCCTTGTTCCATTGTACACGGACTACATGTCGGGGTGTCACCAGTACAGCGTCTAACCAGGGCATATGCGAAAAATTGGGAACCTCACAGTTTTCGAACGCCAGCACGAGTTTGCGAACTTCGAGAACGTCCTTGGCTGAACATTGGCCATGTCGAAGATGTGAAAGCAGAGAGGACCATGCGACATCTGTGACCCTGATCTGCTCTTGAAGGTTGACCACCGTGTTAAATTGCTCATATAGATTTCTTCCTAGCGTCTGGGATTCTGTTTTGTTTTTGTGACTGTACAACGCACCGTTTGGATCACCCACAGGGGGGAACTGATGAAAATCGCCAAACAGTATAACATTCATTCCTCCAAAAGGCAGGGTAGGGTGTGCTCCTTCGTTTCCGGTGAGATGGTCACCCAAAATTTGTGAAAGGTATGCCATCACTTGTTTGGTGAGCATCGAACACTCATCAATTATGAGATATTTTTTGTTGTCGATGTTTTGTGCACGTTTGGCAAGAGTTGCTTGGCTAGATTTTCTTGTCACCTGGAGTTGGATAGGAATAGCTGCCCAGCCATGTAGGGTCTGTCCTTCAATCATAGTAGCCGCCACTCCTGTGGTTGCAGTCTTGGCCAACAAACTGGATGTGTTTTCTTCTTCAAAAGTTTTGGTGATTTCCGATATCACTTTTGACTTTCCCGTCCCTCCTTGACCTTGAACCATCATCAACAGTTGGCTTGGTTGTTTGCCATTGAGATGATAAGACAGGTGGTCTTTGACAATGTCGTGAGCTAATCGCTGATCGGGTTTCAACAACTTAATGCTGTCTCTTGTAGGTCTCTTCGAGATGTGATCAACGCGCAGAACAGCAGGACATATTTCTTCCCTGGATTTCAAGGTCGAAAGACTATCAACCTCCACAGCTTCCGATCCTCCAACTTTGTGGATTTGAGCTTCCCATGAGTTATAAAGCAGCGCGTCATCTGGGTTAGCTACTCGTGCGAGAGTCTTTGTGCGAACGAAATGGTTATCGCTGTCAAAAATGTTGCTTCCTTTCGCTATTAACATCGCCACATTGGCATATCGAATGTCGCGTGTGTCCCACATAGCATCGCGAGCTTTTTGAATGTCGTCAACTGTCAAATTGACTGTTGTATCGTTGTGAACAGGCTGCTCTGCGATGTCTCGGGTGTCCACTTCTACTAGTTCTGCATTTACTGTCTCCGACTGTTTCTCAGATGCACGACTGGCACATGCATGGAAATATTGACTGTTTTCCATCACTTTGAGAGCCTGATGAGAAGCATCTCTTCGAAAACGTGCCAATTCTGATGAAAAGTTTCCGGTTTCTGGTCGCAGATCCTCTATCTTCCTCCATGGCCGGAGCAGCAGCAGCATACTAGCTGCGTACATCTCTTGCTCATTGGGTTCGTCTTCTCGTGCAAACCATTTACCAATAATATAGGGCATTGTTTCATGCCCATTTTGCCGCAACACTCGACAGTGGCCTTTGCAATCTGCACTTTCCAGGTATTCGATTCGAGGTTGTGCTGGCCGCCCCACCAACGATTGAGAGGTATCGTGCATTGGTTTTGGATCTAGGCATTTCCCATCATATGTATCCAGGATAAAGTCAAAGAAGGAAACTCTCTCCAGCTCTCTTCCACGATCGCTATATTCTTTGAGCTGGTCACAAAGCACAAAACCATCTCCACGAAATTCTACTCGCACATATTCGTCCTGAGTTTAACTTAAGCCTGGGCCTCGATCTTTCGAATTGCTGCTCACCTCTGATTCATGACTTTCCTCCGACACACCCTCAGCTTGTATTTCATGCATGTAGGACCTAAAGATAAACATTGTAATTTAGAACACCTTATGTTTCTTCGTAAAAACTCACAGGTAGGGGAAGAGGAACTGATGTTCTATGAAAAATTAGAAGCCGTGCATGAGCTGAACAAAATGCCGAATTACATGCAGGCACTGGAAAGAATCATCACTTTCTTCACCCAATCTAACCGACAACTGAAAGAAAGAATCAAAGAACTCAAGAGCGAAATCAAACTGTAAGCTCTATAAACAACTCACTTCCATACTAACGACTAGCTACCCACTAGACTAAAAGCGGCCTCCCACAACTCTACAACTGTATACGTATAAAACACCACCGTCCCATCCCGTACTCATTAATTTCTACAAAAATTTACGTCAGAAACTTGTACCATATATTCTTTATTAACTTAGTATCATAATCAACATATCCTCATTAAAAAAACACAATGCTGTGTCCGAAACCACAGCCAAGCAAGGTCTCAGCCGACAACGTCGGCCCCTAGTGTACAATGTACGGCCAATTGCGTCAGACATTCCTTGGTTGAATATAATATGCTCGACTAGCTTACCTCACCCTAAAATGCAGGCCAAACGCCCGCTGTTAAAATTTCCGTAGCACCTCTTTGGTCGAAAGGTGGCATAGACGTTTCCTCCAGCCTCGCCTTGTCATATCCCTCTTCGAGGACCACTACCAGTGAAAGATGTCCATCAGGTTCTTCTCCAGTTTCGATATACTTATAAGTCTCTCGAGGGAAAAGTTTGACAATAGCCAGGAATCTGGTGTTATCGGGATCGTCCTCTCGATTCCCAAAGCGCTTTGCAAGCTTATCATGATCGACTTTATAACCTTTAATAAATAAGGTCGTTGACTCGGACACGCGATCTGTCGATCACCAATTACTACTCAGTTCGAATGTGAAATACAGGTCACTTACCAGTTGTTAACATGCTTTGACGGGTCCCTATGAGGTGGGCAGTCAATGTGCGATGTTCAAGGTATCAGATTGGTATCAAATTGGAACTCCGCACTCCTTTCCCCCTGGCCACCACAAGTGCCTCGGTAACGTTTGCTTTTGTTTAATCGCCTAATTCTCACCTCGAAACATAGCAACCCGACCAATCGACACAAGCAAGTCCTCATCAGCGTCAGCATGACTACTTCAGTGGAAGAAACGTTTATGAAGAACCTTGCCCGAATCGCCGTGACAGGACGACCTAGGGAGGACATTGTCTATGGCGTCTTCAGCGATTTCGTCATTTTACAAGATTCCACCCACCCGCTTCACAATCTATCCACAAATGAGTCTTAAGTGGAAACCCGCAGATGAACGAGACAGGCGCTCTGAAGTGCCAGATGTCGGCATTGGAAATTTTACGCTCCCAGGCGCTCTTCCCCCGTTCAAATTACGATGCGGCGTCGAAGCTAAACGTCCTATTCACAAAATGATTTCCTTGCCGACTCCCCATTCACTGATACGTGATCGCGACGTCCTTGCCGCTTTTCATTCACTCTACTTCCAAGCTGAAGATCAAGCAAAGGCTGTTTACAAGAACGATTACCCTTTGCAACATGATGGCATTCACTGGATCCTTTTAATATCGGGCCGTATTGGACACCTCGAATGTTTGGACCTTTCTCAGCGGCAGAAAATTCAGTCCGCGCGCACAAGGCCTCTGATAGTGCCGATTACGACGAATTAGTGAAAGTGTTGGATGCGATGCATGGGGCACCTCGTCAACTACAAGAATTGTATCTTTTGAACACGAACGAATCCTTCGCTCGTTTGGAACAAATTCTTGAGTCAACTGATCAACTTGCACAGCCATATATCAATGCACTGTCTTCCTGTAAGTGGTTGCCCACTCCAGAACCACTGGTTGCCTAACACAAATTGTCTGGGTTTAGGAAAGCTTTACCACCAGCTGAACACAAGTGGTGGCAGATTTGTAGACGAGTACGCCAGAGACAGAGGGAGCAAAAGATATAAACGAGAAATCCTATGTAAGAGAGACACTAGTCCAGGAATCTATATGTCCTTTTTGGTTCAACGTTCATCTTCGGAATGATTGGCATCTGCACCGCAGCCATCTCCAGTAAGTAAACATCATATACGGGTTTATTGTAAAAGGCAGCACAGGGCGAGTCAAGTCCACCACACAGGCTTTTGCTGCTGCTATGACACAGAATTTCTGCAACGACTTAACGAAAAACTGGTATCAAGCTAGTGATGGGGAGTCGGGACACAAAGGGAATGCTTGATAGAACCTACCTCTATTATTCCTTCACCAGCCCCTCTAGTGACAACCTAGTATATTCTTATGCATGCAGGATCTGTTGGGGCCCTTTGGGAGGGCCATTTGGGGAGGCGTTAATCCACTTCTGGATTCCTATGTGCAAATGTCTCATCAGGAAATTGAGGATAATTTGATATAGTCTTATAAAGTCATAACACAAGTATAATTGATATAATTGGCCCAATTATTGCAGACCACTTTATAATGCATTATACTAGCGTTGGTTGGTGGAATGCCCATGCATGGCCATGTTCATCAGGCTGATAAGCAATGGGAATTTCTTATAAGGTAGGTACAGTTATTTCCAGCACCTTACGTAATGCACTTTCCCACGGCCAAATCCGGAGCCTAGCAACCGAAAAGTTTCGCGATAGGTGCAAACAAGGGACTGGCAGGCCATCTGAGCTTTCGTGAAGAATTATATGTATCTTGTTGGTTATAAACTACATTTTCACAGACTTTCTGACAGCAACAATGAAATTGGGAGGTAAAGTACAATGGCCATGGTACTTTTTGTTAGCCCAAACAGCCTGTGCTCCCAAAAGGCCCTGTGCGTAGGCTGAGATGAATTGTGCCGACCTGTTTGCATAGCTACAACAACTGATGGGAATAGTTGCTTGTTTGTATAATTCACGTGCTTGAGCAGCATTCTGTGCCTTTGCCTGCTGGGCCCTAGATCTTCGAGGCATATTAGGACACAGTATGCGCTGTCATTTCCATCCCCTCCTTGCTCCAACATATCACGTGTTTGGTCATGTGATGTGGCCGAATGTTAAGACCAAATTTTTTGAAAGTTGCTCCTTTTTGCTCACAACCTCAGTAGAAATAGATAGAAGTTGAAAAATACAGGAAAATTTTTATTTGCCTACTCTTTCAATACTTGAGATAAATTGGGGGGAAAAGTTTATAGGAACTCTTGCTATACATGTAAACTATAGATCCTATAGAGTATAAGTGCTAAAAATTGAATGTTGCAAATGTAGTAGCAAGTGCGAGGATGGGTATATTTGGCTTATGTAATGAGGTGCTGAAAATAGTTGTCATCTACCTTAAATGATTATCTTAACAAAGCATCAGGTGTTCGAGGATGTTTTGATATACATAGGTTTATAATGTCTAAGAAGAAGAAGAACAATATTTTTGTGGATGACTTTATATAGTCAGATATACATAGGGTTGGTTGCTGGAATAGTAGGAGTTTGACACCACACTCATCCATGGTGAGTGTTTGAGTGCTACAAGCAGTGTAAAGCAGATAGCGGTGCTCTAAGCTGCCGAGGGTACAAATGGTTACAAAGCAAGCTTATGCTAGAAAAGATTGCTGACGTTCTCAAGAGATGTAACACAGTTGCATTATCTTTTGCTCATAACCACTAAAAGTATTGCTGGGACTGGGGAGTTCGTAAGATATGTAAGTTGTACATGTATTTTTTCAATTTGCAGTGGAATAAGATTGGCACCGATTGTTTGTTTTGCAATCCACAGCAACATTTATTGCAATTTTAGATGCTGACATCATCGTTGTCACCCTAGCAAGCACCACAATTCATACTGATATTAACTTGGTCAAAATGCAGATGTAGATTGCTCAAGAACCAGGGGGGGGCAAAGAGGGATAATTTGTACTGATCCCCACGACTATCAGCACTTGTATTCAGGTCATCTGCTCTTAGTCTACAACAGTTTCGTGTCTTGGCCCAAAAATGGAAGGTGGATTGGCATTGTTCAAGCATGCAGGTAGAACTTTGAGGGAACATTTGCACAATGCAGCATGAGTGTTGATACTTGGGGATCTGGTGATCATCACCCCAAGCAGCCATGCACTGATTACTCAAGAACCACAGCACATAGTCAGGCTCTGGCAATCCACAAGATTGATATCTTATTCTAGCATATCAAAAGCAGGGTGGTCATTGATCAGTCACTCAGGTGGGTGTGATTGAACATTCTGCAATCATGCTACACAAACAATTAAAACAATAGGCTAATGCAATTCCGGCACTGATAATATTCTACGACACCGAGGATGGTGGATTTCCATTATGAGACTTCATTGCAGCACACTTCACTTTAATTTTTGCAACAACACAATCTGTGCTAGCTGGACATTGAGATGAGGAATAATATGATAGAAAGACCTGCCTGAATCTGGGGTTAGTTGATGGAAGTCAAAAATCAACAAGAAAAACTAATCACTGGTTCTACCATGCAATGAGTTCATTGACCTCTCCTTGTTCTTCAGCATCATCGAAAAGTTCGAGGATAGAGTTATAAAAGCGTTCAGAGTCAGTTGGTAGATCCATCCTGGAGAAAACTGGGGATGAGCTAAGAGCAAATCGAACCTGTAAAATAATGATCA
Source organism: Tricholoma hemisulphureum (assembly GCA_964034925.1). Classification (NCBI taxonomy): domain Eukaryota; kingdom Fungi; phylum Basidiomycota; class Agaricomycetes; order Agaricales; family Tricholomataceae; genus Tricholoma; species Tricholoma hemisulphureum. The sequence goes on from OZ035928.1 coordinate 9,477,315, forward strand.
GGACGACTGAAGAGAATTTGGCATGCAAAGATATACCTGTGTTGCAACATACGCAATTGAAGGGAGGGTGATGCATCTCATCCCGTGAATACAGGCATTCCCTGAGCAAGTGGCCTTGGGCTCTTTTTCAACAGAGCTAGGAGATGTGAAAATATGTTTGTAAGCCTAGAAAAGCACAGAATTGAATAAAGATATGATTTGGGGAGACTTGAACATACCTTCATGAGCAAGGAACTATGAAAAAGGCTGTTCCATGGGTCATCCGAGTCACAAGAGTAACCATGATAAAGAAATATAGGCCACTTGTCACCTGTCATCATCAGCTCTCCTGACCTTAGCTTCTCCTTAATTCTGATTTGAATCAGTACTGGTATGGGGTAGGTATGAACCGTATGATAGGACACACTCATTGTCTGACCAGTTCAAGTTAGTAGGACATAGCAAAGCTCCAGTCCGGTCATGATGGACGCACCAGTCAAATTTGACATTGTGCAGGGGCAGGGGGATCAGGGAACCACCTCTAGGTGTAATCCAGTCAAGGATTGCACCCTTAAGGCTCTTCGTGTCATCAGACCTAGCATTAGAGGATCCCTTTTGCACCTAATGCAATGATTTTTGGAATCAACTCTTGATTCTGGGGACATGGGGACAGGTGGACAAATAGAAACAAACAGGGACATGTGGACATTGGGATACAGACATGGAGACACATGTTTGACACAAGGGAACACAAGGGGACAGGGGGACACATGAGACAAATAGGGACATGGGGACATGGGGACAGGGGGGGACAGGCATGACAGACTGTGACCACCCCACACTCAGCATGACAGAGCACCCTCCACCACTGCTGCGAGCAACTGCTCACAGGGCAGAGGTGGGGTGCAGTAGGTGGGGGTGATGGGGGATGCATTGAGAGGGAGGGGGATGTGCTGACAGGGATACCTGCTAGAAGGGAGGGGGACATCTGGAGGGACAGGGGGATACTACAGACTGTCACCGCTCACACCAGGAGGGAGGGGGGATGCCAGGGGATGGGGAGATGCCATAGGAGGGTGGGGGGACATGTGGGGGGACAGGGGGACACCATGGGAGGGAGGAGAGATGTGCCAGACGTGACACACAGCATGACAGAGCACCCCCCACCACTGCTGTGAGCAACTGCTTGCAAGGCAGAGGGAGGTGGAGTAGGTGAGGGTGATGGAAGGGCATGGGAGGGGGGCAAAAAAATGAGTCCAGAATTTCCAGACTCAACTGAAATTTCTGGAATATGTGGAGGAGTGTAAATTACAGAGTTCTTGCACAAAATCAGCTTGTCAAAAAAGAATGCATAATTATCAACTAGCATCTCACAACAAATTGCATGGTAGCCTCCAAGCCAAATGTTGGTCTGCTCCACAAATGATGAATTGAAATACCAGTCCTTGTTGTCTTTGTCACAAACTGATCTCAAAGGGTGGACTAAAGGCAGTGTTCCACAGAGTTCCGATGTGATATAGGACTTGGCTTCAATCTATTGGATTGTGCCCTTCTCTACATCTGGTGTCCAGTTTACAAGTCGACAATAAGGGGTCTAGTGCCATGTCTGGAACAAGCCAGAGCTGCTTTTGGAAATGACAAATCTTGATTACTGTACACATTGTCATTGCTATAACATCATCTTCAGCTATTTCCACAGCCCAAAATGGCTCTGGCATTCTTAATAATACATTCCTACACACCAATAAATGTTGCAGAGTATCCAATCTGCCACTTTGCTACCCTTGTAGTAGATCTGAGTGCTGCTGGAGGTGCTAGATGATGAGGCAGTACATATTGAAATAATGTTGTGTGATGACAATACTATCAATATGTATAAGTATCCTCATCTCAAGCTATGCACCCTCACTCAAATCAAAGACCAGGGTCTTCATGGTAATGAGTATATTGTCAAGTTATCAGATCCTATGCCTCTGGGACTTATAATTGACTGCATGCATCATTCTGTATATTCCTTCTTAGTCCCACCTGTGGGAGATAAAATTGACAATGAATTTTTTTTAGAAATTGAGAGGGCATCTGGCAACATATTGCAAAACTTAGTGCAAAACTTAGTGAGGGAGTCATGCAAGGGGAAGTTTCCTTGGATACCATTTCCTGGACAAACTTGAATATTTCTGCTGTACCTGCAATCATTGGCAACCTGTTTTTGTGGAAATTTTAATTCAGAGAAAATAATTGAAATTGCTACAGGCCCACAGATTGAAAAACAGGATACCCATAGTAATGCAAGCTTCCAAGTCTGAGATTCAGCAGTTATTTCACTTGTCAACCCCACTGGACACTTCATCTGCATGCAAAAATCTCAGTAGTCTGTCTGAGCATAACACAATAGATTAATTCCTTGTTTCAAATATTTTCCATTCAAAGAGCTTCAGTTCCATGTAGTGTAGACTGTGCAGTGGCTCCTCATACCAACTATCCTACATATCTATCAACTAATGGCACTGTTTATCATATTGCAGTTTGTTACTTGGACATAAGCAGTGGAAAGAACAGGAAAATCCCCAGAATGCAAATACAAAACTTGCATTGCCCAAGAGACAAAGAAATCAGGCTCACTAGGCTAGTGAAATTACCGGTATGTAGTGTTACCTTGACCAGCTTGGGCCTTTTTTGTATTTTGGAAATAACTAGACACCATGTGCTCTGATCATGTAGTGTTCAAAGAGGAATCTTTGGAATTTATGAGGTCTTTACTGTCCCCCCATATATTCCATGCGGAATTTTGCAGAACTTGCAGAATTCTGTGAAAACCTTTTACCAGCCAGAATTGAATTTTAGCTGTGAAATTTCCACATGGAATCCATGGAATTCTATGGAATTCTGCAAATTCTGCAAATTCCATTGTCCACATCTGCAACATCTGGAAGAAATGGGTTGTGGACAGCAGGGAATAATTCACAGTATACACTTTGTATAAGTGATAGAAAAATTATGCACCCAGGCAGAATTGAACCAGGCACCTGGCTGATGCAAGAAATTAAAAATACACAAATAACCACTATACCATAGGAGTTATCTATGTTGTCCATAACAGGCAACTCATATGCTTCTCTCTCTACTCAAGCTAACTGGCAGCATCACCTGTCACCAGCCATGACTACCAGCTCACACCCTCACCACCACCACTCACAATGCATCTGCCATCCTCCTCTGCCATCCTCCCCCCCCCCTCCTTGCCTCCTTCTCTCCACCATCATGGGGGCCCCAGGCTCCCATTATAAGTATTTATTTTCTTCTGTTTCATTTTTTTTAACAAATAATAATGGTTTTTTAGTATATGTATGGAATGATAAGTGGAAGCTATTCACCCAGCAAGTGGTGACACAATCACGTGGATGTAAACAAAGCCAAAGAAATCAATGTGTTGATGTGTAAGATATCTCAAGAACTATACAAGCAGGTGTCCCCTCAAAATTCAATATTCAACTCTTGTGTCTCAGGGGACTCCTCACAATTACATTTGTAGATCAATATAACTTAAAAATGTGCACTGAAGTACTAAATTATATACTATCCCACACATATATCTATAAAGGGGGCTGAGTAAAAAAAACCAACCTCTGAGCTTGGATGATCCCCCTGAGCCCTGTCCCACTGTTGTCACTGTTGTGGTCACTGTTGTGGTCTCCCACCACCCTCGTTGCTCCCCTGGTGTCCCCGTTGTCCTTCTTGTCCATTGTGTGTTCGCCATTGTCCTGCCCTTGGCCCATTGTCATCTTGTGGTGGTCTCGTCCCCGTCATTGCTGTTGTCATTAGTGCTTTAAAGTCCGGTCCGGTCCTGGTCTTTTGCCATTCTTGGTAAGGACAGGAACTGGACCGGTCTACTATAAACGGAAATAGTCAAAAGACCGGACCAAGACCGAAAAGAACTGCAAAACACTGGTCCAAACCAGTTCAAACCGGCCTATGCAAAGACTGGGATCCGGACTGGTTTATACCAGTCATGACCTTCTTTTTCCCACATCCTCCTACTTATTGCCGTCAAAACACACAAAACACCTCACAAATCAGTCCAGAATTGAGTGAGATATCATCAAAACCGATGATACACCTTTGGAAATTCTAAGTGGCGATCGCTGGAGAATTGTCGAGAAAAGCTGAGGAAAATTCTCAAGAACATATAGGAACTCACAGAATAATTGAGCACCAAAGGACGAGCCTTAGTATGGGGAAGCGGGACTGTGGGACTTAGGAAGCGTTGAGCGCGTGTTGAGCATCTGATCCCCAGCCGTTTTGATGCCAAGTGTTGATGCGATGTACATATTAATCAACGGATCAGGGTGGACAGGCACAGCCACCCGACCAACACCTTAGGAGCCCATAGCAACGGCGGATCAGCTTAGAAAATCAAGCATCAAGATCAAAAGATCGACATCGTACCTGATTGATGGCGGGGCAGAACACCATAGGAGGTGAAGGCCGAGCAATAGAGGGCGTTATCTAACATAAGTCGGCAAGATTTCCTTGTATACCATTTTTCTATCTTATTTAACAGACCGTCCAGACAGGGCAATATCACCCCATTGCGATGTGATTCTATCTTCTAGGGTAGCTCCACCGAGCTATTTCCAACATACCATATAAAGGACAGTTTCATTATCTATTTCATATTTCGTACTTGTACAAATACTAGGGGTAGTGTAGCTGCGCAGCAGAGAAGTTCAAATATACCTCTCTCACAAATCTCACATCTTGCTCATTGTGTGACATGGCGAGCACGCTCAAAGTTGTGTTAAAGACTCGGAACCAAGGACTAGGACATAGGAAATCGGGCGTGGGAAGTTTCTCCCTTGCACGTCGAAGTTGTTGAAAGCTCAGTGCTGTTGACAATGTCGGGCTTGTCGAGCTTACTAAGGATAAAGGATTAGGAAACCAAGGATCTAAGGAATAAAGGAACAAAGTTTAGGATCTTCGGACTTAGGGTCGAAGATTGGGAAACTGAGGCACAAGGACGTAGGAACAAGACTTAGAGAAAGCTTAGGAAACTCTTAGGAAATCGACGGGATTACGGAAAGACATTAGGCAAGATCTTAGGAAGGATCTAAGGATATCAAGAATATTCTAAGGAAGAGTCGAGCTTAGGAAGGAACCTTAGGAACTAAAGGCTTGGCAATACGTTCTGCAAGGGAACTCTTTGGCCCACTTGCAACCATTCAGACAGTGCATTGGTATGTGTGTTTTGTGTTGGTTAGGATATAGGATCTCAGTGTCAGACGCACACCACCCGTTTCACCAAGTTTGAACACGAAGTTTGTGCATTCAAACTTGGTTTTGATGATATCTCACTCAATTCTGGACTGATTTGCAAGATTTTTTGTGTGTTTTGACGTCAATAAGTAGGAGAATATGGTTCTGTGTAAGACCAGTCAAAACTGGTCCTGCTGAACCAGTTTTTATGCGGTCTTTGAATCCAAAAAGTGAAAAGACCAGACTCCTGGTCCTGTCCATTTCCGGTCTTTCTGCGGTCCAATAGACCGGACCTTAAAGCACTAGTCATCATTCTGGGCCAGGTCCCCTCCTCATCCTGTGGTCATCGGTCCTGTCGTCAAACCCACTCTGCACTCCATCCTGTCTTGTGGTTGGTGTTGTAGGGCTATGAGCTCTGCTTGTAGACCTTGCAGTTCGGGCCATTTCTCTACAAATCTGCTAACCAACATATGTTTGTGACAGGTGCTTATTCTGAAGCTGATGTGCTGCCAAAACTGGATTTGCTAATCCCACTACTATTTCATGCCTTTATCATTGTACCATTACCCTTGCTAATGATCCTTCCACCTCTGAGCCCCTAGGTTATCAACAGACACATCATTTACTGCTGAATTCAGGTGTTTGATGTCCTTGATCAAGCTCAGAGCAACTAGCTAAAGCATCTAGATCTGATGGGATCTGTTGGGGATCTTGGGTTCCTTCTATTTCCTGGCTCTTCATTAATTTTACACTTACTGCTTTACACCTGTCATTCTCTGGCCTTTTCTCTACCATACACATGCCTTGCTGGATTCTGGGGTCTGGAATGTAGGGTCGAGTGACATTGTCTGGAGGATCCTGCACTTGAACTGGGGCAGGCAATACAAGTCAATAGGGCCCACAGGCAATGTTTGTTTCCCTGAGCCATTGTCCAGCATCTGGTTTTTGGTATGCATTAGTATGTGTCCCTTTTATGTGATTCTTGTATCCTCTGCTTCTCTTGGACTTTTGTAACCTTACTAGTTTAATTTGTTGATCTGCAGTTGGACCAATGCAAGAGTATGCATGCGGCCCATTTTTCTCTCGGGTTTTGTATTTAGGTGTCCTGCCACCTGTCAAATGCAGCATCGAATCTTACCTTTCTTTCCAAGTATTGTCCTCTACAAGAAGGCTTGAGTTCACTACACAATAAGGTGTAGTGTTAAGAACCGATCCTAAGGCGTGGGAAATCGGCGGAGTCCGGCGGAGTTCCGATGTATGATGAGGACTTGGCTTCAACCTTTAAGCGGTTGCGCCCTTCTCTATGCTTGGTGTCCAATTTGCAAGGAACTGAAAAGTCCGGAAGTCCGTGCAGAAGTCCGAGGTAAGGAAAAGGTGCAAAAGCGGAGTTCCGATTAGGAAGTCCGAAGTAAGGGACAGGAACAAAGCAGTGGTCCAGAGGTCCGAAGATTAAGACAGAAGTTCGAGGTCTTAGAGTTGACAAGTGATAAGTTGATATCAACTAATATTTGAACTGAAGAATACAAAGTATGTAAAGTAGTTTTATACTAAGGCTAGTACTCGGTGTAGCTGCGGCGGAGTTCTGCAGAGTTCCAAGTACAAATTTCGTGATGATATGGAATTTGAAATACTCGGAGTTCCTACAGAGTTCCTACAGAGTTCCGAGGCAGAGTTCCGAGGGGTGCTTGCATGGGATATGACATGTAGTACTAGTGTTATTAGTATTTAGAACTGACTCTTTGCCTTGCAGACCCCTCAAGAATTGGGGTCTGCCAAGCTTCGACTTCAGTCTCTTGCATCAGGGCCCGAACCTCTGGATTCTCGCCCTTCCACTCTCATTATTCCATTCTCCACCTTATGACAACCTCTCGTAACTGTTTATGGTGACGAGATCCATCATTCACCACCCACAGCCAGACTTTCACCATTTCCCCTCATGAACTCCCTTTTGTGTCATTTCCTGGACCTCGCATATCCGCTCCTAGAAGTCTTTGACAACCAGAATGAGAACCTGCCAGAGCCCCAATCACCCTACCACATCGGTCCTGTCCCAACATCCCATCATTCAACCTGTCCATGTCCTGTGGTTGTTGGGTGGTGATGCGCTGGGTTGGTTGACAGGAATCCTGATCCATTCCTGCCTCATTCCTAATGTGCTATAGATGGGTGTAGGAGTAGTGTAGGAGTGTGGGAGTGTGGGAATATGGGTGTGTAGGTGGGTGTGGGATGATGGGTGTGGGTATGGGGGTGGGGGGGGAGTGTGGGGGGGAGTGTGGGAATGTGAGGGGGGGGAGTGTGGGAATGTGAGGGGGGGGAGTGTGGGAATGTGAGGGGGGGAGTGTGGGAGTAGATGAGTGGGAGTAGACAAGTCGGGGGGAGTGTGGGAATGTGAGGGGGGGGAGTGTGGGAGTAGATGAGTGGGAGTAGACAAGTCGGGGGGAGTGTGGGAATGTGAGGGGGGGGAGTGTGGGAGTAGATGAGTGGGAGTAGACAAGTCGGGGGGAGTGTGGGAATGTGAGGGGGGGGAGTGTGGGAGTAGATGAGTGGGAGTAGACAAGTTGGGGGGAGTGTGGGAATGTGAGAGGGGGGAGTGTGGGAGTAGATGAGTGGGGGGGAGTGTGGGAGTAGATGAGTGGGGGGGAGTGTGGGAGTAGATGAGTGGGGGGGAGTGTGGGAATGTGGGTGGCTGGGTCATGGGTATGTGAGAGGGTGGGTGTGGGGAGGTTTTGGATGTATTGTCTTATGCAAGTTCCCTAAATAAAAGAGTTCCAATTCAATTTAAAATTGTTGTTTTATTGGACAATGTAATCCTTAAGAATACTGCAAGCAGGTATAGAAAGAGTACAACCTTTTACATCTATCAACACAAAAGATGATATTCCAACTCTAATAATTTAAATTTCACAGTAATTTACACTGGCCCATATATTCCGATCAGACTCCGATTGGACTTTGCTCAGACTATCACTAATTTCCATTTTAGGAAAATAGGTAAATTTGTCCGAGTGGAGTCCAAGTGGAGTCCGATTGGACTTTGCTAGGATTATCACCATTTTGCATTTTAAGCAATTAGGTAAGTTTGTCTGAGCGGAGTCCGATCGGACTCCAGTTGGACAGCTCAGACTCATCACCAAAAATTCTAAGTCATTATTTTCAAACATTAAATGTATTTATTACTATTTATAGATGTTTCAATACTAATAAAAAAAGGTCCCCCACCTCGCTATGGGGTTATTTATTTACTACTCTAATACATTACTAAAAAAAAAATGACCCCCCTCACCTCGCTAGGAGGCAGGGGGGTCAATATTTATTTACTTATTTACATAGAAGACAAAGAAAAAAATGAAAAACCCCTGGAACAGGGGAGGAGAAACGCAAGATGCATCCAGTCACATGCTGGCGTGGGGGGCTGGGGCCCACTCGGCGCTGCCGTTGCCCCACCCGCACTCCACCCCATGAGCAGTGGCTCGTGAGGCTGGGCCAGGTGGTGTTATTTGGGCTGCTGGGACCTCCCGTTGCATCCCCTCGGCTGTTGGGGCCTCCTGGCATGTTCTGGTGTGTCCTGGGGGCACTTGGCACTGTCGTCGCCCCACCTGCGCTCCACCCCATGAGCAGTGGCTCATGAGGCTGGGCCGGGCAGTGTTATGTGTCCCCTTGGCTGTCAGGGCCTCCTGGTGCATCCTGGTACATCCTGTCAAATCCTGGGGGGGTCCCCAGGGCTGGTGACGTAGCCTGACACGTCCCGGTCATCGTCCCTCACCCCGATGTCATCCTGGGCGGGTGCCATGTGGCGGGTCGTGTGCCGGTCCAAAACCAAGCCCCCCACCCACCCCACAAGCAGGGGCTCACAGGGCTGGATGAGGAGCTGTTGGGGGCTGCTAGAAGGAGGGGGGAAGGAGGGGGGAGCGCTGGAGGGTCAGTGACGTGGCAACAGGGGGGGCATGATTTGGGGCACACCTCATGGGTACCCCGCTCCTCAGGCCTCCCGGCACCTCCCTGGGGCCATCCTATCAGCCATCGAGCCCCTACCTCCCAGCTGAGTGGGGAGGATGGGCGGTGCGTGGTGGGGACATTGTCGTTGATGTATAAATAGCAAAACTGAATAAAAAATGATTATCAGCTTTTAAAAAAAAAGAATAACACAAAAAGATACTTATTATGGGGGCCTACAGGCCCCCATACTTGGTGAGGCATAGAGGGAGCAGGGGGGGCACCGTGGAGGAGGCGGACGTTATTGTTGAAAATAAAAAAAACTGAGAAAAAAAAAGATTAGCTTGAAAACAAAGAAAATACTTACTATGGGGCCACAGGCCCCATAGAGGTGGAAAGGGAGGGAGAGAGGGAGGGAGGGAGGGAGGGAGTCATCATCGTGGGTAGTGGTGGTGGTGGTGGTGATCAGTGATGAGCTGGCAGTGACGACGCATCGTGATGGACAGTGACGCACGCTGTGGGAAAGTGTCCGGATTTTCAAAATGTGAGTGGGGTGGTATGTAGCACTACGCAATCATTGAGTGGGAAAGGGATGCTTAGTATAATGGTTATATTGCTGCATTTATGCTGACTAATAGTCTCCCGAAGCCTGGGTTCAATCCTTAGTGTTGCAACATATTTTTATTATATTAATAATAATAATAAACACAGCCCGGAATGGACTGGGACCATTCCTAAGGAATATTCCTGGCATTCCTGACAGGACTAGGAATGAACTAGGAATGGATCAGGAATGGACTAGGACTGATACAGGGAATTTCTATTCCATTTCTACTGTCTGGGATTCCTGGTCCAGACCAGGAAGCAGGGGGGGGGGGGAGAGTAAAGACCTCCTGGCCTGTCATGTAAGGGATCCTGAGCCACATTGTCATCTGGACTGCTGCTGATGCCTCCATCATTCCCTTTATCTGCATCATTGTCTACTTCACTGGATAAATCTCCAGGCATAGGTACAACAGCCTTTGCTCCTCGCAGGAAAGGATAGTTACAAGCCAGCTGCCTGACGTTTCTTCCAGGTTGTTGCTCACCTCTGACGGTGTCCAAACAGACCCTGCAAGTGGTGATTGCTTGGCAATTGACCTCTATGGCTGCATCTGCCATGGCACCAAAATCTATCTGGGACTCAAGCTCATCAACTAACCCCCAGACATTGTGAAAGTGCTCCTCCAGGAGGTATGGGTTATTTGTTGCAAGCAGCCGGATCTGGTCTATACCCTTTCTGATGTGCACCTTGTGATCAGATGCCATCCAGATGCATGTGACATGTGCACAAGGAAGGATGGGCTTCTGCCAGAAACCCTCAGGGTCCACAGTGAAACCATGAGCCCAGATTTCTGAGATAACCTGAGCAGCGATGACACCACAATCATGCCCATTCTGAATCCAGTTGACAACCTTCACTTTAACTGGTCTGACATTCCCGCCATGCAGCTGACATATCTTCTGCCAGATGCGAGGCCCAGACCAGGCATCCCAGTTACGGGTTCCATCATATTGGTTGTTAACTGAGTATTGGTAACCCAGCAGGTGGAGTTCAAGCTGTTCAGGGATGACAAGCAGTACAGAATAGTGGTTTCTTTCTGTGGCATGGGCCCCACCAACGTGGAGGAACCCAATGAGATGCCCTTGCCTGCATGGGCCATGAGGTGGAAGTCCTGCATGTTGGCAGTAGATGGCAATCTCATCATCATCTAGTTGACCTTCTGGGTGAAGGTACTCCATCAACAAATATCGGATGCCATCTGTAATTTACACTCCTCCACATATTCCGGAAAGTCTGGTCGAGTTCGGAAATTCCAGACACATTTTTGAGGATGGGGGAGTGGGGCACGTCGCGTGCACATCGGCGGTTGCGTCGCTGTCACTGCCCCCCTCCCATGCCCCTCGCCTATTGCACCCCCTTCCACCCTGCAAGCAGTCGCTTGCAGCAGTGGTGGGGGGTGCTCTGTTGCCCTGGGTGTCGTGTGGTCGCGCGTCTGGCGCGTCCCCTCGATCTGACAGAGTGTATTTAAATTGATTACAATCTAGTATAAATAAAATAAATATGTGTGAAATAAAATTGAAAAGAGGGGAGGGGGAGTGGGGTGCGGCACGTCGCTGTTGTTGCCCCCTTCCCTGTCCCCCCCGTCTCCCTGTGCCCATCCGTCATCCTCGCCTACTGCACCCCACCTCTGCCCTGCGAGCAGTCGCTCGCAGTGGTGGTGGGGGTGCTCTGTCACGCTGGGTGTCGCGCCTGGCATGTCTCCCGTCCACCCACACGTCCCCCCACCCTCCTATGGCATCCCCTGTCCCCCCTCACGTCCCTCACATCCCTCGCATCCCCCTCCCTCCCAGCGTGTCCCGTCGCTCTGAGGGAAGTCCCCTTGTCCCTTGTGGGCCTGGGGGCAGGTGATGTGTTGGTGGGGTTATCCCTGGCTGGGGGAGGGTGCTGGGTCGGTGGGTGTGACGTGGCGGCAGTGGTGTCGCATCGGGCGTGTCGCCTCCCCTCCCTCCTATGGCGTCCCCCCTCCCTCCTGGTGCAGGCGGTCGCGGTCTGTAGCATCCCCCTGTCCCCTCTCGACACGTCCCCCTCCCTCTCGATGCACCCCCCTCACCCCCACCTACTGCACCCCGCCTCCGCCCTGCAAGCAGTTGTTCGCAGCCATGGTGGGGGGTGCTCTGTTGCGCTGAGTGTCAGGTGGTCAATCACGCCCTGTCCCCCTCCCTTCTGTCGCGTCCCCCTGCCCCCTGGTGCGTCCCATTGTCCCTGGTGTGTCCCCTCACTCTGAGGGGCATTCCCCTGTCCCTTATGGGTCTGGGGGCCGGTCGCTTGTCAGTGGGGGGTTGTCCCTCACTGGGGGTAGTGGGTGGTTGGTGGCAGTGATGTGGTGGTGCCAGTCGGTGGCCATTGACGTGGTGGCTCTCGTCGTCCTGCTCCCCTCCCATCCCCTTTGCATCCAGCGGAAAGTGGTGGAGGCGGAGTGAGTGGGTGACAGTGACATGGCAGCAACACGGCAGCTGACGGTGAAGCAGTGGTGATGCACTGGCGTTGCCCCCTCTCCCTTCCCTGGCACTTCCCTGGCACTGTCCCTCATCCCATGAAGCCCCCCACCTCCCAACTAAGTGGGGAGGAGGGGCAGCGCATCATAGCATACAAATACAAAAAGAAAACTAATAGAAATTTTTTTAGTTTTAAATAAACATGAAACAGGCTTTAAAAGCCCCCATGGTGTGCTAGAGTAGGAGGGAGCGGGGAGGGCGGCCATCGTCGTGATGGTGGTGGGGTGGTGCCAACCAGTGAACTGGCAATTGTGGCCATGTGACACGTGTCCGGTTAGTTCAGTTTGTTCAGTTAGTTCGGTTTTTGGGTAAATTCTGGAAATTCTGGTCTAAACAATTAGACCAGAATTATCCTCTACAGTGAGAATTACACTCAAAAGAAATTCCGGAAATTCCGACCGGAATATGTGGGGGAGTGTAATGTACTCAATGCCGTCATCTCATACTAGGAGTGATTGATGGAATAACCAATAGTTGAGAGCCTGTCCTCCAAGCCACATCAGGGGCCCTAAGGTGCTGATGTCATGGGCGGCTTCATCAAGGATTGCAGGGTTTATGCTCCATAGGTTGGCTAGATGATGGTTCTTCAAAGTGCAGCTCAATGATGAGAACTGTGCACGCAAACCTGGGGTATATTGGTCATCAGGATGTTCTTGGTGACTTGGGGGTATTATGGGGCTTTCAGGCAGATATGGTCCATCATTGTCAGCACCCTCAGATGTTTCTGTAGGGGTGGAGTCTTCGCTGAATGGATAGCTGGGTTGGCTTTTGATTTGTGAGTGGGTTGTGTATGGATGTGTAGGCAATGACATATCATTGGTCAATCTGCTTGTGGTTTTATGCTTGGTTTGTGTTTGTGAAACTCACAGGACATGCCATAGCTTTTCTAGGTACTCGTCCGAGGATGCAGGTGACATCTGTGTGATGATGTCTGCACCTAAGAGCAAGCTGTCCACACTACTGTCAGATGTGTGTGCAATCTGAGTGAGACATGCAGCAAGGGGGCCAAGACTGTCTGTTGGGATTATGTATACAAGAGTATACAGGCAAGCCAAGGCAGTTAACAAGCCTAGGGAGATGAATTCCCAAGCTGCTACCCTTAATAGACTGGCCAAGACTACAAAGACTGCCAAGACTGTCTCCTATGCTATCCAGGGAACCCCCTATAATATACAATGATAGACAAGTCTATCTGGAGAATTATATAGGGGATATGACATAGTTATTCCATTATTAACTGGTACAGGAGTCTATTACAGAATACCTCCTTTATGTATTAAAGGAGTGCATTACACTATACCTCCTAACTGTGTAGTATAAATATTGCACATCTTGTAGGAGATGATAATAACATTCCTCCCTGTGGCAGACTCCCTCACTCACTAGCCTTTGAGATTAAACTTCATCCTCTTAACCTTGTCCTTAACTCTTCCTGTCACTGTTCACCACTCCATTCCCAACAGGTTATGGGCCCTGACCTGAACTAGACATGGATTATGAAGGGGACCAAGAGGACAACCATTTATCATTATTTGGGGAACCCCCAGCACAAGAAACCCCTAAACGATCAGGAAGAGTATATACTTCCAGAGCACAAGAAAAGCGCAGACAATGGATCAATACACCAGAGATTGATCCGGTTATAAGAATACCTATTTCCTTAATTCGGACCAAAGAATACTCAAACATAAACAAGATCGCTGATCGCGATCATTTGACGGATGAAAACTGGCATGAATGGAAAGAGAGAATGTTGCGTGTTTTTATTAATTGTGACATAACAGGATATGTTTTTGGTCAGACAAACCGACCGGATCCAAATATAGATCCGGAGAGTGCTTACAACTGGGACAAAAACGATACTTGGGCACAACAAGTCATTATCCACAACGTCACCTCCTCGCAAATAAATCACGTCGGATCAAAACAAAGCGCAGAAGCTATGTATACCGCATTATTGGTCACTCATGAAAACAAGGCACATCAAACAGTTAATCAACTGCAGTGTTTATTATATGAGACAAAGGCTGATAATTCCGACGACCTCCTAAAGCATTTGGACGTCTTGAAGTCTTACCGAGACCAGATCAACAGGTTTCCAAATATAGAATTCCATATCTCAGATACCCGATTTAAATCGATCATTTCGGCATCCTTACCAAACTCTTGGCAAACATATGTCGAGCCCTACAACAGAAACGCAAATGATCCAAATGACTTAGATCCAAAGCGTCGCTTAACTTCGGACACATTTATTGGATTATTAAGGGAAGAATACAAATTACGGCTTAACCGGAATAACGGGAATAATAACTCCGGCGGAATTGTAAACCTGGCTAAAATCCAGATGACCACCCAAAAGGAGAAAACCCTTGAAAACCGTCTTACCGATCGTAAAAAATCCCTGAAGCCATATTGTGATCATTGCAAGCGCCCTGGACATTGGTCCAGTAAATGCCGAAAATTCCAAGGCAATAAATGCCATAATTGTGGAAAAATTGGACATCAGGCAAAAAATTGTTGGGGGAAGAAAAAGGAGAAAGATAAGGAAAAAGGGAAAATAAAACCTGTGGAACAGTCCAATGCTGTGGAGGAATTTATTGCATTTTCAGCTCAAGAAGAACATTATAATTTTGATTCCTATGATGCTTGTAATGATGCCGTAATGGACGAGCGTTTGATCTATTACGACTGGTTGGCTGACTCAGCAACAACATCACATGTCACGCATCAAAGAGAAGCCTTCAAAACATACACTCCAATGAAAAATAATTCCGTAACTGGGGTAGGTGGATTGGAAGCTAAAATTGCAGGCAAAGGAACTGTTGAAATAATTTCAACATGCAATAATCAAAATTTTAATATTCATCTGGAAGACGTCCTACATGTGCCTGGAACACGAAACAATTTAATTTCGTTGGGGCGATGGGATGCGGCCGGCGGAAAATATATTGGAGGACAAGGAAAACTAATCCTCACAACAAAAGACGGACAACAACTTGCAGAAGGAAAGAAAATTAATAACCATTTATACAAGATGAAAATGGTATTAAAAAATTCAAGCAAGCCATTTAAAACTCCTGCCGTTAATCAAACATTCGTCGGAAACGTAAAACCACTTAGTTGGGAAACTTGGCACCGACGATTTGGACATGTAGGATATTCTGGACTTCAACAATTATTGAGCCGAAATTTGATGATTGGTTTCAATGTCGACAAAAATAGTCCTAAACCGGATTGCGAAGCTTGCATCAGTGCAAAGCAAAGTAAGGAGCCTTTTCCGAAGTCGACAAAAAGAAACATGAAACCAGGAGAATTAACCCACATAGACTTGTGGGGAAAATACGCCATCAAATCTATTAATGGCAAATATTATTATCTCCTATTTGTGGATGATGCTAAAAGGTTTGTCACAATTGAATGCCTCAAAGAGAAAAGTGATGCAGCACAGGGGGTAATAAATTACCTTGCCCATTTGGAAACACAAGGCAAGAAGCCGAAGGGTATACAAATTGATTGTGGAAAAGAATTTGTTAACGAAAAACTGGAAAAATATTGCAAAGAAAGAGGTATAGAAAATCGACTTACCGCACCATACTCACCATCACAGAATGGAGTTGCGGAAAGGATGAACAGAACCCTGGTCGAATTATCCCGAGCAATGCTGGCTGCTAACCAGCTTCCAGAATTTTTATGGGAATTTGCAGTCTTACACGCTGCCTATATCCGGAACCGATCATTTACCAAACATCTTCGGGAAACAACACCTTATGAAGGCTGGCACAATAAAAAACCGGACATATCAAATTTACGTGAATTCGGAGCCCCAGTATGGGTATTATTACAAGGCCAAAAAGAAGATAGAAAAATGCTACCTAAATCAAAGCGCCGTGCATATGTCGGCTATGATGACGGCGCGGGAGCAATAAAATACTACAATGCCGAAACAAGAAATGTTCTCACCTCTCGGAACTTCCGACTTATAGACGCTACAGATGAACCTGAGCCTCCCGAAGATACTGATGTTACACCCTCGATGGAGGGGGAGTCTGGTGGGGAAACACCGAATGTGCCGCCGACGGGTAACTCCGATCAACAGATCACGGAACCGGCAAGGCAGCCTCGGAAGCGTAAACAGAATGAAAATGAGGGAAACATAGATATCACTAGACCACGGAAGACGCGTGCAAGTGATAATGAACCACGGAAAACTCGTGGAATTCGTACCGACTACAAACATCTTTACCACCTTGCGGAAGAGGAATATGACAAAACCTTTCTAAATATAGAAGAAGCCTATGCAATAATAGCCGGAGACGAAATAAACAGTCTCAAAGACGCAAAACAATCCCTGGAATGGACGGAATGGAAGGAATCAATGCAAATTGAATTAGACTTGCTCAAAGAAAAGGGTACTTGGGAACTTGTCGAAAAACCTCCAGATGCCGTTCCAATCTCAAATAAATGGGTATTTATTCGAAAACGAAATAAAGAAGGGGAAATTGTACGATACAGAGCGCGGCTAGTTGCAAAAGGGTATGCACAAAGACCCGGTTATGATTTCACAGAAACTTTTTCACCAGTTGTACGAATGGACACACTCCGGGCGATTTTAGCACTCGCATCAGAGAAAGGTCTAAAAATACAACAGATGGACGTAAAGGGCGCATACCTCAATGGCACGCTACAAGAGACTATATACATGGAACAACCTGAAGGATGTAATGATGGAACAGGCCGAGTATGCAAGCTATTTAAACCGCTTTATGGATTAAAGCAGGCAGGTCGAGAGTGGAATAACGAATTTGATGGTAAACTTAAAATTCATGATTATGGACGATTAATGGCAGATCCTTGCGCATATATTTGACGGGATGAAGAAAATATAGGCATCATAACGGTATGGGTAGACGACACCCTGCTTTTTGCATCAGCAGATAAAATGATGAAGCATATGAAAAATGCGTTAACATCAGAATGGGACGTCACCGACCTTGGAGAGCCTAGCAAAATCGTGGGCATAGAAATTACGTGCGCCAATGATAGCATCAAAATATCTCAAGAAAAATATATCAAGAATGTCCCTCGTAAAGAAGGCATGATTGATGCAAACCCTGTTGGAATGCCAATGGACCCAAATATTAAATTAATTGAAAACCCAGATTATAATGAGCCGAATCGGAGCAATTCATACGCCAAATTACTGGGATGTCTACAATTCATTGCAAACTCCACGTGACCTGACATTAGCTTTGCTGTTAATAAATTGGCAGCATATACCGCAAACCCGGGCTTACAACACCACGGTGCAATAAAGCGGATACTACGGTACTTAGCAGGTACGAAAACTCTTGGAATTATTTACAGAAAATCCCAGGATGAGACTGAAAACAATAACCTTTTCCATGGATTTGCCGATGCATCATTTGCAAATTCTGAGGACCTCAAGTCCACCACAGGATATGTTTTCCTGACAGCAGGGGGAGCAATAACTTGGAAATCAAAGAAACAAACAATTATTGCACTATCCTCAACGGAAGCCGAATATGTGGCATTATCCGAAGCTGGACGCGAGGCCACTTGGCTAAGAAATTTGTATGGTGAACTCGGATACACCCAAGAAAATCCGACAATTATTCAAGGCGATAATGAAGGGTCAGTAATTTTAACCCATAACCCTCAATTTCACCAGAGGTCAAAACATATCGCTATACGGCATCACTGGGTCCGAGATTTAGTCACCAACAAAATTATTGATATTCAAAACTGTCGTGATCCGGAACAAACAGCGGACATATTAACAAAGGCTTTACCAAAGCCTAAGTTTTCACGGCATAGGGAAGAGATGGGAATTCAGTCAAAAATAACTCAGTAGCTTTCCTTGGTGAGATTGGTTTTTCCCAATGGGTTTTCCATCCACAGAGGTTTTGACGCACCTGAAAGAAAATTATTAACCACTCCAGGGGGAGTGATGACATTCACAGAACCATTCCACTCATTGTCCTACACTGCCTAGGCTTGAGGGGGAGTGTTGGGATTATGTATACAAGAGTATACAGGCAAGCCAAGGCAGTTAACAAGCCTAGGGAGATGGAATACAAGTCCTAAGCTTAAGGTTAGGGTTAGGATCTGCCACTGGTAGAATCCAACACAGCCACAGGGAATAATATTAATTCCCAAGCTGCTACCCTTAATAGACTGGCCAAGACTACAAAGACTGCCAAGACTGTCTCCTATGCTATCCAGGGAACCCCCTATAATATACAATGATAGACAAGTCTATCTGGAGAATTATATAGGGGATATGACATAGTTATTCCATTATTAACTGGTACAGGGGTCTATTACAGAATACCTCCTTTATGTATTAAAGGAGTGCATTACACTATACCTCCTAACTGTGTAGTATAAATATTGCACATCTTGTAGGAGATGATAACAACATTCCTCCCTGTGGCAGACTCCCTCACTCACTAGCCTTTGAGATTAACTTCATAATCTAACCTTGTCCTTAACTCTTCCTGTCACTGTTCACCACTCCATTCCCAACACGATCCGTAACGGAAGTCCGCGGAAGTACGCTTCTTGGAGTGCCGAGTCATTCCAATCAACTCGGGCTGCCAACTTCCAAAATTCGACATTGTACTTGACGATGTGTGCTGATTCCTTCATTTTGAGTGTGTAGAGAGACTTTTCGGCATCTCCAACGGGGTCGTGTGGGCCGAAGTTGGTCTCGAGCTCATTGATAAAGGCTTCAAAGTCCCAAATCCAATTGGCACTATTGGTGTTGTCCATCAGCCCTGGTTCAAACCAACCAAGTGCTGCTCCCTTCAGATAAGAAAGAATGAATAGAATCTTTTTCTCATCAGATGCAAAAAGAGTAGGATGGTCACGGAAGTGAAGGTTACAAGAGATTAGAAAATCACGGAGCTTCCGCGGGTCCGTTCCGTCGAACATGTCAGGTTCGCGTACTTTGACCTTTTCATTATGGGGTTGGCGGGAGGAGTGGATGCTGTCTGATAACTCTTGTAGTATGTGTAGGAATAACCGGTCGTTGCGGGGCTCCGACTCGGGAATGGATTGATGGTCATCACCTTCCGGGTCATTGTCGTCACCATCAGGGTCATCAGGCCCATCAGGATAGCCATGACTAGGTTGGTTGTCAACCAGAGTACCGCGGGGAACTGGCGGTGTTGTTGGAGGTGGTGCGCCGGGGTTTTCTGGGTTTGCACCCAGGCCAGGAAAGATGTTTGAAGGTCGCAGTGTAGTACCAAAGGTTGACAAAGGTCGGTGGAGGGTTGGTGAGGAAAGTCGGGATCTGCGCACCGCTTGCAATCCGCTGTGGAGACCCGTGCATTGCGAATTGGTAGTAGAGCGTGTACGCATAGTGACTGTTTGTGAACTTGACATAAGATGTTAATAGGTTCGTGAAAATGGGCGTAAGAAGTGTGAGTTTGATAATACTGTTACGAACTGATCTCGTAGGGCGGGGTTACAATGGAGTTATGACGGAGTTCCGTGGCGGCACTGGACTTGGCTTCAATCTAAAAGGGATTGCGCCCTTCTCTACGCCCAATGTCCAATTTACAAGGTGACGGTAATGAGAGCGGAGGTCCGGCGGAGTTCCAGAAGTTAAGAGAGAGCAAGGACTTAGAAGTGAGAGAGTTGTGGAGATAACAATGCAATTATAAAACTGAAGTTACAAGTGACATTATACTAAGTTTTATAGTAAGTAAGTAACCGGGGTAACTACGGCGGGATCAACGGAGCACCGAGTGCGCAGTAAGTAAGATGATCAGCAATGATAGATATGTGATATAAACAAAACAGGAGTAATTTGAAATACAATTTGAAATAGTCTTTTTGATATGATGGCGGCTCCGTCAGTGATCTGCCGGAGATCTGTCGCAGGCTTGCATGGGATATGACAATAGTGATGAATAGCAAGTCCGCATGATCTCAAATTTTGAGCCATGTTCAGAAATGCTTCAAGATGACAAGGCCTCAATGGTGCCTTGTGTTTCACTGGATCACCCTGAATTTTCTGTGAACCCTGGATCATTGCTGTTACCAGGGGGTTTGAGCGATGAGCATCAAAATCTGGATAGAGGTCCTTCAGAAAGTGACAAGCATCTGTCAGGTACTTAGGCCCTGATGCAATGAAGTTTGATGTGAATGCAATGTAATTGGCAAGGGTTTCGGGAGTGGGGTCCAATGTTAGGCCATGGTGAAATGGGTGGTGTGCATCTGACACCGAGATCCTATATCCTAACCAACACAAAACACACACACCAATGCACTATCTGAATGGTTGCGAGTGGGCCAAAGAGTTCCCTTGCAGAACTTATTACCAAGCCTTTAGTTCCTAAGGTTCCTTCCTAAGCTCGCCTCCTCCTTAAAATATTCTTGATATCCTTAGATCCTTCCTAAGATCCTGCCTAATGTCTTTCCGTTTTCCCGTCAATTTCCTAAGGGTTTCCTAAGTCCAATTTTCTAAGAGTTTCCTAAGCTTTCTCTAAGTCTTGTTCCTACGTCCTTTAGAATTCCTAATCCTTAGTTCAAATCCTCGTCCTTGTGCCTCAGTTTCCCAATCTTTGACCCTAAGTCCGAAGATCCTAAACTTTGTTCGTTTATTCCTTAGATCCTTGGTTTCCTAATCCTTTATCCTTAGTAAGCTCGACAAGCCCGACATTGTCAACAGCACTGAGCTTTCAACAACTTCGACGCACAAGGGAGAAACTTCCCATGCCCGATTTCCTATGTCCTAGTCCTTGGTTCCGAGTCTTCAACACAACTTTGAGTGTGCTCGCCGTGTCACACGATGAGCAAGATGTGAGATTTGTGAGAGAGGTATATTCTGGGGTCTGAACTTCTCTGCTGCGCAGCTACACTACCCCTAGTATTTGTACAAGTACGAAATATGAAATAGATAATGAAACTGTCCTTTATATGGTATGTTGGAAATAGCTCGGTGGAGCTACCCTAGAAGATAGAATCACATCGCAATGGGGTGATATTGCCCCGTCTGAACGGTCTGTTAAATAAGATAGAAAAATGGTATAAAAGGAAATCTTGCTGACTTATGTTAGATAATGCCCTCTATTGCTCAGCCTTCACCTCCTATGGTGTTCCGCCCCGCCATCAATCAGGTACGATGTCGATCTTTTGATCTTGATGCTTGATTTTCTAAGCTGATCCGCCGTTGCTATGGGCTCCTAAGGTGTTGGTCGGGTGGCTGTGCCTGTCCACCCTGATCCGTCGATTAATATGTACGTCGCATCAACACCTGGCATCAAAACGGCTGGGGATCAGACGCTCAACGCGCGCTCGACACTTCCTAAGTCCCACAGTCCCGCTTCCCCATACTAAGGCTCGTCCTTTGGTGCTCGATTATTCTGTGAGTTCCTATATGTTCTTGAGAATTTTCCTAAGTTTTTCTCGACAATTCTCCAGCGATCGCCGCTTAGAATTTCCTAAGGCGTATCAATGGGACAAACAGAATTTGATGTAGTCTTGAGTGCCAGTCACATATCTACCTGAGGTAGACATTTTGATTGCATTTGCTTGCAGAAAGCATACAGGTTTGTCCAATACTGATAATGGCATTGGTGGGCGGCCAGCTTAGTGAAACATCTTGGCCCACCCAGTGCATTCAAAAGTGCTCCCTCCATTGCGCCAGCAGGAGCTCACATGGTGGCTCAAAGGTGCAGACACGGCCTGAAGGAAATTTTTGCTTGTACTCATCAAACAGCAAGCAAGATAGCAAATCAGCTCAGATGTTTTCTGATCCTGCAATGTGATGAATATGGAGTCAACCTGTTGGGAGGCGAGTATTCAAAGCTTACTGGAGGCCTTAGGACAAAGGGGGGTGTTCCTCTGGGTGTCTCAGAGGTCAAGAAGGATTGTCTTAGACTAGACTATACATGTAGTATATATACTACAGAATGTTTAAGTCTCAGTAATTAATAATAATATTATTATTATTGTCTTGGATATAGCCTTAGGCTTGCTATCCAGATATTATCCCAATACTCTCCTTCAAGCTGAGGCTGTTTAGGGAATAGTTATTCATCCCCCTGTTTAATAGGTTGGAATCATTACTCCCCCTGAAGTCAAGGGTGGAATAAGTGTAATCCAGATGCGTTAAAACCTCTGTATAGTGGAAAAAACCCTTTGGGAAAAAATCCAACTCACACACGAGGAAAGCTACTGGGTTATCTCAACTGAACTCCCATCTCATCCCTATGTTGTGTAAACTTAGGCTTCAGCAGTGCCTTTGTTAATATGTCTGCAGTTTGCTCCGGATGACAACAGTTTTGGATTTCTATTGATTTATTGGTCATGAGATCCCAGACACAGTGATGTCGCCTTTAATCACTGTTGGAAATTGTTGTGTAAATCCACGTTTTTCATATAAGTTTCTTAGCCAAATGGTTTCACATCCTGCATCTGATAACGCAATATATTCAGCTTCTGTGGAAGATAATGCAATTATGGTTTGTTTCTTTGATTTCTATGTAATTGCTCCCCCTGATGTTAGGAAAATATAGCCAGTTGTGGATTTTAGATCTTCAATGTTAGCAAATGAAGCATCAGCATATCCATGGAAGAGGTTATTATTTTCAGTCTCATCTTGGGATTTTTTAGAAATTACCCCAAGAGTTTTTGTACCTGCTAAGTACCTGAGTATCCGCTTTATTGCACCGTGGTGTTGTAAACCCAGGTTAGCATTGTAGGTGGCTAGCTTGTTAACTGCCAAGCTGATATGGGGCCATGTGGAATTCAGTACCTTCTATGATCCATGGGTGTGGGTATGGGCAGGGTTTAGGCAAGGGAAATTGAGCCTGAAGTGCGCCATTCAAACGATTCCTAAAGTCCTACAAGTAAATAGATAAGAACCTAGATGAAAAATGCCAGCCAAATTGAACAAAAAAAACACAAGCACAACATGTCTATATCTCTCAATTAATTTATATAATGATATTCATTACATTATTACGCGCAGATCAACAGTATATGAACAGCGCAACTGGTGTCAGAATAACAATCAGAATAAAATGAGAAACATATATTGAAAGATGGAAAGAAAGTGCACCATTCAGAAGAATGAGACTGGCGGAAATATAACCCTATGATTACAATAAGCACATAATCTATGTTTAAACAACCAAAAAATATTAGCCTGGTGCAACAACAACAGCAAAGCAGACATCATGTACACTCCATAATCATAAGGTAGAAGAATATATAAAATGAAGATAATGAGATTTGAGCCAAAAGTCCATAACCCGAAACATCCAGATGATCAATCTATCAAGTAGCAGAGTGAGAGTAAGTGCGATAACAAACTAGCACCATCAAAGCACCATGCACAAAACATTAACCGCCATGTATTGTGTAAATAGACAATGCAGATACATAAGCAGCAACCAACACTTTGCATATCGAGATGCGGTTAACATTTGAATACAAAACAACCTCATACATACATCTATGAAACCAAAGTATATATCTGTAGTAAATAACATAGAATATAGACCGAAATATCTGCCGGGTTAAACAAACAAGCATGAGCACAACATATGTAAATCTGTCAATACCTGTTAAAAACATTGCCGTCCACAGGTTGACAATGTATAACAGCACAATTAGTGTCAGTGTACCATTCAGAAAGAAATAACTAACATACGTAAAATAATTACAAGAAGATAATGCGCCATTCAGAAGAATGAGACTGGCGGAAATATAACAGACCAAAGGCGCCAGTCCCAATAAGCTGGATGGCACACACAAAAATCTAAAATATGTTGATTAGAACCAGCTAGACGATACAATAAAAATGTAGGAAGGTCTATTTATATCAAGAGGACAGAAATTCCCGGACCATATTCGCTGAGATTGAACTGATCAAGCTGATTGTATCTGATCGATACGCGCAGCTCTTGTTATAATCCTTCATCAACACATCATTGGGCATAATGCCACCACGTCAAATTACAGCAATAAACCCTATCGACCCCACACATAGGGGAGTCGAAAGTGCATCAAGGTTGGCCAATGTCATCACAGGTTTGAAGCGCGGCACGGGAAGCACGAAACAGGGGGGAGGACGCCATGGGATGAAAAAACCAAACAAGTTCATCAACGATGGAGTTGATGTCACACTGATTGAACAGATTGACGGCAAAGGGTCAGGAGAGGAGGAAGAAGAAAGCGCGGCTCAGCAGGAGAAGGGGGCAGGGGGAAAGGACAACCAAGGGGGACAAGGAAAAGGACAAAGAAGATGAGGAGAGCGATGAGGAGAAGGGGGCCACAAATACACGTTCAAAGGACAAAGGGAAGGGGAAGGCCATTGAGGCAATAGGTGATGACGAGGAAGACGATGATGAAGATATGGAAGTGGATGAGCTGATCGTGGGTGTCGGAGGGAGCGCAGAGGACCAGGAGGCACAGAGCGCCATCTTCTTACTGAATAAGATAGATTTCCACAACCCGCCTGCAGATGTTCACTTCAGTAAATGGAACAAGTGGCTGCTGGTGGAGTTGCATGCGAGAAAAATGCTGGAGACCATCAAGGCACAAGGTAACCGGGTGTTCAACCTTGTGAACTGCTTACCTGTGATCGTGTACCGCGAAGATGTCGACAAAGTATGCATTACCATGGAGATGAGTTTAGGATCATGAGGACCTGCACCACTGCTCAGCCCAGCAGGGAAGTCGAAAAAAATGATCAAATTTGCAGGGGGGAATCATCAATACCATGCATGGAAAATAGCGTCTGAACAAAGCAAGAAAGTCATTGAGAAACACAAAAATAAACTGGATAGTCTGCGGAACAAGGCCCAGAAAGGAGGCAAAGCGCAGGAGGCGCGCAACGAGAATATAGGGCGACTAAGGGAACAAATCGCAGCAGAGAAAGTGTCGCTTGACGCTATATTGGTATGGGGGATCGTGCTGTATGATGTGGGTGAGTGTCTGCATGCCCACTAACACAATTAATTAATGAGATATGAATTCCATATAGCTATCATGACAAAAAACAACGACCACCTGGCGAACTACGTGTCCCAGAACAAAGAACGGAAGTACATGGGAGAAGATGACCGCGAAGGAATGGTAATGACGCTAAAAGAATACCTTATGCTAACATCAAATGGAGACAACCCGCGGGGGGCAGATACATGGCTTGCAAAACTCGGAAGCCATAAGAATTCAATTGTCGGGCAAATCATGAACCATGATGAAACCCATAAGTATATTTTAAACCTGCATCACTTCCACCCACTTTTTGGATACAAAGTCGTTTTTTCTGCACACTGGATGAAGAAGTCATTCCATGATGTCTCAGGAGGAGTAGGTTTTCCTTAACACCATACATCAGTAAGTCTAATGAATAACTGGCTAGGTTATGTCTTATGTGACTGAATACATGGCGAATATGCTTTGGTCGCTCAGCACTCCATTCTCGTACTTTGAAATGTTGAATGATTCATGCTAGACATTGTACCTAGAAGAGATTGAAAAAGAGAATGGCTCTGCAAACATCATAATACAAGGCATGCGAGCATGGACATCTTTAATCAACAGTGACAGCATCGACAAACGAGACATGGTACCCACCTTGCTAATGAGCGAATTCATGAAAGCACTTGACAAAGTTGTAATGAAAGAAACGGCTGAACTGATGTGGTACAAGGATTCTGGAGATGACTGGGCCACATACTGCAAGGAAGTCAAACGGGTTTGGGACTTCATAAAGCTCCATCACTACAAATCTCATTTTCAAAAACCTTTAATGATTCTAACGCCAACAGTAGTTGAAGCACTACCTGCAGCGTTAAACAAAGTCCGTGAAGCAATATCCGAGGTACGTCATTACTCCTTCAGTTGTG
Organism: Tricholoma hemisulphureum; assembly: GCA_964034925.1. Lineage (NCBI taxonomy): Eukaryota > Fungi > Basidiomycota > Agaricomycetes > Agaricales > Tricholomataceae > Tricholoma > Tricholoma hemisulphureum. The sequence goes on from OZ035928.1 coordinate 9,503,471, forward strand.
CCGACAGACTGTATATGATCGGCACAACATATACTGTTACATTGAAACATGTAACCTCCGTGCCAGTCTGGCACTGTCAACTGGCAAGTCAAATATCAGCGCCAGATGAGAATGCCAGACTTGCACATCTGTGCACAATCCTATCCATTCTGAGAGTGCTGGTCATACGTGTATGACTGGTGCTGTCCAATGGGTAGTCAATGAATGCGCCATTCAACAATGGTTGAATGGCGCATCGTTGTCTTTACCATGTCATTTCACCGTGCCAATCATGAATAATTGAATGGTGCATGTACAAACATTCCGATATGTTACTATTCTTTGCGCCAGTCAGCAATGAATGAATAGTGCATGTTAATTGTTGTATGTTTTAGTTTTGGTGCTGGATTGACCCAGTTGGTCAATATTTCTATGACAGCTTAAAAACATCAAGTGAAGCAAAGGACCAATCTGCGTAGGCGTTGCGCTACATCCATCAGAACAAAGAAGGGTTATTTGAAGATCCCCATGGTGCAGCTTGCGAGGTAAGATTTAACTACATGAAAATAATCCCTTATTCATTTTATTTATTTTACTAGTTAGCACATTTTGTTGTGAAATTCCTTGAAGTATTCCTAGCCATGGAATATGATATTCATGAACAAGGCAGTAAGATTCCTGTCCGTCCATCTACACATTCTCCTACAGACCTCAACGGCATCTGAACGACGTACGAGAAAGATGTCATCGTTCTGGACGAGGAGGTGACAATCAAGAAGATGTGTGATGCTGCAAAAGGCCGCGACAAGGCTTCGAGTTCAAAACAGACACAGTTCAACAATCTAATTCTGGATCATCATGGACCGCACGATTGGCAAGATTCAAAAAACCCCACCCGCAACTATCAGTGCATTGCGCTTATTTTGATCATAGAACCTCGTTTCATACAGAAATACAGGCAAAAGCTTCTAGAAGAGTCACCAGCAGCTGCCTTTCTCTGCAAGACAGCATGGGACATTCTTTCACATCACGCTAAGGCTTGACAAATCATCAAAGGAAACACGAAGAAGCTCATGATGGTCCGATGATATTCCTACCCGGACGGAATCAAAGTAGCTGCCGTTGATCAACCAGACATCGACATAGAAGAAATCATTGCAAAGCTGGCAGACGCTGAAACTATGCAGACGCACATGCAATCTGTATAAGCATCTTCCTCCTCCTGCAGGAGCTCCAACTCCTACTGGACTTCCTCTTCATCCCCCTCAAACCCTGTCCCCTCTGTCACCACCTCCTTGTCCTCACCCCACTTGTGATGCTTGGTGTACTCCTGCATCACTGCTATCAACTCTGCTAGCCCCTTCACAATCTGTGTGACCCCTGCTGCAATCTCCTTCATCAGGAAAATCCAAGTTTGGCTTAAACCTCCTTAAAGTCTACTTATTGTGCTTATTGTCCATTAAGTAAAATAAGTATGAATTTAAGCAGAGGACCCTACTTATTTGCTACTTATTCTCCTTTATTTCTCCTTATTTCTTGCTTAATCTCCTGATTTCATTCTTAAAAAGACCAAAATAAATCATAATAAGGAAATTAAGCAAGAAATAAGGAGAATAAGTAGCAAATAAGTAGGGTCCTCTGCTTAAATTCATGCTTATTTTACTTAATGGACAATAAGCACAGTAAGTAGACTTTAAGGAACTTTAAGAGGTTTAAGCCAAACTTGGATTTTCTTGATGTTCAGGTGATCTCTACAATCCACCTCCACTGTTGCCACTTCTACTCTCCTTGCACTGCCCTCACACCTCTGCTTCAGCTGGAAACAGATGTCACAGGCCAGGTGGCAGGTCCTGTCAGACCACATACACACTGTGCCCACAGAATGACATCTAAAAAACAAATCAACTACCCATAAAGTGGTGACAAGCACCACTTACCTTTGGCAGGTGGCCCCTGCTGATAGCCTCACATTCTCTCTGCTGCCAGTAGCCTCACTCACCACCACCTTTGTCTTTTTATTTTTCTTGGGTAGCTCTGCAACCACCTCATCCTCCTCAGCAGCAGACTCTGTGGCATTCCATTTCTGAGTGTGGCATTCTTCACATCTTCATGCCTTCTCCTTTTTGTGTAGCCTCTTCTCCATGATCTACAGGGACCCAATCTGGTAGGACAAGTTGGCCTACCTGTCAACTTCCCCACCTGAGATGTTTTTGTTCTGACTCCATCACAGGTGCAAGCACAGAGGGAGTACAGTATAATTCCAACTTTGTCACATTTTCTTGATATTTTGATCAATTGATGTTATTCGTTTATTATGTAATCCTTTAGCAGCTACCACTTCCGGACAATCACAAGCACATCCGCTCAACGTGTCATCATCCATTCCCCCACTTACTCGAGTTTGGTACCAGACGGCCATACCTTTGATACAATGGGGCAGTCTCAGTCTTCTTTATTTTCTTTTAATCCATCTTTTCTTGTTATGACAATGGCCTGAGTATGCATAGATCAATCTTCCCTTCATCATGAATCTCCACAACTAGTTGGCACATGGATCAAAGGACCGATCGGCTGGACGGTAGGGTCGAAAGACGTCGCTAGGCTACTCTCCACGCTTGCTGGGGACACAGGCTGTGCTTTGCAAATAGAGAGTCTCCTCAATAGTCCTCTTCCCTGAGTCATACCCAGCTAGTGAAGCCTGGAGATGAGAGCTCAACGACATCCATACAATTCATTCCCCACACGGCCCGGGGACTTCTTTTGAGTTTCATCAATGTTCTTCCAGATTAGCAATCCCCCGTTTTTTTATAACTCCAACTCTGTTGATCCTCGATGTGACCAGCGCAAGAGTACACGCGCAGTCCGAGCTTTCTAGTTATCACATTTGCAATTTGTATATAAGGTGTCTCCCCACCTCTCAAATGGGACAGGTTACTTCTGACTCAACCTCGTCACTCCCCCACTTAAGTTCCCCAAGTCTTCAAGTCTACTACACACCAAGGTGTAGTTTTTAAGCTAAGTTCTCAAGTCTACAAGTCATTTGGCTCTCAAAGTCCTTTACCTTCCATTATCCCTGACTTTCAAGTCTACTGTCTAAATGAGGTAGTCTTTTCGTTAGGTCATAATCCTGATTTTACATATACCTACGTTTATGAGTCATCTGACTATTCGCAACATGTTGCCTTTGTAATTTTTGTTGATTGCATGCCTGATCACTCATCGATTACTTCACTGGCCATTGTCCTGCATTGGTCGCGACTCTAAACATTGTTGTACCCTTGCTTTTCTCCTAATGAGCTAAAGGCTCACTGATCACTTGTTTCTCCTACATCTGACCAACTACGCTTACCCTATTCCTCACGATAAGACAAGCTTGTCCCTAGGTTCTTCAACAGGACCTAATACCCTGCCACACCGACGTGGCTAATGAGCCGTCTCCTACGACAACCTGACAGTCGGCCAAGATTTGTATCATACAGGTCAGCCGAGATTTGTAGTAAGCCTATATAGTACTAGTAAAATTACACTATTGCTTTTCCAGTTGTATGGGTCAGCTGACAAATTGGGGGACAAGCCACGGGCCGTGAAATACAGATCGGCTGGTGGCTGTGAGATACGCATCAGCCAACTAAGTGGGGACAGATCAGCCAATGACTCAGCTGGTTACAGATCAGCTGGTGGCTGTGATATATGCATAAGCTGACTAAGTGGGAACAGGTCAGCTGATGACTCAGCCGGCTCAATGCATATGTCACCTGACAGCTCAGCTGGATTCTCTCGGCTCGGCTCAGGTTGTGTTTGCTCAGGCTGAATTTCCGGCCAGAACTTAGTTTTTTTGCTCAGCCAGAAATCTCCAGCTGGAAATTATTTTGGTTAACTTATCTCTTAGCTCAGCCGGAAATTATCTCAGCTTGGCTAGGAATTATCCAGCCTGGTCTTTGTCTGCAGGACTTTGGCTGACAGCTTAACTTAGACTAAATATATTCAACTAAATATATTCTAACTATAAGGTTACCTGGACTTAACAAGGCCAGAAATGGTCTTGTTAAGCCGGGACATTTATGATAGGGCTGGGCCGAGAGGAGGGCATTATATAGTCTGGGGTGTGTTGGCTTGTTTGGTTTCATTCAACAAAACCTGATCGGATGATCAAAACATGTCTGATCGTGTTTTGTTGAATGAAACCAAACAAGCCAACACACCCCAGACTATATAATGCCCTCCTCTCGGCCCAGCCCTATCATAAATGTCCCGGCTTAACAAGACCATTTCTGGCCTTGTTAAGTCCAGGTAATCTTAAAGTTAGAATATATTTAGTTGAATATATTTAGTCTAAGTTAAGCTGTCAGCCACAAGTCCAAACAAAAACTTGCACAAGTCAGGAGAATTTCCTGCCAAGCTTACATAAGCTTATCAAAATAATTTCCAGCTGGAGATTTCTGGCAGACCAAAAATAAGTTCTGGCCAGAAATTCAGCCTGAGCCAACACAACCTGAGCCGAGCTGATAGAATCCAGCCAAGCCAAGAGAATCCAGCCAAGCCAAGAGAATCCAGCCAAGCCAAGAGAATCCAGCCAAGCCAAGAGAATCCAGCTGAGCCGTCAGGTGACATATGCATTGAGCCGGCTGAGTCATCGGCTGACCTGTTCCCACTTAGTCAGCTTATGCATATATCACAGCCACTGGCCAATCTGTCACCAGCTGAGCCATCAGCTGATCTGTCCCCACTTAGTCAGCTGACATGTATCTCATGGCCACCAGCTGATCAGTAGCTGGCTGAGCCATCGGCTGATCCGTCCCCACTTAGTTGGCTGATGCGTATCTCACAGCCACTGGCCTATCTGTATTTCATGGCCCATAGCTTGTCCATTTGTCAGCTGACCCGTACAACTGGAAAAGCAATAGTGTAATTTTACTAGTACTATATAGACTTACTACAAATCTTGGCCGACCTGTATAATACAAATCTCAGCTGACTGTCGGGTTGTTGTAGGAGACGGCTCATTAGTCACATCGGGTCCTCGTAGATCACAGGGAAGAGTCACTGACACAGTTGCTCTTCTTGTGCAGCAAGTTCTTCAAGGTGTGCCATCAGTTTGGCATGTTCCTCAGCAGCAGATGAGAGGGGAGCAGGTAAGGATGGGTTTTGTGAGTTCAACATGGTGGTTGATGTTGAAAGACTGTGGACCAACAAATTCCTATATATGGAATTCAAACATCACATGACCTCAAAGGCTTGGTCCTAGGGGGGAAATACTGTCATATCCTATGCAAGCCCACAACAGAGCTCTGGCAGATCACCAATGGAGCCACTGTCATTTCAAATATCTGTTTCAAATTACATTTCAAATTCACTTCTTGTTTTGTTTGCATCACATATCTATCATTGCTGATCATCTTACTTACTGCACACTTGGTACTCCACAGAAACCTGTCATAGTTACCCCAGTTACTTACTTACTATAAAACTTAGTATACCATCACTTGTAACTTCAGTGTGATTATTGCAATGTTATCTTCCCAACACTCTCACTCTAAGTCTTCTCTCTCTCCATCTCCAGAACTCTGCCAGACCTCTGCTCTTATCATTGTCACTTTGTGAATTGGACATCAGATGTAGAGAAGGGTGCAATCTGTTTTAGATTGAAGCCAAGTCCAGTGCTTCATTGGAACTCCATCAGATCACCACCATAACTCTGTCCCACAAGATCAGTTTGTAACACAGTGCCTCATGGTTAAGGCATGGGCTACACATGGCTGCCTCATGTAGAGTAGTATATATAGTATGTAATAAACAACCAGAGACTCTAATTGAGTTCTCTTGGGTTATCCATCAAACTGGTGCAACTGCCTTAGACTATTAGATTTCCTCTGTCCTCCTTGTCTGACTGTGAGAGCCAGCACTAGTCCTTTGGGTTTGGTGTTGTCCTAACATCAACACCAGCTACATGGACTGCTTAGTGTTGGCAGAGGACCCCCTGGCTGGTATCTACCTATTTTATTTGAGGTGCTATCATAATTTTTATAATTGACTGTTAGGATAACACTAAATAATAAGGTGCCAGCTCTCACAGTCAAATACCAATAAATGAAGAGAGAAAGTCTTATATTCAGAGGTGGTCACACTAGTTTTGTGGATTACCGAAGAGAACTCAACTAGAGTCTCTAGGCATTATATTGACTTATTACATACTTCAATACCTGCACTAACCATATGTAGTCCATGCTTGAACTGTGAGGTGCTGCACCCTTGTGTAGGCCTCATGCACATAGCCTTGTGCAGCCTCCCATGCCCTTAGCATGTGTTACACAACAACATGTGTCTACCATGAGTTTGATCACTTCCTACCCTTGATTTTATGTACATAAAAGTGTCCACATAACCAAACAGATGGAAAATAATAGTGTTAAATGTCTTATGGAAAATTGTACTCCTGACATTGACCAGCTTAGCTGTTAGGAACACTAAACTACACCTGACATTGGCATGGACATCCTCTGTCAATTCTCTACCTTGGCTTCTGAGTATTTGTAAATGTCACGGTTGACTCAAGACATCGTAACATTGTTTTTATGTTTGCCCAAGGTGGTCAATACAGAGTCATTTCCCTGTGGTGTTCAGGTGCTCAAGGACAGACAGACCCAACTTGGGTTCAGAGACCAAGACCTCAAGAAGTTCTAGCAAATAATATGCAAATAATAAAGTTCACAATGCTATTACATTAAAATATATAGATGATCATGGCAGATGTTCCAGTGTATCTAAAAAAAGGAAGGGATGATGTAAACAAAAAGTGCTATGCATAGTATGCCAAAAACAATGAGTATGCCGGGGCCAGTCCATGCAAAAGACATAAAATAAAAATTATCACTGGATCAACTATTTAAAAAAAACCACACAACACAGAAAAAAAACCCTCCACAATCACCCCCCAAAAAAGCAACATCTTCAAAAATCACCCCTCCCTGACACCAAGATCGCAAACCACCCAAACATCGACATCAAAAAGCGGACCATCCACGCCGGGTCTGCCCCGAGCCCGAGCCCGGGGCGCAGCTGCATCGCCAGCGCCAGGTCCAGCGGTGAGCGCGGGGTGCGGCGTCGAAGCGCAGGCGCAGGGGCGACAGGTGGCAGGACTGTCGTTGGCTGCTCTGGAGGTGCCGTCATCGACAGTGTAGGTTCCGACGACGGCAACGACGACGATGTCGGTAGTGGTGCCTTCGAATCCACAGGCAAAGGGAAAGTCCCAGGGAGCAAAGTCGACAACTCGACCGTAATACCCAGACATTGATCCTTTTCCTCTTTTTCCTCCTTTTCCTCCTTTTCCTCCTTTTCCTTCTCCTTCTCCTTCTCCTTCTCCTCCACACCCAACCCATCCTCCACCACGCCTCCATCGTTCAATCCCCTCTGCACACCAGCAGCCTCCTCACTTCCACTCACCACCTCCCTCGCACTGCGGCGCGGCGCCGGAATCCCGAGCGCCGGCGCATCCGCAGCCCGGACGGACCACGCGGGCCGGACACCCGACCCATCCCCACTCATCACTGCGTCCAGCGGTGACACAGGGGCCGTCGACGCCGGCGTCGTGAGCCCCGAGAAATCAGCTGGCTTGCCGTCAGCGCGCCACCGCGGGCTGGGGGTAGGAGGGGAGGAAGCGGGGGGCGTGGGGGTCTGTGCGGCAAGGGGCGGCTTTTGAGAAGCTGAGGAGAGAGCGAGAGCGAGGGCGGGTGAGGGGGCTGGGAGCGGGAGAGGGAGTGGGAAGAGCTCAGGGTCGGGGAACTCTTCCGCTTCTTCTCCTTCTGCACCCTCCCCCTGGTGCTCCGTGATTGCAAGAGTAATACCCAGCGGCTCCACTCCAAGCATACGAGTTTCCACCATCGCAGCAGAGTCCTCTCGTTCATCGTGAATATCATCGTGAATATCATTAGAATCATCATCATAAACGCCATCCTGGACACGGACGACGTGCAGTTGCAGTTCCGGTTCCGGGCCGGGCAAGCCAACACCGACGTCTGTCTTCCCTTCACACAGCGCCTCGTCCTCGAGTACAACAAGCTCCAGCCCCACTTCCTCTCCCTCTCCATCCAAAACATCCTTGCCGTGGCTCCAAACCACAGTCGGCTCCTCTACGAACCACGCCTCCCCCTCTTCCACCTCTTCCTGTTCCGCACCGATACCGCACACGCCTTCTAGGTCCACATCACCGCGCGCGTGCACACTGACTAAGTCTCCACCCGTCTCCATATACACCTCCAGTCGCACGTCTACATCATCCTGTGCACCCTCACTCTCGTCGAACCGGATCAGATCCTGCGTCATTGTTTCCCCACCCGTCACCAAGCCCCATGCATGCGCCGCCCGCTCCGAGTCCCCATCACCAGCACCATCCCCATACATGTGTGCACCATCATCATTACCACCCTCATCCCCCTCCACATGCTCACCATCACCATCACCATCCTCGTGCGTCCCAGCAGCGGCGTCCCACGCCCACGACGCGCCCCGCGACGGCGGCACGACGTGCACGACCGGCGACGCGCCACACACGTCCAACGGCGAGGGTGCGCGTACGTAGCCCGCGAGGTGGAGGTCGGTGTGGAGGTCGAGTGGCGGGACGGGCAGCGGCGAGGTGTGCAGCATCCCGAGGGGCGGGGAGTATTGCGGGGACGGAGACGCGGAAAGAGAGGGAGACGGAGGGAGAGACGGAGAAAGGGAACGGGAACGGGAAGAGGCGGGGGACACGGACTCGTTGTCGTCGTAAGGCTCGTGCGCGGGCTCGGGCTGCTGGGGGGACCAGTCCTCCCAGTGCTTCCCGTCCAGGAAGGGATCGTGCTCGCCCTGCCGCTCGCCTAGTCTTACATCGACAGGAGATCTCTCAACGCTCACTTCCTCGACAGGGACTGCCTCATGTACGAGCACAGCGTCCACGAGGGGCTCAGACTGGACTGGGTCCGCCTCCTCCTCCTCGTCAAAGTCGACCAACCGGACCGTCTCTCGCGCCTCGGCCTTTTCCTCGGCGGGCCATCTGGATGGGAACGGGAGGGAAAAGACGGGGGCAGCAGGCGGGGTGGCACCAGCCGGGGAGGGGGCGGGAGGGGTGATGGAGACGAGCTCGATGGCGTCTGTCGGGGACGGCGAAAGGGGGGACGAGATATCGCGGTCCCTGCCCTTGTTGAGCCACGTTGCGCCCATCTCCAGTCGTCCGCAGGAAAGCCCAGGGGGCGGTGGCGGCGGGGTGAGTGGGAACGCAGCGGTGCTGGGTGTGGGGAATGCATAGGTGGCGGAAGGAGGGAGGAGGGCGGGGGTGTCTGCCTGAGAGCGCTTGAAGGCGGCCATGAGGGGGTCGGCGTCGTCGTTTTCGTCGTCGAGGTCAAAGGCCCATACTTGGGTGGTGGTGGTGGCTGTGGCAGGGCGTTGTGGGCTGGGGACAGGCATGGGGATAGGGATGAGGGGCCCAACGACGGCGTCCGTGGCGAAGCGATGCGGAGTGCCAAGATCCGAGTCCCTAGAGGTGGACGAGGAATTGGAGGTGGAAAAGTCGATGAGGAGGGCCTGCGGGGACGGCGTGGGCGGGGACGAGGCGTGGGCAGGGTGCGGGAGGGTGGGCAAGGGGAGGTGGCGCGTGGGCGCACTGAGTGACTTGCTCCGCCTGTGCGGGTACGAGCCCGACTTGTTGCGGGTGGTGGCGGAGAGATCGCGGGGGGAACGGATAGGGTACGCCGTTCTGGGCGGGGTGAAGGCGGGGAGCGTTTCGAGACTGGAAGAGCGAGAGAGCAGACTGGGTGCTTTGCCAACATTGGAGGAACCAGCGAACACGCCAACACGGGGCGGGGTGGGAATGTCCTTGAAGGAGGTGGGGAGGAGCTCGACGCCGAGGCGGCTGTGGGCGCCCTTGCCTTTCGCGCGGAGCCATTTGTAGTTTGGGAGGAAACCGGGTTTGGTGCGGCGGATAAAGCGGAAGAGCAAGACTGCGCAGATAGCAAAGAGGACGGTCATGGCGAGGAGGGCGTAGAGGGCAGTCGAGTGGGTGGCTGGGGAGTCCGAGTCTGGCTCGGCAGCGCGGTCGTAAAGTTCGTGACTGTCAACAAGGGATGGTCAGCGCACAGACGGGTAAAACAGACACAAAGGCACTTGCAGACTCATTTGGGAGATGGTGGCAGTCGTGGTGGTCGTTGGAAGCAACCACGTTCACAACCTCCCGTCACAAAACCAACTTGAACCAACACGCGGAATGCACATTTTTCTTATCTTATCTTATCCACTCAAGATCTACCAAAGAGATTTTCTTCAGTATTCGTCCCCTCGCCAAGTCCCACAGTGTTCTGCCCATGCATGCCCAGTCACCAGTCGTCTGGTGGCTGGAAAGCATTTCTTACCGTTTTAACCCTGCCGCTTCCAGCGATTTTGCATATTAGGGTTGTTCACAGTAGACATTTTTCGCTCATTTTCGGTTCATTTTCACTTTTCATTTCCCACCCCCCCTTTTGAAACCGAGAATCAACAGAGGTCGTTTGGGCCCTAGGTATTTGGTTTTTCAAGTTCTTTTCTTTTCTTTTCTTTTCTTTTCAACTAACTCATGTTTTCATTTGCTCTTTCTATGTTAATTACCACGAGACGGCGCCAAGACGGCACTCACACACCCATGCCACCGCTACGAGCACCTGCTCGTGGGGTAGAAACGGGCAACTGGGGCGGCGACGATGCAAAAGAGGGGGAGCCACGACAACGACAACAATGAGACAGGACGATACCGACACCGATAACGGGGGGACAAACAACAACGGTAACAACAACAACGGCAACAACAACAACGGGGACCAGGGGACGAAGACCAACGACGAGGAATGCCAACCACAAGACGACGACGGACGACGAGAAGGACCGCACAAGACGACAACAGGGATGGAGACAGAGACGGACAACGACGCCGGCTACCAAAACAACGGCGGCAGGGCACGACGAGGCGGACGGACAAGAACGGAAAGCGCAGGCGAGGGATACAGCGCTGTACGACGGCATCCCTTTGGCTGTAGGTAAGTTTTTGGTCTTGTCCATTTCATTTTTTTGCTACTAACAAAGTGTTTAGATATCTACTATTGCCGACGACGACTGCACCAGCCTAGCGGAGAACAGGGTCGGGCATCAGGATTACAGGGGGAATGATGATGAGGCCCGAGCAGCAGCAGCAACGAGCAGTAGGGGAGGGAAGACGACGACGAGCAGGGGGGAGAGTTACGACGACGAACGACAACACACACGCACCCAGCCTCACGAGCAACTGCTCGTGGGGTGGATCGCATGTGGAACAACAACAGCGATGCCCAACGGCACCCACCCCACGCCTACGAGCAACCGCTTGTAGGGTGTATCGTGGGTGCAGCTTGGCTAGAACGCCAGGTCCGCAGCGATGCCAGCACCCGCCTCCCACCACTGCAAGCCCGGGTGGATCGGGTGCGAATGGCCACGCCCCCGACGATGATGAATGGTACAGCACTCGATTGGTTAGTGGTGCCACAAGCCAGATTGAGGAGGTATCAGAGGGCAAAAGTTCTTTTGTGCTATGAACCACTGCTTGTAGGGTGGATTGTGGGTGCAGATGGGAATGACAACAGGGCTAGAGCAGATCTAGAGGGGAATGGCATCTTACATATTTGCAGCTCCCAAAACAATAAGACACTCAAAATTGAGTTTTTTTGTGCGAGACATGGATGATTGTCTCATACTAACCATCTTGATTTCCCCCTCTCTGTTCATGCCTTCTGCTGAAGAACTCTTCGGTTATATTCGCTTTGCTAGGAGCTACAAGGAGGCTGAGAGTGAGAGCTCTGTTGATGAAGACAATGATACCAACTCAACCTTCTCTCTTGGCAGCAATGCCACGTCCAGCACTACTTCCTACACCCAGGATCCTCATGCTGTCTCCAAGGTGGAGGCTCAGTCCTACTATGCTGGCCTACCTTCTGAGCCCACATTACTTTACCGCACAGGCAAGGAGCAGTGGTCACCACCCAGGGGACCTGAGGTCCAGCGTTGTTTGAAGGAGCTGTGCGAAGTCTTCACCCATCCTATTACGAAGGTCTGGAACCACGACTTGGGCTGGAAGGTTGTCAAGGTTATGGACACTCATACAGTCAGTTAATATCCATCATACTGTAGAGTTTGCTCACTGGGATTTCTAGATTCTCTTTACGACAATAGACGTTGTTCGTTTCAAGAAGGTCGAGGTCAATGAAGCACCGGAGGATGAAGAAGACACCGTGAGTGAAGAAGAGGCCGAGGGTGAAGAAGAGGCTGAGGCTAAGACACCGGTTGTCAGCCCTGTTACCATTTGGATTGGTGTCTTCCCCACCACTACCTCTGCTATGGCTCAGGACATCCTAACCCTTCTCAAGGGCCACCAGATCACTGATATCGACATCGAGTTCCGCGAGTCCTTCTACGCGCGCCAGCTCAGTCCTCAGCTTCTTAGACATGAGGTGGACCCACTCGTTGACATCGTCAGTCCCCTCACTCCTGCCCTCAGCCTCCCCATCTCTACCATCACCAGGCCCAGCACTCAGGGGACGATGGCCCTCTACCTAGCCTCTGGTGACGGCAGTGACAGGCTCTTAGGCCTTTCGTGCCATCACGTCCTCCTCGGATCCAAGGAAGCCAATTTCGACTACGTTCGCCACCCTGGTAGGCCTTCTAAAAAGGTTCTCCTGCTCGGTAAGAGAGCTTTCAGCAACCTCGTCGATTCGATCAAACTCAGGATTGGACGACATGGCCTCACGGTTGAGCACTGCAGGGAGCTGATTGAAGAGTTCAAGAAGACGGAGAGGGGCACCAATGCTGTCGACGTTGAGAAGGCTACGGCTGCCCGGATTGAGACCCAGGGGATGCTGGACAAGGCAGAGAGGGCAATCGAGGCACTTACAGTGTTGCTCTATCGGGTCAATAAGGACTGGAAGAAACTCAACAACCGTGTCCTCGGCCATATCCTTTACTCCCCAGCTATCAATCTCGGTGTCAGTGAACATTTTTTCACAGAGGACTGGGCAATTTTTCAAGTCGATCACGCCAAGCTTGGTGAAGGCTTCCAGGGCAATCAAATAGACCTCGGTGCATGTTGACTATCCAACTAAGACCGTCTACCAACCTAAATATCTAGGAACGAAGCTAATGTCCGACGAGTTTACAAACAAATGTTTCTCCCGCAGAGTCACCAACTGGAAGTTTAAATATCCCAAAGATCGTCTGTTTCCACTTAGGGGCACCATCACCGACGAGTTGATGCGCAACCCCGACATGTGGGACTTGAACGGCGAACCGTGCTTGTTGGTCGTCAAGAGCGGCAATACCACTGGCACCACCATCGGCCGCGCGAACGGCATCTTCTCCATTGTTCGCAACTACTTTAACGACATGTCCATCCACCAGACCTCCATGGAGTGGGGGATACTTAACTACGACAGCAAGTCAGAAGTCTTTTCGGAACCTGGCGATTCGGGCTCAGCAATCGCCGACATCCGTGGCCGTATCGGTGGCATGCTGACAGGTGGTTCTGGTAAGACGAAGTCCTCCGATATAACTTATGCCACGCCATTCTGGTGGCTCCTCGAGCGTATCAGGGCCAACGGGTTCCCCAACGCGCACCTCAACGTCGTCCCCTAGGTATCTCGACATTTCTTCTACGCTCCTTTATTTATTGCTACAGCTATGCCTGGCTGTCGTGGCCCAGCGGTACTGCCAGGAACTTCCTGCACACACCCCGAATTGAAAAATCAGGCTCTCGTATTAAGTCCATAGACTCCCTTCGCGTATTCCGTCCTACATTCCGACTGAATTATACAACTCTTAATTGATCTCCTGGATCCTCCCCCGCGCAACTGGGGTAGAAAAAAAAATTCTCTGGGGTCAACTTGTTTATCTAGCGTCTCACAGGCTACATAAGTCGGCTCAGATACCAACATCGAAATCAGTCACTCCGAGTCGGACTTGGTACAGATCGGTATTGTCGGGCGGTGAACCCCGCACCGTGCGGCGACAGCTCGGAGTGCAGGTACGGGTGGCGGATGCGGCATGAATATTAATTCCTCGGCCTCATTCTGGTTAGTAAAAAGCGAGTCATGACCCCAGCCGCGACCTTCTACAACCGCCACCTCAAGTCTCTCTTTCTGAACAATCACATAGCCAACTTCAGGTTCCGAAACTGTGCCTTGACAACGAGTGAAACAAGACGACTGTAATCGGTTGTACGCTGTTCCTGCAAGTCTGTGAGAACATCCCCGGGCCATTGGTTTGTCATCCGGCTGCTTCGTCTCTTCTCCCCCTCAGCATATCCTCACCCCCACCGCACGTCATCCTCTACCCACTCTCACTCCATCTCTTGGATAAATTAATCTCACCAAGGTCAGTGGTCACAGCAGAGATTCCCACATCACTCCTCGCCATTTGATGACGACGCCAAGTACATCGCTGCTCGGCCTTACCTCCCGTTTCGTATCCTTGTGGCCTATGCCTACGATCCTGCTCTAGACAATCCCATGGACAGCCAAGATCTTTTCCACGACCCTAGGACAAGTGCACATGCCTTCCCCTGGCATGTCTGGATGTCTCTCAACTTAAAGAACTAAAAAAAGAGATGGTGGAGGCTTCTACGAAGAACAACTCCTCGATACATTTCCTGACAACTTGAACTTGAAGGGAAGAAGACATTGGTAAACAACCGGTCAAGCAGGAATAAGCTCCCGACCTTGTCTGTTGATGTGGAGGGTTCCACGACAGCCGGGATCATATGTAACGACTACCTCCTTGGTGAATGATGCGTTGAGCGCCGACTCTGCCGCCCTCAAGCCTTATGCACTATTCTGCCCGCTAGGCAAGTCGCTGGCGCGATCGAACCCGGGGGTTCCTGATAGACTGGGATCTGCTGGGAGAAATGCCTGGCTGACTGGGGAGCGTTCCAGCTTGTATGTTCAACTGCCGCTACCCCTTGGAGGTCGAGTTCTCCATGCTTTTGATATGATCAAGTCAGATGGGGATGTCAAGTCGAGGAAGTGTCAGTCACAAGATAAAGTCCTGAGTATCCAAACCAATGTCTTCGATAATTTGGCGACGGAAGGAGAATGTGTGCTCATTTAAAGTAGGCGTCTTTCGGTCTAGTTCAAGCGAAGTCGACTAGATGGGGGCAGATTAACCGGATGTTGAGGAAGTGTCGATGCAGTCGAGATTGAAAAGATCATCAGGCAGTGTTCATATGTGTCTGAGATTTCTCCCTTGACGGTCTTAGTCGAGTTCACATAATCGCGTAGCGATCGATAGATCTGTATCGTACATACTTATACGCACATATAGACCATAGTCGACTCGTGAGAGGAGTAAGGCATGGTGGGCATGTTCCCGTTCCGGGCGCATGAAGATACACCGACTTGAAATAAGCTGAGTGCCGACATGAAGAGTGAACCAAATTGGTAGGGTGTCCCGTGTACAGGGTTAATCACTCCAACTCAGAGCGATCACTCCAGATTCTTCAAGCTTCAGGTTGTCTGGGGGAGGCGTATCCTATAATGAATCCATGAGCCATCAATACGAGGACCATGAAGCAATGGACGGACAAAACGTTGACTCGAGCTCGGATTCATGGTCGGAAAATGCGACTGCGTCACTGTGCTGTCCGATCCTACGAGATTACAGTCAAAGACACGATCACGGTCGCTCCGACGCTCGTGCTCACGCCGCCTTCCACGTTGGTCCACAAACCCTACCAGCCGCGCATTCAAAATGGGGCTCGGGCGAGACATGGTGTTGGTGGCAGTGGCGTCGCCGCCACCGTCTCGTTCGAGGGACTCGCGCCGTGAGGCTTCTGGAGAGTGAGAAGAGAAGACTTTGGGGTAGGGGCTTCCGGGGTAGAGCGGGTGGCGGTAAGGGATGGCGGTGCGGCTAAAGTCGTATGAGCGGGAGTGATTTAAGTTTTGGACAAGGTCTGGGCACGATGTGGTGCGGGAGAGAGATGGCTCGGTGTTGTGATTTGGGTTGGGCCACGTTTCTGGAGGGATGGTTTGGTTGTGGAGGTTGAATGGGATTCGTGAGCTGACATTCACCATTTGTCTGAATCAGATTGTTGTGTCAGAGTGTACAAGTTGGTGAGGGACGTTGTAAGCCTACCCCTCTTTCGCGCGTACGATGGTGCCAAGTCGTTCTTGAAGTCTCTGCTGCTGATCGACCAAGGCTGAATTGGCACTGCTAAAAGACTGGCAGTTAGCCCCCTGATAATTTGAAAGAAAAACGAATAGACTAGTAGTATGTGGGCTCGAGATTGTCTGGGATAAGGCGCTCTGATTCGCCGCTCTGGTTGTATATATCGTATTTGTCTACTTCATGTTGCAATGGGCAGCAGCAGCATATCCATTCTTGGACAAATCGAAGGGCCATATTGGTTAAGAAGTTGTGTAAGAGGCTTGGTTTGTTTACTATGAGTCATATGACGTCACATGAGTCATTTTGATATTTGCCAAGGCTGTAACGAATTACAGTAATATTGTCGCCTTTCTTGTCAGGACGACGAGGCTGCCGATTTCTGTTGTGCAGTCTCTATGCTCCAAGGCCTACCTCCATTCTCCGATAAACTGTGGATTCTGTGTAACCTTCACACTTGAGCCCACACACTACCCCTATCATCACAGTGGCCAGGCAGCAGCTTCTTGTTTGGCTCCAACTTGAACGCTCAGGCTCCAGCATGTCGCAGTTTGTAGTAATCCAGATACTTTTCCAACCTCAGACGTCATTTTATTAATAACTTGGATGCTCTGCACCTGCGCACCACTGTTCTAGCTTAAAACTGGCTTCTGTTACCACAGGATCTGTAGAATCATCGCTACCCCATCCCCCATCACGATGCTACTGCTAGTCCTCCTTGCAATCACACTAGTGCTCACCGCTGGCGCACAACAAGACCACGGGTTAACTGTACATACTCAGCAAGGCGACGTCCATGGCACCCTCCTCTCACCAGCTAACAAAGTCCGCCGCTTTCTCGGCATCCCCTACGCTATCGCCAACCGGTGGGAACCCCCCCGGCTCCCTCCCCACCGCACCACCACATATGATGCATCTGCTTTTGGCGACTCGTGCCCCCAGGCACTAACCCCCGGTTTGCTTGCCATCTTCGGCGACGAGGGGCCGATACAAGAGTCGGAAAACTGTTTGAGCGTTAACGTGTGGGCGCCGAGTGTAGAGAGGCAGCAAAAGACTGCGGTTATGCTTTGGATTTATGGTGGGGGCTTCCAAATTGGAACGGTACGCCGTAGTTTGCGTTCTTGTTGCTTGCTGTCTCAATCCGTTCCCAGAGTAATTTCAGTATGTACAATGGCGAGAACCTCGTTCAGAACTACGACGACATTGTCCTTGTCACGTTCAACTACCGCCTCAATATTTTTGGACAGCCAAGCGCTCCCCAGCTATCCACCAATACAACTGACATCCAGAATTTTGGCCTCCTTGACATTAGCGCTGCGGTCAAGTGGGTAAATGACAACATTGCTGCGTTTGGTGGTGATCCAGATCGCATCATTCTGTTTGGCGAGAGTGCAGGTGGCATAGCGTCTGATGCGTACAGTTATATGCATCCGAATGATGCGATTGTCAAAGGTGATGAATGATATTTTTCTTACTGGATCGTGGAACTATACTGATTTATGACTGCCAGGTATCATCCAGCAGTCCGGAAAGTATGTGTGCAACCTCTCAGTCACCCAAAATTACTAAACGACGGTCCTTGTAATCTAGTCTCGGAATTCCTATCACTGGCGCACTGGATCCTACCTCCTGGAATTTGGTTTCTAATACAGTCGGATGCGGAAATGGTGCGTCCTATATTTCTTCCATTGGATATCCAGACTCATGTATGCGTCAGAATCGGATACCCAATTAAATTGCATGAAACGAGTCCCCACCAAAATTTTGGAAGATGCAGTCATCAGCAATGATGTCAACTTTGGTCTTCCCATTGACAGTTGCGCCTCTTAGCTAGCCCTCCTGGATAGTTTGTAATAACCCATCCTTATCTGCAGACATCACCATCTTCGGCGACAACGACTCTCGTGCTGCCGCTGGCAACTTCCTCAAGGTCCCACTCCTCGCCGGGAGCAATGAGCACGAGGGCGATCTTTTCGTTGGCGCTGATCAGCAATTGACACTGGGGTTCACGATACCCGTGCTTACGGAGATGTTGAGTGATATTGGAACGCAGGCAAGTCATTCATCCCAATAGTTAGATGGCTGCTGACCGTGATCTGTATGCACTCTCAGCTTCTGTTCACCTGTCCAACGAGCAAAGCCGTCGCCGCCCGTGTAAATGCCAGCTTGCCAACATGGCGATATCTATATCAAGGTATGTGATATTTTTATTTTCCAAACTAAATTCACCCTTCCGCCACCCCTCTAGGCGTCTTCCCTGACATCTCGACCGTCCCCGCGCTCCGCGCTTTCCATGGCGCCGAAGTTTCGCTCATCTTCGGTGTCGTTCCAAACTACAGTACGAACTCAACAACCCCGCCACCCACCCCCGACGAGCTTGCGCTCTCAAAATACATGCAGAGCGCCTGGGTAGCGTTCGCACGGGATCCAAATAAAGGCCTCCTGGACTTCGGCTGGCCTACGTACAACCCTGATCCGACGTCGAATGCGACGACGCTCGTGCAGCTCGGTGGGTTCTATAACAGGGCCGGGATGAGTTTGGCGCAGGGACGGTTGTTGGATTTTATGTGCGGGGCACAAGACACGTTAATAAGTGTGCAGGAGATGTTGAGTGGGTTGTTGGATAAGGCAAGCGGGTCAAACCCTTCGTAGGGCTCGTATCCCAAGTTTTGATTTCCAAATATTGCGTACTGGTACCCGAGATAGAAAGTCTTATAATGGCTCCAGCGAATCCTTACCCTGATAGGCCGATGTTTTCCACAGTTTCTGTCGGTGTCCACTGTTTTTTTACTGAATAATATCCGTTCCGCTAACCACTATACAAATTATTGGTCTGCAGCGTTGTCACTGTTGGGTAGGGTTTTTAGATCTAGCAGAACTGCCTTCAATGGAATTCGTTATAAAGTCGTCATCATTATCAGTCAAAATGTTGTCAAATTTATTATATTTATACATCTCTGATGCCATGGCGCCCGTACTCTACTTGGATCTGCGTAACATTCTGTCTGCAGGCGAAGGATGGCATCATGGCGCTTCCTGAAAGCTTCAAACGACGAGACCAGTCACAGCATCACTAATGAGGTTCAGAATTGACCGTCAGAAATATAGCAGGTCAATGAGATGACTTGCATGTTGGCTGTGAACAGAGCAAAGCCGGACTAATAACCGTGCGCAGTAATGTCTGAATACTACGCATTGGGGAGCTGAGGGCGGAAGTGAATGACCGAACCTATGGTCTGCTTGATGCTACACCATCAGAATGCAAGCCGCGAATAATGGAATAGTCACACTTGATGATGGGCCTGGTAACTTGGATTTTCCTGATGGCTTTCGAGGTGGTCCGCCTCTAGCAAATGTTTTAGGTTTCTTGAACGAGGCCCTCTTCTTCTTGTTAGGGGTGGACAGGGAAAAGGTGATGGACATATATTACAGTAAAGGAAAATGCATTGTGAGAATGACAGAACGATAGATAGATAGATGCAGCTTGAGAATGTACAGAAGGAGAAAGGGAATACGCTTTAGAAAGAAATTTCGTCCGGTAGCTTCATGGCGAGATGCTCAAGATTGCCAGCTTAAATCACCCTTAATTTTTCCATGACAGGCGCATTGACTTGAAGATTCTGCGAGTGATAGGTAAGCGCACGCCAACACATGACTTGGCAGAGGCCGACCCTGGCTACCCGCGGCGAGATCATACGAATCGCCGAGGATGCTCGGGGTAGCAACCTACAACCATGAATGGCCGATCGCCAGCCGCAAGGCGAGCGATAGGCTCCCCGTCATACCAGTCGGCTCCCTGACGCGTGATGGAGCCGTAATCGTTCACAATTGGACTTACCTCATCACCTTCGAGCCTGAGCCGAGCTTGGCGAGCCCTTGCTCGAGACCGTCGGAACAGCCTGGTAACGATAAATAGTCCAAGAGACGCGACAAAGGCAAAGGCGCCAATGAATGCAGCCTGGACTTTGTCCGTGGGTGGCGTCGAGAAGACCGGGCTTGAAAAGACATCGTAGATTGGGGTGTTTTTAGCGCCGCAGACATCTCTCCATTGCTTGTTGCTGGTGATGGCGGCGTTCTTTATTCTTCTCGTCAAGACACGGACCTTCGATCGTAGGGGGAACGACGTACCTCAGCTCTGTAGATGAACTCGGTCAAAGGGATGTCTGCATGGTGGCCAAAGACATGGACATCCTTGAAGCTGTCGAAGGTCCCGTTCTTGAACTTGATACGGAGGAAGTCGCGAAGGTCGGGAGGCGATCCTCGACGCAACTCGATCGCGATGGCGGAAGCGTAGTTCGCTGTGACATGTAGATGAGTACCAATGACCAGCAAAGAAGAATCAAGGCATACGAATTCCCTTGAGCTCAGGATGTTCATCGACGATGCCGGTCTGGTGGAAGAACGAAATGAATGGCTGGTAGGTCGTCTCGATCAACAAGAACTGGAGGGGGTCGCCGTTGAATGCGATGCGCTCGAGAGAGGTGAGAATACTGTGCAAGAGGGTGCGACCAGCAACTATCGATAGTGGGTGAGGTGGGCGTAACTCTGGAAATGGAATAAGGTTTGACTAACTGTTCCCGACACCAACAATATCCTTGTCAGAGAAGACACCATCCTCATGGAAGTCAGCGAGACCACGGGCTTGTTCGATTAATGTAGGCGGCAAACGATAAGCGTAAGTCTTGTTGTGGATGAGTTCCGTGTGCATAAAGTCGTAGACCTATATCAGTCGAGTTATTGGCCTCTTCGAGACCGGACGATGCCAACAACTCACGTTCCACTACAAGGACAAGTCAGTTCGAGATTAGCTCTTATTGGGATTGGATATTGGCATACCATGTTCTCCAGTGTAGTAGGTCGACCGAAGACAAAATCCTTGACCGCACGGAAGAATGGCTGGGCAGCTTTCTCTGTGTCCTTGAACTCCTTCGACGCATAGAATTCCTTCGTGTGCTTCTCAAACGCCTGAACGAAGTCGTAAGGCACGAGCGGAAACAAAACATGAGGAACAAAACGTACGGGGCAATTGGTCCAGCTTTCCAACGAGCGGTCGTTACCAGGTTCAACCGTCTCAACTGTGAATGTGCAGTACGCAGTACAACGTCAACCAAAATGCTTTGTTGGAAAGGAATAGGAATGATCACTCACCAGGGACATATTGGTAGCCGCCTAGAGGTGCAACGATGGTGGTCTCATTCGCGAGCTTGATCTTGTTCATGGGGTTGGGTGGGAACAGGCCTTGAAGGAGAGCGATGGCAGAGTCGAACACAACGGTGCCCTCAACACCGGCCTTGACCCGGACGTGCACCTCGCTGTTATCGACGAGATCGGTGCGCATGCCCTGGATGTACGACGGCGAAGTGCTGTCGAAGTAGGTGGACCGAAGAGCAGAACCCAGTTGATGAGACTCGACCTAAAAGGTACAGCTCTGATGAGAGATTAGTGCGACAAAGAGAAATTAGCCGGACCACGCCAAGTGCTGTCGTCTCCGTATTGGAGGCCGCATAGGTCTTTGGGTCTTGGTAATAGTTGTAACGGTCACCGTTACGAGCGATGACAATAACTCCGAGGACTTTGGAAAGCAACATCGCCCTTGTCGATGGATGTCAGGGAGAAGTGGGTAGAGAGGAGTGTGATGGACCTCGGCCGTCCAAGTGTACGTCTTTAAGTAAGTCATGACTGGGGAACAACGCTGGTTTTCATAACAGGGCCAGCCAGGAGCAGGCAGGACCTCGCATGGTGATGTGGCTCATTGATTGCTTTGCAGGCCCTTCCGATATAGTATTAGAAGCGATTGATCACGGAAATGAACCTAACGAAAGGTGCAGAAGTTATAACACACGAGGCCCCTGCAATTTAGCAGAAGTCAGTTAGGCAACATCCCACAAGCACTTCCTGCATGCCAGCAACCACATGCAGGGATTCTTACCATGAAGTAGAATGCGGGGATGTGCTGCCGTGAGTCACTGAGATACATGACAGCCTGACGATAGCCATGAGGCTGGAGATTTGCGATTTCGGGACAAGGAAAGGTTCTGCTGCCTATGCCTCATGAAGAAAACGCTTTGAGCCTTGCAACTGTGTCGTCTATTTCTCCGTCATGTGACTAGTTGACTCGTGCATCAATATGTACATCAAAACCTTCATGAGAAAGTTATGCACTGTACTCGGACCGACGTGCGAACCAGCGGCCCATTTGCACAAGTATCGATGGACCTAAGTAGTTGGCACACCTCCGGAGCCTGTAGAACTCCAAGAGGCACCAGACGAACTACCTGACGGATCTGAGGGTGCGTCGAGTTGCTGAGTCCTATCAACGTTGGCCATCGCTTGACCCAGAGAACTTCTAGGTGCAATTCATGAGACAAGTTGAATCGTTGTGATTCGATCTACGGGAACGTTTTCACGACATATACTACCCTTTAGCGCCCCTACGTTGCTGCAGTAGGAACACTCGTTTTGCTGCCTTACGCTATTTCCTGGACTTCCGCCATTGGAAATCTTCCTCGCTGATGTGGATGACCCGTGAAATATTCTCCATTGGAATTCGTATCTTGCTTTCATCAACCCAGTACCACCAAGCCATCATTTGCGTCATGGTGGCGGTACACGTTCCAACAAAGACGGGATAAATGAAACTTGATACTTCCTCGAACTATTCATATCTGTCGGGTTTTTCCACTTGGCCATAGAGAAACGGTAAGGTGGGAAACCAGAATAACCTACGCCGAACGTTTGGGAAGGTGTCATTACGCCTATTGCATTATTCGTTCTAGATGGCTCGATTGAAAATTAATACAAGGACATGTTCGACAAGGCTTCGATGGAGAAGGGATCCTCAACGACAGTGCCAAAAACTAGTGGGATTTCTCTTAACCGAAATCAGTCCTATTCCACTCATGTAGGGTTTTCATAGCAGCACATTTTCTCTTGTGTTGTGGCCAATCACTTCTTGGGCATTCCTAATTACAAATGCTGCATCTGAGAAGAGTGCCTCTATCGCTACTAAATCAAAATAACACCTGAATTGTGCTAGGATCCTCAATCCTGTACCCGATCTCCCCGAACCCGCCCAAGTACTGAGGAGGACGTGCCATGGTAGCAGTGTGGCCGACTTGAAAGTTCTGGGCATCTTTTCTTGGGTTTGGTGTATGCAAAGCGACGAGAAATCTGGCTTGAGTAACATCTCTTAATGCATATACTGGACACAAGGAAGATTTGTCTGCAGTGATCTAGTGTGGAAGAATGATAGTCGAAGGCAGTGGCAATACTAATGAGCGTTCCGACATTCGTACGACGACTCGTACCTCCGCAAGTAATACCCAGCTCTCCCCGTCTTTTGGTGGAAATACGGGTAAAGTATCGGCATTAGGAAAGGACATTATATCGTTAAGGTCGAGACCATATTTCTTCCTGCTGCCAGAGGCCATGCTAGGGTGGAACAAAGGTTGTCAAAGAGATCTGCTCCAATCTCTTGAGTCGCTCGTAATCTTTTCGAAGCGGTTTTGGTGGCCCATCGGTCCGACGCTCACTATTATTATATGAGGCGTAGGACGGAATGTCCCCATGTAGAGAACCGAGGTTATCAGATCATATAATGAGCTTTCAAAATTTCAAGCCTAGTAAGTATTAGTTACTGTCATCATGTAAATAACGGGTTTGACTAAGCAGAGACGACCAAGTCCGGGCCTGCATTCCACGCCTTTTCAAGTTCTGCCCCAAGCTTAGGCGCACTGGAGATTTGCACATGCAGAATTCGGAGGCGTCATATGCAAGCTTGCTTCAATGTGCGGCGTGGACGAGGCCTTCCTCAATACTTTCAGTGCAACTTGTTACCTCCGAGTCCGACCAGCAGCCTGAGTCTGCGTCAGATCGGAGTCGATTATTCACTTTCTTCATGCTCAACATAGCAGGATTGCTCACACGATTTCATGGTAGAAGTCCAACTCTCGTCGCTGCCTGAAGCATAACGTTCTTTTGTCATCATGAAACTTGAACGTGAGGCTTTGGCTCGGAGGTTCGGAGGCAATATGGCTAGTCAATCATTTTCGAGCTATTCTCACTGTCAGTTGCACGGACCTTGTTTGACGGGTCACTGTCTAAGCACTGGCAGCTACAGTCAGCCAATCAAATCATTCCGAATGTGAATGAAATTTTCCACACTGACTCGGATTTCGTGGGTGATTCCTTCTACATAGCCTCGGTTTCCGAATACTTGATGCTATGGCTTGGCACTCGTCAGTTTCCGGCTCCCACAAATAACTTATAAGTGTCCGTAAGGGCATTTAAACATTGCCCTGCACCAGGTAGCAGTACTATGACTGTAACTCCCGATGACAGTGTACGCCTTCGGCGCCTGGGCACAGCGCTTCTGTCCAACTTCGCAAGTGTATCAGTAATTACTTTGCTACATGGTAATGATGTTACAATTTACCCTGACGATCATGATGTTCTAACCCAATTCTAACCCTTCTATGTCAGGCATATTCATAATGGTCTTCTCTATCGCAGTGCACTCCAGTTTGTCCGAGCCTACGCCGCCGTCAACTTTACTGGGTGTCTAACCTGCGTTTACAGGCGTCGGGGACTCAAATCTCGCGCATCGTTGGCAATATTCATTCTAATCATCCTCAGCTTCACCCTTGCCACCTTATACTGGGCTGCTTGGATGGCACTTGTTATAATTCAGATTCGCTTGGCACTTGTGGAGAACGTCGGTATGGAGTTGTCTGAGAAGTGGGCTTTGGTCAGTGCGGCAGCGGCTAAGCCGGCACTAATCCAGCAATATTCCGACCCTAAATTTATGGTGTCGTAACCTCAACTTCTCATCTTATAGCCATCTGAAATGTTTTCTCCTGCCATCCCTAGTGGATTGTTAATGATATTGTGGTAGTGTGGCGAGCTTGGGTCCTCTTTCCAGAACGCCCGTGGGTCATGCTCGGCCCTCTTTTATTTTTGTTCGCAACATTCGGTGAGATTGGACGCTTCACAGCTATTCAACTCAAGTCGCTGACTCACATGCTGATGTCTGGATCAGTCATGACGTTCACTACCCTCTTGACATACGCCACGTCAGCAATATCGTTTCATACGTTCAGGACTCTGTCCGACTGCACCCTCGTCATCTCTATAGTAACTAATATTTTTGCTACCTCGTTGATTGCATGCAAGTTGTGGTTAGTCGATATTCCCTCTGATGAGTCAATACTAGTCGCTTATTCCTGACAGGGACCACCGAAAAGCCACTAGAAACCTTGGTTTGAAGACGCGCAAGTCTCTTGTGCAAAAAGTGCTACTCCTTCTTGTAGAGTCAGGAGTCGTCTTCCTTGGATTTCAAGTGATTTTTTTTTTTCATGCAAATGTCTACTATACTACTGTCTAACCTGTCACGTCCTAGTTGTTGAGCTTGTTTACCGGCATATTTTACCCAGGCACCCCAGAAACGACTACTGACTATGTCGCTCGTTTCTGCAATGCCCGGGCCATCTACGCTGAACTCACGGCGAGTGTTTCACCAGCCTATGATCAGTGTTGATAACCTGACAAATTCCGCCAGGCAATGTATCCAGCACTTGTGCTTATCATTGTCAACAAAGAGTGCTCGTTCGTAAATACGTTTGTTATCAGCACGGCACTTGGGAGCGATTTGAGCAGTGGGGGCCGCACCGACAACGCTGACTCGGAATACCGTCCAGCAACGATCGGAAATCTTGTCTTTGCCGACCTGTCCAACAAGAGCACTGTAGATGATGAATGGTCGCTTTCGCCAGGGCCCAGACATTCCTCCCACCTTGGAGAAGTAACCCTTGAATTTCCAAAGCCAAAAAAAGTGACATAACAGAATAGTTAGCGCGATGGTACTACTATCGATTGTCCAATAGTTTCAATCCACGCCGATTAATGGAGCAAGCGCTCGTTCTTATAGATTTCTCCACAATCCTTCCTCTTAAATCAACTGCAATTCCTGTCGACACTTAATTAGATCCCCTGTCGAGACTCCGCCAGAGTCCTCAGCAGCCCTACTATACCCAGTTGAACATGCTCTCATGCGCCTGTGCTGCCTACCCATAGACCACTGGCCTTGCGCTAATTTGAATGATGAGATGGATGAATGGAAGAGGGACAGAGAAGCACTTCTTGGTGGTGGGTGGGTTTCCCAATGTTGAGGAGCTCGCCTGCGGGGTCCACTGTGGTGGAGCAAGGTAACCTATCCCGATGGCTTCTGTTGGACCTATGGTCTCTCTCATCTCGGTAGCCTACATCGGGACATGCATTCCCACGCCTCGTACCTACATCTGTACTGTACTCACCTTGTACTGCATCGCTTTACCCTCATATACATTCCTGCCCTCTGTCTCGACTGTCCGTCCTACAGGTTATGGGCCTCTTCCCTGGGCTCTAGTCGATATTTCAAGGCAGAAGCAGCACTTCAAGGGCTGGATTCGTCCACTTTCACTTTGATAACATTCATTCTTCACTTCTGACCACTCTGGACTCTACGACCCTGACTATCACCAGTCAGTAGCTTCCGCGCTACCGGTTTTCACACCGACCTGTCGTACTTTTGTCTCTCCCTCTCTCGTTCTCGTTATTGCCCCTTCGTCTATCTCACGAATCAAGACTCTTCGGAACCCCGCTGGTTCTTACGCCGACCTGCCTTCCTTATTCTCGACTCTCTACTCTCAGTTTTCATCGTCCCCCAAATCAAGACTCTACAAACCTGACACTCCGTCAGCAGCTTTCACGCTACCGGTTGTGCACACCAAGGTGTCGTATATTTGTCACAAGAGCCCTTCCACGGCCTCGACCTCAATTTCCCATTCATTTTCCATCTTCTTGCACCATGCCTCGCCGACAACACCGAAGTATCCCATCAGCAAACCTCGCGTCTCCGAATCTGCAGAGTACACAACGCTTTCCACCACCTACTACACAATGTACAGCGAAACCCAAGCGACCGCGACACCTTCCCCGCAATCCGCCTGGTCATACTCGAGCACAAAGCGAAACACAACTAGTCCGCCTCCTACTCGACTCCGTTCTTCCTTATCACGCAATTTCTGAACAACTACTATTCCACGACTACAAGGCGGGTCGCCAAGTCCTCAAGACTACCTATGGGGATATTGTGTCCGAAGGGATGGGAACTGTTTGTGTTCAGGTCAGCACCCTCGGTAAACATTTCGATCTCACTCTTCGAAATTGTCTTTATGTTCCAACCATCCCCGGCCCTGGCCTTTCCATCCAACGCCTACTAGGCCACAATTACTCTGTCATGCTAGCTGGCCGCTCCCCACGTCTTATCCCAGGCTACAAGGAACGCCTTGCATCACCTGTCCTCCCAAAATATTTTCCTCTATCTCGTACGAAGGCGCAATTCTATTTGAAGGCCAACTTCCTGACACCTTCTATCCCACCGTCGGCATCGGCTCCTCACCCATCATCAGCTACCCCTCATCCTCCTGTGCCAATGCCGCCCAAACAAATTGCGATGTCTTTAATCCCCCCTTTTGTCGGACTTGCATTTTCCTTACCGTTACGACCTCCCTCTCCCCCACCATTACCATTACCTTCTCTGCTCCCAACCACACCTCCACCTCTGACCAAGCCTATCTCTCAAATATTGCCATCTCCTACTTTACCACCATCCTCTTCCTCACCACTAGTTTCATCTTTCCCACTTCCACCTTTATCCTTAAATGAACCTACCTATCCAGTATCACCATCCCCTACATTTATATCTTCACCACACGCGTCCACATTCCCATGGACACCCTCCCATACCCCACCAGTAGACACTCACCCCTTACTTTCATATGCTTCCCTTTATCATCTCCTTCCCCCACTTTTTGTGACATTTATTCTCTGTAACTCCTCTATTCCTCTCATATTCTTTTTTTTACTTTACCAGTTCTTTGGCTTCTTATGTATTTCCTGACCTTGTCACTTCTGGGGGTGCCTGTCCCTCTTGTCTGACTTCCTCGATGATGGGGGTGTGTTGGACCTATGGTCTCTCTCATCTTGGTAGCCTACATCGGGACATGCATTCCCACACCTCGTACCTACATCTGTACTGTACTCACCTTGTACTGCATTGCTTTACCCTCATATACATTCCTGCCCTCTGTCTCGACTGTCCGTCCTACAGCTTCCCAGGGCATTCAGTCAAAAAACTGTACTTTATGTCTCCCCCGAGGGAGGAAATATCATAAATAATACATGGCCAGTAGACTGGGTGCATGGGATGAAGGTCACAGGTGGGCCAACAGGTGACATACACAGGAAATATGTGGGCCAATGACACGAAAACATCATATGGGCCTATGTGTCCTGTTGCTGGACCAGAGGGAATATTGCAGAAATGTGTCTCCAGAATATGTCTCTGGAAATATTGCTCCAGATTGCTCCAGAAATATTTGCCTGGGAATATCTCTCCACCATGCCTAGTGATGTTCCGGCCCGGCTTGGCCCAAAAGCCACGGCTTTGGCTTGGCCTGAGCCGGCTTTGGCTTTCTCGAGAGCTGGGCCGAGCCAAAGCCGCCACTCACGGCTTGGCCCTGGCCCAGCTTGGCCCAAGCCGCGGCTTTTGGCACACATTCTCGTCAAATTTATCTGTGATGCAAATAGGCATGGAAAAAATATTGGGCCCAAGTTCCAGAAGGCCCCATGTGGAATAAAAAAAACCTTGTGATGTGATAGAACAATTTAGTGTAAGCCTTTCATCTCATGGGGGTATCAAACAACATATATATAGATTAGAATGGAATATAAGATAATAAGAAACGAAGCAGAAATCACCGAGTTCTGCCACACCCAGGGTGTGGGCACTACATAGTGAAAAACTTGAAATGCGAAAGAACGGCACATCGCAGGCCTCTTGTTGCACTGGGCCCTTCAGACGACATGTAAGCACATGAGAATCAAGTGCAGGATGATAAGAAATGAATCAGGACTCACCGAGTTCTGCCACACCCAGGTTGTAGCTACTACATAGTGAAAAACTCGACATGCGAAAGAACGGCATGCTGTGGGCCTCTCGTCTCACTAGGCCCTTTAAACGACATGTAAATATATCAGAAACAAGCAAACAAGATAAGGAACGAAGCAGAACTCACCGAGTTCAGCCACACCCAGGTTGTAGCTACTACATCGTGAAAACATCGAAATGTGAAAAACGGCACGCCGTGGGCCTCTCCTCTCACTAGGCCCTTTAAACGACGTGTAAATTAATTGGAATTAAGTATAAGATGATAGGAACTGAAGCAGAACTCACCGAGTTCTGCCACACCTGCGTAGTACTGACGCGTTGTTGATGGCTGTTTACCGACACCATGTTTCTCGTCAACGTACTACGAGCTATATGATATACTTCAAATTACAAAACAGAATGGGTTCACAAAAGGTTCAAAAAGTAGTAATTTACACATATTTCAATGATTAAATTAGTATGACTAAAGCCGCGGCCTGAGCCGGCGGCTTTGGCTTTCAGCTCCTCTGAGCCGGGCCAAAGCCAATGCTGGGCCATCACCAATGGCCTGGCTTGGCCCGGCCCAAACAGGCTTGGCTTGGCCCGGCTCACGGCTTTGGGCCGGGCCAGGCACATCACTAACCATGCCCCAGAACCAGGAAGTAGCCAAATGCAAAGTTAGGGTAACCATAGGACACAAGTAAATAGATAGAATGTATTTAAAGGTCAAATGTCTCCAGAAATATTGCTCTGAAAATCTTACTCTGGAAATCTTACTCTGTGTTAAGAACTGATCCTAAGGCGCGGGAAATCGGCGGAGTCCGGCGGAGTTCCGATGTACGACGAGGACTTGGCTTCAACCTTTAAGAGGTTGCGCCCTTCTCTACGCTCAGTGTCCAATTTGCAAGGAACTGAAAAGTCCGGAAGTCCGTGCGGAAGTCCGAGGTAAGGAAAAAGTGCAAAAGCGGAGTTCCGATTAAAGTCCGAAGTAAGGGACAGGAATGAAGCAGAGGTCCGGAGGTCCGAAGATTAAGATAGAAGTTCGAGGTCTTAAAGTTGACAAATGATAAGTTGATAACAACTAATATTTGAACTCAAGAATACAAAGTATGTAAAGTAGTTTTATACTAAGGCTAGTACTCGGTGTAGCTGCGGCGGAGTTCTGCGGAGTTCCGAGTACAAATTTCGTGATGATATCTATGATGAAGAACAGACTTGAGTAAACTACGGAAGATGTGATGTAAGTAAAACAGGAGAGGTAATTTGAAATGAGGAATTTGAAATACTTGGAATTCCTACGGAGTTCCGTCGGAGTTCCGAGGCAAAGTTCCGAGGGGTGCTTGCATGGGATATGACACTCTGGAAATATTTGCCCTGGAATGTTTCTCCAGCATTGCCCCTGAATTGATAGAATATTTGCCTGGGAATATTGCTCTGGAAATATAAGTCCATGTTGTAGAAATCCGGTTGGGACCACACAGTCGATAGGCAATGGATACTGTTTGTATTGAGCTTGTAACAAACAAGTGAAGAGTTATAATTAGCCGAACTACCATAATAGTAACTACTCAGGAATCCCCGAGATCATACTGATGGTGTCCGAAAATAGTCCAACACTCCCCCTCGGATGAAGAAGTATGAGGACAAAAGAATGTAAAGTGGAGTTTAACTTACTCCCCCTCAATGAATGGTGCTCTCCCTTGATCGGAGCAGTAAAAGAATGTCGAATGAGGAATGAATGAAAATCGGCAAACAAATTGGTTCCCGAACATCTTGATGGTCAGTGTAGTACTGCCTGCAACCACGTAGCTTAATAGCCATGCCTCGAGCACGAGGGCTTTCAGGGTGCTGAACCAGTTATGCTTCAGTTGTACGGTCGTTTTGGGGCATTGGGCTTAAGTGGAAGCATGTGACGCACATTGCTGTGTCGTGTCGCTGTTCGCATTGCTAGGCACAGTTTTAGGTCTTGCTGGACACTCCCTGCAGATGACTTCCATTCGCCGTTACGATTTTTCGGGCTCAGTTTATGGTTGTGATGGACCCATCCCTGGATTGCATCCTCCTGCCATTTCGTAGCATGGTCAGTTGTACCATGTCGGCGTTGTTGACAGCCATTTTGTGTCTCGTCGGCCTCTTGTTGCCTTCTCTTTATGGGCATAGTTGGCAGTTGCATCGTGTCTCATCCACCTGTCCTCGCCCTCTCCTTGCTCTTCCTTCCTTTGTCTCTCTAGCCTTGACCCCTCATCTGCCTTCCTTTGTCTCTCTTCTCTCTCGGCTGTAGCCTGGGGTCATTACCCCTTACTCTCCCTGTTGGGATTATGTATACAAGAGTATACAGGCAAGCCAAGGCAGTTAACATACCTAGGGAATATTGCCAGAATATGCTAAGTCATATTAACACATGTTTAACAGAGGTTAACACATGCATAGACATATAGGGGAATCCACAGTTAACACATGCTACAGGATTAAACATCCTGCAGCATGTCTATCATAGGATAGGCAAGATATAGCCATGTCTATCATAGGCTATCAGAGACAGAGCCTGGGATAGAGTGTCTAAGACACACCCTGCAGGAAGTGTAAGACTTCCAAGCTATGACAGCATATCTATAGGGGAAATGACATGGTTAATGAAACATTAACTATTACAGGAGTCTATGACTTCATCCCTCCTTTATATATTATAGGAGTACATTACAATATACCTCCTAACTGTGTAGTATAAATATTGCACATCTTGTAGGAGATGATAATAACATTCCTCCCTGTGGCAGACTCCCTCATACACTTACCTTTGACTTAAACTCAATACCTCAAAAACCTCGTCCTCATCTTGTGCTCAACTTCCTGATCCCAATACTCCCCCTCGAGCTGGATGTCACACACTTAAGTATCTCCCAAATAGACCTTTAACCCCCTCTGTTCCTAGTGTTGACATGTGGATCGAACCCATTATAAAATATATTTGTGTTTAGCGTGTCACGATTTGTTGTGTTAGGGAATGGGTGGGTGGGCTCGAAAATTTGTCGTCGTGTTTACTAGATTCCCTTCATCTCCCCCTTGCATTGTTGCATTATGTACCATTTATGCCCCCATTCTACCTTGGCCAGCCCCATTGGGCTCAATCCGTCAGGAGTTCCAGTGGACGTGGGTGACATGGCGGTTTTTGCAGCTTCATGGATGGATTTGTCGGTTGTCCTGTCTTTCATCGGCTCTTCCCCCTACACTCTCCCTTGTTTGGCTCTTTATCCCTCTCGCTAGTGCTCATTGGCACTGCCCTGGGGCTTTTTGTCCATTTTGGGGTTCTTGGTAGGTTTCGGGTGAGTTTCGTTTGTGACGTGGCATCGAGCTTGCTAATGGGTTTGCGACACGCATTAGTGCGTTCCAATTCATCCGTTTTGTTGAATGCTCAGGCCATGTGCATAACACTTTTGTTTGGTTTGTTTTTCAGCTATTAAGATTTCGGTGTGGCAGGGATGAGGCAGCTCGTTGCAGGTTGCCTAGAGTGAGACTTTATGCAGTAAATAGAATAGAGGATGATTAATAATAAAGCTAGAAATGTTGCCAGAGAGTTTCGAGCCTTAGAGAATTGCCTGAAAGTGCCAGCAGGGCTTTGGGTTGCCTTAGTGACTGAGTTTAGAGTCTAAAAATGCAGTCCCAGCACTGGAATAGATCCTCAGTGCAGCTGTGGTGAATGGGAGCCACCTGTGACTTGTTTGTGTTGTAGAAATCCGGTTGGGACCACACAGTCGATAGGCAATGGATACTGTTTGTATTGAGCTCGTAACAAACAAGTGAAGAATTATAATTAGCCAAACTACCATAATAGTAACTACTCAGGAATCCCTGAGATCATACTGATGGTGTCCAAAAATAGTCCAACAGTCCAGAAATACAATGCTGGAAAGATTGCTCTGGAAAGATTGCTCTGGAAATATAAGTCCAGAAATATTACTCTGGAAATATAACTCCAGAAATATACTTACCTGAAAAAAACAGCAACATCACAACCTTGAGGAGAGGGAAGGATATGGTGAGGTGCATCCTTACCTAAAAAATGACAATGTCACTACCTGGATACTCCCTTCATAAACAAGATTCTCACCATGAACTCTGATGGCTGTAAAAATCATTGCATGTCAAGTACCTTCCAACAACATAAGAACAGCAACAAATTAGGCAATGAAAACTTGCTTTTGAAAAACTGAAAGGCTTCTTGAAGTGGAGATGGATGCTGGAGTGACAGGGATGGAAACACAAGGCTGATAAAGGATACAAAGCAAGGAGTGAAGAGATGATAGAGGCTAGAACACACCAGGCAAACTCATTAACAAATTTCTCCCCTGTAATGGATCAATTCTTCAACACTGAAAGCACTCATACATGCTCATCATTGACCAAAGAGAAAGGAACTAACTACTTCACAAAACCAGGTAATGCACTTGAGCAAAAGGCATCACAGAATTGAGACAATAATGATTGGAGCCTTGTAAAATATAAAGGAGTGAGTGCTGGCCTGTTATTCAATACCAAGACAAAATCCTAGCTCATCAACAGCTCAGTGCAGGTTATCAAAGATCCACAGCCATTGATGTGGCAGCTGATAGACACAGACAATACTTTACACTCCTCCCCCATTCCTGGTGGATTCCTAGGATTCCTTGTTCATTCCTAACATTCCTAGGAATCCTGGTCCATTCCTAGCCATTCCTAGACCATTCCTAGACCATTCCTAGCCACCATTCCTGGAGGTACCAAGTCATTATTTCAAATATTAAATGCATTTATCACCATTTATGGAAACATCAATACTAACAAAAAATACTAACAAAAAATGTAAAAACCCCAACTTGCCACAAGGCAGGGGGGGTTATGTATGTATTGACTAATATAATACAGGACTAAATAAAATAAAATAAAACCCCCCCCATCACTTGGAGTGAGATGGTGGGGTGGGGTGGAGTGCATGGCAATCATGTTGCATCATGGCAACCTGCCCTCACATAGCACCTCATTCCACCCCATGAGAAATGGCTCATGGTAGGGGTTGGAGGTGCAGGTGTGAGGGGCTGTGCCTCACAACATGTCATTGATGCTCCACCCACACTCCACCCCACAAGCAGTGGCTTGTGAGAGTGGGCTGGGTAGTGTCATTCAGGCTGCTGAGCCCTCTAGTTGTGTCCCTCTCAGCTATTGGGGCCTGCTGTCACATTCTGCTGGGTCCTGGGCCATTGCATCATGTCCCTGCTGGCAACAGTTGCATCCCCTGGCCTCCAGTCACATCCCCCTCAGCTCATCTGGGTTCCACCGATGGCCAGTTGCATCACATCATGTCCCTTGGGCTTCAGGCATGTCCCTGGGTGTCCCCTCCATCATCTGGCACCCCTCCCCCCCCATTGTCTGGTGTCCTCCCCAGCTGGCAAGTGTGTCCCCCCTTCTGGGTTGGTCATGTCTGGGTGCCCTATCACATTGAGATGTGTTGCATGGGCCTTGGGGGGAGTCCTATCTGGTGGTGGTGTGGCAGGTCATGGGGAGCCTTCCTTGGCCAAAGATCAAGTCCCCCACCCACCCCACAAGCAGGGGCTCACTGGGCTGTTTGGGGGGCCATTGGGGGGCTGTTAGAGGGATGGGGAATGGCCATTAGTGATGTGGAGGTGGTGTAGGGTGTATTCAGAGTGTACCTCATAGGTACCCTGCTCCACAGGCCTCCTGGCACCTCCCTCAGGCCATCCCATCCCCTTTTGAATTCCTTACATCCCAGTTGAGTGGGGAGGAGGGGCGCTGTGAGGGGTGCCCATTGCTATAAATAGAAAAGCTGAAAAAAACAAATTGTTGGCTTGAGAAAAAATAAACAAAGAAAAAAATACTTATTATGGAGGCCACAGGCCCCACAATGGTGGAGTAGAGGAGGGGGAAAGGAAGGAGGAGAGGGGCCATCATGGAGGCACCAGGGCTGTCATTGTTGCAAATACAAAAACCGAAAGAAAAAAGTGAGCTTTAAAAATAAAACAGAAATTGATAAGTTAAAAAAAAAATACTTACTATGGGGGGCCACAGGCCCCCATAGAGGTGTAGTGGAGGAGGGAGGGAGGAGGGAGGCAGCATCATGGGTGGTGGTGAGGTAGTGAGGTGGCAGTCACAGGGTGATGTGAGGTGATGTGGTGACCAATAAAACATGAGTGACATTGCTGACACTGTGAGGCCTGGGACATAACACATTTACCTAGTTTACAAAATATACACTGCCTGTATAGTCTAGTGGTTATATTGTTGTGTTTGTACTGACTAATAGTCTTCTGAAGCCTGGGTTCAATCCTCAATGCTGTCACATATTTTTATTATATTAATAATAGTAAACACAGCCTGGAATGGACTGGGACCATTCCTATGGAATATTCCTGGCATTCCTGACAGGACTAGGAATGAACTAGGAATGGATCAGGAATGGGCTAGGACTGATACAGGGAATTTCCATTCTATTTCCACTGTCTGGAATTCCTGGTTCATTCCTGAGATTGAAGTGGGAGGGGGAGAGTAAAGACCTCCACAGAGATGATGTGGGACAAAATGGAGGAAAAGGTGTTTACTGTCCAAGGGGTGATTGATATGAAGACACTCCTACCTGTCCAACAGTTGAAGCGGTGAGTAGCAACAAAAGTTTTCAGGCTCAACACTGACCTTTATGGTGGCAGGGGTCACCACCCATATATGCGACAAGAGATAACTCTTGTGGGCCTTGGGATGCCAACATTTGAAAGTGCCATTGATGTAATTGGTGATATATACAGTATTTTTGACAGAAATCTTGTCAATGGAATACTGCAGGTTTTTGAACTGACTCAGGTGGAAAAAGTGTGCTATATGTGTCCGGCTGTTTGCTGACTCTGCAAGAGATAGGGGTCAGACCAGGACCAAGACCAGTTCTAACAAATTTATTGACTCCCTAGGACTGGACTGAAACAGTGTAGACTGGTACCAGTCTTAGTCAGTCTTTTTCAGTTACAAGACTGGTCTGAACCTGTTTCAGTCCAGACCAGTCTCTTGACTGGTCTGGGCCAGTCTTTCACTCTACTTTAATGTACATTACTAACCCACCTCGCAAGCAGCTGCTCATGAGGCTGGGCAAAACAACCACTAATTAACTATATAACCACTAATTAACTATATAACCACTAATTAACTATATAATTTAAGAACTATGGCAGAGCAAAAAAAAAAGAAAAGAAGAAAAAAAACCTGCATATCACACATGACAGTGGTCAGCTGTTGTGCAAGGGTGCAAGTGGTGGCATTACTCAGCATCTATGGAAGGGCACCCCCTGTTGTCACATCCAAAGTGTTGGCAACATTAGTAGAAATGTGAATAATTACGAAATAAATAATATACAAGTCCCCCCCCCCTTGCATTTGCAAGTGAGGGGGGGTGTCATTGAAGATGTGGGGGGCAGTGATGTGGTGGCTGCATTGTTTGGTGTTGGTAGTGTCGCCTCAGCTTGGAGTCGACTTAAACGTATTTTGCGTTTATTGGACGCAATACAGAGAAATAAGACTCGTGCAAGGGACCGAAAATGTAGCCAACGAGCCACCTCACATTATCGGTCACTTACACAAAGCGATCCGATGTTTCTATCATGTGTTATTTACGTTACACCGTTTCAACCAAGTCGACCGGGTTGAAATGGCTTAACATGAATAACACATGGTAGAGGCATCGGATCGCTTCGTGTAAGTGACTAATGATGTGCGGTGGCTCGTTGGCTACGTTTTCGGTCCCTTGCACGAGTCTTACTTCTCTGTATTGCGTCCAATAAACGCAAAATACGTTTAAGTTGACTCCAAGCTGAGGCAACAGTTGGCGGCATTGGTGGGGGTGGTGGGGGTGGTGATGTGGCAACCACGTCCTCAATTGGCATCATGGTATAGATGGCATTGGCATTGCCAGTTTTGGGGGACATGCTGGGCAAGCAGGGGGTGCCAGGGGTGGGCAGGGAGGTGGCATCATCAAACACTGTTGTCCTGGAGGTATAGAGGTACCCTGGCCATCAATGTCAGTGTCAGCAGCCTCCTGGGTGTGGTGGAGGTGGCAGTGTTGGGTGATAGGTGAGCCACATCATAGTTTGGTGGTAGTGCACCCATGCATCCACCCCATGAGCAGTTGCTTGTGGCAGTGGGTGGGTGCTGCAGGCCATATTTTGGCTGTTCAGAACAAGTAAAATCCTAATAATTAAATTGCAAGTTAGTAGATTTGAAAAAACAATGTAAAGAAACTTACAAGGGGCCCAAATGACACTGGATGTTGTTTGGGCATGGTGGTGGTGTGAGGGAACCATTGTTGTGTCTTGATACTTGTTGTTGGCAGTGTTGTTCAATGTTCGTGTTGGATCAAAAAAAAAAAAAAAAAGATGGCATCTGTCAAAAATCACCATAACAACACTTAGCCCTATCAAACAAGTAGATGCAAAGTCACTGTGGGTATATAAACCCTTGAGATTTCACTCCTTTGATTCCCTAGGCTTGTCTCATTTAATGTAAAATGTAGTTAACATTGATGGACTGAAGGCTGGACCGTGGTTGTGGTCTTCATTGGTCTCAATATTTTTTGGTCTTGATTGGTTAAGGTCCAGTCTAGTCTTGGTCTTTTTCAGTCTTGTAACTGGACCTTCAAACACTATGAATATGTGCAGCACACCTTTCACAAAGGGTGTCAATCCCCAGGGCCTTCTGACAGCATTAGTCAGCAAAGGAAAATATGTGCATGGTGAAGACAATGAAGTTCACTACTTCATTTGTCACACTAATAAACAAGGAGCCAAAAGGTGAGCAAAATGATACCTTTGCTCCAGCCTTTTCAGTGGCTTAGTCTGTGCCCTCCAGGGAACCAACGTGGCTAATAAGCCATCTCCTACAACAACCCGATGGTCAGCTGAGATTTGTATTATACAGGTTGGCCGAGATTTGTAGTAAGCCTATATAGTACTAGTAAAATTACACTATTGTTTTTCCAGTTGTACAGGTCAGCTGACAAATGGGGGGACAAGCTACTGGCCATGAAATACAGATCAGCTGATGGCTCAGCCGGCCACAGATTGGCCAGTGGCTGTGTGATACACATAAGCCCTAAGTGGGAACAGGTCAGCCAATGACTCCACTGGCTCAATGCATACATCACCTGATGGCTCAGCTGGATTCTCTCAGGTTGGCTCAGGTTGTGTTGGCTTAGGCTGAATTCCTGGCCAGAACTTAGTTTTTTTGCTTAGCTAGAAATTTCCAGAAATTCAGCCTAAGCCAACACAACCTGAGCCAAGCTGAGAGAATCCAGCTGAGCCATCAGGTGATGTATGCATTGAGCCAGTGGAGTCATTGGCTGACCTGTTCCCACTTAGGGCTTATGTGTATCACACAGCCACTGGCCAATCTGTGGCCAGCTGGGCCATCAGCTGATCTGTATTTCATGGCCAGTAGCTTGTCCCCCCATTCGTCAGCTGACCCATACAACTGAAAAAGCAATAGTAATTTTACTAGTACTATACTGTACTAATACAACCAACTCTTCAGCCACACGTCACAAGCCTCTTTAAAGTGAAGAGATATGGGCCTTGTCACAGGTCACCATGAGTTTTGAAGAGTGTGACAAAAATTTGGCCTCTCGCAAGTGCATAAAATTTACCAAAATCAGCTGTTTTTTGGCCAAATTTTGAAGAGATTTTACATTTGTCACACTTTTTCCCAACCTTGAAGAGTTGGTCAGTCATCAAAATCGGTCACATGTCACAAGGCATGAAGAGTTGGTTGTATTAGTACAGTATAGGCTTACTACAAATCTTGGCCAACCTGTATAATACAAATCTCAGCTGACCATCAGGTTGTCATAGGAGATGGCTCATTAGCCACATTGGGTCCCTGTAGATCATGGGGAAGAGTCACTGACATGTGTGTTTGCTCACACTTGCTCACTGCAATAGGTTTGAAGTGATGCAACCACAGGTGTTTCACATGGGGGACATTGTGGAGGTGCAGTTCTCTTTCATTGTGACTCCTTCCAAGGATGGACAACACCAAATGAGAGCTGTATTATGGTGGATTGCTCTGATTGATGGAACATACAGCCAAGTGAGTATTGCCTGTGCTCCAATGATAGGTTCTTACCCTCCTGAACAGGATGCATTGAAAAAGCAGACCATGGCAGGGACCCAGCTTGTTCACTGCCCAGCTGCTGCATTAGTTTTGAAGTGGAAAGTTGGATGCACAGACAATGACAGCCATAAGTCAAAAAAGATTTGCTTGGATACAGAGTCTACCAACCAGGAGACACATGAAACATTGTTGAACTTGAATCTTGAAAGCATGCTGATAGACAAATAACAGTGATGATCTTTATTATATTCAGACTCCTTGATCACATGCCTGTACACCACACTTTGAGCCTTACATATATATTGAGATTGTGAGCACTATGCATACAAAAAAAGTTTACTACACATCAAAAAACACAACCTTGGCAATGGAGAGCCTGGATATGACAGGAGGAGTGATGGGCATCATCAAGGATAGCTTAGACAGGGTTGACATGCTCATGTCAATTTCTTTTGTTGGATGTTTAGTGTACTCATAGTTATCATCCATGGATGTGTAGGCCATCTCCACACCATTGGTATAGAACATGCATCATTCCAGGAAGGTGGAGAGCTTAAACCAGTGATATCTCATCCTCTGACACAACCACATTGGGCAGCTCAGAGTTGGAGCTGCCCAATAAGACCAGTGCTTGCAGACACTGATGCATGAATAGAATCAGATCTTGACATTGGTGATGGAGAGCCTGGATATGATGAGAGGAGTGATGGACATTGTCAAGGATAGCTTGGACAGGACTGATGCATTGATGTGCTTGGCTAGGCTCTGAGTGCATTCTAGCACAGACCACACACACATGTGCACAACCTAACCTTCCTTAGACATGAGTTGGTTGAGGAGTTCACTTACGGAATCTATCCAAATATGGCAAAATACTCTTTAGCTCTTCCTTGTTGTCCTTTCCTAAGCAATTCCTAAGCCAAATCCTTCCTAAGCACAAAGCCCTAAATCCTGTGTTCTTGTATAACACAATGCACCTCAAATGAGACAACTCCCTTGGTCCTAAGTCCTTGTCCTAATGCTTTTCCTAAGCTTTCAAGATACAGGGAGTTGCCCTGGCACTCAAGTCTCCTATGGCCTAAGTCCTTGATCCTTAGTATCCTTGGTTTCTTTAATAAGCTCAGCAAGCTATATGAGTGACATGAAAATGATAGGATTTGTGTGGTACACAAGAAGGGGGGGGTAAAGTTCTCTCCACCATGGAACCCCTGCCCCTTAGTACTTGTACAACTACATTATATGAAATAGAGATAAGGACTGTCCTTTATATGGTATTTTGGAAATAGCACAGAGGTGCTGCCCTAGAAAATTTCAGAGATCAATCACCATGGCTTGGCTAAATGGCTAGTTAAATATGATAGTTGGCTGTTTAAAAGGAAATCCTGCTGCTTCATAGCCTTATCTCACCCTCCATCATTAGGCTGGTGCCTCCTATGGCATTCTGTCATGCCATCAATCAGGCATGCTGCTGATCTTTGATCTTGATTCCATTAGATTTTCACTGGTCCACCTGTTGCTACAGTTTCCTAAGGTGTTGCTGTGTTGCTGTGACACTCCTCCATGATCCACTGATTAATTTTGGAATGCATCAACATCATGCATCAAATGGCTGTGGATTGAGTGCCCAATGTGTGCCCAGTGCTTCCCAAGTCCCACAGTCTCTTGGCCTGCTCCTAAGGCTCTCCCATTAATGCCTGGATAAGCTAGTACATTTCTCCCTTTGTCCTAGAATTTCTCAACAGGTTCCTAACCAAAACCAAAATTCACTGCTCAGAATTTTCTAAGCTGTATCAGTGTTCATGTCAATTTCTTTTGTTGGATGTTCATTGTACTCACAGTTATTGTCCATAGATCAGTGGGCCATCTCTGCATGGTTGGTATATAACATGCATCATCACAGGTAGTGATTGGCACAGGTAACCCCTGGGTATTTTGGGGCTACCCGTACCCTTACCTGTGAAAACCCTTACCCTTCCATGAGGGTACAGGTTGTCACAGGTACAGTAAGTATTACATGTTTCAGCACTCAGATGAGTGCTGAGTAATACTGCTATGAAACCTGCCTACCCATGCTGTGGGTACAGGTTTCTGGAGGGTCAAGAATTCCATACCTGTACCTGCACCCACAACTACCCATGGCTAAACCTGCATGGGTTTCAATACCTGTGACAATCACTAATCACAGGAAGGCAGAGGCCATGAAAATGGGGATATCCCATCCCCCAACACAATCATGTTGGGCAGCTCAGAGTTGGAGCCACCTGCTAACAGGTAGACCAGCACCCTAGTTGTGACCCTCAGTTGAACCCCAATGTAGTGTCAGCTAGACTGGTTGTATGACCCTAGGAGCTGGTGAGAGGCTGATATGGGTTGCTGACATGATGGGCTGAGGGGATATCACAGTGAATGATGACAGCCATTAATGATGGAGTTGCATCAGCATCAGAGCTTGATCAGGTACTTACCAAAAAATGTTCATCAAGTCCCCACACCAGTATTTGCCAATATATGAACCACCAATATAAGTGATATTTTCCAAGTAATGGTCAAAAATTATTTCAGTCAGTGATTTGGAAAATATTCAGAAAATACATCAAGGTTACCATCAGTAGTGATTTGCCTCAAATTCCAGTAGTACCTATGAGCATGTCTACACAATACCATGCACTGTAGACTAGGAAAAAAACAGGGATTGTACATTGCAGCAAAGCCCAAAGACACCTTTTACAAGTGAGGCCTTGGAAAAACCCTCTGCAGCACAAGTAAACTCTGACAGAGGAAGTTGGAGATCCCCAGTGCCTCCAAAAAGGTCAAATTTCATCCCTGTCCACTTTGACTAATAACCAAGTTCTATAAATAGAACTCAGAACTGCCTGCATTGCCATGCAGTATCCAGCATCATCAGTATTTGCTCCAAGTACAAGAGCATGCAGACCACCATCACCAAACTGGAGAAGCAGACCCAGGTTTTGCTTGATGAGAACATCACAATGAAGGACTGGATTGAATGGATAAGGGCTGAAAGGAAAGCTGGAAGCAGAAAAGGATACACAGGACATGTGGCTGAGTGATATTATGCAGATGAAGGAAGGAACCTGCAGCTGCAGGTGAGTATTCTGTGTCCAGTTCTTGGCCCTGGCTGTAGTAGGATTCAACATTGTGTCAAGTACAGGGGCATTTTGGGGGCCCACCCCCCTACAAGCTGGCGATGGAGTGCCAGAGTCATGGCTGAGCAACACAAGGTCATGACAACAGCACATAATTGTAAGCTTGTTTATATCAAATTATGGGCTACCTGACTCATCATGTACCTCATCATTCATCCACTCGTTGTCCACCTGCCCTCTGTCTCGACTGTCCGTCCATCAGAAGTTTATGTAAGGAGCCTCAACGAATGCTCCGAAACGTCAGAAATCAAGGAAGGTCAATGATCACTGGGGAAGAGGAAATGAATAGCGAAAAGTCACAAAGATCAAAGGAAGACGGGGTGCGAAGCTCGAGACAAGGACCAGCATGTCAATCCAACAGATATTGTTTATTTCGGGACGGAAGCCAAAGCATCTTCGAGGAGGGTGAAGGCGACATTGGCTGATGCCCACGAGGTCTGATACCCATAACCAGCATGTCTAGTAAAAAAGTGAGTG
Source organism: Tricholoma hemisulphureum (assembly GCA_964034925.1). Lineage (NCBI taxonomy): Eukaryota > Fungi > Basidiomycota > Agaricomycetes > Agaricales > Tricholomataceae > Tricholoma > Tricholoma hemisulphureum. The sequence goes on from OZ035928.1 coordinate 9,546,374, forward strand.
GTGCTCAAGGTAGCAGACAGCGACCAAACTTGCCCATAGTTAAATACAATGGGAATTTTTCTAATGCATTGGGGCCACTCTACTTCTAATCGGATGCCTCCCTTTCTCCCAGGTCTGAGTCCGCAGCCGTATTCTAGAACAACAACATCTTCAACAGTTGGCTCTCGCACAGCACGGATCTCTGGTGGGGAAAGCTCTGGGCACATGGAAAATGATCGCTCCAATATGCCGCGTGCAGTCTCAGGACGAGATAGAGGATACCTTTTACCTTCCATTAGCTGCAAACTCTTTCGACTTGGGTCTGTCATTTACCAATCGTCCTCGCCTTTTGTTCCGCCAAGAATGACCTGTAGTCAAGTCGGTGAGCGTTCAATAATCGCTGGCAGGAAAGTCAAACAAACGTCGTCACTATTCCTTGGTATAACGTACGCCACCTCCCCCTTCTCAGAAGTTTTCGTCTTGCCGAACCGGATCCAAGGTGCTCTGATTAATACGGTCTGTCCCCGGATGGGATAAACATCCCGATCTTCCACCCCACCCAGAAATCGTGTTCCGATTCCGGTGCATACAATAACAGCGTCCGGAGGCGTGACGTCATTTCCGGCAAGGGAGAAAATATGTGACCCGCCTTCCAGTAGTTGATTAATGTGTTGGACCGCACCTCTAATGATGGTACCACCGCATCCAATGAAACGGGTCAATAGGTAGTTGAGATATCTAGACGAGTCTATTGACACTGTGCTGAAGGAAAAACCTTGCACCACACCAGGAGGGAGCGTGTCTGTTGACAATTCTCTGTACTAGAGTACATTAAATAGAGCCGAAGGCGGACAGCAAAGACATAAATACATCTGGCATGACTTCAAATGGTGGCCTCACGCCTTCAGCAGGTTTCGAAAGTATCCCGCTCCATCTCTAGTGATGCATTGATGTGAGCGGGTCATCACCCAGATGCATCAAGATGCGAACCGTATTGTCTTTCGTCCGTCCTGAGATTAAAGAGGTGGTTTGCACCCTAAACAACACATTGTACATCACTGATCAGGATCATGTACCCAGCGGGGAGCGGTTTTGTCCAGAGAACTCACCGCCCAGTGACTAGTATATTTAATGGTCTTAGCATCGCCAGGGAGAACTTCAGCAACGATCGTGACTCGGTAGCCGCCCCGTTCTTGGATCTTTAAGGCAGCTGTAAGGCCGATTACGCCTAATGTGGGAAGTTTTCAGCTCGGAAGATAACATTCGATGGGTTCCAGTTCTCATCTTACCAGCCCCGAGTACGATGACGTTCTTAAACTCGTCCGTGTTCTGGGCGGACATCGAGGAATTCAAACCTCAAGTAGAATGGGCACTGGACGCCATGGCGTACGGCTATCAGGAATAACTAGAGCGAAGGAGCTCAGGTTGCGTTGTTCACGTGTAGTACTGTACAACTCTTCATGCCTTGTGACATGTGACCGATTTTGATGACTGACCAACTCTTCAAGGTTGGGAAAAAGTGTGACAAATGTAAAATCTCTTCAAAATTTGGCCAAAAAACAGCTGATTTTGGTAATTTTTATGAACTTGCGAGAGGCCAAATTTTTGTCACACTCTTCAAAACTCATGGTGACCTGTGACAAAGCCCATATCTCTTCACTTTAAAGAGGCTTGTGACGTGTGACTGAAGAGTTGGTCGTATTAGTACAGTAAAGGCAAACCGCCCAGCAGGTTGTGATGCATCACATGATTTTAATAGCCATGTAATGAGAAAATGTTTCACATGTTTATGCAGGTCAATGACCTAGGTAATTACTTTTTGGGTAATAATTCAACATGCATAAATTTTTATTACCATATATTACCATAGGTCAGTGGGGTAATTTGACCAAAAAAGTAGAAAAAATTATTGCTGTCAATCTAGTGGTTCTAACCATCATCATCAACTTCCAAAGGGTCCATAGATGCTCCAGCATGATTAGTCGCATGACCAGGTCCATTGCTTCCTGTATCTAGGGTTTTTCACGGGTATACCGCGGGTACAAAATTCTATAACCGTAACCGTACCCGAGAACACCTTAACCTCTACGGGTACGGGTATAAACCCGTACCAAATATATACGGTATCACAAGATAACCGCGGTACCATGGGTACCCGCGGTGAAATGTCCAAACGAATCCTCGTACGTGGCTAAGCACTTCCAGTCACTAATCTTCACTCTCAGTTTCCACTCGTCTCCGCTTCTTTTGCCTTAATGCTGATAACAAATCCCCCATCAACAGAAGATCATGTCGGCTCCACGACCCAAGACACATGTAAGCACGAATTGATGATGGCGCGAGTTGGTTGCGTGTGAAATGGAGTAGTTGTCGACCTTGAGAAAACACCCGTTCCACTTCCGTGGATGTTGCTACATGTGATCTTAGCTGCAGTACGAAGCCCGAGTAAAAAGAGACTAACCTGGGATGCTTAAATAATCCAATGCCATACGATAGAGAATAGGATATACGTGGCAGTTGTCGTTCCACCATCTCAACGGATCTGTCACATTTTCAACTGAACGAGATGCTGTACTGTCGACAACGAAACTAAAAATAAAAATAAAACTCCAAACTCGGCCATAAATAGAAATACGGGGTGCCTGTAGTAACCCGTGGAATAACCGCAAACCGCGGGTACGGGTCAACGGTACTTCGCGGTGCGGCAGAATCCAACACCATACCCGTAACCGTCACACCCGTGACCAAAACACCGCGGGAATACCCGCACCCGTGAAATACCCTACCTGTATCCGGACCCAGCTGACTCAGCATCTCATAGAATTCCAGCTCCTTGCGTTAGTTTCTTCAGGCTCATGATCAGAATCTAACTCTGCCATCCTTGAATGCCCACACTTTCTTCTTGATGTTAAGTATCAGGGCAATAGTTGCATTCAAGTAGATGGTTGACCATGACTGGTCCTTTTCCTGTGACATGCTTGATGGTCTCTTTCACTAGAGAATACTTTGTGCATTCAAGAGCAGATAAGCAGCACAGACTCCTTTAGCCAAATGTGAATCAGTTGGACAAGGTGCATCAACTAAACCATCCCTAAAGTGACAGCCTTGTCATCCTCATCTTGAAGTACCCTCAGTTTATTCTTGGTACAATATGAGCACTGCATGCCATAGAATGTCGAGTTAACCTCATCCTTGTCTCGATGAAAATGTTCCTAGACCCAGGACTTCTCTCACCCCATTGGGACTTGATTATGACGTTGACAGTGCGACACTGATGAGAAGAGTGAAACACACCCAAAAAAGTGGGCTGTCGCATTTGTTTGGCAGTTCAAAGGTTAAGTTTGATGGCAACCCAGCTTTAGCCAACTGACCCACTGACCCTCCCAAATTTCTTGATTGAAATGACTGACCATAATTACTCACTGACCTAGGTAAGGTAATAATCATTTTTACTGGTCAGTGCCAACACTGTTTATGTACATGCTTGTTGATTTCTTTTGGCAAGCACAACATCACCTCCATTGACATTTCCTTTTACAGAAAGGTTTTCTCACAGACACCAAACCAACCAACCAACCAACTGTGACACTGTTTCCCATCCACTCAGATCTTTCAACACTCTTCATTTATTCTTTTTAATTAATTTTGTAGGTTGGAAAGCCTTTAAACATCATATTAAGTTTTTCTTTTAAACCTTTACCTGTTATTTGACTAACTAAACCTTTTTTACTCTTTTTTAGGTCACTACAACTTTTTGACAACAATGGCTGTTCCAGCCCGCCTATCCCCTCCTCCCCATGCAAATGGGAGGTGAGGTTACATTGGGAGCCCAGGGAAGTGGGAAAACCATGAGGTAAGGACCTCCTGCCATGTTGCAGCCTCCCCAACTGATGAAACATGAGATGGAATCCTCCTATGCCCACCCTCACTGCGAGCAACTGCTCACAGGGCAGGGACATGGAGCAGCAAGGCCAGGGAAGGAAATGGGCACACCAACAACAACAACAATGGGGAGGGGGACAACACCAGAATGACAGGCATGACCCAGCAACCCCACAAGGTTGGCCACCACCACCACCACCACTACAGCATAGCACAGCACCCCCAACTGCCACTGTGAGCAACTGCTCACAGGGGAGTGGACATGCCAGAGGCAGTCCTCGCCATGGTGGCAGCTGGCAAGCTATGTGATCTTGTGTGACTCTACAACATGTGACTCTATCTACTAGCTATGGTCACGTGACTGCCTGGAGTGGGTGACCACATCACCCTACTCCAGGAGTGGTAAGGCCAGGGATGACAGGGCAAGGTAGTGGGCATGACAAGGACAACAGGCATGGGGAAATGGTGACAAGAAGACAACAGCATTGACTAGGATGATGGCACAATCCCCCCCCCTGCATTTTGTGTTGGGATACAAGCCTATAATTGCTATATCCAGAGCGGTAATTATGACATTACTAATTACTGTTACTTCAGCATTACTTCAGCATTATATACTATATATACTATATGTATAGTATATACTGAGACAATTAATTCCTGACCTCTGAGACATACAGAGGAGTGCCCCCCTTTGTCCAAAAAGCCTCTAGTCAGCTTCTATCTTTACCTCCCAACAGGTTATGGGCCCTGGCTTATTATAAACAACCCAAAAATCTATTTACAAAACCTTCTACAACATGTCAAAAGCCCCAAGCAATATTGAAGAATTTGTCCCGGACAGTGACGAAGAAAACCCTCAAGAATATGTCCAGGAGTATGATCAGGACTTAGCTGACCATATGGAATTATTTGGGCCGTCACCAGCCGCTTCCCAATACGCTACAGCGGGAGCGCCGCCAGCCACGCCCAAGGCGGGAATCCCGCCGAAACAAAAGAAGCCCACGATCCTTCTAATTCGTACCAAAGAATATTCTAACGTAAACAAGATCTCTGATCGGGATCACCTTACTGATGAGAATTGGCACAAATGGAGAGAAAGGATGAAAAGGGTATTTATTAATTGTGACATCACTGGATATATTAACAGGGCCGTAAAACACCCAAAAGAATCCAGGGATGCTGAGGGGATGCGCAACTGGGACAAGAACGACACCTGGGCACAGCAAGTTATAATACATAACATTACCTCTTCGCAAATGAATCACGTCGGATCAAAAACTATGGCAGAAGCGATGTACTCCGCGCTATCCATTACTCACGAAAACAAAGCGCATCAAACCGTAAATCATATTCAGTGCCTACTGTACGAGACAAAGGCCGACGCTACCGACGATCTTCTAAAGCATATGGACACCCTGAAATCTTACCGCGACCGCATCAATAAATTCCCTAATAAGGAATTTCATATCTCTGACACCCGATTCAAATCTATCATATCGGCATCTCTACCATCGTCTTGGCAAACTTATGTGGAGCCATACAATGGCAACGCAAATGATCCCAATGACTTGGATCCCAAGTGCCACTTATCATTGGATGCGTTTATAGGATTATTATGAGAGGAATATAAACTTCGGCTAAATTGGAACGGGAATAATAACGGAACCGGTGGGAGTGTAAATCTGGTGTGAACCCAGAAAGCTACCGGTCCCAGTAAATCCCTGGAAAACCATATTACCGAAAAGAAAACCTCCATCAAATCTTATTGCGATCATTGCAAGTGCGCGGGGCATTGGACGAGCAAATGCCAAAAATTTGATGGGAACAAATGCCGTAACTGCGGGAAATATGGACATTACGCAAAGAATTGTTGGGGAAAGAAGAAAGAGAAAACGAAAGAGAAGAAGCCCGGGGATACTTCAATGATAGTAGAAGAACATATTACTTTCTCAGCAGACGAGGAAGGGCATAATTTTGATGCATGTAATAACGATGCCATAATTGATGAGCGTCTGATCTATTATGATTGGCTGGCCGACTCGGCAACCACTTCACATGTAATGCATCAAAAAGAAGCATTTACCTCCTATGAGCCTATGAAAAATATTTCCGTAACAGGTATAGGAGGGAAAGAGGCAAAAATAGAAGGACAAGGAAATGTCGATCTAATTGCGACATGTAATGGAGAGAAATATATTCTTCATCTCAAAGATGTTCTGCACGTTCCAGGAACGTGGAACAATTTAATTTCGCTAGGAAGATGGGCGCCGCAGGAGGAAAATACAAAGGGGGACAAGGGGAAATAACCCTCATCAATAAAAATGGTAAAGCCATTGCACATGGGAATAAAATCAATAATCATCTCTACAAAATGGAAATGATTATTAGAAACCCAAACGACACTGCCAACAACGCTGAAAATAATATAACTTTCAGTGGAAATGAAAAATCACTCAGTTGGGAAACATGGCATCGACGATTTGGACATATTGGATATACTGGGCTACAATTACTACTTGATGGAAATATGGTAAAAGGATTTAATGTTGATCTGGGTACCCCAAAACCAGAATGCGAGACATGTATAGCTGCAAAACAACACATTAAACCATTCCCAAAATCAGTCAAACGGAATACTGAAACCGGAGAATTGACGCATATAGATTTATGGGGAAAATATGCCGTCAAGTCCATCAACAGAAAACACTATTATTTATTATTCGTTGATGATGCCAAGAGGTATGTCACCGTCGAATGTCTAAAAGAAAAGAGTGATGCAGCACAGGGAGTAATAAATTATTTGGCCTATATAAAAACACAAGGCCGAACACCCAAGGGGATTCAAATCGATTGCGGAAAAGAATTCGTCAATGAAAGATTGGAAAACTATTCTAAGGAATGCGGGATACAAATACGATTAACCGCGCTGTACTCTGCATCGCAAAATGGCATTGCAGAAAGAATGAATAGGACACTTGTTAAATTATTGCGTGCAATGCTATCTGCGAGTGAGCTCCCAGAATACCTCTGGGAATATGCCGTCATGCACGCCGCCTATCTCCACAACCGATCGTATACGAAGCATCTTTGGAAATTAACTCCTTACAAGGGATGGCACAATGAACAACCGGATGTTTCACACTTACACGAATTTGGCGCACCAGTATGGATCTTATTACAAGGTCAGAAAAAGGAAAGAAAAATGCTTCCTAAATCAAAGCGCCATGCATATCTTGGATATGATGACGGTGCCGGAGCAGTCAAATATTACAATGCCAAAACGTGTAATGTATTAACTTTGCAGAATTTTGAGCTATTGACTGGTACTCCAAAATCTAAACCTTCTGAAGACAATACAATGGAACCCTCAACGCGCAAGGGGGAGTCTGATGGAGGCGCGCCGCCGAGAATTCCAATTATAGAACCCGACCGTAGGCAGATTGAGGCACAGCCACCCCCACAACTGCCGATCACAAATGATGAATCTCTGATCAGAGCCACATCACCGATCGGAGAAGAATCGGATATACCGGAAATAGAACCTCGTAACCTGGAGAAGCAATCCCGGAAGCGGAAACGAGTTAATAATAATGATCACATTGATATTGATGAACCGCGCAAGACATGTGCAATGCAGAGAAATGAACCGCAACAAACGCGTGGAGTTCGTACTGACTATAAACCCTTGTTACACCTTACAGAAGAGGAAGAAGCGAATACATTCCTAGATAACGATGAAGCCTATGCAATAATCGCTGGAGACGAAATAAACACGCTCAAAGATGCGCAGATCTCCCTTGATTGGCCGGAATGGCAAATAGCCATACAAAATGAATTGAACCTATTAAAGGAGAAGGGGACATGGGAATTGGTCCAGAAACCTCCTGACGTGATACCGATCGCAAACAAATGGGTCTTTGTCTGGAAAAGAAATAAACAAGGGGAAATTATAAGATACCGAGCACGATTAGTTGCAAAAGGATGTGCACAACGACCAGGCTATGATTATATGGATACCTTCTCACCCGTAGTCCGGATGGACACGCTCCGAGCAGTATTAGCGCTCGCATCAAAGAAGGGTCTAAAAATACAACAGATGGACGTAAAGGGCGCATACCTAAATGGCACATTAAAAGAAGAAATATATATGAAGGAACCTGAAGGACAAGAAGATGGAACAGGCCGGGTATGTAGGTTAGTGAAACCGCTGATAGGTATCAGGAGCGTCCAAAGCTCTGAACCATCCCATTTTCACATTTTTAATGACACCTCCTCATGCCACATTCTACAATCATCATAGGATCTCACACGCATTACTACCAATACTCGTGCTACTATGCAGCCTCAAAACTCTTCATATTTAGCTCCCACATCAGTTATATCGACCTCCACCTCTTGGCCCACTCCGTCATCCACCTCACTCTCTTCTTTCCTGGCTTGGGTCACCACCGCATTGTCCTCTGGTTGCACTTGATATTGTTCAACTCATTGTTGGCAAAGGAAGAAGATATCTTACTCACTCCAGTCAAGGCTCCATCGTAATGGGTCACAGAAGATAATGGGATCATCTCCTCCAACAGGCAAATTTTCTGTGTTGAGCTCTGATGAGAATCGTCCCCACACAATAGCGTGTCTCCATTGGTAGGCCATCAGGATGCACATAATCAAGAGGATGATGAAGAAGAAAAGGACAAGAGAGATGTTGTTAGAGATCATGGTGTAAGGTTCTAGTGCAAGGAACGGTATTATCAACAGTCCTATGATTTTGGTCACATGACAAGGTTCCCAGGATTACATCATCATCCTCTCCAGTCCCTATCACCTGCCTGACAAGCCACTGGACGCATTTTTGGATAGGAGACAAGTCCTATTACACCAGGTAGATTTCTTACACCAGGTAGATTTCTTGACCTAGTACCCACTCTTTATTCCATTACCCACTCCTTATTCCATTACCCCTCCCCCCCCCTTCTCATTGGCATCTGATTCCTTCTCATTTTACTTGGGTCCTCTTCACCCACTTCAATTTCCTGGCCCCACTTAGAATATCTATATAAGACATCTAGTAGATAGAAAAGAAAAACAATATATCATTTCCCCTCTATCGTTTAGAGCACAGAGCTCAATTCTAGCTTCGTCCTATAGTATTATCTCGTCTCAGCAACCCCAGTTCTAGTCTCATTTATCGTATTCTCCCTCAATCTTTCATCCTTCTACCTTGTGACAAACACCAACCCAAAGCCACCTCGCAACCTTCCTCTAGTCTAGTTGGAGTACATTTGGTGTGTCATTTCCAGGTGTCTCCTCGGACTGAGTATCATCACCGCTTTATGGACTAAAGCAGGCAGGGCGAGAGTGGAATAATGAATTTGATGGTAAACTCAAAATTCATGAATACGGACGCTTATTTGCAGATCCATGCGCGTATATTCGAAGGGTCGACAATGACTTGGGAATAATAACAGTCTGGGTCGACGACACATTACTCTTTGCATCTTCCGATTCTATGATGAAGCATATGAAAAATACACTCAGTATGGAATGGGAAGTAACCGACCTCGGGGAGCCGAGCAAAATCGTCGGCATAGAAATTACGTGCCAAGACGACGCGATCAAGATATCTCAGGAGAAATACATTGAAAATATTCTCCGCAAGGAGGGAATGCTTGACGCGAATCCAGTCGGAATGCCAATGGATCCCAATATTAAATTATTGGCGAATCCGGATTATAATGAACCCAACAGGAGTAATTCATATGCAAAATTATTAGGATGTCTACAATTCCTATCAAATTCCACACAACCCAATATCAGCTTTGCCGTTAACAAGTTGGCCGCCTACACCGCTAACCCGGGTTTACAACACCACGGTACAATAAAGCGAATACTCAGGTACTTGGCTGGTATGAAAACTCTTGGGATAATTTATAAATCCCAAGATGAGACTGAAAACAATAACCTCTTCCACGGATATGCTGATGCTTCATTTGCTAATATTGAAGATCTTAAATCCACAACCGGCTATATTTTCAAAGCATCCGGGGGAGCAATAACATGGAAATCTAAGAAACAAACTATTATTGCACTATCCTCTACCAAAGCTGAATATATTGCATTATCAGATGCTGGACATGAAGCCGTATGGCTAAGAAATTTATATGAAGAACTCGGATTTGCACAACAATTCCCCACAGTGATTAAAGGTGATAATGAAGGGTCAGTAATTTTAACTCAGAACCCTCAATTTCATCAGAGATCAAAACACATCGCTATCCACTATCACTGGGTCCGGGATCTCGTGGCCAATAAATCAATAGAAATTCAAAACTGTCGTGATCCGGAGCAAACTGCAGATGTATTAACAAAGGCTCTGCCGAAGCCTAAATTTACACGACATAGGGACGAGATGGGAGTTCAGTCAGGTTAACCCAGCAGCTTTTTCCACCCTTGACTTCAGGGGAAGTAATGACAAAATATTTAACCATTTCACCCAGCCGTTTTAGGCTTGAGGGGGAGTGTTGGGATACAAGCCTATAATTGCTATATCCAGAGCGGTAATTATGACATTACTAATTACTGTTACTTCAGCATTACTTCAGCATTATATACTATATATACTATATGTATAGTATATACTGAGACAATTAATTCCTGACCTCTGAGACATACAGAGGAGTGCCCCCCTTCGTCCAAAAGCCTCTAGTCAGCTTCCAGCCTTACCTCCCAACATTTTGTGTGGGGAGGGGTTATTTCTTTCTTTTGGTTCAATTGATGTTGTTGTGCTGCCCCCTTGTGTTTGCATGAGTTAGTTTTTTTATGTACATAATAGTGTATCTCCAAATACATAAGATTTTAAATAACACATAAATTCTGAAAACTTCAAGTTACCTTTGTGATGTCTCGAGATCTGACTCAGATGACTCATGAATTTTGGTGGCATTAGTATGCTATAAGTACAACAGTGTACCAATGCAGAAATAACAGTATTTATTATACCTGATTGAACTTAAAAAAAACTGCCCTCATGACATGTAAGCAACTCTGTGCATGTGCAAAAGTACTACTTGGAATTAGTTGTTGACATGTTATGTAATGCATCACCAACCTGCTGGGCGGATAGCATCCACTGTTCACATGTTTGGTGTTCAGATCATGTAAGTGGTATGTCAGGTTTCAAATTAAGGATATCCACTCATATATTTTTTTAAACAACCTCAGGAGCCCCCCCCCTCTTTCCATATAAGATAAAATTAATTTGTAATCTGCCAATTTTTCTCAAAATGTTCGCAACAAGGTGCTACAAGCAATGTGTGTCAATGCATCATTGAAGTGGAGGTCATGCACAATGACTCCACTTAGCTGCCATGCACACAGGGCAACTCCAACTTCTCAGACTAAAGTTGTAATCCATACAATCATGGTGGAACTAGTAGATACAGTTGTGACATCAGGAAAATCCAAGAAAAGCTTAGTGGACTTAGGATGCTTATTTTGTAGATAAGCATGTTAAGTTGCTCAAGCTGCATATTTTGCACTTGATGCATTTGTCAGCAAGACAAAGATAAGTGATTGTAAGGTGCCAAGCAAGTACATAAATGGCAAATATAATTAAGGCATGATAAGCAGAGATGAAAGCAATCGAGTGAACTAAGCAATGGGATCTGTTGAAGTGACCCAAGTAGCATATTAGAAAGTGACCTCAAATGCATGGTGGTGATCAACATATTTGTTGATGTAGAAGCTGGTGAACTTGTTGAGGATGTCTGAATGAAAAAGTCCTTGGGATGCATTGCAGGCCAAATACCAGAATAAGGTGTGATGCTCAAATGATGATATCAAGGTGGATAACTGAGGTGAAGGGTTCACCATTGTCCAACATATCTGGCTTGACTACCCACATGCCTGTGTGGTCATTTGGTGAATTGCCTACACACAAAAACCAATGGATGAGAGCACATGGATATTCAATGCCATCATGAGAGAATGAAAAAAAAGCTGCACATGAGCAATGTCAAGCCCTCACATGCCTTCCAAAGAAGGATCAGTGTTGACAAAGTATCATAGCAACCAGGACCCTTCCTCCAAGATTTCATGGCCTGTATGCATTCCTGACAGATGCTGCCAAGGCGTGAGATGTCGCCAGGTGCATGGAATGTGGCAATGGCAGAGGGAAAAATGGTTATCTTGCCATAGAATGCAGTGTTTTACAGTCCCCTACCTATTCCGGTCAGACTCCCCAGACTCCGGAAAGTCCAGGTGGATTCCAGGTGGATTCTAGTTATTCTGACTGATTCAAGAACTTTTTAACAAGTCAAACTCAAAATAATATTTTCTCATCCAGGATTGAACTCTCAACCTCCAGGTCTCAATTAACAAATTCAGTAGCAACATAACAGGTAAGCCATAAGACCATGTCTAGGAAGTGATATTATTGTTACTTTATTACCTGGTTACACAATGTTTTTAAATAAAATATATTACATATAAAATCATTACTTGCAGGGGGGGGAGTGGTCATGGTCTCTGGCATCACAATGTGGCATGCCGACTGCATTTTTTATTTACAAAATGTTTCTAAATAAAATATATTACATCTAAAATTAATGCATACAATGGGGCAGGGGAGTAGGTGCATCATGGCATTAGCCACTGCAGCCCCTCCCCTCCCTGCATGTTGCCTTGCTGGTGCCACTAACGTAGCACCCCTTTCCACCCCATGAGCAATGGCTCATGGCAGTGGTCATGGGTGCTGCTGTTGGCGCCACCGTCGCCCCTCCTTCCCTGTCCTCCCCGCATCTCATCACCCCCTGCCCATTGCACCCTGCGAGCAGTGGCCCACAGCAGTGGTCAGGGGTGCTGTGTTGTGCTGTGGTGTGGTCACCCATTCCCCCCTCCCCTCCCCCCAGGCCCCACTGTTCCACCCATGCTCCACCCCATGAGCAGTAGCTCATAGGGCTGGGCCAGGTGGTGCCTGGTGTGTCTGCACATCCCCAGTCCTCTCTTCCCCCCCCCCCAGGTGTCTCTCCCCTTGTCTGGGTGGCCCTCCCACTTGTCTGGTTGTGTCATATAGCAGCCCATTGTGTCCCCCGCATCCTGGCGCGTCCTCTGGGTTGTCTGGCATCACCCCTGTTATCTGGCACATCCCTGGTGGTATGGTGCCCCCCCCATCCGGCCCCATCCTCCTCCTGGTCATCAGGGCAATGCACAGGTGGTGGTGATGTGGCATTGGAGGGGGGTGTGGCTTGTGACATGGTGGTGTGGAAGGGGAAGATGACACACCTGTCGACTTCCTACTTCCGGGGCATTTCTCATGGGACCCTTGCCATGGTCAGGGATCCTTAAGTATTTGTATTATTCTCTTCTTTTGTTTTTTTATTATTTATTCATATTTCTAACAAACTTCTTCTGTAATTCGGAATCTCAGATAGATTGTCAAGACAGTCCTGAAGACCCAGGGATCCACTCAACATGCTGATCTCATGGATTTATCATCCATCATGTGCCCTCAAGATTCCTGTCAAGATTTGTACACCCATCTCGAAGGACTGGTTATTGGTTTTTATTTTATTTTCCTCTTTTTGAGTGTTTCTATCTATTTTTCAAACCTTTCTTCAAGGATCTTGATTTCTGCATGTATCCCTCCCCACAGCTAGCCATTACTGAATTGACGGACTGATCTACCAGACGAGTAGGGCCGAGGGGGCACATCAGATGGTACTCTGCACCTGCTTGGGGTCCAGGTGATGTCTCATCAATTGAGGGCCTTGGTGTTAGTCCCCTCCCTGAGCAATTCTTGGCAGCTGACATTCAGAGAGGAAGACTTGATGACACTGGACCGACAACCACCTGTTCCTGAATTTGTTGAGTGTTCTATTTTTATCCACACTTCCCATTTCGTGCATTTCCGCCTCTTTGCTATTTTATTATTCTTTTCTTGTGTTCTGATTGGTGCAAGAGTATGCACACAATCACATGTGCATATAGTCAGTACCTGCATTTTGTATATAAGGTGTCCTCCCACCTTTTGAATGGAGCAGGTTTTCTTCCCCTCCCTTTTCTTGGTTTTTGTGAGCTCTCCCTTTCATGGCTTGTTTTCCCTCAAGACAACTACACGCGACAGTGTAGTTTCTAAGCTAAGTCTTCTTGTTTCTACAGTTACTGGGCAACACGGCCCTTTTCTCGGACATTTCTGACTGGACCAACGAGTCCACTGTCTCCCACTTCATGCCCATGAGCATTTTCCCATATCAAGTGCCATCGGCCTCGATCTCTCTCTTCGTTTACTGTCTCTCATCCCTTTCCCATGTGCACCAATCATCGATTGATCGGAACACGATGTGTCGAGCACAAACGCGTCCCCCCTGCACACTCTCGACCTCAGGTTCTCGACCCTATCAAGAACTCTCTGTCTCATTTCCATTTCTCCATTCACAACGTGTTTGACACTTTTGTCATGCGTATACCCCATCCAGCCTTACCTTTGACAGTGTGACATGATGACCCAACCAATCGACCTCAAGAGGGCCGAGACCCCGTCCACAGCGGCTGTGGTCTGGGGGCCATAGTATCCCCTTCAAGCCCCCCACTTCCCAGCTGAGTGGGGAAGAGGGGCCGCACATCAGGGGCTCATTGAATGCATACAAAAAAACTGAAAAAAAAATTAGCATATTAGTAAAATATAAATAGTGATAATAAAAAATACTTAGGGGGGGGGCCTGGGGCCCCCATGCTATTGGACTGGAGGTGGCAGTGTTGTTGTTGATGGGTGAGGGAAGGGGGGGGGCACTGGCAGTGCCAATGGGTGATGGAAGGGGGGGCAGTGGTGGCACCGATAGGTGATGGAAGTGGGGCAGTGGTGGCAGTGGTAGTGGCAGTGGTAGTGGCAGTGGTAGTGGCAGTGGTAGTGGTGGCCTGTGAGCAGGGTGAGGGGGTGGTGGTGGTGGCAGCAGTGGTGTCATTGGATGAGGGGGATGGTGGTTGTGGTAGGTGGTTGTGACTCAGAGCCTGTGTGCTGGCAGTCACAGATGGTCATGGGGTGGGTCACAGGTAGGGAAGTGCACGGGTAACCCGCGGGTACTTTTGGGCGTACCCGTACCCGTACCCGCGTCTACCCGTACCCGCAACCCGCGGGTCACGAGTCACGGGTCACCGCGGGTACGGGTAGACCCCTGTCTCCTGTTGTGTAACACCTCCTGCATAGGCCCCGATGATGATGGCGACAACACTATGTTGTCGCCATCATTGTCGGGGCCTTGCATTTGTTACATACATTTAACTGGTTTCGGCACTCAGATGAGTGCCGACAACCTTTTGATTACTTATGTACTACATGTATGTACTAACTAACTTAATATATATATTATTTACGGGGGAAGCGCCGCCCCAGAGGAAGGGGAAGCTTGTGGAAGCAAGGTCTTATATACCGGATAATGTTTATCACTATTTGGTTCCAGTAAACAAACGCGAACGCGACGCGTCGTTTGCTAAAACAAGTTGATATTTGCTATTGTTTGGTTTCAGTAAACGCGACTCGTTTATGTATCTAGTAGTATTAATTATCAACTTGTTTCAGTAAATCACACATCACAGTGAAACCAAACAATACTTATGTACTAGTAAATATCAACTAGTTGATAATTAATACTACTATATAGTTGAAGTAAATGAATGCATACACAGAAACAAGTTGTGTTCGCGTTTACTGAAACCAAACAATAGCAAATATCAACTTGTTTTAGCAACGACGCGTCGCGTTCGCATTCATTTACTGGAACCAAATAGTGATAAACATTATCCGGTATATAAGACCTTGCTTCCACAAGCTTCCCCTTCCTCTGGGGCGGCGCTTCCCCCGTAAATAATATATATATTAAGTTAGTTAGTACATACATGTAGTACATAAGTAATCAAAAGGTTGTCGGCACTCATCTGAGTGCCGAAACCTGTAAATACAAAACTGTACATAGACATTTGGTGATGGGTTGGGTGCGGGTCACGGGTACCTAAGCCGTGACCCGTACCCGTACCCGTGTCTACCCGTACCCGTAACCCGCACGGGTTGCCAAACCCGTGCTCTTCCCTAGTCACAGGTAGTAGGTGGGCATGTGACTGGGTGAGGACTCCAGGTATTCCACTTATTCCAGCTTTGTTTGAGTTTGGGTAGATTCCAGGGATTCTGTAATAAAATTCAATAATATATTTACTGGAATTAATTGCTACAGTGGAATTACCATACAAAAAAAGTCCACTGGACTCCAGGGAATCTGACCAGAATCCAGTATTCCAACCGGATTCCGGCTGGAATAGGTAGTGTTTGAAGGTCTGGTCCTATGAACTGAAAAAAAACTGGACTGAACTGGACTTAAACTGGAAAAGGTCAGACTTCCAGTTTCAGTTCAAGCTTCTTGTGATAACAAAACCGCACCAAACCAGACTGAACCAGACCGGTTTTACCCAATTCAAACTGTCACAAGGCATATCCTATAAATGCGCATCTTTTGACCCAACTTTAAGACAAATGGTCCAGAACTGCATGTGCTATGGCCAAAATGATATCCTACTGCCAAACCGAACTTATACAACATCTAATTGTTGCATTTTTTCATATGTAAAAATTTGTTATCACCATAAACACCTTGCAGGCACCTTATGTACACTGTATTACATAGTTTGCAACTGGACTTGATACCTAAACACTGCACAAAGACCAGTTTTCATCAGTTCAAACCAGTCTGAACTGTTTATGACTGGACTTCTGTTCAAACCAGTTCAAACTGTTTTGGACTGGTTTTTTGCAGTTCAGTCCAGTTTCCATGGTCTTACCATAAGGGGCAACTGGTTTCAGTTCCGGTTAGTCCAAATTAGGCAAAAAAACCGGACTGGACTAGACCTTCAAACACTAGGATAGGTGGGGGAGTGTAAAGGACTCATAGAATGTGGGGAGGGCTGAGTGGGTGTTATCCGAATGAGAGTCGGGATGCTGCTGATTGTAGATAAATTGCTGAATGAGATCAGGGAGGTGAGGTTCTCCAATTTTGGTGGTGACATCCTCAGGGTAAACTTTGCATACTGGATAATGTACTCAGATATGGCATGACACCAAATTGCATGATACTTACAAGGAGTCTTTGATAGATCAGCATGGGCATCCACCATAGGACTGTCAACATCATTGTCATCATCATCATCACTGCCATCATTGGTATCTGGGACATTAAGATTGTAACCATCAGGCCTATTGTTGATAGGGTCTTGATAGACAGGGAAATTGGCAGGTTGGAATTAGCAGCTCTGTTCAAATCTATGCTGACATATCAGTTTACAGGGTTAATGGAGATCATAAAGTCACTTTAGATACTTTGTATTCCTCAGTTCAAATATTAGTTGTTATCAACTTTTCACTTGTCAACTCAAAGACTTTGAACTTGTCTTAACCTTTGCAACTCCAGACCTCTGCTTTGTTCCTGACCCTTACTCCAGACTTCTTAATCAGAACTCCACTGGACTCCCCTGTTTCCCCACACCTTAGGATCAGTTCTTAACAGCTTGTCTGAAAGATTTCACAGTGATGATGAAACTGCCAAAGGGCATTGTCCAAGGCAGCCAGGCTGTGTGTATCATGTATGTTTTGTTGAGCTATGTAGCAAAACTCCAAAAAGGCATGCATTGCCTGCACCACATCATCTGGTATGTGGCCATCAATTGCTGGCAGGTAAACCTGCATACAAATTTGCAATGTCAGACTTCACAATATAATGATATAAAGAGACTACACACCTTCATCAGTGCCTTCAAATCATCTCCTGTCCATTGCTTGAAGTTTTGGCCTTCAGGGAAACATCAAAACCCAGCAAAAGAGGGAGCAAGTGTGATGCTGAGATGATTGGTTTAATTGTTATAATTATATCTGCAAAGGGGCAAATATACCATTGGTCAATGTCATTCAGTATCTTCTGTGCTTCTGATGCTGGGTATTCAGCTTTGATGTAATTGTTCACCCATGTAACGAGATGGTCTTTGAAGGCACCTTTGATCAGCTGATGTAGTAGATCAGGTGACAGGAGCTCATTGATATTGGCTCAGGGAAAACCATTTGGAAATGGCTAAAAAGGACTGCCGTTAGAGATGGAGGCATCCTGGAGGCAAGAGACAGTTGATGGACCACAATGTCACCAACAACTCCATATTCATCCCAAAGCATACCTAATTTGAACTCCTCAACCAACAGTTCAGCATGTGCCTGAGAGCAACACACATGCTGACCAAAATCAAGATCATTTGTGGGTGCAGTACATCTGAAAAGGCTTGTCAGTTATGTATAAGGCAAGCAGGGTTACTGTGACATACTTCAGGCACCAGCCCTGCATAATGCAGGCAAGCAAGGCTTGTCCTGGATAGTCCATGATATAAGGGCTGAGCCCATACATGACCTTTTGAAAATGGCCATTGGGAAAATGGGTAACCCCGGGTGTTGTCATACCTGGTTTGAGGGATTCGAGGATTTTGGCAAGTGATGAATGGAGAAGTTGGCAGTGGAATTTATGAAAGCTGGCACTGTCATGAAATTTGTGAGTTGCTGGAGGACATAATTATTAACAAAAATGATAGCAGTAGAAGTTGATGATATGCTTACATTTAGGGATAGCAAGAAAACCTAAGAGCACTACACCATTGCAATGTGCATGTCGGACATTATTGCAGATGTTGCCAATAGAGAGATAAACTGGCAGTACTCATTGTGTCCTGTAGCCAATGACACCATAGTTTTATCACTGCCAAGAATGATAGGGCAAAAGACTGCTCTGTGGGTTTCTTGATCAATTATGTCCTAATGTAATGAGCATGAGGACAGATAAATAGTAGCATGGACTTATGGCCTGACACCAAGCCCAGTTTGCAGACATGAAGTCCTGAAAATAATGGACTCCTTCAGCAGTGTGCTCTTGAAATGGTGCATAATCAAAGTCAGACTTGAAATTGGGGTTTGACAGGAGATTTTGGACCAAGGTATGAGGATCTCTGAACCATACATACATCATGCTCTGCTTGCATCCACAATGGAACACTGCCAGCAGGTTGGGTTCCGTTATACTGTAAACTAAAAGATTGCCAGGGAATGTCACCAAGAGGAGTGGAGTCAATAGTACTGTACAGATCTGCCATGTTTGTAAAAGGTGCTTCATCATTGTGGACAGCAAGAGATGTGGCCCATAGATTGAGTATGAAATTGATATCCCCAGCTGACATCTGATTCCAACAGAATAGGAAGTTGGTGACTTCAAATTGGAGGCTATTGTTGTATAGTGTCCAATTTTTGGGACCCTGATCAGAATTGTGAGGAGGTGGAGGAGTGTCAGGTGGTAGGCCATTCCCCTTCTTGTCACAGATTTCCCCTATACCAAGCATTAATCAGTGTCTGCATCAATATATATTTAAAAAGCTCAACTCACCATCAAGGTTTGGATGATGGACACATGTAATATGTGGAGGGTTGGGACCATGCTGTTCTGCAGCATTTGATGCTCCACCAGGTGGTAAACCTTCATTCAATTTGTTACTGAAGTTGGGATCAAATTCAGGCAGGATATAATCCTGATCAGGTGGAAGATTTTCAGCATCCATGCCAACATTCTTGGCTGCAAGCTCTTCATGTTGCAGAAGGGGCGGTGCAGGTGGTCAGATGGAATGGCACTTGGGGTGTGTTCATAACGAAAATCATGAGAGGACACATGTGAGGATGGTACAGGTGATGGTGGGAGGGATAAATTAGAGTCAGGTCATTCAGATCCACCTGCATGGTGGTTTGCTTGCATATGTAGGGTGTGTCCACTTTTGCTGTGGAAATGTCAGGGACAGTAGGGCACAGAAGGGTAGGAAGAGGAGGGCCAAGTGTGTGGATATTGTGAATTTGTAGATTTCAATTTGGTACCAATATGAGAGTAAAGAAATATGATAAGACCTAAAATAGTAGAGAGAAGCAGAATGCGAAGATGTGGAAAGTGTGTTTAGGGTGCAGGGTGAGCAATAGTGTGGTAAAGTCTGAAAATTTCCAAGTCCTGAAGTCATACATTTACATTATTACCATGATCTGCTGGCAAAAAGACAACCATGTACCTTACCAAAAACACTCTCCCCCATACTCTAAACCATATCATCATGCCTACAATCACTATCCCTTAACGTCAGATGGAAACTTGCACAGGTAACAAAAAGGGCCACCCAGGAAATGTGGCACACCATTGGACCACAGCTGACGTCCAAGAGGAGCATAGAGCCAAAGCTCAGGGGAAGGCACAAGGGTTTATGTTAAGACAGAAAAGATGACCAGACTGGGGATTGAACCCAGGACCTCCTGGACATATACCAGTAGCTCTACCACTGAGCTATCAGGTCTTATTGGATCCAACTTGGTTGGTTATTATTGATGTAACCTAAGACCATATTGACACCTCCTTAGCTGCATATGTGTCTTACACCTCATTGGGATGCACATTTATACAGTGAGGTTATTACAACACTTATGGCCCACATCATGTGACAGATTACATCATCCAACAGTTTATATACCTTTGGCCCATTTGCACATGTTTGCACATGTCATGTGCAAATAAATGATGATGCATTGTGATGTGCAACACATTTGCATTTATTTGCACTGTTCATGTGCAACACATTTGCATTTATTTGCACATGTTCATGTGCAAGTAAATGATGACATGTCATATGTCATTCACCCCCTCTGTTCCCCCCCCTCATTTGCTGCCCCCCCAGCTGCCCCCTCTTGTTTGCTGCCCCCCATCCCCTCATCTTGTTTGCTGTCCCCCCATCTCATTTGCCATCCCCCCCTTGTTTGCCACCCCCCATCCCCTACCGTCTGCCATCCCCCCCTCATTCATCATCCCACCCTCTGGCCTACTGTATCCCCTCTTGATTGCTGCCCCCCCTTCTCATTTAACACACACACACCTTCTCATCTCCTGTCCCCTGCCACAAGACCAAATGCCCCCCTCTGTTCCCTGCCACAAGAGTGCAAACACCCCCCCCTCATTAATTTCTTGTTCCTTGCCCCTCCCCCATCTCAGGGGTTTTCTTTCTTTCTTTCTTTGATGTATTTAAATTAAGTATATGTAGTAATTACTTGAGATAAATCTAAGTAACCCAACCTGCAACTGTCTGCAACCAGGTTGGGTTGTGACTGGTTGTGACCAGTTGCAACCAGCTGAACAACTGACACCAACCAGTTGGACCCAGTTTGGTCATTGGTTGGAGCTTTCATGGGTGAGTTACCAACTGGTCGGGGTCCAGTTGGGCCCAAAATAGGTGAAAAACTGGAGCCAACTGGACAAGAACTCTAGTTGCTGGAATTGGGAATCAGCACAAACTGCATCCATTCTTTGGTGGGTAACTTCACTCTGTAAGTTGTGCTGCTATTCAATCAATATGCAGTCCAGAAGCCCATGTGAGCTTCAGCCTTATCAATATACTACATTTTATTTATTTTGCACTCCAATTCTAAGATTGCCAGTAGATATTCAATCCAGAGCAGGTCATACAGCAATAATTGACTCAACTGACTCTCATCTATCTCCAGACATGGATACTGTGCTGCCAAGCCTGCCATTTGAATTTCTAGATTCAGTGAATCCTGATACATCTTTGGATGAAGACAATGATAGTGAATCTGATGGTGGCTCTACAGCTGACTTTGAGGGTGATCCTAGTGGCACTCTTGATGGCCAATCTGAGTTTTGTCATGGTGATTTGCCTGCTTCTGGTGTTGTAGAAGCCTATCTTGCCTCTGTTAAGGACAAACCTGTTAGAGAGCTAGCTGGTAATGCTAAGCCACTATGCTACCAGAATGGAAAATTCTGGATTACTCCCAGGGATGGGTATTTTGCAATGCAGGCTGCACAAGTATCTTCAGAGGGCTTAATGCCTATCTATTTATACTATCCAAGAGTATCCTTCTGGCTGCCACACCTTTTGGATAGATGAAGCTTGACATGTCAAATTCCACAATGTCAGTTTTACAAAGATCCAAGACATCCTATAACCATCAAAGGCTGGAATGACAATCCTGTTGCTCATAGGATTATTGATTTGAAGGATAGTTACTATATCTTGACTCAGTGTTTTCACTGCTGCAAAGCAGATACAACTGGTCCAACTGGTTGTGGGTCTACTATGAATTTGTATGATCCAGCCATTTTAGATCAGCTTGATCCAAGTTTTGTGGATGAATTTCCTGGTTTTCTGACCCATCAAAGTGGGATTGATAGGACTTTAATGACACTTATCCAGGCTGGTATTGCACATTGGGTTAGCTCTAGTGCATGGTCAAAGATAATGCAAGAGCTTCATGTACATGAGCATGATCTTAGAGAGCTGAAGTATTTGCATGCAATAAAAAGTAATGCAAGCCACATACATACAGCTGTCAAATTATATCAGCCATTTTCTGGATTTTGTGATCAGTCTGGATATTGTAGCTTTACCCATCACAATGTATTGGGATAGCAAGCCTAAGGCTATATCCAAGACAGTAATAATGATAATATTAATTACTGAGACTTTAAGATTCTGTAGTATATATACTACATGTAATTGTGTACATGAGACAATCACTCCTTGACCTCTGAGACACTCAGAGGGACACCCCACTTCGTCCTAAGGTCTCCTCTAAGCTTCCTGAAATGCTCTTCCCACACAATGGTACATCAAAGACATCTACATGGACTACATGGAGCACATTCATCCAATTTTTGATCAATGTATGTCTGCACTATCAGGGTACATTTTGAAGTGGGATCACAGTTTCAAGCTACTCAGGTCTTTACAGCACTGTTCACTATTGTCAATGAATGGGAACAAATCCAAGTACATTACACTCCCCCATATATTCCAGCCAGAATTTGTCTGGAATTTTTGGATTCTGGTTGTACTTTTTTTTAGTGAATTTCTCACTGTAGAGGATAATTCTGGTTTAAATAATTAGACTGGAATTTCTGGAATATACTCAAACCAGGAAAAACCAAACTAACCAAACTAACTGGACATGTGTCACATGGCCACAATCACCACCATGATGCATCATGACTGCCACCTCATGCATTGCCAATGGCTGCCCCACTCCCTCCCTGCTCCCTCCCTGCTCCCTCCCTGCTCCCTCCCCCCCTCCCCCCCTCCCTACACCAGCACAACATGGGGGCATATGGCCCCCATGTTGGGTATTTTAAGTTCTATTTCATCATTATTTGAAGCTAATCAAATATATATTTTTTCTCTTTCAGGTTTTTGTGTGCAATGATGCACCACCCTGCCTCCCCACTTAGCTGGGAGGTGGGCATTTCATGGGGTAAGGGATCTCACCAGGGCAATGCCAGGGAAGGGAGAGGGGAACAACCACAGTGGCCATGTCACCAACACCCACTGACCCAGCACCCACTGCCATGTCACTGCCAACAGAGCCAGCACCCTCCCCAACAACCTGCCTCTAGGCCCATCCACTGACCCAGCATCCTCCCCCAGCCACAACCCAGCACCCACCGCTGCCACATCACCATCACCCACCAATCCAGCACCCACCACAGTGGCACAGCCATGTCACTGCCCACTAATCTAGCACCTCCCCCAGCCAGGGACAACCCCCACTGACACATGGGATGTGCCAGGGATGACAGGATGCACTGGGGGACAAGGGAACATGCCAGGACCAAGGGGGATGTGCTGGGGGACATGCCAGGAGGGAGGGGGGATGTGTGGGGGGACAGGGGGATGCCGTATGAGGGAGGGAACACACTGGGGGACAGGGGGATGCCCTAGGAGGGAGGGGGGATGCGCCAGGGGACACACCAGATGTGATACCCAGTGTGACAGCTTGCAGGGCAGAGGTGGGGTGCAGTATGCAAGGGTGATGGATGGGCATGGGGAAGGGGGGGACAGGGAAGGGGGGGGACAGGGAAGGGGGGGGACAGGGAAGGGGGGGGACAGGGAAGGGGGGGGACAGGGAAGGGGGGAAATGACAGCAACATGCCATTCCCCCTTCCCCCCCCCCTCCCTTCAATTTTATTTTGTATATATTTATTTTATTTATACTCTACTTTAATTAATATAAATACTACTGTGTCAGAGTGAGGGGATGTGCCAGATGCATGACCACATGACACCCAGGGTGACAGAGCACCCCCCACCACTGCTGCAAGCAACTGCTTGCAGGGCGGAGCAGGGCACAATAGGTGAAGGTGATGGAAGGGCATGGGAGGGGGGCAGTGATGGTGATGCAACTGCTTATGCACATGCAATGTGCCCTACTCCCCCATCCTCAAAAATGAGTCCAGAATTTCTGGACTTGAGTGGAATTTCTGGAATATGTGGAGGAGTGCAAATTACACACAAATACACTACCAGGCATTTGTTCCAACCAAATCTCTGATACATCTATGTGCTGGATTAGAGGCAGTTGTTTCATCCCTCAAAGAACATGGCCTTCCAGGACCAGTTTTCAGATGCTGTTGCATAAGATATTGTTGCATGCATGCTATGACTTGGTGAAGCTGTTACTCCAGTCCAACTTGATCAATTTTCTGATCTTCCACTATTGTCGCTCCCTGATGAAGTATCCATGCACACCCTTAGCAGCCCTCATGAAATACAGAGTGCTTGTTTGAATGTTCTGCAGCAAGTGTCAGATGATGAGAGCATCTTATATGTTGGATTTGATATGGAATGGGAATTCAGCACTGGTTCAGGAGGCACAGGCCCACAAAAAATAGCATTGATACAAATTGCATTGCCAACTACTGTTTATCTGCTGCAGGTATACAATTTATAGCACCTTCCAAGTTCTTTAAAAACACTGCTTCATTCAAGCCAAATTATCAAAATTGGACACAATATTGGAGCTGACTTGGCAAAACTTGCTCATGATTTTCCTGACTTTACACTTCCTGTTAAAAAGGAACAATATATCCTGGTGTTGAGCTTGGAAAACTAGCTGCTGAAAAAAATGCAGTCTCTAATGGAAATGCATCACTTGCTGCAATCACTGCTGCAACTTTGGGACACTATCTCTCAAAAGAACACAGAACAGGTGAATGGGAAGTTTCTACACTTACAGATGATCAAAAACAGTATGCAGCCTTAGATGCACATGTAGCACTTCAAATCTTTGATGTTCTTAAAAACAGTGAAAAGGTTAGCAAGCCATTATCAGCTGCCACACAAGTTGGCCAGCTTGTCAGTTTGTTTGTGCAGAGACAAGAAGTTGCTCATGGTGAAGTCATTGAACGGCCTGCAAAGTGTGATATATTAGTTAGCCAAAATGAAACAGCTGTGTTTCCACAACAAAGACCAGAGCACTGATTAAATCACCAAAATCCTTGCACCAGGTTGCATCATTGCTTATCACTGCAAGCCATTGAAGGATATAAAAGGGGATCAAGACACATTTCTGGCAGTTGTTAGTATTAGTGCACTTCACACCTGGAATTGCAGTGAGGCACCAAATTCACCCCCAATACCAGGATCTAGAAATGTTGGACAGCCATCTGCAATAAAACCCACTCAAGGATTATTGTTTGCTCAAGAAAATGTCTTGGAAATTCCTCTTTCTGTAGAGTAGGCTGACTCTGACTCTGACTCTGAGCCAGAAATAACTGAACACAATGAACATTATACTCATGACAATCAATTGTGTTATAGTCAGCAACAAGGCATGCAAGAAACAAAATTTGCAGTTACACCTATCCATACCAAAGAGGAATTTGAATTGTTTTCCAAACAAGTCTCACCTGGTGTACAAGAAACAAGCCACAGTTTGAACAAATGGCATACTGGTGGTCTGGAAATGCCAATGACAAAACTATCTTCTATAAGCTGCCAGAACATTTATCAACACGTTTTCTGAGAAAAGACAGGAGTGGCAAACCATGGTTGAAAGTCAGCCACAGCATCAGCCTAATCAAAGATGTATTCAGTCACAAAATCATAATGCAAAAGTACTGCCTGCTAGTGTTGCTGCAGCTCAGCTGGGTGTTTTTGCTAACTTGGGAAATAAAATAGCATAAATTCTGAAAATATTAGAGGAGCTAGATCATGTGAGAAGTCGATGGGTCCTATGCCAACTCTAAGCGATCTGATCAGTGGTTCCTGGGTTATTTAACTGACTCGAACAATGACTCATCAAGTCATCTCCCCAAGTCGGTTAAATAACTCAGGAACCGATGATCGGATCGCTTAGAGTTGGCAGAGGACCCATCGACCTCTCACATGATCTAGCTCCTCTAATATTTTCAGAATTTATGCTATTTTATTTCCCAAGTTAGCAAAAACACCCAGCTGAGCTGCAGCAACACTGCTGCCTGCTTTTTTACCAGATGCATTTCCAGGAGTGGAGAAAGATGTCACTGGAAATGGATTCTCAAACACCAGCATAGTTGTGCCAGATTTGCTTCTTGGTACTACAAAATCTGAATGAAGTACAGTTATCTACCAGGGTTTGTTACATAATCATTAAGTGTGACACCAACATGATGTTTCGACTCTTGAACACTGTACACTGCATCAATTTGCTTCAAACTTTTTTTATATCCTTCATAGAGATGTTGAAATAGAAACAGAAGCAGCAATTAATTGTGTAGCCCACCAGAGGACTCTATGGCTGTCATACTGTCTTGTCAGAAATACCTCACCTGATGCATTTTGAATTTGTCTGGGCTCTCATCATCTCAGAACAGGACAATCTTGTAATAGTACTGATGCCAGCTGTTAGCCATGCACCCAGAGCACCATTTTGTGATATTACCACTGGAGCAATGCAGAAATCACGCACCATCTGTAACGTGCAAAGTGGCAGGTAGTCGTGTGGCACCCAGTATTTTGCTTGTGTGAAATGTCATTTCTATCAGGATAGTCTTAGTCTTACTCTTGCTTCTGTATTCCACTTCTCCTGGGGTTTTAATCATCATGCCTGGCCATGCCAAGTAGTTGGATGAGAAAGCTGAGCTACATCATTGAGCCCATGAGGATCTAATGTCACATGCTGTCCTTGCATACAAACTGGAGTGCAAGAAGCCCATTGCACAGAAACGTCATGGTTTGCACACTATTTGCAAAGATTTTGAGGAGTTATATATGCAGGAGACAGGGAAAAAGATAAAACTGAATTTTATGACCCTTCAACACCATGCTACAGGAGGCCTGAACCACTGCGAGGCAGGCAACAACAAATGTGTAAGCCTGGCATCCCCAGTCTTACTACATGCCTCCTTACCCCTAGCTACTCCTGCCCCTGCTCCAATGGCTGGTGCCATGCATCTTGTATGTTACTGTTTGCATCTGGGCTTACTGTTTGTAAGCCAAACCTTATATGTAGAAACTGACCAGTGTGGCTGTGATATGTAGACACCTTAGATATCATAGCACTGGTGTGGAAGTGGAGGTTGACAGGGACATCAACCTCCCACTCCTACTGGTTCCTCCGCTTTTCTAAGAATTACATCAAGAGGTCATCTTTTTCTTTTTCTTTTTCTTTTTCTTTTTCTTTTTCTTTTTCTTTTTCTTTTTCTTTTTCTTTTTCTTTTTCTTTTTCTTTTTCTTTTTCTTTTTCTTTTTCTTTTTCTTTTTCTTTTTCTTTTTCTTTTTCTTTTTCTTTTTCTTTTTCTTTTTCTTTTTCTTTTTCTTTTTCTTTTTCTTTTTCTTTTTCTTTTTCTTTTTCTTTTTCTTTTTCTTTTTCTTTTTCTTTTTCTTTTTCTTTTTCTTTTATTCTTTTTATTTCTATTTCTACTTCTCGTTTCATTTTTATTATTAGCCTGCAGGAGCACGTTTTCCCATCTTCACAGCAAGTTGCGTCCTTCCCCGACGGGCTGATCTGCTGGACGAGTAGGGTGAGGACTGCTGTTGGCATGTTCCGCGCTTGTTGGAGGGTCCAAGCGACGCACGTCAATAGAACATACAACACAGCCATCTCCCCAAGCAATTCCCAGTAGCTGAAGTCCCGAGGGGTGGATTCAACAACACTGTACCGACAATCGACTTCGTACTCACGTTTTTAGACTGATTCGCTCCGTTTTTGGACCCTTTCTATTTTTAGTTACCTTGTCGTCATTTTCTTATCATCCCCAATGGTTTGCGCAAGAGGACGCGTACTTTCACATGTAAATGTAGATGTATACGCGTTTGTATTAAAGGTGTCTCCCCACCTTTCGAATGGGACATTCTTTTTCCCCTCATTCTTCTCCATACTTGCTCTCGCTAGATTGGACCTTTTAAGACTCAAGAAAACTGTACATGACGTATAGTTCATTAAGCTGAATAGCCACATCTACTCGTTTTCTATATACATTTCCCAGTTTCCTGTCCCGAAACCTCTTGGTAGCAACGCGTCTTTTCACGCATATAACTACTTAGTGTTTGCTCCACTGACCTTGGTTCCTTGGAACCTTTTCATTGGTTTCCTTGTTGCAGTAATAGATCGACCTAGCACGGTGCCTCACTGGATTACTGTCCCCTCTTCCTCACCGGCTCTCATGTAGTCCCCATGCCTTGGGAATATACTGGGTTTCTGTTATGCTTGGGTTTTGTCTCAGTGAGCCTGTAGGACACAGGCTTTCAAAATGCTGGCTTTTACCAGGTGAGGTTGATGTCATTATCAAATATATTGTTGAATTAGGTGACCAGGGCTTTGGTTTGAGCCATAGACATCTCAAAGAACATGTTGATGAAATTTGCTCAGCTAGGCTAGGATCCAAGTTTCCTGCAGATGGTGTTGGAAAAAACTGGATGCATCACTTTGCAATCAAGCACTCAGATCAGATCAAAGTATGTTTGGCATGGATGCTCAAGGAAAAATGGGCACAAGGTGTGAATATTCACACTGATAAAGCATACCAAGAGCTCCTTGGTGATACATTAATGGAGAAAGGGATTACAGTAGATAATCTCTACGGTGCAGATGAAATTGGGGTCCAGTCAGAAGGAGGAAACAAGCATGAAAGGGTATTCAGGGCATGAAAGCCAGGCCTGCAGTACCAGCAATGATCAGTGGTCACGAGAACATCACCATCATTGTCACCATCTGTGCAGATGGTACCGCACCTCTGCCAGCTGTCATTTTCAAAGGTAGTGCATATCAGGTAAAATGGAAGCAAGATAACCCTGCAAACACTTTGTAAGTCTCAATGAAGTGGATATTCTCATGCAACTTACACTCTGATAGGATTGGGTATCAGAAGAAAGGTTGGGCAGATGGAGAAATTGGTGTTGAATGGATAAAGGAATTTGACAAGGCAACCAAAGCAAAAGCCAAGGGCAAATCTCAACTGCTCTTGGTTGACAGGCACAATTCCCATTATACCCTTGGCTTTCTCCACTACACACACATGAATGAGATTATCATTCTGTGCTATCCATCAAATACAACTCACATTTACCAAGGCCTTGATGGTGTTGTCTTCTCTGTATTAAAGCGGTGCCTGCAGGGGGAGAGGGATAGATGGCTGCATGAGAAGGGAACACCAGTCAACAAGACAAACTTCCTCGAGATATATGGAAAAGCCCACCTTCGAGCTCTTACTCCAGACATAATCAAAATGGCTTTTCAGACGAAGGGAGTCTGGCTGTTCAATCTTAATGTCATAACCAAGGATCAATTTGCACCCAGCAAGGAAACCTTGAGCAAAGGGCACCTCCCAATTGTCCCACCTATGCCCATGAGAGTTATTGCAAAGTTGATCAAGGATCTGTCAATTTGTGATGCAGACTCAGTCACCAAAGAATCAGGTGATGAAAATGAACCTGATTTGAGATCCCAAACAATGTGCATGGCATTCAACAATGCAGCACAGGAGCTATTGAAGACTTCACTTGGTTATCTCACAACTCTGAAACCAGTCATGTCTTCAGACACCATGCCATCAACACAAACCAAGCTCCTCACCTTCTCCACCCCACACCCAGTTCTCTCTATCTCACCTAAAACAACAGATGAGGTGATACTTCTTGCAGCATTTTGAGAGTCACAGCACCATATCTGGCAAGTGGAAGAGTGTATGATTGTGCTCCAGGCAACAAACATCTTGAACAAGAGCTATTGCAACAAATTGCACTTCCAACTCGCCTTTCAAGAGGAAAAGGCAAAGAATGCAAAGAATGCAAAGGAAAAGCTGATGGGGGATGGGTCACCAAAGCTCTTATCAGGGGACACATTTTACAAACAGGTTGTGGAGTTCACACAATGGCAACAAGAGGAGGCAGCAAAAAAGGCAGAAAAAGGGGCAAATCAAGAGGCACACAAGGAGGCACTGAAGGACTGGGAGCTGAAGGATGCAGCCTGAAAGAAAGAAACCAAGGGGCAGAGATTGCATTATCAAGAGGCAGTGGCAGCATGGACAGCAGCATGTGACAAGGCAAAGAACACAAAGAAGACCTTCAAGGATCCGAAACCAAAGCTTGGGAAGTTCCCAAAAGCAATACCAAAGCCCACAATGAAGGCCATAGTGATGCAGGCACTTGTGATGGATGCCAATGATGATGAGGATATCAATTTGGGGGGTATTAGCAATGATTCTGAATGGGATGAGGACTCTGATCAATAATGGGTCGAGTTTGCCAAGTTTGCCAGTCACATGTCACACTCAGTGGTATGACCCAAAAATGGTACCTCCCAGATAATTGAGCCCTTGCAATGAATATGTGGTCTAAAATCATAAAGCCTGTTGCATTATACTTGTAAGATACTAGCATTTGCCTGAGCACATACACTTTTATGGAAAAATATATATAGTGAGGATGGGAGACAAAACAAAATTCAGTGTCTCAAAACATGGTGGATAACTGTAGGGGGTAACACAAATGAATTAATGTTGACATTGGAAGACCATCAAATGGAAGTAGAAAATGAGCCAGTTGCACCAACCTCATCTCTGCAGCTGGAAATCTTCCTCCTGTCTCCTCTCCACTTATGGAATACAAATCTGCAACATCTGCAAAAAATGTGCTCAGACCACAGAAAAATAAAAGAAAGCCAAGAAGCAGGTTTGTTTCATCTGATACTGCCAGTATCCCTTCTGTGGGCTTCATAACTGGGGCAAGTACTCAGGCCAAAAGGAAATGCAGAGTATGTGTATCAGCAGGGCATGATGGGAGTAATTAGGTGGCTGCTCAAAGTGCCTTTTATTGTAAGTAAAATGTTATCAACAACTGTTCCAGAGACTAATAGAAGCATACAGAAAAGGTCATGCAGCAGAATCAATGGAGATGGAAATGTAAGAATATTTTGGGTATCTTTCTTCTATTTGTTTTCTTAACAAAGCACTGGGTTTATCAATGTGGGGCAGGCTTTACAGGCCTACACCCTTTTTTGATTAATTGCAAAAACATAGGTCCATGGTCCAGATGTGGCACCAGAACTTAATTTCAAGGCATTGTTGACACATCAATTTGTCCCATTTGGTGTGCTTAATTTTTTTAATTGTTTCCCCTCAAAAGTGGATTTGATCATGTGACAGGGGAAATTTTGGAGATTGCATTTTTATGCTTATTAGACCCACTTTCCTTCCAAAAATCAAATATCCTGGTCTGAAAAACAATATTGGGCCTGGGCCTGAGAGGCTGGGTCTAACCCATGGACACTGTACATAAGGTGTCCCAGACACTTCACCACAGCCTGACTCTATACACATATAATGAGTGTATCCATACCAAGGGGGTGTTGGCACCCAAATCCTGGCACAACTTGTGGGGGAGGGGAGGGGCCAGGAGTGTTGTTAAAAATAAATATGACATCAAAGGACAGTGGGTCAAATAATCAACAGGACTACATAAATTGTTGCCCAGTAGTAGCTACAGATACAGTATCAAGTACATCAAATGGGTAATACAAACCAAAATTTTGCTTTTAGGCTACCAGCTAGACGAAATGACAAAGAAGTGAGTGAATGTATGTCCACTGAACAAAGGCTTTGAAACTGAGTTATACTTGAAATCAGACAAGGAGGTGAATCAGAATACACATCAGATAGTAAACTTCCCTGTCCCAACTGCAGCAAAGAAGTATGCATCAGCATGGGGGGCCAAAAAAACCTAGAGATACATCATGTGACATCCAAAGCTTGCAAGGTGCATGTATGCAGGATTGTAGCTCAGGAGAATCTAGCTGCAATGGGAGGCTCCCTTCTGACCTATTTTGGGCCCTGAGCAAAACTTGTCTCCTCAACTGTAGCAGCACATCTGCTGGTGCAGGTCCAACCAACTGACATGTGCAGGTCAACCTCCCAAGAGGATATGAGTTTCTCTCAGTCTCCATCATGCACAGGCAATAGCATGGGTACTGGTACAGGTCAGATGTAGGGCACCCATGACCTGTACCTATACCCATTGCTGATTTTCTATTTATGAGTTACCAGTGTAATATCTACAGGCCCCAGCGCCCAGACAAGTGCTGCAGACCATTTTATATACTCATTTACTACTGGATATGTACTAATAGGCTTGTTTACACTCAAATGATGGAGGGGAAGTGATGCCTCGAAGAAAGAAGGGCTTGTGGAAGCAGCATGTTATATACTGTCTAATGTTTACTACTATTTGGTGTGTCATTCATTTACTGACACACCAAATAGTAGTAAACATTAGACAGTATATAACATGCTGCTTCCACAAGCCCTTCTTTCTTCAGGGCATCGCTTCCCCCCACCATTTAAGTGTAAAATAAGCCCATTAGTACATATCCAGTAGTAAATAAGTATATAAAATGGTCTGTGGTGCTCGTCTGGGCACTGGGGCCTGTAAATAGCATTTTTTTTCAGATGTGGAATGAAACCCAGGTGGGTATCGACACCCGCCTGTACCTGCCTGTACCCACCGTGTACCAACCTGTGGGTCGATGGGTGACTACCTGTGCAGGTACGGGTACAGGTAGACCTCTGGGTACCCATGGGAGTACCCATGCTATAGCCTAATCATGCACCATGCCTGCCTCTACAACTGGCCATTTTTCTGATGGCTGCATGGTTGCAAAGTGGTTGCTTCAGGATCTCCACAAAACAACAGAAAACATTCCTGACATGGTACTCCATGCTGATGAGGCCCATCCTCTTGCTATCTTTGTGGGAAACCCTGCTGCCTATATCAGTCCAGAGATTCACACTCACCACCACCACTACATCTGAACCATGTGGCTCTC
Organism: Tricholoma hemisulphureum; assembly: GCA_964034925.1. Lineage (NCBI taxonomy): Eukaryota > Fungi > Basidiomycota > Agaricomycetes > Agaricales > Tricholomataceae > Tricholoma > Tricholoma hemisulphureum. The sequence goes on from OZ035928.1 coordinate 9,579,417, forward strand.
ATCTCTCAACTTGATGCCCCTTTGGTGTCAACTCTGGATCCCAAGCTCCCCCACCACAATCTAGTAATGGATCACAACAATGACTGCCACATCCCCACACCTCTCACACCAACCCCAATCATCACTGAACAATCCAACATTGCCACTGCAGGTTCAACTTCTCATAGTGGTTTAGAGGTGAGCATGGTGTGTTGGGATATGGCATACAGGCAAGCCAAGGCAGTAACCATGGCTAGGACATATTCCCCAATATGCTAAGTCATTAACACATGTTTAACAGGAGTTAACACATGTAAGGACTATTAGGGGGTTGCACAGTTAACACATGCTGCACAGTGAAACACATATAGCATGTCTATGATAGGCTATCCAAGACAGAGCCTTGGATAGAGTGTCTAAGACCCATACTGCAGGAAGTCTCAGACTTACCAAGCCATGATATCATAGGAGGTACTATGACACTATTGTTATAGGGGAAATGACATAGTTACTCCAAGATTAACTGATACAGGGGTCTATGACAGAATACCTCCTTAATATATTATAGGAGTATATTACACTATACCTCCTAACAGTGTTGTATAAATATTCCACACTTTGTAGGAGATGAATAGACATTCCCTGCCTGTTCCACACACTCACTACTTTGTCTGAGTGATCCCCCACTTGCTCTCAAAGACCTAATCCCAATATGGTGTTCCAGGGTGATGGTACCTGTGAAATTTCAAGAGTGGGATGCATTTGAAAAATGCAGGTTGTTACAGTGGCAATCAAAAGTATCACACAGCCACCGATCATTTTGTCCAATGCATGCATGGGATCATGAGGCTAACAGACAGCCTCAAACATTGTTCATGTAATGTATTAGATGTTTGCTGTTAGTGTAACATGTTGCAGAACAACATTAATTAGTTTGGGCAAGGCTACATGAGGTTGAATTCAAAATGCAATGTGCAATACATTTGCTCACAGGGTTCTCAAACACTTTGAGAGGTATAAGTAGAGTTTGAGGGTCTGGATTTTATTCAAACTGCTCTCATACATCATTTACAACATGGTCTACACCTCCCCAACAAAGGTCACACACATTGTCCATTTCAAGAACCTTGGAATAGATCACAAAGATATTGCTTCCCAAATGGGGGTACATTGGACAACTGTGAGCCAAATCCTTTTGTGCTTTCAGAAATTCAGGGATCCTTACTTTGTAAACCCTACAAGAGGCTGCCCCCAAAAACTCCAGGAGAGGGAAACCCAACTAGCTGCATGGATGCTTGCAAAAACAGAGGTTGCCAATGCTACAGAGCTCACAAAAAAGGCCTTTCCTGATGTGTCTTGCCATGCTCTCACATGTAGCTTAAAGTCATATGGGCTGGTTTGCTGAGTCTGCCAGTCTTGCCCCTACATCTCTGTGACTAATAAGGAGAAGTGCAGATGGTGGGCAATTGCACATGCCAATTGGAGTTTGGACAACTGGAAGCAAATGATTTATTCTGATGAATCAAAATTCCTTCTATTCAAATCTGATCAGCATCAGTACACATGGTTCAGGCCAGGACAGGCCCTAGATGATAGATTTATGAAGAAGAACATCAAACATGGTGCTGGAAACTTGATGGTGTGGGGGTGTGTCATAGTGCAGGGCATGGGGCAGCTTCACCAGATTGAGGGCATAATGTGTGGGCCGGATTATGTGGAGATCCTCAAGGAGAGTTATCTAGGCACTCTAAAGGATCTAAAATTACAATCTATGGCCAAGGGAGGTGTGATCTTCCAACAGGACAACAATCCAAAGCACCTGTCCAAAGTTGCTGAGGTGTGGTTTATGAAAAAGAAGATGCATTGCTTGGCCTGGCCCCCCTCTGGCCCTGATATGAATATCATCAAGCATGTCTGGGATCAATTGGATGCCCTTGCACCAGCGATCCATTGCCATGCAACTGTGAGGAGATGTGGGAGGCACTTCAGGAGGAATGGTACAATTTTCCACAGGCATCACTCAACAAATTATATGAAAGTATCCCACATTGTGTTGCTGCCCTAATGAAGGCTTGAGGGGGTCATACAAAATATTGAAGACCAGTAAGCCATAGCTCCATCTGATCTTTTGATATTCTCTAATCATTTGGGTGGCAATGTATGAGCAAAAGAACTGCATACTGACATTGCAATTGCATTGCCCCTTGCACTTTATTTACCTGCAGTAGTTGTTTATTACCATTACGGCCTCATATATATAGATGGGAAATAAACTTGCCTGTTATCGACATCCATCAGATTGCTGTCACCTTTCTGTTGCAAACATGTGGACAGCTGATCTGTATTTGCAGCTGTTACCTTTTTGTCATACAACACGTTGATATTTGCTATCACCCCTTCTCCTTTCAACTTCCTCACCTCTGCTACCTGGACCTTCAATGGGGCATTGGAAGCTGGCTTCTTACTCACTTGCTTGCTAGACATGGACTTCACCATATCACTATACTTACTCTGTATCCCTTGAGTCTCCTTGCTCTCCATTTTCTTTGCTGTGATTTTGATCTCATCATGCATCTTGATCTTCACTTTCTTTGACTTGGGCTCCTGGGATGGCTCTTCATCAGAGGCTGGCACAATCTCTTTGTTTTTCCTGCCTGTGGCTTTCTCCTCACTCTTCCCCACCACCTTCTGAACCATATGTGCCTTCCGCTTTTTAGCAGGAGTAGTGTTTAAAGGTCCAGTCCAGTGAGGGTTTTTTTGCCTAATTTGGATGAACCGGAACCAAAACCGGTTGCCCCTTATGGTAAGACCATGGAAAACCGGACTGAACTGTAAAAAAACTGGTCCAAAACAGTTCAAACTGGTTCAAACTGAAGTCCAGTCATAAACAGTTCAGACTGGTTTGAACTGATGAAAACTGGTCTTTGTGCAGCGTTTAGGTACTAAGTCCAGTTGTAATACAGTGTACATAAGGTGCCTGCAAGGTGTTTATGGTGATAATAAATTTTTACATATAAAAAAATACAACAATTAGATGTTGTATAAGTTCAGTTTGGCAGTAGGATATCATTTTGGCCATAGCACATACCATTCTGGACTGTTTGTCTTAAAAATTGGGTCAAAAGATGCGCATTTATAGGGTGTACCTTGTGACAGTTTGAATGGTTAAAACCAGTCTGGTTCAGTCCGGTTTGGTGCAGTTTTGTTATCACAAGCTTGAACTGAAACTGGAAGTCTGACCTTTTCCAGTTTAGGTCCAGTTCAGTCCAGTTTTTTTTCAGTTCAGAGGACTGGACCTTTGAACACTAAGCAGGAGGGGGTGGCTAGTCACTTTCAACACTTAAGTCATCTGTAGACTGTAGTGACTGAGCCCTCAGAACAAGAGTCAAACAAGTCTCTGTCGACATCATCAAGCACCCCAACATCACTTGTCTCCTTGACAGGGGCAAGAGCAGACATTTTTCAGTTGTGAACAGGTGGCCATTGTTTTGGAGTGAGGGGTGGGTGGGGAGTAGCCTCAACTGTGTGTTCATTGGCCATGTTATCATGTTTAAACTTGGCAGTACAGTTGATACTTTGTTGTTTGGCCTCTTCACAAGCCACATCTGTCCATTATTTTTCAGGCATACCCCACTTTGTAAAATAGAGGGCAAATAAAATATATTTTGTACATAGGATAGGCTAACTGCAACTGCTACTTGCAGTTCTGAGGCCTACCTGCAACCAAAGGTCCAGTTGCTTCCAGTTGTGGTGATGGACCATATAAAAAATATGCTCAACTCAGAATGGGAAGTAACAGACCTTGGAGAACCAAGAAAAATAGTTGGCATAGAAATTACATGCACAGACAAAAGCATCAAAATGTCTCAAGAGAAATATTGAGAACATCCTCTGGTGTGGCAGGGTCAACAGCAGGGTCAATGGTCTGCTAGAGATATGTTGACAAGGTCATCACATCATGAGGTGAGGGGTAAGCAAGAGCCAATAAAAGAGGGTAATAAATGATGGGACGGACAAGCATTTAAGGGCTTGGACAAAACTTAGAGAGGGGAACTCAAACACAAAGAGGAGGTAAAACAGAGCTATTCCATTCAAAAGGTAGGGGGACACCCTAAATACAAAATGGCTCATAGTGATAAGTCCCATCATGCACATTCTCTCACACTGACAGAGCCCAACAACAAGAAAGATAAGCTACAAAAGAAGTCAGACCAAAGGGATTAAGAGAACTAATAAAGAAGCATAATCAGGACCTCATCCCAGGGTTTCATGGACTAGGAATGACTCAGGGAGAGGTTCATCAAGGGTCTCTATTGACAGTGCATCACTTGTGCCCCCTCCAAGTGCAGAGCATTCAAGCAAAGCCTCTTGACCCTCCAGCTGGTTGGCCCATCAAGTTGGATGTTGACTAGCTGCAAGAAAAAGGTACATTAAATACTCAAAAAAAGAAAACCAGGATTGCTTCACCACATTGGACATGCCAGGGCAAGTATTTACACTCCCCCCCCCATTCCTTGTGGAATCCTGGTTCATTCCTGGTTCATTCCTCACATTCCTAGGAATCCTGGTCCATTCCTAGACCATTCCTAGCCACCATTCCTGGAGGTACTAGGTCATTATTTCAAATATTAAATGCATTCATTACTATTTATAGGTCCATTAATACTAATAAAAAAATAAGCAAAACCCCCCAGCTCATGAGTCACTACAAGGCAGGGGGGGTATTTATTTATTTACTACCTTAATACATGTTTTTTTAAAAATACATATTTTGTCAAAGACTTAAAAAAAATAAACAAAGAAAACTGATAGGGGGGCGGGCAAAGGACACAGATGGTCATGTCATGGTGACCTGCCCCTCACATAGCACCCCATTCCACCCCATGAGCGATGGCTTGTGGTAGCAGTTCGGGGTGCTGATGTGGGGGGTTGGTGTCTGCTCGGCTGCCATCACCCCACCTGCACTCCACCCCAACAAGCAGTGGCTCATGAGGCTGGGCCAGGTGGTGTTATTCAGGCTGCTGGGCCCTTCCGTTGTGTCCTCCTCAGCCATCAGGGCCTGCTGTCGCATCCTGCTGGGTCCTGGGCCCTTGTGTCACATCCCCCTCAGCTCCAGTTGCATCCCATGGCCTCCAGTTGCATCCCTGGGCCCTCCTGTCATGTCCCCCTCAGCCATCGGAGCCTGCTGTCATGTCCTGCTAGGTCCTAGGCCCTGGTGTTGCATCCCCCTCAGCTCCAGTTGCGTCCTGTGGCCTCCAGTCACATCCTGTTGTGTCCCTGGGTGTCCCCTCTGTCATCTAGCATCCCCCCCATCATCTGGTGTCCCCTCCAGCTGGCAGGTGCGTCCCCCCTTCCAGGTTGGTCATGTCTGGGTGCCCTGTTGCATCAAGACATGTCCCCTGGGCACTGGGGGGCATCCTGTCTGGCAGTGACATGGCAGGTCATGGGTGACCTTCCTTGGCCAAAGATCAAGCCCCCTGCACACCAAGCGAGCAGGGGCTTGCTGGGCTGTTTGGGGGGCCATTGGGGGGCTGTTAGAGGGGGGGGGGGGCATTAGTGATTTGGAGGCAGTGTGGGGTGTATTCAGAGTGTACCTCATGGGTACCCTGCTCTGCAGGCCTCCTGGCACCCCCCTATCCCCATCTGAGCCCCTCCTGTCCCAGCTGAGTGGGGAGGAGGGGCAGCGCACTGGGTCTCTGCTGGTACAAGTAGAAAAGGAAATTGTTAGTCTAAAAATATATTTAATGATTAAAAATACTTAATATGGGGGCCAGTGGCAGTGCGTGTCACTGATAAACAAAATGGTCACATACAACCATGTGTTTCCAACCAACACGTGATGACACATGTGCTGAGTGGCTGTGAGGGTTGGGACATAACACATTTGCTTAGTTTACCTAACAAATATCAGCTAGTCTAATGGTTATATTGCCATGTTTGTGCTGAGTAATCATCTCCCAAAACCTGGGTTCAATCCTTGATGGTGCAATATATATTAATACTAACAGCCCAGAATGGACTGGGACCATTCCTAAGGAATATTCCTGGCATTCCTGGCAGGACTAGGAATGAACTAGGAATGGATCAGGAATGGACTAGGACTAATACAGGGAATTTCTATTCCATTTACACTATCTAGAAAGCAGGGGGGGAGAGAAAAGACCTCTGCCAGGGGCAGTCCTTGCTTAGGCAATGCTGTGGATGCAGCCAGCAAGTGATGTGATACTGTGACTCTACAACATATGACTCTCTATCTACTAGCTATGGTCATGTGACTGCCAACTCTCACTCTTCCATCTGCCCATCTTCCAAATAGCACCATCTCCATTGCCTTGAACAAAAACAGAAGCAGAGAGCAAAGAAAAGAAAAGAAAAAAAGTACACATGAAAGAAAATAGATAGAGCAAAAGAAAAACAAACAGAAATTTGCCATCAGACTGGGGCCCATTCTAATGCCCAAAGAGCTCATCCAAAGTCCATCAGTCAGGGGTCTTGGTCCCCATCAAGTTTTGGGAAGGGCAGTGTGGGTGGTGCTCTCCCCACAGGAATGGTGATTGAAGGCTTGCCTGGGCCAGAGCCAAATAGATATTGCCTAGTAATGAGGGCTTCTGTAAAGTGTGTGATAGGGGGTGCTTAAGAACCACAGGCAACGGAATATGACTTAGATATATTCAGGTGCTACATGGTGGTATAAGGCTTGGGTTGCCAAATAGCCAACATTGGCTATACTATCAAAGGTCACCTACTTGGCCACCCTGGGTACTCGGCCATTTCAGTTTTTAGTGGCTAGACAACAAACCACTTACCACAGTGTATGCTTAAATTTGAAGGTGTACATACAGGAAGTTATTGAGATGACTGCAAATTTGCCTAGCATCACTTAATTCGAGATATGATCGGTTGATAGGCGGCCATGTCGTGTTTTGGCATGTTTTCTAAGACCCCGACCCCCCGATATGGCAATGCCTTGCCCAGCATCGATATTCTGACTCTTGGCTTGAAACTTGCTCATGTTGTAGATACTGGTAGTCTTTTGTAGAATTGCACCCATCTTTGATGTTTTAACCCACATTAGCCTTAAGCTCCTCTGATTGGCTGAGTTCTCAGGTTTGCTCAATTTCCCACCCTTTGTCAGAGAATCCCCATAAGGGCTGCAAGGTTGATTCAAAAATCATAGTGAGTATCTCAAGTCCTTCCTAACATAGGTGCCAAACATCTGACCAAAGCTTGAGATATGTAAGTATTGTAATTCATTGTTATTCCACCAGGAATCCTTAGGTGGTCGAGTACCTGACCTTTGATAGTAAGTCCAGCAGCCCTTGGTATAAACATCTATAAACACTACCTTGATGGTAGTGCTCCCTTACAGCTTCTGAATGGCATTGATAGGCTGGAGGATGTAGTGGATAGAAGGTCTGTCATGAGGCTGAGAAAAAGTGTGGGGGGGCTTGTTGTCACCTCACACATCATCAAAGGATCCCAAATGGATGCCTAAGATCTGTTTTCAGGCATGAGAGGTTGTGTGGGAGGTTGCTGGGGAACATGCAGTTTTGCAGCATCTTCAGCCCAGTCAAAGTATGCAGGAGGTGGGCGCACAGCAGAGGGGGCTGTAATGGGCCATTCAGATGACAGTGGGGAGGGGGGCAGTGGCATGGACTGTGGTGCTGGTGTCTGGAGTGTTGTCTGGGATTGGGGAGTGTGGTGGGGTCCAACAAGGGGGTTGCTGGTGAGTGGAGGGCCTGCCTGGGCATTGGTGGTGGTGGTTGGGTCACAGGGGGTGTGGGACTGCTTCAGTGAGTCAGCATCATTTGGAATGAAGAGGCAGGGGCTGTGGGGGGGTTCAGGGTGGTTGGTGTCTTTGAACACAATGCAGATGGGGTAGCTGGGGGTGAGGGGCTTTGAACACAAGCATGCGGGATGAGCTGGGAGTCAGCACATGCATGTCTGTGTCACCTCCTCTGAGGTGTCTGGAGTCTCTGGGGGGTGGTCTGGGTGCAGGAGGGTTGTTGGCATTTTGTGTGACATGGCATGAGCAATGGTGGGCCCAGGGTGCTTAGCAGGGGGTACCAGGGGGAGCTGGGGGTCGTCAGGGACTTGCACCACCTGTTCTGAGGTGCAGGGGGTGGTCTGAGTGCCAGTGTTCAAAGTGGGGGGGCACATTTGCTTTTTTGGGGGGTTGGGGATGTTTGTCATTAAACCCAGCCTTGGATGGTGGAAGAGAGGTGCTGGGTAGCAGAGGTTGTCTGTGAGGCTGTTTCAGAGGTTGAGGGGGCTTCCTGGACAGTGGCAGGTGTTTGGGAGCATTTTGGCATAGGGGGGTTGTCAACTGGTGGCATTGCTTGGATGGCAACTGAGCAGAGGATGCAGGCAACATTCACTCTCAGGGGGACTGGACAGCATGCCAGCCTGTTCTCCTCATCCTCAAGCTTGCACTTCAGTCTGAATCTGTGCCCTATATTCCTCCCTTTCTACCACATCTTCTGCCCACACTCCTCCATGTTTTCCTTGCCCTTCTTAAGGCCTTCTTCTACTCCAGCTTCCCATCCTCAAAGGCTTGATTCTTCCAGCAAGACATGCACCTCTTCATGGGTGTAGACAAAGCTCGAGGTGTCGTAGTCATCATTGTTATTGGTTGATGGTGATGTGGCAGTGGCTGTGTCAACAATGTGCATCACATTGTTAGCACTGTTTGGTGCTGTGGCAGCTTCTGCAGTCAAAGCTAGGGTGTCTGCAGTGGTTGTTGTAGTTGTAACAGTGTAGGTAGCATCTGTTTTGCATGCATTATCTTGCCATTGTTTTTTCTTGCCTTGTTTGCCCTGTCCTGGACCTGGCATGGTGACAAAAGGGGTGGTGACAAGGTTGGGGCTGAGTGAAATAGATCATGGGACTCAGGACTCAATAGTTCAGCTCAAAGGCTCAGAACATAAGACACAAGACACAAAAAAAAAGCCCAGAGATGCACAACAAGGCTCAAAAACACAGAGTGAGACACCAAAAATGGACAAAAGCAGGGGGGCTCTAGGGAAGCTGAGATCAACAGAGATGTGAGTCAAATCTCACTCTCATCACCAAGATGGACATGCCAGGGGCAGTCCTTGCTCAGGTGATGCTGTGGACGCAGCCAGCAAGTGATGTGATACTGTGACTCAACAACATGTGACTCTCTATCTACTAGCTATGGTCATGTGACTGCCAACTCTCACTATTCCAATGTCAAGTGTAGAGCTATCAGGTGGAAGCCTGAGGAAGCCCAGAATCATGATGGGATGCATGATTAATGCATTGTGTGAATGTGGGAGTGTTGTTGAGGGGAGGGGATGACCTGCTAAATTATAATTGAACTTAGCAGAATCAGTAACACAAAATATTGATAGAAATAATCTAAAATGAAAAGTATACTGTCACCTTCATTTATCTGCAATAATATTGGAACTGGAATAAACTCTGTGGAATGGCTAAGTTGGTGAGTAGGCCAACTGACCCAACCACACTGGAAGGAGGGAATGATAGATGCAAACCCCATCAGGATACCTATGGATCCAAATACAAAGCTAGTGTCAAACCCTGATAATAATGAGCTGAATTGGAGCAATTCATCTACTAAATTACTAGGATGCTTGCAATTTATTGCAAATTCCACAAGACCAGACATTAGCTTTGCTGTTAACGAGCTAGCCACCTACACTGCTAACCTGGGATTACAACACCATGGTGCAATAAAGTGGATACTATAGTACTTGGCAGGTATGAAAACTCATGGGATAATTTACAACAGGTCCCACGATGAGGCTGGAAAAAATGATACCCTTTTCCATGGATATTGTTAAGACAAGGGCTTATACTTGTCAACAAAGAGTTGTTTGTCATCTGCTACTTGAGGCTTTCAAGTAGTTGTCTATCTTTTAGTCTCAGAGGCCTTCTGAGCTAGTCTGAGGTTGAGTTGAGCGAGTGTTGTTGAACCTCACCAGACTCTTGGTTTGATACTGTGGGGGGCACTCCCAATGCAGGTTGTTTTGGTACGAGATGAGGCAAGCCAGCACAAAGAGCACTCCCAGAGTGGTGAGGGAGATGAGGATGCCAATGAGGATGATGAATCCAGTATTCATGGCATAAGTGTGGAGAGAGTTATTTTTTTTGTAAGAGTAGTCAAGCTGAATAAATATTGTTCTTTGTTTGTGGGTGTTTTCTCAATGATCTCCATAAGGCTCCCCTGTGATGTTTGCCCATGCTGCATCATTGAATGTGTCTGAGTAATTGTTGTCATCTAGTGGAGGTCTATCAGGGCAGTTGTTAGAATAGTGTCCAGGGCTGTTCTTGCCACATGTGGAGCATTTGAATTTTGGGCAGAAGTGTAAGGGGGACCAAGGGGGGGCCACACAATGTTGCGGCCACTCCCCCTTGTGGCTGTGCTACTCTGGGTGTTTTTTTGTGGATGTTACTAGTATTACCTTAGTCACATAGGTCTCCCCAGCTTCATCTACACTATGTTGTACCAGTCACTATATATTGTGGTCTTGTGTACTCTCATGTGATAAGCTTTACCAAACCCCATCCCACTACTCTTACAAGAAGGGTCAGACATGGCCTCTCCCATTGCAGCAGTAACATGTTCTCTCCCTAGGGGAGGGGTCAGTCTGGGAGCAGGCAGGGGTTCAGGTCCTTGGGGTGGACTCCCTGGTCAGGTTGATGACTATGCAGTCAGTGGGCAGGGGAATTGGTTTTGGAGAGGAAATTTCAATGGAGGGTGAGGGGGTGACACAGTCAGAGAGGGAATCTTGTGGAGGGGTGGAGGTGGAGGAGTTTTAATTGGTGTTGTCTTGTCTACAGGAATGAGGAGTAGGGGGTTGGTCTTCTTTTGGGTCAGGAGGTGGATCTGTGGGCAGGGATTCTTTGCTGGCAGAGGGGTGCTACAATGTCTTCTATTCCTTCTAGCAACAGGGAAGAGAGGAGTAGGCAATAGCATGGTGTTGAAGCATACAAGGCATCAGTGAAGACAGCCAACAGAGCTAAGATGTATGAGGGCATTAACCAGTGTATAAGAGTCTTTGTAACTGGAGATGTAGTCTCCAGTTACATCCACTTATATACATAAAGCCCTGCTAAGTATAAATTACTGATGTCATGGACTGTGGAGTGCATGATGTCATTGAATGTGCAATGACATCATGCACTCCAGCACTGATGATGCAATACTGTACACTAAATGACAAAATGGTTACTGACTAAACTGGCCATAGATTGAGTCTGATGCTAACTAGATTACCTATTCTAACACATGGGTGCAGGTAACCTGCATGGGTCACAAATATGGGTATGGGTCAGATGTAGGGCACCCATGACCCATACCTATGCCCATTGCTGATTTTCTATTTACAAGTTACTGGTGTAATATCTACAAGCCCCAGCCCCCAGATGAGGGCCACAGACCATTTTATATACTTATTTACTACTGGATATGTACTAATAGGCTTATTTTACACTTAAATGTTGGGGGGAAGCGATGCCCTGAAGAAAGAAGGGCTTGTGGAAGCAGCATGTTATATACTGTCTAATGTTTACTACTATTTGGTGTCAGTAAACGAACATGAATGTGACATAACATGTCTGGAGTGATGTTTACTACTATTTGGTGTGTCAGTAAACAAACATGAGCACACATTTACTTACACCAAATAGTAGTAAACATTAGACAGTATATAACATGCTGCTTCCACAAGCCCTTCTTTCTTTAGGGTGTCACTTCCCCCCATCATTTAAGTGTAAAATAAGCCTATTAGTACATATCCAGTAGTAAATAAGTATATAAAATGGTCCATGGTGCTCATCTGGGTGCCAGGGCCTGTAGATAGCTTTTTTTTTGGATGTGGAATGAAACCCAGGTGGGTATTGACACCTGCCTGTACCCGCCTGTACCTGCCATGTACCAACCTGTGGGTCAATGGGTAACTACCCATGCAGGTACAGGTATGGGTAGACCTCTGGGTGCCCACAGGAGTATCCATGCTATAGCCTAGAGAGGAGTGCTTCTTCTTGTTGTCATGCAGTGTGGAGAAGCCATTGGTTGTATCCCCAAGCAGCAAAGAGGGGTCTCAGGTGCATGTTTCCTTTGATGAGTTGCTGGATGTTGTTTTCATTCTGTTGGTTGGAGAGAAAGAGTCAGGTGGTGATGGTGATGACATTGGGAGAGGGGTAGTGCATTTCTCTTTTTGTTGTTGTGTTGTTTTTTTGTTGTTTGTCTGTCTGTCTTCTTTTTGTGTTTTTGTTTTTTTTTGTCAGATGTTCTTTTTCTTTTTGTAATTACTTAACATGTCTTTGGTGTGTTCAAGGTTGGCTTCTGGTCCCCATGAGTTTTCCGATGAGGGGTATCCCATCCACTTGATCAGGTAGTGAAACCCTCAGCCTCTTTTCCTGCAGGCAAGGATCACTTCAACTTCATATTCCTTTTCTCCTTCAATCAGGTCAGGTGATGGTTCAGAGAAGAAGGGGCCATGTTCATCTGTTTGTCAGAAGGGGGTCAGAAGGGCAGCATGGAAGACCAGGTGTATTTTCCACTGTTTTGGAAGGGAGAGTTGATAGAAAAGTGGATTTAATACCTCATTGATGATGAATGGTCCTTCTCATTTCAGGGTGAGCTTCCTTCCGGTGTAGGCTGTTTTCAGATTCTTTGCTTCTAGCCACACCTTTTCTCCTTTCTCAAACAGTTTGAAGTTCCAGGTGACTTGCTCTGTCATCATTTGACATGCTAGCTCATGGGTGGCCAGTGCCTCATCCCTGGCTTTTTGCAGGAGGATGGTTCACTGTTCTGCTGCAGGGAGGTTTGTTTTCTGGTAGGTTAGAGGGATTGCTCTTGGTTCATAGCCCATCATGAGGTAGAATGGTGAGTTCTTTTGAATGGAGTGAGTCCTCTGATTGTGTGTGAATTCTGCAGTGGACAGGAGGTGTTTCCAGTTTTCTGGGTTGTTAGAACAGAATATTCAGAGGTAGATTTCTACCTCCTGGTTCACTTGTTCTGTTTCTCTGTTGGTCTGCAGATGGTAGGCTGGACTCATCGCCAGTTTGATTCCTAGCATCCTTCCTAGTTCTTGGAATAATTGAGAGGCAAAGTGAGGGTCTTGATCAGAAATGATCTTGTCTGGTAGTCTGAATCACTTGTAAACATTGTCCAGGTAGGCCGTGGCTGCTCTGAGTGCATCCATTGTTTTGTTACAAGGGATTAAAATTACCCCCTTAGTAAGACCATGGTCTACCATGACCATTAATGAATTGAACCTGTCACAAACTGGGAGGTCAGTGATGAAGTCAGTAGTTATGAGAACCAATGGGTGGGTGGTGTGAGATTTGATCAGGGAAAGCAGGGGGGTTGTTGGGTACATATTAACTGACAAGTGGCACATCCAGTAACAAATTTCTTGATAAATGTCACCATCCCTGGCCACCAGTAGTCTCTTTGAATTAATTCCATGGTTTGCCACTGCCTGGGGTGCCCACTTGGTAGGTATTTGTGGTAGCACTCCACTATTCATCATCATTTGTCTGTGTTGTCAGGGACATAGCATCTGCCTTTGAAAAATAAAAGCCCATCCTCTATCTTCCAATCTTATAGGGAGGATTTGATTGGGGGTATGCCATTGTTCTTGAGTGCTGTGATCACATCTCCCACCAGGTCTTCTTTCATGATGCTGGCAGCAAAGGCATCATGCAGTTTGGTGTCAATGAAGTTGATGAATAGTGTCTCAGGGAGGAGAGTCATGTCCTATTGTCTGTATCTTCTTCTGGAACATGGTCTGCTCTTTGTGAGAGGGCATCACTCTGCACCATCTGAGATCCTGGAACATGTGTCAGTTGTAGGTCAAATTCTGACAGGAACAGGCTCCATCTGGCCTGCCTCCTGTTGAGCTTCTGCACCATTTGGAAGTAGGTCAGTTTTTTGTGATCCAAGAGTGTTGGGAATGGAGTGGTGAACAGTGACAGGAAGAGTTAAGGACAAGGTTAGATTATGAAGTTAATCTCAAAGGCTAATGAGTGAGGGAGTCTGCCACAGGGAGGAATGTTATTATCATCTCCTACATGATGTGCAATATTTATACTACACAGTTAGGAGGTATAGTGTAATGCACTCCTTTAATATATAAAGGAGGTATTCTGTAATAGACCCCTGTACCAGTTAATAATGGAATAACTATGTCATATCCCCTATAACAGTGTCAATAATAGTGACATATGATATCATGGCTTGGTAAGTCTTAGACTTCCTGCAGGGTGTGTCATAGACACTCTATCCTTAGCTCTGTCTTGGATAGGCTATCATAGACATGGCTATATCTTGCCTATCCTATGATAGACATGCTGCAGGATGATTAATCCTGTAGCATGTGTTAACTGTGGATTCCCCTATATGTCTCTGCATGTGTTAACCTCTGTTAAACATGTGTTAATATGACTTAGCATATTCTGGCAATATTCCCTAGGCATGTTAACTGCCTTGGCTTGCCTGTATACTCTTGTATACATAATCCCAACAAAGAGAATTGTCACTGGGTGTCCTGATCCCAGTAGGTAATGTCACCATGTCTCCAGGGCTCAAACTATGCCGAGGAGTTTCCTATTGTATATTTTGTAGTTTCATTCCATCAGAGTGAAGGAGTGGGAGATGTATCCACAGGGGTGCCAGTCTCCATTGGCATCCCTCTGCTGAAGGACTGCCTCTGTCACATGTTTTGATGCATTGGCTGCTACTACAAATTGTTTTGTAGGGTCTGGTATTAGCAGTACTAGGCTCTCAGCAAACTTAGCTTTTAGGGCCTCAAATGCTTGTTGGCACACTGGTGACCATTTGAAGTCTTTGGTTTTCTTGGTGAGCTCATTTAGTGGTCATGCCAACTCCATGAAGTGCCCAATGAATCATCAGTAGAAGTTGCTGAAGCCTAAAAAAGAACAGACTGCCTTTATGTTGGTAGGTGCCAGCCACTCCCTGATTCCTGCTAATTTTGTCTGGTCCATGCCTATTTCATCTGGTTTGATCACCAGGCCCAGGAACTCTACTTCTTGGATGTTGAATTTGCACTTTTCTATTTTCAGGTAGAGGTTGTGTTCTTGGAGTCATCATAAGACTTGTGTCATTTGCTCCTGGTGCTCCATTTTTCCTCTTGAGAAGATTAAGATGTTGTCCATATATATCACAATCCATCCTTCATCTATCATGTCCCTGAAGATCTCATTTATCATGGCTTGGAAGGTTGCTGGGGAGTTGCAGAGGCTGAAAAACATGACTGTTGGTTTGAACAGCCCTCAAATTGTTAGTTTTTAAGGCTTCCTTCCACTGGCTGCCATCCTTTATCCTGATGTTGTGGTATCCCCATTGGATGTCCATCTTTGTAAACTATTTGGCCCCTTTGAGTTTGTTGAGTAGATCCCCTACCAGCAACAGTGGGTAGGTGTTTTCAATCATCCCATTGTTTAGATACCAGTAGTCTTGGCAGGGGCAGAGAGCATCAGTATCTTTCTTTGTGACAAAAAAGAAGGGGGATGCCATGGGGGATTTCAATGGTCTGATATATCCTTTCTCCAGGTTTTTGTCAAGGAACTCATTGAGTTTCTTCTGCTCACTGGGGGACAAGGAGTATACCTTGCAATCTTTCAGGAGGAAGTCCAGCTTTAGATTGATGGCATGATCCCAGGGTCATGAGTCAGGGAACCTTCCTTTCTGATGCTTCCTTTTTGAAGACTCATCAGTATTGTTGGGAATGGAGTGCTGAACAGTGACAGGAAGAGTTAAGGGCAAGGTTAAGAAGATGAGGTTTAATCTCAAAGGCTAGTGAGTGAGGGAGACTGCAACAGGGAGGAATGTTATTATCATCTCCTACATGATGTGCAATATTTATACTACACAGTTAGGAGGTATAGTGTAATGCGCTCCTTTAATACATAAAGGAGGTATTCTGTAATAGACTCCTGTACCAGTTAATAATGGAATAACTATGTCATATCCCCTATGTAATTCTCCAGATAGACTTGTCTATCATTGTATATTATAGGGGGTTCCCTGGATAGCATAGGAGACAGTCTTGGCAGTCTTTGTAGTCTTGGCCAGTCTATTAAGGGTAACAGCTTGGGAATTAATATTATTCCCTGTGGCTGTGTTGGATTCTGCCAGTGGCAGATCCTAACCCTAACCTTAAGCTTAGGACTTGTATTCCATCTCCATAGGCTTGTTAACTGCCTTGGCTTGCCTGTATACTCTTGTATACATAATCCCAACACTCCCCCTCAAGCCTAGGCAGTGTAGGACAATGAGTGGAATGGTTCTGTGTATGTCATCACTCCCCCTGGAGTGGTTAATAATTTTCTTTCAGGTGCGTCAAAACCTCTGTGGATGGAAAACCCATTGGGAAAAACCAATCTCACCAAGGAAAGCTACTGAGTTATTTTTGACTGAATTCCCATCTCTTCCCTATGCCGTGAAAACTTAGGCTTTGGTAAAGCCTTTGTTAATATGTCCGCTGTTTGTTCCGGATCACGACAGTTTTGAATATCAATAATTTTGTTGGTGACTAAATCTCGGACCCAGTGATGCCGTATAGCGATATGTTTCGACCTCTGGTGGAATTGAGGGTTATGGGTTAAAATTACTGACCCTTCATTATCGCCTTGAATAATTGTCGGATTTTCTTGGGTGTATCCGAGTTCACCATACAAATTTCTTAGCCAAGTGGCCTCGCGTCCAGCTTCGGATAATGCCACATATTCGGCTTCCGTTGAAGATAGTGCAATAATTGTTTGTTTCTTTGATTTCCAAGTTATTGCTCCCCCTGCTGTCAGGAAAACATATCCTGTGGTGGACTTGAAGTCCTCAGAATTTGCAAATGATGCATCAGCAAATCCATGGAAAAGGTTATTGTTTTCAGTCTCATCCTGGGATTTTCTGTAAATAATTCCAAGAGTTTTCGTACCTGCTAAGTACCGTAGTATCCGCTTTATTGCACCGTGGTGTTGTAAGCCCAGGTTTGCGGTATATGCTGCCAATTTATTAACAGCGAAGCTAATGTCAGGTCGCGTGGAGTTTGCAATGAATTGTAGACATCCCAGTAATTTGGCGTATGAATTGCTCCGATTCGGCTCATTATAATCTGGGTTTTCAATTAATTTAATATTTGGGTCCATTGGCATTCCAACAGGGTTCGCATCAATCATGCCTTCTTTACGAAGGACATTCTCGATATATTTTTCTTGAGATATTTTGATGCTATCATTGGCGCACGTAATTTCTATGCCCACGATTTTGCTAGGCTCTCCCAGGTCGGTGACGTCCCATTCTGATGTTAACGCATTTTTCATATGCTTCATCATTTTATCTGCTGATGCAAAAAGCAAGGTGTCGTCTACCCATACCGTTATGATGCCTATATTTTCTTCATCCCGTCGAATATATGCGCAAGGATCTGCCATTAATCTTCCATAATCATGAATTTTAAGTTTACCATCAAATTCGTTATTCCACTCTCGACCTGCCTGCTTTAATCCATAAAGCGGTTTAAATAGCTTGCATACTCGGCCTGTTCCATCATTACATCCTTCAGGTTGTTCCATGTATATAGTCTCTTGTAGCGTGCCATTGAGGTATGCGCCCTTTACATCCATCTGTTGTATTTTTAGACCTTTCTCTGATGCGAGTGCTAAAATCGCTCGGAGTGTGTCCATTCGTACAACTGGTGAAAAAGTTTCTGTGAAATCATAACCGGGTCTTTGTGCATACCCTTTTGCAACTAGCTGCGCTCTGTATCGTACAATTTCCCCTTCTTTATTTCGTTTCCGAATAAATACCCATTTATTTTTGATTGGAACGGCATCTGGAGGTTTTTCGACAAGTTCCCAAGTACCCTTTTCTTTGAGCAAGTCTAATTCAATTTGCATTGAATCTTTCCATTCCGTCCAGTCCGGGGATTGTTTTGCGTCTTTGAGACTGTTTATTTCGTCTCCGGCTATTATTGCATAGGCTTCTTCTATATTTAGAAAGGTTTCGTCATCTTCCTCTTCCGCAAGGTGGTAAAGATGTTTGTAGTCGGTACGAATTCCACGAGTTTTCCGTGGTTCATTATCACTTGCACGCGTCTTCCGTGGTCTAGTGATATCTATGTTTCCCTCATTTTCATTCCGTTTACGCTTCCGAGGCTGCCTTGCCGGTTCCGTGATCCGTTGATCGGAGTTACCCGTCGGCGGCACATTCAGTGTTTCCCCACCAGACTCCCCCTCCGTCGAGGGTGTAACATCGATGTCTTCGGGAGGCTCAGGTTCATCTGTAGCGTCTGTAAGTCAGAAGTTCCGAGAGGTGAGAACATTTCTTGTTTCGGCATTGTAGTATTTTATTGCTCCCGCGCCGTCGTCATAGCCGACATATGCACGACGCTTTGATTTAGGTAGCATTTTTCTTTCTTCTTTCTGGCCTTGTAATAATACCCATACTGGGGCTCCGAATTCACGTAAATTTGATACGTCCGGTTTTTTATTGTGCCAGCCTTCATAAGGTGTTGTTTCCCGAAGATGTTTGGTAAATGATCGGTTCCGGATATAGGCAGCGTGTAAGACTGCAAATTCCCATAAAAATTCTGGAAGCTGGTTAGCAGCCAGCATTGCTCGGGATAATTCGACCAGGGTTCTGTTCATCCTTTCCGCAACTCCATTCTGTGATGGTGAGTATGGTGCGGTAAATCGATTTTCTATACCTCTTTCTTTGCAATATTTTTCCAGTTTTTCGTTAACAAATTCTTTTCCACAATCAATTTGTATACCCTTCGGCTTCTTGCCTTGTGTTTCCAAATGGGCAAGGTAATTTATTACCCCCTGTGCTGCATCACTTTTCTCTTTGAGGCATTCAATTGTGACGAACCTTTTAGCATCATCCACAAATAGGAGATAATAATATTTGCCATTAATAGATTTGATGGCGTATTTTCCCCACAAGTCTATGTGGGTTAATTCTCCTGGTTTCGTGTTTCTTTTTGTCGACTTCGGAAAAGGCTCCTTATGTTGCTTTGCACTGATGCAAGCTTCGCAATCTGGTTTAGGACTATTTTCGTCGACATTGAAACCGATCACCAATTTTCGGCTCAATAATTGTTGAAGTCCAGAATATCCTACATGTCCAAATCGTCGGTGCCAAGTTTCCCAACTAAGTGGCTTTACGTTTCCGACGAATGTTTGATTAACGGCAGGAGTTTTAGACGGCTTGCTTGAATTTTTTAATACCATTTTCATCTTGTATAAATGGTTATTAATTTTCTTTCCTTCTGCAAGTTGTTGTCCGTCTTTTGTTGTGAGGATTAATTTTCCTTGTCCTCCAATATATTTTCCACCGGCCGCATCCCATCGCCCCAACGAAATTAAATTGTTTTGTGTTCCAGGCACATGTAGGACGTCTTCCAGATGAATATTAAAATTTTGATTATTGCATGTTGAAATTATTTCAACAGTTCCTTTGCCTGCAATTTTAGCTTCCAATCCACCTACCCCAGTTACGGAATTATTTTTCATTGGAGTGTATGTTTTGAAGGCTTCTCTTTGATGCGTGACATGCGATGTTGTTGCTGAGTCAGCCAACCAGTCGTAGTAGATCAAACGCTCGTCCATTACGGCATCGTTACAAGCATCATAGGAATCAAAATTATAATGTTCTTCTTGAGCTGAAAATGCAATAAATTCCTCCACAGCATTGGACTGTTCCACAGGTTTTATTTTCCCTTTTTCCTTATCTTTCTCCTTTTTCTTCCCCCAACAATTTTTTGCCTGATGTCCGATTTTTCCGCAATGATGGCATTTATTGCCTTGGAATTTTCGGCATTTACTGGACCAATGTCCAGGGCGCTTGCAATGATCACAATATGGCTTCAGGGATTTTTTACGATCGGTAAGACGGTTTTCAAGGGTTTTCTCCTTTTGGGCGGTCGTCTGGATTTTAGCCAGGTTAACAATTCCGCCGGAGTTATTATTCCCGTTATTCCGGTTAAGCCGTAATTTGTATTCTTCCCTTAATAATCCAATAAATGCGTCCGAAGTTAAGCGACGCTTTGGATCTAAGTCATTTGGATCATTTGCGTTTCCGTTGTAGGGCTCGACATATGTTTGCCAAGAGTTTGGTAAGGATGCCGAAATGATCGATTTAAATCGGATACTATATCGCCCAATTGGTCTGAAATCTCCCAGGGAGTCTGAAATTTGATTTCTACATTTTATCTGCTTGCTCAATCCCCCCGGAGTTTTACGGGATCTAATTGACTAGTAGTAATGGATGTATGTATAATTTCACTAAGGAATACAAGCTGTGGAAGCAGTCGAGAATCAGTAGCCGGAATGATCAAACAGTGAAACAAATGAAAATATCTTGTTCACCATGGCAAAATCCACTCCCAAAGCCCGAAAAAATTTGACAGGACACCTACACTAGACCAAACTACGGGAGAACACTCTTTTCAAGTCTCCGGGGAGGTGTGCCCATGTTCGAGAGCGATGAAGGGACAGCGTGACAAAACACATCGAAATTCAAGCTCCTCCCAGAAACAGTACTGACGCGAGTGTATGTGTTTTGACAGTCCATCACTGCATGCTAGAGCGCACCAGTGATGAGACCGAAGCATTACTCCAAGAGGGCTGCCGCCGCCTTATTCGCGAGAAGCGCAATGGCATCAAGATTAACATTGCTCAAACAGCTCGGGACCTTGATGTTGTCTATGGCACTCTTCGCGCACACTTTCTCAATATCCACAAGTCTGCCCGAGAGGCTCACGCCACACAGCAATTTCTTGCTCCTGCACTCGAAAATGTGCTTGACAAATGGATTGACCACCTTGGTTCCACCGCACGTCCTGTCAGTAAACGGGCTATTCGTGTCCGTGCTCAACATCTCCATCCCGAAAACAAACGGCCCAGCAAAAATTGGATATATCACTTCCTCAAACGTCATCCCAACATTGTACTCTCCAAGTCAGCTGGTATTGACCCGAAACGTGCCAAGGCATTTAATCGTCCCGTCGTCAATCGGTATTTTGATGAGCTTGCTGAGCTCGTTGAAAAACTTGGCATCCCCCTCGAGAATATTTATAATATGGACGAAAAGGGGTGTCAGCGAGGTGGTGGGAAGAAGACTAGTAGAAGGAAGTACCTGTATTCACGGAGACAGCGCGCAAAGTACAAACATCGCAGTGCTAATCTCGAACTCATCACGATCATTGAAGCCATCTGTGCAGATGGCACAGAGCTTAAGCCAGGCTTTGTCTTTCCAGGCACATCCTTCTGCCCAGAATGGTTTGATGCAGACCCCGACATTGTGTAAGTGTTCATTGAATCAGTTTTGTTACGTGTTTGCTGACAGCCCATCAGTGTCGCAATGTCGCAAAATGGCTGGACTGACGACTTCATTGGTGCAGAGTGGTTTGAGAAATCATTTATTCCACAGGCTACAGCACAGAACACATCTGGCAAACCGATTCTGCTTGTCCTTGATGGTCATGGCTCGCATGAAACTTCTGAGATCATCCGCCTCGCTGAGGCAAATAATATTATTATTTTTTGCCTTCCACCTCATACCACGCACAAGCTGCAGCCTCTCGACGTTGGTGTCTTCGGACCATTCCAACGTGCCTGGCTGGATCGTTGTGACGACATTGCGGAACTTACTGGGTCAGAAATGCCAAAAGAGAATTTCATCAAGGAATACATGCAGGTCAGACAGGCAACATTCCGTCTGCCTACCATTGTCTCGGCATTCAAGAAAAGTGGTCTCTGGCCCATCGATAGGACCGTCTTCTCAGATGATGATTTTGCACCCAGCATTCCTTATTCCACAGAAGCCCGGGATTTCCCACAAGCACCTGAGATCGTGCAGTTGCCACCACTGGATGCAGATCTGGACCTTGACAACAGTGATTCAGACTCGGACCCTGACAGTGATTCTGATGATGAATCTGATTCGGAACCTCGAGAATTACCTGGAGCGTCACACTCACATCCCACGGTTGAAGGGTCCTATTCTCCAACTGCATCATCGTCTACATCAGCTCCCGGTCCCTCCCCCATGCCACTTGCAATGGAACCCCACTCCTCTCCCAATGACTCACCACCACCACCACCACCTGAAGTCACTCCCGTTCCCACAACCCGATTCTATCACGATCCTGTCCTTTTCGCGCGGATTACCCAGCTCGAGTCCAATATGGCAGTGCTCCAAGGCCACGTCAAGATGGTCGAGCTTGAGCTACAAAACGAGAAGCGCAAAAATAACGAACGGGCCAACAAACCGAGCAAGCGGCGGAAGCTTAACGTGGAGGCACGAGTTTTGACATCGGGGGAGGGTAAACGGTTAGCGGCGGAGAAGGATGCAGAGCGAAAGGCGAAGGAACAGAAGAAGAAGGATGCGGCAGCACGACGAAAGCAGAAAGAGAATGACAGGGAGCAGCAGCGTCGAGCACGTGCACCCGACGCACCTTTTACAGGTTCCCTCTCTTCGAAGAGCAAGCCGGACTTGCAGGAGATTGCGGGCGTGCTGTCCCTCCCGGAGGACGGCACTAAAGAGGTATTGGTTCGTCGAATCAATACCTTCTTTGACTCCCATCTACGGCTTCGGGACAGTGACAGGTTTACTGGCCTGTTTAACCGTGCCCCCAGACGGCGAGCTGACACGAACGACACGGCCCAGACTCGAACTTTCAATAATCCACCACCCACCCCTTCAGCACCTCAAGCTTCCAGATCTGCATCACAGCTCCCGCTCACCATGAACCTCGCGAACTTGCCAGTTGCCGGTCCGAGCATATCTCACAACACTTTCCCTCCTGCCCCACTAAATCATCACCATTTCGGTTTCTACCCTGCAGAGATGCCTCAGAATCATTACAGCACGCACTATCCTCCTTCCTATCCACCTTCGCGCCCACTTTCGAACGAACATCCACCTTCTCAGCCTGCCAGCACTACCCTAGATCATACCCAATTCTACAACTCATTTCATCCCGATTCTCAGTAGAGAGTACATATATTTCATCCTATAGATCCTACCTTACTTTCTACATAGTTGTATATACTTCAATTCAATGGTTTCTCGTGCCTCAGCATCTCGAGCTACTTGCCGTTGACGTGGCCAGCGGACATTCGATTTTACCGTGACAAAGTGTGACAAAATCAACAATGTCCCTTCATTGCTCTTGAACATGGGCACACCTCCCCGGAGACTTGAAAAGAGTGTTCTCCCGTAGTTTGGTCTAGTGTAGGTGTCCTGTCAAATTTTTTCGGGCTTTGGGAGTGGATTTTGCCATGGTGAACAAGATATTTTCATTTGTTTCACTGTTTGATCATTCCGGCTACTGATTCTCGACTGCTTCCACAGCTTGTATTCCTTAGTGAAATTATACATACATCCATTACTACTAGTCAATTAGATCCCGTAAAACTCCGGGGGGATTGAGCAAGCAGATAAAATGTAGAAATCAAATTTCAGACTCCCTGGGAGATTTCAGACCAATTGGGCGATATAGTATCTGAGATATGGAAATCTATATTTGGAAACCTGTTGATCCGGTCTCGGTAAGACTTCAAGACGTCCAAATGCTTTAGGAGGTCGTCGGAATTATCAGCCTTTGTCTCATATAATAAACACTGCAGTTGATTAACTGTTTGATGTGCCTTGTTTTCATGAGTGACTGATAATGCGGTATACATAGCTTCTGCGCTCTGTTTTGATCCGACGTGATTTATTTGCGAGGAGGTGACGTTGTGGATAATGACTTGTTGTGCCCAAGTATCGTTTTTGTCCCAGTTGTAAGCACTCTCCGGATCTATATTTGGATCCGGTCGGTTTACCTGACCAAAAACATATCCCGTTATGTCACAATTAATAAAAACACGCAACATTCTCTCTTTCCATTCGTGCCAGTTTTCATCCGTCAAATGATCGCGATCAGCGATCTTGTTTACGTTTGAGTATTCTTTGGTCCGAATTAAGGAAATAGGTATTCTTATAACCGGATCAATTTCTGGTGTATTGATCCGTTGTCTGCGCTTCTCTTGTGCTCTGGAAGTATATATATACTCTTCCTGATCGTTTAGGGGTTTCTTGTGCCGGGGGTTCCCCAAATAATGATATATGGTCGTCTTCTTGGTCCCCTTCATAATCCATGTCTAGTTCAGGGTCAGGGCCCATAACCTGTTGGGAATGGAGTGCTGAACAGTGACAGGAAGAGTTAAGGGCAAGGTTAAGAAGATGAGGTTTAATCTCAAAGGCTAGTGAGTGAGGGAGACTGCAACAGGGAGGAATGTTATTATCATCTCCTACATGATGTGCAATATTTATACTACACAGTTAGGAGGTATAGTGTAATGCGCTCCTTTAATACATAAAGGAGGTATTCTGTAATAGACTCCTGTACCAGTTAATAATGGAATAACTATGTCATATCCCCTATGTAATTCTCCAGATAGACTTGTCTATCATTGTATATTATAGGGGGTTCCCTGGATAGCATAGGAGACAGTCTTGGCAGTCTTTGTAGTCTTGGCCAGTCTATTAAGGGTAACAGCTTGGGAATTAATATTATTCCCTGTGGCTGTGTTGGATTCTGCCAGTGGCAGATCCTAACCCTAACCTTAAGCTTAGGACTTGTATTCCATCTCCATAGGCTTGTTAACTGCCTTGGCTTGCCTGTATACTCTTGTATACATAATCCCAACAAGTATTGCTGGTACTCTTCTGGTAGTAGCTTGTCCAGGGTTTTCTTTGGCTGCTCACTCTGGCCTTTTTCTGAGTTGTGGGCAAGTTGTTGTGAGACCAAGGTCTTGGCCCTGATCCAGATGTTCTGGCTGAAGGTGTACTGGGGAGATGTCCATGATGTGGTAAGTTGGGATTTGGTAGCCATGTTCTGAGAGTAGGAATACACTGGATCAGGTCTTTCCAGGCTCAAATATTCCAATAATGGGTTCTCCTCTGATGTAGGCAATGAGTAGTTTGTTGTCCTGTGTGGTCCTGTTGTATTTGGTAGGAGTTGGTGTGGGGTCCTCTTCCTTGTCCTGTGGTCCAATTGGTTCTGCATCAGCCAGTTTCATTATCTTGGGTTCTTTGTCAGGTATTTCTTTGATTGTAGGTTGGGGGTGCCTGACTTTTCCAAGGCTTCCCCAGGTTGTTTTTGTCTTCTGCACTATCCTCCTGACTTGTGCAAGCCTGTGGTCCTCTCAGAACTCCAGTGTCCCTTCCTTCCAATCTATGATTGGGTTTCTTTGTTGCAACCAGGGAGTCCCAAAATGACAGACTCATCTCCTAATCTGGTAATGAGGAAGCTGGTGGCAAGTCCCTTCCCATTGATCTGGAGTTGCCCTGTGACATAGTGGGTGATGGTGCCTTTTTTGTTCAGAGTTCCATCTGCGTTCCTGATAGGAATCTGTTTCATTAGGGGGATGGGTTCCAGACCTAATTGTTCTGTGAATTCTTGAGTCATGAATACTCCCCCTGCTCCTGAGTTCAGGAGTGCTTTGGTTTCAACAGCTTTTCCTCCTTCTGTTTTTGCAATAGAAATTGATAAGTGCATGGATTTATTTCTAATCATGGCTAGCACTGCAGAACGGATGGAAATTTCAGTGGTACCTGGTGTCACCTCAGGCCACCTCTTTAAAAACCTGAGTCCTGTAAGAGTATCAGGGCTTTTCTTTTCTTTTCTTCATCTAATTCAGCCATCATGGCCCAGATAATTGCATGTTCATTAGCCCCTTTCCTTTTCTGGAATGGTTTGGGGGTGGTATAAGAGGAGGGGACATTACTTCCTTTGTGATCAGAAGACAGTGTCTGGGTTTGTGGCAGAGGAAACATAATCCTTTCTTCATGTGTTCCATCCTTTCTTCATTAGTAAGCCTGTTAATTTCCAGGCCTGATTCTTTCTTGATAGGGGGCAAGGTTTTCTTTTCTGGCCAATAGGCTCGTCATGTCTTCCCAATAATGGCTTTTGCCCTTTTCCACTGTCCATCATATTTAGTGGCTGCCTCCATCATGTCATCTAGTTTCTCCAGGACTTTTTCCATGTTGAAGATTTTTTCCAATATCTTCGGATTTAGCCCATCCATGAACATGTTGATGAGGGCAGTGTCTTCTTTGATTTCTGATCTTCCTTTCAGGATTTGGAACTGTGTGAGGTAGTCTTCTAAGTCGCCGTCTTGTTTCAGGTTTTTCATTTCAGTCCTGGCAGCTCCCACACCATCTGTAGGGGAGAATGCCTTGTCTATGGCTGTCTTGAAGGCATCCCATGTTGTTACAATTTCCTTTTACTTCTATTTCCTTCTTCATCATGGCAGTGCTTACCTTGACTCACTTGTGTAACTCGTCTCTTATCTCTGACTTGTCGGGCAGCACCCATACTTCCTTTTCCATTAGACACCGAGTAGATAGCTGTCCACTTACCTCGCACTCTACAGCTTTACATCCATAGATAGTTTACTGACTCTTATAATATGTGTAGACACGTATTTGACACGTAGCCAAGTAAATACCTATATAAACTGTAGTAGACAAAGGTCAAGGCTCCTTAGCTTGACCTTAGGCAATTTACAGCCTTAGAACTGCTCTCGAACGCGCGACTCGACCTAAGCCAGAAAGCCTCTGACTTAGCGTGATATAACTTAGCGATGAAAGCCTCGTCGTTAACGAACTCGATACTTGTACTGAGTAGTTGAGGCTCTCGCCTTAACACATGTCCCCATGTCAGTTTTTGTTGCCCAATCTTGTGCCCATGCTCCAGCTGTTCCAGAGTTCATAAATGGAAGGGCAAAGGCTATCATCTTCTCATCTGTGTCATAGGTGTCTTTGTTGATGCAAAGATACAGAGACACTTCTTGTAAGAAATTTGCTGTCCTAGTTCTTTTTCCATCAAAATTGGCAGGGGTCCTGAGTTTTATTTCTTTGGTTGCTATGTTTCTTCTTCTAGGTATTGGGTGGATTTGTTCTGAGTGGCTGTGCTAGCCCACTTTTCTGCAGACACTGAATAGCAGACTAATCTTTCTCCTTGCCTATACCACACTGAGTGTGGGATAGTGTTGGGAGAGCATTTCAGGAAGCTTAGAGGAGACCCTAGGATGACGGGGGGGTGTCCCTCTGAGTGTCTCAGAGGTCAAGGAGTGATTTTCTCATGTACACAATTACATGTAGTATATATACTACAGAATGTTAAAGTCTCAGTAATTAATATTATTATTATTACTGTCTTGGATATAGCCTTAGGCTTGCTATCCCAATAGATATGTTGTGCACCCCTGGGTAGGCACTCTGGGGTCTGTCTAGTGTCTTGTCTGGAAGATGTCTTGTCTGCTCCTTGGTAGGAGGACCTTCTGGTTTAGCTTGACCACTTGTTAAGACAAGGGCTTATACTTGTCAACAAAGAGTCATTTGTTGTCTGCTACTTGAGGCTTTCAAGTAGTTGTCTATCTTCTAGTCTCAGAGGCCTTCTGAGCTACTCTGAGGTTGAGTTGAGCAAGTAAAGCTGTAGATTGCTTAGGTGGAGCTAAGGAGCTTGGACCTTTGGACTCCTACTTATATATACAAAAGACAAGGCTATGCTAGCATTTATGTGACATCTAGGAGTCTGATGTAAAGGAGGAAGTAATTGGTAAGACAAAAGAAAAGAAGTGTTTCAGATATATCAAAAGGGAGAGAAGAGAAGAGAAGAGAAGAGAAGAGAAGATTGATAGGTGAAAAGAAAAATGATGTGGTGCCCCTTTTAGATGATGATTGTAACAGATATGCAGATGCTTTATTTGCAAATGCTGAAGACTTCAAATCCACCACTGGCTATATTTTCCTAACATCAGGGGGAGTGATTATGTGGAAATCCAAGAAACAAACCATAATTGTGCTGTCATCCATGGAAGCAGAATATATCACATTATCAGAGGCTGGATGCAAAGCAATATGCCTGAGAAACTCATACAGAGAACTCAGATATATTCAAGAATTACCAACAATGATTAAAGGCAACAATGAAGGGTCAGTAATATTAACACATAAGCCTCAATTCCATCAGTGATCAAAACATATTGCAATTCACCATCATTCAGTCCAAAATTTAGTATCCAACAAAGTAATTGATATTCAAAACTGTTGTGATCCAGAGCAAACAGCAGATGTACTGTCAAGGTTCAGAAAGTGGGCCACCTAAGGTAATGGGCCACCCACTGTTTAAAGCTTAACTGAGAGGATATTGGGGGTAAACTAAGTGGCCAATATACTGATTTTCATTCCTGTAATGTGAAAATAGCACCTTGGTAAGATGTTCCCAAACCTGGAGCTATTTGGGGTAAAATCCTAATATCTGCCCCACTGGTTCTGGTTTTCCCCATAACTAGTGTCCACCAAAGAATCTCAGGGAGTTAGATACTGGAATTTGTTTATATGGGCCAGGGCTTTCTCTGATATCCAAAAACTTCCACCATGTGTGATATTTTCCATGTTTCAGGGCAAGTGGCCCAATTCTGAGGATTTTCTCATTTTGGATGGGCCATGATCAGAATTGCTCTAGAACAACTAATATAACATGTGCCATCTACAAGAGCAACAGACATCCTCCCAACTTCCCTGTCCATTGTTTGACCATGTGTAATCACAGTTAGAGGCTTGCATTCAGTGCCAGAGGGGCATGATGTCCATAGGTGGCCCAATATGGTCTAGTCAGTCACATAGGCAAAATCAAAATGTGCACTAGCTATGCTGACAGTGGCTAGGGCTTGACACCATGACAGTGGTCTTGTACAATGAATGAGAACACCTCAGAGGCAATTTCCTTGGTATCTGTGTCCTCCTGAACAGTTTGATGTGCTGGGTGCTTAATTGGGAAAAACCCAGAAGTCAGTCACCCACCCAATACTACAGGAATCTGATGCCTAATGTCCTATGTTTTATGTCCTAGAATATGACTTTATGTATTGGAGTTGTTTCCGTGGCATCTTGGCCCAAGGGTGTTTCCACACATTCACCCCCAGGTCAACCTTGAGTGGCTGGAAAACAGTCAAAATCAGCCAAAATCAGCACTTGACCACTCAATATGATGGACATTTGATGCTTTATGTCAAATTATTTATGTCCTAGAACATGACTTTATTACTGGAGTGGTTTCTGTGTCATTTTGGCCCAAGGGTGTTTCCACATGTTTACCCAGGTCAGCTTTAGATAGCTGGAAAGCAGCCAAAAATCAGCATTTTTGCCCTATTTCCTTCAACAAATGGCCTGTACCTCAGGATCCCATGATCCTCTGGGTATATTGCTTGGCAGACCTCAAATGGTTCTGTTCAGTGTTCATGCACATAACATTAAATGTTAGAAAACAACAAGATATAGGACCATAACTGACTATGGGGGGTGACTGACTACCTGAAGGTCCCTACCTGCATAGTGACAGTATTAACAAAGGCACTGTTGAGGCCTAAATTTATGCCACATAGGGAAGAGATGGGCATTCGGTCAAAATAGCTTTCCTACTGTGTGTCTTTGGTTTTTCCCACTGGGTTTTCTGTCACACAGAGGTTTTGATGCACCTGGGTCCTGAATGAATAACTATTCCACCCTTGACTACAGGGGGAGTAACACATATTATATTATAGAACCATTTCCTCAGCTGCCCTAGGCTTGAGGGGGAGTGTTGGGATATCGACAAGCCAAGGATGAATCCACTCTAGGGTTAGGGGTAATGCGCTTTAACAGATAAATATATATTATCTGATACCTCCTAGTTTACTTGTAGTATATAATGCTACATGGTATAGGAGAGATATAAGACATTCCCTGCCTGCATCAGACATTCCTCTGGGCATCCCCCACTCATCCAGTACCTCCATAACTGATACCCCAACAAGGTGGCACCCAGATCCCCCCCCCTAGTGTTGAAAATGGCACAGCTCAGAGCCACAAGCTGCTGAGCTGAGCTGCTATTTTTGGTGAGCTGCACCAATAGATTGGCTTGTGGCTCAGAGCCACTTTGGCTGCTCACCACTCACAGCCATGCATGCCTCACCCTAGACTTCCCCATGTCCTTGCCCTCTCCATTGCATCAGGAAATCAGCTGGGGTCTGGTATGACTAGACAGATTTGATCAAAAATTAGAGCTTTGCTAGCTGTAGATAAGATCTTGCCAGACCTTACAAGACAGTCAAATAATGGCAAGGAGGGGTCATGCACTGCTTTGACTGACAGAATGGTGATGCACAACATTGATATATCTTGTAAGAGAAACCCTCTTATATGTTAATTCAGCCACTTATGGTAGGAAATTCCCATTTCAGCACTTAAATGGCAGAAAACCCTACCATGCCAGGCGCACAGTGGGGGGAGGTGTAGGACACTTTTAATCTGCAATATTTAAATATAGGGGGGAAGTGCAGCTTCGAGGCTGTCACCACATCTATAAACCAGGCAAACAGACTGACCCAACATAGGTGAGCTCAACTACCCGTTACCAAAATGCTGCCTGTGGCTGGGTGCTCTATCAGGAAGTTCGAGCATCCATAATTGACAAGGGCTTTGACTGATGACTTGGCCATCATTCTCTGTAGCGGTTCACTCTCGCACACACGAATCCTTCACCCTATAAGGAGCACTCTCTTATCGATGTCCATGGAAACGTATACAAAGGCACCTGCGTTGCTGCTGGGCCCGACATCGTAATTTTCGATGCAAGTAAAAGTTACGCGATGCAGGTGCTTACGTTGCATGATCACAAGGGTTGCGTGACTGTAAAGATAGATCATATGTGTGGATTCGAGTGTTTCCCAAACAGCAGGGATAATCAAGTGGCCGGAATATTAGGACCAGCAGAAAAGACCCTATCACTAACATGGAGAGAGTCTCTGGTGGGAGGATGAAGATGATATTTTTTTTCTGTTATTTCCGGTAAAAGGAGTTAAATGGGAGTTTCCTTCCGTGATAAGATTACAATCAGTTTTGGATTGACATGATTGTGATCAGTAAATTTTGTGTTGGCAGAACAGATGACAGGGAGAAAGGGAGTCGAGAGAACGGATTTATCGGAGATGACGTCAAGAACAAAGGAGTGGCAAGGCAACGGGATTAATGGGATTGAATTGAATTGATCGGAGAGCGAAAAAGGGAGATCAAACTCTCACCGTCACCGTGTTCCTCTGCCAGTGCCCCGCTTGCCACTGTCTTGTGCTGTGCTGTGCTGTCCGCGCACATGCACTCGATGCTCATCGATCCAAATGCCTCTCCCACTTGCCATCCACCCACCACCACCTCCACCTCCTCCTCCTCCTCAACCACGACAACCACAATGCCCCGTCCCCTCGATCGCCACCTCATCCAATCTTTCCCTGCGCCCCCCACTCACATACCCCACACTCCCAATCCACCGCCCTCTCGCCCTCCCTCTGTCCCTCTACCCCCCGTCCCAGGCCCCTCTCGCATCGCAGGACACGATACCCTCAGTCTCCTCATCTCCTCTAGGCTCTCCCTCGACACCTCCCCTCCCTCTCTAACAAGCCCCACCTCTGCCACATCCCGCAAGCAGCGTCACGAACACAACGAGTCCATCTCCTCCATCGACATGAGCGATCTCATGCTCGACAACGACAACGTCTACGCAGACGACCTGCCCAATCGTGCCGATCCCATTGATCCACAGACCCTCCACCTCCACATGCGCCGTGCCCGTTCCACATCACGCGCCCATCGCCAGAGGCTCCCCACACGCAGTGCTAGTCGCCCCACAAGCCCAGTCTTCTCCCCGCCTTCTCAGCCACTTCCCCCTGTTCCAGGCACAAAAATCACCCCCTCCACCCCCGTGCACAAGGGCACCATCCCACACACAACACATTCCCCGCCCTCTCCTCCGCCCCCCCGTACTTCCTCCCCTGACATCGATTCAATCATCTCTGCAACCCCCCGGCCCTCTCGACGCTCAAAGTCCCAAACCCGACCCCCCACCTCTGTCGCTTCCACTTCCTCCCTCCCCGCTCCCCGCTCCCTCTCCCTCTCCAAGTCCACCTCCAGCGTCCCATCCCCCGTCAAACGACATGCCAGTGAAGGCATCGTTAATTACTCTTCCTCGTCCACACTTCGGACCGGCAGGGGCCGCCGGTCAGTAGCATCATCTTTGACTTACAGCGATAGCGCCGTGGGAGGTTTAGATCTTCCTTATATACGTGCCGGCGCTTATCTGGACAGGGACGACGACGACGCGCGCTCGTGGATTGACCCCGATGAATTCGGTGTAAAGGAGAGAAAGTCTTCACCTCTGAGCATGCTGACTGCCGACCGCAAGTCTTTTGGAACGGATGATGAGGAAAGGGAGAGAGAGGCCCGCCTCGAACGCACATTGGAAGGCGATGGCAGTGATTCGGATTCCAGTTTGGATATTCATACCCCGTTGCCGTGAGTGGACGATTCTTGCGATGGATACTGTGCTGATTACCGTGCTCCGTAGACACTTGATGCTCCGACACGGTCTCCTCTCCCCCCGTTCCAAGCTCTTCCCCCAAGCTCCAACTCCCGATATGAATGGCAGGCCGGGGAGTGTTGCATCTGTCGGCAAGTACCCTCCACCCCTTTGCGATTTTTTGACTTTTGACTTTTTTTTCCCTTTTCCTTTTTTTTTTCCTGCTAGCTTCGACCACCGCCAGCGGTCTTTCAAAGGACACTCGCGATACTCCCATGCGCCGGACAAGACATCGCGACGGGAGGCTGTTGAAGGGCGGAGTGGGGTTGACAACTGGGTTGGGTTGGAGTGACAGGTTCGTATATCGTCTTTTTGACCTTCTCCGTGTGCTTTTTTCACGCATGGTTCTGTGTGCCCTGAGATGAAGCCATTGTTGTTTTCTTTTTCTTCTTCTCTTTTTTGCACGTCGTATTGCTTTGTATTCTGCAAAAGGGTTTACGGCCCTTTTGTGCTGCGTCCCTGGCACGTCGTCGGTTTGACGTGTACACCGTCGTCCCTTCTAGGGTCGTCCCGGGAAATTAATGCGATTCCCCATACAAGTCACACTCTTATTCTCTTAATAACCCCGTGCGATCCGTCACTTACTCGCACACCGGTTTTTTTTTTAACAGTGAAGACGAAGATGCGCCTTCTGCGCTCACGCGCCGTCTCTCGTCCCTCAACCTGTCCCGGCAGCCCTCTGCCTCCTCCATCCGCTCCTCGTTCTCCCACTCCCAGTCACGACCTACATCCAGGGTCCATCCCCTGTCAAGGTCCTACAGCAGCGGTTCGCTCCCAGACCCCGACCAATACGATGACAACACCGAAGGGCTCGATGACTTCGGGACGCTCCATGGCGGGCTGCACCGCAGCGAGTGGTCGTTCTCGTCGCTCCCCAACTTCAAACAGCGGCGGCCCAAGGTCCTCAGCTCCTCCCCGTCGATGCCCCCACCGGCATGGCAGAAGCGCAGCCCGGCGGTGGGCAGCGGTGGGCGGGCGAGCACCAGCAGCGCGGGGTCTGGGTTTTCCTTGGAGGTGAGTATCCCGGAGCACGAGTTGGAGCATGAACACGCAGACGGAGAGGGGTACGAGGAACGCACCACGGTGGCTACTCGCACAGCCAGGTCCATACTCCTACCCAGGGCCAAGATGAACGCTATCAATACGTCAGCGTCCAATATCAACCGCGACGACGCCATCAATAGCCCTTCCACTGCCTCGACGCTGAGTATCCCTCTGCCCGTCACCCCACACGACGACCATCCCTCGTACTCCGCTCATGCTGCGCTCACCACCTTGAGCGTCGGCAGGATACTGGACAAGGACAAATCGCTCCCGCCCCTCCCGCCGTCCCTCAAGCGATCCCCAACGACGTCCTCGAACCTCCGAGCGAAGCATGTCTCCGCTGCCCCCGCCGCATCCCCGCCGCTCCAGCACTCTACCCCGGCGCCCAGCCTTGCCAGCAAGCCCTCCCCGTCGGCCATCACGACGCCCAGACCACTCAGGCTCAATCCCCAGTCGGCCTCTACCCAGCCTCCGAAAACCCCAAGCCGCCAAGGGGACAGGCCGGCCGTTCCTGTTCCCTCTGTGTCGTCAACCCCGTACGGTGGCGTGGGAGGCAAACGACCCGCGCCGCTCCAGTTGCCTTCCACACTTCTGCTGTCGCCGAGATCGCCCTCGGCGCTGGCCCATGCGAGCCCTGTTTCCAGTCCGGCAACTCCAACACCGCCGGGGGGAACCTTGTTGAAAAAGCCCATGCCGAGGACGGGAACGGGCATGGTGTATAGGAGTTCGACGGCGAGTCGGATGAGGCTACCCTCTACTGTGATGAGGTCGACGACGGCGCCGGTGGTGGTGGCTGGCGCGAGGCCGATTGCACTTTAGGAGCGTTCTGGAGGGATGAGGGGGTGGGGTGTGAAGGGACGGGCGCGTTTTTGAAGCTGCTTGATGTGATTTTAGTTGCTGCTGTTGCGGCAAGGCGAGGTGATGATGATTCCTACACGTGTGATCGTTTGGGGCTGATTGCTGTTTCAGTTTCACGCCTTTGGGGTTTTCTTGATCACCACACCACCCACCCCCTTGTCCGAGATTGATGAGTTGCCCGCGCCCACTCACTACCCATGGACTTTTTTCATTTTAATCAATTTTTCCCCTCTTGCTACACTCCTTTCCCCTTTAGTTGCTCCCTCCCTCCATCATCATCATTCACTACAGCCAGCCCATCATAAACGTTTTTTCTCTATATACCACACCATCAAGTCCATCATTTTGATCCCTTTGAACTGCTATTTTGCCATCTATCAAATTCTTTATATATATCCCTTTTGTAATTCGTATCGTTGGATGGAGACTGGATGGAGTCGTGGATTATTATTATTTTTGTTACTAGGAGCACATGTCGTATGCGGCGTACATATATACATACCCTCCATTGCCTTTGTTTTCAATGCCTATGTCGGGTCCTTGAACAAGCTCTGGTCGGGTTCGGAGAAGTGAATGTACACAGATGGATTTATGAGTCCTTTCACCAGTTGCATGAGAATGTCATTAACACTCATATCGCCTTCCGAAGGACCGGAGGGGGAATTGACAACTTTCTGAAATGATGATGTGATGTGATGCCAGAGGGCAAGATTTGGACATGTCTTGGACACGACACTGCCTATGATAGATGTTGTTCCGGAGTCCTCGGTTCCAATCCACCTTGCTTCGTTACTCACAGCTGAGCGTCCAGCTGCATGGACTCCACTGATAACAAGCCCGTGAAAAGGAACCTGAGCGATCGAATCATGACTCGGGATCATATCGGCGGCAGCAGGAACTGCCAGTGGATGTCAATGGTAGACCGAGGAGGGCGGCAGTATAGTCAGAGCCAACATAATGGCTACCACGACCCTCCCGTCATTCGCCGTAAAGGCCACCCCCCTCACGCAGTGTCTCACTGGCGCCTTGGAGGGTCGAGCTCGAGGTGGCGGCGCCAGGACCACCTCAGCAACAGGCAGTCAGGCAGCAGCTGGAAGGAAACAAGTAATGCGGTGTGGAATTTGCCGGGAAGCTGGTCACAATCGAACAACTTGGGGCCCCTCTCCGAAACCAGTAGACAGTTCAAATAATACATCCGTCATTGCATTAATAAGCTAACGAACGGTCGAACGGCCGGTCGACGGTGGTTCGTTCGGTATTGCTTCTCTTGACACCCAGGTTGTCAGCGAAGGAAGGGTTGCTGTATCAACACTGGGGTTGCTGATTAGTTTTATCCAAAATCAGAGGACCTTGTGTGAAAATTTCCATTTCAGGTGCCTCGAAACTCTTGAAATAATTTTGGTCCCGACAAAATTTTTATATAAAAAAGTGTCAAACCTTTTTTTTTCTCGGATTTCTGTACCGCCACCCCCTTGATAATGATATTGATGTCGTTCGTCGTGACCATTCAATTGTACTTACATACATACATAATCTAAAAACAAGAATTTTCAAGCTTGGCATGCGTTGCATTTATAACACCTCACTTCCGGCCGCGCTGCAAGCACCTCGTTGAGCTGGTCTCAATTTGAACATCTGTAAAACTACCAACTTGAAGTTGAACATTCTGACCCTTCGTTACCACATCAGATGGCTTTAAAATTCCTAGTCTTCGTTCTTCCTTTTCTTGCCATCCATGTGTTTGCTTTGCCCCTTGGAACATCTGTCTACCCCCGTGACGAACACACATCAGAACTAGCAACAAGAAATAGGCTTGTAAGTGGCAATGGCATTCACATCTGAGTCAACTTATGCACGGGCCTTTTCAATTGTGGTTCCAAAGAAGTTTTGGGGGAAGAGAGACAAGAGTTCGGGCGTGGAATACGCAGCTGGAGGCCCCACGGACTGGACGGAGGAACAACAAAGAAAACTCATATTGAAGAGTCAGGAAAGCAGAGGAGGTAGTGCCACGAACAGCGGCTAATGGGTGCTACTTGGGTACTATGGCCTTCAATGCGGTTCACCCGTCCACCACGCTCCGTGACATAGTTGTGCTCTCACACCATCCATAATAATATTTATGTACCACTTAAAAAAAAAATCCAAGGGAAGGAAGTGACACTACTGTCTACCACTGGCTCGTCAGTCACATCAATCAATTGAGTTGATACCTACTGCTATTTTCCGAGAATTATAGTGTGCATTTGCACTGAACCACTGGCAGTTTTGATGTACCTACCCCCAGCTCTTGGCTGGACGAGATTCTGGGAAGAAATGCGTTTTCTCTTTTTGCAAGTCATGCCATCAGCACTAGTCCCAATGATTATCTGAGAACACTGAATTCTAAGGATCTCACAACCTCGTACCGAGTTACACTGCTTGCCTGTCCACCAGGGTATCTCCCAAAAGGATTATTTAGGAAAAGATTTATTCCGACACGTTCTCACAGAAGTTTCTAAAATGAAGGGAATTTAAACTCAGCTTCACCATCTATGAGGTATCGACGCTTGCTCATACTCGTACGAGGAGGTGGTCACGCCCTGGAGTACATTACTATACTGTGCAACATGGATGTGGCCTTAGGCTTGCTATCACAACAGTACTTAACCTGATGCATGGGTGGAGTGCTGAAGACAACGCTGCAGTGGAAGAAGTTGATCAGTTGTTGGAGTTTTAGACGAGGAACAGGAGTTGGGGGATAACAGGATGCGTGAGAGGAAATATAGTTCAATGTTGGCGGAGAATCCAAATATGAAGAGGAAGGGGAGGGGAAGGCAACACATTTAACAGTGTACTGACTCGAAGAGTGCATAGCACTTTTTTGAGTTGGATAGATGGTGGGCATTCAATATTCATGTAGGGCTATGTGATAGACATGACTTACGAAGACAACTACGTATCCCGCGTACTTGCTCAAGGCTTTAAAATCGAGTCATGTTTGTAACAGATTGCTAAACTAAAAAACTGTCTCCTGGGCATATGCTTCAACTGCAATCAGGGCATCCTTTGTGTCCGGCGCCGCATTCTGCATCCACGTGCCAAGCTTTACCAGCTCAGGCAAGAGATCTAAGGTAAAACTAGTAGACTCTAGAATGAGTGTTCCGACACTCCATATATCCACCTTGGCTCCATGGTTATCCATAAAAACATGCGGAGAGCGTCCCTTCCGACAGAAATGATTTGCTGCTACATTATTAGGGCCAACAGCATCGTCCCAGTCAATAAGAAACAGAGAGTGTGATCGTCGGCCTGCCGAAGAACATTGGGCCATCGGATATCTCTATGGAATAATGGAGGTGCTTGGTGTAGAACCTATTATGTGATGTGAGTTTACATACCCGGGCGTAATATTATGGTACATGCCTGGAGTGCTTGTAGAACACAGATGATGGTGTCTAGCATTTCCTTCACGTTACTTGGTTTGACAGCGATCCCTTTCAGTTCGACATATATCGTTGAACCAGCTGCATGGGTAAGAGCATCCACGTGAGGCACACCTTTCTCTTGCAACTGGTGATAAATGTTCTGAATATATTGAACCCGTTCTGCGCCTTGGTAGCCATGATAGAAGTTTTTGACATTTTTTGTCCCGATTTGAACCGACTTGGTGTCCCTGAAATACAAGATCAATCACACCT
Organism: Tricholoma hemisulphureum; assembly: GCA_964034925.1. NCBI lineage: Eukaryota > Fungi > Basidiomycota > Agaricomycetes > Agaricales > Tricholomataceae > Tricholoma > Tricholoma hemisulphureum. The sequence continues at coordinate 9,617,434 of OZ035928.1, forward strand.
CCGAGATGATAGGAAAGGACGGACCGTTCGATGACAGTGAACTCCGGGGCGTCACGATATCCAATGAGCTTCAGTAGTGGGTAGAGATCGGGAGAAAGATTGATCAACGGACATAGGTTCGTGATCCGGTCACGCTTGTACCGCAAGTTGGCAGATGCCAGGTCTAGTACGACTGGCATTTGTGATGGTGTTGAGGGGGCACAGATTGCCGTGAGCGTCAGGTCAGGCCCAATAGCATAATACCCTACACGAGATGGATAGTAGTGAGGAGAAATGAAAGGATAATTATGCTCACCAAACACGTATGGCGCAGGGCTATAGGTCCAAGTGAGCTTGTCGGACAACTCGGCCTTGGGATTGTCATGGCTTTGTGGGTGTTTCTCTTGCCCCCAGAAAAGGAAAACACTGTCCTTTAAAAGGCCATAGTCCGGGCAATTTTTTAAAGTATCGGTGTGGTGGTTGGAGTCCGGAATACTCAGCCCAGAGGGCACAAGCAGCTCCAAGATCTTTTGGATGTTGTCATCCCAGAACAAATGGAACAATGCCTTGGTTCCAATTTCTGGGGGGGAGCGCACAGCAGCGTTACAGAAGATCAAATGAAGTATTTCGCTAGACTCCGCATCACTGATACGGAATAGCCTCTCCACATCATCTCTATAACAGAAGTCTGTCGTCTCCGTCAAGCCAGAGAGGAGGTTGTCAAACTGTATGCAGGTCAAAGGGATCTTTTCATCGTGTGGTGGTGAGGAGTCCAGGAAGCTCGGAGATCGAAGGAAGGCTGAGCTTGGACTTTTTAGACCAATGATGAAGGATGTCAGTACTAGTGTCAGCTATATCTGCAATGTCCAAGTAGTGCTGTTCCGGCCCGGCTTGGCCTGAAAGCCCCGGCTTTGGCTTGGCCTGAGGCGGCTTTGGCTTTCGCAAATGCCAGGCCAGGCCAAAGCCGTCAAACACGGCTTGGCTTTGGCTTGGCCCGGCCTAGGCCACGGCTTTTCTATGTAAATCATGATTTTTTTCGTACATGTGCACCAACGGAATCTACTATGCTACTCAGACCAATCCATAGTCTCCCCGTCTTCATCCTCAATCAGTAGCTCATCCCAGGAAAACCCCTCAACATCTGACTCCTCCTCAGGGTCCCTCGAATCCCCTTCAGTCACGTCCGCTAACTCTTCGTCACCTTCCTCCAATTCCAATGTCGACGACGGTGCAGGTTCTCGAAAGAGCAAGTCACGTCGGATTGCACATTTGATGCTCTGGAGGGCCTCCACGATGTCACCCTTGAGACAACTGCGGCGCTTTGATATCGTGATCCCCCCTTGCGAAAACGCGCGCTCGCTTGAGACTGATGACGACATAATCGCAAGATAGTCGCGTGCGAGCGAACCCCATACAGGATGATAGCGCTGTGCATTGAACTACGAGAACTTGTTAGGCAGTGGTCAGAGTAGGTGAAGGCGGCCGCCAGGATCACGACAATCCTCCCCAAACAACACATCAAACCGGTGGTTGAAGGTTTCATGTGGAGTATCACCTTCCTTTGTATTCATAACCGACCAGATTTTATCATCTTTCAATCCCTTTGGTACAGCATCTGACAAAGAGCTTGAGAGAGCACTGATCCCCTTGACAAGTTGTTTGACAGTTTCGGGAGTGGACATATTGGGCACAGAAGAGAGAGGAGCATGAACAGCGTAAGTTGAGGCAAAAATGGCGAGCGAGTGTCGGGCAAATTGTCATCATAAATAGTTGAAGGATGAGCCACAAAGGGTTACATTGTACAAGTACTTGAGCAAAAAAGAAGGTCGAGAGGGAGGTGCGGATAGGTGAATGAGGAGCCATAAAGACGGGTGATGGCAACGAAGATGAAAAACGACAGAGAACGATGGCGGGTGTTTCGATGCAACGTTGATAAATTAAAGTTTGATGATGCGTGTTTTTAATAACTCAGCCACAAATAAATGTTCCCTCTGCTCTCGAAAGCCGCGGCTTCATGGCCTGGCTTTGGCTTTTCAAGATCCCAGGCCAGGCCAAAGCCGTCATGAAGCCGCCATTTTGGCCCGGCTTGGCCTGGCTCATGGCCTCAGGCCAGGCCATGCACAGCACTATGTCCAAGGTTCCATTAGTACAATTATCTCGAAGCGGATCTACTCATGAGGACGCTTCTCTCCAAATCCTTTGCCTAAAGGTGGATTGGCGGTGTGAGGAGCTGGCCCAGATGGGCAATGAGACCCATTTGACATACGTGGGAAGGGAGGTGGAAGAAGGAAAGAGGAACAAAGAAATCATGGCATTGCCAAGTGATCAGGGAGGAGTATTGCAAAATTTTGAATGTGGAAAGGGGATCAGTAATAGGTGGACGGATGATCAAGACAAGGAGTGAATGTGCCAAGGGAGAGATGGTTCGGAGTGGCGAACCAATACGTGTTCAGTTTGTCAGGGCACAAGAGATGGATATGCATCAGTTGGGTGGATGACGGATTGCACGGAAACCATGACAAGATTGAGAGTGGCAGACACAAAAGAGCAACGGGACAGGTTTTGGGGTGAATCTCATCAGCAACACTCAACCATGGAGATTCGTTCTCACTCACCGGTAGCCGGGATCTTCACAATTATGTGGAGGTGCATGTTGGGGGTTTGAGCCGACCAATACTCCAAGATGGTCTTCCATGTCAACTTTTCAATGCCTTCATCAATCTCCTCGAGTCTAAGGTGGCTAATAGAATCCTCATCATGAGTTTTGAGGTCAATGTTGACCTGGTAGGGTGTGGAAGTAAGCCAATGTCACTTCACATCGTGACCACTCACCTTCCAAAGTTGTAATGTGTGAGGACCAACATCTTTCAAGGTACCCTGTTTTTGGTTGTCTTGTATAGCTTCCTTCAACTTGCCAACCACCCAATCATGCTGCACAGTAACTGGAAAGATGACAGTTTCCTTCAATAAGACAATAGGGTTGTTCACAGTTGCCATTTTTGGCTCATTTTTCACTCATTTTTCAATCATTTTGCATTTCATTTTGATTCTATTTTGCTCAAGAATGAAAGTGAGAATGAAAGAAAAATGACTGCAAAATGGAACCCTACCCATGCTTCTGCAAAAAGGGACCTGAAAAATGATCATTTTTCACCCTTTTGGCAGTGTGCCTGAAGGTGAAAATGCATTTTTGCTCCATTTTTCTAAAATTTCCTTCCCAGGGTGTTCACAGTAACCATTTTTTATATCATTTTTCATTCCATTTTTCATTCCATTTTTCATTCCCTTTTCTTTGTTTCTCTGCCAAATACACAAAAATGACCCGAAAATGAGTTTGAAAATGAGCTGAAAATGGCCCAAGAATGGCTACTGTGAACAACCCTAATTAAGCTTGCAAGAGCCATCCTGGCTCAGGACTGGGGTATCAAGCATAGTAGTAGTGGTAGTATTGGGGTGAGGACTTTGGGTGAAGTCTGAGGTGCATGTTGCCTTCCCCTTCTCTTGAGTAGTGATGTGCAGGGCCCGGCTTGGCTCAAAAGCCCAGGCTTGGGCTCGGCTTAGGGGGGCTCAGGCTTGTTGACAACATGAGCCGGGCCCTGGTAGAGAGCTCGGGCTTGGCTCAGGCCTGGCTTGGGCTTGAGCCTGGGCTTGATTAGTGCATGGCACGGGTCTGCAAACCCACGCGGGTATGCGGGTACGGGTTAGGCGGGTGCAGGTGCGGGTGAGACAGAGGATACCCACCCAAAACCCGTACCCATGCGACGGGTTTGGCGGGTAATGGATATTCTAAGTGCCGCCACTCTACAGTTAAAGCCACCAAAATTTTCTTCGAAATTTTACTCTGCTGTCATCATGGCTCCAGCTCAACCCAAACTTGCAGCATCTCTTGCAACAGGTCTTTCTACATCTACACAACGGAAAAGGAAAGCTTCTTCGAAAATCACCGATGACAACTTCATGTGTGCCGAGACCAACCCTGTCACCAAGTGCCTCAAGCTGTCAGCTGACACTGCTCGGGCTGCATCTGCAAAACGTTGCCAACGCCAGCCATCAGTTGAAGATGTCGATGATGAGGACAGTGTATCAGCAAATAGCTCACCAAAAAACCCTCATACCCTTCTGGAGGCTGTGGATGGAAGCGATGACATTGAGATGTTGGATGATCCCACTCCAGGATTAGAGGATGTAGAAGAGGATGACGAAGATGAAGGCGAAGATGAGCCAGAGGTATCTAAACCCATTGAGACTGCAGAAGCTCAACGTGGTAAGTCAGTCAAAATAG